>LR991104.1:5672509-7039037 GCA_905163515.2 Lymantria monacha | reverse complement strand
TGCTACTGCTCAGGCGTTGATTTTCTGGGAAAGTGTGCTACTTAGCGTAGCGTGGTCATACCACTTCAATTATATAGCAACACATTGAAAAACCAGATATAATTGGTCACAATAATCCTGACGTAGCTTGTTTTACTCCACCTTATTTTTTTATTGCGGTGGACTATGGACGTGGTCTCGCCCCGCCAAATCAGTCCGGGAACGGAAAAGGCGGCGCGTGACATCACAGACCCACCATGCAACTCTCCTCTCTTCGCCGTGAGAGCGGGCCACCGGTACCCGATCTTTGTCTTCGGTGGTTGTTTTACTCCACCTACAAGACAAATACAGCTGAATGACAATATGCCTCCTTATTCAATAAGAGACTTTTGTAGTTGCGTCCAACGGTGAGACAAGTGCGGGCTGACGAAAAGACTGGTGTTGATATTGCATATAAACAAAATTCGATTACTACTCATATTATTAAGAAGACATTTATTACCGATTTCAAATTATTAACGAGATATGTCTCGCTCTCGTTTGTAACTATAAGATATGTTGATATAAGCTAAAGATATTAATCGCTATAACGCCGGAACATCATATATAATTATAGATTATTATAGATGACCATTTTGTTAATACGTAAGCAGCCATACGCATACTGCCATGAGACGCACATAATGAAAGTATATTTAAAGTTAGTTTTTTTAATTGTATTATTACTTTGGAGGCACGTACAATCATATATTAAAAAAAAATACATACAATTTTAGACTAGATGAACTTAATACATATAATATTAGAGAGAGTAAGAATTAATGTATGTTGGCTTACAGGCAAAGAGTAAAATTATATTAACTGAAAGGGTAATAATATTTCCGTGTACCTAACTAAACTGTCTAAAATAAATTAAAATAATAATTACTAGTATTTTAAAAATCATTTAGTTTTTATTTTTGTATATTATATACAATTAAATTGAATTACAAATAAATAATAGCAAAATGTAATCCAATAAGACATCACATGAATATTCACGATTAGTTTCTATGTTATAAATCTACACATTCTTAACATTTAACACATCAGTATATGCTATTCATTTGATTTATTTTAAAATTAATCTTATGTATTTCAAACAGATATAGATTTACTAAAGAATGTTAGTACTTCATATTTTTTTCAGGAAAAAGCCCTCTAGATCAATATTTTCTGAAATTTTCTCGACGCTATATCAAAACGTAGTTTCCAATTCCTTTGCGATGACGTACTAAAATTGATATATAAAGCATTAAAGTATTGCTGTCTCGTTTTTGCCTACATAAAAAGGAATAAAGCTTCTTGTAGTAAATGTTCAAAGTACATGTTTAATTTCATGATGGAATAACCATATGACAGCTGCCATTACATGATTGGATCTCCAACCAAAGCAAAGGGCTTACCGGAGTACGAAAACTAAATGTAGGTCTTTAGGCCACGTCTGAATCACATAAAGCAGCGTTAAAAAATAAGTGAAGTATCAATCCAATTCATAGCAGCCACATTGCATTCACACAATGCATTGAATAACGCTTGTATTGACTAGAAATCTCGAATAACTAACCCTGGCCGTGGTTACGAACTGTCATGAGATCTGGCTTATGTAACAATTTTATGTCTGTGAATTAACGTTATAATTATCTGATAGCGATTGTTTACCTCCATTAAAAGGTAAGGGGTGTGGTTTATGTATATGTGCATTATTTGCTTGCCTTCAAATTGATAACCTTGAAATGCATCGTGTAGGTGTATGGCAGTTCTATCCAATTCGTAACTTACTAATAAATTAATCCTTTAATTTTCTAATACTTCCTTTTTAATATTTCGTCAATTTAAATGCTTTTCTCTGCACTTTAGTTGAAATTTGTGATTTAAATATAGTTTTTATGCTTATTATTTATGCTTATTTTCTTTATTGATTTATTTGGCTCAGTCAATCACCTAGAAGTCACTGTCAGGGCTATTGTATTCTTTTTTTAAACTATTCTGTTTGTAATTGACTATGGTATTTTTTTCTCTTCTACTATTATGGGAAAGGTGGTATAAGTAAAATATTTCATGAAATGGTTATTTTTTACTAATGTTTTATTTTATATGTTTTTGAAATTATTAAATATTTGTAAATTTCTTTTTGATTCATATAATAATTGAATTATTTAAAGCTTTTTTGATTTTTTTATACATATGTGAATAGATTTTAGACTTTTTGAATTGTTACATACCTTTTCTAGACACATCTAGTAGGTACCAGCGTCACATCTAAATATGTTAATATTCTTAAATGTGATATGGTGGTTCATTATTTTGATGATATCTAATATTAATTTCTGCTGCTGTTTGTAACAAAACAAGCAATAATAATTTAAAAAAAGACAATTTTGCTCTATTGCATAACTTTAGTTTATATTAATTTTTAATTATTTATGATTATAAGTTTGTGTGTGGGCTTTAATCTTTAATCAAGTCTATAAATTGCTAATAGTATATATATATATAGTCATAAAAATTGTGTAAGGGTCTCACCAAGAGAGTAAGTAGCAGTTCTCTCCTGGGAAACATATAACACCTCATTGTGTTTCCTGCCCAGCATTTAAGATTTTGGAACTATCTCCTCATTTGTGAGATAGGCCTACATTCAAAAGTGGATAGCTCAAAACTGTATATTGGGCAAATTTACTTATGGAATAGGAGAAAATTTACTTATTGAATAAGAGAAACTGAGCGTATGAAGACACCCACAAAAATCTAATTAAATGCCGATTTTACTAACATATTAAATAATTCATTATCTAACAGATACAGAGACTTCTTGTTTACAAATAACTAAGCTATGATAACAGCTGTATAAATGATAAGAGATAACTGTGCTTATTAATAAATAATTCAAATGTATGTTAACAACAATTTTGCATATGGCAATTTGAGTTTTATAACATATTATGGTGTATTATAGTCTATCTAATCTAAGAAGTGCACTCTGACAGCTGTCAGAGTAAGTTGTCTAAGTATGTGAATCAAATAATCGCTATCGAAAATATCCGATTTTGATGAGAAATCAATATTAATTCTTTGTAATTAATAATTGGTTTATTTTTTATTTTTCAAAAAGAAGATGAAATATTAAGTGCTAAATTAACACTAAACAAATTTAATTATTTCATCGTAAAATCTATTCATCATATTTAGTAGGATTAGGTTAACTAAAAACAAAAACTGGATTTGAAAATAGCTATTTGTTCAGAATCATTAGTATTACTTGAATTATCACCGTCGCGAACATTAATAATTATATCCTTATCAATAAAATTGTCGAAACGTACATCTCTGTCAAAATCTATATTCGATTAAATATATTAATCTAATATTTTTACCGATTATTTAGATATTTGTGAATTGGAAGTTGCCAAGCACTACTGTTTAGAACGTTATGACGTGATATTGTAAGATCGCCCATAATAATTACTATTTACAATGTTATTTTAATTTTAAATTAGTTTTACGAGTTCAACATTACATTATTGTACAAGAAACTCACCCGCAACGTTAATTATGTAAATAACTTAATATTTCTTTAAAATTTCAGATTTATTGTTTGCAATCATGTGTATACGTTTGACCAAGGTTATTGTGTATTAAAATAGGCGAAACGTCAAAATGCACTTCTTAGATTAGATGAACTATAATAGTTTTAAAACCATTTAAATTTAGTATTTATAATTTAAATAATGTGAAAACTTGCCTTTAAAAGGTTGCTATCTAATTAACTAAAATAAAGCATTTATTTACAAAATTTTCTTTTGCATTAGTTACTGAATCTTCTTCTCAATTTGCATTTTTAATAAAAATTTAATTTAATTCATTTTAATAAAATTTATTTCAATTATGATTTATATCTTTTTACAATCACTAGGCATTGTTTTGTTAAATAAATTTAATATATAAAATAAATCTTTATTGGTCCAATAGCTTATATATGATACTAATTTGAAGTTCTGTATTGAAATTAAACCAGTGTACCGCTTTTGCATCTCTTAGAGGGTTTTGGCAATTTTTATTCAACCAGCCGACAATAACAGCTCGAGCATCCACTTGTGTCACATCCCTAAAGTTTAGTGCTTTATCCAATTAATTATAATGAAAAATCTCAATTTTTAAAATTATTAGATTAGCAGGCCCTCAGTTGATTTATGTGCGAACTTATCATAACTCATACATTCCCCTCTGAGATATCAAATCACTAATATTAGATTCCTAATCTTAAGATGAAATCTCAGAAATTTTAACACAGCAACCCAATAGTTACATCAGCATATATATCAGTTGTTACTAAAGATTGATAATGAATATATGATATGATAAAACAGCTACAGTTCTCGATAACTTTGTTATATGCACTAACAAGTCACAGGTCAGTAGTTCAAGGCATATGTATATGCATTTATCTAATAAGATATTTTTACTTACTGATGATCTTTAGAGAATTTTCATTTACTTTCTGTTTGAACTTTCTAGTTACAGTATAGTCCAGGCGACACGAGCATAATACATGCCTCCTCCAGTTAATAACTCGATAGATTAACTTAGAGTTACATTTTAGTATTTCTTATCCGTGTGGTGACGGAGTAAGAATACAATTCAGCACCCCCTATCTTACCCGTGGGTGATCGTAAGAGACGACTAAGGGATACAAAAGGCTTATAACATCTATGCAAGAGATGGAAAACTCGTAACAAAACCTTATACCAACACGTCTGATCAACTGCCCTCCCATTACAGAGGAGGCCCGAGCCCAACAGTGGAACATATATGAGCTGTGATGATGATGATGATTTCTTATCTTACAGTAAGGTAATCTCTTTACTATAATAAGACAAATAGGAACACACCACAGAAACTTGTTCACAAAGTTTAACATAACTTGTTGGCGAGTCTTTAGACATCAGACACAGTTCTAGGATCTATGTTACTAGTGACTATTTAACATCACATGGCTGAATGTTGTACTGGACAATTCTTTTTGCAATCCACCAATGAATGTTCAGGGTCTATATATGATTTATGTCCATTACTTGCTCTATTTATAAAGTCAATGTAGCACATAGTATTTATGTTAGTTTTTTCATTCCAGGGTACAAGAAATTTAAATACTCAAAATGTTAAGACGCTGCTCCAAGCATCTACAGATTTTGTACCGGAGGCAGGGGCAAACCCTCCGGTTCAAGTCAACAGAAGTGCCTAAGGTCTACGGAGCGCTAGCTCAGGCCTCCGCCCGCGTCTCCAGTCCGCGGGTCCTCACTGCTGCACATAATCAAGTGGCCACAATCCATCTCACGAACCGGCTTCTTGCTGAGCAGGATGTGATGACCCCTGGTTTTCCCGACTCAGTGTCCGAAGGTGATGTCAAACTTGGCAAAAAAGTGGGAGACGCTGTTGAAGCTGATGAAGTCGTCTTGGAGATCGAGACTGATAAAACAGCCATACCTGTCATGGCGCCCGGACATGGTATTATTAAAGAACTCTACGTAAAAGACGGAGAAACCGTTAAAGCCGGTCAGAAATTATTCAGATTGGACATCACTGGAGAAGCCCCTAAGAAGGCTGCATCGGCGCCTGCTCCGGAAGCTCCAGCAGCTGCGGCTCCTCCCCCACCACCACCTGCTGCTGCCGCTCCTCCTCCACCTCCTGCAAGTCCTCCACCGCAAGCAGCTGCACCTCCCCCACCTCAAGCGCCCCCGGCCCCTAAACCAACGCCTCCTCCGGCTGCCCCAATATCATCAATCCCTGTAGCAGCAATACGCCACGCTCAAGCAATTGAAACCGCGACGGTAAAAGTTCCTCCAACAGATTACAGCAAGGAAATCGCTGGTACCAGGACGGAACAGCGCGTTAAAATGAACCGTATGCGTCAGCGCATTGCTCAGCGCTTGAAGGAAGCACAGAACACCAACGCCATGCTGACTACTTTCAATGAGATCGATATGTCTCACATAATGACATTCAGGAAGAAACATCTTGATGCTTTTACTAAAAAGCACGGCATCAAATTAGGTTTGATGTCGCCTTTCGTGAAAGCCGCTGCGAATGCATTAATGGATCAACCGGTTATCAACGCTGTGATCGCAGAACAGGAGATTATATATCGTGATTACGTAGACATATCCGTTGCAGTAGCAACTCCTAAAGGTTTGGTCGTTCCTGTAATAAGGAATGTACAAAATATGACGTATGCTGACATAGAGCTTACTATTGCTGGTTTAGCGGAAAAGGCTAGGACTGGTAAGCTAACGATCGAGGAAATGGATGGAGGCACATTCACCATTAGCAACGGTGGTGTATTCGGTTCGTTATTGGGCACTCCAATTATTAATCCTCCTCAATCTGCAATTTTGGGTATGCACGGTATCTTCGAACGTCCAATCGCTCTTAATGGCCAGGTGGTCATCCGACCCATGATGTATATCGCTCTGACATACGATCATAGATTGATTGATGGCCGTGAAGCTGTGCTATTCTTGAGAAAAATTAAGGAAGGTGTCGAAGATCCAGCGACTATCGTAGCCGGCTTGTAGAGTAGTTCGAACAAAACGAGTTGAGTTACCATGCTAGGCGTAACTAAAACTGCAAACAGGACTAATAAAAATTCATCGGTCCAATGTAGGTAACTAATGCTCGGGCTAAATCTATGCCAAAAGTTACCATTACTTAAAAAAAAATCGATAGGAGAAATTAAAAAAAAAAAAAATTAAAAATCACTGATTTCGTTATTTGTGTCGTGTACGGCTGATGCGTTGCACGTGCGTACGTCGGGAAGTTATTGTTATTTATTTGATGTTCGCCTGCTGTATGTATTATTTAATTTAAGTCAAAGTACACTGTTGTTTTTTCATATGAATAAACAATATATTTTATTTATTTCTTTCAAAATGCATCTTGATCTTATTTGGCACACAAGTGTAAATCTAAACAGTATTTGACATTTTAATGTGTTAAGCATTAAAAGTTTAAATATATGTGATAATTATGGGAAGGCATATTTTATTTATTTTCACCTGTTGCGAGCTATTTCTCGTCATCATATTTGATTGGAAGAAATTTTAGAAATTATTTTTGATATTTATGGGAGTTAATATACTTTGTATTTGATTTTTAAAAGAGGAGTATCGTGACACGACGTAAGAGAGCGAGTAGGTATGAAAGAGAGTATTGGTGTAAAGATGCGAAAGGGAATGCTCCGATGGTTCGGACATGTGGAAAGAATGCCGAACGAACGCCTGGTTAAGAAGATATACAATGCGAAAGTGGAAGGATGTAGGTACCGAGGGAGACCGAGACTAACCTACCTAGACCAGATCGGTCATGTACTCAAGGAAGGTGGAGTCAAGAGTCTCCGAAACCGGCGAGCGTGTATGAAGAGAATTATGAATGTTGAGGAAGCGAGTGAAGTATGCAGAGATAGAGTTCTCTGGCACTCTGTTCTCTCTGCCTACCCTGCAAGGGATATGGCGTGATGATATATATGTATGTATGAGTATCGTGACCATGAATGTTGAGAATTGTTCCAAATTTCAGGCTAGTAAAAATGAAATACAAACCTAATAAAACCTATAAAAATAGTGTTGCTCATCTCAAAATCAGCTAATTTGCAAATTAATTTGTGGCTATCAATTCAGCACTATTCAAGGCAGTGATAGTTCATCAAATTGATGAGCTATCGACGAAACTAACGAACTACGATGATATCAATCGTTACACTAAAAACTTGTTACTGCAATACTGAGTTCGATCCTATTCTCGAAGTTGTCTGATCTTTCAAAAAATAATGGTTACTATAGTAACATTACTTTTTTACTTGATTACATGGTCTATCTAGTTCATAAGCACTAAGGAAACAATGCTATCTTTTTTCCTTGCAGATATAGTTCATCTTGAGTAACAGAATATGTTGTAGTACATGGTTGCCAGGAATTTTATTTTTCTTAAAATTTAGGTTATTACCTTTTGCTGTTGCTGCTCAAGTGATTAATGTAGTGAATTAAATATTAAAAAAAAAATACCCGCAACTGCTATTCCCTTAAATTTATAAAAACGTAAAAGTGAATACGTCATCACAGACACTTCAAAATTCTATATTATTTATGAATTGAATTGAATGTAGTGACTTTTTTAAATACATATACAAGGTGGAGACGACCATACGACAATAATTTTAATCTAGTGTATCTGATGACTTGCTCAGCCTGTATACAAACTTTGAATACAATATGTCGTATAGTTTAGCCGCAGCACATTACTTTGTATTATTAACAATTTCCACACTCTGTATAAAACTTAAAATTATTCGCCTATCAATGAGCTCCCGCGCCGCATCGGTATAAACTAATATGAAACTAGTGCCTACATATCGCCATGTTTACCAGTTCAAGTCTTCCCTAAACGTAATACAAATCAATGCATATTATACCTTATTCCTAAATCTTAAGATCCATACATATAAACCGTGTCATCAGACTTAGATGAGAAATTTAAAACTACCTAATGCGGCTTAATGAAAGAAGACCTCGGTCTCATGTTCAAAACTATTATAATAGGTCTGTAGGTCAGTGTGCCATCGTGATCCTGTGACGTGAATGTGCGTAATTAGACGCTTACTTTGTGTTAGAATAGTATTTCTTTCTCATTTACAATGCCTCGTTATAATTACACAGCTTCGGGTATACAGATATGATTTTAATTTATGGAGAATATCACGGAAATGCAGCTTTAACCATACGTACGTACCGAAAGAGATATGGAAACACACGTGTTTGTACTACCAATGGCCGGACTATTGTGCAAGCTGTCCAGAGGTTACGGGATAATCAATCCTTACTGCCTCATATGGATAGTGCTCCTTCGCGTGTAAGAGTCACCCTAGATGAACAAATTTTAAATTATTTTTCTCGCAAATTTGACACAGGTTGATAATGTGGAGAACTTAAAAAAAGGAATTGTACGATCTTTCGACAAGTTAAAATACATCGCCGTCAATGGCGACCTGTTAACAAGAGTTCGAAATAATATTTTAAGACGATATAATTTGTGCGTTCGGGTCCATGGCGCACATATCGAAAATTTAAGTTTAACGACCAAGTGAATTATTAAAGTTATCGTGATTATTTTAATAAAATAATCAAGTGAGAATGAATAGCGCCAATGTATTTACCTACGTTTCGAAGTTGTAACATATGATACCACAAGGTCACTCGCCGCTTGCCGACCACAGGTTAGTGAACTAATATTTACAAACGGTGTTCTATTTTGTTTCAATATTTATGATAAAAAGTTTGTTTGAAAAAATTGTTTTTTAAATATGCATGCGAGGACTTTTTTAATAGTTTCAAAATACTCCTATACACTAGTATTGACGGTGTTTTCATTTATTGTCGTATTGACGTCTCCATTCTGTATATAATAATTACTATTTTAATAAAGTAGCTCGCGTTGTGAAGTAATAGTACAAGATCTGACGTAAAATTAAAACGCTCATGGAGATTTTCCTAAAAACCTAATTTTTACATACATTTATAAATAGGACAATATGTTTCTATAAGGTGCTTATCAAAATGTGCCCGGCTAGTATTTTCATAAAATTATTATTATTAGAAGTTTAGCAGCAAAAATATTCTTATCTTTTTTAAATACAAGTGAATGACTTTTTGCACAAAAACTATTATTAAATTTCATTGAAATACTGGCGGTTACATTTGGATAGACACCCTAGTATATACCTACTATTCATTATCATCATCATCCTTTTTTTTTGTTATCGCTGTAGAAATGCTTTTACGCACTATCCCCCGCCTGTTACAGACGGGGGGTTATGTGGGACTCGCTGGCCAGAGATGTTAGCAGCTGGAATACCCACTAAAACCACAGCGGTCTCTGCCGCGTTTTTACGTGGTGCCGGAGAGATCGTCTATTGACATTCTATCCCCGACACCCCTGCGCCATCTGGTCACGTCCAGTCGAGGACCATCATCATCATCCATCAAAAAGTTTAAAAGTACAATAATAATTACTTAATATGTATTTTTCTTATATGATTTAAATAAATTAAAAAAAATTCTACTCTTATCGCAATTACGTGGGGTCGACGCAATATGTATTCTGCTTCCGTCGTACATATCGTAAAAGTTTTGGCAATAGTTTTATGACTGGCCACTGGCCTGACGTCAACCCTCCTTGGGAATGTAATTTTTGAACAAACAGCATCAGATGAAGGCCGAGGTCGATATAAAGCTCTTAGTCGAGTGTCACCATAGCAGTGTTGATGGCGACAATTCGACTGACTGACAGACAATGATTAACTTGAAGAGATTAAGAACGTGAAGATAATTATAACTCGACACTGGCAAAAATGGCTCGTATAAGTAGCTGATTGCCAATACATAAAAAGAAGAAGAAGAAGAAGCTGCAACTTAACTTTGACATTGGCTTAAGTATAAACAGAGCCACAGCAACAAAAAAAAAAAAAAAAGCTCTTAGTCGTCTTTTACCCCCACACGCACCCACGAATAATTTTGTTTTAGCAAAAACTCTATGAACATACCTATTAATTTTACAATTTTACGCTCGAATCTTGTACTACTTATAATTAATAGTCAAATAAAATGATTGAACGATATTTTAATTATATTTTCATAGACTCGGTTTTCTATTTACCATAGATTATACACACCTTGTAGTTCACAGAGGCTATACTATTAATGGCATATGTTTGAAGTAATCGTTGCTATAGCAACGCCAGCGTGGACAACACGTAATAGAAAAAATGTTTCTATTTAGATTAATTGATAAATAAATAAATTATTTAATTGAAAATAATTTAATAACGCACACAAAGTTTGTACAAACAAGATTAACTTAATTTTTTTACCTTTTTTAAACAGTGAATCATGTTTACGCGTTACAAGAAATATAACATGGTAAGAATTTGATTTAAATATTAAATAGATAAAGCGGCTTAGGGTATATCTACTCCTGCCGGGCGGGCCACCGAAGACAAAGATCGGGTACCGGTGGTCCGCTCGCACGGCGGAGAGAGGTGTTTGCAGGGTGGGTCCATGGGGTTGCACGCCGCCTCTTCCGGGCCGATTTGCCGGGGCGCGACCACATCCATGGTCCCACCTTGCGAAAAAAAAAGGGTATATCTACTCCGAGGAATGACCTAAGTATCCGGACCTTAATAAATTCTATATTAAAAAAGTTATTGCTCATAGTCTGACAGCAGGTAATTAGCCTACTTTACCTTAGTGGCCGCATACTTTATTAGCGTGACGACTATAATATATTTAATTAGGTATTACGCCTTTTTTTCTTCGAGATTTTTTTTCATTCTGGATTACGTTCTACATATGAGAATAGGCGCTTCCATTATTAAGTGAAAATAAAACAAAATATGGATATAATTTAGTGCACCCTTATCGATGCCTAGATAATGTGCTGTTGCGCTTTGTTCAGTGAACGAGAGGGCAGAGAGAGCAAATTTCTGTATGGGTTTGGGGTTTTCATTAATGGGCAGAGGCCAACCTGTACCCCTGGTATTATATAGTAACATTTACCAGGTGTGCTTCTTGCTCGTTTGCCACCATAAGAAATTAAAAAAACGGGTCTCCATATGAGAATGCCACGCAAAACGGTTCTCTGCGGTTTTAAGATGGTGTCAGTCCACCTAGTGGGAGAACGTCCTACGCAACGTTATCCGACTCATAGTCGCCACTCGAGATCCTTTTCCCCCAAAGTTTGTCGGTACCACAGAAATATTAATACCTCTGTAGGTATTATTAGGTAGGTAATATTTCTGTGGTCGGTACGATGAGTGACGTGGTCTGCCTATTGTCATTTCAACACGCTAGTTCTTCTGACTATGTCAGTTACATTCGATCTTCTTTTTATTTATCACGTAGAGAAATACCGAGCTGGAGCTATCCTTCTCCATAACACGTTGAAAACTTTCTTTTAAGTCCGATATTTAGAAGCCTAGGAAAAGTTGTTAATATAAATGTCGGCTCTAAATTGGATCATAGAATCTTCCATCCATCTATGGAAATTCACGAAAAATTTTAACTGAATATATAAAAGTGATAATTGAAGTTTATAACGATGATATAATTAATTTTGTTTTATTTACAGTAAGTAAAAATGCAGACTACGATAAAAAAATCGAATGATACAAAAATAAAAAAAGACAAACTGCCAAAAGATGAATCGAAATCTCAAGATGAAAAACTTAAGAAGACTTCATACAGTACATCACGGAATTATCTACAGAAAAGTAGTACTGCCGACATTTATGGACAAAATAAAAAAGATGATATACATAGCACTAAAGCGCTCAAAAAGATTACGAACACTACCAATAAAACAAGCAACGTATCCCCAATGAAAGGTTTATTGAAATCGACGCCATCATCCACTAGTATAACGAGTACAAGCCGCGAAAAAACAAAGATGGCTGTCCAGAAAAATATTGACGCAAAGGCAACTCCGCATTCATCCAAATTCAAAGATTTTAACGTAACTGTTAGTTCGCCAGTTGTAAAAAAACGATTCAATTTAGATAAAGAAAAAAGTTTTATAAAAGTTGCTTCTAAAAGGGAAAAAAGTACTCCGACAATTAATTCGGTGAAGATTGAGAGTCAAAAAATTACGTCTAATAAGCCAACAAATGAAAGGCAGCGTACTAAAACTAGGACTTTGCTTGAAGATGAAGTAAAAATTCTCACTCCTGAGGCCGTGGATAATAATAAGGAAATGTTGAATCTATCTAGAAAGTTCAGCGCGGCTCCTAAAGCGTACTTTATTGATCTTGAAGGCAGTAAACCAACGCAGACAAAACAGGTACGTTTTTCGTTCACAGGCTACCTAGCATTTCCCAAGCGCTCCAAAGTAATGTATAGGCGCTGATAAAAACTACTCCCAAAAAAGAGTCTATCGACACAGATTCTAAGATAAAGAATCTTTATTTTGTGTTTACGAATAATTGGTTGTGGCTACTGAAAACGTGAAATTTATTTTTGTGGACATACCTATATATTTAGCCATTCCCGCACCATAGTTGACATGCTTGGCAGATTTATTTAGTGATTACAAATAGCGTAATGAGTTACACAGGAGAATACCAAGGCATACTTCCATGGTATTCCTTTAGCTGAATTTTACGATGCCTACAGCAAAGATAGGGAGCGGTGACAGCATATTGATATAACGTCACCAACTGGGTAATTTTTTACATAATAATATCGGATTTTGGTTAAGTAAGATAATTACATGTATTTCAGCCTTCTCGACCAAAAACACCTAGCGATGAAGAAATTAGCTACGAAGATGACTTCGAGAGCTACGAGTCTGACTTTGAATCATATCACAGTACATCACCAAGTGATCAAAATATGAGCGATGATAAAAGTGAAGAGGATGATGATAATGATGATGATACTGTTAATGTTGAATCAAAAGAAGTTAAAGATGAAGAAAGAATGTTAGATTCTGGTAAGTTTAAATAACGTCCCATCCCGTTTCTGGTACGTTTTTTATCGTATATGCCAGTGGTATTAGCTGCAGATGGCTTTGACAATTTACCCTGGAGTATGAGTGAGCGGTGAGGCCTCTTAAACTAAGAGTAAGTTGAGCAACATCGCACAAGGGCGAATCTTGGCCTGAGGCATCGCTAGATTCGCCTTTGGAGTACGCATCTCGACGGTGAGCACGATACGGCGGCATTTATATGTTATCCTCGCGTGGACCGTGTAAGCTTTTAGCTGAGTGAGCGTAATATCATCGTCAATTTCGTCAAGTCGAAGTGTTTTTGGTAAGTCAGTTTGTTCTTATTACATCCATTATTGCCAGTGTATAATTATATTATATTCGTGTATCGCGGTTGGCACGATATGACAATCGTTATAGGATTGCCATATATAGGTGCCTATGAAAACTTTAAGCTTTACTATTGAATTTGTGGATTAGATTGTCAAAAAAGGATCAAATCTTCACAGAACATGAATATTGTCTTTTTGCTCGACTGGATAGGATGACCTTATGATCGTTTACCTATGTTTCTGCATTGAAGAATTTACTAATTAACCAATCTAAATCTACATATAGGGTTCACCTGTTCATTCACTTACTACTTTCTATTTTGACAGGCTTGACCATTATTATCCATTAATTGCCACGCTTAAAAAAGCAGATTTGTCATTGCAGTTCTTGTAAGTCTTATAAAGCCGAATTTACATTACGAAATTAGCGGCATAAAATTAGTTTCAAGACACTAGTTTCATAAATAATTTGACATGTAAACATCAAGTTTCACAGTGCATGCGTTAATTTCATAACACTAATTAGTTTCGCGTGCCGCGCGATTTTTTGGTAAAACTAATGTCATGCAACTAATTTCACCGTGTAAACTTGACGTGAAATTAGTGTCGTGAAAGCGTCTGCGTTTTATATATTATCATTTGTACGACAACGCTTTGCACTGCGAAATAAAGCTTCGATGTTAACGGAGCCATGATAACAGCAATACTGTTAATTTCACGACATTAATATTTTAACGAAACAAGTTTCACGAGTACTGCAACCAGTTTCATGAAAGTAATTATATCATGCACGCCACTAATTTCGTAATGTAAATCCGGCTTAAGTCCTAGAAGAGTGATACTGACTATTATGCTGGTTAAAATGGTTAAAGAATCCTCAGTCAGTTTTACAACTTTTACGAAAAAATGAGGACTTTGTAACATATTGAATTCTAAATTTGTTACTACACGGGAAAAATTTTTGCATAATTTACACATTACTAACTTTTAAACTTGCAGGGAGTTTTGATCTTCGCGATCAGCGCTCAGCAACTAAAACCAAACCAGTACTAGATTTTATCTTGGAAACCGCTGAGGAGGGAAAACGGAGCTCCCTAACTGATGAAGGCTTTCTAGAGATGAGCAGTTCCAGTGCTGTATCTAGTATTAGAACCGTCCATATTGATGTAGTGGAAAGGTGAGTTTGTGAATGAATTTAAATATTTAAAATAAAACTGTTTATACAGATCTTATCGCTATTTAATTTAGTACTTAATCTTAAACCCAGATTAAGGTCACTCCTTTTGTAAATGCTTTTACTAAGGTCTTTGTCCTAAGGTAGTAACTGATAGGCCACCGAAGACAAAGATCGGGTACCGGTGGCCCGCTCGCACGGCGAAGAGAGGTGTTTGCAGGGTGGGTCCATGGGGTTGCGTGTCGCCTCTTCTGTTGCCACGGACCGATTTGTCGAGGCGCGACCACATCCATGGTCCACCATGCGGAGAAAAAAAAAAGGTCGTAACTGATCAAATATGCTAAAAACCCTTTGAAACATCGGGACTGTGTTTTAAGAAATTAAACAGCCGCGTGTAGTACTACACCAGATGGACCCATGTCCATCCCATGTCATTCCGTGTAGTACTACACTCTCGTATAATAATCGTCCATTGTCAAAAACACCAAAGGTGTATGCCAATTTTCAGTTCGATAGCATCAGTGGAAATAGATGAAATATAGATTACAAAATTTCAGATCGTACAAGTATAGTTAAATAAAAAGTTGTAAAAAGCAACCTGAAAATAAATTTCTATGCTAACGAATATTGTAGCTTAGAGCTATGTCGGCAAAATGACAGCTTTGCTTAGAATATATTTAGAATTCCTAGCCACAAGAGAACTAAGATTATTCGCGTCTAACACAGCTAAAATTAAATATAAACGCGATAAAATCTATTAAAATAGTATTACTTACTAATCGATTGTCATGCATATTTTTTCAATATTGTATTTTCATTTCAGACCTCTTTTCGTAGACTTTACAAAATCACAAGAAAGTAAACGAAAAAAGAAAATGAATGAACGTTTAAAACAACGCGCCAAAGATTTACTCAGCATTATTACATTACATGAAATGTCTTATAGTCTCTTTGAAATGAAACCTATTTCATACGACTTGTTTATGGCAACATTCGGTAAATCAAATTCCCAACAAATGGGTGTTCAGACTTTTGACGATGGTATCGCTGAAGAAATTCAAACGGAAGAGATCGAAAGTGAACACAAATGGACACAACATCCGGTTGAATTTTCTAAAAAGGATGTTTGTATTAGTAATAAAATGATGGAAAGGAAATTTAGTAAAAATATAGAGGATTATTTAACAAAGTTTACGTTTTTGACTAAAGTTGTTTTGGACGTTGATAACAATAAAGAGATTAATATGACTGATAATTATAAAACAGATCCGTTACGTATTTATTTTGAACAAAAAGATGGCGTCGGTCCCAGTGAAATGTTGCCATACGAAGTGTATAAGACTAAATTAAAAAATAACGATTTTAATACTCACAGATTGGGAAAGTTTTTAAAGAAAATAGAGAGGAGAATTAATAATATTTTAAATATTAATAGTGGAGATACAGAGTTATCCGAATTAAAAATGTCTAAATTAACATTCAGCAAAGGATATATTTCTATATCAACAAAGAATATTACAGATTCAGAAATGGCGTTTTTGAGTAATACAAAAATATCCAAAGCTTACTTTTCGGAGAGCAAAAATAATTTGATATTAAGTGTTCATAATAACCCAAACACCGGCATAAAACACTGCATAATATGTCTATGGGATATTAGTGTTGCCAGGCGTGAACCTACTAAGATTCTAACAGCTATAGATAATGTTGCCATCGGCAGATTTAGAGGCGCTACTGATGGATATTTTATTGCTGCTTTGGAAGATGGGTAAGGTATTATGTGTTATATTACATTTTAGCTGCTCTGCTTGGCTATACACAGTCGCTAAGTTAAATATGGTTAATGACCATATTTATCACTTTTTATGATAGGCTATGGTCTGGATACACCCCGCTCGTTCTATCCGGGACAATGAAAGGCTGAGCTGCGTATGCGACCCCATTGCCCACCGTATTCCCTCCTCATCCCCATTGAATTACCCACGAGTACCGCTTCCTTGACTTCCTTGATTTTTCTGCATACGAATTTATTATCACAGCAAGTATAATCTGAATTATACATTTATCTCTCATGGGTCGGATAGTAACTTGGCTTTTGCCTTGTTATTCCATATTCATAACACATTCGTCTTTAAAAAGTCTATAAAAAGCTAAATGCAAATTTCACTTTTTATCTTTTGACATTTGCAGTTCTATACATTTATGGGATCTATCAGAGCAACCAACATGGAGACCGGATGTTGTCGATGAAGAGAATATCCAAAAATTAGAGGAAGTAACTCAAAAAGAGCTTACACCATTCGAAAGAGATAGAGAATGGAATAAATTGAATAGTCATATTGGGATGAAAGATACAGTAAGTTGATAAAGTATAATGATTAAGCTAAGCTTGCTTATCCTATCCAAAGAGTTTATAAACGTATTTAAAATCTTCTATACATTAATAATTGAAATATTTTTTTAGTGTAATATTAAATGTCCGCTGCAAGCATGTGCTTTTACGAACAGTGCTTTCAATATGAATAATGGAGATGCATCTTGTTCAATTATCGGCTTAGAGTTTACTGGGGACCAGATAATTAGCCAAGAAAATCGGAAAGTTGTTGGCCAAGTAAGTATTTTTTTTAATTAAAATATTTGCTACATATAATTTTGGGGAGACAAAATTAGGTTCATAGAAGGATAGGAATCTGATTTTTAATTCTTATACTAAATATTAATTATATTACCATTTCTGGCTTATTTCATACGTAAGATTAATTTTATTCAACGAAAAATGTAAATAACATTAAAATAAAATAATTTAGAAATGTGTGTTATTAAATTTTTTTTTTATTATTTCCGTCCATTTGGACAAGTAATTTTAACAGAACACGCAAATCTCGTACACTATTATAATATCACTACACTTCAGCACTTTATCTATATTAGATATATTCAATAAAATACAAGTAAAATTATTCTACATAACACTAAAGAAATGAGTGATAATTTAAGAGCGTACGGTATTTTCATATTCTCGCCAAAACACCTGACCTTATACTATTTAATTATATCAAATAATTTAATTTATTATATTTAACTACCTACCTGTGTCATTTCTTTTAGATCGCAGCCTTGCAAAAAATAGGCATACTCACAATATGGTCAATAATACAGGAGAAATCAAAAAATGTACCACCCGATATCGGCAAAGCTTTCTGGTCAAAAATGAAACTTGAAAAGAATCAGACTATTAATTTATTAGACTATATAGATAGCCCACTAAAAAACTCAGAAAATAACGAATTTAATCTAAACGCTGCTAAGAGAAGAATATTCAGTAGAAAGCAAGAGAAAAATACTCTAAAATCAAATAGTGCCCGCCAAAAGTCAGCTTTTGATACTGGCAGATCAGCTAGTGCTAATGAACGTAATAAAAAAATGTTGCCAGTCCAGAAGAATGTTAGTAGAAATTGGGAGAATGGTATTCTGTGTTATGATTTAAAAGTAGTTTTATGGAAAAATGGTGATAGTTATCTTATTGCTAAAAATTGTGGTGAAGTATTAATTTGTAGGAGAAATTTGGGAGTTATTAATTTAAACAGTATTAACGTTTCAAGTAAGATTTTTATAATTAATTTTTGCACTTGATATACTAGACTTTGCTATATGGTGGTGGCTACGAATACTATCAGATCTTCATTCCTCACGGGTATCATAAAAGGCGATTAAGAATTCAACATAGACCTGGACCTGTGAAGAACGGGGATGCTCGCGGGCACATCAACCCCAAACACCGGTAGTTCTTCAACTACTGCGAAGAGGACCACAGTCAGGGGGCCACAACAGCCCCGACACTGTTACCACGCGCTTCACCCGGAACGCAGTGAAGGCCACGTCGCATAGACCTGGGTCAGTTCTATCTGATCAATTATATGTATTCACAAGGAGAGTAGACGACGTCGAGCAAGCGGCTGGTCATTACACTACTGCCAAAACTTTTGTAATATGTACGATGTAAGAAGAGTACATATTGCGTCCACCACAAGTACCTAATTGCGATAAGAACATAATTATGATGATGATGCCTTTCCAAAGACCAGGGCAGACGAGTTGGCGAACGCATTTCCCTCTACATTCCCTCTTATGTCCAACATTGAATATAGAAATGCTGAAGGCTATGGATGAATGGACATTATTAATAGTATTTTTTTCAACAGCTGTATCATCAGTGACTTGTATAGAAGCATCTCCTCATAGATTGCCATACTACCTAGTCTCCACGGATTCTGGGACTATCAGCGTTTGTTCTTTGAACGAGAACAGGGTTCTACTTACGTTGGATTGTCGGTGAGATGAACATACCACATATTTACATTGGTTTTTTAGCCCCATGTGGTTACCCATAAAAAGTAGTACCAATCCCTTACAGTTATATTATGACAATAAGTCTTGTCATTTTCGGATAAATACAGTAAAATGTCTCCGGCAAAGATTCCACACTAGCTTAATTGATGAATTGGAACGGATTTTCAATCAAGATGATTTCAAGTTCTCCTTATCTGCGACGCCTTTTTTGCTTGCTTTGTTTTTTTAAGACAGCAACCTACTCTAATGAACCAATCCTTGTATTGCGGTGGGACTTTACAGACATACAATTAACGAACCCAAATTACTACACAGAGGCGGAACAACAATAATTTATGGAGAGCACAAAATACTATCCCGTGTGGGAATCAAATATATAACAGTTGTTATGTATATAGGTCGGTTTGCTACGTCAATATCTTTATGACCTTGATTTTTCTCATTAGGAAATTTTCACTCTCTTTTTGTTCTTATCTCATTTACATTCCAAGAACTCAGTTTGGTGACAGACACTGCCAGAAAGTGAATAATTGAACTGGTTTGACTAGCGTGGTATAGTAGGTCTATTGCCCTTATATTGTAGAAGAGGCTGGAACCTAGCCTTGGCACGTATACGTATGTACATGTATCAGTAATGCCCAAAGTGTACCATGTCGACCCCCGGAGGTACACGGCTGACTCGAAGGGAGCCCAAATTGAACAAAAATGTGTGATCACAACTTTTATGTAGGATTTAAGCAGGAGAACGGGCAATACGCAAAATTGTTGGACTTTTGCGTTCACATTATTTAATGTGTTTTGGGACTATGGTAGAAATTTTGCAGCTGAGTTGTTCATAAAACTAGTAAAATTTTGAAAATGACCTTCGCGAAAGGAATGTTTGATGAGAAGAAATACTCTGTTCTGAATCATCCATTAATTTTTCTTTAAAATATCAAAAGAAAAAGGTAGATAAGATAAACAATGGATATATTAAGACAAGTTTAAAACCAGTAATGGAGAAGATTAGGGAGTAGTGCGAGTTTATCTTGGTATGGTTATGTGATCAGCGAGCGGGCCACCGAAGACAAAAATCGGGTACCGGTGGCCCGCTCGCACGGCGAAGAAGAGGTGCTTGCAGGGTGGGTCAATGGGGTTGCGCGCCGCCTCTTCCGTCACCCCGGACCGACTTGGCGGGGTGCGACGTCCATGGCCCACCGCAAAAAAAAAAAAAAAAAAAAAAAAAAAATGGTTATGTGATCAGGAGCGATGAAAGGAAAGTGACATGGAGGGTTATCAATATGAATGTGAATAGATGTAAGAATCATGGGAGGACCAAGAAGAGAATGGATGTATTGTGTGATTGAAGATATAGGGTATAAAAGCAGTGCGTCCAGATATGACGGTTGATAGGAATTTATGGAAGGTAGGGCTATATTGTGCCGTTCACATATAACGATGAGATGTGGGTAGACTGCCTAGAAAATGTAATTCAAAGATATAATTTGCATTACAGGAATATTCCAGTTCAGGATGTGGAGAAATATTACTCAGACCAAAAGGGAAGATACATCAGCAGTACCACGATTAAGACTTCTGTCTCCAATAATACTCGCATGGATATTAAGGTATTTGATACAATATCCTCATCATCTCAGCTCATATATATCCTACTGCTGGGCTCAAGCCTCCTCCACAATAGAAGGGAAATTAATCTATTATACCACGTGATGTAACGTGTTGATATAGGGTTTTATTACTAAAAAAAAATTCCAGTAGTAACATTTTTTAGGCAAAATCCCCTTTAAATCCTCTATCTTTAATATTTAGAATAACTATTTTCGCATGTTTGTCTTTATGTTTTATAGATTTCTAATTTTTGTGTTTATCAATGTAACATTTTGAATTAAGAATCTTACGTTTTTCGAGCAATTAAATTTAATAAATAGCTCAAAATTGTATATAATATTTAAAAAAAAATTCGGATTAGAGTATTTTTCGGTTTTTGCATTTCCAAAGAAAATTTACCACGATAGTGTATATTTTTTTTAGACCATCGGAAAGTTGAAAATTCAACGGAAAAGAAACCTACCAATTTTTCTGAAAAAGTCAAAATTTTGACGTGAGATTTTTCGTTTGAAATAAAACTACTTTTACGGATTCTATCGCGTTTGTATTTGATTTATAATTTCCCGACGTTTCGAACACTTTACAGTGATCATGGTCACGGGAGGACTATTTCAAATGTGTAATACTCGCGTAAACATTAGAAGATGAGATTTTTCGATTGAAAATTAGGCTGCTTTTTCGATATTTAGTTAAAATTAGGTGAAAAATAAATATTAAAAATTTTAAAAAATTACCCTATGTTTGGAACATAAAAAGGTAACTTTCCACCAAATTTCGTGAAAAAAAAAATTGTTTGTAATATTAAAATAAAAAACGGAGTTTTTGGCGGGAATGTAAAACGTCATGTGGTTGTATTATATTCGATATCTTAGTGTTTTAACGTGTTATATTAGATAATTTTGATGGCATTTTATGTAATGTGATGTGACGGAACTGCTGAGATGTAGTGAATATCATATAAAAGTGCTTTACAACGTTTTCGTTTTTCATCAAAATTCTCACAAGATACCATTAACAGTGTGGCCATAGCACTGTTGATGGCGACAATTTGACTTACTGACGGACAATGACTAAACTGAAGACACTAAAAACTTGAAGATAATTATAACTCGACACTGGCAACAACGGCTCATTTAAGTAGCTGATTGCCAATACATAAAAATAAGAAGAAGAAATAAAAAACCATAAACTTATTTGAGTTTTTCACATAAATTTTGAGGTTATGTGAAAAAAATGTGAATACAAAAGTTGTAGATCTTTTTATTACCTACAACTTTGCCATTTAACTTTTTTCCATAGGACTTGTAGTTTTGCCGGAAATTCAGATAAACCGAATTCTACCCTTAAACACTCACCCCCTCCTACTTCCCGAACTCAAATCGCCCGTAATTTATTTTTCCTTTCATTTTTATCATATTATCTTCCATTTCCAATGGATTTCATTCTACTATAATTTTTTTTCTTTCAAAAATTGTCTACCCTAATCTATTAATCATATACTCGCATACGTTTCTTAAGTTCTAAAATTGTATAATCATAATATATATGATTTAAAAAATATGTTTTCAGTTACGCATATCTTCGCTGTCCTGGTCACACGTAAATCCTTGTTATATCTTCGCAACAATAGATGGCAGCGTTGTGTGTTGGGATCTGACTCACAGCGACATCTATGCGAAGTGTGTGAACGAAGACACGGCTGTTAGTTGTATAGCTACTGATAACACTATGGTATGTTTCAAAATAGCATTGCTTTCAGTAGTTTTGGCGGGCACGTTAAAGCTTCATATATTCTTTTTTTTATATTTTTTTTATTGCTTTGGTGGCAAACGAGCTGACAGCATACCTGATGGTAAGTGTTACTGCTGCTCATGGACTTTTGATATACCAAGAGTATAGCTAGGCCGCTGCCTACCAATACAAACCCCAAACCCACCCCTGTTGGGCTTCCGGCTCTCTTGCTTACCGAACGAAGCGCAATAGCCCATTGCCATTACTCAAACGTCGATCTTCTGCGAGAGTGTAGTACTACCCCGGACGGACTCGTCCGCGGCTGTAAACAGAATACTGTCAACAGCGTGGTCCTACCACTATTAGATTAGTTCTTATATTATATTCAATATTAATTATAGTATGTATTGTAATGCAGAGAAAGTACTATGATATAGTGAATATGGTATAATAGAATATGGTATAATAGCCGACCGAACGAACGTCTGGTTAAGAAGATATACAATGCGAAAGTGGAAGGATGTAGGTACTGAGGGAGACCGAGACTAACCTATCTAGACCAGATCGGTCATGTACTGAAGGAAGGTGGAGTCAAGAGTCTCCGAAACTGGCGAGCGTGTATGAAGAGAATTATGAATGTTGAGGAAACGAGTGAAGTATGCAGAGATAGAGTTCTCTGGCACTCTGTTCTCTCTGCCTACCCTGCAAGGGATATGGCGTGATGATATGTATGTATGTATGTATGGTATAATAGTGTTTTACATATATAATATATTTCCGTGTTCCATTAAAAGTTACAGAAAATACCATTAACATTGTGGCCTTGGCATTCATTTGACTTACTGAAGAACAATGACTTTAAAGGAAGTGGTAATTAATAAATGAAGACTAGGCATAAAGGTCTTTGTAACCATGTCATAAAATTTCCTTAAAAATATGAAAATGTAATTTTTTTTTTGTTAATTTTCAGGCACTATTGACACCCGAAGGGGATATTCACGTACACAAGTTGACCAACGATCATAAAACTAATGAGTATTTAACACTTTTTGAAAAATATATATCACTCTTGTAAATTATTTGTAAAAATATCACTTGTAGTATTAAAATAAAAACTGTTTTTATTTTATGTTTTTTTATTGCTTTTGATGGCAGAAGAACAACCAACCATTGGTGTATTGATGGGGTCACACGCCGTTCTTTCTGACTATACCGGGGTGAGCTTGGCATTCCAGTATAGTCTATTAATTTTTTACAAATATTTAAATTTATTATGGGTTTTTATTGATAAATTAATGTTTTTGAATTGAATTTATTTTTGAGAAATAAAATGTGTGCTCGCACCTCCCTCTTATTCCTAATAAGTGTAAATGTCTCTCTATCTTTACTAACTTATATCTCCTTCTCAAATTCCGTTCGCCTCGCTCGATCACAGTTTTCGTAACGCTCTCGTCACCCATTCACCAACTTACGCCCCCAGTCAAGCACAAGCGTGCGTAAAGCAGTTTTACTTCAAAAAGCTTCTATTTCGTTGATGACTTTTTGAAGAAATAACTGCTGCAATTCATATGACGGCACTTCCGTTTATCGTACGTGCTAAGCGGAAACATGTTAACAAAGTATTTACTGCCTCTCTCATCGGTGTTCTCGGCGATTAGTACTAGACATGGAAATGATTGCTAATTTCATTTTCATTTGGTGAAATAATCTTTTTTCTTCATTGTGATTTCGCGTCTGAAATTTCATATCCAATGATTTTTTTTCGCTGGGCTCTAATGTCACACTTACTACACGTTTGCTATTACAAATGCAAAATGATTTATGATTAATGGCGCTACAATATGAATTAGATCATTAGCTCTTTGGTGGGAACACACAGATTGCTTTTTTTATGGTAAATTGATGCTAATTTAAGTGTCATTTATTAATTTCAATGACATTTTAATTAAAGAATATTTACAAAAATACAAATGAAACGAAGTCATGAATTCACATCTTCCAGATTGTCTCAAAAAGTCTATGAAATTTTTTTATAGAATGGCCACTATTTTAAGTATTATACCTACTAAAACCGGACATCAGTGAGATTGACTGACGTTGCGTCCGATCATTTTTACACTGTAACGGTTAGATGACGATGACGAGTAACAGGTGTGATGTATGAAAAAGCATTTCATATAATTTTCAAGGCGAGCAGCAAGTGTGACGTATGAAAAATGTTTTCATATGATTTTATTTGCTACTTGTGAATTATGCCATGCTTAATTAGTACGTCCGGTGACCGCGGCGCGGCGGTAGATAAACAGCCTAAGTATGGAGGGTAAAAACTAAAGAGGACCATCTCAGTGTATTAAGAAGTGTCCATTGAACGGGAGCAAATTAAGGTGGCGCTATAGTAGCAAGTGGAAGAATTTTAAAAAGAGCGCCACAAATTTCATAGGTTCATAGGTTATTATTTATCAAATCACAGTTGACTACGTAACTCAGCACACTTCACTCTGCTTATTACTGCTACATTCATATCATTTCCACTTGCTACACTAGCGCTATTTCGGTGAGTGTTCGAACAATAATTTGCTGTTTAAATTACTGAAATTTAGCATTTAATATGCTTAATTATTTATAAAATCCGATTACGAAATGAAAAATGATGTCGCAAGCGGGATTCGAACCCGCGCCTATTGGGAATCCGGCCCAATCGTGCTGCCACTACATCACCGCGACTAATTGTAGGACATGCAAATTTCACTTCGTATTATATTTACATCTTAAGGTGACGGTATGCTATCTACCCGACAATGTTTACACATTGTTATAGGCTTAATACTTCAAACTTTACAGTTAGAATTGTATTAAACGATGACGCAACCTTGTTATTTAAATTACTGAAATTTTTCATTTCGTAATCGGATTTTATAAATAATTAAGCATATTAAATGCTAAATTTCAGTAATTTAAATAACAAGGTTGCGTCATCGTTTAATACAATTCTAACTGTAAAGTTTGAAGTATTAAGCCTATAACAATGTGTAAACATTGTCGGGTAGATAGCATACCGTCACCTTAAGACGTAAATATAATACGAAGTGAAATTTGCATGTCCTACAATTAGTCGCGGTGGTGTAGTGGCAGCACGATTGGGCCGGAATCCCAATAGGCGCGGGTTCGAATCCCGCTTGCGACATCATTTTTCATTTCGTAATCGGATTTTATAAATAATTTGCTGTTTACAAGTGGACACTTTTTGGACTAATCCCCCATACAAGATGGTTCTCCTTAGTTAACCCTCCATAAGCCTAAGGAGGGTTAACGTCAGAGAGGCAGCCGGTCGTAAAACTAATTGCCAATAACTTTAGCAATATGTACTTACAATGGGAGAAGCGCACATATTGCTTCGATCATATGTAATTGGGATAAGAGAATGATAAATCTTAATATGATATGGCTGCTCATTAATTTCAAATTAATAAGTATAATTGGTAATGAACGAGTTTTCCAGAGATATTTGTGAATATTTGCATGCTATTAGAATATAGCATAATGTATCTTATGCTTCGTTATCTGTAATAATATATCTACATTCACCAAACTGTATGCGAATAAAGTAAATTAATAACATTTTAGGGAACGATGTATTTAATAGAAAGTAGAAAATATTTTAGGAACTATTTGGCTGCATGGACTCTAGCTGTATAGATGGCGCTGCGATTTAAATAGTCGGTATTTTTTGAGAGTCAAATGTACGGTTCGGATCATAAATAAAATAATTTAATGGCTTGGCAATTACAATAATCAAAGAACATATACTTTTTTAACACAAAAACAAACCTAGCACATTTTAGCCATTTTGTTATATTAACAGACGTCTCGATAGATGGCAGTAGTAAAAATATTAAATCGCGCTATGATTTATTTACAGAAGTCCGTACATTATTCTGCAACACCCGAAAATCGGGTTGAAATCGGTTCAGTAGTTTCGATATTTTTGCCAATGTTGATTAGTCCTTCCGGGGTGTAATTCAACATTTTAAATGCTGATACCGTGTTGTTAAAGCATACTTAAGTTGTCAAAGAACTCTTGATTTCTTGAAGCTTTTGTATGGCATAGATTGTATTTTTATTATTCTTTACATAAAATTATGAAAAAATATGTCTCACTATTCTTTGGTAATCAAAGGCAAGACACAGTACCCAACACTTATCGTTACATCAAACATAGTTGGAACAGAATTTTAAAGCTATTTCAAACATATTGCAATCGAATAGCGACCTATTTTTATGGCAGACTATGGTCTGAACACATGCCGTCTGGGGCGGCTTGCGGCTCCATAACCACAATGGGTTATTCTTTCCCCATCGCCATTTCATTAACTACTGGTATCGCTTTCTTGACATCCACACGAACGCAACCTTGTTGAAAGTCGCATTAGAAATTTCACTTCAATAAATTATGTCAATCATATTAAAACAGTTATATTTTTAGTAAGAGAAAATAGTTTATAGTAATAAATTAAAATCTTTTTTCCGTGTGGTGACGGAGTAAAAATACAACTCACCACCCCCTATTTTACTTGTGGGTGATCGTAAGAGATGACTAAAGGATATAAAACACATACAACATCTGTGCAAGAGAAGGAAAACTTGAAACAAAACCCTCTACCAACACGTCTGCGAGCGTGGTGTATAGGAGGTCAATTTCCCTCCCGTTATAGAGGAGGTTCGAGCCCAACAGAAGGACATATATGAGCTGTGATCTGATGATATTGCCCTATAAAACATATTTAAAGATTTAATCGCGGCAAAATTTTCCTATTAAACATATTTAACGATTTTTAAAGAAATTATTCTTATCAGACTGCAATTATTACATGTTTCGGGAACAACCTAACTTATAATAGGAGGGCAATTGACTCACTATGTAAATACTATAATAGCTGCACAGGTGACGTACCATCGAGAGTCCTCACTGCTCATCCATAGGTTGGTCTAAGCTGTGAAAGACATCTGCTGCTAACAGCTAAAACAAACAACAGAACCAAAACTGCTGCCTTAGTAGGAGGGGCGGCTTTACCTATAGTGCAGAGGGTGCGGTGCACCCGGGCGCCGAGAGCCACTCGGGAGACAGAACCTCACTATAACGGTCCGCACGGAGCGGGCGCACCGTACGCTGCAAGTGCCTAACCATTTATAAACGTAGTGGGTGTATTATTTGACATATTTGGATAGGTTGCCATGCTCACTGTAACTTTATAATCTTCTTCTTCTTTTGATGTGAAACATCTATAGGCTCACTTGTAAACCGAATTGTTGGCGTGGCGACGCTTGCCGTGGCGACGGGTCGCCACGCTATACTGAGGTATACATATATATATTTTATGTGTAGTAGAGTGTACGGTGTGGCGACGGGTCGCCACGCTATACTGAGGTATACATATATATATATATATATATATATATATATATATATTTTATATGTAGTAGAGTGTACGGTGTGGCTTCTCACTCAGTTCGACGATATTTAATTAATTATATTCATATTAATCATATTAGTAATTATATAAATTATATTAAAATTAATAATTATATAAATTATATTAATATTATCTTCAATTAATTATTTTTTTATTATTCATGAAGGAATTAATATGGAAAAATTTATTAATAAAATTTATATTTGCAAATCTTTAGTCATATATTGCAATAATTAACTAAGATTTGAGTTCATGAGTATATTGAAGCCACACTCAAAATTTTTTTTCTTTTTTTTGTGTATTTTAATATCATATTTTTTTAAATATTTCAGTTCCCAACAATCATCACAGGGATCAATATTTAAATATTTAAATTGTGGCCACTTGATATTAATATCGAATTTTTATATCACATGTAAATAAATGTTTATTAAATAAAGTTACCATTTTCTGTAAGAAATTCGTAATACTTCATTTTTTCATTAGGCTATATTTAATTCCTGTAATAATATTATCTTTTATGCATATTACTTGTACACACACGATGTTTCACATCTGCCAGGCGTCCCATGACGGCTCATTTTTTTTTTCTTCTTCTTAATGAATGGCCTCTGTGAGTGATTAACCACAACTTCGCCAATGTCAAGTAAAATAAGTTTAAAAAATTATAATAGATTTATATTTTAGTCGTCAGTCATGTCAGTTCATTGTTTAAGTCCAACATTATAATCTGATCGCGTTTACCCTTGTTTCGTGTCAAAACAACGAGACTAAGCATGCGACAACGCATTCCAGCGAGATTCGGAGTTTAGTCGAATGTGTTGTAACTATCAACCTATTCCATTTTGTTCACGCATTTTGATACAAGAGGGTGCCAGGTGATTGATTGCACCCGAGCGCTACATGTGCTAGAGCCGCCCCTGTGTAGTAGTTAAATTATCGGCCTATCAATCTAAGAGTCACGCTGGGGGGGTACACTTAAAACATTACTTATTTTTACTGACCGTCGCGCCGCCTACAGATTGTTTGTACAAACTTAACTGCTGTCATTTTGTCCTGCCTGTCAAACGTTTGACAACTGAGAATTGTTATTTTGTTCCTAGCGTAGGTACTTATTGTCATCAATCTATTTACGGTTATTGATGTACTTTCTGAAAATTATTTCACTTTTCATTGTTAAGCTGATATTATTATTGCTTCGTTATCAGCTGATATGTTTTTTTATATTTCAGGGTAGCTTTCATAGTAAAAGAAAATTCTATAGAACTACACATACACATGTAGATATGTATACCTATATATCACTTCAACTTTAGTTCACCGCGTAAACTCTGGGTAGCAGCACCTTCCATACATGCATATTTTATCATGGAGTTGCCACTCTTTTTCAGTTTAATAACTTTACTCTTTGGAGTCACGGTTTCGATTCTCACACAGAACAATACATTGTGCGATTCCCAGATTGACATTTTGAGTCTGGATATAGGTAACTTGTGCCTGTTAATAGTTTAAATGATTTTCATTGTTTATTCGAATATTATGTGGAAAAAAAAACTACATCGTTTTATTGATTATATCGCGTTTGTATTTACCTATTTGATTTTCAGTTTCTCGATTTCAGTGAAATTTGTTAATATTATAATATTACCTATTATGTCGTTTTTAAACGAAAACAATAAAATCGCAAAACGGATGGAACATTAGGTATACGTCGTCTGCTATACATGAATGTCATATTATTTGAGTGACCACGCAATGTATTGCGTTCATTGCGATATTCCTAGCGCCGAGTTAACATTTGATTTTATAAAAAAAAATAATTTGACTTCGGATATCGATAGTGTTGATCCAATTCCGATGCGTTGTCGATTTAAGTATTTAAATAGGTATAAATTTTATCTTAAAAACAATCTATTTTTTAAATACTTTGTTTCTATTTAATAATTATTTAATGTAATAATGTGTTTACTTCCATGATTTTACTGAATACTGTATAATCATCAGAACGTGTTAAGTGAAAAATTAATAAAATTCAATCAGATTCAATTAGATTAGACTAAATTAAAAAAGCAAAAAAGTCAATTTAGTTTTCATAGTTGGTTACATTATTATAAAACTGATTTGTATTTTCAAACAAATCTTATGTATTTAATTTAAAATCTAAAAATATAAGTATTAAACATATTTTCGGTAAACAGATATCGAATTAATATCGATTAATATATGATTAATATATCGACCACGGTAAGCACTAGCGTACATGAAAATTTTTCGTAGGTATAGTCTGTCAAATCTAAGAAGTGCACTTTGACAGCTGTCTGAGTAAGTTGTCTAGGTATGTGAACCAAATAATCGCTATCGAAAATATCCGATTTTACTGAGAAATCGATATTGATTCTTTATAATTAATAATCGGTTTATTTTTTATTTTTCAAAAAGGTGATGAATAAATTAAGTGCTAAATTAGTACTAAACAAATTTAATTATTTCAGCATAGAATCTATTCATCATATTTAGTAGGATTAGGTTAATTAAAAATAAAAACTGGATTTGAAAATGGCTATTTATTAAGAATTACTACTATTACTTGAATTATCAGCATCGCGAACATTAATAATTATTTCCTCATCAATCAAAGTGTCGAAATGTTCTCTGTCACAATCTCTATTCGATTAATTGTATTATTCTAATATTTTTACCGATTATTTGGATATTCGTGAATTGGAAGTTGTCAAGCACTACTGTATAGAACGTGATGACGTGACATTGTTAGGTCGTCACTAACAATTACTATTTACCATGTTATTTCTATTTTAAATTAGTTTTACGAGTTTCAACATTAGATTATTGTACAAGAAAGTCATCTGCAATGTTAATTACGTAAATAACTTAATAGTTGTTTAAAATTTCAGATTTAGTGTTTACAATCATGTGTATACGTTTGACCAAGGTTATTGTGTATTAAAAAATGCAAAACGTCAAAATGCACTTCTTAGATGAACTATAATATACGTTGCTATAGAAGTTTTTGATAATGTGTGTGTATGAATTGCAGCGCAGTGATTTGCGGCGTCGAGCTGTGTGTGTGATGTGTTTGTGTGCGAAATAGTTGTAAGCATAGGCCATGCGTATGTGTTAACATTAAGCAGAGAGGGTAAAACGGCGAAATTAGTTTTAGTACAAAATAAGACCGATGGCCCTTCTAAGGTAATTAATATTTCTGTGGCTGGACTGGATCCTACAAGCGGCACCCGATCACGACTTAACTGTGTGTATCAACGTAAGTACTAATTCTAAAAAGATATACCTATATTTAATAAATAAATAAAAAGCAAGCTTTTTTTTCCGTATGGTGACGGAGTAAGAATACTATTCACCACCCATATCTTACCCGTGGGTGATCGTATTAGGCGACTAAGGGATATAAAACGCATGTAACATCTATGCGAGAGAAGGAAAACTCGAAACAAAACCCTATACCAACACGTCTGACCAGCGCGGCATAGTAGGTTAATTGCCCTCCCATTACGGAGGAGGCCCGAGCCCAACAGTGGGACATTTATGGGATCTGATGATGATGATGATGATGATAATGATGATGAAGCTTTGTTTAATCATAAAATTATTATGTTTCACAAGAGCTAAACAGAGAATAAATATACACTTTTATTTTGTCATTAGATTATTGTTTTTCTGTCTTGTGGTTACAAATGCTACCAACACTTACTTTGCTTGTGAATGAAAAGGCGACTGTGATCTTTATATCGACCTGGAGCAACTCTAATGCCGTCTGATCAACAATTACATTCCTAAAGAGGATTGACGTCAGGCAGGTGGCCGGTCGTAAAACTATTGCTAATAACTTTTGCAATATGTACGATATAAGAGGAATACATATTACTTCGACCACAAGTAATTAGCATAAGATTAGGAGAATGAATTGTATGTTTATATAGTCTCTCGCAAGTGCAAGAATTATTTCATTAGTGTTGTCTTGAAAGAAGAAAGTAGTTGTCAATAAAAATAATCGATTATTGAAAGATTGTTGTTGGACAAACTATAATAATTTATGTATATTGAATTGACATACATACATACGCACATACATACATATGATCACGCCATATCCTTTGCTGGGTAGGCAGAGAGAACAGAGTGCCAAAGAACTCTATCCTTGCATACTTCACTCGCTTCCTCAACATTCATAATTCTCTTCATACACGCTCGCCGGTTTCGGAGACTCTTGACTCACCTTCCTTCAGTACATGACCAATCTGGTCTAGGTAGGTGAGTCTCGGTCTCCCCCGGTACCTACATCCTACATCATATTGAATTGAGAATGTATAAAATAAGAAATGAACATATGAGTGGCAGTTTGAAAGTTGCGCGAGTGATGGAAAAGTTAAAGAGTGAACGGTTGACATGGTATGGACATGTGATGAGACGGGATAAAAGTAATGTTGTGAGGAAAGTTTTAAGTGTGAATGTTAAAGGCTTTAGGGGTAAAGAAAACCAAAGAAAAGATGGATGGACTGCGTGAGGCATGACATGGATAGACATAAAGTGACTACAGAGATGAAGTCTGATATGAAATATTTATATAAATTTTGATATATCTATTTGCCGGTAAAATCTTGCAAGTTTAATTTAATACAGTTATTGCTATTTGATTTAGCTGAAATTTTGTTATACAATAAGTATAAATAGGGTTGCCAGATAATCGGGAATCGTTTGAATTCTGCCGACATTTCATGCACTATCTAGGCTCCCGAATAATAACAAAATCTCCCGATAAAACGCTTATCGTCATATTTTCACCACAGTAATCATTTTAAAAAGGCAAATAACGTACGAGCCGTCTTTGGCTATCTATCTCATTTGATTCAGTAAAAGTAGAGTTACGAATAAAACAAAATTTGAAAGGAGATACTTTTTATAATTTTCCACATTTTAAAACCTTTCATTTGACATCCATATTAAGGGGGTTTAAAGGAAAAATATAATCCGTTATCTTAAAATGGCTACCATGTTGAAATTATTAGGATATTGAGTATTGCATATTGTGATATCATCAGAACTGATCTATATACAAAATTTTAGCTCAATTAGACATCGGGCAATGCGTCAAATTCATCAGGCAACATTTAAATACCGATTAAGAGACAAACTAACACTTGGACATGTGAAACTAAATAAAAGTTTGTAAAATAATCAATATAACATGTTTTTTTTTTTTTTTTTTTTTTTTTGTTTTTATTATTTCGACACTTATTAGTAATAAATTCTGAATCGTGCCATGAATTTACTTGGCTTCAGTATATTTATGAAATGAATACCATGATAAAATTTACAGCATCGTCAATAGATGGCGCTATAAATTTATCTGAATCGCATTATGGTTTCGTTACAGACTCGGCTTCTTAGACTTCTGAATACGATATTGCATAGTTGTCTTTTACGACACCCGTGGGAAATTAATTATTTTTTTATGAATCTTATGGCATCACAGCCGTGAGATTCAATAATTCATGCATTAAACAGTTTTGAATTTGAGTATTTAACGCTCAATAAAGAATAAAATAAACTAATTGACTCATTAGTTAACTTAAAATGCTTACTAGCGTTGCGCATAATGTGTCACTGAAATGAAAAGATATATATATGTCTTTTCACTACCGTGAACTATATCTATCTTTTAGTTCAGTAGTTCATTTAGTTCAGTAACTTGACGAAAGTGTTTTTATCTTTCGTTCGGTTTTATTTCAATAGTTCATCGACTGATTTAGAGATATAGAATGAGTTGTTTAAAGAACAGTTCATTATATCATGATTTTATCAGTCATCTAAGATTAGTTACACGAACTCGTATCGAATAGGTTATTTACAGATTTCCCATCATATTTGTTTAGATCAGAAATGACATTATAAATAATTTCCATGGGGATAGTTGAAATATTGGTGAAAGTTGAAATGAGTTGGGATGGATGTGGTGAATTCGGTGTAATTTTATATATTTGTGCTTGAAATTTGTACGCAATAAGTTTTGAAAACTATGCTTTCAATAAGCAATAGCAAGAGCGGGAAAAATGCTATTTTTTACATCACAAGTTTTTTCATCTCTTAAGAAATGAGATGGTAAACAACTGGTATAAATATACAAAAGGGCTCGTCACCTAAAGACATAACGCTTTAAAATACATTTTTCTTATAATTCGACAAAGACTCCGATACTTATGAATGAAAACAATGCGGTCCATTTATATTAATTTTATATTAGAATAAAAGTGTTCGGAAATTATACATTGCCATTTTGCTTAATAGTTCAAAATTAGTTTAATTGTATGTACGAGCAATGTACAGCGAAAACTAGAAGTCACTAGAAGATTGGTTCTTTCTCGAATTCTACTACGTAATCAAGACAAAGTGTGAGTGAAACAGAAAACCATTTCGGTATCTACAACAGAGCATGACAGCAAATTATTTCGTTCGTATTTGGGATCGTTCACGGCCGGTGGACTACACAACTGAACTAAGAACTAATTGAATTGTAACTGAACTAGATCACTGAGATAGTCAGACAATTGAAGTAGTTCATTTGAAGGATTCATTCGTGAACTACACACGACTAATGCTTACTTAACTTAACTTACTAACAAAGTAACAATATTGAGAAATTATCCATATTCCATAATTCATACATACATATATATATCATCACGCCATATCCCTTGCAGGGTAGGCAGAGAGAATAGAGTGCCAGAGAACACTATCCTTGCATACTTTACTCGCTTCCTCAACATTCATAATTCTCTTCATACACGCTCGCCGGTTTCGGAGATTCTTGACTCCACCTTCCTTCAGTACGTGACCAATCTGATCTAGGTACGTGAGTCTCGTTCTCCCCCGGTACCTACATCCTTCCATTTTCGCATTGTATATCTTCTTAACCAGACATTCGTTCGGCATTCTTTCCACATGTCCGAACCATCCAATTCCATATCATTTAAATATATAGTACATATACTACATATATAGTGTATCTTTTTAATTACATGTTAAAACTACTTCACTGTCCTATCTGCTGAAATTCAAGAAGTAATTAAAAATTTAATAAATTACATATATTTTATTAAATATTATAATTTTTATCTATACTTGTGTATGCAAATTAACATGTCAAAATTATTTACCTCGTTACACATATATACATATATTTCCACACCAGTTTTAATAATTATCTTTCAAATGTATATACATGTGTTGGCAAAATATAAGCGCTTTGTTATTAGAACGAAATAATACAAGCTGAGTCAATAGCTTTTTTGCTTTTCGTTAAAATTTGATTATTTTACGAAAGTTATTTTCTTTAGATTTGTTTGTTCTTTTAATAACTATGCAATATTTATTACCTATGCTATCGTTAAAGATAGCATAGGTAATAAATATTTTCTTTCTTTCAATGTAGATCACTAAGTCAAAAGATTTCTGTGATTGACATTTATTGGTAATAATTATGATTTTGTTCATTATTTCCTGTAAAATTATAGTTAAATTAGATCTGTAGTGAGCATATGAAACCTCTTTGTCACATGGCCAGTATTAATTATTACTTGCGACTGCAAGTAATAATTAATACGGCCGAGAAATATAGATGGCAGGCTTTACTATCTTAGTTAATACTTAACTGTACAATAGATGTCGCTTGAAAAGTGACGTCATTTTCTGAGTTGCGATATTAAGACCTATCGATACGGAATGACGTGATCCAGATTGACCGCGATTAAGCATACTTACCTGGCATAGGGGATACCGTGATCAAAAAGGCGGTTCCCCCAGGGCGAGACCCATCCATTGCACTGCGGTTGGGTTGACCCCTGCGATTATCCCTAATGTGGATAACTCGGATGCGTAATTTTTGGTAGTGGGGACTGCGTACGCGCTGTCCCCCTTATAATAATTCTAGTATTTGGTTCACGAATCACGAGGAAATGCTGTTAGTTTTGAACAAAGCTATTTTTACAGACCGATTTAGTGATCTAATACGCGTTTGTAACGACCCTCTAAATTTTGGATAACATTTAAGGTTATTTTAGTGTATAACACAACGTTGATATTTATGTGGTGACGGAGTAGGAATACAAATGCACCACTCCCTAACTTGCCCGTGGGGTGTCGTAAAAGACGACTAGGGGATATAATATGCATATAATATCTATGCAAGAGAAGGGAAACTCGAATTAAAACCATATACAATATGTTAATATTTAAAAAAAAATACATACTCTATCGACCCCAAGTAGTTGGTATAAAAGTAGGAGAATGATGATGATGATTTCATAGTATATATTGTAAAAGTTATTGACAATAGTTTTATGACCAGACGTCAACCCTCCTTGGGAATGTAATTGTTGACCAAACGGCATCTGATGGAGTTGGCCCAGGTCGTTATAAGGCCCTTAGGCGTCTTTTACGACTCCACGAGTTTGCTTTCAAACATATGCGATTTAATATTTGTTGCGCATACGTAGGGGTGGTAGCACTGAACTACTGTAACGATGAAACTAAAAGCCAGAAGACGAAATACCTGATTATCTATTAGTAAATCAATAAGTTATATTCGTATTGAAATTATCGTGAGTTTGTCACATATTAAACAATTGTATTTTTCAGCAATACTCACACGTTAGCGAGTCGATTATGTTGAGCTGGGTTTCGAGCATGTCCGATGCTCATCATCAGGGCGAGTGCGCATCTGCTTCTGCGAGCCCCCGACGCGCACTGAGTGCGCACGACATGCAATTGTTACAATTGTTTAATAAGTTATATTCGTTTTAGATAATTCTGTTCATTGGTTTTTTTTTAATCTTTCGACTTATAATAATAACTATAATAACTATTTTTACCGGTTCTATCGCCTTTGTGTGGTCACGGAGGACCGAGGAGACCTCCCTTAACCATGAACGCTGTAAAGTGTTCAAAACGTCGGGCAATTAAAAATCATATACAAACGCGATAGTATCCGTAAAAATAGTTTTATTTCAAATGTGTAATACTTGCGTATACATTAGAAATATTTTTATTATGTAATCGCTCCAATTAATTACTCTGTTACTATACGGATTTCTAGGTAATAAGAATATATTTATCTATGTACAGTCCTAATAATAAGCATGTATGTATATTTAGCTTGTACAGTCATTGCTTTAATATACAAATACATATATTGAGTAATATTGTGCAACTATTTTAATGATTAAACATCACGTGTATAAATTTAACCCCGTTCCGAAAAAGCATGACCTAAAATAAAACGTCATCATTCTCCTACTCTTATCCCAATTATTTGGAGTCGATACAATATGTACTCTTCTTTCATAGTACATATTGTAAAAGTTATTGGCAATAGTTTTATGACATGTCCCCTGCCAGACGTCAACCCTCCTTGAGAATGTAATTATTGACCAGAAGGCATCAGATGGAGTTGGCGCAGGTCGTTATAAGGTTATAAGGCTTTTTAGTCGTCTTTTACGACATCCACGAGCCAAGTAAGGGTTGGTAGTATTCGTAGCCGCTACAACACAGAAATATAATAAAATAAAACGTAATCCCGCTTTAATCAGTGACAGATGTCGTAAAAGATGTTCGATGTAGCCCTAGGTCCAAGTTAACATCGTCACAGCCCACTCGATGAGGCAGGCAGAACACTCAATGAGGCGATGAGCCTAGTCACACAGCACCGAGAAGATGGTCAGACGAATCGAGGTGCTGTGGCTCAGGGTGGCAGGGCAGTGACAAGGAGCATACGCTCGAGGTTTGAACGATCTGGGCTGTGGCCTCGTCCCTGCTATCAGTGCCGATATGACGCTTGCGGCCGTCGTGAAAGCGGTGGTCGGCAGCATCAGGAATTGGGACGGGGTCCCCGCCTTATGCGAGGCAGTTATCTCGCAGAAGTATGCGGCGGAACGAGCCCGGGAGGACATCCTCCACGGTGACTCGGGCCGGCGCCTGGGGTGGCTCAAGTGCGAGTACCTGCACATGATGCCGCCCTAGCCGAGGCATCGGATGACTGGACCGGGGATTAAGGCCACCGCGTGAGGACGACGCCCTGACATCAAAACTTATTGGTCTAGATGACAGGGCGTCGACTTGAGAGGATACCCGCTACGGTAGACCGCTGAGTGAGCTCCTCGGGGACCACCAGAGCCCCGGCGCGGAAGAAGGCGTGGACTCCCAAAGTGGGCCATTGGTCAACTTGACCTAGAAATGGCCCGTGAGTCTGCCATAGTACAGCGCTGGTGTAGGACAGGACGGATGCTACTTACAGATGTGGAGGGGCTCGCAGGTCAAATGAGAAGTGCCCTTGAGGTAGTTTGTGATGCGGCGATGCCGAGGGCTCAGTGAAGGCCGCCGCGTCGCCAGGTGTACTGGTGGTCGCTCGAGATAGCTAATCTTCGGGTGGCTGCCAATCGGGCGCGGCGTGCTTATGTTAGATGCCGACAGCGGGCTAACTGGGATGACGTCCTTGAGGGTCAGCTGCGGACGGAATATACAAGAAGGAAGAAAACTCTGCAGCTGGCCATCAGCCAGGCGAAGGAGAGTGCCCGTGAGGAGCTCCTTACGGGCCTCGACAGGGATCCTTGGGGGCGCTCATACCAGCGGGCGCGAAATGAAATTCGTGCCTGTGGCGCCCCCATCATCGAAACGATGGATCCGGGTTTCCTGTCGGGGCTAATGGGGGAACTGTTCCCGCTTTCTGCGGGACACGTTCCTCCCCGAATGGCTCCTCGGTCGGTGGTAGAGGTGGAGACCTCAATCCCACTCATCACCGACCAAGAAATGGCGACAGCCCTATCCCGACTCCGCGGGAATCGGAAATCGCCTGGTCCGGATGATGTCCCGGGAATTGTACTCGGCGTCGCCGCGGAATACCTCAGGGGTGAGCTCGGGAACTGCTTAATACGTGTCTGAGGTCGGGGCAGTTCCCGGAGCAATGGAAATTGTTCGAGAAGGTACTTGCGGACCGCTTCTTCCAGCACCTCGAGGAAGTCGGACCGGGATTGTCAGAGAGTCAATACGGGTTCAGGGGTGGCCGGTCAACTATTGACGCACTGGCCGCCCTGAAGTCCTTGGCTATCGATGCCGTGGCCAGAAAGGAAGTCCTCCTGGCAGTTTCGCTGGACATAAAGTACGCCTTCAACAGCCTCCCGCATGAGACGCTAAGGGAGGCACTCCGGTATCATGGAGTGCCTCCCTTAGCGTCTCATGCGGGAGGCTGTTGATAAGGAGGCACTCCGGTATCATGGAGTGCCTCCTTATTTCTGGAGGCTGTTGGAAGCGTACCTCGAGGGAAAGCACGTGCTCTGGGAAGGAGGCGACGGGTGCATTCGTCGTCATCGGATGGAGTGCGGAGTTCCACAGGGATCGGTCCTTGGCCCGATCCTGTGGAACGTCGGATTCGACTGGCTCCTACGGGGTCGGCTTCTCTCCGGGATGGGGGTCATCTGTTATGCTGATGATACCCTCGTCACGGTGAGGGGGCCTGACTTCCTGGGGGCTGCTCGATTGGCAGAAGAGGGGGTTGCGCTCGTCGTGGGCCGGATCAGCATGTTGGGCCTGAGGGTCTTGGTGGAGATAACCGAGGCCCTCCTATTTCATGGCCCGGGTCAAGGTCCCCCCCGAAGAGCACACATCAGCGTGTCTGGGGTTGCTGTGCCGGTGCGAGCCCAGATGAAATATCTGGGTCTGCACCTTGATTCTAGGTGGAGTTTCGGGCCGCACTTTGCCCAGCTCGTTCCGAGGCTCGTCAAGACAGCCGCGGCGTTAGGTAGGCTTCTGCCAAACACAGGCAGTCCTGGGTCGTCCTGTCGGCGTTTATACGCCGGAGTGGAGGAGCGGAATGGAGTGGAGTGTATGGTGCCCCTATTTGGGCGGACTCCCTCACCGTCCGCAACAGGGCCCTTCTGCGATGCCCTCAGAGGGACATGGCGGTGAGGGCTGTCAGGGGCTATCGTACGGCGTCATGGACCGCAGCGACGTTGCTGGCGGGTGACCCACCTTGGCCACTTGTGGCCGAGCCCCTGGCTGAGGTCTACCGGCTCCGCGTCGCGGCGCGGGCCGACGACGAGCAAGTCTCCGTAAGGAGACTGAGCAGAGTACTGGAAATGGCCCGAAGGGGAGTCACTCAGCGGTGGAGAGAAGATCTGGAGTCCCCCGTAGCAGGGCGGGGGACTGTGGAGGCGGTTGCACCACATCTCCACCGCTGGATTAATAGAAGGCACGGCAGCCTAAGCTTTAGGATGGTGCAGGTGCTTACCGGGCATGGGGTCTTTGGTAAGTACCTGCACAGAATTGGAAGAGAAGGGGCCCCAGGATGTCACGAGTGTGGTGCGCCAGTAAATGATGCGCGTCACACTCTGGAGGTATGCCCTGCCTGGGGGCCCCAGCGCCACTTCCTATCGGCGGTCGTTGGGAGAGACCTGTCGTTGTCGACCATCATCTCGAAGATGCTTGACAGCGACAGCTGCTGGTTGTCGATGGCCTCCTTTTGTGAGGCCATCATGAAAGGTAGGAAGAGGAACAGGAAAGGAAGGAGGCCGCGGAGCGGGAACGCGAGGCGCTTGCGTCAGCTGACTCGCTTCGCCGCCAGCGACCGGGGAGGAGGAGGCGCCGCTATGCGCACCTCCTCCCACCGCCTTGAGGGACGATAGGACGTGGCCAGAAGGCCAAGCGTGGGGGTGCCGGGGATCGAATGTCTGTAGACGATCTCTCCGGCTCCCCGTAAAAGCGCGGAAGGGGCCGCTGTGATTTTAGTGGATATTCCGGTCGGGTTCCAGCTGGCTGGTGAGTCCCACACTCTCCCTCGTCTGTCACCGGCGGGGGATAGCGTGCAAATGCGTTTCCACAGCGATAAAAAAAAAAAAAGAAAAAAAAAAAGACCGCTGAGTGAGCTACCGACGACAAAGATCGGGTTCCGCTGGCGGGTCTATGCGGTGACGCGCCGCTTCATCCGTCGCCCCGGACAAATTTAGCGGGGTGTGACTAATCCATAGCTCGCCATAAAAAAGGCCCAATTTAATCCATCCATCTATTAGCCCGTAAACGTCCACTGTTGGACATAGGCCTCCCCACGAGATGCCATTTAAAATGGTCCTGTGCCACTTGTATCTAGCGGTATCCTGCGACCTCGATGTTGTCGTCAGTCCATCTATGGGGGGTCCTCCTACACTGCGTCGTACGATTCGTGGTTGCCACTCGAAAACCTTTCTTCCCCAACGGCTGTTGGTTCGTCGAGCGATGTGGCTTGCCCATTACAACTTCAACGTGCTAATTATTCGGGCTATGTCGGTTACGTAGAGAAGTACCGAGCATAGCCCTCTCCATAGCACGCTGAGCGACTTTGAGCTTTTTTATGAGGCCGACATATCAGTTAATATAACATCCTTATATTTATATAATAACACTTTAACAAGAACTTTTCCCAGCACTAATCTGTTAGATATTTTACTTACTTACACGATTAATCATTTTAACAAAGTAATTCTAGTACTTTGTTATGTTAATATTCTTCTTCTTATTTTTATGTATTGGCAATCAGCTACTTAAATGAGCCATTGTTGCCAGTGTCGAGTTATAATTATCTTCAAGTTTTTAGTGTCTTCAGATTAGTCATTGTCCGTCAGTAAGTCTAATTGTAGCCATCAACAGTGCTATGGCCACACTGTTAATGGTATCTTGTGGGAATTTTGATGGAAAACGAAAACGTTGTAAAGCACTTTTATATGATATTCACTACATCTCAGTAGTTCCGTTACATCACATTACATAAAATGCCATCAAAATTATCTAATATAACACGTTAAAACACTAAGATATCGAATATAATACAAGAGCACCACATGACGTTTTAGATTCTCGCCAAAAACGTCTATGTTAATATTGTGAAAGGGAACTGAAATAAAAAAAAAAATTGGTCGTACACTTAATAAAAAAATAAATTAAAATTTTGGCGCCTCTAAAAATTTGCTGGCCCCTAGTTTCGGGCCTCTCGGGCGTGAGTCGAAATCCGTGACTGTTTAAAGTCTTAAAATGGATGTTAAAAATAATAGTAAATACGGGCAAGACGCCCGTATCAACTAGGATAACAAAGTATCCTTCCTATCCCGCAGGGGTCGTATAAGAAGAATAAGGGGTTATAAGCGAATAATTATCTCTAGAGAACGCCTACTCGAAATAAGACAGTAAGATCTATAAGTAAGAAGAAAGCAGTTTCAGTTTGCATTACCGGTATGCTATATGTCTGTCGCCCTCCCACTTCGTAGAACAGTATCTAAAATTGCTACGTATTTAGACTGCAAAATTAGATAAAAAAAGCATTGCTATATGTTTGACTTTTTCAAACTTATTCATTATTGTACTCGTAGTTTATCCGTATGGTGGCGGAGTAAGAATACAATTCACCACCCTATGTTACCTGTGGGTGATCGTAAGAGAGAACACGTCTGACCAGCGTGGTATATTAGGTTAATTTCCCTCCCATTACGGAGGAGGCCCAAGCTCAACAGTGGGACATATATGGGCTGTGATGATGATGACGACTTGTAGTTAGCGATAAATTGGTTATTTGACCTTCACTGTGCAGCTATGATGAGAGAGACTATTCCATATGTGCAAACGCAATTATAGATAATTTTAAATAAGTGTTTTTTTTTTCAAATTATAGTAATCAAATTATATAAGTTCGTCCGATTTTCCGGTAATATTTTTTCTTAATTTATTGTTCATACGTGTGAACCAAAAAAAAAGAGGCTAAACTCACTCGTGTTTGAGGTTATGAGCCTTAAGATTTGTGAAGACCTGTGTTCCACCCGTAGGTCATTCACGTACGATGAGCAACTCGAAATGCCACACCGATGGGGCATGCACAGTTAGCGTGTTAAACTTAAATTTTAAGGTTAATTTAAGGTAAACTTTGTTTAAGGGGGATCACCTTGATAAATATTTGTGCGTAAATTTGCTCGCCATTTAGAGTTAGTGTCAAAAATAGGTGTTCCTATTCAAAAAACAAAGTTGACTCTGCTATACCTTTAAATTGAAATTCAAGGTCATAACTGAGTTTGGGATGGTAGGCAGCATCCAATTCATTGCAAAGGTCTAGGTACTTACTATGAGGTGCACTGCTTGCTTATTCTGCCACCATAAGCAATAAAAAACCAAGGTCACTATAAGATTCATAATTGAAAATATTCTTTGAAGAATTTGTACATATTTCGATTAAATCATTACTTTCCAAAATCTTTATACTTAGTGATATTATAAAGTTTGTTTGGTTGTACGCGCTAATCTCCGAAACAACTGATCGAATTGAAAAATGCTTTTTTATGTTAAATAGTCCATTTATCGAGGAAGGCTATGTTATATATGACCAAAAAAAATATTTTTGAGTACTTTCGTTATGAGCGTTGCGCGTTATAGGCAACTACTAATTCCAATCCTCTCTCTTTCATTTATGCGGTACAGAGGAATTTGAGGCTGGTCATTCAGTATTTCATAAAATAGTACTCAACAGCTCCCATTGCTTAAATAAAAATATTCAAATTATTTTTATTCATAATAAAAATAAATCAAAGTATTAGCTTATCTATCACTATGTTTTAGAACGTAGGTACATGGACAGCTACAACTATGATAAAAATCTACTATGATCAATGACATCATTTATGTTTAAACTAATAATAGTTTATTCACTTATTCAGTCAATGGGACCTTCCGTAACTATATGGTCGTGTTGTAAAACTAGTTATAAATGTTTATTTATATAAATACTATAATATTTACGTTTTAATTTATATGTTTTAATAATTGCGTGCAGTGAATGTGAATTTGTTTTTTAATCAATGTAAGTCTTTTTAGTATCTACTCTTCTATAATCTGTGGTTTGTTGATTTATTATTGTAATAATGTCCTGTTTGTTTTATTTATCAAGTCGTTTTGTTACCTACCGTTGACAATGATTGAATGTTTATACCTACTTATTTAGGAAGTTCTGATTATAAGTCTTTTAATTTAATATTTTTTAAGTTTCCGTCATATAATTTTAACATAAAACTATTATGAAATACTAAGCGTATCTATAATGAAGTAGGTAATAAATAAGTTTATTAATAAGTCAAGAAAAAGGAACTTTTTCGGGCATTATCGTAATAGCAGATACAATTCTATGTACCTAGTGTATTCAACCACATAATTTATTATGTTTACTATATAATGGCGAAGGTCAAAACCTTGAATTTTGTTACTTATTCGTGAATCTCAATGTGATTTTAAAAATACTCACTATAGGAGAAAACTCTGCTTAATTACAAAAAAAATATGATTTATTATAATGATCTTAGTATTTATACGTCCCTCTGTTGGTTGAGCGAGCCTATAAAATAAGAGAATTGGTTAAATATGGTTGGTTTTATGTAGTTTTTTTCTCTCTTGCATCTCGCTTGCCCGGAAGAATAGTGTCACAACTCTACAAATTACAATTTTCATTATATTTCAATTTTTGATGGTGGCGGGGTGTTAATATACTTAATATTATAAGTTCTCCTTATTAATTCTTCGTCGTCATTCTTAAGGATATTATGCTGACGTTTGTGCATTTGTAATCGCTGCTGAACCGTGCTGAAAAGAAGGAAATACCTACTTATTTTAACCCTCCTGAAAAATTTGCTTTTTGGATTATTATACTATTCTTCCAGGCAAGCAATATGTGTTATCTCCACTTTTTAAGCCTAATTAAATTTTTATGATGCCCAAGGCAAAAAAAGGTGGTGGTGAATTGTATTCTTACTTCATATATACTTATACATATAAAATTATTTCAGTAAATGATGACATAATAACCGGTAAATTTAATAACGAAACAATAATTATCTGCCGTATTCAAGGTGACCACAATTCTAACAAAAAGTTCGTTCATTAACATCAAGCAGCCATTGTTGCCAAGTTATTAGTTTACCCATTAAATAGTGTATTGTTAGTTGTATGTATATAAAACAAATGTAGAAAAACACTTATATTTTTAATTCTTTAATTTTCAATATATTATTGAGCTATATTAGAAATTTATTGAATTTCGTATTTATAAAATAATACTAAACCCAAAAACTGCTACTTGACTGTTTAAACAATGTATACGGAACCCACATAATTTTAATATTTTTTTTTGCTGGTTATAGTAGTTTTAGTAAGTAGTAGTAGTAAAAATTATATGGAACTCTAATTTTCAATAATTTTCTATTCTAACAGTCTTATATTGAATAATTTTGTTGATTTTATACAAAACAGAGAAAATGCTAAAAAGGGAATAATATCACACGAGTTTGCTTCTATTTTTATGTTCTGCCAAAAATACCACAGGGAATCCTTAATTTTGATAGCATAAGCACTTATAAAACGCGTGGTAGTGGCTTCGAATACTACCAACTCTTGCTTTGTTCGTGGATGTCGTAAAAGACGACTAAGAGCCTTATAACGACCTGAGCCAACTCCATCTGATGCCATTTGGTCAACAATTACATTCCCAAGGAGGGTTGACGTTTGGCAGATGGCCGGTCATAAAACTATTGCCAATAACTTTTACAATATGTACTATGAAAGAAGAGTATATTTATACATATTGTATCGACCCCAAGTAATTGGGGTAAGAGTAGGAGAATGATGGGGTAGGTGCTTATAAAACGCAATCTTCCCATTTTCTTTTTGCCAATTTTTTTTATTGATTTTCAGCTTCTATTGGCCGTAATGTGATGTATATAGCCTTACTCGATATATGGGCTAACTAACGCTAAATAATTTTTTCAATTCGAAGCAACAGTTTCTGAGATTATCGCGTACCTACAACTAAACAAACTCTACAGATTTATAATATTAAGTTTAGTCAGTATTATAGATACATATTTGTTTAAATAATCGTATAATGGTGCGATTGAAAATGGTACGAATAATCTGTTAAAACTATAACATTGTTTGTTTGTCAAATATGACAAACAAACAATTTCAACACATCATTCCGAAACGAAGTGTGCGTTGTAAGGAAGCTGTTCCACCAACACGTCTGTCCAGCGTGGTATAGTAGGTTAATAGCCCTTCCATTACGTAGGAGGCCCGAGCCTAACAGTGGGACATATATGGGTGTGATGATGATGATGATGAAAGTTCCCGCAATACAAAGTTTATTTCCTTAGTACGGAGTGTTGCCTTTAAGCAAGTGACAAAATAAACAAACAAAATTGGGTATTTTGATAGAATAATCTGGCAACACTTAAGCTAAATAGCGACCGTTTGTATATTTTTTTATGTAAATATTAATCGTCAAGGGCGTTCAAGATCAAGGCAAATATGTATAATAAGCGATAATAACTCAATATTGTAAAATAGCATTACTGTCTTTTACCTAATATTACTGATTAAATTAAAAAAAATACAACGACTTTATGTAAATATTTTTTTTCTTTTTGCGGCGAGCTATGGAGATGTCACACTCCGCTAAATCCTTTCGGGACAGCAGAAGCAGCGGCACGCGGCCCCATAGAATCTTAAATTAGACTAGCAGAGTTGAATTATTTTTTTTAAGTTTCACCCGAGTATTATACTTACAAAATAAACTGCTCCTTTAGTCCTCCCTTGACCATGAAAGCTGTAAAATGTTTGAAACGTCGGGCAATAAAAAATCAAATACGAATGCGATAGAATCCATAAAAATAGTTTTATTCCAAAAATAAACCTTTTATAGGGTTCCTTTTGACTGGCTCTTCTATTCAGCATTCATGGTCATGGGATAACTAACATATATGGCTGACAGATAAAAATACGGTTCTATCTTTTGTTAATTATATTTTTTACATGTGAAAAAATATATAAGACTTGGCTGTATCGACTTTGCTCCCTGTGTCTGTCTAAACAAAAAAAGTCTATATAAATACCTAATAATATGTAATTATTACTAGGTAGGATATAAAGACTTTTTTGTTTAGAAGCGATCCGACGTCCTCGACATTTACTGACGAACTCGGACGCCTCGATTACATACGATACTCGATAAAATATAAATACCCGCACTTTCGCCCTCGCCGCCGGGGACGAAAGACGCGACGCGTAAAAGTCAGTAATTCAAACGTGGGCACGCCCACTTTGTTATCAACGATGCCCCAAGCCGAGGTCCGTTCTTCGCAGGAAGAGCCCTTAGGCGATGTCGTTTAAAGCCTTTTACTCCGGTTTGAGAGCCCTCAGCGCTCACCCATAGTCCGGGTTAAGCTGTGACAGCCATCTGCGGCTAACAGCTAAAAGACAAACACAAAAAAAAGTTTAGACCTTCAGACGTTTAGACTTATTTTACTCAAAGAGGATATGATTATTACTTATCTTATTCACCCATATACTTATATATTTAGTTACACAAAAAACAAATCTTTATTATACATAAAATTCTAATTGTTTGTTCGAATGGAAAATCTAATTTGTTTGATTTAATAGTAATGATTTATTTCTAACCATATATCGATACCATCATCATTCCCCTACTTTTATCTCAATTACTTGGGGTCGATACAATATGTACTCCTCTTTCATAGTACCTCCATATTGTAAAAGTTATTGGCAATAGTTTTATGACCGGACGCCTGCCAGACGTCAACCCTCCTAGGGAATATAATTGTTGACCAAACGGCATCAGATGGAGTTGACCAAGGTCGTTATAAGGCTCTTAGTCGACTTTTACGACATCCACGAGCATAGAAAGGTTTGGTAGTATTCGTAGCCGCTACCACACAGCAAAACCATATATTGATAGTAAGTTTAAATTAATAAGAATAATAGCAATAACCAAAACAGTAATAACAATAATGATTTGGGGTCTAATGAAGAAGGCGGTGTCACTCGACTTGTAATGAGCAAATTCCTCTCTTTGGACCCCTAACCACCGGGGCACCGGCGGCTTAGTTCTTGTATCCGGAGCGGATACAAGAACGGAAACGTCACGGAAAACCGGCACCTGAAGTTAGCTATAGTCAACATTTTAGTTTTTTTTGTCTATTGCGTTATAATAAACCTTTCAATGTACTAAATACCTTTTTTCTATTGTTCATCATCATCATCACAGCCCACAATGTCCCACTGTTGGGCTCGGGCCTCCTCTGTAATGGGAGGGAATTTAACTTACTATACCGCGCTAGTCAGACGTGTTGGTATAGGGTTTTGTTTCGAGTTTTCCTTCTCTCGCATAGATGTTATATGCGTTTTATATCCCTTAGTCGTCTCGTACGATCACCCACGGGCTTACCCGTGAGTAAGAATACAATTCACCACCATGGAGTGGTGGCATCTCAATATGGGGTGGTGAATTGTATTCTTACTCCGTCACCACACGGATATTTTCTATTGTTATAGTCTGTCTAATCTAAGAAGTGCACTTTGACAGCTGTCTGAGTAAGTTGTCTAGGTATGTGAACCAAATAATCGCTATCGAAAATATCCGACTTTACTGAGAAATCGATATTGATTCTTTATAATTAATAATCGGTTTATTTTTTATTTTTCAAAAAGGTGATGAATAAATTAAGTGCTAAATTAGTACTATATAAATTTAATTATTTCAACATAGAATTTACTCATCATATTTAGTAGGATTAGGTTAATTAAAAACAATAACTGGATTTGAAAATAGCTATTTATTAAGAATTACTACTATTTCTTGAATTATCAGCGTCGCGAACATTAATAATTATTTCCTCATCAATCAAAGTGTCGAAATGTACATCTCTGTCAAAATCTCTATTCGATTAATTGTATTATTCTAATATTTTTACCGATTATTTGGATATTCGTGAATTGGAAGTTGTCAAGCACTACTGTGTAGAACGTGATGACGTGACATTGTTAGATCGCATATAACAATTACTATTTACCATGTTATTTTAATTTTAAATTAGTTTTACGAGTTTCAACATTAAATTATTGTACAAGAGAGTCACCACACAATGTTAATTATGTAAATAACTTAATATATTTCTTTAAAATTTCAGATTTAGTGTTTACAATCATGTGTATACGTTTGACCAAGGTTATTGTGTATTAAAAATAGCAAAACGTCAAAATGCACTTCTTAGATTAGATGAACTATAGTGTCGTTTTTTCTACAAACGTAGAATAAGGCGAAAGACAAAATTTTTGAAAATATTTCTATCTTGTTACGCCAAAGATGTATAACTTCTAACGCGTGTACATAAGTACACACACACTTTTTTATATTATACTTGGAAATATATTAAGTAGTTAGAAATATTAATAACGATAATAATAATATCATGAATTCGATTCAACTTTAATTATTACACAACAATAATTGAACTGATATTACTACTTACTTATGTATGGTTCTCTTTAAGACTGCAGTCCTCGAGTGTGGGAATTTATGATTGAACACACACATTCACATTTTCTAATCACACAGACGCATCGCACAGTATTAATACATGTACTCCGGAAACGAATAAATCTAATTACCGGTGCTCGCATTAGTTACATATTTATTACACGCTTGTATTAGTAGAATCTTCACAGTGTCACAGAAAACACGCAATGTATTAGGCACAAGCTTGTCACATCGCTATGCCTGCAGTGAGTAGCCGGCAGCAAAAGGTGGGGTCAGTGTCTCAGAGTGTATGCTTTCTGGGTATTATACACAGAACAAAATACTTAGAGAGAAGAACGACAACTTCATACCGTAGAATTGCTCACACGGTGCACACTAGCGCTCCAGTTTATTTCATTGAAAACATTCGTTGTGCACGTTGCTTAAAAATGTGATTATTTCAAAACAATATTCAGCTATCGAATTTCTGATTGCTGTGTTTGCACAATACAATTTAGGTACATATATTTGAATGTATAAAAATTGTGCGAATTTGGAAACCTCTAACATTAAAAACAATAGTTCCATATAAGCTTGCAACTCCATTTGATTATTTTTGTCAGTAAAAATGAATGATTTACTGCATAACTATACTTATTACTTTATTTTGAATTTGACTTTATTTTTTTGTGTTTATTTTATATTATTAATTTTCTTTCGGTTTGCCCATATCTACCTGAAATATGACTTCGATACGATAACGATAAGTACTTGCATAGTGTTTGACAATTAGTTCGGTTTACAAAAATACATAATTTTTGCATATGTATTATGTACCTTGATCTTTTATTTGCTCGAAGAATATAAATTGGCAGCCGCGTTCGACGCTGACACTCGCAACCCACCCTAAAGAAATTATCGCGAAGCTATGGAGCTCGGCTCAAACAACTAACGGACGGGCTCTCACCTTGGATACTGAGACGGCAATGATTATTTTTCTTTGGACGTGTTTTATTATAATGCTGATTACAGGACGTTTTTGTTTCATAGTAAAATGTATGGACGATTTCGGCTAACAAATCAACGGTGTTTAGGATTATTTTATATTTTTTTGTTTTAAATTAACAAAAAACTTGAATATTTTTATAAAATTATTGTTATTGTCTTTACTTTCGTCTCACGATTCAATTGAAAATATTTACAAATATATCAACGGGATAGCCTAGATATTTATAATAGCAAAGGTCGATTTCGATATTTTTGATCAATGTTGAGGAATTTTTTTCTCGAAAGTTAAGAATTATCTTAAAATTATGACACGGTGTTTTAATAGACTCATTTGTTAAGCATTTGAGATATTTTTTTAGTATCATTCAATGCAGTAAATTAGATATATATTTAAAACCGTAAGTGGCTATTCGCGCGTTTCTTAGGGACGCGCCCCTAAGTTGTACTACTACTTGTTAAGATAAAACATTTGAAAGTAAAAATTTAATTGTAATAAATTGTCCCATTTGATTCCGTGTGGTGACGGAGGACGAATACTATTCACCACCCCATATCTTGCCCGTGGGTGATCGTACGAGACGACTAAGGGATATAAAATGCATATAACATCTATGTGAGAGAAAGAAAAACTCGAAACAAAACCCTATACCAACACGTCTGACCAGCGCGGTATAGTAGGTTAATTTCCCTCTCATTACAGAGGAGGCCCGAGACCAATTGTGGGACATTTATGGGCTGTGATGATGATGATGAAACACTCCTTAACTTCGCGTAAAAATCGGCTAAGAGTTTACAAGAGAAGAGGGCATCATTCTTTGGTAAACATACTACTTATAATAATTAATAATTTAATAATTTATTTCTGCTTACAAATAAGATTTTAGATTATACATTAAATGATTCTAAGATATTAATTTAATATAATATATAATAATTAACATTTTCATTCACATGAGATCTAAAATACATAGATTTTTAATATATTGCGAATATCAACCTTATCATATCAAATGAAACTAATCTCATGGATTTCATCGCGTTTGTATGAGTTTTATCAATAATTAAAACATTGGAATACAATGATTGAATGTGTTAATCATAATTTTAGAAATTAAATTTTAGTTTTTTGTATGCGATTAAAATACATGATATCAATTTCACTTTTCATAAGTGATGAATATTAGGAGGTATTTTGATTACAACATACTTATGGCTACCGTCATAATATGAAACAAAACCTGTTGTTATGAACAAATTTGTTGAAACCAATTACTAATCAATTAATGTATTCTCATAAGATTAGGTGGTCTGATCTTAAACTAGGCCATAGCCTGTACTATAAGTATCAGAGCCACAATAATGAACTTTAATCGCCAACCTGCTTGTTATACGTAGCAATTATAATCTTCCCTCGCTGTGAGTAGGCATTTATTCAAATATCGATGTCAACAGGACGATGGTGTATTGATTTTTATAACTATAAGCAAAATTATTAGATAACAGATGGCATCATGCTATTAGATAACAGATGGCGCTGTACAGCGTTACTAAATTACCTGTTAATTCACCACGATATGATTTATTGCTTTTATGAATAATAAAAAGATATATATCAGGCATCGCCACATATATATATATATTAGTAAATTATAATTTTCCATATCAACAGGTGTATAAACTCTTATCTGAAACTGTCTATATAAATATTTGATAAAATTAAAGGCCTACCAGATAAGTCCATCAGATTTGTATTGTCTAGGCTGATAAATGAGTATGTGGTGATGAAATAAAAATTATATATTGTTCACTACACCTTCTTTTAACGTGGATATAATAATAATCCTTACTAATATTATAAATGCGAAAGTAACTCTGTCTGTCTGTCTCTGTTCACGGTAAAACTTCTGAACCGATCTAAATGGGTACATAGATTGTCTAAAGCCTGAGAAAGGACATAGGCTACTTTTCAATTGGAAAAAGCGTTGTAAAGGGTTGAAAAGGGGGATGAAAGATTGTACAAGGAATAGTTACTTTGGATTAACGCTAACTTAATACTATTCCACGCGGACAAAGTCGATTATTTTGTTTATTTTATTTTATTTTCTGATTTTTAGGGTTATATAAACAAAATTTTGGAATTGATTTTAGATACTTTATTTTTATAAAATTCTTGTTATTTTTGATTCACATTCTGAGCTATGATCCAAATTTACGTGCGGTGTCCCACAGGGGTCGGTCCTCGGACCCACCCTGTGGAACATCGGCTACGACCTCCCACCCGGGCTGGGCGTGATCTGTTACGCCGACAACACGCTCGTCACAGCCCGCGGCTGGAGGAGGCGGCAGGCCTGGCGACTCTCGGCACCGAAGAGATCGTCAGGCGGATCGAGGCGCTGGGGTTGAGGGTGGCCCTAGACAAGACGGAGGCCCTCTTGTTCCATGGGTCCCGCATGGGCCCTCCCATCGGCGTTTCGATCACCGTCAATTCGGTTGACATCAGCATCCGGGCCCATATGAGGTATTTGGGCCTGCTGCTCGACGGGCATTGGTGGTTTCGGGAGCATTTCCGCAGGCTCGCTTCGCGGCTCGTCGGGGCGGCGTCCGCCCTTTCATGGCTTATGCCGAATGTGGGTGGATCAAGCGCTACGTGCCGACAGCTGTACGCGGGGGTCATCCGGTCGATGGCTCTGTACGGCGTACCGGTGTGGGCGGGGTCCCTGACCGTCCGACTCAGGGCTCTTCTGTGGCGACCACAGATGGCCATGGCGGTCAGGGCTGTACGCGGGTACCGCACAGTGGCGACGGAGGCAGCGTGCCTGCTGGCTGGGAGTCCCCCGTGGGACCTGGAGGCGGAAATGCTCGCCGATTTGTATCGGCGGGTGTCGGGGGTGCGCGCGGAGGGCGGTGTGGTCTCTTTGAGGGAACTCACCGCCTGGCGCGTCGACGCCCACCTAGATGTCATTGCCCGTTGGGCAGTCCGGCTGGAGAAGCCTTGGTTCGGTGTGCGGACCGTGGAGGCCTTCCGGCCGGTGCTGATGCAGTGGTTGGAACGGCGGCACGGGGTGCTCTCCTTCCGACTGGTGCAGGTTTTGACGGGGCATGGATGCTTCGCCAAATACCTGCACAAGGTCGTCAGGAGGGAGAGTAAACCGTCCTGCCATCACTGCGATTGCGACGAAGACACGGGCGCAGCATACGCTCGAGGTTTGTGCCGCTTGGGCAGAGCAGCGTCGTGAACTCGTCGCAATCATCGGTGACGACCTGACGCTGCCGACCATCGCCAGGGCGATGTTCGACAGCGTCAGGAACTGGGACGTGGTCGCAACCTTCTGCGAAGCAGTAGTCTCGCGGAAGGAGGCGGCGGAGCGCGTGCGCGACGAGCGTCTTCTCGACGACGCGAGCCGCCGCCGGCGACTGGGGCGGCGCAGGCGCGATTACCTGCGCCTGATGCCGCCCTAGCCGAGGCCGCGGGTGGCTGGATCAGGGAATTAGTCCGTCACCCGCCGAGAGGCCGACCGCGTGAGGAAAGACCGACATCCTACCCGAGGGAGGGACGTCGGTCGAGGAGAGGGTACTCCTCTGGGGTATTCCGTTGGGCCGACCACTGACGTCAAGTCACTCTGCTCCGGTGGTCGGCCCAACGACGAAGGCGACGTCACGGGTGGGTTACGGGTGTGCGCGCTTACGCCCCTCTGTCGCCCCGGACGGAGTGGTGCGAGGAGTGCGCCGACCGTAGCCCATACCCCAAAAAAAAAAAATTATCCAAATTTCAAGTATCTAGCTCATCGGTATCATCATCATCATCATCTCAGCTCATATATGTCTCACTATTGGGCTCGAGTCTCCTCCACAATGGGAGGGAAACTGACCTACTATGCCACGCTCGTCAGATGTGTTGGTATAGGGTTTTGTTTCGAGTTTTCCTTCTCTTGCATAGATGTTATATGCGTTTTATATCCCTTAGTCGTCTCGTACGATCACCCATGAGTAAGATAAGGGGTGGTGAATTGAATTCTTACTCCGTCACCACACGGATAAGGTTAGGTTCATATTAGCTGATTGCCAATACGTATAGTAGTAATAGAAATACGTAAAGAAGTCATCCGAATAATTTTGTATTTTTTGGAAATTAGTTTACAGACGATTTGGGTCTTAAAGATATTTAAATAACGATTTTCTTGATTTGTGGGTGCCCTTTAGATCGGAGGCTACTCCCTACTAGCAAGGATTAAAAAAAAAATACAATACAATATGTGAAATATAATTCTGTACATTAAAATGTAAATAAGATAGGCTTAAAGGACTTGTATCCATAGCCGTTAATAAATTAAAAAAAAAGAAAAAAGAATACTTATTCAGTATATAATATTTAATGGTATTTTTCCTTATAGCAATCATGAGGTTGGCCATACTGCTATTTCTGGGGGCAATAACCACAAGTTATGGTTATCACATATTTTGCGTGTTCCCTATACCCTCGTATAGTCACAATCAGCTCGGCAAGGGTATCGTGGATTCGCTGCTGAAAGCTGGACATACGGTGAGTTTTATTATTTTCTTTAAATACCCATATCATACATTAGTTATAATATTAATAATATCCATAATGCATTAATCAAAATTTTTGGTTATGTTATGGCGATTTAAATTCTGCTAAAATTTATAGGCAGAACTCTACTTCTATTTATCACTGTGTTATACAGGGTGGAAGGGAACCGCTCCCAAAAACAAAGACAGGTGACCCTACTAGTCCTACTTGTAATGATAGGCTAGAAAAAAAAACGATTCGGATGAAAAACATTTTTTTTCACAACGAATTTCAAGTTTTTTTCACATTCCAGCGTATTAGGAAGCTCATTTGACTTAAAATAATATATATATATTTATTTACATTTATTAAAACTGTTCAGTGAAGTATTATCTCACGTCAGAAAGTGAAAGGTGCTCAGAATAGGTAGCGCACCAAAAACGTAACGAGGTCATTCGATCACTAGATTTTACTCCTCAAATTTTTCTCATACCGGGCGCCTTATATGAAAATCAATTCTTAAGGAGTAAACTCCAAAAAGAAGCAAAAATATTTAGTCTAACAATTTTAATATTTTAAGATTGTAAAAAGGAAAAAAGAAGCAAAAATATTTGGGCTAACAGTTAATAAATTTTAATATTTTAAGATTAACAGTTAATAAATTTTAATATTTTAAGATTGTAAAAAGAGAAAAGAAGCAAAAATATTTGGTCTAACAGTTAATAAATTTTAATATTGTAAAAAGGAAAAATGAAGCAAATATATTTATTCTAACAGTTAATAAATTTTAATATTTTAAGATTGTAAAAAGGAAAAAAGAAACAAAAATATTTGGTCTAACAGTTAATAAATTTTAATATTTTAAGATTGTAAAAAGGAAAAAAGAAGCAAAAATATTTCGTCTAAAAATTAATAAAAAAAAAAGATAAAATTTTCGTTACTTTTCACAATTCTGGTGCCTCTAAAAATTTTTTGTCTGGGTCTGAGCCTCGCGGGCCTAAGACAAAAACCCGTCAATGCATAGGAGCTGTTTGGAATTTTCAAATCAAAATCAAAATATTTTAAGTCAACAAATATCAACATATTCGACGGTCAAACGACATGGAAAAAGAGTTATAGTACCAAAATTACGGCGCCCTAGCTGATGTTGTGAGTGGACGGACCGAGAATGGTGTATAAATTATATCCCAGCACTTTGTTGCCAGGGCGTCGACAGGTAAAGATTCCGGAAAGGGTAACCGTTGTCAAGGAATCGATACCACGGCAACCGGACGGTTTGAGCGGGGTGTGATTAGACCAAAGAGTAAATAAAGTTATATTAACTGAAAAACAGTGGCAACTCGATGGTAAAATATACATGTATGAAAAGTGCTGCTACCTGGAGCTTAGGCGATGAATTAAAGTTGAAGTAATATACATAATATATTTATACCTACGTATCTACATGTGTATATGTAATTATATAGGATTTTTTTTACTATGAGACCTACCCTGAAAGATCAGCCGTTAACGAAAAATTGAGATAATTTCCAGAAAGAACGTCAATAACCGAAAATAGATTATTGATAATAAGTACATACGCTTGGAATAAAAAATAACGATTCTCAGTTGTCAAACTTTTGACAATCAGGACAAAATGGCAGCTATGTTTGTACAATCAATCTGTAGGCGGCGCGACGATCAGTAAAAATAAGTAATGTTTTAACTGTACCCCCCAGGATTAGTCTAAGCTTGTAAAAAAAAAACAGTACCAACAAGGTCGACTGAAAACATTATAACAAATCATTCCAATTCCTTCATGTTGAAATTAATTAATAGTAAATTTTCAGGCAATTCAAAATGTTACCCGCAACTTCCTAATAGATTCAAAGCTCGATGGCAAATCAATCTTGTTTAATTTAAATAAAAAATAAATTATAATCTATGTTATAATTTCAGGTAACATGGGTAACTCCATATCCAGAAAAGGTTGGAAAGAATCCACCGAAGACTTTGAGGGTTATTGATGTGAATGAAGTACAAAAATACGTGACACGTATGTGATATATTTTTTTTAATAATAATTGCTCACTCTGTGAAACTATAGATTACTAACTGACTATCGCAACTTCACTGAGAGGGAGAGTTAAAAAGGAATAGCCATATGCAGTATTATTCATGGATGGTATTGGTCATAGCGTGATGTTCTGTAGCCTATAACTTTTCTCTATAAATAATCTACCCCACATTAAAACAATTTTTCAATTCGAACCAGTAGTTTCTGACATAAGCGTCTACAATCAAACAAATTTTATAGTGTTATTCCACCTAAAGTAGAAGAAATTTCATGCCTTGCAATTGAACTTCATTTGAGCAGATAGGTATAATGAATAGATATTAAAAATTGCATCATGCTGATCCATACAGTACAGCAGGCCTTATTAAGCTTTTGTTACTTTTTCTTTAGTCTAACCATACCATCCGAGGATAAAAAAGTGTACGACGAGCTTTTTTATATTACAGAAACAGCTATAGATACGGCCTCTACGAAGAACACCGGCAAAGGATTCGCTTTCGTGAAACAATTTGCAAATAATGTAACCACAGCTGTTCTAACTAACAAGGCAGTGATCGATGTTATCATCAACACTCAGTTCGATGCTGTTGTAACTGAATCATTCTTCACCGACGTCATGTCTGGGTAAGATTTAATACATACATACATACATATCATTACGCCTCCTTTGCAGGGTAGGCAGAGAGAACAGAGTGCCAGAGAACTCTATCCTTGCATACTTCACTCGCTTCCTCAACATTCATAATTCTCTTCATATACGCTTGCCGGTTTCGGACTCTTGACTCCACCTTCCTTCAGTACATGACCATTCTGGTCTAGGTAGGTTAGTCTCGGTCTCCCCCGATATCTACATCCTTCCACATTCGCATTGTATATCTTAAGCAGACGTTCGTTCGGCATTCTTTCCACATGTCCGAACCATCGGAGCATTCCCTTTCGCATCTTTACACCAATACTCTCTTTCATATCTACTCACTCTCTTACGTCGTCGTTACGAATGTGATCGGTCAGCCTAACTCCACAGATTTTCCGTAGAGATCGTATTTCGACCGCATTAATTTTACTTTCATGCTGTTTTCTGCATACCCAACTCTCGCTACTATATGGAAGATTTAATAAATTTGAAATTAACCTATTGTTATAGATTCTATCGCGTTTGTATTTGATTTTTAATTTCCCGACGTTTCGAACACTTTACAGCCCTTAGGGGACGTCCATTAATCACGTGGTCTTTTTTTTGCATTTTTTAACCCCACTCCACTTGGTGATACGTGGTGAGGTTTAAGACAATGAAACATCACGTGAATTTTAGTACATACAAAGAAATATCCCACAGCTCATTATATTCTCGTTTTTTTTGCTTTTTTATACTTCGCAAAAAGGTCTTTATACTGATCACCTACTTCAAAATTCGTTCGTTGCCGGGCCACAGCAAGTCAAAGTCACACTACACGCCGCTTTTTAATTTAAAAATCGCAGCGTTTGACGAAAATATAAACACACGTGATATCATACTACAGCCCCCGCCCCCTTGTTATATTACGTGACTTTTGTCAAACTCCTCCCCCTTTCAAACCTCGCGTGATTAATGGACGGCCCTTATTGTCACGGACTAAGATGTATCACGTCCAATAAGTCATCGTTATTACAGAAATGTATATCTACCCGCTACAGTATTAGTTATTAAATTTTGACCCATATTTTTTAATACATTTTCAGAAAAAGAAATGATTCTAGATATACGATTTTATATTGTTTACGATCTGTTATTATTATTGTTAAAAATTTAATTTATGATAACTATCATAGCCTCAAAAACTTTAATCATCATCATGTCAGCCCATATATGTCACACTGTTGGGCTCGAGCCTTCTCCATAATAGAAGGGTAATTGACCTACTATACCACGCTGGTCATATGTGTTAGTATAGGGTTTTGTTTTCTTTCTCTTTTATAGATGTTATATGCGTTTAACATCCCTTAGTCGTCTCGTACGATCACCCACGTGTAAGATACAGGGTGGTGAATTGTATTCTTACTCCGTCACCACAGGGAAATAATAAAAACTTTAGTATTAAATCATAATTTCATCAATTATTTTATTCCAGAGTTGCAGCAGTTCAGCAAGTACCTTGGATTCAATTGTTCGGGACCCAGATGATGCCTATGTTGGAGATGCAGGTGGACGAGGTGCGGTCCGTCACCACAGTCCCGCTTATGTTCAACGATGCCAGTATACCAATGAACTTAAAGGAGAGAGCTGTTAACGCTTTTCTCTTCACCTTCACATCTATTTTAAGCTGGTAAGTCAGGCATTATGATTTGAAAATCATAATTCTTCTACTCATATCCCAATTGCTTGGGGTCGATACAATATGTATTCTTCTTTCATAGTACATATTGTAAAAGTTATTGGCAATAATTTTATGACCGGCCGCCTGCCAGACGTCAACCCTCCTTGGGAACGTAATAGTTGACCAAACGGCATCAGATGTAGTTGGTCCAGGTTGTTATAAGGCTCTTAGTCGTCTTTTACGACATCCACGAGCAAAGTAATGGTTGGTAGTATTCGTAGCCGCTACCACACAGCTATATGATTTTGAGAATAATATTGAAAATTGTATTAGATTTGATTGTGAGAATTCTGTGCTTGGGGTAGCTATGTGGTCTGGGTCTTTCACCTCCATTGTATGTGGTTGGGGGAGTGATGGTAGAAGTAGTAGTTAAACTTGTGGTCGGTTTATGGGTTCTACTTCAACCATAATAATAGTTGTCTGTAAAGTCGATAGGTAGTCGGTCGGTAGTCGCTACGGTCGATAATTCTACATCATAAGAAAACATTGATGAAAAATTGCATACTTTTATGAATGATAAATGTACAAGCATAAACAATGTTTTCTCTTTATTAACAGTTGATAATACAGTTCACGTATAGGTCGCGTGCTGACGCTGTCTCTTTTCTACTCAGATGGAGTGGAAGAGAGATAAATGCGTTACAAGCCGAACGCTTAGGCCGATCGTGCCTCTCTATCGCTCATTGCGCGCTCTCGCTTGCACGCTCGGCTCAGACAGAACGTGACACTTTTTCGTGCGTGCAACCGGCGCGGCGTTCATCGATTTATAAGAGGCTATCACGTCAAAAATAACTTATTCTTCGTAATAATATATCACATTGAAATTAATACTTATTAAATACCTTGTATTCAATTTAATATAATTATAATAATAAACGAAAAAAAAAGAAATGTGTGCGTGTAGTTATGTACGCGCGTAAGAAGCTATACCTACTTCTTTGGGATCATTGAAAATAGTTTTTAATTGCATGCAAATAATGAATTACAATAAAATAATAAAAGGACTGGCAAAGGATAGGACATTTTTTTTCTCAAATATTTACGAATAGTAAATAATATTAATCAAAATATTCAATTTAAATCACTACTGAATATAATTTGTTAGCACATATATAATTCGCACGTGTATGAAACTAAACACGTGTTGGGATTTTGTGAATGTAGAAACTAGAAAGAGGATTTATTTCTATTTTGTTGGTAGCTTTCTTCGAGACTTAATGAGCGGTTTTGCGGCCAACTTTAACCTGTTTAATTTTGTGTTACACTGATGCGCGCGCATCTTATTTGCGGCCAACTTCAAGCTGTTTAAAATCGATTACCAAATTCCACCTAGACAGATATACAAAAAAGCGAGTTAATAAAAACATGGTAACATGGTAAAAAAGAGTTATTTAAAAAATATGGCAAGCCTAAGCCAGCTGTTTTTCTTGCCGTATCTCCACAGCTTGCGTGCGCTTTCCGGGGATAGATTATTTTACCTATCTGGTGATTTTAAATCATGTATGTCCTGAACCAGGTTTGACCGTCCAATGAATGTGGCGCTGTACGAGAGGCTCTTCACACCGATAGCGGCCGCACGAAACGTCCAGCTACCACCTTTTGATGAAGCTTATTATAATGTCTCAATCCTGTTCACGAACTCCCACGAGTCACTCTCACCAGCTTTCAGTCTACCACCTAACGTGATACATATTGCTGGTTATCACAACGACGAGGATCCACCACCATTACCGAAGGTAAAAAAAATATATATCATACATACATACATATCATCACGCCATATCCCTTGCAGGTTAGGCAGAGAGAACAGAGTGCCAGAGAACTCTATCTTTGCATACTTCACTCTTTGCCTCAACATTCATAATTCTCTTCATACACGCTCGCCGGTTTCGGAGACTCTTGACTCCACCTTCCTTCAGTACATGACCGATCTGGTCTAGGTAGGTTAGTCTCGGTCTCCCCGGTACCTACATCCTTCCACTTTCGCATTGTATATCTTCTTAACCAGACGTTCGTTCGGCATTCTTTCCACATGTCCGAACCATCGGAGCATTCCCTTTCGCATCTTTACACCAATACTCTCTTCCATACCTACTCGCTCTCTTACGTCGTTGTTACGAATGCGGTCGGTCAGCCTTACTCCACAGATTTTCCGCAGAGATCGCATTTCGACCGCATTAATTTTACTTTCATACTCTTTTCTGCATACCCAACTCTCGCTTCCATACAGTAATGTTGGGACAAGCACTGCGGTATGTATTGCTACACGTGCCTTCTGGCTGAGTTGGTGACCACCGAGAAGTTGCCCCAACGCTCCGTTCACTCTATTTCCCGCATTCACTCTTCGTTCTATATCAGTGGTGTACCTTCCATCTCGGCTAAATCCACATCCAAGATATACAAATTCATCCACTTGCTCTAGTACATCATTACCTATTGTTACTCTTACATCTGTTCTGGCTTCATCTTTTTCAAGGACCATTATTTTGGTTTTGTTCACATTCACGCGTAGACCCCTTAAATAAATTTATATCAAAAAACATGTTACTCTTAAACACCTCATCATTCTCCTACTCTTCTCCCAATTACTTGGGGTCGATACAGTATGTATTTTCTTCCATAGTACATAATGTAATATGTAAAAGTTATTGGCAATAGGTTTATGACCGGCCGCCAGCCAGATGACCAAACGGCATCAGATGGAGTTGGCCCAGGTCGATATAAGGCTCTTAGTCGTCTTTTACGACATCCACGAGCAAAGTAAGGGTTGGTAGTATTCGTAGCAGCTACCACACAGCAATCCTAAACACCTAAGGCAATATAAATAACCCATTTGGGGAGCGTTGTTGAAAACGAGCGCTAGACTATTTTTGTTTATCTAATCAGCGATTTAATTAAAAATGATTATTACGAGTTAAAATTATTTTTAAGAGATGTTTTTCTTATCATCTTTCGATTCTTATCCCAATTACCTACTTGTCGTCCATGCAATATGTATCTACTCTTATTAAATCGTACATATTGCAAAAGTTCTTAGCAATAGTTTTATGACCAGCCGCGTCTGACGTCAACATTCATTCTGGATATAATTGTTGACCAAACGGCATCAGTTGGAGTTGGCGCAGGTTGATATAAATTTTTTAGTCGTCTTTTACAACATCCACGAGCAAGCTAATGGCTAATAATACTCTACGACTACCACAATTTCTTTTCTTATATTTTAACTATTAATATTTCGTATTAGTCATCAATAGAATCACTGTCCACTGCTAGATAGGTCTTTCTTAGTGGGAAAATGTGATATCTCCATGTTGGAAGGCGAGCTGGTTATCACAACTGCTAGATAGATCTTTCTTAGTGGGAAAATGTGATATCTCCATGTTTGCAAGGCGGGCTGGTTATCACAACTGCTAGATAGGTCTTTCTTAGTGGGAAAATGTGATATCTCCATGTTTGCAAGGCGGGCTGGTTATCACAACTGCTAGATAGGTCTTTCTTAGTGGGAAAATGTGATATCTCCATGTTTGCAAGGCGGGCTGGTTATCACAACTGCTAGATAGGTCTTTCTTAGTGGGAAAATGTGATATCTCCATGTTTGCAAGGCGGGCTGGTTATCACAACTGCTAGATAGGTCTTTCTTAGTGGGAAAATGTGATATCTCCATGTTGGAAGGCGAGCTGGTTATCACAACTGCTAGATAGGTCTTTCTTAGTGGGAAAATGTGATATCTCCATGTTTGCAAGGCGGGCTGGTTATCACAATTCGCGTTACAAATTTTCTAGAAGATTCCATCCGTCTATCAGCCAATTTACAACTAATGTTATTACATTATACACCTCACGGAAGCTTTTTTTTTATATTGCCTATAGTAGCAAACAAGCTGACAGTTACCAAGGGTATAGCTAGATCGCTGCCTACCAATACAAACCCCAAACCCACCGCAGTTGGGCTGCCGGCTCTCTCGCTCACCAAACGAAGCACAATAGCACATTGCCATTACTCAGACGTCGATCTTCTGCGAGAGTGTGGTACTACCCCGGACGGACCGGCTCGCGGCTGTAGACAGAGACTGTCAACAGCGTGGTCCTACCACTATTATGATCGATCGATATAATAATCGCCACGCTTGATAAGCGGATTGAAAATAATCTTATTTGATGTTATAATTATCCCAGTATCAGGTACTGCCGATCAGTTCTCCTTGTGATCCCTCAGTCAGATTTTTACAGCTAGAAAATAAGGTAGTGATGACATATTTAATTCTTAAATTTTCATCACAAGAGTAAAAGTACATTTGGTTCCAAACAAGACTATGGTTCGTGTAGTGACGAAGTAAGAATACATTTCAACCTCTTTCTTGGGGATGACGACTAAGGGATAAGCATATAATATCTATGCAAGAGAAATAAAACTCGAAACAAAACTATGTACCTAGTAGGTACCGTCTCGTTCCGTTTGATTTATCTAATCGTCAGCATCAGCCCGTAATTTCCCACTATTGGGCTCAGGCCTCCTCTGCAATGGGAGAGAAATTAACCTACTATACCGCGCTGGTCAGACGTGTTGGTATAGAACCCTAGGAAAACTCGAAATAAATCTGTTTCGAGTTTTCCTTCTCTTGCATAGATGTTATATGCATTTTATTAATCTAATCAGCGTGGTATTATAGTTGAATTTCCCTTTGATTGTGAAGGAGCCTTAAGCCCAACAGTTAGACGCGTATGACAAGAGATGATGATGATGATGAAGACCCGATATCGTACAGATCACGAAAATTATCATAAAATTCCCAAAAATATTGGAAGAGAAATTTCTTTTTTTATCTTTTGTATGGATTTTATTTTGATATGATGTTTTATTTTTCAGGATCTACAAGACCTTTTGGACAATGCCAAGAATGGTGTTATCTACTTCAGTATGGGTTCAGTTTTACGTTCAGCGGGCTTGAAGCCACATACTAGGAAGGCGTTGTTGGAGAAATTTGCCGCGTTACCGTACACTGTGCTGTGGAAGTTTGAGGAGAAGATCGATGATGTTTTGCCACCTAATGTACATATGAGATCGTGGCTACCACAACCGAGCATACTTGGTTTGTTTCAAATTTCATTCGATAACTTTTTTCAACTGCTAATGTTATTATTTCGTGTTAATATACATACATACATACATACATATCATCACGCCATATCCCTTGCAGGGTAGGCAGAGAGAACAGAGTGCCAGAGAACTCTATCTCTTCATACTTCACTCGCTTCCTCAGCATTCATAATTCTCTTCATACACGCTCGCCGGTTTCGGAGACTCTTGATTCCACCTTCCTTCAGTACATGACCGATCTGGTCTAGGTAGGTTAGTCTCGGTCTCCCTCGGTACCTACATCTTCCACTTTCGCATTGTATATCTTCTTAACCAGACGTTCGTTCGGCATTCTTTCCACATGTCCGAACCATCGGAGCATTCCCTTTCGCATCTTTACACCAATATTCTCTTTCATACCTACTCGCTCTCTTGCGTCGTCGTTACGAATGCGGTCGGTGTTAATATATGTTGAAATATAATATGTTATCACGCTATACTTGTGTATGGATATCGTAACAACAGATTAAGTCGGCCCAAATCGCTGGGTGTCCAATTGTTCATAATAAACTGTATGCTTTTACTCTATTAATTATTACTATACAGTGCTGTTTCAGCTTTTAGTCTGGAATTAGGATTCAAAGGTATCCACGCATCAACTAAACTCGATTTTCTCGGTAATTTATAAACAAATATTTTTTTACTACCGTTGGCTCGCCGCGTTAAATCGGAACTCGTTTTACTTTGGTGGCGCCACAGTCAATTAAGACGTTTGCGTGTTTGAATAAAGGAATAGGATTGGCTTAGAGCAGGGAAACGTTCTAAATGTCATGAAGCATTAACAAGTAATATTTTATATATCATTATGAATACTAGATATGTTATATTTGATATTTTAAAACTAATTTAAAACTTACAGACTAACTAAACTTAGAGTCTAAACATTTTTGCAAAAACTTTAACTAAAGATTGGTCGTAAAGAGTAAATAATTTAAAGTTTTAATAGCGGTAGAGCCACGCTGCTGACAGTTCTCTGTCTACAAGCCGCGGGCCGGCCCGTCCGGGGTAGTACCACACTCTCGCAGAAGATAGACGTCTGAGTAATGACAATGTGCTGTTGGGCTTCGTTCGGTGAGTGAGAGAGCCGGAAGCCCAACTGGGGTGGCTTAGAGGCTTTCATTGGTAGGCAGCGGCCTAGCTATATCCTTGGTATTGCAAAGGTCTATGGGCAGCAGTGACACTTACCATCAGGTGTGCTTCTTGCTCGTTTGCCATCATAAGCAATAAAAAGAACTATGTATTTAGATAAATAAGCCATCTATGACGTAATTTTTTTTTTGCAGTACATCCGAATATCAAAGCATTCATCACACACGGCGGTCAACTGAGCACGTTGGAGGCAGTTCAAGCTGGTGTGCCGTTACTAGCAATACCAGTGTTCGGAGATCAGCCGGCTAATGCTGAACGGGCGGTGAAAGCTGGATATGGGCTCAGAGTTACCTTCGACCCCGATATGGCGGATGAAGTTGATCAGAAGTTGAGGCAACTACTGAGCAGTCCTACGTAAGAGATTTTTTTTAAACTGTTTATCTTTTTATATAACACGCGATAATATGTGTAATAAATTTCTTTCTACAAGTTTTTTTACTATTATAAACTTTAAAACTATAAAAGCTGATTTAAAAAAAAATAAAAATATTAATTAAATATTTTGTTTAGGAAAAAAAAAAGTCATTCAACTTTGTAAAAATAAAACATTCTATGATTCTACGTTATTTTTTTTAAATGTTAAGATTTTATTACCCAGCCTATCTATATTTCATTTATAGCATGTAGACGTTCATTCTTGGACATTGGCCTCCTTATGAGAATTACAGTCAGAATGGCCAGAAAAAAATAACGTTAAGACGTTTTTCCATCAATTTCATTATTATGTATGTATAGAAGGGTCTATTTACGCATTGTTTCGACAGATGGCGCTGTACAACAACGCTGAATCGCACATGACTGTAGTCGCTATTTATTATTATTTTTTTATTACGAACCATTATTACAATCCAGGTTAAGGGCTCTTTACGCTGACCCACAATCCGGGTAAAGTTGTCATAACCATCTGAGGCTAGCGACTACGTCACACACACAAAGAAAACTATTATAATTCAGATTGAGAGGAGAGCCTTCAGCGTTCACCCATAGTCTGGACCATGTTGTGAAAGTCACCTGCGGCTAATAGCTAAAATACACGTCAAACAAAAATATACTTGTATAATTTTCATTATATACTTTTTTTTGTTATTCCAGTTATACTGAACGCGTGAAGTATTTATCCAAGCTGTTCCGAGGACGTCCAGTGCGACCTTCCAAGCTCGTATCACATTATATTGAACTGGCAATCGAGACCAAAGGTGAGAAAGTAATCATTGGAAAGATATATACAAAGCCTAAATAATAGAAAATAATTCTTAAATCAGACATTTCAAATTTAATAGTGTTAGGGCAAACACTATTGACAGTTTTCTGTCTACAACCGCGGACACATCTGTCCGGGGTAGTACTATAATCTCGTAGCAAATCGATGTCTGAGTTTCGGCAAGCGAGAGTACCGGAAGCCCAACTTGGGCGAGTTTTGGTCGGTAGGCCGCTGCCTACCGACCTTTGGTATTGCAAAGGTAAAATGGGCGGCAGTAACTTTTACCACCAGGTGTATAAAAAAAAAGTAATAAAAAAATACAATTTGGTTATCATATGTGCCATCAATACTGGCCTAATTATTTAGACAGTTTGAACGGATTTCCAATAGCTTCAATTCCTATATATTTTAATTATTTTTTACTCGCAAATAAGTTTTTATAAATAATCTAATATTTTAAATGCTAAATCTCTGTAATTAAGATAAAACTTTTATATATTTCCAGGCGCTTATCATCTACGTTCTGTCTCACTTAAGTATAATTGGATTCAGCGATGGTTGCTGGATGTTATAGCGCTCGCTTTAGCCGCTTTAGCAATCAGCATTACTCTTCTAGTTTTTCTAATAAAGACTTTGTACAGAAAGATCTGCGGAAAAAGTTCTAGTAAAGTAGAGAAGAAAGATTCGAAGAAAAAGAAGAAGAATTAATAATAAGAATATTATTTTTTAATAAATATTTTTATATTTTCAAATGTATTTTTTTCTGTATATCATTACGTGCGTATTTCATTTAAACATTGTGAGGGAGTAAAAATACTATTCGCGACACTTTTTCTAGCTCATGGGTTTCGTAAAAGAAGACGACGAAGAGGCTTAGAATTAAAACACAGAAGGATAGTTCGGTACTTTAAAAAGTGAAGCCAAAAATTCTGTTATGGAGGCCATACACGCTTGGTTTTGCATGATGGTTTTAACCGTGCATGCATAACCGACAGGCAAGCCCAAGCGTGTATGTGATAAAACTGTACAGTTATCTTTGCATGTACATGCAACCCAGCAAATATAAAAATTTATATTTTTGCCGCTCGGTTATGTTTGCACGCGAGCATAACCGAGCGTGTGTGGCGTCCGGCGAGCTTGCCTGACACAGTTCTCTGTTTTTAATTGTCGTACTACGTAGCTCAATTGAGAAGTAGACATCCTACACGTACCGTCACGTAGCTCAACTGAGAAGTAGACATCCTACACATACCGTCACGTAGCTCAACTGAGAAGAGTTAATGGCAAAACTGTGCAAGCAAACCCTAACGTGTATGTGTAATATGAAACTCGGTTATGCATGCACAGCTAAAACCATCATGCAAAACCTAGCGTGTGTGGCCTCCATTAGTGTGCCACCAACGTTCATCGATTTATATATAGACTTCAAAAGAAAAGAATAAAACCTAATAAAGGAAATTAAATGGGTTAAGAGCAGGAGAATGATGATGCACTTAGGTGTTATCTAAAATTTATATGTCATTGGTCTGACATCTGTGTCATAGATGCTTAAGCCTCATAGCTACTTAAGTGTAAGTTTATTAGTTTTCATAGGAAATTCTAGAATCTAGATTTAGCTTAATATATATTATAGAAGCTGAAGAACAGCTTCTATAATTATGCTAGTTTTAGGCGAGGATTTTTCTCGGAAGGGGTTGTGTAAACTGTGTAACTAGGTTGACCAGTTGGACTACATTAATTCGGCCAGATCAGATAGGTCGATATAAGAAGGCTTTATTTCCTTATGCATTGATGTATAGCCATGGGAATTGGAAATAAAAGGGTAAATTACGCGCTTAACGCTTTACTTCAGCAGCATAATGGCGACTTTTAGTGAAGAGATTCAATGTTATTACGTGGGCCGATCCCGGCGGCACTGCAATGCCGGGCCGACCCGTGACGGGAGTGGAGCGAGCCCCGAACATCCCGTCGACTTACAAAAATCAGTTTAATATACTGGTCCCTCAGTGAGGGAACTTTCAGATATTAAGCTGAAAAGAACAGATACTACACTTTGATCTTAGCCAAAAGGCCGAGAAGCGATAACACATTAAGGCAATACAGGGGAGGTGACATAACCACTGCGAATCTAAACATCGCGCTTTAGAAAATGACGTCACTATATAAACGACATCTATTGTGCTCTTAAGGAGTTAATAAAACTATGAAGCGCGCCATCTATCTTCAAATGAAAAAACTAAAATAGGTTCTTTTAACCTATTTATTATTACTGTTTTATGGTCACTATAGAAGCCACAATTGCTGCAGGTGCTGTCAGCAGGTCTTCCTTCGTTACTATTTTTAATGAAAGAATTTAACCGCGATCTTAAAAATGATGAAACTAATTAGCATCACCGTTGGTGCTGAAACTCATACAATTGCTGTCAATCGCAACGAAGTTCGAATTGTTCGCTATGAAATGCGAGCTTTTGCAGTTTTAAAAGAAGGCAGAGCAGCTTGGTTAGCAGAAAGAACTTTCACAAGACATTATATATGAAGTAGAAGAAAACCCTATGTATAGATCTGGGATCACTGATTAATACAAAGTGAGTAAAGAATTTTTTATCCGAGTTACTCGGTAGGAATTGTCTCTGAATCTTTAAATGCGTTTTTCTCATGTTCTTTACTACACTATTTTTTCGAGGTGTTTGACATGATTTCAAGATCTATCTGACTGATTCCTTTGAAATTTGGTGGGCTTGAGATATATAAAGAATTTTATATCTGTCTGGCTGTGCTTTCGATTTAAAAACATCAATTTGGAGAATTTTAAAAAAATTTAAAAGGTCACAAAAAGATTTTTTTTTACGTCAACGCCATTTTATGAACTATATATTTAATTTTTTTTTGCCTAATGTCAACCCGATGACGACATCTTTACTGATTCAGAATTTTTCAATTATTTTATGTTTCAGAGTACTGCAGTTACTGGAATCATGTCAAGCAGGGTGTACCATTTTTTTGTAGTTCCTACTTCAGCGGCTATTTCAGCTTGTGATATTTTTTTTTACAATTCAAATATTTTTATTCTTAAAATGTCAATAAACTTCTTATGAAAAAATGGATTTTTTGTATAATTTATCTTGGTTTGAATAATTTATACCAAAGCCAGAGTGCCTTAACGATAACTCATAGCAAACATTTATATCTTTAAAATTTAAATAAATAGTTAGGCGTAGTTTTGAAAGCATTTTAATGATAATTAAATAAGTTTTAAATTGTCTAATTAAATAAGTTTACTATTAAAAGTATTTAATTTTGCATTAACATTGCCGCCTTTATAAGAACTAACTTAAATTATCATCATAAGAGTTATAGCAAAATAAAAATTAGCGCACAGGTAATTACGACAGTGTACTTGTTTGTTAGAAGAGGGGAGATGAGGTATGTGGAAGGCCAGAGAGCATGTCATAGTGAGTCTTCAGGTAGACACGTGAGGGCAGACATCAAACCACTTATTAGCATTGAACAACAAAATACAGTTCGAGTTGCTAGAACGTAATAAAATAAAATAAAACAAAGAACTGAAGAACACCTGGCATCATTCCTGAATTATAGAACAATGCAGATGCTTTTCAACTTGTAAAAAGTCTCTCGTGAATCAGTATAATATCTCATACCTCTTACTTACATACTTACACGTGGAAGTCGGAAATATCGGCTGGATGATCACCAAGAGATAGGACACGCTCTGCTTTTCCCTTAAAAATTGGCATTGATAGATTCAGTGATGGACGTCTTCTTAGTTATTGGTCTTTAAAATGAAAAGCAAATAGTACCTACTATATGACACAGGTCAAGTCAGTTAACAGAGAATGTTATTTCGAGTTTTCCTTTGGACTTGATGTTATTTGGTTATGGGTATAACTATATACATATATTTTTATATATATTTAATCTCCTTTTAAAACAAACAGGATGACGAATTAAATTCTTCTTCTATCACCATAAGAAAGGAAATAAATTTTATAAAAATTAAAAAAAATGTATTTATTAAAAAAAATAACACTAATCACTAATTCTTCTTCTTATTCTTCGAATCTTTATTCTTTAGTTTATTAGAACTCCTTCCGCAGATCTTTCTGTACAAAGCCTTTAACAGAAGAACTAGAAGAGTAATGCTGATTGCTAAAGCAGCTAATACAAGCGCTATAACGTCCAGCAACCATCGCTGAATCCAATTATACTTGAGTGAGACAGAACGTAGATGATAAGCGCCTGGAAATATATAAAGGTCTTATCTTAATTACAGAGATTTAGCACTTAAAATGTATGATTATTTATAAAAAGTTATTTGCGAGTGAAAAATGATTACCGCTATTGGGATTTGAACCCTCTATTAGAACAACGTACTAATCGTTGTATCAATTAGGCCAGTATAGGTCGGGTGTACCTACTAGAACCACATTTTGTTAGAAATTTACGCTATTTATACTACACTTGAAAGTTATTTTGAATTATTTATGCTATTTATATATTTTTCTAATGATTAATTCTTAAACTTCTTAAACTTACCTTTGGTCTCTATGGCCAGTTCAATATAGTGGGGTATAAGTTTCGAAGGTCGCACTGGACGTGCAAGGAATAGCTTGGATAGATATTTTACGCGTTCAGTGTAGCTAAAATAAAAAAAAAAGTAATGAAAATTTAGGCGAATTTTGACGGGAATGTGAAAATATCATATAGGTTGCCATTTTTTAATTTTCTTTTGTTTCGCCTCAGTGCTAGGTTTGTACTTCCATTACAATGGAATGCCAATTGAGGAACTATATCAAGCTGGTCTGACGTGTTGGTGTCAGGTTTTATGTTAAGTTTTCTTTCATTTGCCGTTTATGGGGATATTGTATAGCTTATTTCGCCTTTGCTACACCCATTAGCAAGAAAGTGAGATGTGAAATGTATTCTTACTACGTTGCCACACAAGATACATGTGTTTTCTAGTGTTTTTTTATTGTATTTTAGCTGTTAGCCGTACATTGCTTTCACAGCTTAACGGGGACTATGGGTGAGCGCTGAGGGGCCCAAAGGGCTCGATTTGGGTTGTCACTGATGGCAAAGTATGCGGGTCCATATTTGAATTATTGACTAAATCGCGCCATGTCCTCCGTCCCCAGCAGCGGGGGCGAAAGCGCGGATATTTAAGTGTTATAGCAGCGTTGGGCTGAGGACCTGGAACCGTGTAATAGTATAAATTATATGATAAAATAATAGTAAAAATATTCCTGAATGTACTATTGTGCGATTCAGTATTATAGTACATTGCCATCTATCGACGCAAGGAGTAAAGAAATCTTACTGTACTATAAAATTACAAATTAATATTAATTTTTATATAGATCTTTTTTTTCAAATAATCAGCGCCATGGAAATAGTCTTTGTATTGTGGGGGACATTATAAACATAATTAATGGACGCAAATGCCAACTTAAAACAACAAATTGTGAATCGCACACAGTAAAATCCTGAGTGGGAAGCGAATACATGACACTTGCCACTATCCATCGTTATTTTAACCAATACGTCATCTGTGGACTCTATTACGGAAACGTACTAAATAAGTTGAGTAATAAGAGTTCTATATTGTATTATTGTAGTTTGTGTATTATAGAACAGCGCCATCTATCGCCGCAAGGGCATAGAATGACTAATCTATTAAAAAATTACAAATATCAATTTTTCATTAGAAAATTTGTTATGGAAGTATGTGATTTAGGTTGAGTGATAAAAGTTAATTTATTATGATAAAGTAGTATAACAACTAGGGCAATTTTCAAAAATCGTTGTTAAAAATATTTCTTACATAGGATTGCTTAGAAGTTGCTTCAATTTCTGATCGACTTCCTCCGCCATATCAGCGCTGAAGGTGGCCCTGAGCCCATAGCCAGCTTTCATCGCCCGTTCAGCATTAGCCGGCTGATCTCCAAACACTGGTATCGCTAGTATCGGCACACCAGCTTTAATTGCCTCCAACGAGCTCAATTGACCGCCGTGTGTAATGAAGGCTTTGATATTTGGATGTGCTGCAGAAAAATAAAATAAAACGACGTCATAGTTAACTTATTTATGTAAATAGTAATTTGTAATGAACACTGTCGTGGATTCGATTAGCAGAACAATTTTTTCATCATTCAGCATTTCATAGTACACTCCATCCATACATAAAACCGTAGACTTCCTTTGTTAGACATAAGCCACCCCACAAGAATTCCATTCAAAACGGTCATCTGCATTCAACGTCTCCTTGTGACTTTTGAGATGTCATCTAAGGCAATATCACTGGCGCCAAGAATAAAAATAGCTCCGTTAGGGAAACGAGTCCTTTAAGTCCTTTAATCCAAACCGCTAGAAATTGATTCTTGTTTCTCTCTTTATTAAATTCTGTTCTTTAAGAGAAAAAGTCGTTCAAAATATATTTTTTTATTATATTTATACTTTTTTTTAAATCAAGAAATTACCGAGCCAAGCTCGATTATCCGAGTACTAGTAGAATGAAACTAAATGTAGATATAAAATTATACTGTATAGTAATAATTAATAGAATAGAACCATACAGAAATTTAGTATGAACAAATGGACACCCAGCGATTTAGGCCGACTTTATCTATTGTTACGATACCCATACACAAGTATAGTGTAATAACACATTATATTTAAACATAAGTATATTAACACGAAATAATAACATTAGCAGTTGAAAAAGTTATCGAATGAAATTTGAAACAAACCAAGTATGCTCGGTTGTGGTAGCCACGATCTTATATGTACATTGGGTGGCAAAACATCATCGATCTTTTCCTCAAACTTCCACAGCACAGTGTACGGTAACGTGGCAAATTTCTCCAATAACGCCTTCCTAGTATGTGGCTTCAAGCCCGCTGAACGTAAAACTGAACCCATACTGAAGTAGATAACACCATTCTTGGCATTATCCAAAAGGTCTTGTAGATCCTGGAAAATAAAACATCATATCAAAATAAAATCCATACAAAATATAAAAAATAAACTTCTCTTTCAATATTATTGTGAATTTTATGATAATTTTCGCTTTCTGCGTGATATGAAGTCTTTTTTTTTTTGTGTGTCTTAGTTGTTAGCCTCAGATGGCTATGACAACTTTACGCGGACTGTGGGTGAGCGCTGAGGGCTCTCAACCCGTGTGATATGAAGTCATCATCATCATCTCATCTCAAACATGTCTGACTATACGACGCTGATCAGATAAATCAGACGGATTAGTATAGACTTTTATTTCGAGTTTTTCTTCTCCTTCATAGATCATCATCATCATTACATACACATACATACATATCATCACGCCATATCCCTTGCAGGGTAGGTAGAGAGAACAGAGTGCAAGAGAACTCTATCTTTGCACACTTCACTCGCTTCCTTAACATTCATAATTCTCTTCACACACGCTCGCCGGTTTCGGAGACTCTTGACTCCACCTTTCTTCAGTACCTGACCGATCTGGTCTGGGTAGGTTAGTCTCGGTCTACCCCGGTACCTACCCGGTATCTCCTTCCACTTTCACATTGTATATCTTCTTAACCAGACGTTCGTTCGGCATTCTTTCCACATGCCCGAACCATCGGAGCATTCTCTTTCGTATCTTTACACCAATACTCTCTTTCATACCTACTCGCTCTCTTACGTCGTCGTTACGAATGCGGTCGGTCAGCCTAACTCCACAGATTTTCCGCAGAGATCGCATTTCGACCGCATTAAGTTTACTTTCATACTCTTTTCTGCATACCCAACTCTCGCTTCCATACAGTAATGTTGGGACAAGCACTGCGTTATGTATTGCTACACGTGCCTTCTGGCTGAGGTGGCGGCTGCCGAGAAGTTGTCCCAACGCTCCGTTCACTCTATTTCCCGCATTCACTCTTCGCTCTATATCAGTGGTGTACCTTCTATCTCGGCTAAATCCACATCCAAGATATAAAAATTCATCCACTTGCTAGTACATCATTACCTATTGTTACTCTTACATCTTTTCTGGCTTCATCTCTTTCCAAGACCATTATTTTGGTTTTGCTCACATTCACGAGTAGACCCCTTTTTTTACAATCTTGTCATTGTGTCGACTAGGGTCTGCAGGTCAGTCACTGACTGTGCCAGTAGGACTGCATCATCTGCATAAAGCAAAGCAGTGACCACTCAGTCGCCCATCTGGACTCCCACATTCATATCGTTCAACCTTTGGAGACATTTATCCAGATATATGATAAACAGCCTGGCTGACAGAACGCACCCCTGCTTAACGCCGATATTGACGTCAAACCAAGGCGACATTCCATCATCCAGCCGCACACAGGCTCTACAGCCCATGTAACTGGACTGCACAGCCTGTAGCAGTTTACCGTTAATACCATACTCCGGTAAAATGTCCCAAAGTTCTTTTCGTACAACCGTATCAAATGCTCTCTCCAGATCCACAAAACTGCAGAAAACCCTCTGACCTAGAGCCAGATGCTTCTCCACAATGTTGCGCAGAGAGAACACTTGATCCATGCATCCCCTTCCACTCCTGAAACCTCCTTGTGTCTCACACAGTAAACCATCGGACACCATCCTCATTCTCATCATCATTACCTTACTCTTATCCCAATTACTTGGGGTCAATCAATATGTACTCTTCTTTCATAGTACATATTGTAAAAATTATTGGCAATAGTTTTATGACCGGCCGCCTGCCAGACGTCAACCGTCCTTTTTTTTTTTGCATGGTAGACCATATATGTGGTCGCGCCCCGAAAAATCGGTCCGGGGAGCTTTCGCCGTTGGAGCGTAGCCCTCACGCGGTCACGCGGTGGCCTCGCGTCGGGTGACCGGACAATTCCCCGGTCCGATCACCCGAGGCCTCGGTTAGGGTGGCGCAGATGACAACCCTCCTTGGTAATGTAATTGTTGACCAAACGGCATCAGATGGAGTTGGCCCAGGTCGTTAAAAAGCTCTTCTTCTCTTTTACGACATCCACGAGTAAGATAGGGGGTGGTCAATTGTATTTTCACATCGTCACCACATGGATAATGAAATTTTAGTTACAATCGAATATACATTTATTTACCCTTGTGGTGAAGAGTTGAGTATTCATATGTCAACACTCGCTTATTTTCCAGTCGTAAAAACTGACAGAGGATTCACAAAGAGAACGGGCACCTCTCTTGGAAAATAATAATACGAAATGTATTCTTCAATTTGCTTGTCAAGCGTGGCGATGGTGTGTAACCCTTCTTCGTAGGAAGTACAATGTGTTCCACCGAAGACAAAGATCGGGTACCGGTGGCCCGCTCGCACGGCGAAGAGAGGTGTTTGCAGGGTGGGTCTATGGGGTAGCGCCGCCTCTTCCGTCGCCCCGGGTCGATTTGGCGGGGCACGACCGCCCCCATAGCCCACCGCAAAAAAAGAAAAAGGAAGTACAATGTATGAATAGTGTAACTTCGTTATCTTGATGAATGGATGGACTGTTCTGGAAGATTTGTAACGCCAATTGCAATAACCCGCCTTTCTTTTTTGGAAAAGCCCTTTCGCGCTTGCCCCCGCTAGTGATAGACGGGGTGTGAGTGTAAGACTCGCCGGCCAGCTGCCCGACCAGAATACGCACTATAACCACAGCAGCCCCTTCCGCGCTTACGGGGTGCCGGAGAGATCATCTACTTACATATGATCCCCGACACCCCAACGTTTGGCGGTCTGGCCACGTCCTGTCGTCATTTAAGGCGGTGGGAGGAGGTGCGCATATCGGTGCCTCCTCCTCCCTGGCCGCCGCCAGCGGAGCGAGTCTGCGGACGCAATTGCCTCGCGTTCCCGTTCCGCGGCCTTCTTTTTAGATATAACCAACCCAGCAGCACAGATAACCAACGTGCCTGCTAAGCGTGGCGATTTTCGCATTTTCCTCTTAGGGAAGTCTATATCCGAAAGTGGGACAATATAATGATAAATGTCATATTTAATTAATTGAAAGATAAAAAAATAATCACTGTAAAATCTCTAAAAATAATTTTAATTCGTAAAAATATAGATATTAATTAATGGCAAAATTTATTAAAAATAAACAAACAAAAATGTCTTAGCGCCCGTTTTTACCAATGCTTTCTAAATTTAGGGTGATACCTAAGGGATGTCTTAGGTGTCACCTTAAATTTAGAGGCCGTATAAAAGACGATAAAAATTGACAATTTATATTATATATTAATTGAAGTTGAATTTTAAATCTTAGGTAAAACCTAAGACGATATATTTGACTCGTAAAGTTGATTATGTACATCATAATAGGGATGTGTAATAAATCTATACATATAATAAAATTGTAACGGATCCCTGTCTGTACATGGAAGATATATGAGAAAAAATATTACTGGGACCTTTATCAACACTAATAGAACCCAAAACAATAATTTTTAAATTTTTTATCTGTTTATCTGTTTGTCTGTTTATCTGTTTGTCTGTGCGTTTGTGCACACTAATCTCGGAAACGGCTTATCCGATTTAGATGCTGTTTTCACTAGTATATTGTGGTAAGTTTCACTTAACATTTAAGCTTTATTTTATGTCAAAGGGTTTATAAATAAAAAAGTTATGTCAATTTAAAAAATGTTCGGAAAAAGAAATATCGATTCTTTTCAAATTACGTACAAATTATCTTCAGTAAAATTAAATAAACACGTGTTTCAGCATTTGTTGATCTCATCCTCTGAGGGTGTAAATTAGGCCTGCAAACGGGTTGGACGACTCATTAAATCATTAGCGCCAAGCCGATATTATTGAAGCTGGCAACTTGAAATGTTGACAGTGGTTTCTTTATATGACGTAGAGATTTACTAAGAAAGGATTTTACAAAATTATACCCCTAAGGGCCACCCCCTTAGAGCAGAGCCCTTAGCAGAGTGGCAAAGTTTGTATGGAGAGAAAAAAAGTCTTTATTGATTCTTTTCAAATTACGAGTCGAATCAAATATTCTAGGGTAATATCCGGCATTTGTCAATTTTCACCCTTTGGTTGTGTAAATTAGGCCTGTGAAACGGGTTGATCGACTCATTACCGCCAAGCCGAAACTATTAAAGCTAGAAACATTAAATTTTGAAGCACTTTTTTATTTATGACATAGAGATTCAATATAAAAGGATTTTATGAATTCCGCCCCTAAGGAGTGTAACAAAGCGGCAAAGTGTATATGAGGAGAAAATTTCTTTATCGATTCTTTTCAAATTACGTACAAATATTCTTCGGTAAAAATAAATAAACACGTGTTTCTCTCTCCCTGTTTATCAACCCCGCACCAGTGCCGTTGTGGCGACCAGTGCCGGCGTAAGAGCTCACACGATACACATAGTAGACGGCAATAGGTTCTTGCCTAATGGTTTAAGACAGGTTAAGTTTAGCTTCAAAAATGTTCGCTCTATAACTCAAATAATAAATCATATCTAACGAGGTCGCAACTCTGCTGGTGAAACAAAACAGTCAAATAAAGGGTGGCGATAATTATATTTTTATCCCATGGTCATACCGTAAATAGTTTATTAATGGCAATATAATTTGTAGAATGAATAGAACTTTGAACCACCTTTTTCTTTAGTGACCGGCTATGGTATATAGACACACGCGCGCCGTACACGTACATCTACGCCGTGCGGGCGGGCCACTGCAACCGGGTATCATCTCGAGTCAAGGCCCTCATGCAGTGAACCTCAATACAGGTACTCACGCTTGCGCCGCCCAAAGCACCGACAGTAGAGCGTGTCAACCTAGAGTATTTTCTCTCGGACCCACCCTATTGCCTAATTCCGTTAAACAACTAACTCGCAGAAGGTGGCGACCGCATCCCAGTTTCTGACGCTGTTGATTATCGTCCTAGCGACAAACCTTCAACACCTTGAATTGCTTTTTCTATTTAACTCTGTCAGAGATGACTTCTGCGTGGACGAAGTCGCGGGCAAAAGCTAGTATTACCTAAAATTCAGGGGTCATTGGTGCGGTGCGCCGGGCGGGCCACCGAAGACAAAAACTGGCGAAGAGAGAGGAGTTTTATGGTGGGTCTATGGGGTTACGCGCCGCCTTTCCGTCACCCCGGACCGATTTGGCGGAGCTAGACGCATCCATAGTCCACCAAAAAAAAAAAGGGGTCATTGGTGCTATAAGACTATATATGTTGTAAAGAAAAAAAAATATTTTAATTTTTTTTTATTACCTTCGGTAATGGTGGTGGATCCTCGTCGTTGTGATAACCAGCAATTTGTATCACATTAGGTGGTAGACTGAAAGCCGGTGTGAGTGACTCATGGGCGTTTGTGAACATGATTGACACATTATAAAAAGCTTCATCAAAAGTTGGTAGCTGGACGTTCCGTGCAGCCGCTATCGGTGTGAAGAGCCTCTCATATACTGCCACATCCGATGAATGCGTCCACCTGATACAATATCATCCATTTTAGTTTTTTTAACATCTCATAAAAACTTAATTAGGTACATCATTTTCATCATCATTTCACTAATATATGTCCCACTACTGGGCTCGAGCCTCCTCCATAATGGGAGGGAAATTGACTTACTACACCCCGCTGGTCAGACGTGTTGGTATAGGGTTTTGTTTCGAGTTTTCCTTTTCTTGCATAGATGTTATATGCGTTTTTAATCCCTTAGTCGTCTCTTACGATCACCCACGGGTAAGATAGGGGTGGTGAATTGTATTCCTACACCGTCACCTCACGGAAAAAAATGTGATTTACGACATGAAAATTGATAGTAATACATGGGATTTAAGCCCACATCCACTGGAAATTTGTTTCAATTTTATTAATACTGTATTATTAAAATTTTACCACGTTTTTAGGATTCCGTAACTAAAAGACAAATGGGGCTCTATTACAAAGACGTCACTGTCCATCCGTCCGTCTTTCTGTCACCAGGCTGTATCTCATGCGGCCACCGAAGACAAAGATCAGGTACCGGTAGCCCGCTCGTACGGCGTAAAGAGGCGTTTTGCGGGATGGGTCTATGGGGTCACGCGCCGCCTCTTCAGTCGCCCCGGACTGATTTGGCAAGAAGTGACCACCTCCATAGTCCACCAGCAAAAGAAAAAGAAAAAAAGGCTATATCTTATGAATCGTGATAGCAGATAGTTTAAATTTTCAATAATGATATATTTCTGTTGCCCCTATAATAACAAATATGGAGCTTTTCAAAAAATTAATATTTTGATACATTCATTTTTACGCTCGTGATCGTGCCAGATGCAAAATATTTTATCCGACGGTCTCGAATATTTTTATACGTTTAAACGAATGTTTTTTCATGACATATGTGTTATAATATTATCCTAAAAGTGCAGTGTGAGAAAAATACAATCATTTTTAGGTTTGAAAAGTGGTTGAATTTCATATATCGAGAGTAGAGCTAGGTCTTGCTCTACTCTCGCTTCGCTTATGAGGCGTGCAATCCTAAAAAACATTATAAAATAAGTGGGACTCCCATACAACAAATGTGATTTTTTGTCGTTTTTATAGATAATGGTACGGAACACTTAGTTATGTCTGTCCGGGAGGGATTCTGTACTAACTTCCCAATGAGCTCAAGCTGAGATAGATAATTAAAATGTGGACCATAACTCAGAAATGGATGGCAATACATGAATGAAGAAAATAAAAAGAAATAAAAAAAGCAATGCAGTCATGACTGCCGACAGAAGTGAAAACTTTTAAAACTATGAAAAAAAAAAGTTTTATATAATGTTATTTCATTATCTGTATAGATTATTCATTAACTGTATAGATAATGAAATAACATTATAGAAAATTCTCATTCTCATTTATTTCATTATCTGTATAGATAATGAAAAATCATTATATAAAACTTTTTAACAATTATAAGAAATAATATTATATAATATATATAAGAGATTTCCACCTATGTATTGACTCATCACGTTATCTCTGGAACCATAAAGCCTACAGACTTGACATTTGGTAGGAAGATTCCTTTCGCCGAGTAAAGGTCAGCTAAGAACAGATTTTACGAAATTGGGTTGCTGGGTTGTAAAAATCACATAGGTACCTATTTTAAATTTAGCTCCTATGAGCTAACTTTAGTCTCTATAGACTTGAATTTCGGTAGGCATATTTGTGTTACAATATAAAGGTATACCAAAATAACTTTTTAAAAATTCCACCCCTAAAGGGGATTGCGTAGGTGTTAACACAAATAATCTATATTTTCAAATACTAACCCTACAGACTTGGAATTTGGTGTGGACTTTCTTTCTGCCCTATAAAGGTCAGATGAAATAGGATTTTAAGAAATTGCTTCTTCGAAAGGAATTCTATGTAGCAAAAGTAAACTACATAGCTTAACCGACGTAACCGAAGCGAAGCGAGAGCGGGTCGCTAGTGTGTAATATTCGTGTAAACATTAGAAATCATAATGACATATTTTTCTTAAATATACCAAGCACTCAATCACGAGTTTTACTAAAGCAACCATTACTCCCTTTCACCACTTGGAAGTAGGGGAGAACACCGCTTCACATAGGTACCGCAAGCACAGACTTCATAATCAAACCTCGATAGTTTTTATTATTAACGAACTGATAAAGTTCGACTTACCAACCAAATAAAGTCATGAAGATGTAGAGGAATACATTAATAAGTCTCTCTTTGAAACTCATCGGTATACTGGCATCGTAGAACATAAGAGGGATTGTGCTAACAGAACGGACCTCATCCACCTGACTTTCCAATGAGGGCATTATCTGGTTCGCGAATAGAACGATCCAAGGTGCTTGTTGAACAGCTGCTATACTGAAAAAAGTAAATTAAGCTGAAAAATCATCAGATTTAAATATTTTTTTTATTATTTAAAGAAAAAAGTTCTGCACTAAATTAATTGCATATTTTTTTTATCCTGTGAGGGCCTCGAATTCGTGACGCTAAATGTTAATTATTACGCTTCTATATGGTCAACATATTTGAGCTAGCTGGATACTCCAAAGGAATGAGTCTCCTAGATCCTAGAAGACTAATAATATTACTTTAATTAACGAACCGATATACAGATTTAGGAGACCATTGCCCAATAATAGAGGTCTAACGACCCATAGGGCCCTGTAACAAAATGTGTTAAGCCCAAAGGAATGGTAAAGTTTACATATAAAATAAACTTGAATTAAAAGAATTATAAAATGATTGTAGGTTCCAATTACTGAAATTTTGCATTTTCTAATATGTTTGATAATTTATTCATATACACATACATATCATTACGCCTGGCTGAGGTGGTGGCTACCGAGAAGTTGCCCCAACGCTCCGTTCACTCTATTTCCCACATTCACTCTTCGCTCTATATCAGTGGTGTACCTTCCATCTCGGCTAAATCCACATCCAAGATATAAAAATTCATCCACTTGCTCTAGTACATTATTACCTATTGTTACTCTTACATCTGTTCTGGCTTCATCTCTTTGCAAGACCGTTATTTTAGTTTTGATCACATTCACGCGTAGACCCCTTTTCTTACAATCTTCTGTCATTGTGTCGTAGTCGACACAATGACAGAAGATTGTAAGAAAAGGGTTAAGAAAAGGGCTGACCTGCAGACCCACTAGGGTCTGCAGGTCAGTCGCTGACTGTGCCAGCAGGACTGCATCATCTGCATAAAGCAGAGCAGTGACCACTGAGTCGCCTATCTAAACTCCCACATTCATATCGTTCAACCTTTGGAGACATTTATCCAGATATATGATAAACAGCCTGGCTGACAGAACGCACCCCTGCTTAACGCCGATATTGACGTCAAACCAAGGCGACATTCTATTATCCAGCCGCACACAGGCTCTACAGCCCATGGAACTAGACTGCACAGCCTGTAGCAGTTTACCATTAATACCATACTCCGGTAAAATGTCCCAAAGTTCCTTTCGTACAACCGTGTCAAATGCTCTCTCCAGATCCACAAAACTGCAGAAAACCCTCTGACCTAGAGCCAGATGCTTCTCCACAATGTTGTGTAGCGAGAACACTTGATTCATGCATCCCCTTCCACTCCTGAAACCTCCTTGTGTCTCACACAGTAAAAATGATTATAATAATAACTTGATTACGAACGAAAAGTGATTGTCACACATGGGAGTTTCACCTAGAATTTTATTTAGACAAGTGACTCCATTCAAAAATACGCTTTTACTCGTGTAATGTGAATAAAAACGTTATTTTAGGTTTTTGTTCTTAAATATTTCGAAGCACTTGTAGTCTGGATTGCAGTATTTATACGGCTGATACGATAATGGCTGCCCCTGCCACTGAATGAAAGTTATTAGTGCTCTTATAACATGATTCAAAATTGGACATCAATACCAAATTTTGCATTTATATCATCATAATTTAACCTTTGGCTGTTCACTACTGGACGAAGATCTTCAACAAAGCACAGTCCTGTGTCGCTCACATCCAATAACTCCTAGCAATAGTCACCAAATTCCTTGTCTACCTTGTTCGGCGTATAATAAATACGTCGTCATATGGTTCAAATTTGAGAACTCTTTTCTTGAATAGTCATCGGTATGTCCTGGACATTTCCATTACAAATTTCTATGTGCTGTATTGGTCACATCCGATCTTTAGTTATGAAGCCTATATTTAGGGACTTCGTATTCATAATTTATAAAAACTTACCCAGCCAATACTTCGCTTAAGAATTCTTCAGTTACAACAGCATCGAACTGTGTATTGATGAGAACATCAACCACTGCCTTGTTAGTTAGAACCGCTGTGATTACATTATTTGAGAATTCTTTTGCAAAGAGTAATCCTTTGCTTGAACCTTTCAAATTATCAGCTTCCTCGAATGTAGCTGAAAAATAAATATCTCGTAATTTATGGTCTGCTTCTTTTATCTCTGAAGTTGTAAAGTAAAAGGTTAGATATTACTCCATCCTTCCGTCCAATAGCTTAGCTCTCTCTTCTCCATGTGAAGATGGAGTAAGAAATTCACCACCCTCTATCTTAATCGTAGACGACTTAGAGATAATGATATGCATTCGAAATTCGTAAAAGAGACAGAAAACTCGAAATAAAACGCTATAATTCGTCTGATCAGCGTGATATAGTAGGTCAATTATCCTCCTAATATTCAGGAGGTTCGAACAAAACAGTGCGATGTATATGAGCTGACACGATGATGCCGCTGTTCCGTCTGAATATGACTTTAACCCCTCCGTATCCGTGCTGTCGTACTGCTGCGCTTATTGTAGCTGTACACCCTTTTACTTATTGCCTGACTAGTCAATTTTGTTTTCCTGTCTCCTGCTTTGCATAGGAGAGAAGTGAAATCATTATTTTCGATTCTTTAAACTTTTTTAATTACATTTGTTGCGGGTCCTAAGATAATTAAAATCATCTCCCAGGAATGCCTGAGGGACAAACCTCAGTTTCATTTATAAAGATCATTGTGCAAATGTGTGGGGGGATTAGTTCCAAATTGGGACTAATCTATTAAAAATATATATAATAAAAATATCACATACGTATTACGAAGTTTTGTACTTCCTCGACACTGATAACCTTCAAAGTCTTCGGTGGATTCTTCCCAATCTTTTCTGGATATGGAGTCACCCATGTCACCTGAAATTATGACATAGATTACATGTTTTTTTTTTGTTTTAATGTTAAACAAGATTGATTTGTCATAAAAGAAATGCATACCATCACGCCATGCCCTTTGCAGGATAGGCAGAGAGAACAGAGTGCCAGAGAACTCTATCCTTGCATACTTCACTCGCTTCTTCAACATTCATAATTCTCTTCATACACGCTCGCCGGTTTCGGAGACTCTTGACCACCTTCCTTCAGTACATGACCGATCTGGTCAAGGTAGGTTAGTCTCGGTCTCCCCTGGTACCTACATCCTTCCACTTTCGCGTTGTATATCTTCTTAACCAGACGTTCGTTCGGCATTCTTTCCACATGTCCGAACCATCGGAGCATTCCCTTTCGCATCTTTACACCAATACTCGCTTTCATATCCTTTCGCATCTTTACACCAATACTCTCTTTCATATAAGAAATAAATATATAAATTTGGTTATAAATATCTTCTGGCTTTCGTTTGTGATGTGTATAGTGACTAGCATCTTAGCTAAGTTGTTGTAGGAACACGTGTTAACCTTTCACTCGTCGGACTTCGCGGCGCTCTCGAGTGCCCCGCGTTTTGGTTAATTGAAAAAAGTTCAGTGAATTTTATGGTTTTACGTAAACTATTATTGTTGCTGTATGACAAGGAAATATGAACTCATCATCAACCTGCTCTTATCCCAATTTATTTGGGGTCGACGCAATATGTCTTCTCCTTCCATACAACTCTATCAGACGTCATCTCTGTGGTCACTCCTTGTCTATCCATGTCATGTTTCACGCGTTTCATCCATCTTTTCTTCGGTCTTCCCTTACCCCTTATGCCTTCAACATTCATGCTTAAAGCTTTCCTCACAACATTACTTTCATCCCTTCTCATCACATGTCCATACCATGTCAATCTTTCACTCCTTAATTTTTCCGTCACTGGCGCAACTTTCAAACTTTCTCTTATATGTTCATTCCTTATTTTATCCATTCTTGTCACACCACACATCCATCTCAACATTCACATCACAAGGAAATATGAACTAAAGTGCTAAAAACAATTGCTAATTGTAGAGCGTTTAATTAATGTGTGTCCCAAAAGCGAGTTGAGCACATTTTGTTTTGGTTCAAACGGTGTCCCAAAATCGCGTGGGAGGTTTGTTTGTACGCACTTATCTCATAAACGACTAGTTGGATTACATCTTATTGTTTCAGATAACTTGTTGGACATTTGACGTGAATATGAAACCATCATGTGGTGTTCTTGTATTATATTCAATATCTTAGTGTTTTAACGTATTATATTAGATAATTTTGATGAGATTTTATGGAAGTGGTGGGATGTAGTGAATATGATATAAAAATGCTTTACAACGTTTTCGTTTTCCATCAAAATTTCTAGAAAATATCGTTAAGAATGTGGCCGTAACAATGTTGATGGCAAATATTTGGCTTAGGTACTGATGGGCAATGATTAACATGAAGATACTATAACACGTCACTGGTAATAATGCCTTTTATAAGTAACTGATTGCCAATACAGAAAAAGAAGAAGAAGAAGCCTGTATTGTAAGAAAAAAAATTAAACTGCAATAAATACCACTGCGACTAATAGAAATGGCATTATGTTTCAAAATATTAGCAAATCAGATAAAATTGTAAAGTTCGCCGTTATGATAACAATGGTTGTGATAACAAAAATTATGGTTAATGCATTATGGTTGATGCATTATGGTTGATGCATTGTGGTTGATGCATTGTGGTTGATGCATTATGGTTGATGCATTATGGTTGATGCATTATGGTTGATGTATTATGGTTGATGCATTATGGTTGATGCATTATGGTTGATGCATTATGGTTGATGCATTATGGTTGATGCATTATGGTTGATGCATTATGGTTGATGCATTATGGTTGATGCATTATGGTTGATCCATTATGGATGTTATGGACATTATTAATGTTATAAAACGTGGGTGTTAAAATTAAATAATAAAACTCACCGTGTGTCCAACTTTCAACAACGAGTTCACGATACCCTTGCCGAGCTGATTGTGGCTATGCGATGGTACAGGGAACACGCAAAGTATGTGGTAACCATAGCTTGTGGTTATTGCCCCCAGCAATAACAGTATGACCAACCTCATGATAGCTATAAGGAAATATACAATTTTTATATAGAAACATTTTTTTTTGTACTGGCAATTATCCGTGTAGTGACGGAGTAATTATACAATTCACCACCCTCTATCTTACCCGTGGGTGATCGTATGAGACGACTAAGGGATATGAAACGCATATAACAGCTATGTACGAGAAGGAAAACTCGAAACAAAACCCTATACCAACACGTCTGACCAGCGCGGTATAGTAGGTCAATTACCCTTCCATTATGGGGAGGCCCGAGCCCAACAGTGGGACATATACAGGCTGAGATGATGATACTGTAGCAAGTAGATATAAATCACTGTACTAACAATGACTTGTTGGACGTGTGATATCTTAGTTATTACCGTGATCATGAACGCTGTAAACTGTTCAAAACGTTGGGAAATTAAAACAATAAAACTTGAATGAAGTATTTTCTGTTAATTTTTTTTTTTCAGAGGAATTGCAAAGGAAAAAAAAAACTTGAAAGGTGTCAAGGGACACCCGGATGGAACGAAGTTCCTTTCGATTAATTAGTGAAGGAATTGTAATATATTTTTTTTATTATTATATATTATGTGCAAAAAACCTGTATACACTCAACAAAAATAATCGTCGCGACACCACACTGTTCAATGCGAAATAGAAAGACGAAACGAAAATAACTGGCTTGCTTTCTATGAGAGAGACAGAGAGAGAGAGAGAGAGAGAGAAAGACAGAGAAACACGCGCACGCCGCACAGCTTACAACTATAGCAAAAAGTGTCGTTACAACTTCTGATATTAATTTTTTCCGTGTAGCCCCCTTTCGCAACGCGCGATAAGGAACTTCGTTCCAAAAACTACTTATTGTACCAAACGCTAGTCAAACGAAGGTAGGGCAGTATTCGCTCATAAATATTACATAGATATAAAAAATGAGTAAATCAATTTTGACTTCGTATTATCTTTATCTTATCTATGGTTGTCCTTGTCATATCAGTTACCACATGCCACCGGTAAAAGTCATAATATTACCAGATATATAAATAGAATTTAATATGAATTAGATAACAGTTGCAAGTTCTTAAGAAAATGAGAGATTATAGGAAATATGGTTATCTTTGGACTCTTGGGCTTATCTTTCTTTTTTTTGTATATATATATATATATATATTACCGGGTAATTTGTATATTTTGGATGTGGATTTAGCCGAGATGGCAGGTACACCACTAATATAGAGCGAAGAGTGAATGCGGGAAATAGAGTAAACGGAGCGTTGGGACAACTTCTCGGTAGCCACCACCTCAGCCAGAAGGCACGTGTAGCAATACATAACGCAGTGCTTGTCCCAACATTACTATATGGAAGCGAGAGTTGGGTATGCAGAAAAGAGCATGAAAGTAAAATTAATGCGGTTGAAATGCGATCCCTACGGAAAATCTGTGGAGTTAGGCTGACCGACCGCATTCGCAACGACGACGTAAGAGAGCGAGTAGGTATGAAAGAGAGTATTAGTGTAAAGGTGCGATGTCGTTAAACTCTTGAACATATGATCGCAAGTTTTGAATATATTCCGTCTTTTCTCATCTGAGTAAAGTTACGTATTTTTTATGGAATTATCGTTACATGGTACTGTCCTAATACGATGGAATGTGAAAAAAACTTAAAAGTCGTTTCAAAAAAAAAATTTTTTTTATCCGAAACGATTTTTTTTCTAGCCTATCATTAAAAGTAGGACTAGTAGGGTAGTATATATATATATATATATATATATATATATATATATATATATATATATATATATATATATATATATATATATATATATATATATATATATATATATATATCATCATTCATCATTTCAGCCCATCACCGTCCACTGCTGGACGTACGCCTCCCTCATGATACGCCACAGAGTGCGGTCCTGTGTCGTCTGCATCCATCGACGCCCAGCAACTTTCACCAGGTCGTCTGTCCACCTAGTGGAGGGGTGTCCCACACTGCGTCGTCCGGTACGTGGTCGCCACTCTAGAACCTTTTTTACCCAGCGGTTGTCTGTTCTTCCAGCGATGTGGCCTGCCCATTGCCACTTCAGCGTGCTAATTCTTCGTGCTATGTCGGTTACACCCGTTCTTCTGCGGATTTCCGTATTACGGATTCTATCACGCAGAGAAATCCCGAGCATAGCTCGCTCCATAGCACGCTGAGCGACTTTGAGCTTAGTTATGAGGCCTACATTTAGGGACCACGTTTCCGTGCTGTAAGTCATCACTGGTAACACACACTGGTCGTAGACCTGTGTTTTCAGACACTGAGGTATGTTGGACGAGAAGATCCTCCTAAGTTTCCCGAACGCCGAACGCTGCCCAGCCGAGTTGGATTTGTCGGCTGACCTCTTTCTCGAAATTGGATCTACCTAACTGAACTGTTTGTCCAAGATATATAACATAATGATCGACAATTTAGAGAATCGCATTGCCAACTAGGACCGGTACAGGAATGACATGGACATTTGACATGACTTTCGTCTTGTCCATGTTCATTCGTAACCCCACCAGTTGGGATACTGAGATCGTTGAGCATAGTTTCCAAGGTCCTCCATGGATTCTGCCATAACGACGATATCGTCTGCAAATCGAAGGTGAGTGATATATTCGCCGTTAATGTTAATACCGAGTCCGGGCCAGTCTAAGAGCTTAAAGACGTCTTCCAGTGCAGTGGTGAACAGTTTCGGAGAGATGACATCTCCCTGTCTCACACCTTTCTGAAACTGGATCGGTTTCGTAATCTTATCCCGGATACGGACTGACATTGTGGCGTTCCTGTACAAACACTTCAGCACTTCGATATAACGATAGTCGATTTGGCACCGCTGAAGGGACTGCAGCACCGCCCAAGTTTCGACTAAATCAAAGGCTTTATGAACTTTTTTTATTTATGGTGTCGGAAGCGCCTATTTAAAACTAGATAACAAGATGTCGCGACAAGTGAGATTCACCCCTTTTGGATGAAGTATATAAACCAACTGTTGAATGATAATTTAATAATAAAACCTAACTATTCGGAAAGTGAAGATTTCAAATATAAAATTTATAAGTTTCTGTCATATTTCTTAAACACACTACGATAAAAACTTAACCGTATATAAAATGAAATAATAAATACGTATATTATATTAATAAAGTTAGGAAAAGGATTTATTTTTTTTAAATTATCGTAACAGATGTTTCAGTTACCTACTTGTATACCTAGAATATTAAACCAAATATTTTTTTTAATTAAAAGATAGTGAATGTAAAATCCTTGAAGAGTTATCCATTCGTAAAACTCACAAATAATTTAAAGATACACGAAAACAGGAAAAATATTACCTCTCATATCTATCTATACACATATAATAAAAATGTAACGGGTCGCTGTCTGTACATGGAAGATATATGAAAAAAAAATATTACTGGGACCTTTATAAACACTAATAGAACCCAAAACAATAATTTTTAAAATTTTTGTCTGTTTATCTGTTTGTCTGTGTGTTTGTGCACGCTAATCTCAGAAACGGCTTATCCGATTTAGACGCGGTTTTCACTAATATATTATGGTAAGCTTCACTTAACATTTAGGCTTTATTTTATGTCAATTGGTTTATACAAAAAAAGTTATGGCATTTTAAAAAATGTTCGGAAAAAAAATCTTTATCGATTTTTTTTAAATTACGTACAAATATTCTTCAGTAAAAATAAATAAACACGTGTTTCAGCATTTGTTGATTTTCACCCTCTGGGGGTGTAAAATAGGCATGCAAAGCGGGTTGGACGACTAATTAAATCATTAGCGCCAAGCCGATATTATTGAAGCTGGCAACTTGAAATGTTGACAGTGGTTTCTTTATATGACGTAGAGATTTACTAAGAAAGGATATTACGAAATTATACCCCTAAGGGGGTGGAACAGAGTGGCAAAGTTTGTATTGGGAGAAAAAATCTTTATTGATTCTTTTCAAATTACGAGTTGAATCAAACATTCTATGGTAATATCCGGCATTTGTCAATTTTCACCCTGTGGCAAATTAGGCCTGTGAAGCGGGTTGAACGACTCATTACCGCCATACCGAAACTATTAAAGCTAGAAACATTAAATTTTGACGCACGTTTCTTTTTATGACATAGAGATTCAATATGATAGGATTTTATGAATTCCATCTCTAATGGAGTATAACAAAGTGGCAAAGTGTGTATGGGGCGAAAATTTCTTTATCGATTCTTTTCAAATTACGTACAAATATTCTTCGGTAAAAATAAATAAATACGTGTTTCTCTCTCCCTCTCCATCAACCCTGCATCAGTGCCGTTGTGGCGACCAGTGCCGGCGTGAGAGCTCACACGATACACATAGTAGACGACAATAGGATCTTGCCTAATGGTTTAAGATACAGGTTAAGTTTAGCTTCAAAAATGTTCGCTCTATAACTCAAATAAAAAATTATATCTAACGAGGTCGCAACTCTGCTGGTGAAACAAAACAGTCAAATAAAGGGTGGCGATAATTATATTTTTATCCCATGGTCATACCGTAAATAGTTAATTGGCAATATAATTTGTAGAATGAATAGAACTTTGAACAACCTTTTTCTTTAGTGACCGGCTATGGTATATAGACACACGCGCGCCGTACACGTACATTTACGTTGTGCGGGCGGGCCACCGCAACCGGGTATCATCTCGTGTCGAAGCCCTCATGCAGTGAACCTCAATACCGGTACTCACGCTTAGGCCGCCCAAAGCACCGACGGTAGAGCGTGTCAACGTAGAGTATTTTCTCTTGGACCCACCCTATTGCCTAATTCCATTAGACAACTAACTCGCAGAAGGCGGCGACCGCATTCCAGTTTCTGACGCTGTTGATTATCGTCCTAGCGACAAACCTTCAACACCTTGCATTTCTTTTTCTATTTAACTTTGTCAGAGATGATTTCTGCGTGGACGAAGTCGCGGGCAAAAGCTAAATATAATCTTAATTGTTGATGATCAACATGGTCCTAGTTCATATATGTCCCATTGCTGAGCGTAATCGTCCTATAAAATAGGCGGGAAATTCTAGTAAAGGCTAGTGAAACGAATTGCCATAGCATTTGGCTTGTAGTTTTTTTTCTCTTGTACATATTTTATTTGCAATTTCCAGCCAAAACTAGTAATGGACGTTTATAAAAACCCGATTACGAGCGAAAAATGATGTCACAAGTTACACATTTGAAATTTGACGAATTCGATTCTATCGCAGTTGTATTTGATTATTAATTTCCTTTCGAACATTTTGAAGCATCCACGGTCTCGGGAAGTCCTCCATTTATTTCCCTTGTTCAAATATTTACAACACTACTTGATTTTCGATCACCATCCTCATTTCAGCTCATATGTGTCCCACTGTTGGGCATGGATCTCCTCTATAATGGGAGGGAAATAAACCTATACACCACGCTGGTCAGACGTGTTGGTATATGGTTTTGTTTCGCGTTTTCCTTCTCTTGTATAGATGTTATATGGTAAATGCGTTTTATATCCCTTAGTCGTTTCTTACGATCATCCACGGGTAAGGTAGGGGGTGGCGAATTGTATTCCTACTCCGTCACTATACGGAAAATGATTTTCGATAAATAAAAAAAAACAAAACAATAAATTATAATAACAAAACAACAAACAACAGAAAGTAATATACTAAAAATACTTACATTGATAAATAGACAAATTCACATTTACTGTACGCAATTAAAAACAAAAATTAAATATTATTCGATTTCTATAAATATTTAAAAAAAATGTTTACAATACGACAGTACAGTTAGGGAAGGTCCCATTGACTGAATAACTTATTATTGGTTTAAAAGTATATATATATATATATATATATATATATATATATATATATATATATATATATATATATATATATATATATATATATATATCTTAATGATATTATGAATCATTTCATTCTAAGTATATGATATTATGAATCATAGTAGATTTTTATCGTATATCGTTCTAAAACATATTTTATATCTACAGATAAGCTAATACTTTAACTAATATCTAACTAGCGACCCGCCCTCGCTTCGCTTCGGTTAAGTCAGTTCAGTTGTGTAGTTTACTTTCACCACATAGAATTCCTTTCGAAGAAGGATTTTCTTAAGATCCTACTTCATCTGACTTTTACAGGGCAGAAGGAAAGTGCACAACAAATTCAAAGTCTGTAGGGGCAGTCTTGGAAAATGTGGATTTTCTGCATTAACACCTACACAATCCGCTTTAGGGGTGGAATTTTTATAAAAGTTATTTTGGTATACCTCTGTATCGTAACACAAATATGCCTAACGAAATTCAAGTCTCTATGAGCTATATTTAAAATATGTGATTTTTTCACCCCAGCAACTCCCCTTGCGGGTGGAATTTCGTAAAATCCGTTCTTAGCTGACCTTTACTCGGCGAAAGGAATATTCCTACCAAATTTAAAGTCTGTATTATTTATATCGTTCCAGAGATATCGTGATGAGTCAATACATAAGTGGAAATCTCTTATATAATAGATATAGATGATATCTGATGTTTACGCGAGTATCTATACTTATTACTTATATACTTATTATATTATATAATATATAATAATATTATAAAGAGGAAAGATTTGATTGTTTGTTTGAATTGAATAGGCACCAAAACTACTTGACCGATTTCAAAAAATCTTTCACTGTTGGGAAGCTACACTATCCCCGGTGAACATAGGCTATATTAAATTTTCAAAAAAGTTAGGGGCCCATACTAAAACTCTTATAACGTAACTAAAGGTGTGAAATAATTACCAAAAAACTTCCTTACATAAACTATTGATGCTACGAAAACTATTGATTATAGAATAAAATAATGTACCTACTACGACTTTGCAGAAAATATAAATATCTACAAAAAATATCGCAACAGCCTATGTCTAACTATCATAGTTATGTCGCAATAAGGGTTTACCTTTTTAAAAAAAATATTTAAATACCACCCCTATAAAAGCTCTTTTATTTAAACTTTGGTATTAATCCTTATCAAAATAAATGACTTCATATTTAAGACTGCTTCAATATCATTATATAATTTTTTGAATTATTCATTTTGGACAAGAAAAATTAAGTTATTTGAAAAGTGTCGCGTGGTCGCTGCTTACACCGCTCAGTTAGACGGCACCGTAATTGGCGTCACTGGGGTACGACTTCGGATTGAGAGCCCTCAGTGCTCACCCACAGTCCGGGTAAAGTCGTCATAGCCATCTGAGGTAACTAAGACAAAAAAAAACGGTTACGGGAGGGGGGTCAATGTCAAGAAATAAAGTGCCGCACGAATAACTTGTGCCGTCGGCTCCCAATGCAGTGGTCGTGTGCGGGATCCGTTTTCACTTTTTATTCTTAGTTTTGATCGTCCATAGCGGTTGCCACCGGTTCCGTCGAGAAACCTCGCCTAATTTTTTTTCATATATTTTCACTATATGCTTTAAATTCGTTCAGCAGGTAATTAAACCCAACAAAAAAGTTATTTTTTAAAATTAAACAAAGTTCTTTTCAGAACTAAACATCAGTTCTTTTTAGAACTAAATCCATTTTTTTTTCAATTTTGATTGACTTGTTGATAGTTAGGGCGAAAGATGTTTCCGGTGAGAACATCTTTCGCACTAACCAAAGAGTAAAGTTATTAAACTGAAAAAGAGTGGCAACTCCATGATAAAATATGCATGTATGGAAGGTGCTGCTACCTGGGTAGTAGTAGTAGTAACTCTGGAGTTTACACGGTGAACTAAAGTTGAAGTGATATATATACATATCTACATGTGTATGTGTAATTATATAGAATTTTCTTTTACTATGAAAGCTACCCTGAAATATAAAAAAAAACATATCAGCTGATAACGAAGCAATAATAATATCAGCTTAACAATGAAAATTGAAATAATTTTCAAAAAGTACATCAATAACCGTAAATAGATTGATGACAATAAGTACCTACGCTAGGAACAAAAAACAATTCTCAGTTGTCAAATGTTTGACATACAGGACAAAATGGCAGCAGTTAAGTTTGTACAAACAATCTGTAGGCGGCGCGACGGTCAGTAAAAATAAGTAATGTTTTAAGTGTGCCCCCCAAAGAGTAAAGTTATTAAATTGAAAAAGAGTGGCAACTCGATGATAAAATATGCATGTATGGAAAGTGCTGCTACCCAGAGTTTAGGCGGTGAACTAAAGTTGAAGTAATATATATACATATCTACATGTGTATGTGTAATTACATAGAATTTTCTTTTACTATGAAAGCTACCCTGAAATATAAAAAAAAACATATCAGCTGATAATTAAACAATAATAATATCAGCCTAACATTGAAACTTGAGATAATTTTCATAAAAATATCAATAACCGAAAATAGATCGATGACAATAAGTACCTACGCTAGGAACAAAAAATAACAATTCTCAGTTGTCAAACGTTTGACAGGCAGGACAAAATGGCAGCAGTTAAGTTTGTACAACCAATCTGTAGGCGGCGCGACGGTCGGTAAAAATAAGTAATGTTTTAAGTGTGCCCCCCCAGGTGCCCCCCCAGGCCCTAACTATCAACAAGTCCCAAGACCAAACTTTCGAGTTAGTAGCATGGAGACTAGAGTAAGGAGTACCATCTCAGTGTATTAAGAAGTGTCCAATGAACGGGAGCAAATTAAGGTGGCGCTATAGTAGCAAGTGGAAGCATTTTAAAAAGAGCGCCATAAATTTCATAGGTTCATAGGTTATTATTTATCAAATCACAGTTGACTACGTAACTCAGCACACTTCACTCTGCTTATTACTGCTACATTCATATCATTTCCACTTGCTACACTAGCGCTATTTCGGTGAGTGTTCGAACAATAATTTGCTGTTTACAAGTGGACACTTTTTTGACTAATCCCCAAAGAGTAAAGTTATTAAATTGAAAAAGAGTGGCAACTCGATGATAAAATATGCATGTATGGAAAGTGCTGCCACCCAGAGTTTAGGCGGTGAACTAAAGTTGAAGTAATATATATACATATCTACATGTGTATGTGTAATTACATAGAATTTTCTTTTACTATGAAAGCTACCCTGAAATATAAAAAATAACATATCAGCTGATAACTAAACAATAATAATATCAGCCTAACAATGAAACTTGAGATAATTTTCAGAAAAAATATCAATAACCGAAAATAGATCGATGACAATAAGTACCTATGCTAGGAACAAAAAATAACAATTCTCAGTTGTCAAACGTTTGACAGGCAGGACAAAATGGCAGCAGTTAAGTTTGTACAACCAATCTGCAGGCGGCGCGACGGTCAGTAAAAATAAGAAATGTTTTAAGTGTGCCCCCCCAGCTAATCCCCCATACAAGATGGTACTCCTTACTCTAGTCTCCATGGTTAGTAGGAATTGACCAAAGAGTAAAATTATATTAACTGAAAAAGAGTGGCAACTCGATGGTAAAATATGCATGTATGGAAAGTGCTGCTACCTAGAGCTAAGGCGGTGAACTAAAGTTGAAGTAATATATATATATACCTACATATCTACATGTTTGTGTATGTAATTATAGGGGATTTTTTTTTACTATGAAACCTACCCTGAAATATAAAAAAAAACATATCAGCCGTTAACGAAACGGCAATAGTATAAACTTAACAATAAAAATTGAGATAATTTCCAGAAAGAACATTAATAACCGAAAATAGATTATTGACAATAAGTACATACGCTGGGAACAAAAAATAACAATTCTCAGTTGTCAAACTTTTGACAATTACAATAAAATGGCAGCTATGTTTGTACAAATAATCTGTAGGCAGCGCGACGATCAGTAAAAATAAGTAATGTTTTAACTGTGCCCCCCCAGGAATTGACTTACGAAAATAATGTTTTACTCATGGCCAACTGTATGTTGGTCTATCGTGGGTCGGAGGTCCTGAAAATTAATTTATTTTGCTGAAGCTCTGAATCAATAAATTGATTTTCAGGAGGAGAGAAAGTAAATATGGCCTTTTTACAAACTTTAAAAATAAAATATTGTGAAAAAAAGAAGCAAAAAATATATATAAAAAAATAACATTAAATTTATAATATTTAATATTCGAATTTTCTTTATAAATTTACTCTTTTTAATAAACCCCACGCATGTATGTAAAAATTTATAACCTTTACGGCGGGCTGCTAGTTTGAAATAAAACTTATTTTTACGGATTCTATGGCGTTTGTATTTCCACCTTAAGGCATCCAATGGTTATCATAGGTTGGGTGGTTTCAAAGTATAAACAGATATAGAAACATTTTTTGTATTTTATAATTAAAATAGATGTATCAATGTCATCTAAATTACTATTATGCAACATATTAGCATTATTTATTCTATTCGACACTAGATGTCATATAATTATACTTATAGTTCAATAGTTTTGCTTATTAACACTAGATGCCGCAATAATACTTTTACGAAAGGTGTTGTGTATCAATTATTGATATTATATCGTATATATTACCTTAGGTGATACTTAAAATGTAGGTGCCTCGGTGAAAACGTGTTACCATCATCTCAACTCATATATTTCCCACTGCTAGGCTCAGGACTCCGCACAAAATTACAGGCACTTTGACCTACTATATCACGCTGGTCAAACCGTTTGGTATAAGTGATTTTATTTCAAGTGTGTCTCTTGCACTGATGATATATACCTAATTGTGTATTTTAGTTGTCTTTTACGATTTCCTATCTATGGGAAAGGAAGGTGACCGATGTATTCTTACGCCGTGAATTACCAGATTTTCTTGAGATAATGAGACCTTGAAATATTTTAATATTTGTTTACCATTTTCCCCTGCTATTGTGCAGAAGACTCGAGCCCACAGTGGGACGTATATGACCTGAGATGAGATCTGATCGGTACTATGTGTAATCATTGTCCGGTAGATGGCACACTTCTCCCATAGACGACAAAATAATATGAGCCACAAATTGATAGTTATAGGACGGCTTACACTTGTCTAAGTTGTAAGACGATTGGAACGCCTTTCCATTAGGTGTGGGTTCAAGTCTCTAGTGCGACATATATTTTTCGTTCATATATAAGATTTTTATGAGCTGAAATGGTGAATGTGAACAGGTGTAGGGGCAGCTTGACCTATAGTGAAGAGGGTGTGGTGCACCCGGGCGCCGGTTGTCAGGGAGCGCCAAGAGCCGTTTGGGACACAAAGAGCCTCCACTGTAACGCTCCGCACGGACAGTGCATTTGACAGGTTTGGGTAGGTTGCTTGGTCGCCATGTTCACTATAACTTCATAATCCGATCGCGTTACCTGGTTTCGTGTCAAAACAACTAGCGAGATAACTAGCGAGACTAAGCATGCGACAACGTATTCCAGCGAGGTTCGGAGTTTAGTCGAACGTGTTGTAAGTACCAACCTATTCCATTATTTTTACGCATTTTGATACAAGAGGGCGCCAGGTTATTTATTGCACACGGGCGCTACATGTGCTAGAGCCGCTCCTAAACAAGTCGGTAGCTAAAATTAGTAATATAGAGTATAGTCAGTAAGAGACAGTTTTGTATGAACGCAGACATTGTTTATTTTATGAGTGTGGGTGCTTTTCTCTAAACATTCCGTCATCATAAAGGTAAGCTCTGACCTACAGAGTGATTGAAGAGGAATGTATACATGTATATTATAGTATTCAAAAGCAGAAAATGTGATGTAAAAAAATATATTTTGTGTGCTTACATTACAAACTGCTAAACCTTTTATTTTTTGGGGGTTAGCTATGGAGTAGTCGCTCCCCGCTAAATCCGTCCGGGGTGACAGAAGAAGCGGCGCGCAACCCCGTAGACCCGCCCTACATGTACCTCTCTACGCCAAGCGAGCGGGCCACTGGAACCAGGTCTTCTTCTTCAGTGGCCTTTTTTTTTTTTTTTTTTTTTGCGGTGGGCCATGGACGTCGCACCCCGCCAAGTCGGTCCGGGGTGACGGAAGAGGCGGCGCGCAACCCCATTGACCCACCCTGCAAGCACCTCTTCTTGGCCGTGCGAGCGGGCCACCGGTACCCGATTTTTGTCTTCGGTGGCCGGCCTAGCGAAACCTTACGAGATAGATCAAAATAATAACTAAGGAATTGTATATAGTTAAAAATCATCACCATCATTCTCCTGCTCTAATCCCAATTACTTGGGGTCGAAGTAATATGTACGAATACATATTACAAAAGTTATTGGCAATAGTTTTATGACCGGCCTCCTGCCTGACATCAACCCTCCTTGTAATAATGTAGTTGTTGACCAAATGCCATCAGTTGGTTTTTTTTTTTTTTGTGTGTCTTAGTTGTTAGCCTCAGATGGCTATGACAACTTTACCCGGACTGTTGGTGAGCGCTGCCGCTGAGGGCTCTCAACCCGTACCATCAGTTGGTGTTGGCCAAGATCTATATAAAGCTCTTAATCGTCTTTTACGACATCCACGAGCAAAGTAAGGGGTTGGTAGTATTCGTAACCGCTACCACACAGCAAAACAAATATCTACAAAATAGTCTGCCCTAGTATATCTTCTCAGAATAATAAACAATACAATTCTAATTCTTATCCAATTAAATATATTAGATACTTGGTGCATTTAATGTACATGAAAATTGCCCTTTACAGTATATCAATAAAATTAATAAGTTATCAGAGATTTCATTAAAATGCGGCGACAAAGTAATCGAACCTGAAAGGAAGTAAAGCTGGGTCGCTAATATAAATAATATTTAGTCTTTATGTTAGCTTTTAACTTGGACCATACCTGATCCCGAAGCGGTCGGTGTGAATGCCAAATTGAGAGAAAAATATCTACCAATATTCAGGGCTACCACTTTATTAGAATTATGTATATATTTTTTTAAAGGTATCAATTAACTTGAACTAAATTAATAATTCTTGTATTACGGTACGGTACACAAATTTCATGCACACTCGGGGCAACAATTTGCTTATCGCAAAAAAATATTGTAGTGCGTGGGAACCAAACCTATAATCACTAAGCCTTTTGTGTAACATTCAATTTAACACATACCTTGCTCACCACTCGGATCCGAGCGAGCGTCCCGTTCATTTTGTATCCGAGTGTTCGGCATCCAGCGTGCTGTACCCGACCACTCGGATCCGAAAAATGTGTTTTTGTTTATTGAAATAATAATAATAACAATATACATTTATCTATATTTTCAAACATTCATATGTACTTAATCAAAATTCGCCTTAAAAAGTTTTGGCGCTCAGCTATTATTTTTTAATTATTTTGTAGGCACTGAATGTGTGGCCACCGAAGATAAAAATCGTCTGCTCGCACGGCGAAGAGAGGAGTTGCACGGTGGGTCTATGGGGTCACGCGCCGCCTCTTCCGTCACCCCGGATCAATTTGACGGGGCGAGACGCATCCATAGTACAACGTATAAAAAAAAGGGCACTGAATGTGTTAAGTGATATTCACATCAACTTAGAAGTTAGACATAAAATTCAGAATTTTGTAGTGTAGCTAGTGATGGAATAAGAATATAGTTCACCGCTCCTTATCTGGCACGTGGATTTCGTAAAAGACGATCGACTATGGGATATAATCATCATTCTCCTACTCTTATTCCTAAATAATAATAAATTTTGACCCACATTTTAATACATATTCATTGCCAGTACAGAAATGTAAAAATGTGCGAAATTAAAAATCAAATACATAGGTGACAAAATCTGTAAAAATGGTTTTATTTCATATGCGTAATATATTGCGTAAATTTTAAAAAACCTGTAAAAACATGTTTTTGCAGCTAATTTGTCTAAGTGATAGGATGATTGGGATGGATTATCGATAGGTTTGGGTTCGAGTCCCACGTGAGACAATAACTTTTTTACTCATAAACAAGTTTTTTTGTACATACATACATATCAGCACGCCATATCCCTGGCAGGGTAGGCCGAGAGAACAGAGTGCCAGAGAACTCTATCTTTGCATACTTCACTCGCTTCCTCAACATTCATAATTCTCTTCATACACGCTCGCCGGTTTCGGAGACTCTTGACTCCATAAGAGCTAGTGGATGAATTTGTATATCTTGGATGTGGATTTAGCCGAGATGGAAGGTACACCACTGATATAGAGCGAAGAGTGAATGCGGGAAATAGAGTGAACGGAGCGTTGGGACAACTTCTCGGTAGCCACCATCTCAGCCAGAAGGCACATGTTGCAATACATAACGCAGTGCTTGTCCCAACATTACTGTATGGAAGCGAGAGTTGGGTATGCAGAAAAGAGTATGAAAGTAAAATTAATGCAGTCGAAATGCGATTTCTACGGAAAATCTGTGGAGTTAGGCTGACCGGCAGCATTCGTAACGACGACGTAAGAGAGTGATTAGGTATGAAAGAGAGTATTGGTGTAAAGATGCGAAAGGGAATGCTCCGATGGTTCGGACATGTGGAAAGAATATCGAACGAACGTCTGGTTAAGAAAGTCTGGTATACCACAATGCGAAAGTAGAAGGATGTAGGTACCGGGGGAGACAGAGACTCACCTACCCAGACCAGATCGGTCATGTACTGGAGGAAGTTTTTTTGTGATGTGTAAAAAATGTTAAACTTGCGCCAGGACACGTGAACTGATCGAAAATTCATAAGACGGAGGGAGAGTTAAGTGATATCCCCTCTCTCTCTACCGCGCGGCGACAATGTATGCCTGCTCTTGCTGTTTCGTTTAAGCGACGCAGGACGCTTCCGCAAGTGTGCGTGACATATGGGATTCCACCTCAAGCGCTTGTTGCGGCGCGGGCGGGAGGCATACAAGAGCGCTATCAACCCCGCCCGCGGATTTTCGCCCGAGCTGCCTCCATTGTCGCTGGTCGCCTTTAGCTGGATCTCCTCTGGGGCCCGGGGTTCTCATCCAGCTCAGGCAGACCGCCATGGCGGTGTTCGAGTAGCTGCAACGTGCTGGTCATCCTGAGGCAGACCACCGTCTGTCGCTGGTCGTCTCGAGGCAGACTGCCAACGCAGCAACAACGACGTCGCTGATGTCGCTGGTCGCCTGTTGCTGGATCCTCAGAGTCACCGGAGATGTGCCTAGGCCAGGCAGACTGCCAGGACGGCATACTAGGCGCAGAATTCTTCGGGCCCTGCCACCAAGAGAGAGAAAACTCTCTCCAAAACTGCGGTTTTAGTAGACCCGGTGTTTTTCAACATCTGCGTTGAAGCCACGGTCAGAGGGGTCATGCCTTGTTACCGTTTCTCCCACCCTCTACGGGGTGGAGAGCAATAACATTAGAGGCGAGTATGCGTGTGTGTCTATTAATTGAATTTTTAAATAATGAATTTAGTTTAACGATGTCAAACGCTCGCAATCTTAGCACAACGAAATACAAAACTAATATTGATGCGATCTTTTTTAGACATTTAAGTAGATTCGAATCAAAATTGTTCGTTTCTTACTTCAACTACCATAAACCTATTGTATCAGTTTTTGAGATTGGCGATGATGATGCTGGTAATGATGATGGTGAAAGAGCCGTTGAAATTATAGATGAACGTTTGATTGACGATAATTTTTCTAAGAGATAAACTTTTTAATAATTGTAATAGTTTTGAAGTGTTAATTTTTTTATGTAATATAAATTGTCATATTTGTGTACGATGGCAAAATAAATGAATATTGTATTTGACCACATAAATGGCAGTACTTTTGTAATAAATAAAGTAATTCCTGCGAAATTATTGCCTACATATATACATACCCTCACGCCTATTTCCTCAGGTAGGTAGAGACTACGGATTGCCACAAACCACGAGTGACTTGCCATAGTTCCATCGCTTCATTCACATTTATCACAGTTTTCATGCATGCTCTACGGTTACGCGTACTCTTAATCTGACCTTTCCTCTGGGAATTTATTTCCTGACTATTCCAAAATATTCAAAAATGCACAACGTTTAATGTTTTTTGAACTATTGGTGATGCTTGCTTAAAGCATTGCTGTTTGATAGTAGCTACGAATACTACCAACTTTTACATTTGCTCGTGGGTGTCGTAAAAGATGACTAAGAACTAAAGTTCTTAAACGACCTGAGCCAAATTTACCTGATGCCGTCAGGTCAATTTTTGTTAATATTTTTTGTCCAACGTTACCAAGGGTTGACGTCAGATAGCGTCATAAAACTATCATCATTAACTTTTGCAATATTTTTAATTTGTTTTTTACTCATCATCATTCTCCTACTCTTATCCCAATTACTTGAGGTCGATACAATATGTACTCTTCTTTCATAGTACATATTGTCGGCCCCCTGCCAAACGTCAAACCTCCTTGGGAATGTAATTGTTGACCAAACGGCATCAGATGGAGTTGGCCCAGGTCGTTATAAAGCTCTTAGTCGTTTTTTACGACATCCACTAGCAAAGTAAGGGTTGGAAGTATTCGTAGCCGCTACTACACAGTATATTTTTTTTTTGCTATAAGGACACAAATAACACCTAGATTGATCATTTGTGAACAACACAAAAAAAAATATTTTTGTTGTTTAAGTTTATTACACATTTGAAATAAAACTATTTTTACGAATTTTAATCACGTTTATATTTGATTTTTAATGTCATGACGTTTCAAACACTTTACCACGTTCATATTCACAGGAGGACTGACATTCAGACGACAGGCAGAAGGACAGTTTTGCCCGTGACCATGAACGCTGTGTGGCTGAAGTGTTTGAAATGTCAGGAAATTAAAAATCAAATACAAACGCCATAGAATCCGTATAAATAGTTTTATATCAAACAAGAAAATTGTGTTGTCGGATTTGAAGCCATGACTCTCGTTATGGGAAGATCCTTCCTTCATCATTATGTCATCCGTGCGGTCATTAGTTATTAATAGCAAACACGAGATTGTATGTTTGTCAATATGTCATTCAACAGCTCACGCTAAAATTATACGACCCATATTCTTAAGTAGCTATATCCGTAATCATTTCTAGATTTTTAAACACTGTTTTTATTAATTTGTCCTGGCTTTTAATAAACAATACTATTTTAAACTGGAAGTAATATTATTTATTTTCGTACTATGTTCTGATAGTGTTCTGATAAAAAGTTATAATATTTTCATCTATCAGTTCGTAAACGTCCATTGTTGGACATAGATCTCCCCTCGAGAATGGCATTCAGAATGGTCATCCAACGGTTACCTGACTCATATTATCGTCAGTCCGCCCAGTAGGTGGTCGTCCCACGCTGCGTCGCCCAATTCATGGTCGCCATTCGAGAACCTTTCTTTCCCAACGGTTGTCGATTCAACAAGTGATGTGTCCTGCCCACCGCCACTCCAACAAGCTAATTCTTCGGCCTATGTCAGCTACACCCATTCTTCTGCGAATTTTCGTATTCTAGACTTTATCACGTAGAGAATACTTAGAGTAGTCCTCTTTATAGCACGCTGAGCGACTTTTATCCTTTTTATGAGGCTGACATTCCGAGGAGAGGGTACTCCTCAGGGGTATTACGTCGGGCCGACCACTGACGTCAAGTCACTCTGCTACAGTGGTCGGCCCAGCGACAAAGGCGACGTCACGGGTGGGTTACGGGTGTGCGTGCTTACGCCCCTCTGTCGCCCCGAACGGAGTGGTGCGAGGAGTGCCCCGACCGTAACCCACCCAAAAAAAAAAGTCTGACATTTAAAGACCACGTTTCAGTGCCAAATTAGTGCCAATTAGGTTGTTGATAATATAATACTGAAATATTAAATATATTTAAAGACTGTCTATCTATAGAGAGTTGACTATCATATATAGTAACGGAATGTTTAAACTAAATAATAGTAAAATATCGTTAAATAAAATATATTAAATAGTCGTCAAAAGACTTCAGACTCATGCAGAATTTTGATGGAAACGTGAGAGCATCTTTTGGTGTGTTATATTCAATGTGTGTATATTTTAACATGTTTTAAAATTATTTGCACAGTATGTTATGTATTGTAATGCGGAGAAAGTGCTGGGGTATAGTGAACATGATATAATAGTGCTTTACATAGGTTTTTGATTTTCACTAAAATTCCTAGAAGATACTATTAAAAATGTGTTCTTAGCACTTTTAAAGATCTCGATTTGACATACTGATGACTTACAGAAGAAGACTGTATACATGAACATGAAACAGCGGCGGCGGCCCCATAGATCTACACTGCATGTACCTCTCGACGTCGAGGGAGTGGGCCACCGGAACCTGGTCTTTGTATTCAGTGGCCCACCCGGTGGTCTACCCTCACGTATATCCTGTCGAGCCGACGCCCGGATAGCTCGATAAGATACCGTTCAACCATGACAAGTGCCACAAATTGAAAACTTAAAAAAGTTTGGATGTAATTTGTGCCTATGATTGCGTGTACGCAGTCAAAAAATCAATTTAGAAGTTAGATTCTAAACGTATTTGCTCTATGGATTAGTATTATCATTAGCAATGACTATATTGATACGAGTTTCTAGTCACCTTTCGATCTCTTTATAGGGACGGGAAATTGCGATTTGCTGCTAGTAGCCATATAAATCTAGTATGTGTATGCTTATTCTGCAATAATGTACTACCTATATATATATATATATATATATATATATATATATATATATATATATATTTGACATGTGTAAGTAATGCGAGTGATGCATCACACGTAATATTACCCGACCACGTACTGTCATATTACACATTGCGCGACTAAAACATCACACATCACATTAAACATGACGCCGAACACTCGTGTACTGTTCTGTATTTCTGCAATGTTCGGTAATTTGGTAATGGTTATCTATCTCTCAAACACGCCGTGTGTCTTTTCGGGAGAGTGAGAGGGATAGAACGACTGGACCGCGCTGCGCCTGCGGTCGATAAATATTTATTTTGAGCTCTATTTTTAGAACATTAAGGCTTATATTAAATGAAATGTCATGTGTGATGTTTGAAATGATGGTAAAATGTAATATTACTCGACACGAAATGTAATGACATATAACATCACTTCGCGAAGTACTGTTTCGCGCATGTCTAGTATATATTTTATAAAACAACTTTATATTTTATTTTACAAATATGATTAGTTTTTGGCGCGAATATGGAAACGTCATGAGGTGATTTTATATTATATGCAATACCTTATTGTTTTAACGTATTATATTACATAGTTTTTACTGTATTTCATATAAGGAACTTGTTTGTTGAGATGTAATGAATTTAATATCTTAAAAATTCTTGTATATTTTGATATATTTAGGATCTCTGAAATGGTTGCAACGGGTTTCATGTTTGGTGTGCAGGCGGTTCGGGGTCGATAAATCGATCTAGCTAGGTTTCATTTATAAAAAATATCATTTTGTTAGTATTTTCAGTCAACGGAAAAGATATATATTTTTCATTGGTTGAAAATTATTAGAAAATGATGCCAAATTTGGTCGCTAATATAGCTCAGTTAGAAAATCGAGTAATATAATCCAAACAACTATGGTTCGATAATTAGTATTCCCTTTTTAATTATTTTTAATTTATTACTTTATTTTATCAATTATTTTTTTAATACATACCTACATAGCTGCACGCCTGTTTCCCAGAGGGGTAGGCAGAGGCTACGGATTGCCACAAACCGCGATCCTGGCATACTTCCATCGCTTCATTCACACTCATTATAGTTTTCATGCATACTCTACGATTACGCATACTCTTAATATGACGTCTCGTCAATACATCGTTAATTTGATCCAGAAAATTATGACGAGGTCTTCCCCTTGTATTCGTCCCATTCACGTTTGCTTTATATATTTTCTTCGTCAACCTCTCCTCACTCATTCTTTCTAAGTGTCCAAACCATCTCAGCATACCCTTTTTGATCTTTGTCACTACTTCTTAGTCGTCTCTTACGATCACCCACGGGTAAGACAGGGGGTGATGAATTGTATACTTATTCCGTCACCACACGGAAATTTAGTTATCAATATTGAATTAATGGTAACAGCTAGATTTACTGACTGTTATTAATTCATCATCATTATCTTGCTCTTATCCATATGCGCTTAATTGGGGGTTCAGCCAATATAACGTGATCACCCTATTTCAATAAAGCTACTTGTCAATATTCTATAAAACGGCACAGAAGACGCTGGGCTCATCACTAGAGCTGCATCATCTCAGCTTATATATGTCCCATTGTTGGGCTGGAGCCTCCTTCACACTAGAAGGGAAGTTGACCTACTATACCAAGCTGGTCAGACGTGTTGGTATAGGGTTTCATTCGAGATTTCCTTCTCTTGCATAGATGTTATATACACATTTTACTTTTACGTTTTTTTTTTACGTTTTACTTTTACTTTTTTTTTGTTTTATTTTTCTTTTACGATCACCCACGGGTGGTGAATTGTATTCTTACTCTGCCACCGCACGGAAGTAGTAGTACACTAGAGCTTACTATTAAATATTCCCTTATAAAAAAAGTCAGGTTAGGAAATTGGCAGAAAAGCTAAATGATTCTGTTTTGCAATCCATGATTGGAATCTACACACTCATGCAAGATAACTCGCTCATTTATAACTAAAATATTATAGTTTAATATACAGATTGAGAGAATATTTAAAACTCATCAATGAAATATTGTTACCAATCGATTTGGCATTGACATCTGTACATTGCCATTTTAGCTTCAATTGACTTTTTGGGAACGTGCAAATGTCACGTGGCATTTTTATATCCAACTAGCTGATACCCACAACTTAATCTATATGTGAAAACTGCGGAACAATTCATTCAGTAATTTTAGAGATTAGCATATACATACATACATACAGAATTCTTTTTTGTGTTCTATTGCCTATACTCATTTTTTATTTAATTTTATAAATGTACAGACAGGCGGTTTCTACTCATTTATTATATCTATGGATGATGATTACACTAATATATATAAAAATAATCAATCTATAATAAAACCTTTATAAGTTTGGACGTCCCATAGCTGGGTTTGAGCCTACTTCACCATAGGAGAGAAATTGTCTTATACCACGTTGGTCAGCTGTGTTTATATATGGCTTTATTTTGAGTTTATCTTCTCTTTAAATATTCTTTGAAAATACAATAGCTTTTACCAAGGAAATACTTAATTCTAGTATTGCGAGGGACTTTACAAATATGCAGTTAACGAGCACAAGGTCCAGACTCATATCAACATCTTATGGAACGAATAAAATATTGTGTTGCGCCAAATCGAACTCCATGGAACTGTCAAAGATCTTAATTAATACGCCATCTATGGAATATATATCCTTTCATCTCAGCTTGTATATGTCCCACTGCTGGGCTCGAGACTCCTCTATAATAAGAGGGAAATTGACCTACTATACCACGCTGGTTAGACGTGTTGGTATAGGGTTTAGTTTCGAGTTTTCATTCTCTTGCATAGATGTTATATGCGTTTTATATCCCTTAGTCACCACTTAAGATCATCCTCAGGTAAGATAGGGGTGGTGAATTGTATTCTTACTCCGTCACCACACGGATAATATATATCCTTTAGTCTATATCCTTTAGTTGTCTTTTACGATACCAACAGACAAGATGTCATGTTACTGTGTTAGTACACAGAAAGTCAGTTCGAGAGAATTTGAAATTAAAGCTTCTTTCTTCGTATTGAGTTGAATATAAACTTGAGAGTCACGTCATTTACATATTCATATTAATTTTTTTTATTGCTTATGATAGCAAACAAGCTAGCAGCGCACCTGATAGTAAGTGTTACTGCCGCCCATGGACCTTTGCAATACCAAGGATATAGCCTGGCTGCTGGCAAATCCCAAATCCACCCTAGTTAGGCTTCCGGCCCTCTCTCTCACCGGACGAAGCGCAATAGCACATTACCATTACTCAGACGTCGATCATCTGCGAGAGTGTCTACCTCGAGCGGACCAGCTCGTGGCTATGAACAGAGAACTGTCAACAGCGTAGTCCTACCACTACTAAATAACTAATTTAATACGTACCTATAAACCCTGGGAGGATACATACATATTGGTAGTTTTAACATTATAAATTAATCGTAAAATCTACCACCAGATCGGAGCGTAATCACTATTGAGAAGATTCAGCGTGTTTGTCTAAATAAGGTTTTATTTTGAGTTTATCTTCACGCTAAGATGCAATAGGTCTAATCGCTGATAGTACATACAAATTACTGATAGCTTTTATTATTTATAAATACCCGATACGAAACGAAAAATGATGTCACAAACGGGGTTCGAACCCGCACCTATTGGGAATCCGGCCCAACCGTGCTGCCACTTACACCATTGTGAACATTAGTTCACATGTGAACATTAGTTCACATGTGAACATTAGTTCACATGTGAACATTAGTTCACATTGTGAACATTAGTTCACAATGGTGTAAGTGGCAGCACGGTTGGGCCGGATTCCCAATAGGTGCGGGTTCGAACCCCGTTTGTGACATCATTTTTCGTTTCGTATCGGGTATTTATAAATAATTAAGCATATTAAATGCTAAAAATTTCAGTAATTTGAGCTTTTATTATATTGTTTATCTTATAGGGTACAGAGATAGAATTGATAATTAAAATAAAATTTAATAATTACAAACGTCTAAACATTTACAATTTGCTAGAATTTTAACTAAAACTAGCCGATGGCCGCGACTTCATCCGTGTGAAATTCAGTTTTAGGCAGCTACTTGGCCAAGAGGTCCCTTGATGAAAACATGAAAGTTCTTCTTTGCGATCTCCAATTTTCATTAAAACATAAGCACATTCTTGAATATGTGAATGGTCGTTATGGCTCTGCTCGCATATTGATTGTTAGGATCAGATATTAGGTAAGTTGTGGGCGTGGGCTATGGCGTCAGCATGGGCCACGGCGTCGGCGTGGGTTAAGGCGTCAGCGTGGGCCTAGGCGTTGGCGTGGACCAATGCGTGGACGTTGGCCAAGGCGTCAGCGTGAGCCAAGGCGTCGGCGAGGGCCAAGGCGTCGGCGTGGGCCAAGGTGTCGGCGTGGGCCTAGACGTTAGCGTGGGACAAAGCATTAGCGTGGGCCACGGCGTTGGCGTCCACGCCACACGCATTGGTCCAACAAGGCGTGGGCGTGGAACAAGGCGCGGGCGTGGACCAAGGCGTGGGCGTGGACCTAGGCGTCGGCGTGGGCCAAGGCATCGGCGTGGGCCAAGGCGTCGGCGTGGGCCAAGGCCTTAAGCGTGGGACAAAGCATTGGCGTGGGCCAAAAATCGAGACGACTGTAGTAGCACACATACGTCATGGCATCTTTGGATCCAGCTGATCAACATCAACGTCCTATCTCCCAATCGCATCTTACTGATTGTGCCTAATATATACCTTGCCATCTCATTTTTTGGAGACATGTTCATTAAAAACTGGCTAAACAGCGAATGAAAATATAGCAAATGACTATCTTCTCTTTTTTTAATCATAAGATAAAAATAAACAGTTGCAGTACATAATTAAATTAAATTAATATTTTTTTATCGATGTTTTTGGGTAACAGGTATTGTATGAGCGATGGATTTCAGTTATACGATGCAATGTATTATCACGGTACTCAATTACAATATTCCGCTTAGAAAATTGTTGTCCAACAACTTCAAACTCTACGTTCCTATGAGGCCATGTCCTAAAAGTGCATGACCTCTCTAAAGCTTAGAAACTTTACTAATAAAGTGTAGGGACTTTTGAGATATTCCAATTTTAAAGAGTATTTGCATTGTACCAAGCTCATATGTGAGTTTAACCTTTTTAGGGTTCTGTACCCAAAGGGTAAAACGGGGCCCTATAACTAAGACTCCGCTGTTCGTCCTTCTGCCTATCATCAGGCTGTAACTCATGAACCATGATAGTTAGACAGTTGAAATTTTCACAGATGAATGAATGAATGTATTTCTGTTACCACTATAACGACAAATACTAAAAATAGTATAAAATAAATATTTAAGGAGGTCCCATACAACAAACGTGATTTTTGCTCTTTTTTGCTTGGTATTGATAACGGCAGCAGGTAGACGCTTGAATTGTTTACAGAATATTTAGTTATATATTCACTTTAGAAATAAATAACTAAATTAAAAAAGAAACAAATATAGAAATATTTAAGAGCGATACCCATTCAACATATATGATTTTTTTTGCCGTTTTTATAAATGTACGGAACCCGTCGTCCGCCACTCCGACTCGTGCTTGTCCGGTTGTTTGAATAAAATCAAATTTAGTTTTTAAGCATGTGTCAAAAATAAAATGTCATAATTTTAAATCAAAAACACAAATAAGTATTGATATGAGCTTTGAAGCAAATCACCCCCAAAATAACCTTTAAACCCTGTTAGAAAATGAATTTCGATAGAACACGAAACACATCTTTCATCAATTCTGTTAGAGAATGTTTATGCAAAGTTTGAAATAGATTGGACCAAAGAATAACATTATCCCATACAAAATTTGCTCTGCTTTTTCATCCCCTTTGGGGTGGAATTTTAAAAAACCCTTTCTTATCGGATGCCTACGACCCTCAAAGAACACACCCTCGAAGTTTCAGGTCTCTACGATCAGCGATTTAGGCCATAGCCTAACAACGCACACGTTCCATCATTCGGGACAAAGAATTTTATATATATAGACTAGCAGACCCGACCACGCGTAGCTGTGGCTAAGGTAGCCTGAGTAACACATGGTAGTTATGCTAATAAACGGTAGCTTATATGAAATGTTTGTACGTTTAACATAGTGCCATCTATTAAATAGTTAGTCAACCCAGTCAACAGATACTGCCATCTGTTAGAATTGTTTGGAGATAACAGATAATTGTGACTGTCAAATAATAAATAAATAATTTGCTATAAAATAATATTGTGACTATAAATTGAGATGGAAGTTATCATATCTTTAAGTTGGATCAAACTACACATGCTGTTCGAATTTGAATAAAATCGATTTAGTACTTTAGGAGCCCATCGCGGACAAACAACGTGACACGTAATTTATATATATTAAGAAGATAACGGCTGTAGCAACATAATATGTATGAATTCTTCAAAGTAAAATTTTGTACAACAATTGTATTAATATTCAAGATTTTAAATTAAGTTCATTCCATTTTCTTATGAAATAGAAAACTGTTGTAATGTGAATTTAATTGAGTTTTAATTTTATGTAGCTGCTCCCATTTTCGATATTTTTAGTAAGCAATCACTTAATTTTTCGGTTTTATAATACAATTCACCACCCTAACTTGATCATAGGTATTTTAAAAAGTGACTAAATAGCAAAATCCCAAATAACTAACATGGTCGGTCAATTTCCTTCTTATTACTAAAGACCCACGAGACCAGCATCATGAGTCTTTAATTAAATTAACAAATATTAATAACTAGCTACTTTGGGCTAACATTGACTTCAACTCGCGAATTCGTTTACGTAAAGGTGGAAATATTTTTAAATAATACATACGTTAAAGCTGTTTTAGGTACCTACATGACGCTTTTATTAGTAAGAGTAGAACATTAAACCTTAAGTAAAAGTATTGGGTCTTACGTCTTATCTATACTATTTCCAATACTTTTAATATGTATGTTCTCTCGTGAACAAATCTCCCATTTGGTCCACAGAAGTATGACGTAGTCTTCACCTTGTATTCGTTCCATTCGCGTTTGCATTATGTGTTTGCTTCATCAACCTCTCTCCACTCATTCTTTCTACATGTCCAACCCACTGCAGCATACCCGCGCTCTCTTATATTATTTCTAATTTTATCTTTCGGGCTTACATCACACACGTTACGAAGAGCTCTCAGCTTTACAGCATTTATTCTATTCTATAGATTTGGCGGGAAGACATGCAGTCTTCCCGCCAAATTCAACTTTCACTGCCGTACACGAGGGCAGGCACTAATATTTCCTATACTTATTATTAGGGTGTGCGTTTAGACGTTTCTGCCATACCTACTACTGCAATCAATCTTAAGGCTCACAGGCCCCGTTAAGTTATCCCGTATCCGTGGTGGCGCTTATCGTAGTTGTACAAGCCTTTACTCTTATTGGCTGACTAGTCAGTATTGCTTTCTGTCTCCCGCTTTGCCTGGGAGGGAAGTGGAATCACTTTCCAACTCCTCCTCTTTAACTTTTCTAATTAAATTTGTTACGGGTTCCAAGACAATTAAAATCATATCCCGGGACTGCCTGAGGGTCAAACTTCGGTGTCATTTATGGTGACCATTGTGGATCCTGGCTTACAGGAGCTACAATAGTGGGAATGTGTGGTGAGATTAGTCCCAATAAAAAAAAACTTGTTATTATTATTTAGGATGTGTAAGGGCGACGGACGGTCATGAGAAGAAAACAAAACTAAAAATGTAGTGTAAATAAGTAGGTAGGTACTTCAATTTATATATTAATAATAAAATTACAAAATGAATAACTTGGTACTATAACAAAAAAAAAAAACATTAGACGCCATAATTCCCGCCAATTTCAACAATGGCGGCGGCTTCTTAACTTTTGACGGCTTTTTTTTAATGAGTCCGGCATTATAGTGGTATCGATACCATAGAAAAGGTATGATCACAAAAGGCCGCCCAGGTAGCTGTTCTGTTTATTTTGTCCATTCATAAGTACACTCGGTGTGACAAAATGGTGTCTGACGCCAAAAATTCATTGTGTTTGATTAGTTGTTGAAATAGTTGAATTGGAAAGGAGCTTTTGAGTGATACTTCAAACTTCTTTCGGGTGTTATTTTAGGAACATAATGTATGGCCGGTTATTATAATTATTTCTGGATTTTAAACGAGTTTTATTACACCTATTAAAATGTTTTGTTTAGCTTTCTTGTTTTGTAAAAGTTGGTGTATTATTGCAATTTTAGAACCAAGATATGTTCATATAGACCATAAGCTCTTCGGCCTGAAGCTCTGTCGTATTCGTGGTACTGTACTACTACGCTTACCAGAACTGTTAATTGGCATATTAGTCAATTTTATCTTTATATCTTCACATCACTTTGCATATGAGGGAAGTGCCATCTTTACTTTTTGTGTTTTATATATTTTTTTTTTATTAATTTTTGTTGCAGACCAAAAACAATCAATTAAGAGCTGGGACATTCTCAAGGTCAAACTTCAGTGTTATTTATGGAGACCATTGTGGATCCTGGTTCACAAGAGTGAGTGTTAGAAATATGTGGTGGAATTAGATTTGAAACACGTTTGCAGATAACTGAAACAAAAAAGTGCAATGCAAATTAGGTATAGCGACATCTATCGAGTAACGTCAAAATGTCAGCCACGGATATAAGAAAATGCTAATAGGTACGGTAAAGATAATGGGACAAATTATATTTAAATTATTATATTGTCATTTGTCCTTGACAAGAGTACAAATTATCTAATTAACCCGATGTTTTAAAGGGAGTAAAAATCATGTTTAAAGATTTCTTTACAAATACAAACCAAGTTAAAATAAGCACAGATTAAAAAAGAACATTTACTTTGTTTTGTCATTGGAATCTAAAACTGATGATATTTGTTATCACCAGCTCAATGATGACAGTAAAACTCAACATATGACAAGAATTATGTTAAATATTTATTATGTTAAATATATAATTTGTTTTATGACAGGTAAGCCATTTGACTTTTATTCATTGTTATTGGGGATGCCACCCCTCGCGATGTTGCAGGGGTAGGTGTCAATGATACAATAAACCTGTGCTTTTGTTAGCCTTGTTTAGGGGTGTCGCGATATATTCTTGAAATAAAAGATTATTCACTCAGAACTAAGCAACAAATATAGTAGACGAGAGAGTGTGACAGCATTGAGAAAAAAGATATAGTATAAAAAGAAGGAATATGAGAGTTATATTTTTTTAAATTTATTTATTGAAAAAAAAACATTTTTACAAATTCTACTATGTTCTGGTCACAACCCGCCAGATCCGTCCGGGGCAACAGAAGAGGCGGCGCGCGACCGCATAGACCCGCCCAACAATGCGCCTCTCTTCGCCGAGCGAGCGGGCCACCGCTACCCGATCTTTGTCTTCGGTGGCCCGCCCGGTTAGTTATGTATACTGAAAGAGTCTTTGTAAGTAGTTATAAATTTAATATCATAAAAACAGTGCAAGAAAAAACTCACAATTCGTCAATTTCCCTTTCATTTTGGAGGAGGCTCGAGCCCAACTGTGGGACATATCGAGCCTTTACCGCCATTTTAGCGTAAGCGACAAAAATCAAATTTTACAGGAGAAGGTTTTTTTGAATATTTTTAAACAGAAATGTTCTAGTAAGTTAAATTTTCATATACATTAATGATTTTTAGACATTTACATATATAATTGAAAAATAAACAAAAAACATTTTTGCTGTCATAATCTAAAGCTATTTTGGCGTTTACGATAAAAATATCTATTAAAATAATTATATTTTTCGACCTATACGAAGAACAAAGTTACATCTGATTATGATACTAGATAGTTTTTGTTGTAGTTATAAAGCTAAACTGATCTATATACATATAAGAGGAAATAATATTAGGGGTTAATGTATGAAATCGCCGTTTTGTACTGATAAATTAAATCAATTTTGGTCATAAAACAAATTTCTTTAATAAAACTATTTACCTTCATTATTTATACATTTCTGCCATCTAATTGGAAGATCATTTAAACCTTTGCAATAGAACTCTGGGGTCCTAGACTCCACAAATTGTGTGAAGGTATTTTATAGTGCTTCCTCGGAAGAAAAAGTTTTCCGTGCAAAAAATTGTCAAAATCCCGAAAAAATGGTAGTCGGTTGGGGCGAGGTTTGGCGAGTACGGAGGATGACGTATGGTTTCTTACTATAGGTCTTGTAGTGTTAAAACAGTTTCTCAAGCAGCATGAGGTCTTGCGTTATCATGGAGCAATAATGGTGAAGATCGATTGACAAGTCGGGGCCTGTTTTACTGCGAGTTTTGCCATCATTGTTCAGGATTCTGCACAGTAGACATCTGCGTTTATTGTTTGACCAGATCTGAGAAAGCTGTAGTGAATTACAACATGAAGTGACCACCAAACAGTTACCAACACCTTTCTACGGGTAGGTAAGTTTCTCTTTAGGGCATTGATGTGGAGTTTGATCTAGGGTCAGCCATTGCGTTATTCGCTTGCGATTATCATAAAGAATCCACTTTTCATCACACGTCACAATTCGGTCTAAAATACCTTCACTTCATTTGATTTTTTTTTCTTTGATATCTGACATCATGCAGGTTTAACGTTTGTTAAACGTTTTTAAACAATAATTTAATCAGAACGATGTTTCTTGTTTCCATGTGGTGACGGAGTAAGAATACAATTCACCTAATATCCTACTCATGGGTGATCGTACGAGACGACTAAGGGATATAAAACGCATATAACATCTACGCGAGAGAAGGAAAACTCGAAACAAAACCCTATACCAACACGTCTGACCAGCGTGGTATAGTAGGTCAATATCCCTCTCATTCTGGAGGAGGCTCCCGCCAGTGGGACATATATGCGATGATTATGATGATGATAATGATGTTTCTTGTATCATAACTTTCATGTAAATAAACATGCTACGACAGGTTTGTCTATATTAAACGCTGCGGCGTTTAATATAGACAAACCCGGTCCGTAGTAAGGTCCGTACCCATGTCGCTTGCGATAACAAATGGGGTCTGTTGCGCTACAAGAAGTCGTACGCAAGGCACATAAGATAAAAATGCTTGTCGCTTACGTTAAGGTTTTAAAAAATTATCTATTCACGATAATTTTGCACTTGCTATAACTTTATAAAGGTATTTTTTTAGGGGGTAACACCAACAAGGGTGGGTCCGTTATGGCTTAATAGTTTTGATAAAAAACGCATTTTCGACAAAAGTGTCGCTTACGATAATTTGGCGGTAAAGGCTCGATATATGAGCTGAGATAATGAAGCTGTCATTATTACAGAGATTTTTAACACAATAAAATACGTAAGTATAGTTTTATTTCATACTAGCTCTCGCCCGCGGCTTAGCCCGCATGGTTTCCTGATAAAAAGGTAGCCTATGTCCTTCAACGACGAGGACGACAATTCTGTCTCGGAGATAGGGGACAAAGACGGCGAAGGAGGGTAGCACATCGGCTGCCGAGACCGCCGCCGGGTCATCGTCGTGTTCTGCGCCATCAGCCCTGGCGGCGGCTCTGACATTCAGGGAGGACGCCCTCTCCTCGAAGCCGCGGAAGCGCCCCCTGCACAAGGGTGGCAGCTCAGAGTCTGACTCCGAGTCTATATTAGCTCCAGTGAGATGTCCTTCGAGTAAAGATTAATTTTTTAATAATTAAATACAAAATTAAAACCAAACAAAAAGAACAGAAATAGTTGGACCAGATTTCACAAGCTACACCCGATCACGAGTTAACTACTAGAGCAGCCATCACGCTCCTCAACCACATTCAAGGGAAGGCAGAGACTCACTCCACGTAACTACCGCAAGCAAAGATCTTTTCAGTGAGCATGACCACACCATGATCAATAAATTACAACCACATAGCGCAGACAAATAAATATCTCGATAAGCAAAACACGCTACACTGTACAATTTTGAGAATGAAAAATATACACAGTTCAGACGACAGTGAGGATCATCGCCAAAACACGGCAAGAGTTAAAATTCATCAATATCATCATCACAGCCCATAAAAGTCCCACTGGTGGGCTCGGACCTCCTCCGTACTGGTAGGGAAATTAACCTACTATACCGCGCTTGTCAGACGTCTTGGTCAGGGCCGGCTTTACCTATAGTGCAGAGGGTGCGGTGCACCCGGGCGCCGAGTGTTAGGGGGCGCTTCGAACGTGTTGTACCTATCAACCTATTCCATTTTGTTCACGCATTTTGATACAAGAGGGCGCCAGGAGATTGATTGCACCCGGGCGCTACATGTGCTAGAGCCGACCCTGGTCTTGGTATAAGGTTTTGTTTCAAGTTTTCCTTCTGTCGCATAGATGTTATTTGCATTTTATATCCCTTAGTCGTCTCGTACAATCAGCCACGGGTCGTCAACCCACGGATATTAAAATTAGAGTTCAAATTATGTAAAGCAATTGCTGGGAGAGGAGCTGTTCCTAACCATTGTATATTATCATTTAGATAATCCGAAATGTTGTAATATCCTTTTCTGCTAAGTATATTTTTAAAAGGGGTCTACGCGTGAATGTGAGCAAAACCAAAATAATGGTCTTTGAAAGAGATAAAACCAGAACAGATGTAAGAGTAACAATAGGTAATGATGTACTAGAGCAAGTGGATGAATTTGTATATCTTGGATGTGGATTTAGCCGAGATGGAAGGTACACCACTGATATAGAGCGAAGAGTGAATGCGGGAAATAGAGTGAACGGAGCGTTGGGGCAACTTCTCGGCAGCCACCACCTCAGCCAGAAGGCACGTGTAGCAATACATAACGCTGTGCTTGTCCCAACATTACTGTATGGAAGCGAGAGTTGGGTATGCAGAAAAGAGTATGATAGTAAAATTAATGCGGTCGAAATGCGATCTCTGCGGAAAATCTGTGGAGTTAGGCTGACCGACCGCATTCGTAACGACGACGTAAGAGAGCGAGTAGGTATGAAAGAGAGTATTGGTGTAAAGATGCGAAAGGGAATGCTCCGATGGTTCGGACATGTGGAAAGAATGCCAAACGAACGCCTGGTTAAGAAGATATACAATGCGAAAGTGGAAGGATGTAGGTACCGAGGGAGACCGAGACTAACCTACCTAGACCAGATCGGTCATGTACTGAAAGAAGGTGGAGTCAAGAGTCTCCGAAACCGGCGAGCGTGTATGAAGAGAATTATGAATGTTGAGGAAGCGAGTGAAGTATGCAGAGATAGAGTTCTCTGGCACTCTGTTCTCTCTGCCTACCCTGCAAGGGATATGGCGTGATGATATGTATGTATGTATATTTTTAATAGCTTGTTTAAACTTATTTATTGCTATTTCTCGTATATCTTTTGGTACTTTATTGTAAAAGCGTATACATTGCCTGACGAAAAACCTACTGTTGAAAGACCTACTATTTTTTTGTAGGTGACTATGATGTATAACTAAATTATCCTTATTCCTAGTATTCACGTGATGAATGTCACTATATTTATGAAAATTATGAATATGTTTTTTACATATAATATGTTTTCGAATATAAATTGTGAAACACCAGTTAGAATGTTTATTTTATTCTAATTGTTGTTGTAACAATCACAATTTATATTCAAATAAATATCTTTTTTCGCGCAATGACGCTCTTGGGCCTGAATTATAAATCGCGCGGAAGTCCTTTTTTGGAGAACAAAGATGTTATTCAAATCTACAGAATATCATCAAAGTAATACTACTTCTACGTTTTACGTCTTATGGCATACGTCATAAGATTTAAAACTGTGGAAGTAGGCGAAATAAATAATTCTAGCCGTTTCAATATCCCCAATGGAGTTTAACATCAATAGTAACACCTAAAAATATGGTGGACTCCGCAATTTCTAGGGCCACACCATTCATTTGAACATTGGTTTCCACTAGTCTCACATTAGGTGCGGTAAACTTAATACATTTGGTTTTCTTTTCATTAAGAACCAAGTTGTTTGTACTGAACCAATGAACAACATTTGACAGAGCACTGTTCACATCGTCATAATTAAGCATTTGTCTTTTAATTTTAAACAATAAAGAGGTATCATCTGCGAACAGCACTATGTTTGGGTTATCACCTATACAATAAGTCATTAATATATACAAGGAACAGAAATGGCTCCAGAATGGATCCTTGTGGAACGCCCATTCTTATAACAGAACAAGATGATCGTACATCATTAACATCGACCCTCTGAAATTAATTCAATATTTAATACTTATCGACGACAAATTAAACAGGATAATATCAATATGAATTAATTGAATTTACCTCATTCATATCTTCCTGTAGAATTGAAGTATGGAAATTCCTATTACCAAGATAAATTTTATCTATCAGCCTACCGACATTAAAATTTAAAATCATAGGAATTACTGAAGTCAAAGCTGCAATGTCATTGGTCTGCCATAACGGTGAGATTTTAGTGGGTCAATTAAAACAAGGAGAAATATACCTCTATATATAGCAATGCTTTATATACCATGAATAGGAGTAAAATCTATTAAATTCAATGAGGGATTTAGGTTTAGGACCGTAGAGACCGGGCTTAGGTCGGCAAATTTTTAAAGGCACCAAAACAGTAGTCCGTATGTAACCGATTTTTATTTATTAACTTTAAGACCTTTTTTTTTACATATTCTCTTGTTTTTACAACTTTAAGATGTCAAAATTCTTTTATATATTCGCCAATAGTCACGTTAATATTTATTAAAAAAATATCATCACTCAGACCAGCGATATGCATACCTTAATTTTAAAAATCATTGTTTTAAAAAATAAATCGCTAAATTAATAAATCAAGTAGGATTAGTAATGCATGATATTATTAAATATAATGGTAATCGTTGAGAAAAAAAGTTCATTGAGACAAATTGTACTCGCAATGCTGAATGGTTTGACAACGTTCTTCTTAAACCGTGCTCAGCATTATTGAATGCAAGCGGTACAGGATGGATTTCCGAACATTTTTCAAGATGCCTAGATCTAGCAATAGTTATCAATGAACTAAAGAATGAATAGGAATTAATCCATAGCCTTTAGTATAGCATTAGCTGTGGTATTGATTTGGATGTGGCTGTGGATTAAAGATTTTCTTTGAGAATTTTAACGCATGCATTATCCATCCATCAGTTCGTAGAGGTTCACTAAAGATCGTGGGCCTCTCAACCTGGTGGTTTCCTGCTACTTTTCGGATGTCCTCAGTCCACCTAGTAGGGACCACCACGCATAATATACTGTCATTACTTATTCAAATAACTTTATTTAATATAACATTTTAAACTACTGAAATATCTAACATAACCGCCATTTAACATATTATTCACGTGCCCGGCAAATTATAAAGTAACGTTTTTTTTTTGGTTCTCATACAGCCGGTTTAATATTAATTTAAAAATAGAACTTTAAATTTGTATGTATCAAGCTGCAGCCCTAAACCATAGACAGTAGACGACCAACTAAAGACGTTGGCGCGAAAAAAATAACAACATGGCGCCCATTGGAGCGGAATGCCATTGATGCCTTTGCAACAGATAAGAATCTTTTTGCATGAATGAATCTTTATTATTATGTCGTCGACATTTTGTTGTTTAGAATAAATTTATTAACTTTTTAGCGTATTGTTCATAAAAGTTTTGAGAATATTTATATCATTATTGCTAATCAAACGTATCTACATTAGGATTTCTAACTTCTTGTAATAGATACCTAATGTCCTTTTTTACCAACAACACCTTAACTTTAGGTAACGGCTTAGGCAATATAAACTTACATATTATCGATTTTATTTATTATTTATTACAAAAATAAATATTTTTACTATTACACAGCCCCACAAAAGAAAACACAAAGCAGTGACGAGGTCTGCCGATAGAAGTGAAAACTTAAACCTATGAAAAATAAAAAAGCGTGCTCCAGGTGTATGTATGGGTGTACCAATAACATAGCCAGACATCGAAAACAATATTTTGTAATGATTAGGGAATAATTTCGCACGAATTGCTTTATTTATCAGTATAAAAGTACCTACTATCATTTATGTGGTTAAATACAATATTCGCCTACGGTCTACTCTCCCTCTTACGAATTTTCGATCAGGGCACGTGTCCTGACGCGAGTTTAACATTTTTTACTCATCCCAAAAAGAGCACAATGCCGCGAAAGAAGTTTTCACTTCAAAAATTGGTTGCGCCACGAATCCGGAAAACTATATTTTCCGACTTATTTTGGACGGCTCAATCAATATTCAACGTCAGAATTAGTTATACTAGTGGTATATATATGTTAAATTACATAGTTATTAAGAAGAGATTTTTGGTGGGAACATGAAAGTGTCATGTGGTGGTCATGTGATATAGTATATTCAACATCTTAGTGTTTAACGTGTTATATTACATAATTTCGATGGCATTTCATAGAATGTGATGCGGATGAACTGCTGAGATATAGTGAATATGATATAATAGTGCTTTACAAAACATTGTTTACATTTTCTATTAAAATTCTCAGGATGCACTGTTGAAGGCGACGATTTGACTTAGCGACGGCCAATGACTAATATGAAGAAACTAAACGTTTGAAATAAAATTGAATCTGATAATTTGTGAAGAAAGTTGTAAATCGACACTGACAAACATTGGACTATTAATATTGTAGCTGATTGCCAATACAAAAAAATAATATTCCTATTATTTTGTGTTCAGATTTTTTTTTATCATATTTTATACCATTCATCTCTCAACGAGATTGATAGATCTACAATGTTGGACTTAAATCTCTTAAAGTGGTATATACAATAATCTATAAATACAACACAATAATACTTTCCGTGTGGTGACACGTGTGTTCACCACCCCTTATCTTACCCGTGGGTGATCGTACGAGACGACTAAGGGATATAAAAAATGCATATAACATCTTTGTAAGAGAAGAAAAACTCTAAACAAAAACCTATACCAACGCGTCTGACCAGCGCGGTATAGGTTAATTTCCCTCCCATTACGGAGGAGGAGATATTTTAATAGTGGCAGGACCACGCTGTTGACAGTTTTCTGTCTACAGCCGCGGGCCAATCCGTCCGGGCTAGTACCACACTCTCGCAGAAGATCGACGTCTGAGTAATATGGCAATGTGCTATTACGCTTTGTTCGGTGAGTGAGAGATCCGGAAGCCCAATTAGGGTGGGTTTGGAGATCTTATTGGTAGGCAGCAGCCTAAGCAACACTCTTGCTAGCTCTTTTGCCACGATATGCAAAAGAAAAGGCTCGAGCTCAACAGTAGGACATATATGGGCTGTGATGATGATGATACAACAACCACCTTGCTTGGCAGTCATATTTATTAACATAATTAGTGTTATAAAATTGCCCAGAAGTACTTACTTTATTGTAATACTTTACCTGATTTCTTCTACTGATGGTACTTCATCTCTCAAGGGACAAATATGGGTAGGGTAGAGTGAGTGCGGTTGAAACACAGGACGGTTGAAACAAAGCGAATATCTCGTGAACAGAGCGTGATAACGTGATGTGTACAAGGGGAGTATGAAGCGGGTAACAAGTCCGAACACGAATTATAGTGTTGCATCGCTTGGCGAACGAATTATAGTGTTGCATCGGCGTGCTGTGCTGGAGTGCAGGAGGGCCTATAGTGTTTTTTGACGGAAAAGTAGGTATTTTTATTGGTATAATTTTGTAATTATTATGGTTTTGTTTACAGTTACAGTGTTGAGAGTTTTGTATCGTTTTAAATGAAGTTTGTAGAATATGGAAGTATGATTAGTTTTCATTTAAATTTATCATTCTTACTGTGAGCCATTTTATACCTAGAAGGTGGTTGGGTACGGTTGAAACAGTAGATTCATTTAATTCTCTTCTTTCTTAGTGCTAAGGGTACGCCAAAGGAAGACTACAAGAGATCAGACTGCCTTATCAACATATAAACTGGCTTATGAACATTTTACAAGCGGGCTTTCCGTTAAGAACAGACGCAGAAAAAAATTATTGAACCACTGTTCCCTGTTGATATATTATACAAGACAACTACCAAAAGAATTTCCATATCAAGTAGGGCAATAACTTCCAAGGCAATTAATAAGCAGGGGCGAAAAACTAGGAATCAGTATCTACAATCTATGCAGATAAACTTAAAAAGAAGATATAAGAAGAGAAAATGAAAACAGATGAAGTGTAAAAAGCTAAGCAAGTTAAGAAATGATTAGGTGGAGGAAAGCCTAAAAGAATTGCTACAAACCGGAAAAATCTATCACACAACATGAATCATCATCATAAGAGGAGTACCTACTACACACTCTTATTGGTATGTTGGCATATTCAGAAAGCAGAACAAGGGAAAAATTGATAGTGTACAGTATATATGTAGATAGTTTTAGTTATGTTTGCCACAATTGTGACTCCGAATGCCCTCCTAACCACTTAAATTTTTTTGTCTAAAATATTAATTGCTATAGAAATAATAAGTCTGTAGTTTTCCGTGTGGTGACGGAGTAAGAATACAATTCACCACCCCTATCTTACCCGTGGATGATCGTACGAGACGACTAAGGGATATAAAATTCATATAATATTTATGTGAGAGAAGGAAAACTCGAAACAAAACACTACACCAACACGTCTGACCAGTGTGGTATAGTAGGTCAATTACCCTCCCATTATGGAGGAGGCTCGAACCCAATAGTGGGATATATATGAGCTAAGATGATGATGATGATGAAGTCTTTAGTTTATTCGAAAATCTATTTTATGATTAATATTGTTTATACCAATTACAGTCATCAGATCGTTATTTAATTTAATTTATACTTAATATAAACCGTTGAAGGTTGATTAAAAATAATGTTAAATTATAAATATCGCCTGAGCCTTGAATATTCGAGCCGACCACTGACGTCAAGTCACTCTGCTCCGGTGGTCGGCCCAACGACGAAGGCGACGTCACGGGTGGGTTACGGGTGTGCGTGCTTACGCCCATCTGTCGCCCCGGACGGAGTGGTGCGAGGAGTGCGCCAACCGTAACCCACCCCAAAAAAAAAAGACCTGAATATTAATAAAACAATCATTGTGATATTCTACCCTGCCAATACGATTGATAAAATGTTAGATGATTAATAAAACATGATAATTGATTTGCTTTATCGCCAGCTTAACTAATCCCGGTGCAATAGACGGTAAATGTGAAAATGTTTCAACCGTACCCACTATACCTTACGCTTTGTATCCTTATCTATCTATCGATAAAAGGTTTTCTCATGATAAAAAATATATATAAATAAGGTCATCATCATTCAGCCTTTTATTATCCGCTGCTGGACGTAGGCCTCCCTCATATTTCGCCACAAATAATAAGGTTTAAAGTCGTAATCGCCACGCTTGTCAGGTGGGTTGGCGATCGCAGTGTGGTGTTATTCCTTTACCAGGAGAGAGAGCTGCTGCCCACTCTCATATAAATAAGGTACTCGTTTCTAATATAAGTTAAATAATAATAATGTAGAATGCGCAAGCTTAATGTTGTGTAAAAGCTACTCCATAAACAAATATGGCATTTAGTCTAGGATCCGAGTAAGAATGACCTATACCCAAACGTTTGCGCAAATAAAATTGTCAAAAAAATAATATAGTATATTGCAATGTTAGATTGGAAGGACGGTGCTGCATATTTGAAGGGAGGAAAGTATACGAGACAGGATAAGCGGATAATTTAGTTACCATCTATATTTACCGACATTGATCTAATTAGTAAAAAGGTTGGAATAGATTTCAAAAAGATGTAGGTTAAAATCTCACGTGTAGTAACTTTTTGCTAGCAAATTATTTTTTGTTTTATTTATTTTTATTGTATTAAAAAATACATACAACGAAACATAGAACCCCCGCTTTTTTGAAGTCGGTTAATAATGACAGCTAGTAATTGATATATTATCAATATTAAAGTATGAATATAAGCTGTGTGGTAGCGGCTACGAATACTACTAATACTTACTTTCCTCTTGGATGTCGTAAAAGATGATTAAGAGCCTTATAACGACCTGGGCCAACTCCATCTGATGCCATTTGGTCAACAATTACATTCCCAAGGAGGGTTAACGTCTGGCAGGCGGCCGTTCATAAAGCTATTGCCAATAACTTTTACAATATGTAATATCTAAGAAGATTACATAATGTATCGACCACAAGTAATTGGGATAAGAGTAGGAGAATGATGATTAAAGTATGAATATAACATAAAACTTAAGTAAATGCTTAATTATTTAAACTATCACAGCATGTACAGAAATGGCAACAAATTAAAGAAATCTAAACTATATAAAAGAAACAAAATAACAATAGAGATTCCAAACCTAAATGGTTAAATCCGTTTATTTATTGGGATGATTTTAATAAAACTGGGTGATGACAACACTTTCCTCTTATATTTAATCATAGTAAATAGTACACTAAGAGCTCGTTCCCACTTGTCGGGTATCGGATCCGTATATTAATCGGATGTCGACGTCTTTGTTCACACACACGATTAATAATCGGTTGTCGGCCACGTTCGAAGCTAGTGCCAATTTTAAGCACTCTACGCGAGGCGACTGTGCACAATGGACGTCAACGAAGTTCTTGTTGTGTATTATTATACTTAAATTATACTTATGTGTATAAATGTATTTAATTATACTTATATGTGTATTTAATTATACTTATGTGTATTATTATACTTTAATCTAAATTTTAATACAGTCCACTCATTTCATATAAGTCCTAATAACATGTGTGAGCGCGATCGCAGCGACGATGTACTACGGACGGAACGAGGGGTAGCGGGGGGAGGTTTATCGGCCCCGACATCGGACAAATGTGAACAGCGCCATTCTTAATCATAGGCGAGCGAGATCTGACACGATTTTTTTCCGGGTGTAGAGGGCTGGCAAAACACCCGACATTTCTTGTCGGAGCCGACACAAAATCGGTTTCCGATAAGTGTGAATAACTTCATATAAAATGCTCTGCCACTATAACCTCCGATTAATATACGGATCCGACACCCGACAAGTGGGAACGAGCTGTAAGATCTCTCTATTTTGATAAATATGACCTAATATACCAAATGCTAAGCTTCATAGTAATTAAAACTCTATGTAGGTTTATCTTTCCATGTAGTGATTGAGTAAGAACACAATTCGTCCACCTGAAACTTAGATATCGTAAAAGACGACTAAGGAATGACGCATACAAGAAATACTTGAAATATAACCCTATAATAACTTGTCTAACCAGCCTTGTACATTACGTTAATTTCCCCCCTAGTATAAAAATAATATACAGGGTGGAAGTGGACCGCTCCCGAAAACAAAGACAGGTGACCCTACTAGTCCTACTTGTAATGATAGGCTAGAAAAAAATCGATCAGGATGAAAAAAAAATTTTTATTCACAAATATTTTTAAGTTTTTTTCACATTCCATCGTATTAGGACAGTGCCATGTAACGATAAGTCGATAAAAAATACGTAACTATACTCAGATGAGAAAAGACGCAATCTATTCAAAACTCACGATCATATGTTCAAGAGTTCAACGACCTCGCGTGGTGAAAAAATTTTTTTTTTCATCCGAATCGATTTTTTTTCTAGCCTATCATTACAAGTAGGACTAGTAGGGTTACCTGTCTTTGTTTTCGGGAGCGGTCCCCTTACAGGATGTAAGGGGACCGCTCCATAATATCATTTTCTTTTTGTACTGGCAATGAATTTGTATTAAAAATGTGGGTCAAAATTTAATGTCTTATAGGGTAGATATAAATTTCTGTAATAACAATGACATATTGGACGTAAGACACCTGAGTCCGCCCGTGACCATGATCACTGTAAAGTGTTCGAAACGTCGGGAAATTAAAAATCAAATACAAACACGATAGAATCCGTAAAAGTAGTTTTATTTCAAATGTAATAAAGAAGTTTTTATCAGTATGAGATTCGATGATGATAATAAAATATGATATGAATAACCACCGTATAAACGTATGAGTAAAGGTTGTTATAATTCAGCTCCTATACTAAGTCTGGTGAGCCGGTTTCACAAATCGCAACAACTAACCGCCCCAGAGCGTTGTCGCGACCTATACGCTATTATTAACAACAGAGAGGTATGCGCCCGCGCAGCTTATGCGAAGCATACCGGCACGAAAGTTTATTAGACCATGAGATTTCGCACTGTATATTTTGCTTGGTTTAAACAGGTGCTATTTATTGGGAATCATTTCCTTTCTTATCTTTAAATATAAGCCTACGCCATCTGTGTATTCAATTATTTGATTTAATAACTTCTAATGTTTACAAGATTATTACGCTTCGTGATCTTCACAGTGCTCTTGGTGGCACGTTAAAATAACTTCGGGGCAATTAGCCCTCTGTTTGTGATTGCCTTCGCGCAGAACCATCGGTCCTGGGATTAATGGAATTCTTGATAACCTTGCTCTTCACACTGCTCTGCCGATCTCTCTGAGCCGGATGAGACCCCGATGACACCGAGGGAAGTCCAGCTCCAGAGGACTAGTGGCAATGGCGGTGACTGTTCGAGGATCGAGGTGATCTGTTGGAGTCAAGAAAAGATTATTATGCTTATGCAATAAAACTATTTTTAAGGATTTTGTCGTTTTTGTATTTTTATATTTATTTTGCAAATTTTAGCTTTAAGTTCTTTTTATGTTTTGAACATTTTTCAGCGTTAATAATAGGGAAGAAAAGTTAAATAAAAACTAGATAAAACTTGTAATTAATTGCTAATTATTATTTATAAACAATTCTCGTACATTCCTATATTTGTATAGTTCTATATTTTAAGAAACTCAGCATAGCATCAAGAATTTCCATGAAATTTAGTATTCAGAAGGTTTCGGGAGCGACAAATCGATCTAGCTAGTTTTCATTAATAGGAAAAATCGTTTTGACAGATTTTTTAGTCAATGAAAAAATATAATTAGAGAAGAAAGTGATCAAGAACAGACATAGTTCAGTTGGGGAATAGAGCAATCTAATCCGGACAGCCAATTAGATTATTGCTTATTCCCTATTTTATTATTTTCTCTTTTATTCATTTTTGTAATCCTTTTATTTATTAACACTTCTAACTACTAAATACATTTCTAAATATAATATAACAAATAATGTATTTCAAAATACAAAAAACGTGCTGACCCATCGGCTGCGAATACAGGGACCAGGCCGTCGGCGGTTAGGACTCCACAGAGCGGAAATTTCTCACTATGCGTGCCGTGTCAAGTAGCACAGCCTCCTGTATCAGATCCCCAATCAGCCTCCTGTATCAGACTACCTAACGCGAGCCTCTTTAGGTGTTGAGTGAGGCTCTTGGCTATTAAATCATTGGTCGAATTGACTATCGGTACAGATTTTTCTTATTAATACAATTATTTTTTTTTTTAATCTAAATATATTTCCCAAAAATAAAACAATTTACTAAAAGAAATTACCGTAGTCGGCTAGGTCATCCATATTTTGCTTTAACTGTGTGAGATAATATCATGAATAAATCTGAAATAAATATCTAAAAAGACTAATCCTGTAACTTTCGCGGTAATTGAAGTGAAAATTGTTACGTGCGATTAAAATTCTGTTTTTCAATATTTTTCTGTAATGAAAAGTTAACGAAAATAAAGTTTACGTTAAGTACATCGTGTGCTTATTAAACTTATTTTTCACACACTTGAAGTGACAATCTTGTAACGAATACGTGAAAAAGAGCTTAACTTGCTCGCAAACTTGTGAAGAGTGAGACATATACTCTTCTCGATTTCATTTGAATATATATATATATATATACATATATATATATATATGTATATATATATATATATATATATATATATATATATATATATATATATATATACACATACATACATACATATCATCACGCCATATCCCTTGCAGGGTAGGCAGAGAGAACAGAGTGCCAGAGAACTCTATCTCTGCATACTTCACTCGCTTCCTCAACATTCATAATTCTCTTCATACACGCTCGCGCCGGTTTCGGAGACTCTTGACTCCACCTTCCTTCAGTACATGACCGATCTGGTCTAGGTAGGTTAGTCTCGATCTCCCTCGGTACCTACATCCTTCCACTTTCGCATTGTATATCTTCTTAACCAGGCGTTCGTTTGGCATTCTTTCCACATGTCCGAACCATCGGAGCATTCCCTTTCGCATCTTTACACCAATACTCTCTTTCATACCTACTCGCTCTCTTACGTCGTCGTTACGAATGCGGTCGGTCAGCCTAACTCCACAGATTTTCCGCAGAGATCGCATTTCGACCGCATTAATTTTACTATCATACTCTTTTCTGCATACCCAACTCTCGCTTCCATACAGTAATGTTGGGACAAGCACTGCGTTATGTATTGCTACACGTGCCTTCTGGCTGAGGTGGTGGCTGCCGAAAAGTTGCCCCAACGCTCCGTTCACTCTATTTCCCGCATTCACTCTTCGCTCTATATCAGTGGTGTACCTTCCATCTCGGCTAAATCCACATCCAAGATATACAAATTCATCCACTTGCTCTAGTACATCATTACCTATTGTTACTCTTACATCTGTTCTGGTTTTATCTCTTTCAAAGACCATTATTTTGGTTTTGCTCACATTCACGCGTAGACCCCTTTTCTTACAATCTTCTGTCATTGTGTCGACTAGGGTCTGCAGGTCAGTCGCTGACTGTGCCAGCAGGACTGCATCATCTGCATAAAGCAGAGCAGTGACCACTGAGTCGCCCATCTGGACTCCCACATTCATATCGTTCAACCTTTGGAGACATTTATCCAGATATATGATAAACAGCCTGGCTGACAGAACGCACCCCTGCTTAACGCCGATATTGACGTCAAACCAAGGCGACATTCCATCATCCAGCCGCACACAGGCTCTACAGCCCATGTAACTGGACTGCACAGCCTGTAGCAGTTTACCGTTAATACCATACTCCGGTAAAATGTCCCAAAGTTCCTTTCGTACAACCGTGTCAAATGTCAATATATATATATATATATATATATATATATATATATATATATATATATATATATATAAAAGAGATTTCCACCTATTTTTTGACTCATCACGATATCTCTGGAACCATAAGGCCTACAGAACTTAAATTTGGTAGGAATATTCATTTTGGCAAGTAAAGGTCAGCTAAGAACAAATTTTACGAAATTCCACCCGCAAGGGGAGTTGCTGGGATGTAAAAATATTTTTTTTTAAATATAGTTCCTACAGACTTGAATTTAGGTAGATATATTTGTGCAACCGAAGCAAAGCGAACGCGGGTCGCTAATAAATATATATATACAAACACATCTTTATGCCTATACAAAACTGTTTGATTTATATAATTACATTGTTTCATTATACTACAAAAGTTTCTATAGTGTGATTTTATGACATATTCTGTCTAGTTTCTTATATCTATTAGACTTTGATAGAAGAAGTACGAGTTAAAACAAAATGAAATATCATAAAATAAAATCTAAAAATCGGCCATACTCTCGTAACCCAATTCCAAAAACAATTTCAATCAGTAATATTTTATATACGCCGTCAAAATTATTTATTATTCTAAATACTTTAAAAGCATTCCTTGGAACAAATGTTTCTTGTTACAATGAATCTATGATCCGTTTCAAATAGTTATAAAAATATACCATCATTTTAGTTTATCGTTGTAAATTTACTATAGGATTTATCCAGATTTGATTGCGTTACATTTTTCTTTGATCATTAAAATTTTTGTTAAGAAAATATATAAAAATAAATATATTTAGTTGTTTAAGGATAGTTTTGGCGGGAACATGAAATGTCATGTCACGTGCTTAAATTATATTTATTTCTTTAATGTTTTATTGTTATATTGAATAATTTTGCTGATATTTTACGTAATACGGGAAAAGTGTGTATTTTCATATTCTGTCTGATGCTTTTTGATCAACAATTACATTCCCAAGGAAGGTTGACGTCTGGTAGGCGGCCGGTCATAAAACTATTGCCAATAACTTTTACAATATGTACTATGAAAGAAGAGTACATATTGTATCGACCCCAAGTAATTGGGATAAGAGTAGGAGAATCAAGAATAAATATGAATAATATATAAATTCAAATAATAAAGTATTTTAATAACGTGCCAGCAAGACGAAAAATTACCTTGTGTTATACGACATTTTCCTTCATATGCGTTGAAAATAAACTAATTGTTGATCTCTGAGATTTTTTCAACGATTTCGCATTGTCAACAGCACTGCCTGCCTCACTTTACTCTTGTGATTAAGAAGCACGGAGTTGGGCCATATTATCGCGGCGGTCTTCCCGTGCAATAAATTGTCCTTCTGCCATATTTCCAAAATCATTGATGTAGTTGTCAGTGCCTAATTAATTGTAACGATTTGATTTATTGGTGGACAGAGACAATGAATAATAAACTACTCAATATGAAGAAGTATGTGAAGAAAACTGCCTGTGAGCCGGTATGAGCTTTGTTTCTTTTGCCTATCCGAACTGACGAACAGAACTAAAACATATTAGTTGTTAAAATCCCACGCATGTTAATTCTTTTTCTCTGGCAAATAATTTATAATTAGCTAGGCATCAAACATCAAATGCTCAATTTAAGATTATAATTATACAATATTTTATTTGATATTATGCGATTTAGTGAAACTTCGTGCAGCCTTTTCATTATAATCATATTTCAGGCGGTGTGGGACTGAATAGTCTATCTAATATTAAGCGGTATACCGCTTATAACTGCCGTTTATGGACTATGCAATAACGGTGAGTGATGCTGTTCTAGTAATTAACTCATGATTGGGTGTTGCTTGTGATATCTTGTCTGTGGTATCTTCTACTTTATTGAGAATTATATCCTATCATACTGGTGCTAATACTTACTAAATATGTTGCATACAAATTTCTAAAATAAGCTTTAAAAAAAAAGTAAACAATCGGTCTTAGTTTTTTTGCTAGGTTCTCTCAGTATCTTGCGATTTAATTCGGTGTCAATTTATTGTATTAATTTAAGGGAAAATCTTAAAATTCGCAATACGTTAGGGGAGACTTAGCAGGACGCAGACGTCAACCCTCCTTGGGAATGTTATTGTTGACCAAACGGCATCAGCTGGAGTTGCTCTAGGTTGTTATAAGGCTCTTAGTCGTCTTACGACATCCACGAACAAAGTAAGGGTTGGTAGTAGTACTACCTAGTATTCTTAGCCGCTATCACATAGCTAGACTTCTTTACCACTATTAAAGGATATAATATTGACATTCACTCGCGTTTTATACATCACGGTAGCGCGACATTGAATCATTGTAGTCTGTTATCACAAGGACGCATGTACAAACTAGAAATACATATATTCGTATATATAATCATTTATTATTATATTATTTTTCCTCATTCAACAACAGTTCTTATAATAATAGCTTATTCTAGTAAGAAGACGTCATTATTTGAACCGCATGTTGAATGACGTCATGTACCATAGATAAATAAACCATTTAAAGATACAGATAAATAAAATTATATAGCCTGTTTGTAATTTTAAAATTATATCATCATTTATAAAAACCCGATTACGAGCGAAAAAATGATGTCACAAGTGGGATTCGAACCCACATCTATTGGAAATCCGTCCCAATCGTGATGCCACTTACACCACCGTGAACTATTGTAGGACATTCAATTCTCACATCGTATTATATTTACTTCTTTAAGGAGACGTGTGCCATCTACCCGACAATGTTTACACATTGTATAGGCTTAATACTTCAAACTTTGCAGTTAGCATTGTGTTAAACGATGACACAACGCTTCGTATTATATTTACGTCTCCTTCATTTTTCATTCCCACATAATTTTTCGCTCGTAATCAGGTTTCTATAAATAATTAAATGGTAAATTTCAGTAATTTATATCATCATTTCAACTTATATACATACAGGGGCGGTTTTACCTATAGTGCAGAGGGTGCAGTGCACCCGGTCGCCGGGTGTTAGAGGGCGCCGAGAGCCGCTTGGGGCACATAGAGTACCACACACTGTACATACTGTAACGCTCCACACGAAGCGCGTACACTGTACGCAGACACCAGTGCCTACTAACCATCTATAAACGTAGTGAGTGCGTTATTTGACAGGTTTGGGTAGGTTGCTTTGTCGCCATGCTCACTGTAACTTCATTATCAGATCGCGTTTACCTGATTTTGTGTCAAAACAACGAGACTAAGCACGCGATGACGCATTCCAGCGAGGTTCGGAGTTTAGTCGTTAACTTATACCATTTTGTTCCCCATTTTGATACAAAAAGGCGCCAGGTTATTGATTGCACCCGGGCGCTAAATGTGCTAGAGCCGCCACTGTATACATATATACCATTGCTGAGCTTGAGCCTTCGCAATAGAAGAACAATTAACCTGCTATATCCCACTGGTCAGGTGGGTTGGTATAGCATAGGTATCATCTGCATCATCATCATCTCAGCTCATATATGTCCCACTATTGGGTTTCAGCCTCCTCCCTAATAGGAGGAAAATTGACCTACTATACCACGCTCGTCAGGCGTGTTGGTATAGGGTTTTGTTTCGATTTTTCTCTCTCTTGCATTGATGTTATATGCGTTGTTTATCACTTACACTTCGACTAAGTATCTCTTATGATCACCCACGGGTAAGATAGTGGGTGGTGAGCTGTATTCTTACTCCGTCACCACACGGGAAAAGCATGCAAACCTATATCTGAAATATATTTTTTTTGTCTTCCATAGATGTTGAGACATAATTTTTTTTATTGCACTTGGCAAAGACACAAACTGTAAACAGTCACGTGCTTGTACAAAATACTCAAACAAATAATTACATAACGAAAGATCTAATTACCTACTGAACTTTAAAATTAGTTTGACAAATAAATATACACGGTAACACAACAACAAACTTAATTGATGAAAACCGCTTTAAAGTCGCGTAGTTTATAAGATCTAGGCACACATACAGTCGAAAGCGACTTTGTTTTATTAATAATAATAAAAAGATACCTACAATGTTAATAAAATAATACATGTTTAAGTAAAGAAATACTTAGTTAATCGAAGCTACTTAGTCATTAAATTGATTACAATCTTTCTCACGGTCAATGAGACGTGCTAAATAAATATGCGTGCGTCATTTGATATCCATTATAATGAAAATATAAAGCTATTGAAACTTTTCTAAGAAAAAAAACCTTCGATCTATATTAAAAAAAAATAAGCAGAGATGAGGACTGCGGACAGTAGTGAAAACTTATAACTATGAAAAAAAAAGTTTTATAAAATGTTTAATATTTTTTCTTTATAAAATATTAGTACGATAAACCGTTAACTACATACACTAGCCTCACAATGTAAACCAAAATATAATTCTTAAAATAATTATTATACGTAACAATAATAACTATTAAAAACTATTGAAAAACGATAATAATTAATGATAACAATTATTACATATAAATTGAATATAGTAAACACATCGACACAGCAGTGAAGAGCATCTGACTGTATCTATCTCGTTCGGGTACATTCGGCGATCCAAAGTTCCCTCGAAAGCGTGACGGATCAGCCTCACTTACAGTATCCGAAAAAATCTGTGTGCGGTGCGCCAAAAGAAGTTTCCACTTCAAAAAGCTGGTTGACTGACTCATCAACTCTAGGCCGTAACTACTGAAACTAAATATTAGGTAAATTTTGATTGTAGTTTCATTTTGTTACTAAACTATAATTCTACTAAGTGCGTCTATACGACATACCGTGACTAAATTTTTTCGAGTGTTTTTTTTTTATTGCCGGTGTCGGCAAACGAGCAAGCAGCACACCTGATGGTAAGTGATACTGCTGCACATGGACCTTAGCAACATCAGAGACAGCTACAGCTAAGCCGCTGCTTACCGTGAAGAAAGTACTCTCCTTAAATCTCGTTTGAAGAAGGACATGTCATAGTGATTGGGAAACATAGCAGTAGGTTCATTCCAGATCTTGCACGTACGTGGAAGAAATGATCGCTGAAAATGTACAGTCAAGGACCGTATTGGGTTTCCAGGTGAAGGTGAGTGTTCCTTCATTAAAACACATACAAACACTTTTCTCGCGGATGTCCTAAAAGACGACTAAGAGTTTCTCTCTCTCCTTTATAAACCAGGACCATCCATCAATCCATCTGATGGCATTTGATTAACATTTACATTCCCAAGAAGGGTTGCTGTCAGGAAAGTTGTTGATTAAAATTATTGTCAATAACTTTTGCATATGTGCAACGGAAGAACAGTATATACTGCGTAGACTCCAAGTAATTGGGATAAGAGCAGGAAAATGACGATGAAATTAGCATAAGATATTTATTTTAAAACTGTTTTTAAATAAAACGCAATGAAATGAAATGAAACGAAATTAAAAGTGTTAATTTGTATATCTCAAAACAAAATATCATCATCATCACAGCCCATACATTAATATGTCCCACTGTTGGGCTCGGACCTCCTCCGTAATGGGAGGGAAATTAACCTACTGTACCGCGCTGGTCCGACGTGTTGGTATAGGGTTTTATTTCGAGTTTTCCTTCTCTTGCATAGATGTTATATGCGGTTTATATCCCTTAGACGTCTCTTACGATCACCCACGGGTGTGGTGAATTGTATTCTTACTCCGTCACCACACGGATATATAACAAAATATAATATATATATATATATATATATATATATATATATATATATATATATATATATATATATATATATATATATATATATATATATATAATTATTATGTACATAATGTACGTGTGTATGTCACTGAACTCCTCCTAAACAGCTGGACGGATTTTGTTCAAATTTTTTGTGTGTGTTTTAGTAGATTCAAGAATGGTTTAAATTCAATTGGACCCGGTAGGTTGACAGTGCGATCGAGTTGTGTAATTTTTACTTTTCGTACATTGACTGTTAAGCGGAACGACGAGACGTTTGCCGGGTCCACTAGTTTTATATAAAATGGCTGCCAAGCAAAAGATATCGTGTATGTAAATCTGCGGTTGAAGCATTTCACCATCCACCACGTAAAAACAAGGTTTTACTTTTTCTATGCGAAAGCGGAAGAATATAAGGATGTAGGTACCGGGGCAGACCGAGACTCACCTACCTAGACCAGATCGGTCATGTACTGAAGGAAAGTGGAGTCAAGAGTCTCCGAAACGAATTATGAATGTTGAGGAAGCGAGTGAAGTATGCAAAGATAGAGTTCTCTGGCACTCTGTTCTCTCTGCCTACCCTGCAAGGGATATGGCGTGATGATATGTATGTATGTATGTACTTTTTCTATCTTTTTAATTATATATATTTTATCACCAATAAAACTTAATGTAAAGTTTTATTTCATTTAAACGTACATATGCATTAAATTTATTACTTTGAAATGACCGAAATATGAAAGTCTATTAGCGCCAAATGTGCACTTGACCGAATATTTTACCGATTATATTTGACCGATTTATCTTAGGAATTTATAATTGTACCGTTATTAATTTTAATATATGCTTTGTGGTAGCGGCTACGAATACTACCAACCCTTGCTTTGCTGGTGGATGTCGTAAAAGACTAATAAGAGCCTTATGACGACCTTGGCCGACTCCATCTGATGCCGTTTAGTCAACAATTACATTCCCAAAGAGGGTTGACGTCTGGCAGGCGGCCGGTCATAAAACTATTGCCAATAACGTTTACAATATATACTATGAAAGAAGAGTACATACATATTGTATCGATCCCAAGTAAGTAATTGGGATAAGAATAGGCGAATGATGTTTAATTTTAATCTAATAAATTAATAAAATATCATTAATATTAATTTTATGGATCATATTAAGCATCATATATATAGTAAAATTACAAGATGGCAAGACAAGATCATCAAGACAGCCACGCTTGGATAGAGAAAGCCTAAAATAGGGAACAATGCCGACCCCAAGTAGGGGTTCTGGAAAATACACACATATTTAGGTTATTAAAGTAATTCTAATTTAACTAAACGCTATGCTTAGGTAAAAGAAAACCATGTAATTAGTCCTCCCCTAACCGTGAACGCTGTAGTATTCGAAACGCCGGTAAAATTAAAAATCAAATACAAACGCGATAGAATGCGTAAAAATAATATCACTTATATAATATTCGCTTAAATATCAGAAATCATTAACCATGTAATTTTTTTGTGTCTGTCTTTTAGCTGTTAGCCGGAGTTGGCTGTCACAGCTTAACCCGAGCTTGACTATGGGTGAGCGCTTAGGGCTCTCAATCCGGAGAAAAGGCTTTAAACGACATCGCCCAAGGGCTCTCCCTGTGGAGAACGGTCCTCGGCTTGGTGCGTCATTGATAACAAAGTGGGCATGCCCACGTTTGAATTACTGACTTTTACGCGTCGCGTCTTACGTCCCCGACGGCGAGGGTAAAACCGCAGATTTTTATGTGTTATGGCCGCGCAGGCTCTTTCTCTTTCTCAACTGTATGATGGAGAGTGATCAAAGTGATATAGTAATATCACTTTGATCTGACGTGTGGTTTTGGTTATACTATTTTGAATTTTCCATCTCTTATCCAGATGTAATTTGCATATTATATCTCTTAGTCATCTTTTACAATAGCCATAAATAAGACAGGTAATGAATTGTATTCTTTTTATCCATAAGAAAACTATATATTAGCGTCAATAAAATTCTAGTAATGGCAGAGCTACCATTTGTGGTAGGTCCACGCTGTTGACAGTCTCTGTCTACAGCCGCTTGCCGGTCCGTCCGGGGTAGTATCACACTCTCGCAGAAGATAGACGTCTGAGTAATGGCAATGTGCTATTGCGCTTCGTTTGGTGAGATAGAACCGGATACCTAACTTTTTGGGTGGGTTTGTGTTAGTAAGTAACGACCTATACACCTGGTAGTACAGAGGTCCATGAGCTGCAGTAAAAATTATCATCAGGTGTGCTGCTTACTCGTTTGCCACCATAAGCAATAAAAAATGTTATTACATCATGATATTTTCATGTTACGTAATTACAATTTGTAAGAGTTGATTGTATAAAAAAGTCAGTTGAAACTAAAATGGCAATGTACAGATGTCAATGCCGAATCAATTGCAGACAATATTTCATTGATGAGTTTTAAATATTACATACTTATAATATCTATAAATATAAATTGAATGACGGGTATGGCTTACTTACATACATACATACATATCATCACGCCATATCCCTTGCAGGGTAGGCAGAGAGAACAGAGTGCCAGAGAACTCTATCTCTGCATACTTCACTCGCTTCCTCAACATTCATAATTCTCTTCATACACGCTCGCCGGTTTCGGAGACTCTTGACTCCACCTTCCTTCAGTACATGACCGATCTGGTCTAGGTAGGTTAGTCTCGGTCTCCCTCGGTACCTACATCCTTCCACTTTCGCATTGTATATCTTCTTAACCAGACGTTCGTTCGGCATTCTTTCCACATGTCCGAACCATCGGAGCATTCCCTTTCGCATCTTTACACCAATACTCTCTTTCATACCTACTCACTCTCTTACGTCGTCGTTGCGAATGCGGTCGGTCAGCCTAACTCCACAGATTTTCCGAAGAGATCGCATTTCGACCGCATTCATTTTACTTTCATACTCTTTTCTGCATACCCAACTCTCGCTTCCATACAGTAATGTTGGGACAAGCACTGCGTTATGTATTGCTACACGTGCCTTCTGGCTGAGGTGGTGGCTGCCAAGAAGTTGCCCCAACGCTCCGTTCACTCTATTTCCCGCATTCACTCTTCGCTCTATATCAGTGGTGTACCGTCCATCTCGGCTAAATCCACATCCAAGATATACAAATTCATCCACTTGCTCTAGTACATCATTACCTATTGTTACTCTTACATCTGTTCTGGCTTCATCTCTTTCAAAGACCATTATTTTGGTTTTGCTCACATTCACGCGTAGACGGTATGGCTTAAATATATCTAATAGAATCTGTGGTTTATAAAATATGACGCCTTCAAGATATGACGTTTCAAAATAAACATACATATCATCACGCCATATTCCTTGCAGGGTAGACAGAGAGAACAGAGTGCCAGAGAACTCTATCCTTGCATACTTCACTCGCTTCTTCAATACTCATAATTCTCTTTATACATGCTCGCCGGTTTCGGAGACTCTTGACTCCACCATCTTTCAGCACGTGACCAATCTGGTCTAGGTAGGTGTCTCGGTCTCCCCCGGTACCTACATCCTTCCACTTTCGCATTGTATATCTTCTTAACCAGACGTTCGTCCGGCATTCTTTCCACATGTCCGAACCATCGGAGCATTCCCTTCGGTCAGCCTAACTCCACAGATTTGCCGCAGAGATCGCATTTGTACCGCATTAATTTTACTTTCATGCTCTTTTCTGCATACCCAACTCTCGCTTCCATATAGTAATGTTGGGACAAGCACAGCGTTATGTATTGCTACACGTGCCTTCTGGCTGAGGTGGTGGCTACCGAGAAGTTGTACCAACGCTCCGTTCACTCTATTTCCCGCATTCACTCTTCGCTCTATATCAGTGGTGTACCTTCCATCTCGGCTAAAACCACATCCAAGATATACAAATTCATCCACTTGCTCTGCTGCGTACATCATTACCTATTTTTACTCATACATCTGTTCTGGCTTCATTCAAAATAAAAAAATGTATATATAATATATGTATACGTGTTAGATCATCATTCTCCTACTCTTATCCCAATTACTTGGGGTCGATACAATATGTACTCTTTTTTCATAGTACATATTGTAAAAGTTATTGGCAATAGTTTTATGACCGGCCGCCTGCCAGACACACAAAAAAAAAAAAAAAAAAAGCTGCCTACCAATACAAATCTCGAACCCATTCAGTTGGGCTTCTAGCTCTCTCGCTTATAGCACGAAACGCAATAGCACATAGACAGAAAACTGTTAATAGCATGGTCCTACCATTAATAGTTCCTTTGCTCGTGGATATCGTAAATGATGACTAAGAGCTTTATATCGACCTGAGTCGACTCCATCTGATGCTGTTTGGTCAACAATTACATTCACAAGGAGGATTGACGTCGGACAGGCGGTTGATCATAAAACTATTGACAATAACTTTTGCAATATGTACGATGAAAGAGGAGTACGTATTACGTCGACCATAAGATGAGATATCAAAGGAAAGAGCTTAAATAGCTTTTTTTTTTTAAATAAATTTACATTATTAGATGCAGTAATATAAATTAAATGGCTATTATAATCTTATATTTAGATTGAATAAATAAATCAAACGTAAAGTACGTTTGATTTATTACCCGAATACAGAGGAGGGTTTTATGTTTCATCGTGGTGTAGGTATGTATGTGTATCTATGTCCTCATAAACTGTAGACTATTCATCGGAAATTAGCAAACAAATTTATACTATACAGTATACAATAGTTTTAATTTTTTTTTGGTTCTGTTCGTCCATTCGGACAGGCAAAGGGATCAAAGCCCATACAGCCAAGTCTTATTTAATTATTTTTCATACATTTTTCATCATTTCTGCATATTATGTAGCCTTAATAGTCATTGTCTGTCAGTAAGTCAAGTCGTTACCATTAATCGGGCGCTGATAACCTAATCAATGATTTTCTTTGGGAATTTTGGACAAATATGAAAATACATGTAAACCACTATTATACCATATTCACTACACTTCAGCACTTTAACTGTACCATATTGCATAAAATACCAGCAAAATTATTCAATATAACACCACAAAACACTAAAGAAATGAATATAATACAAGAGCGTGACATGACATTTCCACATTCGCGCCAAAAACCCACAATAGTTTTAATTATCATCTAGTAATAGGTTACGTCGAACAAAACAATATGGCGACTTCTAAGTGACATTAAGTGTCAAACCATTTTTTTTTAACAGTGACATGTTAGGTCGTAAATGAAAGGGCTTAATTAGTTCATTTCTAAGTATTGCTAATTCTTTTGTTTGCATTTGCTTGATAAATGCGTATAATGGATTTGAGACAAATACATATATGTCATAAGCTTATCTTTAAGTTGATAATTATTATACCTAATATGAAACAAAGCACCTAAATGATTGGAATAAACAATCATTACAAAACTAAAAGCTGGTTACGAAGAAATCACACTCTAAAAATTAAGAAACAAGCAATATGGCGATACTTAAAGCACAGCTATGATTGTGTGCAAAATGAAAAAGAAACACTCGAAAAAAAATCCAATGCCAAGTCATTTATCACGCGTGGTTATAATAAAATTTCCCGCACCTAAAAGTGACCAGCGCTCAATTTTAGGGTACATCTTTGTAATCTGTGAAGATATACCTATTATTCGTTACACCTGTATTTATATCGTATTTTGTTACACCTGTATTCTAGCAAATTAATTATTCAATTAAATAATTGATCGATCGAGCGTGAAGCGTGTCAAAATCGAGTACTTATGTGTTTTGTCTGGATGTCCAGATGTACTGCAGTTCTCCTCTACTGGTAGCATTTCTCAATCAGTTCTTATATAATATGATCAGGAGGCTTGATAATTACGTCTCTTCGTCGATTTACTTTTTAAAAAAATCTTAGTATGGCGGGATCTAGATGCAAAATGTAAAAAAAAACATATCTCACCCTCAAATTGTAAAAGCCCAGATGGCTTTTACAATTTGAGGCGAACAACTGTACACATTAAAAAGATATATATGCCATTTTGAAAAATGTTTTAAAATGTAACGAAACTTCTTGTGCTTAGAGGACTCGACTTTTTTGATGATGAAACAATGGTAACCTGGCTACCATTGTTTCATCATCAAAAATATATTTACAATTCATTTTTAAAACGGAAATACGAGATTTTTCTTTAATGATTTCATTTTAAGATACGTGGTTTATTAATTTTAAGATATTCGAGTTCACAGGACCACTATTTAATAAAATGTTTTCTATTTAATAAAATGTTTTAATTAAAAAAAGGCGCCACAGTGTAATGACGTATCAATTTTCAATTTGTCTTCAGTATCGTACGATCCCACGTCGCGAATACGTTGGCAACTTGGCACAGACACATTGATATTCAGCCAAAGCGTGTACGAATCAAATCCAGTGCTCGACCAGCCGCCGGCCGGTATATACGTGTAAATAGGATTGTTGACCACTCCCGCCAAAATTACGACAAACTACTTTCGAAAAACGTTTCGTTGTTAAAATACAAACTTGTTATATATCAAACGAATTATAATACCAAATGCGTTATTAATTAATTTAATTTGTGAAAGTGTATTTATTTTTCGGTACTTTTTTTATTGTTTATTTTCTTTTGAAAACTTCAGTTTTGAAGTGATTGTGAATGGATATTGTGTAACAGTGAACAGGTGAGTACTCATTGTTTTTTTTTAATTTAAACCCGTATTGAGGCACTTGATTTATATTTTTCGGAAGGGCTATATTACAATGTGGCCGGAACAAGATTGTAAGATGTAATACACCGTCTGTTCTTGTGCCAAAAAAAAATATTATAGGCGAACCTGTCTGTTCAGTTGTTATGTTCCATTATTAGAATATATTTTATTTTCTTCAATAGTATTCATTCAATAATACACTCATTTGCAAAAAAAACGGGCACCTAAGCAATGAACCATTTCAAATGTTAATATTTCTTTGTTTGATAATTATAGGTAGTTTTATCCACACAATTTGGTAAATTAATAAGAAAATAATCGTTTTCATCAGTATTTCATAAAATTTAGATACAATTTATGGGAAATAATGCTAAACCTCGCTAGTAGTGTATATTCGCTAGTAGTGCATATGCTCATGAAGTAAAAATAAAAAAGTTTTTTTGTTTGTTTTTCTTTAATAAAGTAAAAGCAGATAAATGTTTAGTATCGAGTGTGACCCCCTCTAGCTAAAATCACAGCTTGAATTCGTCTGGGCATGCTAGCGAGTATATCCCGGATACTTGCTTGCGGAATACGTTCCCACTCCGCAGTAATCACATTCTTCAGCTCTCTGATGGTCTGCGGAGCCGGGTGTACTGATCTCACACGCCGTTTCAGAACGTCCCAGACATGCTCTATGGGATTGAGGTCGGGACTTCGAGCTGGCCAATCCAAACGACGAATGCCGACCTCTTGCACATACGCATTAACATCGCGGGATCGGTGGGCGCGAGCATTGTCGTCCATAAAAATCGAGTCTTCACCTAGAGCGGCCAATGCGGGTTGTGCATGAGAAATTAGAACTTCCGTTATGTATCGATGCCCAGTCAGTGAGCCGTTTTCAATGAAGACTAACTCTGTACGATCCATTGAATTTATTCCTGCCCAAAACATAACAGAGCCCCCACCATAAGGTGTGATTTCTTCGAAACATGCCTCTGCAAAGCGTTCTCCTTGTCTTCTTAGCACTCGCCGACGTCGATCTTCACCGAACAGAGATATCCTGGCTTCATCAGAGAACAAAACCCTATTCCAATCGTCTTGAGTCCATGATTCACAATTTCTAGCGAACCTAAGCCTGTGAACTCTGTGCTCACGGAGTAATTTGGGGCCGCGGGTCGGGCGGTGACTGCGTATATTGGCAGCGAGAAGCCTCCTCCTGACCGTCCATAGACTAATATGCACATTTCTTACTTCTTGGAGGTTGTTCTTAAGATCCACATACGAAGATTTGCGATTTCTCAATGCGCGACTCACAAGAAAACGATCATCCCGTGGTTGGGTACATGGTTTTCTTCCAGAACCAGGCCTTCTCTCGACGGAACCAGTCTCCTGATATCGCTGCCAGGTCCTTTGGACTGTCGAGCGACTAACATTTAGCCTCCTAGCCACGAAACATTGCCTGCAACCCTCTTCAAGCAGCGCGATAATTTTGGTAGCTTTTACCACTTTATCTACCATTTTTGATACAGCCAAACAGCATTAAATAAAGCTTTGACAGTCAAGGATATGAAATTAATCGATAAAAATTGAATAAAAGTTATGAAAGTCGATGTTAACTTCTGGAACTTCGCGCCAAAAATGTAGGATAAAAAGGGGTTTTCTGTAAAAATGAACATCAAATGAAAAATTGAATTTAGAACGTACTTTTTTAAATACCACAGCATTTTTAAAACCGGCCAGTAACGTGTACAAACGATTGAAACCTTTTTGGTATTGTATCTTTTTAAATATGAATGAAAATCAAAACCGCCCGTTTTTTTTGCAAATGAGTTTATATTATAGAATTATAGACCACCGGACATCTAAGTGCTTGTTTTATTTCTTTTCAGTATTTTTATTGTGTACGTAATATGGTTCACTTTTTACACTGTCGGGTTTTTGATTTTTTTTAATTATTTTTATTTATTTCGTAATAAATGTAGCTTTAGATATATTTTCGTGTAGTATCAGAGTAGGAAACTATACGCCACCCCCCATATTTTCATCGTGGATGTCGTAAAAGACGATTTAAGAATAGAATATGAATATATATACAGGGGAATTTAAACACGAAAAAAAGCCCTATAGCCCTACAAACCGGTCAAACCAGTGAGGTATATATAGTAGGTCAACTTCCTTTCTATTCTGGAGGAAACTAGAACCTAGTATTTAAATTCTTCTTACATCGTATATTTTGCAAAAGTTTTGAAAATAGTTTTATGACCGCCTGCTTATCTAACGTTAACACTCCTTGTAAATTGTTGACCAAACAGTATCAGATGGATCTGACCCATGTTGATATCATACCTTTAATCGTCTTTTACTACATCTACAAGCAATTTATCGCTTAATCATCATTCTCCTACTCTTATCCCAACTACTTGGGGTCGATACAATATGTACTCTTCTTTTTGTAAAAGTTATTGGCAATAGTCTTATGACCAGCCGCCTGCCAGACGTCAACCCTCCTTGGGAATGTAATTGTTGACCAAACGGCATCAGATGGTGTTGCTCCAGGTCGTTATAAGGCTGTTAGTCGTCTTTTACGGCATCCACGAGCATAGTAAGGGTTGGTAGAATTCGTAGTCGCTACCATACAGCAAGCTTAATGGCGTAATACAAAAGTCATATAAATTTAAATTTAAATATTGTACCAGTAATTCTGCATGATAATGCAGTATTTTAAATTGATTTTTAAATTTAAATAAAACTGTATAATTTATTTCCTTTATGTCGCGGGTATTGTCTTTTAATAAAAAAAATATTGTTAAATATCATATTGTGGTTTTTAAATAATACAGGGTGGAAGTGGACCGCTCCCGAAGACAGGTGACCCTACTAGTCCTACTTGTAATGATAGGCTAGAAAAAAAATCGATCAGGATGAATTTTTTTTTTCACAAATATTTTAAGTTTTTTTCACATTCCATCGTATTAGTGCCATGTAACGATAATTCGATAAAAAATGCGTAACTATACTCAGATGAGAAAAGACGCAATCTATTCAAAACTCACGATCATATGTTCAAGAGTTCAACGACCACGCGTGGTGTAAAAAAATTTTTTTTCATCCGAATAGTTTTTTTCTAGTCTATCATTACAAGTAGGACTAGTAGGGTTACCTGTCTTTATTTTCGGGAGCGGTACCCTTACACCCTGTATATTATTATTTTTTAAGACAGTAAGCTCCATGTGGAAAGCCTTGAGAAGAAGCCCTTGTTTTCTGATGGGACTTTACGAACATAATTAGCGGTCACAAATTACACGCAGACGCAGAACAACAGTTTGTGAATTACACAAAGTATTATACTGCATGGGGATGGAACCCACGCCATTGGCATGGGCGGTCGGTATCTTAAATACTACACCCATGAAGTACAAGAAGTCCGAACGTAATGTTGAACAAATGGTCTACATTTAGGGGACAGAATTTTTGCCAGTAGAGCCCGCCCGCCACTTTTCAAGAAGTACTCGTTTAAATTCTTACACGGGAAGTTTTGTTGCTATTGACAGCTCTGGAATGTTTTTTTTTTGCTATTGACAGCTCTGGAATGTTTTGTTGCTAATGACAGCTCTGGAATGTTTTGTTGCTACTGACAGCTCTGGAATGTTTTGTTGCTATTGACAGCTCTGGAATGTTTTGTTGCTATTGACAGCTCTGGAATGTTTTGTTGCTATTGACAGCCCTGGAATGTTTTGTTGCTATTGACAACTCTGGAATGTTTTGTTGCTATTGACATCCCTGGAATGTTTTGTTGCTATTGACAGCTCTGGAATATTTTGTTGCTATTGACAGCCCTGGAATGTTTTGTTGTTATCGACAGCTCTGGAATGTTTTGATGCTATTGACAGCTCTGGAATTTTATATTTAAATTAATTAAAAACCCGATTACGAAGTGAAAAATGATGTCACAAGCGGGATTCGAGCCCGCACCTATTGGGAGTCCGGCCCAATCGTGCAGCCACTTACACCACCGTGAACTATTGTAGCACATTCAAATCTCGCTTCGTATCATATTTACGTCTTTAAGGTGACGTGCGCCATGTACCCTGCAATGTTTACACATTGTAGGTTTAATATTTCAAACTTTGCAGTTAGAATTGTATCAAACGATGACGCAACCTTGTTATTTAAATTACTGAAATTTAGCATTTAATATGCTTAACTTGCTGGTGTAAGTGGCTGCACGATTGGGCCGGACTCCCAATAGGTGCGGGTTCGAATCCCGCTTGTGACATCATTTTTCGCTTCGTAATCGGGTTTTTATAAATAATTAAATATATTAAATGCTAAATTTCAGTAATTTAAATTAATTAAATTCAACATTCGCGAGCCAACGCGTGTTTACGTGTAATAATAACAATAGCATCGGTAACTCCTAAACTCTAGCGCAGCCAGTGGCAGAAAAGAGAACTAAGATTTTGATTTATTGTACTATGGAAAAGCCTATACCGTTCGGACTCCTTGTATCTATATTTCGTGACAACACAGTTTATGCGTTCAATGCATCTCGACTTGTATCATCATCACAGCCCATATATGTTATATCCCACTGTTGGGCTCGGGCCTCCTTCGTTATGGGAGGGAAATTATCCTACTACACTATGCTGGTCAGACATTTTGGTATAGGGTTTTGTTTCGAGTTTTCCTTCTCTTGCATAGATGTTATATGCGTTTTATATCCCTTACGATCACCCATGGGTAAGATAGGGAGTGTTGAATTGTATTCTTACTCCGTCACCACACGGATAGGCTTGTATATAGACCACAAATTGTCATTGAAATAAAGACATATTGAGTATTTATAACCACATTTGTAGGTCATTGTAAAACTATGTGTCAAATTAGATCCGATAATCATCTTAGCTGTAAGGATTATTTTCTTACGCACGGCAATGTCTTTAATGAGAGATAAAATTTAAAAAAAAATACACTGGATTTTTGGCGGGAAAATAAAAGTGTCATGATGGTCTTGTTGTATAATATTTTTAGCAACCAGAAGTGAGAATTGAATAAAAGAAATAATAAAGCGGTGGCCTAGCCTTATTTTATTTAATTAACTTTTAAATATTGAAATTACCAGAAATATCAAGAAATAATTACAATCCAATACAACAAGTTATTCACGACTTACTTCACAATTACATTTGAAAATAATTTGGAAAATCCAAAAGTGCACGCCTCATAATTTTTATATTTTTTATCATTTACTATTTAATAGTCAATGCCAGAAATAAAAATAAAATTAAAGAAAAAAAGCCTTTTTTTGAAAACAAGCTTTTACTATTTACTAATAAAATAAAATAAAAAGTTAAAAATAAATTAACTCTAATAAGACATAACACTATAAGTTCATTGTTACCTTTAACGATAATTAAGCTTCGTCGTCTATTACAAAATAATTCAAAACCGTTCATAATTATATATTTTTAACACTAAAACTTTACACCATAATTATTAAATCTTCCCGTTTCTATCACAGTCCTAATTTTATAAATAAAAGCATGTTACATTTTGATGGCATGATTAAGAACATTTAGCACCTTCTTTTTCCTATGGCCATCTTCCAGGTCCAACATCAGACCCTGGTTACCATATAGTATCAAAGTACTCGTCAAGACGAATCAAACGAGTCCAAACTCGATGGAGTTGCGTCGTTTAATGACGGAGTTCCTATGGCCCGCTTCCAGGTCCATGATCAGACCCTATTTTCCATATAATATTAAAATACTCGCCAAGACGAATCAAATTAGTCCAATTTCGATGGATTTGCGTCGTTTAATTACGGAGTTCCTGTGGCCAGCTTCTAGGTCTATCGTCAGACCCTAGTTACCATATAGTCTCAAAGTACTCGACAAGACAAATCAAACGAGTCTAAACTTGATGAGGTTGCGTCGTTAAATTACGGAGTTCCTATGGGCTAGTTTCCAGGTCCATGGTCAGATCCTGGTTTCCATATAGTATCAAAGTACTCGCCAAGACGAATCAAACAAGCCCAATTTCGATGGGGTTGCGTCGTTTAATTACGGAGTTCCTATGGCCAGCTTCCAGGTCCATCGTCGGACCCTGGTTAGCATATAGTATCAAAGTACTCGTCAAGACGAATCAAATGAGTCTAAACTCGATAAGGTTGCATCGTTTAATTACGGAGTTCCTATGGCTAGCTTCCAGGTCCATGATCAGACCCTATTTTCCATATAATATTAAAATACTCGCCAAGACGAATCAAATTAGCCCAATTTCTATGGATTTGCGTCGTTTAATTACGGAGTTCCTATGGTCGGCTTCTAGGTCTATCGTCAGACCCTAGTTACCATATAGTCTCAAAGTACTCGACAAGACAAATCAAACGAGTCTAAACTTGATGAGGTTGCGTCGTTTAATTACGGAGTTCCTATGGGCTAGCTTCCAGGTCCATGGTCAGACCCTGGTTTCCATATAGTATCGAAGTACTCGCCAAGACGAATCAAACACGCCCAATTTCGATGGGGTTGCGTCGTTTAATTATGGAGTTCCTATGGCCAGCTTCCAGGTCCATCGTCAGACCCTGGTTACCATATAGTATTAAAGTAATCGTCAAGACAAATCAAATGAGTCCAAACTCGAAAGGATTGCGTCGTTTCATTACGGAGTTCCTATGGCCAGCTTTCAGGTCCATCATCAGATCAGCTCTATGTCACAATAATATTGCATTGTCATCCGATTTGTATATGCATGCTAAATTTCAGCTCAATCGGAAACCAGGAAGTGGATCAAATTTAACTTGCAAGATTTGATTACAGACAACGGGACAGGTGATACTAAATATAAGCGTGCAATGAAAGAAAAGAAATACTTTTGAAATTTCGTGCCATTCTCGACGTAGAGCTAAACATAGCTGTATAGGCTGAGTGGGATTTATTTCCTTTGCCTGTCCGAATGGACGAACAAAAGAATGTAAACGAACCCAATTTTCATAAAGTATACATACACTGAAAACTAAGCAGTTTAGTTTTTTATTAATTGCAATTAAACGACAAAGAATTACCAAACCATTTTCGAAAGGAAACAGCGCGTTGCGATTATGAAGCATTTAATAAAAGAAAAACTTCGATACATTCATTTTTACGGGCGTAATCCTGCCAGATACAAAAAATATTTTATCCGACGTCCTCGAATATTTTTTTTAATCAACTATTTTCTTACTTTAAACAAAATAATTGCTTATTAAAAATATCAAATACGTTTAAACGAATGTTTTTTCTTGATATATGTATTATAATATTATCCTATAAGTGCAATGTGAGAAAATTACAATCATTTTTATGTTTGAAAAGTGCTTGATTTTCATATGTCGAGAGTAGAGCAAGACCTCAACGCTTCGCTTATGGAACGTGCAATAGAGGAGGAGGAGGAGGATGGAGGCGTGCAATAGAACAAGAATTAATCTAACAACAAAACACAGTAATTAACAAAATGGCTTACGTACACCGAGCAATCCAACTATACGCGTCCGTACCGGGCGATGTCCGACAAGAAGTGACCGAACACTTTTTTTTTTTGATAACGCAGTGGTCCGAAATGCGTTACGCACTTACTCCCCGGATGGGAAGTGTGGGACTCCTAGCTTAGGGCTAGGTTACCCACTAAATTGCGCTGCGATTGCTGTTAGCTGAGAGGCCTGTGACAGCTTAACCGGACTGTTGACCGAACACTGCCAAGCACCGCGCTTTTATAGGTTGACTCGGCGTACTTTATTGACAATCTGGGGGTATGTCTAATAATATAATATTCAATATCTTAGTGTTATTAAGTGTTATACTAAATAATTTTGATGGTATTTTATGTAACGTGATGCGAAGGAAGTGCTGGGATGTAGTGAATATGATATAAAAGTGCTTTACAACGTTTCCGTTTTCTAGAAGATACCATTTATCAATATGGCCAGTGTTGATGGCGACGATTCGACTTACTGACGGACAATGACTAACATCAGAAGACTAAAGACGGCTCGTATTAATAGCCGATTGCCAATACAAGAAAAGAACAAATTCGCTATTGTAAATTACCGAATATAGAGGTGCGATACAGAAAATAAGGATAGCGACATCTATCGAGTCACACAAAAATCTCCGCCACTAATATAAAAAAAATCTAATCCTTGAGAAAAACTACTTAAATTATGGCATTGCCATCAATCCTTGATAAGTCTACAAAGTTTCATATTAATCTGACATTTATAAGGGGATGAAAATCACATTCAAAGATTCCTTTACATACCAACCAAGTTTAAAAAAAAGGTATTAAAAAAAATATCTGATGTGTCTGAATTACGATGCTAGCGAAGCCGAAAGTATTATATATATAACAGGATCAACAATAATTTATTATGGATTAAAACAATTAGATTTTAAATTAACCCTGCCCTTGACATCTGTGAACATGGCGTTCGTATTGTGTGGCCGTCACACATGGAGCGCCTCTCGACCATCCAGCGGTCCTCAGCTTATACTGCTGATATATATTTTTGATTTAAAATATCCTCATTATAACCTATTATATATCTAATTATAACTTTTTGGAGTTTACTCCTTAAGAATCGATGTTCATATAAGGCGCCCGGTATGAGAAAAATTTGAGGAGTAAAATCTAGTGATCGAATGACCTCGTTACGTTTTTGGTGCACAACCTATTCTGCGCACCTTTCACTTTCTGACGTGAGATAATACTTCACTGAACAGTTTTAATAAATGTAAATAAAAATATATATATATATATTATTTTTAGTTAAATGAGTTTTTTTTGCGCCTGTTTTGATAATCGTACTTAAGGAGTAAACTCCAGTCGTGCGTCGGAGCTGACTACACACTTTTTTCATGTGGTGACGGAAAAACATTATTCACTATTCTCTGTCTAGTCCACGGCTGTCAAAGAACGAGTAGGAGCGACTAACAGAAGAGAAACTCGATATAAAGACCTATATCATGATCAAAGCTGACCAGCGAAATCCCATCAAAGGAACAAACCAGTCATCATCAAAGTCCGATCATCACCTTAGCTTCGTATACGTCTCATTGCTGGGTTCAAGCCTCCTCCGAAATAGGAGAGAAATTGACCTACTATACTACGCTGGTCAGACGTGTTGGTATAGGGTTTTGTTTCGAGTTTTCCTTCTCTTGCATAGATGCTTTTTTATATCCCTTAGTCGTCTCTTACGATCACCCACGGGTAAGATAGGGAGTGGTGAATTGTATTCTTACTTCGTCGCCACACGGATAAACATTTATATTATTTTAGAGTTATTTCTTATATTTACTTTTCTTTCTTTTCTCTTCTATATGTTTAGTACACCTCAAGTGCCCTTGCTCATTAAAAATAAAAATCCATCCCAAGGTTGCTTGGAAGAAATTGCAGTATACGATAAAGCTTGCTGTACGCGATAACACTGCCTAATTGTACCACTGTTAAATTAATCTCATCTCCGCTCATATGTCCCCACTGTTGGGCTTGAGTCCTCTCCATAATGGGAGGGTAAATGACCTACTTACTATACCACGCTGGTCAGACGTGTTGGTATAGAGTTTTGCTTTCCTTTTCTTGAATAGATTTTAAATGCGTTTTATATCATTTTGTCGTGTCTTACGATCACACACGGATAAATGTTAAATTATTGTATTTTATTTTATTCCTTTACTTAAAAATGGTGTGCAATAAATTATTATTGTATTCTCATAATATTTGAAATAAAAATACATTAAAACATAGAGAATTTAACAAGTAATGAATCAATATATTTGAAATCAGTCGGTGAATAGGAACACGACCGATATTTATATATTTCGTCATACCTATCATTTGAATTAAATTTGAATTTGTTACATTGCTAAATTGCGGACGGCCATTGTTTTCTTTTAATTATTCTTGAAATATATGGTGCACCATGTACTTTGTATACGTGATTATTGTGTCAAGAACTAATTATTTGTTCGTTGATGATCTTTAAAAAAAACCCAATCACTAGAAAAAACCGTAACAATAACCTCATCATTCTCCTACTCTTATCCCAATTGCTTAGGGTCGATGCAATATGTACTCTTCTTTCATAGTACATATTGTAAAAGTTATTGGCAATAGTTTTATGACCGGCCGCCTGCCAGACGTCAGTCAGTCGTTCCAATCGTGCTGCCACTAACACCACCGTGAACTATTGTAGGACATTCAATTCTCGCATCGTATTACAATACAATGTATTATAATTGTCGGGTAGATGGCACACGCCTTCTTAAAGACGTAAATATATGATGATAATGCAAGAATTGAATGTCCTACAATAGTTCACGGTGGTGTAAGGGGCAGCACGATTGGAACCGATTTTCAATAGGTGTGAGTTCGAATCTCACTTGTGACAATCATTTTTCGCTCGTAATCAGGTTTTCATACATAAAAATGACGCTATATTGCGTTACGTGTTACCTAAAATTTAAAAGTTGTTGGTGAAGATATGAATAATTATTTAATCTAAATTTATTTTTCTTAATACATCATTATGGTTGTTGACATGCATACCTGCTTACATAAGCTAATTCTTATATTACGTTACATATATTGTAAGCGTAATATAAACCTGTAATATTAGATGATTGAAATTAATCTATTCAGCAGAAATAAGCATATGAAATTTATCATTATCTCAAGCTCAAAAGCCACTGTCGAGTTGGAGCCTCCTCTACAATTGGAAGAAATAATTGTACTTATAATACGCTGGTTAAACTAGTTGCTATAATAGGCTTTTACTATGTTTTCTCTTGCATAATATGTATGCATATGATATATCTCTTGCATTTATCCATCCATGAAAATGTCAATCAAACGCTCCTGTGCCACCTGCATCCAACGTTGCCTGTGACTTTCGAATTGTCGGTTCAACAAGCGATGTCCCCATTGCGATATCAACGTGCTAAGTTTCGGACTATATCGGTTACACCCGTTCTTCTACAGATTTCTGCATTTCGGCTTTTATCATGTAAAGAAATACTGAGCATAGCTCTCTCTACACGCTGAGTGACTTTTGTCCTGAGTCTATATAAAGCTCAACCAGTCTTGCCAGTTTGGTATAGTAGAGTAATTTCTCTTCCTTTGCAGACGAGGCTTATGCCCAATTTTGGAAATATAAGAGCCTAGAAGAAGTAATATGAATGAAGAAGAACTACTAAAGAATGCTAACTCTATATCGATCCTAAAAACCAACCACTAGTTTGGTTGCGGAAAACACTCTATCAGCCCAATAAAGTTATCTTCTATGAATCTTTTGTCCAACAGTTCAAACAGATTTGGCTAATAATTAATGGAAATTATATATATATATATATATATATATATATATATATGAAGAGGATTATGAATGTTGAGGAAGCGAGTGAAGTATGCAGAGATAGAGTTCTCTGGCACTCTGTTCTCTCTGCCTACCCTGCAAGGGATATGGCGTGATGATATGTATGTATGTATGTATATATATATATATATATATATATATATATATATATATATATATATATATATATATATATATATATATATATATATATATATATATATATAACCAAACTCTACCTACCGCTTTCATGTCATACAAAAGACTTGTGAAAAAGTTATTTATATAATATTTTTTATTGTTTCAGGTTAAAAATGGAATTAAAATCACCGAAAACGAAGAAAAAGTCTAACATAGACAAATTAATATCTTGGGGCAGAATGTTTAAAACGCCTTTGCTCATACTCTTTTTATTGGGCACCACGAATTGCGAGCGGGAAAATGACATTAATGACATTGACAGTTTGCAAATTCAAAATGGCGTACATAGGCATAGGCATAAAGATGGCATAGACAAAAGTATTAAGAGTGAAATAAACTATTTGAGGCGTAATTTAAATAAGCATGTTGTGAACTTTGTGATGACTGATTTATTGGTCGATGGTGAGGTGGAAAATCGGGTACATTATAATGGTATTACAGCTAAAGAGACTTCTGTCGGAGTTAATGGGTAAGAGTATTTTATTTTATTAATCTATATTATTAAAATTATGATCTGCAATATTTTTGAGTGCCGAGAAATTCGTGAGAAAGGAGGGTTAAATGACTGCTAATAGCATACTTAATCATCAAAAATATTGAAGCTTAAAGTATGCACCGAAAATTCCTTTTAGTTTTCATGGCTATGAGTTCAAAGAATTCTAAGTAAGCGTCATTATATTCTACAAACCTTAGTGTGCTTTATAAAATTTGAGTTAGGGAGTGTAGTGTGTACTATCAATAAAGTGCGAGGAAGTAACATTGTTTTCGAGTTATAGTCTAAATTCGAGATAACCTGTATTTAGGGGTTCTAAGAAGTGATTGGCATTATATTGGACTTTCTGATTTCACTGTAATAGAGAATTTGTTTTTGAAGACAATAACCAGGATTTATAACTTTTTTAATTGTGTAAGATTTTATAAAAAACATCTAAATTTAAAACAAACATTTTCGGAATTTAAATATAATTGTTTGGCGTGAAATTGATTCCGAAATTATCACGAAATGTCAGTACATAGACAACTACGTACTTTAAAATAGTTTGGCTATTCTCGTATTAGTTACTCTGTGATCTACTCCAAATATGCATACATATCATCACGCCATATCCCTTGCAGGGTAGGCAGAGAGAACAGAGTGCCAGAGAACTCTATCCTTGCATACTTCACTCGCTTCCTCAACATTCATAATTCTCTTCACACACGCTCGCCGGTTTCGGAGACTCTTGACTCCACCTTCCTTCAGTACATGATCGATCTGGTCTAGGAAGGTTAGTCTCGGTCTCCCCCGGTACCTACATCCTTCAACTTTCACATTGTATATCTTCTTAACCAGACGTTCGTTCGGCATTCTTTCTACATGTCCGAACCATCGAAACATTCCCTTTCGCATCTTTACACCGATACTCTCTTTCATACCTACTCTCTCTTACGTCGTCGTTACGAATGCGGTCAGTCAGCCTAACTCCACAGATTCTCCGTAGAGATCGCATTTCGACCGCATTAATTTTACTTTCATACAAAGGGCCAAATATATAAAAGCCTAATAAAACCTGCTGTACCGTATGGATCAGCATGTTGGGCGACAAAAGTGACGGATGAGAGACGACTGCATGTAGCGGAGATGCGAATGTTGAGATGGATGTGTGGTGTGACAAGAATGGATAAAATAAGGAATGAACATATAAGAGGAAGTTTGAAAGTTGCGCCAGTTACGGAAAAATTAAGGAGTGAAAGATTGACATGGTATGGACATGTGATGAGACGGGATGATAGTAATGTTGTGAGGAAAGCTTTAAGCATGAATGTTGAAGGCTTAAGGGGTAAGGGAAGACAGAAGAAAAGATGGATGAACTGCGTGAAACATGACATGGATAGACAAGGAGTGACCACAGAGCTGACGTCTGATAGAGTTGTATGGAAGGAGAAGACATATTGCGTCGACCCCAAATAAATTGGGATAGGAGCAGGTTGGATGATGACTCTTTTCTGCATACCCAACTCTCGCTTCCATACAGTAATGTTGGGACAAGCACTGCGTTATGTATTGCTACACGTGCCTTCTGGCTGAGGTGGTGGCTACCGAGAAGTTGCCCTAACGCTCCATTCACTCTATTTCCCGCATTCACTCTTCGCGCTATATCAGTGGTGTACCTTCCATCTCGGTTAAAACCACATCCAAGATATACAAATTCATCCACTTGCTTGCTTTGCTCACGCGTAGACCCCTTTTCTTACAATCTTCTGTCATTGTGTCGACTAGGGTCTGCAGGTCAGTCGCTGACTGTGCCAGTAGGGCTGTATCATCTGCATAGAGCAAAGCGGTGACCACTGAGTCGCCCATCTGGACTCCCACATTCAAATCGTTCAATCTTTGGAGACATTTATCCAGATATATGATAAACAGTCTGGATGACAGAACGCACCCCTGCTTAACGCCGATATTGACGTCAAACCAAGGCGACATTCCATCATCCAGCCGCACACAGGCTCTACAGCCCATGTAACTGGACTGCACAGCCTGCAGCAGTTTACCGTTAATACCATACTCTGGTGAAATGTCCCAAAGTTCCTGTCGTACAACCGTGTCAAATGAATTGAATTTTTAAAAGTTGAGTGTCACTCGACCGATTTCTCTATGGTAACTGGACAAGTGTCATAACGTTTTTGTAACGTTAAGTTCTAATCAAACATATTTAATACTTAACTTTAAGTTAAAATTAAATACATTAATTTAAAAAAAATGTAAGCTTAGGTAATTTACTTAAGCTTACATTTTTTTAAACGATGTACTGTGTCGGTATGAATACTATCAACTCTCACATTGCTTATGGAGGTCGTAAAAGACAACTGACAAGGTCCTTACATAGGCGAACTCCATCTAATGCCGTCTGGTCAACAATTACATTCACTGTTCGAAAGAGTTCTCTATGCACAGGAGGGATGTCACAGATACCCTTGATGAGCGTTCCAGTGGTCGCGGTTATAAATTTCATAGGAAAGTACTGGTAAATTCTTCTTAGTAATATTTCAATCGGTTTTTATGTGATTGTGTTTTTGATTCGTTTCCCTAATCACACGGCACACTGGTAAATCCTGAACTCGTAATCAAATTGAGAGCAAAGTTCATATCTGATATTAAAATTGTTAAAGCATTTATTTTTACTATAGAAAATACCTGACTTGTATGTGGAGTGATCTTTCACTCCTACAAGGTGATTAAGAGGAGTGATGGCTGTTGTAGTAGTTAACTCGTGTTAAAAATTAAACAAAACCATTATTCTGCGTTGGAATTGAATCCAGACTTATCACAAGAGACCGGTTTTTAAACCACAGCATCATCTATGCAGTCATTTGTTTGTTTGTTACACTTTTACGCCTAAATTACTCAACTGACTATCTTGGAATTTCATATACACGATCTTGGTGATACAGAATTCTATAGGGTACCTTTCAGCAAGGGAAAGAATACAGTCAAATCATCATTTCACATTTTCGGCTTATATACTTTCCACTTTTGTGTTCAAGTCTCCTCCAGAATAAGATGGGAATTGGTCTAAGAAGGAAAAGGTGTAACAACACCTGATCAGATGATGATATAGGGTTTTATTTCAATTTTACTAGTGGTAGGACGACACTGTTGACAGTTTTCTGTCTACACCTGCCGGCCGATGCGTCTGGAGCACACCACACCACACTCTCGCAGAAAGTCTGAGCAGTGGCAACGCGCTGTTACAGTTCGTTCCGTGAGCAAGAGAGCGGGCAGACCAATTTGGATGAAATATGTTTGGTATGTAGCGGTTCAATTGTGCCTTTGGTACTGTAAAGATCAGTAACACTTACCAACAGCTGCGCTGCTTGCTCGTTTGCCACCATAAGCAATAAAAAAAAGCTTTCCTTTTCTTGCATAATTGTTTTTAGATATTATATTCCTTAGTCGCCTTTAGGAAACTCATAGGCAAGAAAGGGCGTGATGAATTGTGTTCTTTTTTCTTCATCATAAAATTTAGTTGAAGGCAGACCAAGCCATTTATTATTGGTAGGACCACGCGGTTGATAGTATCCTATCTGCAGCCGCGGGCCGGTCCGTCCGGGGAAGTATCACTCGCAGAATATCGACGTCTGAGTAATGGCAATGTGCTATTGTCCTTCGTTCGGTGAGCGAGAGAGCCCGAAGGCCAACTGGGTGGGTTTGGGGTTTGTATTGGTAGTCAGCGGCCTAGCTACACTCTTGGTATTGCAAAGGTCCATGGGTGGCAGTAACATTTGCCACTTTATGCAGTAAAAAAAAAGAAGCCACTGGATATAACTAGTATAATATAATTATTTCAATACGACAGATGATGTCATAAAATTCTTGTAAATACAACAGACGCTTGTTCATAGATAGAATATACCTAATATCTTATTTTAATATTAATATGCAAAATTATTCTCCGTATGGTGACGGAGTAAGATATATATATACCTTGTCCGTGGATAATCTTAAGGATGACTATGGAATATAAAACGCATGTTACATCTATGCAGCCATCAGCATGGTATAGTAAGTCAATTTCCTTCCATTATGGAGGAGGCTCAAAGGCCAACAGTGGGACATACGAGGGCGGTCCGATAAGTACTTAGCCTTCAAAAGAAAAACGAATATTTTGAATCGAAGCAGTGCGAAGACCACTGTTTAGACTGTTTTTAAAAAATCTCCCTAAAGGGGATTGAATTTTTTTGATTGCGTAGGTGTTAACCCAAGAAATCCACATTTTCAAATACTGCACCTACAACTGGTATTTCAAATACTGCCACTACATTTTTAAATGCTGCACCTACACCTACAACACTTGGAATTTTGTGTGGACTTTCTTTTTGCCCTGTAAAGTTCGGACGGAGTAGGATTTTAAGAAATTCCTTCTCCGAAAGGAATTCTATGTAGCGAAAGTAAACTACACAACTGCACTGACTTAACCGAAGCGAAGCGACGGCGGGTCGCTAGTTAATTATTATAAAATAATAAATAAAATATATGAGTAACAAGGCTATTTACCATATTATCTATATTGCAAGCATACTCAATGAGTATGCTTAACTAATAACGTAAATTATATACTTAAATAACAAATAATTAAACACTGCAATAATATTAATAAAGGCATTACCTGCATCATTCTCCTGCTCTTGTCCCAATTACTTGGGATCGACGCAATATGTACCCCTCTTCCTACATATTGCAAAGGTAATAGGCAATAGTTTTGTAACCGGCCGCCTGCCTGACATCAACCCTCCTTGAGAATGCAATTGCTGAACAAATGTCATCAGGTAGTGTTGGCTCAGGTCGATATAAGGCTCTTAATCGTCTTATAAGAAATCCACGAGAAAAAGTAAGGGTTGGTAGTATTCGTAGCCACTACCACAGAGCAATGAATGAGCAGATTTAGAATTTTAAAATTAATTCAAAATTATTAAGTATTTTTCATTATTATAATAATAAATATAAATAAAATATAAATTTAAAAATCAAGTATTTTAATGACATGCCAACAAAACATTTGCTTTATTATTATTCGTCATGTATTTTGGTGCATTTTGCACTCTGCAGTGAAGCATCTTGTGATATACGACAGTTTTTCCTTATGTTATCAGGCGCAAAAACATTTCTAGCGCGTCCTAAATTTAAATAGTTGTTGATCTTTGAGGTTTGCTCCATGATTTCGCCTTGCCAACCGAGCCTCATCTTGCTCTTGTGATTGAGAAGCACGAAGAGGGGGCATTATAACGCAGCGCTCTTCACATGCAATACCTTGTTCTTCTTCGAATCTTAATTACATTACAGATTTGTTGGGCAATATTACATCTTCTTGGTCGCGGCATTGTTAATAATAATATCGGCACAATAAGATTTATTATAATAGTACTCGCTAGCACTCACCACAAAATAAACACATTGACCGGTGAACTTTAATTTCAACGTTTCGCGATATTTTCAAAACATACCATAGACAACATTACGTAAGCTGTCAATTGCGTTTTGTTATATCATGAATAAATGAACGGTTGCCTTGATGTTTTGACAGATGTTTTAATGGTGATTCTTTTGTTGATAAATATGATATTTTAATACTTATTCTATTCCTGACGAAGACATATCCAAAAATATAAAAATCATAAAAAAATGTGTAGCCGTTTTTGAGTTATGAGTAGTCTAACTATCACGATTTTCATTTACGTACCGGGTCTAACAGAGATTGGAGTAGTTGTTCAGAAGGGTGGTAGGTAATGACGGTGGGAACTCATAACAAAAATTTGAAGGGAAAATGTTGATTTGTTAATGAATTAGAAGCATTTAAAGCTTTCAATTTTGTCATCGCATTTTCTTTGAAACTGAATGGAATGTACCAAGTAAATGATAAATAATCTGCTACATACTCATACTTTCTTAAATATTCATTAGAACCTAAATAAATCAATGATTACGTTTGCTACAGTATGACAAACGTCACCTTACAGATAGCTGATAAGTCAATGACTCCTTGACAATTTCCTTTTAAAATTTTTTTATGGGTTCCTACTATCATTACCTACCATCTTTCTGACCAGCTGTTCCATTCTCTGTAACACCCGGTCATCATCATCTTGCTCTTATCCCAATTATTTGGGGTCGACGCAATATATCATCTTCCTCCATACAGTCCTATCAGACGTCATCTCTGCAGTCACTCCCTGTCTATCCATGTCATACCTCACGCAGTCCATCCATCTTTTCTTTGGTCTTCCTTTACCCCTAAAGCCTTCAACATTCATATTTAAAACTTTCCTCACAACATTACTTTCATCCCGTCTCATCACATGTCCATACCATGTTAACCTTTCACTCCTTAACTTTTCCGTCACTGACGCTACTTTCAAACTTCCTCTTATATGCTTATTTCTTATTTTATCCAATCTCGTCACACCACACATCCATCTCAACATTCGCATCTCCGCTACATGCAGTCGTCTCTCATCCGTCGCTTTTGTCGCCCAACATGCTGATCCATACAGTACATCAGGTCTTATTAGGGTTTTATATATTTTACCTTTTAATTTAGGGGTACTTTGGGGTCGCATGTTGTACCCGTGACCTGCCGCCATTTCATCCATCCCGCATCAATTCTGTGTTTCACCGCACGATCCAGGTCGCCATCGCTTTGGATAAGAGAACCGAGGTATATAAAAATCCGAGCATACTGGTATAGGTACTCCATCTCGGCATATGGGTGTAAAATTGGAGAGACCGCCGAAATCGCAGAACATGTACTCCGTTTTAGGTCTGCTGATTTTCAAGCCAACATTCTCCAATTTACAGCGCCACTTCTCCAGCATGCTCTGTACCTCAAGTCCTTCTTCTCCGACGAGAACAATGTCATCAGCGAATAGCATGCACCAGAGTGCCTCTTCCTGTATCTCCGATGTTAACGCATCTATTATCAACAGGAAGAGGTAAGGACTTAACGCCGACCCTTGGTGCAAACCCACCTGCACACTGAACTCGTCGGTGTCTCCAGCCGCTGATTTTACGTACGACCTAGATCGTTGGTACATGGCACAGTATACTTCACAGGCACACTTTTCTCTTTCAGTGCCCACCACAAAACTGTTCTCGGTATTCTGTCGTAGGCCTTCTCGAGGTCAACGTATACCATATGCAAGTTTATGTGCACCACGATATTTTTCGCACAGTTGGCGCAGTGCAAATATGGCATCCGTTGTCCCGGGGCCCGGCATAAAACCGAACTGGTTTTGGGTGATCTTGCTTTCTTCTCGCAATCGCTTCTCAACCACTTTTTTCCACACTATGTGACATGACCTTTATTCCCCGATAACTGCCGCAGTCCTGAACATCACCCTTGTTTTTAAAAATGGGCACTAGCGCACTACTGCACCATTCATTGGGAATTACTTCATCCTGCAGCAACTTATTGAGGAATAAAGTCAGCCACATATATCCATCCTCACCCAAAACTTTCCATACTTCCACTGGTATACCGTCCGGCCCTACAGATTTTCCGTTTTTCATACTTATCACTGCCTTTCTTACCTCATCTATTGTAATTTCCTTTACTAGACCGACGTTCTCAGGCACATCTTTTAACACTCCACTCCATAAATTCTGTAACACCCGGTATATAGATATAAAGCGCGCAACAGTATCAAATAGGTCAATTATAAAAGTGCACTAGTGACCTATACACACAGTGTAAATAAAACGTTACTTAGTAATACAATTGTATATTTATTTCAATATAATTGCAATTATAGCTGTTTCAAAGGTTTCGCTTACACTTTTAATAGTGTTACATTTCAGATCATTAAGCCTCCTCCATAATAGGAGGTAAATTGACCTAAAATACCACGCTGGTTAGACTAGTGGCTCTAGCACATGTAGCGCCCGTGTGCAATCAATAACCTGACGCCCTCTTGTATCAAAATGCGTAAACAAAATGGAATAGGTTGATACATACAACACGTTCGACTAAACTCCGAACTTCGTTAGAATACGTTGTCGCATGCTTAGTCTCGTTGTTTAGAAATGAAAACCAGGTAAATGCGATCGGATTATGAAGTTACAGTGAGCATGGCGACCAAGCAACCTACCCAAACCTGTCAAATAACGCACCTACTACTTTTATAAATGGTTAGGCACTTGCTGCGTACTGTGCGCCCGCTTCGTGCTGAACGTTACAGTGGAGGTTCTATGTATTCCAAGCGGCTCTTGGCGCCCCCTAACACCTGGCGCCCGGGTGCTCCGCACCCTTTGCACTACAGGTGAAGCCGCCCCTGGGTGTATGGTTTTATTTCGAGTTTTTCTTCTCTTGTATATAGACGTTATTTGCATACTATATACCGTTGTCGTCATTAACTTAGGGGGTGTTGAATTATATTCATACTTCGTCACCACATAGAAAATTATAGTACTCATCATTCTCCTGCTCTTGGCCCAATTACTTGGGGTCGACACAGTATGTACCCCTCTTACTACATATTGCAAAGGTTATTAGGCAATAGTTTTATGACCGGCCGCCTGACATCAGCCCTCCATGGAAATGCAATTGCTGACCAAATGGCATAAAGTAGTGTTGGCCCAGGTCGAAATAAGGCTCTTAGTCGTCTTTTACGACATCCACGAGAAAAGTAAGGGTTGGTAGTATACGTAGCCGCTACGACACAGCAAAATAAGTACTATAACATTAATAATACATACATATCATCACGCCATATCCCTTGCAGGGTAGGCAGAGAGAACAGAGTGCCAGAGAACTCTATCTCTGCATACTTATATCTTACATTAATAATGATATCTACAATAAATGAACAACTATTAATATTAAATAATATTAATATTTATCCGAGAGGCTGACCGCGCGAGGAGGGACCGACATCTTCCCCCCGGGACGTCGCTCAAGGAGAGGGTACCCCGCAGTGGGTATTCCGTTGGGCCGGCCACTGACGACAAGTTCACGCTGCTCCGGTGGCCGGTCCAACGACGAAGGCGAGGTTCACGGGTGGGTTACGGGTATACGTACTTACCTAACACAAAAAAAAATAAAAAGTAGTTATTATATTTTATCAGATTTGCTGACGTCTATAAACACTACTCCAATGTAATTTATCGCAGTATTATGAAAAGGTTAACTGATAATAATCTTTCTTGGAAATTAACGTTACAGACTTCGGTTTAAATCCACGAGTCCCGGGCTTAGGGTCGAAAATTTTAATTGTTTTTTTTTATTAACTTTAAGATTAAATATTTTTATTTCTTTTTCCTTTTTACAATCTTAAAATAAAATAATTTAAAAAATAAAATTCTTTTATTAAAATGATTAATCATGTAAGTACAAAAATTTAAAATATCTGACAAATTGGTAATAAAAAGTTTTCGTTAAGTTATTATAAGGGTTTATAAAAACCGAATACGAGCGAAAAATGTCACAAGTGGAATTCGAACCCACACCTGTTGGCAATCCGTTCCAATCGTGCTGCCACTTACACCACCGTGAACTATTGTAGGACATTCAATTCCCATTCAAAGGTGTGGGTTCGAATCCCACTTGTGACATTTTTCGCTCGTATTCAGTTTTTATAAATAATCAAGCATATTAATTATTAAATTCTTAATTTCAGTAATTATTATAAGGGTTGTTATAGGGATGTGGGTCTTTTTTTTGGCGGCGGTCTATGGAGTGATTATACCCTTTTAAATCTGTTAGGGACGACAGAAGAAATGCGACCTCATAGATTCGCCGTTTAAGTACCTATCTACGCCGTGCGAGTGGACCACCGGTATATTAACTTGCGCCATGGGTGACATCGAACCTAAGTCACTGGGCATCTAACTGATATTTCTTGAGATTTATATATTTAATAGTGGCAGGACCATGCTGTGGACAATTCCGTCTACAGCCGGGCCGTCCGGGGTAGTACCACACTCTCACAGAAGATCGACGTCTGAGTAATGGCAATGTGCTATTGCGCTTCGTTCGGTGAGCGAGAGAGCTGGAAGCCCAACTGGGTGGGTTTGGGGATTGTAATGGTAGGCAGCGACCGAGCGGCGAATGGTAGGTAGCCTATACTCTTAGTATAGCAAAGGTCCATGGGCAGCACTGACACTTACGATCAGATGTGCTGCTTGTTCGTTTGCCACAATAAGCTATATAAAAAAAAAGATTATCGCATACAAACAGACAAACCATTCATCTTGGTAATATAGATAATATTTATAACATTGTATTATTAATGTTATTGATAAGAATTTAATTAAGTCTAGACTGACCGGCAATGGATTAATAATACAATGAGACTTTATATATTGTAAGACTAAAGGATATGATACGCATATATTATCTATGCAAGTGAAGGACAACTCGAAATAAAACCTTATATCATCACGTCTGACCAGCGTGGTAGAGTAGACCATTTTTTTTTCCTTTTTGTAAGAAGAGAAGAGCCGAGCCGGCTTAGCAGGAGGACGTTAATGAGTTGAGATAAAGAAGATAATTGAGAACGTAAGTGAATTAATTTAAAATAAACAACTCTTCAAATAAATGTGATTAAAAATATTCCACGTATGTATATACGCTGTGTGGTAGCGGCTACGAATACTACCAACCCTTTCTTTGCTCGTGGATGTCGTAAAAGATGACTAAAGAGTCTTATAACGACCTTTTTTTGGTTTTTTATTGTTTTTTGTTTACGCTGTGGAAATGCTTTTACGCACTATCCCCCGCCAGTGACAGACGAGGGGGTGTGTGGGACTCGCCGGCCATAGATGTTGGCGGCCGGAATACCCACTAAAAACAGCAGCGGTCCCTTCCGCGCTTTTACGTGATGCCGGAGAGATCGTCTAATAACATTCTATCCCCGACACCCCTACGCTTGGCCATCTGGCCATGACCAGTCAGCCGTCAAGGCGGTGCCTTATAACGACCTGGGCCAACTCCATCTGATGCCGTTTAGTCGGCAATTGCATTCCCAAGAAGGGTTGACGTCTGGCAGGTGGCCGGTCATAAAATTATTGCCAATAACTTTTACAATATGTAACTACTATGAAAGAAGAGAACATATTGTATCGACTCCAAGTGGTTGGGATAAGAGTAGGAGAATGATGATGTATATTCTATGTCATTATATATCTTTAAAAAAAAATTGGAAATCTAGATTATTTTAATTTATTTCGTTTGTTTGGTTTTCTTATCCTTTTTTAAAGATAAAATCCTCGACTAACGAAATAATCCCTGTATTGTGATGTGATGTGTTTTGACTTTAGTTTCAACTAAATATCGCCATGGGTGAAAATCAGCTTTGTAATTAGTGACAGCAGAAGCTCAGCCAATTCCCTTTGCCAATTTTAATTTTCTTTAATTATAATTGATTGTTTTTAGATTTGAAAATAAATTATTATTATTATTTTTAGTAGAATATTCATTTTTAAGTCATTCTGTATAATTAACTTAATCATTATCATCATCACAGCCCACATACGTCCCACTGTTGGGCTCGGGCCTCCTCCGTAATGGGAGAAAAATTAACCTACTATACCACGCTGGTTAGACGTGTTGGTATAGGCTTTTGTTTCGAGTTTTCCTTCTCCTGCATATATGTTATATGCGTTTTATATCCCTTAGTCGTCTCTTACGATCACCCAAGGGTGAGATAGGGGGTGGTGAAATGTACTCTTACTCCATCACTACACGCAAAGTTAATTAACTTAATATCTTCAGATATTACATTGAATCAATTTCATTGTTAACAAACAATACATTTTAATTGTATATAGACGCTATATTTACACATAAGCACTGTAGAAATAAAGAAAAAAGGTTACCTTGAATTTGATCGCAGCGCCGCCTACAATCCTATAATAAATTTAAACATCTTAAATCCACCTTAACATATATAAAAATGTAATCAAAATCTGACGAAAATATTTGATATTTAACGAATTCTTCATTTTGTAATTTATTCAATTTGTTCTACTTCTCTATTGCGAGGTTTAAATAAGTTACGCTGGTACCCTTTTAGATAATTAGGAGCGTGAACGGCTGGAAGCCATTCTTCAACCGAAATTTTTTTCTAGATTTATCTAGAGAAAAAAATCCTATATACCTATTAAGGTATCTTTAAAGAGAGAAGGAAAACCCGAAACGAAACCCTATACCAACACGTCTGACCAGCGTGGTATAGTAGGTCAATTTCCCTCCCATTATGGAGGAGGCTCGAGCCTAACAGTGGGACATATATGAGCTGTGATGATGAATATCTTTAAAATAGATTATCACATAAAAATATTACATATCAAGCTTACTGAGAATGTAAACATATTTTTTTTTATTGCATTTGGCAAAGATACAAACAGTCACGTGTTTGTACAAAATACTCAAACGGATTATTATATAACGAAAGACCTGATTACCTACTGAACTTTAAAATTAGTTTGACAGATAAATATACACGGCATAAAGTTTTTTTTTTATATATAAATTTATTCGTGTAGTGACTCCATTTCTTGCTTGTGGGTGTACGACACCCACGAAATGACGAATAAGAGATGTATTTACTTGTCTGAGCAGTAGCAATGTGCTGTTCTACTTCATTCGATGAGTGAGAGAGCTACAAGTACAACTTTTTGGGTGGGTTTAAAGTTTCTTATTAGTGGGCAGCTTAGCTGTACCTCTGGCATTGCAAAGATCCATGGCGGCAGGAACTCTTACCATCAGGTGTGCTACTCGCTCGTATGCCATCAGAAACAATAAAAAAAATACGCCAAGTGCGAGTTGTACTCGCGCGCGAAGGGTTCCGTACCATTATATATAAAAAACCCTCTTTTATTGTATCCCTTAATTTTTTTTTTTAATGAATTATATTTAAAGAGAACATAAAATGTAATATTCTGTGAATCTTTAAAGCGTCTACCTGTCACCGTTATTAGTATCGAGCAAAAAACGGCAAAAAAATCAAGTTTGTTGTATGGGGAGCTCCCCTTAACTATTTATTTTATTTTATTTTTAGTATTTGTTATTATGGAAGGTATTAGTATGAATTTATTATTGTTATTTAGGAAGGTACACCACTGATATAGAGCGAAGAGTGAATGCGGGAAATAGAGTGAACGGATCGTTGGGGCAACTTTTCGGCAGCCACCACCTCAGCCAGAAGGCACGTGTAGCAATACATAACGCAGTGCTTGTCCCAACATTACTGTATGGAAGCGAGAGTTGGGTATGCAGAAAAGAGTATGATAGTAAAATTAATGCGGTCGAAATGCGATCTCTGCGGAAAATCTGTGGAGTTAGGCTGACCGACCGCATTCGTAACGACGACGTAAGAGAGCGAGTAGGTATGAAAGAGAGTATTGGTGTAAAGATGCGAAAGGGAATGCTCTGATGGTTCGGACATGTGGAAAGAATGCCGAACGAACGCCTGGTTAAGAAGATATACAATGCGAAAGTGGAAGGATGTAGGTACCGAGGGAGACCGAGACTAACCTACCTAGACCAGATCGGTCATGTACTGAAGGAAGGTGGAGTCAAGAGTCTCCGAAACCGGCGAGCGTGTATGAAGAGAATTATGAATGTTGAGGAAGCGAGTGAAGTATGCAGAGATAGAGTTCTCTGGCACTCTGTTCTCTCTGCCTACCCTGCAAGGGATATGGCGTGATGATATGTATGTATGTATGTATGTATTTGTTATTATAGCGGCAATAGAAATACATCATCTGTGAAAATTTCAACTGTCTAGCTATCACCGTTCTTGAGATACAGCCTGGTGACAGACGGACGGACGGACAGCGAAGTCTCAGTAATAGGGTCCTGTTTTTACCTTTTAGCTACGGAACCCTAAAAAAGGTCAATTGCTTGATTGCATAAGCGACATTTTTAACACCTAACGCAAAAAGAGGGGTTCTATAATTTTGACATGTCTTTGTATCTGTATATCTGTCTATGGCATCGTAGTCTCTAAACGTATAGATCGATTATGGTGTGACTTTTTTTGTTCAAAAACTACCGCAATCGAAATAGTTCTAAACTACAATTGTTCTGGCGTTTCAAATTCATCAGCTCTGTGTTTCCTGCTGTAGGGATCTTAGACACCTCCCTGCAATAAGGAAATAATCCTTGTATTTCGGGGGACTTAATAAACATATAATTAACGCTGATAAATTACACCCAGACTTAGAACAACAGCTTGTGGATCGCACAAATAATTGTCCTGCGTAGGAATGGAACCCACTGGCATCGAAGTTCGATATCTTAACCACTACGTCATCTTGTGCAGTATTTTTCACAACTTATATTTGATTTAATATTTCAAACAGGCATGTAAGACGGTACCACTGAACTAGCGAAGTAGATAACGAAATTCTGTTTTGACTATTAGTAAAGGCATCAAGCTGGACATTATTGGATTCATCTTAAGTCTTACCTAGTTCTATTCATATTTTTTTTATTTTTTTATTTTAAGCTATTCCATAGACTTTTTGTCTGTGTTCTTTTTATGTTTAATTTAATTATTATTGTGGTTTGTTTACAAAATAAATTTTCTTGAAGTGGCTTTATAACAGTTGGTTGAAGCTTTAAGAGCGTAATTCATGTGTCATAGATGTTAAGTGACTACATGTCTTTTTGGGGTTTCTTTTTGGCGCTGGGGGTCTTGTTATTAGTAAAACCCTTCTAGATAATACATAATTTATTTTGTATTACTTATATTTTTTTATGTTTAGCTGTGTGGTAGCGGCTAAGAATACTACCAACCCTTACATTGCTCGTGGATGTCGTAAAAGACGACTAAGAGCTTTATATTGGCCTGGGCCAACTCCATATAATGTCGTTTGGTCAACAATTACATTCCCAAGGAGGGTTAACGTCAAGCAGGCGGCCGGTCATAAAACTATTGCCAATAACTTTTTGCAATATATACCATGAAACAAGAGTACATATTGTATCGAGCCCAAGTAATTGGGATAAGAGTAGGAGAATGATGATGATGATCCCTTAGTCATCTCTTACGATCACCCACTGGTAAGATAGGGAGTGAATTGTATTCTTACTCCATCACCACGCTTAATATAAGTATATTCAATTTCTTCCAATTTTTCGTATCAAAACATCAGCAAGCATTCCTTGGCGTCTTTGTTTTTTCTTTGGTAGGCTATGGTGTGAACGCACTTTGCCCCCTCGTCCGGGGCGACGGGAAGACAATCTGTGGCCCCGTAACCTACTATATTTCTCCATCGCCATTGAGCCGGCCACTGGTACCGCTTCCTTGCCACCCGGTGGTTATTTAGCGTCTCTTATAGCGGGATAAGAATAGGAAAATGATGACTTATATTTATTTAAATTACTGAAATTTAGCATTTAATATGCTTAATTATTTATAAAACCCGATTACGAAGCGAAAAATGATGTCACAAGCGGGATTCGAACCCGCGCCTATTGGGATTCCGGCCCAATCGTGCTGCCACTACACCACTGTGACTTATTGTAGGACATGCAAATAAGTCACGGTGGTGTAGTGGCAGCACGATTGGGCCGGAATCGCAATAGGCGCGGGTTCGAATCCCGCTTGTGACATCATTTTTCGCTTCGTAATCGGGTTTTATATTTATTTCTTTTTTTAAGTTTATATTAATCATACGGAGATCTCTTTATTTTCGTTATTTCAACCCTCCATATTACTAAATACTTTGTAGCTAATCTATAATTAGTTAAACCAATCATTGCTACTATACGTGGAAGCTATCTGTTAACGGAACGACTTCATAGGATAAACAAATTGTTAGGGCTCTCTGTTAGGTGTTTTTTTTTATCTACTTAATATTTTTAAATAAGCAATTCTTGATCACGTCTGACCAGCGTGGTATTGTAGGTCAATTGCCCTCCCATTATGGAGGAGGCTCGAGTCCAGTACATATATGAGCTAAGATAATGATGAATTCATGCAAATCTTTATATATTTAAAATCTTGAAAAAGGCTCCAATGATTTCCATGAAATTTAGTAGACAGCAGGTTTCAATTGAAATGAATAAATTGGTCTACCTAGGTTTTATTTATGGAAAAGCTCACTTTATCACTGTTTTTAGGCAATGACAAAATATAATTGGAATATGAGGGTAAATTTAAATGAAAATAGGTTAGTCAGACAGTTCCTCAATCCAAACGGACTAAGTTCAATCTTTAGTCTTCCCTTTTTCCTTCTACCACGTTATTACTACTTTCTTTTATTAATTCGCTTTCTTATATGTCTGTCCGGTTGGAACTTTGTAATTGATTTTAAACTAACTTCCCGATGGGCTAGATACATGATATTTAAACCATACCTCAGAAAGGGATGACAATGCACGAAAATGTGAATAAAGAAGAAAAATGACAAAAATAATAAAAACCATCATCATCATTCTCCAACTCTTATCCCAATTACTTGGGGCCGATACAATATGTACTTTGCTTTCATAGTACACATTGTAAAAGTTATTGGCAATAGTTTTATGACCGGCCGCCTGTCAGACGTCAACCCTCCTTGGGAATGTAATTGTTGACCAAACGGCATCAGATGGAGTTTGCCCAGATCGTTATAAGGCTCTTTGTCGTCTTTTACGACATCCACGAGCAAAGTAAGGGTTAGTAGTAATCGTAGCGGCTACCACACAGCCAACAACTAAAAAATAACAAAAATATAACACTAAAATCAGAAAGGGCGGGGCGGTAATGCGGTCGAAGTGCGATCTCTACGGAAAATCTGTGGAGTTAGGCTGACCGACCGCATTCGTAACGACGACGTAAGAGAGCGAGTAGGTATGAAAGAGAGTATTGGTGTAAAGATGCGAAAGGGAATGCTCCGATGGTTCGGACATGTGGAAAGAATGCCCAACGAACGTCTGGTTAAGAAGATATACAATGCGAAAGTGGAAGGATGTACGTACCGGGGGAGACCGAGACTAACCTACTTAGACCAGATCAGTCATGTACTGAAGGAAGGTGGAGTCAAGAGTCTCCGAAACCGGCGAGCGTGTATGAAGAGAATTATGAATGTAGAGGAAGCGAGTGAAGTATGCAAAGATAGAGTTCTCTGGCACTCTGTTCTCTCTGCCTACCCTGCAAGGGATATGGCCTGATGATATATATGTATGTATGTAAAATCAGAAAAGAATAGTATATTTTTTTGCATTATCAATAATGCTGTATGCGTCCCATAGTATTCGTTTTCAATCTTGAGAGAAACGTCAATTCTTTGCGATAGTAGTACTTACTACCTCTGACGGACTGAGAGGCAAGTTTATACAGAAAACTGACGTCTTTTCTTTCTTTTTTGTTTGGCGGCGGGCTATTGCTGTGGTCGCCCCACTAATACGGCAATGGAAGAAGCAATGCGTGAGACCATAGACCCGCCCAACAACGTACCTATTGACGCCGTGCAACTGGGCCACTGGGACCCAACAGTGTGATCTGCAACTACAAATTCAATTACACATTAAAAAAGAACATTTTCAATTATGTATACATATAAAAAAAAGAAAATAATCGATATCCGCTTCCCAACTGATGCAAATAAGTTTCATATATAAATTAATCAGTATCACGCCACTAAAATCTTGGCACGGGACAGGCCAAAACTATTTATAATATCGCAGCGTACTAAGTTTTTGCACTGTTCTTGTTTAGTTTTAAGACGACATTTGCTAATCTTAGGTCATGATTGTACCTATTGTGATCGGACCGGGGAATTGTCCGGTCACCCGACGTGAGGCCACCGCGTGAGGGCGACGCCCCGACGGCGAAATCTGTCGGGGCGTCGACGAGAGGAACCCGCGAGGGTAAACCGCCGGGCGGGCCACCGAAGTTAAAATCGAGTACCGGTGGTCCGCTCGCACGGCGAAGAGAGAAGGTTTTACGGTGGGTCTATGGGGTCACGCGCCGCCTTTCCGTCACCCCGGACCGATTCAGCGGGGCGAGACGCACCCATAGCCCACAAATAAAAAAAAAAAAAAAAAAAAAAAAATGATTGTACCTATTGCCATTGCATTTACAAGAATTATTTATATCTATAAAAGATGATGTTTGTATACAGGGTGGAAGTGGACCGCTCCCGAAAACGAAGACAGGGGACCCTCCTAGTCCTACTTGTAATGATAGGCTAGAAAAAAATCAAATACCCACAATCCAAGGATATTATTATTTATAGTGACACATGATATAGTTATTCATTCAATAAAGCATCATTCTCCTACTCTTATCCCAATTACTTGGGGTCGATACAATATGTACTCTTCTTTCATAGTACATATTGTAAAAGTTATTGGCAATAATTTTATGACCGGCCGCCTGTCAGACGTCAACCCTCCTTGGTACTGTAATTGTTGACCAAACGGCATCGATAGAGTTGGCCCAGGTTATAAGCCTCAGTCGTCTTTTACGACATCCACGAGCAAAGTAAGTGTAGGTAGTATTCGTACCCGCTACCACACACCTATTTCATTCAATAAATAAACTATTATAAAAGATTCGAGTTAAAAGTGTAAGTCAAATAAACCGTTATGAATATATGTAATGAAAATTACCGTTAAAACTGCTTATAATTAATAAATAATTAAGTCTTAGCAACACACTGATCTTAATAAATAATTAACTGTTATTATTTCTTAATGATTTGTTATTTTTTTCGTTCGGTGACCGATTAAAAATACAATTCATCACCCCTATTTTGTCCGTGGGTGATCGTAGAAGACGATTTAGAGATATGATATGTGCAAATTTAAATTAATTTATGGATTATAAACCCCGTGACCTACTTCATCATCTCAGCTTATTTAATATCACACTGTTGGCTCGAGCCTCCTCCATAGTGGGAGGGAAATAGATCTACTATACCATGCTGATCAGACGTGTTGGTATAGCGTTTAGTTTAGAGTTTTCCATCTTTTCATATGCGTTTTATAATTTATATCCCTTTGTCGTCTCTTAAGATTACCCACGAGTAAAATAGGGGGTGGTGAATGGTATTCTTACTTCGTCACCACACGGCAATTGACCTATTTACATATCAGTTTTAAAATTATCAATTTTAACATTTCAAATTGATCCAATAACCTACCACTCGATCAGAACATGACCGCTACTGAGAATATCTGGCAAGAAGACATGTGTTAATAAGTATTTGCTTTAGTGTGATGCAGTTCAAATTAAAAAAAAAACTCGATTATAAAACAAAAGATTAGGCCTTTGTGATCCCACAAACATTCAATATACTTGAATTAGGTAACAAATATAACAATAAAAACCACTTTTATTACGTACGGTTCATTCAAGGTCATGGCATTAGTCCACTCGACAGATGGAGAGAGTTCGCAACGTTTTTAGGAACTCTTGTCTCAGATGGTCTCTTTTTTTTATGCGTTGGACTATGGAGGCGACGGAAGATTCGGCGCGTGACCCCATAGACCCCCTGCAAAGCGCCTCTCTTCGCCGAGCGAGCGGGTCACCGGTACCCGATCTCTATCTTTGGTGGCGGTCTCAGATGGTCTAACAGTCAGATTGTCAGATTAACTGCCAAAATATAAAACAAGAAATGTTATTGATATTTTGAGGATTCATGTACATCCCACTGGGCTGGATACTCCTACAGTATTGTGAAGGTCATAATAGAGGTCAGTTTCTTTCCTATTGGAAAGAAAATAAGTTTTAGAGTTTTATTTGAGTTTTTCTTCTCTTGCTTCTTTCTCATAGATTTTGTCATTTTTAACCACGAGTGAGATAAGGAATTGGAGAATTGTATTTCTACTTCGTCATTAAACAAAAGTATATTAATATGATATTACAAAATTTTAACATAAAAATACCGACTTCGAAACAATATAGTTGAGATCAACCAAATACTATTGATTATAACTCAAAAACTACTGATCAGATATTGATCAAATTTAAATGGAAACACATGGCAAGAACCAGCTTTCAAATAAAAAAGAACCATCCAAATCAATTCTCCTAGAAAAAAGTTCTGAGGTAATACTCATAAAAAATAAAGACGAAATGAGAACCTCCTTTTTTGAAGTCGTTTAAAAACAATTTAAACGTATTTTTTTTTGGAAATACCATTTTGTTTACACCTTTGTCGCTTTTATTTATAACAATAATATGTATAATTTTACGAGTAGCCACGTGCTGTCCCGCCATTAAAGTATAACGGAGTGTAATTCTTACAGCGTAATCGTAATCTTTAAATAGATCAAAAGATATACCTACGTCAATATAATACAGAGTAACTAATGTTTTTAGTTGTTGGGTGAAAAATAGCTTATGGTTTTGTTGCAATCTGTGGCTGAGGGTTTTAGCGCGAACGTGAGAGTGTCATGTGACGGTCTTATATTCAATATTTAGTGTTTAAAATAAAAATATTAAATTATTTTAATGATTTTATGTAATATAATGCATAGAAAATGCTAAACTTTACTGTATACTATGTAGCAATACTTTACTTTTTTTCATATTTTACCAAAGTGCCCAGAGGAAACCAGTAATAGTGTGACCAATATATTATTGAAGATAAGAAGTATGATTATACTTATTAACGGACAATAATTTCAAATGATGTATGATAAATATAGATGTGGGATAATAGTACTTCTAACCCCGCTATAAAATTACAAAATAAACAAAAAAATTGGAATCTTTGAATTTAAAGGTACTCGTATGTCTGTTCAGCGACAATAGTTTCTCACCCTATGATGTGAGACTAAAGACTGTGAGACTAAATATCTAAGCCTCAGTGACAACAGTTTTATGTCGTCTCCCTGACGTCAACCCTCCTTGGGAATGTAGTTGTTGACCAAACGACATGAAATAGAGTTGACTCAGGTTTAAATAAAGCTCTTACTCGTTAAAAAAAAATAAAAAAAATAAACCACATACCTTTTTTAACCAAATACTACTATAGTAAAACATTCCCAGCAAAAGGCAAAGGTCAGAACTAAAAAATAATTATGCGTGCGTACAAAGTACACATATCAGAAGTGAAACTCTGGCAAACTAATTTTTAAATCTATTTTACATACATCAACCAACTCTCTCTCTCTCTCTCTATCTCTCTCTCTCTATCTCTCTCACTCTATCTCTCTCTCTATCTCTCTCTCTCTCTCTCTCTCTCTCTCTCTCTCTCTCTCTCTCTATCTCTCTAGTGGGGGTCAGATAGTGGGGATGCTACGAAGAGTCGCACAAAGAGGAGACCGAGAACGTCTAATGTGTTCTATCTCATTCTCTCGCCGGCTGAATCCTAACAACGATTCTAAAGAAGTTTCACTTCAAAAATATTTTTTTCACCCATACGTTAGGCACTGGCAGTGCAGCTTGCAGCCTACAATGGGCCCTGCCCTTTGTGTTTAGCAGAATAGATGCAGTCGCGACATTGTGTGCATGAGAGAACATACAAACACTTATTTAATATGACGCTAGCATAATGTAGATATGACTACTTAAAATAATTTTTCAAAAGAGTTCTTCATCATTATCAGCCCATATACCTCCCAATATTGAGCTCGAGTCTACTTTATAATAAGGGAAAAATTAGCCCACTATCCAACAGTGATTAGACGTATTCGTGTTAATTACTAATGACTGCACAAATGGCGTAGTGGTTAAGATACCGACCTTCCGTGTCAGTGCCGTGGTTTCGATTCCCACGCAGGACATTACTTTTTGCGATCCATAAAGTGTTGTTCTAAGTGTGGGTGTAATTTATCTGCGTTAATTGCCTGTTTGTAAAGTCCCTCGCAATACAAGGTTTATTTCCTTAGCACAGGATGGTGTCCCTAAAAAAAAAATATTAATTAAAAAATCTGCGTTTTGACGGAGTAAGAATACAGTTTATCACCCTTTTTTCCCCATGGACGTAGTAAAAGACCTAAGGTAAATAATATGTATATAACATCTACGCAAAAGAAGGAATTTCGAAATAAAACTCTTATTAATGTAATATAATCTAACAACTTTTAAGAAGAAACAGCTCACGACATCCTGTGCTTACATAGTGCAGTCTCTGGCATAACGAATGCGGCTACAATTCTCTCACCCACATATTATTCGTTATACCTATATTTACATATGCATACTTCCGTGTGGTGACGGAGTAAGAATACAATTCACCACCCTTTCTTATCTGTGGGTGATCGTAAGAGACTACTAAGGGATATAATATACATATAACATCTATGCAAGAGAAGGTAAACTTGTAATAAAACCCTATACTAACCAATGTGACCAGCGTAGTAGCTCAATTTCCAAAACCCGATTACGAGCGAAAAATGATTGTCACAAGTGGGATTCGAACCCACACCTATTGGAATTCCGTTCCAATTGTGCTGTCACTTACAACACTGTGAACTATTCTAGGACATTCAATTCTCGCATCGTATTATATTGAATGTTTCCAATAGGTTTTTCTCGCGTAATTGGGTTTTTATAAATAATCAAGCATATTAAATGCTAAATTTCAGTAATTTGAGGTCAATTTCCTTTCAGTTTTGGAGGAGACTCGAACCCAGCAGTGGGACGTATATGAATTGAGATGCTAAATATGCTTACGAATGATTTTTAAACCCACCACCATATCGTGCCATGGTCCTATCCTCTCTATTCTAATCATGAAAAAAGGCCGCCGTACAAGGCGGTCAACTGAGTTCCGTGCTCAGTTTGCGATTTCTTTTTAACTCCCGATCTAGTGATGTGACACATTAGTAAAATTAATCATCATTATATATTCAGCCAATTACACAAAGTCTTTAATTAGATATTTTATAAATCGTTTGATTTTTAATATAAAAATACGATTAAATTTAATTAATGATTTTAAACATACTGATTTCGGATGTTTATAACATTTGAAATGAAGTTATTTTTTTTTTTACGAATTTTATTGTGTTTACTTGTTCGATCTTTCGAAATCTTTTCAGCGTTTATGGTCAAGGCTAGTGTGTATCACGTTCAACAAGTCATCGTTATTACAGAGGCTTTTTTACCTTTATGAATTTTTCTGAATATGGCCGCGTTGCGATCCGGCGTATTAGTAGGTAGGTAGCATATTAAATTTATCAGGAATAAATTAATACTATTTTATAATATAGTTATTATCATAAATTTAATGTTTAATTAAAAATTATTAAATAATAACTAATCAATATCTTTATATAGACCCGTAATTAATTAATAAATGTTACTGTAGTAAGATATCACGTGTATTTATATTTTCGTCAAACGCTGCGATTTCTAAACTGAAAAGCGGCGTGTAGTGTGACTTGCCGTTGCCAGGTAGCGAAGGAAGTCGTTTAAAGTAGGTGATCTGTATAAAGACCTTTTGGCGAAGTATAAAAAGAGTAGAGGAAGGGAGTTAAAAATGCTAAAAAAAGATCACGTGATTAATGGATGTCCCCATATCTGCTTTCTATTTTACGATAGAAACAATTAATACGAATTACATAAAATCCAAAGAAAAAACATACAATTTATCGTAAAATTTCAACTTTTTTGAACACACGTTGTCCCTTTTGATTTCGATACAGATACGAGATAGCAAAGTTATATTACCAAGTGCTCTTTTTGAATTTCAACATTACCACCTCGTTATTTATAAAATCCGATTACGAAATGAAAAATGATGTCGCAAGCGGGATTCGAACCCGCGCCTATTATCGTGCTGCCACTACACTACCGCGACTAATTGTAGGACATGCAAATTTCATTTCGTATTGTATTTACGTCTTAAGGTGACGGTGTGCTATCTACCCGACAATGTTTACACATTGTTATAGGCTTAATACTTCAAACTTTACAGTTAGAATTGTATTAAACGATGACACAACCTTGTTATTTAAATTACTGAAATTTAGCATTTAATATGCTTAATTATTTATAAAATCCGATTACGAAATGAAAAATGATGTCGCAAGCGGGATTCATAGGCGCGGGCTCGAATCCCGCTTGCGACATCATTTTTCATTTCGTAATCGGATTTTATAAATAATTAAGCATATTAAATGCTAAATTTCAGTAATTTAAATTACCACCTCGTATCTTTCAATCAAAATCTATAAAATTACCAATTTTCAAAGCTTCCGGCAAACATACCAAGTAACACCATTGTTTTGCACCAAGTCACTGTACTTAGTTTTTTTTTATATTAGCAATCAGGTACTAATACGAACCAATTGTTGCAGTGTAGTATTGAGTTACAATCTCATTGTACTAATTATTTATTATTTTATGCACAAATTATCAGATTCTTTACACCTTAAGTTTTTCATATTAGTCGTTGCCGGTCAGTAAGTCAAAACGTCCACTTCAACAGTAATATGACCACACTATTAATGGTATCTTTTGAGAATTTAGGTGGAAATTAAAACATTTGTAAAGCACTTATATGTTATATTCACTATACCCCAGTAGTTCCTCCGCATCACATTACATAATATGCTCTCAAAATTATCTATTAAAACTAAATTATTGAATATAATACAAAACTACCACATAATACTTTCACGCTCCCGGCAATATAACAAAATTTTATTTTCGTTCCCTAAACGGCAAATGAGCCGATGTTTATTCTGCCAGTTTTAAGTTTTTTTTTTCATAAACACCTCAAGGCTTTCGATATTAATCACAAACTGACAGGTGACAACTGATTCTTACCTGACATCACTAATCTATGCCCATTGTTTATGAGCAGCGGCGCGTCGTTTGAGATACGAAACGCGTGTTTAGGGCTGTGAAAATAAAAAAGATAGAAAACAATATTTGCATAGTTTTTAATACTATTTTTTTTATAAAAAGATCGTATAGCTATTACAATAATACATATAAAAATATTATTTGTAATAAATTTTTTAGTAATTTTATTTCTCAAATTATTAAAATTATGGCGTAACTTGTATTTTTATGTATACATATTTTTTTACACATCGTCTCAAAGAAGTTATTGATTAATTTCTTAAAGTTTATTAGAAACTTCATTGGTGACAATGTTGTCAAAGTAATGACATTACTTTTACTTTGATCAAAATATGTTTGTTGGCTGTTTGTAATTACAAAATATTTTATCAAATTTCTACTTAAATAAATATTTACATAACACTAATATTCTCACAACAATGTTACATTTATATCGTCTCCAATTAATCTTTGAAAAGACTGGAGCGATTATAATGAGATTTTATCTGCGTGGTATGTAATTTATAAGTGATACACGCAAATGGATGAGATTAAAATAAATACAAACATATTTAATGACACTTGCACCTAACAATTGTAGCGGTAGCCCTGATTTTGTTGTGCGTATAATAATTTATTATCTGTGAACGTTGACAGTTGGCGGGAAAACTGAAAGAAATATGGCAAAATTTTTTCGAGGCTATATTGGTAATTTTTATAAAGTTATATCAACAAAGGTTGTCTGTTTGTAAATGAATAAGAATAAAGTTGAGAAAATATATTAGATTAACTTAAATACTAAAGTTAGGACATCAACTATCCTTGGGAATAGTGGTTAACTCGTAATCCATGCTGCTTGTTGGATTTAATTATAATCTTTTACATCAAACTGGATCCAATGCTTACTAAACATATTCTATACAATTATGTATTTATAAAAAAATATTTAAAAAGAAAACCCATCGAATTTCTAGGCGGATATTTTTAATGGCGATCGCGTTCCGATGGCACTTTACTGGAATAATTTAAAATATTATAATTAATAATATCTAACGTGACGCGGGCTTTCTACATAATAAGTTCTTATAAATCATCATTACCTTGCTCTTATTCCAATTACTTGGGGTCTACGCAATGTCTTTTTCTTCCACACTATCCTATACGATGTCATCTCTGCGTTCACTCCCTTTATATCCATATTATGCTTTTTTTTTCTTTTATTGCTTATGGTGATACGTAATGTCACTGCCGCCCATGGACCTTTGCTATAACCAAGGCTATAGCTAGGCCGCTTTCTACCATTACAATCTCCAAACTCACCCAGTTGGGCTTCCAGCTCTCTCGCCTACCGAACGAAGCGCAATAACACATTGCCATTATTCAGACGTCGATTCTATGCCAGAGTGTGGTACTACCCCGGACGGACCGGCTTGCGGCTGTAGACAGGGAACTGTCAACAGCGTGGTCCTACCACTATTTCTTCACGCGATCCATCCATCTTTACCGATGTAAATCTTCTGATGTAATCTTCCCATACTTAGAAGCCTTCAACATTCATACATAAAACAAAAAAATATTATGAATATGAATTTTAATATTTTGCGTAATAGCTTCTGTCACTTTGTGATTTTATTAATATTTTTCATTACTAGTTTATATTTTAACAAACCATAACTATGTATTTTTATTGATAAAGTAATACTTAATTATTACAGTATTAGCCGATGTTCTTGTCAAAAATATAATAGTTATCAATTATTACTTGAAATATATAATTACATATAATAATTTTAAGATGTATTCTTTTTAAAATTAAACATCTAAATAATAAAGTGATTAAAAAAATCGTCGAAAGAATAACGAAACTCAAACAAATGAGTAACATTTCGTTTATCTGTTGTTTTAATCGATTCTTATATCGATTTAAATATAATACCGATTATTTCGACACAACGCTGGGGCGTTATCATAAGGCCATAGATTAAAAAACATAGCTTTTAATTAAAAGTAAAAATAAAAAGGTACGTTTCCATTAGCGGGATACGTGTCAATTGAAGAGGTAAAGCGGGTTACACACGGCCGTTACGCGATAATCTGTTACGGAATAAATTTATAATAATTTATCATTTAATGGATACAATGATTTGAATCGTAGATAATTGTAATGTTTTAATATATACTACTTGTAGGTTTTATTATAACATGTGCAAGAGTAGAAGGTATGCTCCTCAAAAAGAGAAATCCAATTGTTTTTTTAATACAAACCTCTTATTACATTATTATTTGAATGGAGGTTCGTTGTGTGGTATTCAAAATAATTATTGCCGCGGTTTAACACGTTATATATATATATATATATATATATATATATATATATATATATATATATACATTTGCTTTATATTGCCTTAAATCACGAAGTTGATGATAAATGCGTTTGTATTTCTTCATATTATGTCGCTCGTTTGAAGTTATTGTCTGTCAGTAAATCAAGTAATTCTCATTCTCCTGCTCTCATCTCAATTACGGGTGGACGCAATATGTACTCCTTTTCCGTCGTAAGCAGTACAAAAATTATTGGCAATAGTTGCATGACCGGCTGGCTGCCTGAAGTCAATCCTCCTTCGGAATGTAATTATTAACCAAACGGTATCAGGTGGAGTCGGCCCAAGTCGATTTAAAGCTCTTAGTCGTCTTTTACAACATTCGTGAGCAAAACATCAATAAATGAAGTCTTTAATTAAGTATTGGCAATTTAATTATACCCTCCTCTCGGAATATTAGTGGAACAAGAGAACACACCTGAAGCACTTCTACATCATAGTCATTAAACTTTAACACTTTTTTTACTGATATCGATATACATACATACATATCATCACGCCATATCCCTTATGCGCCATATGGCGTGATGATATATATGTATGTATATATGCATATCCCTTGCAGGGTAGGCAGAGAGGACAGAGTGCCAGAGAACTCTATCCTTGCATACTTCACTCGCTTCCTCAACATTCATAATTCTCTTCATACACGCTCGCCCGTTTTCGGAGACTCTTGACTCCACCTTCCTTCAGTACATGACCGATCTGGTCTAGGTAGGTGAGTCTCGGTCTCCCCCGGTACTTACATCCTTTCACTTTCGCATTGTATATCTTCTTAACCAGACGTTCATTCAGCATTCTTTCCACATGTCCGAACCATCGGAGCGGAGAGAGAAAGGGAATCTTTCGCATCTTTACACCAATACTCTCTTTCATACTTACTCGCTCTCTTACGTCGTCGTTACGAATGCGGTCGGTCAGCCTAACTCCACAGATTTTCCGTAGAGATCGCACTTCGACCGCATTAATTTTACTTTCATACTCTTTTCTGCATACCCAACTCTTGCTTCCAGTCAGTAATGTTGGGACAAGCACTGCGTTATGTATTGCTACACGTGCCTTCTGGCTGAGGTGGTGGCTACCGAGAAGTTGTCCCAACGCTTCGTTCACTCTATTTCCTGCATTCACTCTTCGCTCTATATCAGTGGTGTACCTTCCATCTCGGTTAAATCCACATCCAAGATATACAAATTCATCCACTCGCTCTAGTACATCATTACCTATTGTTACTCTTACATCTGTCCTGGCTTCATCTCTTTCAAAGACCATTATTTTGGTTTTGCTCACATTCACGCGTAAACCCCTTTTCTTACAATCTTCTGTCATTGTGTCGACTAGGGTCTGCAGGTCAGTCGCTGACTGTGCCAGCAGGACTGCATCATCTGAATAGAGCAAAACAGTGACCACTGAGTCGCCCATCTGGACTTCCACATTCATATCGTTCAACCTTTGGAGACATTTATCCAGATATGTATATGATAAACAGCCTGGCTGACAGAACGCACCCCTGCATATCGATACACTCATCATAATCAACTTACTCTTATCCTAATTACTTGTGGGCGATGCAATATGTACTTGTCTACCATCGTACATATTGCCAAAGTTATTGGCAATCTTTTTATGAACAGCCACCTACCTGAAGTCAGCCCTCTTTGGGAATAAAATATCAATATACACTATAACACCAAAATATTAAATAAATTTTAAGAGTGGCACATGTTATTACATATTCCCGCCAAAACTACAAAAAAAAAGAATCTTATTGGAAGTAATAATTGTTGATTATAACTCATAACCACAATTAGCGCAACGTTTGATTCTCTGAAACAATTACACAAGTCTAGACACCATAAAATATTTTATTATAATATTCGTGGAGTACAAATTGCATTCATAACCTTCAATTTGAAGAGATGCATAAAAACAAAAGATTGAATACTTAGTATTCCTACTCTACGTAAAAAATCCAGACCTCTAGATACTGTTGGAAACGGCTAAGGGACGTTAACAAATTTAATATCATTTATCATTTCTGGTTAGGAAGATATACAATGCGAAAGTGGAAGGATGTAGTTACCGGGTGAGACCGAGACTAGCCTACCTAGACCAGATCGGTCATGTACTGAAGGAATGTGGAGTCAAGAGTCTTCGAAACCGGCGAGCGTGTATGAAGAGAATTATGAATGTTAGAGTTCTCTGGCACTCTGTTCTCTCTGCCTACTCTGCAAGGGATATGTTGTGATGGTTTGTATGTATGTATGTAATATAATTTACAAGCTAGACTCCCAAGCCAATGCTATGAATACTAAAAGATGACTAAGAGCTTTACATCGACTGGGTCAATTTCATCAGAAATCGTTTGGTCAACAATTACATTCCTAAGAAGATTTGAAGTCAGGTGGGCTGGTCATAAAACTATTGTCTTTTGCAATTTGTACTATGAAAGAATAGTAACATATTGTGTGGACCACGATAAATGACGATGACAACATAGGCCTGGAAGTTCACAAAATTATTGTTATTTGTAAATTACATCTTAAATTAGTCAAATAATTTGCCACCGGATCGAAATAGGCTATCACTGAGATCTAGCAAAAAAACTTACTGGCGCTAATCTTTTTATAAGCTTTTTAATTATTAACTGCGGTATGGTGCACTTGATTCTTATCAAACGTAATTCAGAAGATTATGGCTTGATGCTAACACTGCACCTGATTACGAGTTAACTGCTAGATCTGTCATTAATCCTCTCAACCACCTTGAAGGAAAGGTAGAGGCGGATATATATGAGCTGAATTATGAAGAAAAGAAAAATATGACTTAAGATTGTAAATTGTAAAGTAATTTCATGTTTCAGGTTTCATGTAATTATGCCTTTGATTCTATGTTGATGATAGAGTAAAAATGCAATGGTTGTCAGTCTTTTTTTGCGTGAATGATTGCAAAAAACGACTAAGAAACGCAAGTAGGTAATATCACTGACAAGAAACTCAAAACAAGTAAGTAATAAAAACACAAAACAAGTAATAAATTCCTATACCAAACCGTCACCGAACTATGTGGTTAATTTATTAGTTAAATTTAAATTTTAAATAGAACAATTTCCCTCATATTATGGAGGAGGCTTTAAGCTACTAGACATATATGAACTGAGAACATCAAATGAACATAAATAAATTAAAGTTGTAATTAATATTCGTCAATGTACGCTTATCCTAATAACCAAGTGAAATAAAAAATAATAGTTATTTGGCAAATTAACAGAGTTACAATTAGTAAAACAAAAATAAATAATTCATATTCCGACTATATAATTAGTATTTGGCAGTATTGAACATAGATTATATAGAAAAAAAGAAATGCAAAAGTATAATGTCATATTCGGCCAGTGTATAACAGAGCTAATATAGAATGAATAGATAGACAGCAGACAATGTAAACCGCACTTGTCGATAGAAAGTTTCATAAACGTCACTGGCGTGATGAATCAGCGTTAATTTTGGATCTACAACACATTATTAATAGTTATTATTATTAGATTAGATTTTTTTAGTCGTATTGAAAGTCTACGGATGGTCTGCCAAGAGAAAGGCTTCGGAGTACTTTTGTATATCATTCAATAATACGCGAGTCTATTTTAAAAATGATTTAGTCGTGCTTTGGATTTTAAGTCAAGCATTACACGAATTTAATGTTGGTAATTAAACGCATTTTAATGCTTACTGTTTAGTAAGTGCAAGTGATTATTATCATATTACCGTGCCGATGATCAATCAATTAACACAGCGAAAATTAACATAATTCTCTTTGACACAACCCACATGAAAAATGCCCGTTAAATATCATAGACATCCAATTGTGTCAGTGCCCATACTAGGCTAATTAAAAAAAGTAAAACCATCGCAGGAAACGTCAGTTCTTATAGCTTTCGAAATTTGAAAAGATTGACAGCCGTGACGGGTTTGTGCGGGCGGCCAATATGGCCGAATAAGGAACTTTTTGGTTTGATTTGTAACTAGCGAATACATTGTTTATAAATTCTAATTAACACGTATTCTGTATATACCTTTATTTTAGAATTTATATAATAATAAGGGATATAAATAAAGCTATTTTTAACCGACTTCAAAAAGAAGGAGCTTCTATGTTTCATTATCTATTTTATCGGGTTTTAATTTTCATAAAATTTTCAATTCTCACGCAGGCGACACACAAATTGTCATCGAACTTCTGTAAAATCTTCGCTTCAATAAAACTTGAGTTACTGTATTTACCACCTATTCAATCTTGATTTTTTTAGTAAATAGACGGAATAAATAATAACTACGGCATATAATATTCACACAACATCTACGCATGAAAACCTCTAAATAAAGCTTACTGCACAAATGGCGTAGTCATTAAGATACCAAACTTCCATGCCAGTATTCCGATTCCCACGCAGGACAATATTTTGTGTGATTCACAAAGTATTGTTCTGAGTCTGGGTATAATTTGTCTGCGTTAAATTACATGTTTGTAAAGTCCCCCGCAATACAAGGTTAATTTCCTTAGTGTAGAGTGATGTCCTTAAAAATAAAAAAAAAACTGATCAAAGTGGTATCCTATTTTTAAAAAATCTCTGGTCCAGCAGTATGAATATCATGATGACACATGGTATTTTTAACCAGTTAACATACAGTTAAGTATTAATATAATAGAAGCGAGAAGATAGTTAAAACAGCAGCTAAAATCTTTCGTTTTCCGCGAAGCTAGTTTAAAAGATCAAAGATCATGTTCGTTGATACTTCAGTGGGTAACGGGCAATTGGTGATAATTGAACTGTGCACGCGATGCAAACATCGCTCTTAGGGTTGTCAATATTCGGAATGTGTGGAGAGTATGTCGAGAGCATAGCCTACTAAAGAAAAAAAAAGCGTTGTCAATATTCATCATCACAGCCCATATATGTCCCACTATTGGGCTCGGGCCTCCTCCGTAATGAGAGGGAAATTAACCTACTATACTACGCTGGTCAGACGTGTTGGTATAGAGTTTAGTTTCGAGTTTTTCTTCTCTTGCATAAATGTTATATGCATTTTATATCCCTTAGTCGTCTCTTATGATCACCCACGGGTAAGACAGGGGGCGGTGAATTGTATTCTTACTCCGTCACCACACGGAAAATGATTTCTAATGTTTATCTATTTTACATTTGAAATAAAACTACATACATACATACATATCATCACGCCATATTCCTTGCAGGGTAGGCAGAGAGAACAGAGTGCCAGAGAACTGTATAGTGATACAAGCCTTGGCCACAACTAGGAATTGTTGGACTTACGTATGTGTGCCTCCGCTACGCCTCAGCCCACATTTACACGTTCATCCACCAATACCTCTTTTGCAGGCCGCTGTAGTAATGTACATGTCTATATTGTCATCAACAATGCCCTGACTAATAAGATCAAATCTTTCACGACTAAGCCGTAACGCAATTAGAATTCGAAACATCACGAATGCAACCACGGTAGAAGAACAAGATATTGCACGGGAAGACCGCCGCATTAATATGGCCCAACTTCGTGGTTCTTATTTACAAGAGCAAAGCGAGGCAGCCAGTGAAACGGTACGGTTGACAATGCGAAATCGTCGAGCAAATCTCAGAGATCAACAGTTAGATAATTTTCAATGTGCATAAAGCAAAATGTGGTATAACACAAGGTACTTCTTCGTCTTGCTAGAACGTTATTAAAATACTTGACTTTTTAAATTTACATCGTAAGAATAAACGGATCCTACACGGAATGGTTTAATATTGATAAAGGTGTTAGACAGGGATGTGTAGCGTCCCCGTGACTGTTTAACCTATTCATGGATAGCTGTTTGAAAGATCTGAAAAATAATGATTGTGGTTTACGAATGAATGAGTTACTTATCAAATGTCTTCTTTAAGCCGGTGATCAGGTATTACTTGCATCATCGGCTGAAGATTTGAAGGCGATGGTAACTACTATGCATGAAGCTTTTGAAAGAAAAGGTATGAAAGTAAATGTAAGTAAGACGAAAATTATGGTTTTTGAAAAGGATAAATGTATGACGGAATGTAACATTTCTATAAATGGTGAGGAACTGGAACAGGTGAAAGAGTTTTTATATTTGGGTGTTTTGTTTTCTAGAGATGGTAGAAATGATGATAATGTTGAAAGAAGAGTAAATGCTGGTAATAGAGTAAATGGGGCACTGTACACCTTTATGAAAAGCAGAAACGTGTCCAAAAAGGCACATTTAGCTATACATAAGGGAGTATTAGTACCTACTCTCATGTATGGTAGTGAAAGTTGGCTTTGGCAGGGAAGACAAGAAAGTAGAATAAATGCTGTAGAGATGAGAGCTCTTCGTAGTATGTGTTTTGTAAATATGAAAGATAAAATTAGGAATAATGTTATAAGAGAGTACTGTGGTGTGAATAAAGAAGTAGTGACAAAGATCAAAAAGGGTATGCTTAGGTGGTTTGGACATTTAGAAAGAAAGAGTGACGAGAGGTTGACGAAGCAAATATATAAAGCAAGCGTGAATGGAACGAATACAAGGGTAAGACCACATCATACTTTTCTGCACCAAGTTGGAGATGTGTTGACGAGAGGTCTTATTAAGAGTATGCGTAATCGTAGAGCATGCATGAAGACTATTATGAGTGTGAATGAAGCGATGGTAGTATGCCTGGATCGTGGTTTGTGGCAATCCGTAGTCTCTACCTACCCCTCTGGGAAACAGGCGTGAGGCTATGTATGTATGTATGTACATAATATTCATATTTACTATCATAATAAAAAAAATAACTTAATAATATTTAATTAATCGAAATCTGCTCATTCATTAACTGTTAGGCGGAACGAAGTGTGCCGGATCGGCTAGTATATTTATATATTATGTATAAACACTTATAATTATAAGCGTTTCTGAAATACTGTGCGGGTGAACGCCTGACGTCATTAATTGAGACAGAGGTGTCACAATCATGGAAACATGTGGAGGGATTTGTCCCAATAAAAAGAGACCCTTATGGAGCCCTACAATCTACTATGGGATATATGCTCTGAATTTTATACATTTGGTTTTTTACATTGTTAAGCGACAACCCTGCCCATACGCATAATGCTAGTTAGCGGCTGCTTTCATATAATTGCTAAGAACGTCCGTCTGATTTATTATTTATAAATTATTATTGTCATTTGTCTCACTGTGACCGAACATTTCAGGGAAATGTTGTTAAAACGGACACATGTGCGAAGTCGCCATTAAAATCGTAACAATATAGATATGTACTAAAAACAAATTAGCGCTCGATTCTTTTAAACCTTATTACAGATACTCGTAAAAAAAATTAAGTTTACTTGTAAAAATAGTTTTTTTTTTTTTCATTTCATTCTGGGAAAGTTAAGTCAGATTCATCATCTCAGCTCATATACGAACCACTGTTGGGTTCGAACCTTCTTCATAATGGGAGGGCAATTGACCTTAGTAGTTAGGTATACTATACCACGCTGGTCAGACGTGTTGGTATAGGGTTTTGTTTCGGGTTTACCTTCTCTCGCATAGATGTTATATGCGCTTTATATCCCTTAGTCATCTTATAACGACCTGGGCGAACTCCATCTGATGTAGTTTGGTCAACAATTACATTCCCAAGGAGGGTTGGTTTATTCGTCTGGCAGGCGGCCGGTCATAAAACCATTGCCAATAACATTTACAATATGTACTATGAAAGAAGAGTTCATATTGTATTGACCCCAAGTAATTGGGATAAGAGTAGGAGAATGATGATGATGATGATCCCTTAGTCATCTCTTACGATCACCCACGGGTAAGGTAGGGAGTGAATTGTATTCTTACTCCATCACCATGCTTAATATAAGTATTTTCAATTTCTTCCAATTTTTCGTATCAAAACATCAGCAAGCATTCCTTAGCGTATTTGTTTTTTCTTTGGTAGGCTATGGTGTGAACGCACTTTGCCCCCTCGTCCAGGGTGACGAGAAGGCAATCTGTGGCCCCGTAACCTACTATATTCCTCCATCGCCATTGAGCCGGCCACTGGTACCGCTTCCTTGCCATCCGGTGGTTCTTTAGCGTCTCTTAGTAACACTTCTAGTAAAGATTAAAGGATTAAAGGTTTCCGTGTGGGAAGGGAATAAGAATACAATTAGAAATCCTGCAATATGTGCGATGTAAGAACACTACATATTGCAAAAATCAACCACAAGTAACTAGGATTGGAACAGAATAATGATAATAAAATATTGTCTTGCACGGTGATCGTATACGAACAGACAACACTCGACACGATGGCCCGGTATCTTAACTTCTACACTGTCTACATAGTGGAATATGTATGAATAGTTTTAATTTCCCAATCGTAAAATTTGACTCACGTATTTTTATTTGTACTGCTGATCCATATACGTTAAGAACACTTGATTATCTTAAAATTTAAGTCAATAATGTTTCACTGTAAGACTTTCTAACTGTTAATTGTTGAAGCAATCAGATTTATAGGTTGTTTGCAATGATAGTTCAGTAGTTAAATCATTTATTATGTACATACACGGTGACATTTATATCGTCTGACAAAAGCAGTTCAGTTAACGTATCCAGTATCTACTATTCATTCATACAATTAAAAGGTTAAAAAAGATATTTACTGGAATATATTTTATTAAAAATGAGATGAAGCCAGAACAGATGTAAGAGTAACAATAGGTAATGATGTACTAGAGCAAGTGGATGAATTTGTATATCTTGGATGTGGATTTAGCCGAGATGGAAGGTACACCACTGATATAGAGCGAAGAGTGAATGCGGGATATAGAGTGAACGGAGCGTTGGGACAACTTCTCAGTAGCCACCTCAGCCAGAAGGCACGTGTAGCAAATACATAACGCAGTGCTTGTCCCAACATTACTGTATGGAAGCGAGAGTTGGATATGCAGAAAAGAGTATGAAAGTAAAATTAATGCGGTCGAAATGCGATCTCTACGGAAAATCTGTGGAGTAAGGCTGACCGACCGCATTCGCAACGACGACGTAAGAGAGCGAGTAGGTATGAAAGAGAGTATTGGTGTAAAGATGCGAAAGGGAATGCTCCGATGGTTCGGACATGTGGAAAGAATGCCGAACGAACGTCTGGTTAAGAAGATATACAATGCGAAAGTGGAAGGATGTAGGTACCGGGGGAGACCGAGACTCACCTACCTAGACCAGATCGGTCATGTACTGAAGGAAGGTGGAGTCAAGAGTCTCCGAAACCGGCGAGCGTGTATGAAGAGAATTATGAATGTTGAGGAAGCGAGTGAAGTATGCAAGGATAGAGTTCTCTGGCACTCTGTTCTCTCTGCCTACCCTGCAAGGGATATGGCGTGATGATATGTATGTATTTATGTAAAAATTATTATAAATAATTACTAATACTACCTAGGCATAGGTAAATGTTTGGAATAGCAGTCCACGTGGACTTCGTAGCTGTGATTGGCTAACGTAATTACGTTAGCCAGTCATTATCATGCGGAATGCCGTATGATTTCTTTTGTTTAAAATGTAAACATTATAACCAGATTGCTATAAAATATTAACTTTATTTTATTTTGTTATGTTTTTATCGCTACCACTATCGAACAATTAAATATGTTAGACATGTTTCTTTGGTGGGATACTTTTATGGCACTTCTTTTGTAAAAGAGTGAGGAACTTACATATTGTCAATGTTATATTTTATTTGAAATTATTTTAATAAACCTCTTCTATGTGATGACCGACTAAGAATACATTTCACCATCCCCTATCTTGTTCGTAGTTGTCGTAAAAGACGACTAAGGGATATAATATGCATATAACATCTATACAAAAGAAGGAAGACTGGAAATAAACTCTATTAAAATTCGTTTCATCAGCGTGGTATATATATGGTATAGTAGGTCAATTTCCTTACTTATTTCGGAGGCTTGCATCTAGCATTGGGATGTTTATGAGCTGAAATGATGATAATAGAGAATTAAAAAAGAAAGTTTTACCAAGAGATGACGTTAAACTACTTTTGATTTTTTCTTCTTTATTATTTAACTTCTTTTCATTGTCTATTGTGCTTCAATTTGACTGCACAGAGCCATCTGTGCAGTCAAATTGAAGTCCACTACGACAGTAGTGGTTAAGATACCGAGCTTCCGCGCCAGTGCCGTGCTTGTGCGATCCACAAAGTGTTGTTCTGAGTCTGGGTGTAATTTGTCTGCGTTAATTGCATGTTTGTAAAGTCCCCCGCGATACAAAGATTATTTCCTTAGAGCAGGGAGGTGTCTTAAAAAAAATTACGTCTAAGGCTTCCAGGAATAAAACGGCTCTGGTTAAGAGGGCTCATCATCATCCTGCGAGTTATCCCAATTACTTGGATCGACGTAATAGTATCTACTTCTGTCCAACTCAAATATTATAAAAGTTATGGTAATAGTTTTATGTCCGACCGCGTGACGTCAACTCTACTTCTGAATGTAATTGTTGATCGGAAGACATCAGTTGGAGTTGACGTAGGTCAATGTAAAGCTCTTAGTCGTCATTTATATCACTCACAAACAATGTAAAGGTTGATGAAATTACAACACCTACAGCAATCTTGGTGGGAGGGCTAGTGACACATTTTTTATTTACGAATGAATTTTTATGAACAGAGCCTATCATTAAAATTTACAAAAAAAAATAATATTATAGTTAATATAAAACTTGTGTCAAAATAAGTTAGCCTACATGAAATCGTTGTTAAATATTGACCGAGGCAAAGTCTCACAAAGCTGACTTGCGAACACCAACAAGATTAGAGCTAGCCGCCGCCATGTTGTTACAAATGTCAAACTTACAAAATGGATTCCAGTTTTCGCGCGCACTCTGGGGATTTTAATGTCTATTCTATGTATCTGTAAATTGTCATAATATAGCTTTAATTATTAACATCTCATTACCTCCCACTAACTGGGTTTGAAATTTGTCAATTGTGAAAAGAAAATTGATTGAAATTACCATGCTGATCAGACTGGTTGGTAAATGTTTTTGCATCCATTGTACATTAATTCCTCTCGACGTATATACATCCCACTGTTGGGCTCGAGCCTCCTCTGAAGTAAGATGGAAATCGAGTTAATATAGGTACTACGCTGATCAGATGGGTATAAGTATAGGTTTTTTTTTTCGAATTTTCCATCTCTTCCATAGATGTTACGTATCTCTATATACATATTTATAGCCATTAGTCGGCTTTTACGACACCCACGGGCAAAATAAGGGGTTAAAGACCAGGCACGAATTAAACACAGACTCAGAACAATATTTTTTTTTATAGTACTCAATATTGTATTACGTTCCAATCGAACTCGATATACTGGTACGGTAGATCAATAACTTAGCCATTACGCCACCTTGGCAGTCAAGTTTGACTTTGCACATATTATCTTGGATTTTTTTTGCGGCTCACCCACTAAGACAAGAAGTCGATACTAGTAATCCGTCTTAATGGTTGTAGAGAATGTAAGGTTATGAGGTTGTACGCATCTTCTTCCCTCATCTCGCATTGATCACGATATAACTTGGCAATAAACTATCACAAAAAGAAAGATAGAATTCTTTTGCTAACAGGAAAATTGATATTTTTCCCGTTAGCAAAAGTTTGTTTCATTTTTTTCACTGCATTCGACCATCAATTTTTACCTAGAAAAAAAAGAAAGGTTTATTTTTAACAATTTACTTTCATTTTACGTATGTAAGAGTACAATTCGATCGCCTCTCTTGCCAATGGATATCGTAAAAGATGTGTCGTCATCATCATCATTCTCCTACTCTTATCCCAATTACTTGGGGTCGATACAATATTTACTCTTCTTTCATAGTACATATTTCATATACATAGTTATAGTATATATACAGCATAGCAATAGTTTTATGACCGGCCGCCTGCCAGACGTCAACCCTTCTTGGGAATGTAATTGTTGACCAAACGGCATCAGATGGAGTTGGCCCAGATCGTTATAAGTTTCTTAGTCGTATTTTACGACATCCACGAGCAAAGTATGGGTTGATAGCATTCGTAGCTGCGACCACAGAGCTAAAATAAAAAAGGGATAGGGGTAAAGACGCATTAAGTATTTAATAATTAGATGACATCTGTACAAGAGAAGTAAACCATGAAACAATAACTCGATATCTACAAGTTTCACCAGCGTGGTATAATTAGAAGTTTAATTTCTCTCCCACTTCATAGGATTCCCAAGCCCAACAGTGGGAAGTATATAAACTGAGATGATGATATAACAATTTAAGAATAAGTGAAAAAAAGTGCTATCATCTCTTATCCCAATTCATTTGGGGTCGATGTAATATGTCCTCTCCTACTATAAAACCCTATCAGACGTCATCTCATTTCATTTAGTTTCATTCCGTCTTATCACATATCCATATCATATCCAGCGTTCACTCCCTAGCTTATCCGTCACTAGCGTAACTTTGAATCTTTCTCTTGTACTTAGTATATGAAAAAAAAAACTAGTTAGTACATTTGAATTAGTAAGTGAATTTTATTTAATTTTATATATATATATATATATATATATATATATATATATATATATATTGAAAATGAATCTGTATATAGAATGGTTTTCTTTTTTTTATGATTAGAAAAATATGTGAAGTTTAATAACTAACTTAAGTGTATTTTACACCCTTAAGTAGGGATATATCACATAAGGGATATATTTTCAGAATATCGTCTTTTTAAATAATTAACACATCAATAAGAAATCAAATAAAAATAACAACGTAAATCATATCCCCTATTTTAAACCCCATTTTTTTTTTGGGTAGGCTAAGGTGTGGGTACACGCGGTCCGTTCCGTCTGGCGCGACGGAACGGTAGAGCATGGCCCCTGTATTCCCTTCCCATCGCCCTTGGGGCGACCACTGGGACCGCTTTCTTGACATCTGTGGCCACCCCGGCGGGTTACATAGAGGATGAAAATGCCAAACATTGAAACAAGTATTCAATTATTTTTACTGAAAATTATTTATACTTAATTAGTAGATTAGTATTTTTCTTTTCATAAAAACTTTGCCACAATCCTTTTAGAGTTGAATTTCATTAAGTCCTTTGTTAGTAAATCTCTAAGTCACAAAAAGAAATTACCATCAAATTTTAATGTTACCAGCTTCAATAATTTCGGCACGGTATTCATATATTTCAAATTAAATCAAATCATTTATTATGCATAAGCCCCATAGTAGCACTTACATATTGTCAATTGTACATATTTTTTCTGAATTTCGCATGAAGCAACGATTTATAGCATATATAAAAGAAAAATTCCGAAAACCTTAATTTTTTAGTTACATCACATATTTTTTTTATTTTTACGGAAACCTTCGTGCGCGAGTACAACTCGCATTTGGCCGAATTTTTTTTTATATATTGAGGTACGGAACCCTTCGCGCGCGAGTTACTCGCACTTGGCGGATTTATTTTTAATTATATATTTTCACGAAAGTGATTGTTTACGTGGTTAATTTATGTTAGCTCCAGTGAGATGCTTCGAGTAAGGATTCATTATTTTTTAAATTTTGTATATAATACAAAATTAGACTAAGAATATATATAAAACAAAAAAGAAACAAAAATGGCTGGACCAGATCCCACAAGCGGCACCCGATCACGAATTAACTGCTAAACAGCGATCACGCCCCTCAACCACATTCGAGGGAAAGGAAAGAGACGCTCCACGTAGCTACCGCGAGCAGAGACCTTTTCAATGAGCATGACCACACCATATATATAGATGTATTGCATTTAAAAGAAATATACAACGTATTTAAATGCACCGTTTAAAATCTATTTTATCTAAGCTTTCAATATTTTAAATAAATAATATCATTTTAAAAGCGCAACAAATTTCGTCACGATAATGATTTTATTTCTCAATACATCGATAGTTTTAAACGATTGCTTATTTTTTATAAATAATATAAAGTTTGCAATGTAATGCAAACAAATCGAAATCGCATTGAACATCGTTAGCTAGATAACAATCAAACAATTTTCGGTAGATAGATCGAGAAAAAAAGTTTCACAAAAAACTTCCGAGAGAGCTTTGAACTTTCTGGCGGGAATTAAAATGGCGCTTACGTTGTAAAATTGTCTCGGTAATATTTGGTATTTTGGAAAAAAAATATATTATTAACTCAATAATCACTTTTTACTTTGCTATGCACTAAATAAGATTATTAATAGTTTAATTATTTTTAATTGTAATACTGATTCGAAAATTTTAGAAAAAAATAACAGAATTTTATCTTTTATATTAGTTGATCGGACGCTGACAGTCCTGTACAAATCTGAAATCATTTTCTTGTTCTTATTCAAATTAAAATTAATTTATAAGCCCCTCGAGGGCACTTACATATTGTCAAACATTTAAAATTATTCGAATAAACTACCACCGCAACGCAAGACAACCGCTACTGAGAAGATGCGGCAAGAAACTCAGTGGATGGTGGATGGAAAAAAATAGTACAATATATTTAGTAACAATTAGCTCCATTGTAATGCCCCTCGATATAATGTAAAATTTAAATACAATAAAAAAAAAAAAAAAAAAAAAAAAAAGATCATGGCTGGACCGAATCCCAAAACCCGAAAGCGACATACTATCCTAATTGAGCTTTACGCAGTATGTACTCGTACATATTGCAAAAGTGATCGGCAATAGTTTTGTGATCGGCCGCCTGTCTGGCGTTAATCCAACCTGTCAATGTAATTGTTGATCAAAATGACATGAGTTAGAGTTGCTCCAGGTCATTATAAAGCTCTGAGCCGTTTACAACATCCACATGCAAAGTAAAGATTGATAGTATTTGTAACCGCTACCATACAGCACTCTGTATAAATCTAAAAACAAATAAAAATATAAATTCCTAGAAATAGACCATAGCGTCACCTAGCACGTGCAATCGTTAATCGTTAATCAACCTGACCACAGAAAAATACACAAAGTTTCACCAATACCATTTAAGAGGAGATACGTAAGCAAATCGACATTTGAAATCAAAATTCCTGGATTGAAAACGTTTAAATCAACTTTCTGCTACTCATTCTGACACTGCCTTAGGTCCATAAACGTCACAATTTTTTTTCTCGTCTTGCGTTGCATTTATTCCTTTTCTGTAATAAAATTTTAAAATGAATCATATTTCTTCTTCTTTAGATTCACTCATTTTGACAGAAAGAAAAACAAATGAAAAACGACGGGAAACAACATTTTACTGAATTGTTTCATTCTTTTGAAATGTAACCCTTTTAATGGCATATATGTGGCATATAGTATACAACTAGTACAGCCAAAAGGACTTTATTTAAAGTTAATACAGACTATATGCGAAAACACTTTATCGCAGGCCTATTAATTACAAAAGTTTCTTACTTCGATCGTGTCTATTTAGGACATACCCAGTTTTTATAAAAGCAACATTTTATCGCCACTAAAAGCAACGGTAAGCCTCGAATACTTTTTGTGGGCAATCGTGAATCGCTCGTTAAATAAAAAAATAATTGTTTTGATACAATGTCTATGCTCTTCGATTGTAAGTGATCACGCTTGGCATTTCCGGTGAACAAGATCTATATATTCTTTCTTATCATTCATCATACTTCTGCTCTTGTCCTAATTACTTGTGGTCGACGCAATATGACTCCTCTTCCATCGTATATATTGTAAAAGTTATTGGCAATAGTTTTATAACCAGCTGCTTGTCTGACATCAACTCTCCTTGGGAATGTAATTATTGCAGGTTATGGGGTCATTCGCCACCCGCATACTCAACAGATGGAACGGGAGTGGTGCAACTGGACATTTCTTCAATATTGAGTTATTTAGTTAATCGCTACTGGACTTTTCAAATACTGATATTGTTTTTCCTATTGCAATCTATCATTTTACTAGATATTCAGCAATATGTTTGACGATGATAGTGGCTTTGTACGGGAGCTGCCCAGTGACAGCCCCGTTTGTTCGTGTAACCTCCTAAATTAGGTCTTGTGGTATCTTTCTTTTCAATCTTCTAGCGAATGTTTGGATGTTCATCAAATTTACTGCCAGCTTGTTTGGATGATGTGAAACTCGCTCTTTATACGCTTTGGCTTTAAATACTGATATTTGATGACATTCACATATTTTTTGTTCAAAGGAGATGCGTAAAACTTATTTAGGCATCTCTTAATAACTCAATATTGAAGAAATGCCCAACTATATAACTACGTGGTAAAATAAAACTATATAGTAGTTCAAATTACTAAAATTTAGCATTTAACATGCTTGATTATTTATAAAAACTTGATTACGAGCGAAAAATGATTGTCACAAATGGGATCGAACCCACACCTATTGGAAATCCTTTTCAATCGTGCTACCACTTACACCAACGTGAACTGTTATGTGATATTCAATCTTCGCTCCGTATTATATTTTTGTCTTTAAAGGAGACGTGTGCCGTGCCATCTATCCGACATTGTTTACACATTGTACAGATTTAATACCTTAACTTCGCAATTAGAATTGTATGAAACGATGACACGACCCTGTTATTCAAATTATTAAAATTTAGCATTTTAACATGCTTGATTATTTATAAAAACTTGACTACGTGCCAAAATCGAATCCTATATATGACAATAATTTTTCGCTCGGTTATTTTTTATAATGTAACACAGAAAAGATGCTAAAGTGTATTGAATATAAAATTATTTATGTAGATTTCAGAAAAAAAGTAGTAGCGCAGCTATCGCTCTACTATAATTGTGACTTATAGACAGACAGTTATTAATGGTTTATGAGCGAATTCAACTTGTAAGAAAGTATTACTGATACTAATAACAATGGATGATGTTAATAGCTGATTGCCAAATCAAACTGCGTAACTAAAAAAAAATCAAGCAAACTCCTTTCCCACCAAAAGGAAAGGAATACTGAGAGCTTTGGCGGGAATCTCAAAATTTCATAAAATGCTTTTAAATCATTATAGTTTTATATAGAATACTTTTGCTGATATTTTATGGAAAAAGCTAAGTGCTAAAATTAATATTAAAGTGTAATAAATATAACAGTGGTTTGCGTGTATTTTCATGCTTCACCTGCAAATGTCTAGAGAAATACTAAATTTAGTTGTTAGTGCCCAATTAATGGCTAATAAAAACTTACCGACGGATTACGATAACCTACTCGATATGAATATGTTCTATAAGTTATTTAAAGAAAATGATTGTACAAAACTGAGAATTTTCTAATTTGGTTTAAACTTATGGATCCTGTGCCAAAATTTCATTAAAATATAAAAAAGAAGGATCGTTATGCACATAGAGTATTGGTTAATCTATTGTCGGCACCGGACCTATACATCATTAATTCATTTTATTTCAAATTTCGAACACTTGTTCGTTTTTGACTGATAGCTTTCTTAACTGCCAGTCGTGTTCAAAAGCATTAGTTGGAATGCAATGTTATCTATGGATGCCTGTTTTTTTTTCAACATAGTTGATCGTGCTCTCGAAAATGTTGTGAAAAGATAATCACATTTTTTTATTATTTAGTCTTTCATATTAAATAAGTAAAAGCACATTATTTAGGCATATAAATCAACGATGACGACGATTAATATGCGAAAGGTTAATCCGGCGGGGGAGCTTCGAAGTCCAAGTTTCTGCTCAATTGATTTCGTTGCGAAAATGCTGCTAGGTTAGACGATAGCCGAAGCCGCGTGTGGTAGGACAAAGGCTTAGTACCATATTCGGACAGAAAGACTGTTAATGTGAGCACCATAATAAGTGTAATTACCAAAAAAGTAACCTGCTCGTCGGGTCGCCGAAGTTATAAAACTAATATTGACAGCCCGTTCCATAACAAAATGAAGTACTATGGCTTTAATTACTAGGTATTTTGGATGGTCTGTGACCGAATAATAGCCTGTTTAAAAATAATGATGTGCGTACAACCGTCAAACCTGATTGAAGTAAATCTTTTTTGAATTTACTTTAGTTCAAAAATAAATGAAAAATCACGTATATCTTTGAAAGTAAAATAAATACACATTATGCGTCTAAGATCCCTTCGGTAGCTGCCAAAGAAAGCTGATGACCTGGAAACACCTGCACAGATTTGTAATGTGTAACTAAAAACCATCTCGATCACGTCAGCTTTCGAACAAGAACCGCATCATAATCAGTCCACTCGTTTAAAAGATATCACAGATACGTCAAACTCCCATTCTTCTTCTTCCTCAAGTCTTATAGATAAAAAGTATATGCACCAATCCACAAGGCCATTTTAAACAGTGGAAGGACCACGCGGTGGACAGTTCTCTGTCTACAGCCGCGTCGAGGCGGTCCGCCCGGGGTAGTACACTCTCGCAGAAGATCGACATCTGAGTAATGGCAATGTGCTAATGCGCTTCGTTCTGTGAGCGAGAGAGCCGGAAGCCCAACTAGGGTGGGTTTGGGATTTGTATTGGTAGGCAGCGGCTTAGCTGTATCTTTGGTATTGCAAAGGTCCATGGGCGGCAGTGACACTTACCATCAGGTGTGCTGTTTGCTCGTTTGCCACCATAAGCAATAAAAATAAAAAAAAATAAAAATAAGAAGGCCTCTAATCTGTTTAAGTTCCCCGGTAATATGTCTATTAATTTTCTATTAATGTCTATCGATGACAAACCCTTTTTAGACTTGTAGGTTTAATAATTCTCAGGCCACCAAAAACAAAGATCGGGTGCCGGTGGCCCGCTCGCACGGCGAAGAGAGGGGTTTGTATGGTGGGTCTATGAGGTCACGCGCCGCCTCTGCCATCACCCCGGACCGACTTGGCAGGGCGAGACGCATCCATAGCCCACTGCAAAAAAAAACAAAAAAAAAGGTTTAATACGTCTCCGATACTATAAGTTATTCTTATAAATATGTAAAGATTTAATACTTTTACCGATGCGATGCAGTCGGTGACTTTACGCACGATTGCACAGGAATGCGTATGACATTATATTTACTTGGCGCTCCCCTTTCGCTATGTAATGCGCACTTCGAATTGCTGCTTGATGTTACTAGTTTTAGACTAAATAATTGTTCACAAACTGAATTTATACGCCATAGGAGTTCATTTAATTGTCAATTTAACATAAGCTTGAAAATATTCTAATAATATAACACCAAATTGTGGTGATGGAAAAAGAATGCAATTCACCATCCCCTATCTTTTCTGTGGGTGATCGTAAGAGACGATTAATGGATATAAAGCGCATATAACATCTATGCAAGAGAATGTAAACTCGAAACAAAACCCTATACTAACACGTTTGACCAGCGTGGCATAGTAGGTCAATTTCTCGCCCATTATGGAGTGGGCTCGAGCTCAGAAGTAGTACATACATGAGCTGAGTTGATGATATAAACCAAACTGAAATGTGACCGTAAATTGAAAAAATACCAGCAAGAAACTGAGTGAGCTTGACACTTTTTAAGTTACTTCTTTTAAATACAAAAATAAAAAAAAATTATTAAAAAAATCAAAAACCCGACTGCGTAAAAAGTCACCAAACTACATAATAAAAAAACTGAAAAGAAAAAAACAAGCACTTAGATGTTCGGTGGTCTAGAATTCCATAATATATTATTGAATAAATACTATTGCAGAAAATGAAATATATTTTAATAATAGAACATGACAACTGAACAGTCGGGATCCATTGAAAAATTAGATTTGCTGTCGAATAAAGGATCCCGACTGTTCAGTTGTCATGTTTTTTTTTATGTTCTTTATGTATTTTTTTTTTATGTTGGAATAAGAATACAATTCACCTACCTCTATGTTACTCGTGCGTGATCGTAAGAGACGACTTAAGCATATAAAATGCATATAACATCTATGCAAGAGAAGAAAAACTCTAAACAAAACCTTATACCAGCGTGGTATAGTAGGTCAATTTCTCACGCATTCCGGAGGAAGCTCGAGCCCAACAATATGATATTTTTAGCTGAGATGATGATAAAATATTAGCTCCAATGTGATGCCCTTCTCATCGTCTCAATCCATATACGCTTCGTTGCTGGGCTCGAACTTCCTCCCCGATAGATATCAAATGGCATTCCTAAGGGATCTCCCTTATCGCTTATCTATCTAGATAATGCCATAATCGTGGTTTGGGAATAGGATTACACGTTTGGCCGAGAGTACTCATTGTCCTAATATTCCCTGAACCAGTTTGTACGACTCCCACAGAAAATTAGGGGTAGGTGATATTCTTAACTACACGGGGATATGTTCATGTATCTGATAACAAAAATATATATAATCCCCCTAATCTGAGGATTAAACACTATAAATTTATTAAAAAACATTAAAAGAGTTAAAACTAAAAAGTACTAGGCGAACAGAGGAGTTGAGGAGGCAACTGTTAACATAAACATTAGAAGCGGCCGACCGCAATCCGTCTGCGGCCGTGAGCAATAAAGATTAACTCGCCACCGGCAACATAGATGGTGCTGTATTCAACATATATATAAAGGATTTTAGTTTTACTTCTTTTTAGAACAGTTTTATAATTCTTTAAATAAAAGTTCTCTGCGGCCAGTATTATTCTTTAAATACTCTATGGAGTATTGGCGGGAAATTGATATACCTTGTAGCGCTTTTGTAATCCATATTTTAGCATTTATGGTGAGTATTATATTACAAAATATTGAAGGTACAATCTATATATATAAAAGAAAGTTGTGTTAGTTACAACACTTATAACTCGAGAACGGCTGCACCATTTTTTTTTATTTTTATGTTTTTGAGTTTGTTGTCGTCGGGATTAGGATATAGGATATTAAAATATGATATTAAAAATAAAAAATAAAAGAAAATTAAAAACACATCAATTCTAAACGTTCATTTGTTGATGATGTAACCATGGCAACTGACAGCACACGTCATTACGTGGCTGTATGGGATCTATTACCTTTGCCTGTCCGAATGGACGAACAAAAAATGTAAACGAACCCATTTTTTATAAAGTATACATACACTAATGACTAAGCAGTTTAGTTTTTTATTAATTGCAATTAAACGACAAGGAATTACCAAACCATTTTCGAAAGGAAACCGCGCGTTGCAATTATGAAGCTTTTAAAAAAATAAATATTTTGATACATTAATTTTTACGGTCGTATTCTTGCCAGATACGGAATATTTTATCCGACGTCTTCGAATATTTTTTTAATCAACTATTTTCTTACTTTAAACAAAATAATTGCTTTTTAAAAATATCAAATACGTTGAAACGAATGTTTTTCTTGACATATATGATAATACATACATACATACATACATATCATCACGCCATATCCCTTGCAGGGTAGGCAGAGAGAACAGAGTGCCAGAGAACTCTATCTCTGCATACTTCACTCGCTTCCTCAACATTCATAATTCTCTTCATACACGCTCGCCGGTTTCGGAGACTCTTGACTCCACCTTCCTTCAGTACATGACCGATCTGGTCTAGGTAGGTTAGTCTCGGTCTCCCTCGGTACCTACATCCTTCCACTTTCGCATTGTATATCTTCTTAACCAGGCGTTCGTTCGGCATTCTTTCCACATGTCCGAACCATCGGAGCATTCCCTTTCGCATCTTTACACCAATACTCTCTTTCATACCTACTCGCTCTCTTACGTCGTCGTTACGAATGCGGTCGGTCAGCCTAACTCCACAGATTTTCCGCAGAGATCGCATTTCGACCGCATTAATTTTACTATCATACTCTTTTCTACATACCCAACTCTCGCTTCCATACAGTAATGTTGGGACAAGCACTGCGTTATGTATTGCTACACGTGCCTTCTGGCTGAGGTGGTGGCTGCCGAAAAGTTGCCCCAACGCTCCGTACACTCTATTTCCCGCATTCACTCTTCGCTCTATATCAGTGGTGTACCTTCCATCTCGGCTAAATCCACATCCAAGATATACAAATTCATCCACTTGCTCTAGTACATCATTACCTATTGTTACTCTTACATCTGTTCTGGTTTTATCTCTTTCAAAGACCATTATTTTGGTTTTGCTCACATTCACGCGTAGACCCCTTTTCTTACAATCTTCTGTCATTGTGTCGACTAGGGTTTGCAGGTCAGTCGCTGACTGTGCCAGCAGGACTGCATCATCTGCATAAAGCAGAGCAGTGACCACTGAGTCGCCCATCTGGACTCCCACATTCATATCGTTCAACCTTTGGAGACATTTATCCAGATATATGATAAACAGCCTGGCTGACAGAACGCACCCCTGCTTAACGCCGATATTGACGTCAAACCAAGGCGACATTCCATCATCCAGCCGCACACAGGCTCTACAGCCCATGTAACTGGACTGCACAGCCTGCAGCAGTTTACCGTTAATACCATACTCCGGTAAAATGTCCCAAAGTTCCTTTCGTACAACCGTGTCAAATGCTCTCTCCAGATCCACAAAACTGCAGAAAACCCTCTGACCTAGAGCCAGATGCTTCTCCACAATATTGCGCAGAGAGAACACTTGATCCATGCATCCCCTTCCACTCCTGAAACCTCCTTGTGTCTCACACAGTAAACCATCGGACACCATCCTCATTCTCCTTTCAATAACTTTTCCATACACTTTTGCTGCCAAACTGGTCAAGCTTATGGCTCTGTAATTTGCGCAGTCATAACGTGAACCCTTGTTTTTAAACAAAGGCACGATGACTGCGCTATTCCAGTCCCTGGGAACCATTCCCGAGCTCCAACATAAATTGAGGAGCAACAGGAACGCCTCCCAGACACAAGAGCCACCGAGCTTGATCATCTCGGCAGACACCATATCAATGCCCGCTGCCTTACCATTTTTCAAACTTCTTATCGCCCATTCAACTTCATCCATACTGATGCCATCGGAGGACGCCGTTGTCGAATGTTGATCTACTAAACCACATCCAACACCGGCGCCAACCGTAGCATCCGCATACATATCGCCAAAATATTCACTCCATCGGCTTAACACGTCTTGTGTTTGTGTAAGAATGTCTCCACCTTTAGACCTTATTTTATTCATTCTGAAGGCTGACCAACCACCCCGAGACTTCTTCACCTCCCTCCAAAAGAGTTTGGTGTTACCCTCGAAGTTTTTAGTCAGCCTATCTTCTGCACTCATACTTGCTCTATCACGTTTCTCTTTCACTAAGGCCTTGGTGTCATTCTTACATTGCCGATATATTTCTTTCTTCTGTTCAGTCATACTGTCATTCAGATTCAAAGAAGAGACATAGTCCAGCCACGCTTTCTTCTTTTGCTCTACGGAAGCTGCCACTTCCGCATCCCACCATGCATCACCATTTGTTTTTCTATGCTTCTTTGAACTTCCACATACTTCTTTCGCTGTATCTACCATACTCTCTTTCAATACTCTCCAGCATTCTTCAATGTCCGATTGCGGCTGGCTTGCCATCGTCAGCCGTTCTCGGACACCCTCTGCATACTTTTCTCTTACACACTCTTCTTGCAACCTTTCAACCTTTATTCTTTCAAGCCCTCCGAAGTGGACACGCTCTCGCCAGTGCCTCCACTTTCTGAACAGACCACTAAATCTCGCAATAACGAGATAGTGGTCCGTGTCGACTGTGGGGCCCCTGTAGGCTCTTGCGTCCAATATTTTGCTTCGGAGGCGACTGTCTACCAAAATTAAATCTATTATGCTTTTCTGTTCATTCCTTCTCCATGTATACATATGGATGTCCTTATGTTGGAAAAATGTGTTTGACACAATAAGGTTTCTCTCCATGCATACATCCGCTATGAGCCTACCTGCGTCGTTCACTCTCTTATCACCAAATGGACCAAGTACGTCCTCATAGTCGGGACGCTTGGTCCCCACCCATCCGTTCAAATCTCCGCATACAATCACGCGTTCACTGGTTTCTGCCATATCCAGAACTTCCCTAACATTATCCCAAAACTTCTCTAGGTCTGATGCCACCGAGGATCCTACGGGAGCATATGCTACAACCATGAATACCTTGGTGACACCTAGTTTTATACGGACCCAGAGAAGTCTGGGATCATACATTCCGTAATCCTTCACACCTGAGGCCAAGCGAGAGGACAACAGCACTCCTACCCCCATGCTGGCTCGATCGCTCTGTGGTACACCAGACCACAGAGCCATCCCGCCACCAGGAAGATCGCAGGCGTCGCTGCCCCTTCGCTTGGTCTCTGTTACACAGAGCACGTCTAGCTGTTTGTCCGCCATGACGGATATCAGCTCGTGCAACTTACCTTCCACACAACCTCTTACATTCCACGTGCCCACCCGGCACTCCGTTCTCCTCGACTCGCCTGACTGGGCAAGGCGTGATGGGTGGCGGCCCCCATCGCCGCAACTGCCGATGTTCGTACCGACGGGGGCGGGTCGGTACGCGTCGCCTCCGGGGGACGCCCTAACCCGCATTGCGGTACGCATTTCGAGCCGGATTAGCAGTCTAATTAGACTGGCAGGGGACGCGAACGAGCACGCTCCGGACTATGCCCCCCAAATTGCACTTATAGGATAATATTATCATATATATATATATATGATAATATATATATATATATGATAATATTATCCTATAAGTGCAATGTGAGAAAAATACAATCATTTTTAGGTTTGAAAAGTGCTCGATTTTCATATATCGAGAGTAGAGCAAGCGTGCAATGCAAAATTTGACCGGTCAGAGTTCATTTTGTGCGAGTGTTACGAATTTTTACGAATATTGTTATAATAAAACATATTTTTTTGTTTGTTTACCTAGTGGTACCTACAGGTTGTGTTGTTTACCTAGGACAAACAGTCCAATTAGGTAGATCCAATTTCGAGAAAGAGGTCAGCCGACGAATCCAACTCGGCTGGGCAGCGTTCGGGAAACTTAGGAGGATCTTCTCGTCTAATATTCCGCAGTGTCTGAAAACAAAGGTTTATAACCAGTGTGTGTTACCAGCGATGACTTACGGCACTGAAACGTGGTCTCTAAATGTCGGCCTCATAAAAAGGCTCAAAGTCGCTCAGCGTGCTATGGAGAGGGCTATGCTCGGTATTTCTCTACGTGATAAAATCCGAAATACGGAAATCCGTAGAAGAACGGGTGTAACCGACATAGCCCGAAGAATTAGCACGTTGAAGTGGCAATGGGCAGGCCACATCGCTCGACGAACCGACAACCGTTGGGGAAAAAAGGTTCTCGAGTGGCGACCACGAATCGGACGACGCAGCGTAGGACGACCCCCCACTCGGTGGACTGATGACCTCATCAAGGTCGCAGGAAACCACTGGATGCAGGTGGCACAGGACCGTTATAGATGGCATTCTCGTGGGGAGGCCTATGTCCAACAGTGGACGTTTACGGGCTGATGGATGGATGGAAAACATATTATGTCTAAATGGTCATCAACAATGCCGCTACCAATACAATCAAATCTTTCCCAACAAAACCGTAACGCCGTTAGAATTCGAAACATAACGAACGTAACCACGGCAGAAGAATAATTTATTGCACGGGAAGACCGCCGCGTTTATATGGCCCAACTCCGTACTGTCTCGCTTTACTCTTGTGATTAAGAATCACAAGAGTAAAGTGAGGCAGGCCGTGCTGTTGACAATGCGAAATCGTCGAATGAATCTCAGAGGTCAACAATTAGTTTATTTTCAACGCATATGAAGGAAAATGTCGTATAACACAAGGTAATTCTTCGTCTTGCTGGCATGTTATTAAAATACTTGATTATTTGAATTTATATATTATTCATATTTATTCTTGATTCTCCTACTCTTATCCCAATTGCTTGGGGGGCGATAATGGCTCTAAGTCTCTATCTAGATATATTTTTATTATCTCTAAGTATCTATAAAGATGCGGTGCGGGCGCGCTGCATGCACACATTATATATAAGTGATTCTTGTAAATATTGTCGACGTCTCCTAGGTGTACAGATAAACCTAAACTGGTTTTTGGCTACACCTTTTAATAGAATTTAAGCACTTGATGTACTAGTATGAATAAATAAATAAATAAAAAAAGTCGTCTTATTCGACATCCACGACCAAAGTAAAGGTTGGTAGTATTTGTAGCCGCTACCACACAGCTAAAAATAACTTAATAATTTTAAATTAATCGAAATCTGCTTATCTCATTCATTAACTGTTAGGAGGAACGAAGTGTGCCGGGTCCGCTAGTAATTAATAAAATGAAGATAAAATTATTTTGCTTGATACTGCTTACAAGAGCCCTTCGATTTGAGTATCTAAAAGATATCACAACAGAGTTAAGATTAACTTAAAGAGCTTTATTGCATACTGTTGAATATACCTAGGCTTCCTTATATTTTTATTTTTAGCAGATTATGTTGTCACTAGAATCCTGAGTCGAATAAGCGAATGACGAAAACATGGAACATGTGCGCTTCCATCATGAGTGCCGCTACTTCTTCTTCTTATTATTTTTATGTATTGGCAATCAGCTACTTAAATGAGCCATTGTTGCCAGTGTCGAGTTATAATTATCTTCAAGTTTTTAGTGTCTTCAGATTAGTCACTGTCCGTCAGTAAGTCAAATTGTCGCCATCAACAGTGCTATGGCCACACTGTTAACCATTAACAATCTTGTGGGAATTTTGATGAAAAACGAAAACGTTGTAAAGCACTTTTATATGATATTCACTACATCTCAGTAGTTCCGTTACATCACATTACATAAAATGCCATCAAAATTATCTAATATAACACGTTAAAACACTAAGATATCGAATATAATACAAGAGCACCACATAACGTTTTAGATTCCTGCCAAAAACTCCGCTACTTCTTCTTTTTATGTATTGCCAATCAGCTACTTATACGAGCCATTGTTGCCAGTGTCGTGTTACAATTTTCTTCACGTCTTTAGTCTCTTCATGTTAGTCATTATTCGCAAGTAAGCTAAATCATCACCATCAACAGTGCTATGGCCCACACTGTTAGTGGTATTTTCTTGGAAGTTTAATGAAAAATGAAAACATTGTAAAGCACTTTTACATCATATTCACTACACCCCACCACTTCCGCCGCATTACATTACATAAAATACCATGAAAATTATTTAATAATATAACACGTGAGAACACTAATATATTAAATATAGACCACCATATGAAATTTAAAGGTTTCCGCCAAAAGTGAAAAAATGATCTTCTCATTCATCCTACAATTATATTAAAAAAATAAAAAACAAATTACTCTATGATGCACTCTTTTCAAAAATAGAACGTGAGTTATATCATACTACCCTCACTATTAGTCCCCTTGACCCTTAACTACAAAATGTATAGTCGACGACAGTCATGGTTCATTTAACACATTCGCGGTGGTTGCAACTTCTATATTACTTAGCACTATGTACAATCAAGTACAAACGACTTTAATATTTACATTTAATTCTTTTTACCATCGTATTTATTGTTTTTATATGTAAAAATTACTTTTTCTTACTTCTATATATAAATAGATTTAACTTCTTCTTCCATAAATAATCTTTCTTACTTCCATATATGAATAGCTGTGTGGTAGCAGCTTAGAATACTACCAACCCTTACTTTGCTTGCGGATGTCGTAAAAGACGACTGAGAGCCCTATAGCGACCTGGACCCAATCCATCTGATGCCGTTTGGTCAACAATTACATTCATATGGAGGGTGGACGTCTGGCAGGCGGCCGGTCATAAAACTATTGCCAATAACGTTTATAATATGTACTATGTGAAAGAAGAGTACATATTGTATCGACCCCAAGTAATTGGGATAAGAGTAGGTGAATGATGATAACTTCCATACATGAATTGTAGCTCTAAGTTTGTGTGTAAATTAAATCTGTTAACTATATGTCTGTAAACTCCTACCGCACGATTATTTTCTTAGCATAGTGTTGTAAAAAAAAAAAATATATAAATATTTTATTAATTTGAATTGAGCTTGGGATATTAATGATATTTTTTTTAATACAACATCCTGCATTAAGGAGCTGTGGGACTAATTTTTGTATTGCGGGAGACTTTAAAAACGGAAAAATGGCGAATACAAATTACACCCGTACTCGAGACAACAATCTTTAGATCACGTAAACTATTATCCTGCCTGGAAATCAAACATGTTACACTTGGCATGGTGTGTCGCTATCTTAACTACTACGCCATCTGTGCAGTTACAAATATACTAAACCTTATTTTTTGAAAAAAGAACTTTGGCAAATATTCCGTTAAATGTGAATGCACCTCAAAAATAAGTAGATAACATATTTATTAATTTTAGCTCATATATGTCCCACTGTCGGGCTTGAGCCTCCTCCATAATGGGAGGGTAATTGGAACCTACTAATACCGCGCTGGTTATATGCGATTTTTTTATATCCCTAACCGTCTCGTACGATCATCCACGGATAATATAGGGGGTGGTGAATTGTTTGTTCTTCACCACAAGAATAATGAAAATTAGCAATTATCATTGTATATAATTATCATTTTATTTAAGTCAATAGTGTTATAACAGATCTTACGCGTGGGTGATCGTAAGAAACCATTAAGGGATATAAAACGCATATAACATCTATGCAAAAGAAGGAAAACTCGAAACAAAACCCTATACCAACGAGTCTGACCAGCGTAGTATAGTAGGTTAATTTCCCTCCCATTATAGAGGAGGCTCGAGCTCAGCAGTAGTATATATCCCATATATGAGCTGAGATGAATTGTTACTTTAAGTAATTGTATATTTCTATAAAAATAATTCAAATTATTATTATCTCTCAAAATTTCAACACCATTTATATAATGAGCGTTACATAGTTGAGCGTGATGGCTCAATCTCATTTAAAACCCCAAAATAAAATACACAGTATGCCTAAAGAAGTTTTCACTTAAAATAAAAAAAAACATATTCAATTTATACTAGCAACTTTGTTTTAAATAGTACGACATCAAAACATTATTAGTCCCAAGTGACATCGACCGATGGGACTATAGATATTCATATCAATTTGTGCGCCACTGTACTTGGAGCGGCTGAGACTAATCGCATTATATAGTTACTAACAAATCGGTTTATGAATTATTTTAGTGGGGCAGTGAATGGGAAGCTTTTTGTTAATAGAACTGTTGGTATTTATGATTCTTAACGGCCAGAACAAGACAATTTTAAAAACTTTTATCGGAATTTTGGCGGGAACGAGAGAATATGACATAATACTTTGAATTTATATTCGGACTTTTGACGGGAATTTGAAAACGTCATGTGGTGCTCTTGTATTATATTCGATATCTTAGTGTTTTAACGTGTTATATTTGATAATTTTGATGGCATTTTATGTAATGTGATGTGCGGAAATACTGGGATGTAGTGAATGTCATATAAAAGTGCTTTACAACGTTTTCGTTTTCCATCAAAATTCACAGAAGATATCATTAACAGTATGGCCATTGCACTGTTAATGGTGACAATTTGACTTAGACAACGACTGACTTGAAAGACTAAAGACGTGAAAATATTTATAACTTGACACTGGCACCAATAGCTCGTATATGTAGCTGATTGCCAATACATAAGAAGAAGAAGAATTTATATTCAAAAATTTAGTATTTTTATTGTATTATATTAAATAATTTTATTAGTGTTTTATTAATGTAGTACTGCGACAGTGCTAAAGTACAGTGAATATGACATAACAGAGATTTACATTTATTTTCGTGTAGCACCAAAGATAGATACGATAGATACACAAAAGAAAGTAGACACCATAGTCCTTCCATTACTATAAACGCTAAAAACTCTTAGGAAAGTCATGCAAGTAAAAATCAAACACAAATGCATTGAAATTCGTAGAAATACATTTTTCATATTAAAAAAAACTGATATTAAGTTCTTGGTTGTTCCCTTCTAAATTCTTACTCAATATAATCCTAAAGGCAAATACAAAAGACCCCTGAGGTCAACTTGAACAAAGCCTTCTAGTAAATATCTCAAGTGGACTTCGTATCTATCAGGATTCACTATTTAAAATATAACTTAGGACATTTAAATGCTTCCCCTATTATTACAGACTAAAAAAGCAGTATCCCCATTTATTTTTATCCCGTGGGTGATCTTAAAAGATGACTAAGGGACACAAGCATATAAAGAAACGTATCCATACCACTTGACTAGTTCATTTAGGGTTGGTGATCTTCAAAAATACCACGATTGGTCACAAGGGCAGGGTAAGAGGTTAGGTTTACGTCACTGAGACAAGTTAATTCATTCATCATCAAATTTTAGCGTCTTTTTTTAATATCCTATTTATCTATACTAATATTATAAAGCTGAAGAATTTGTTTGTTTGTTTGTTTGAACGCGCTAATCTCAAGAACTACCGGTCTAATTTGAAAAATTATTTCAGTGTTAGATAGCTCATTTATAGAGGAAGGTTATAGGCTATATATCATTACGCTAAGACTAATAGGAGCAGAGCAACAATGAAGAATGTTTCAAAATCGGATTTTAGTTGCCTTTTGCGAGCTTCCGCTGCGTAAACGGTTAAAGTTGCGCGAAAATTAAGTACTACATAATTGTTCCTTTTTCGAAGTTCTAAATAAAAGTCCGCGAGAGCATATGTCTATCTTTTAAGATTGGCTCACTATAACCTTTTTTATGCTAATCAAATTTGTTTTAAAATAATGTGATATTTTCGAAGGTGTTTTTATAAACATAATATTAATCCCTATCCAAATAAATGAGTTATTCATCACAAGTATTTAATTTAAAACAAAATTGCCCTTTACACTATTTGATTTCAATGAATATCTTAGGAAATATCGCAGTTTAAAAATAACATCGCAGCAAAATAATGATCAAGTACTGGGCGCGAATTTACGGTAAAAATACTGGGTCTTATAATCTTATATTAAAAAAAACTCAAACTAATGTTATTTCAAAGTACTTCTTGCACGCACTACATTTTTAGTTTTGTTTTCTTCTCATGACCTTCCGTCGGCTTTACGTTGACATCCTAAATAATAATAATAAGTATAGGAAGTATTAGTGCCTGCCCTCATATATGGCAGTTAAAGTTAGATTTGGCGGGGAAGACATAAAAGTAGAATAAATGCTGTAGACCTGACAGCTCTTCGTAATGGTGTGATGTAAGTATGAAAGATAAAATTAGGTATCTATACTAATATTATAAAGCGGAAGAGTTTGTTTGTTTGTTTGTTTGTTTAAACGCGCTAATCTCAGGAACTACTGGTCCGAATTGAAAAATTCTTTTTTTGTTGGATAGTCCATTTATAGTGGAAGGCTTTAGGCTATACAACATTACGCTGCGACCAATAGGAGCAGAGTAACAACGATGAATGTGTAAAAATCGGGGTTTTGTTTCCTTTTGAGAGCTTCCGCTGCGTAAACGGTTAAAGTTGCGCAAAAATTATGTACTATATAATTGTTCCCCTTTCAAAGTTCTAAATAAAAGTCCGCGACAGCATATGTCTATCTTTTAAGATTGGCTCACTATAACCTTTTTTATGCTAATCAAATTTGTTTTAAAATAATGTGATATTTTCGAAGGTGTTTTTATAAACATAATATTAATCCTTATCCAAATAAATGAGTTATTCATCACAAGTATTTAATTTAAAACAAAATGGCTCTTTACATTATTTGATTTCAATGAATATCTTAGGAAATATCGCAGTTTAAAAATAACATCGCAGCAAAATAATGATCAAGTACTGGGCGCGCATTTACGATAAAAATACTGGGTCTTATAATCTTATATTAAAAAAAAACTCAAACTAATGTTATTTCAAAGTACTTCTGCACACACTACATTTTTAGTTTTGTTTTCTTCTCATGACCTTCCGTCGGCTTTACACATCCTAAATAATAATAATAAGTATAGGAAGTATTAGTGCCTGCCCTCATGTATGACAGTGAAAGTTAGATTTGGCGGAGAAGACATGAAAATAGAATAAATGCTGTAGAGCTGACAGCTCTTCGTAACGTGTATCACACACGTAAGTCTGAAAGATAAAATTAGGTATAATGTTATAAAAGAGCGCTGGTATGCTGAGGTGGGTTGGACACGAAGTGGAAGAAATAATGAGTGGGCAGAGGTTGACGAAGCAAACATATAAAGCAATCGTGAATGGGACGAATACAAGGGGAAGGTCACGTCATACTTTTCTGGACCAAATTGGAGATTTGTTCACGAGAGGTCATCATCATCATCATTCTCCTACTCTTATCCCAATTACTTGGGGTCGATACAATAAGTACTCTTCATTTATAGTACATATTATAAAAGTTATTGGCAATAGTTTTATGACCGGCCGCCTGCCAGACGTCAACCCTCATTGGGAATGTAATTGTTGACCAACGGCATCAGATGGAGTTGGCCCAAGTCGTTATAAGGCTCTTAGTCGTCTTTTACGACATCCACAAGCAAAGTGAGGATTGGTAGTATTCGTAGCCGCTACCACACAGCGATGTCATACACATTAAAAGTATGTGTAATCGTAAATAGGCGTAAGTGTATGTATGTATATATGTATGTATGTATAATATACATACATTGTATATGGTATATCTATAGAAAGTATAGATAAGACCCAATACTTTTACGTAAGGTTTAATGTTCTACTCTTACTAATAAAAGGGTCATGTAGGTAGCTAAAACAGCTTTAACGTATGTATTATATAAAAATATTTCCACCTTTTACGTAAACGAATTCGCGAGTTGAAGTTAACGTTAGCCCAAAGTAACCATTCCACGCGGACGAAGTCGCGGGCGGAAGCTAGTAATGTTATAAAAGAGCGCTGGTATGCTGAGGTGAGTTGGACACGAAGTGGAAGAAAGAATGAGTGGACAGAGATTGACGAAGCAAACATAAAGCAATCGTGAATGGGACGAATACACGGGGAAGACCATGTCGTACTTTTCTGGACCAAATTGGAGATTTGTTCACGAGAGGTCACTTGAGGTCGATACAATAAGTAGGTACTCTTCATTCATAGTACATATTATAAAAGTTACCGGCAATAGTTTTATGACCGGCCACCTGCCAGACGTTAACCCACCTCGGGATTGGCATGTAATTGTTTACCAAACGGCATCAGATCTAGTTGGCCCAAGTCGTTATAAGGCTCTTAGTCGTCTTTTACGACTTCCACGAGCAAAGTGAGGATTGGTAGTATTCGTAGCCGCTACCACACTGCGCGGTCATATGAGTGTATGTATCTATAGAAAGTATAGATAAGACCCAATATTTTTAGTTAAGGTTTAATGTTCTACTCTTACTAATAAAAGCATCATGTAGGTACCTAAAACAGCTTTAATTAACGTATGTATTATTTAAATATATTTCCACCTTTTACGTAAACGTTAGCCCAAAGTAACCATTCCACGCGGACGAAGTCGCGGGCGGAAGCTATAGTTAAATAATATTTAAAACTTTTCCGTGTGGTGATGGAGTAAGAATACTATTCACCACCCCATATCTTACCCGTGGGTGATCGTACGAGACGACTAAGGGATAAAAAACTCAAAACAAAACCCTATACCAACACGTCTAACTAGCGCGGTATAGTAGGTTAATTTCCCTCTCATTACGGAGGAGGCCCGAGCCCAACAGTGTGTTGATGATGATGATTACATTAAATGAAATAATTATATATTTTTACGGACTCTATCGCGTGTGTATTTAATTTTTAATAGCCCTACGTTTCGAACACAGCGTTCATGGTCACGGGAGGACTCCCAATACAAACGCTATATAATCCATAAAAATAGTTTTATTTCAAAAGAAAACTAGATAAAAAATTATATACCCCAACTAAACGTTGGTCAATTTCTATTTTATTGTACGTAGGTCATACATAGTTAAATTGTTCCTATTGTGGTGGAAGCTATTGCCCAGTAGTGGGACACACATGAGCTGATATGCTCATGATATTAATTCATTTATACCCCTACTTATACCACCCTAAGTTTGTAACATTACGGTACATATAACACCCCTGCCGATTTACAATTGATTGATGAACTATATTGTCTAAAAACTAACAAATCAATGGGTAAATTAAATTTAATTGTTCAGAATGATTAATAGTTAAGATGCCGACATACTGTGCTAAGTATTGCGAGTTAAACTCTCAGGACAATACTTTGTGCTATCCACAAATTGTTGCTTCAAATCTAGGTGTAATTTATTTTCGTTAATTGCATATTTTTAAAAACATTTTAAAAACAAATTAAAATCAATGTTACGGTTTTTTAAAAGATTTAAAAAAAGGTGTGGTTTAATTTTAATTTGGATTTAAAATAATTCTGTTTTTATAGATTCGCGTTTGTATTAGATTTGTACACTATATACTACTATATAATAGTAGATTTGTACTCTTGACTCCACCTTCCTTCAGTACATGACCGATCTGGTCTAGGTAGGTTAGTCTCGGTCTCCCTCGGTACCTACATCCTTCCACTTTCGCATTGTATATCTTCTTAACCAGGCGTTCGTTCGGCATTCTTTCCACATGTCCGAACCATCGGAGCATTCCCTTTCGCATCTTTACACCAATACTCTCTTTCATACCTACTCGCTCTCTTACGTCGTCGTTACGAATGCGGTCGGTCAGCCTAACTCCACAGATTTTCCGCAGAGATCGCATTTCGACCGCATTAATTTTACTATCATACTCTTTTCTGCATACCCAACTCTCGCTTCCATACAGTAATGTTGGGACAAGCACTGCGTTATGTATTGCTACACGTGCCTTCTGGCTGAGGTGGTGGCTGCCGAAAAGTTGCCCCAACGCTCCGTTCACTCTATTTCCCGCATTCACTCTTCGCTCTATATCAGTGGTGTACCTTCCATCTCTGCTAAATCTACCATTAATCGGGCGCTGATAACCAAATCAATGGTTTGTTTAGGAATTTTGGCAAAATATGAAAATACACGTAAATCACTATTATACCATATTCACTACACTTCAGCATTCTCAATGTATCATATTCCATAAAACCAGCAAAATGATTCAATATAACACTACAAAACACTAAAGAAATGAATATAATACAAGAGCGTGACATGACATATCCATATTCGCGCCAAAACTCATTTAATTATTAAATTTTAACTCACATTTTTAATACAAATTCATTGCCAGTACAAAAAGAAAATGATTCTTTTATTTATAAAATTTTATATTGTTTATGATCTGTTATTATTAAACATTCTATATGCTACAAGTTAATTTTTTAATATAATGAGTTTTAATCCGAAACAATAGTATAAATAAAGTTTTATTCCTACTAAATAGTGATTCTTTAATTAATTCTGATATCACGCGAGCATTATACATTTTTTTAAACTCCTAATTTTTTTAAATTGTGAGCTGAAATCAATTGAGCTGTTGGGTACTTACAGTTTTCTGAAACATATAAATATATCATCTTCATCATCTCAGTTCAGATACGTCCCACTGTTGGGCTTGGGGCTGCTGTACAATGTGGGTAACATTGGCATTAATATCTGGCTAAATATTGGTTAGACGAGTTTGTGGATTTTTTTTTTTAAATTATCTGCCCCGAAATATATTTTATCTATATATACAACTTAATCGTCTTTTACTAAACCTATATAAGCAAGAAAGTGGGTGATGAATTATATTCTTCTCTTATAGTTTCTTCACGCAAAGAAGTCGGTAGTAATTAACAGCGGATATAAAAATATAACACATACAGGAAGGTAAAAAAACCCCTATTTCTCTTTCAACATTCGATGCAACTGGATAAAAAGGCTACATACCGCAGCTATTAATAAAATCACACAATGAAAAAAACAGAACTTGTCAATAAATATTCGTAAATCTATTTCACTTATTTAAACTCCCCTCAAAATATCTGTCGTCCCCAGGGATACGGTAATAGCTATTCGCTGCATCCTTATGCAGTTTTTAAATTGTACTTCTATCCTATTTTGTGAATATTAATATTGTTGTGTGGTATCGGCTACGAATACTACCAACCCTTACTTTGCTCGTTAATATCGTAAAAAAACTACTAAAGGCTTTTATATCGACCTGAGCGAACTCGCATCTGATACTTTTTGGTAGGGATATTCGATATACATCGATGCATCGAAAACATCGATGTTTACAATGCGATACATCGAATCGATCCGATGTTTTGAAGAGCTATCGAAATACTCGATGTATCGATGTTTTTTCATAAAACATCGAAACGATGATAACCAGTAAATGCCACAAAAAAGACCTTTTTTTTTAGAAATCTGTTTTATAAGGGACTGGAATAGGTATAAATGCCACAAAAAGGACCTTTTTTTTAGAAGTCAGTTTTATAAGGGATTGGAATAGGTATAAATGCCACAAAAAAAGACCCTTTTTTTTTTTAGAAGTAACACTTTTGATATGACTTTAGAAAAAGTACTCGATGTTTAAAAACATCGATGTTTTCATCCGATACATCGAAAGACATGTACCTACAGTTTCGATTTATCGAATCGAAAAAAACATCGATGTTTTTTCAAAGTGGACACCCCTACTTTTTGGTCAACAATTACAATCCAAGTAGTGCTGACGTTAGATAGACGTCCGGTCATAAAACTTGCCAATATCTTTTGCAATATATACCATGGAAGAGTAGGTACCTAGGTATTGCGTCGACCACAAGTAATGGAATAAGATCAAGAGAATGATGATGATGATGATTTTATAAATAATATTAATTTCATTACACAAAGAAAATCATTATATTTATTATAGTACCTAACTACTGGAGTGTTCATGACAGCCCATATATTTTCCACTCTTGGGCTCGGGCTTCCTCTGTAATGAGAGGGCACTTAACCTACTATACCGCGCTGGTCAGACGTATTGGTATAGGGTTTTGGTTCGAGTTTTCCTTCTCTTGCATAGATGTTATATGCGTTTTATTTCCCTTAGCCGTCTCTTACGATCAACCACGGGTAAGATAGGGGGTGGTGAATTGTATTCTTATTCCGTCACCATACGGGTAACTGGAGTGTTATTTCATAGAAACTAAAGAATCTTTTCGCTCCGTTATATGCTTTGTGGTTTAATTTTGACAGTTCCGAAAGCGCGAACCATAGATTATAAATGCTGCTTCAATGGCACTGAAACTAGTATCTATTGTTTAAGTAATGTGATACAACCATAAGATAAGCATACATCGATAACTAACAAGCACGATTTTTTGAGGACAGACTAAGGTCTGGTCCTATCCTATCCAAACCGCCCAGAATAGCGGGAGAGACGGTGTGATACGCCGCAATCTGCTGTGCACGTACCTTTTTATATGCTATGACCGGACAGCTGTACCAAGTTCTTCTGTATGATGGCTTATTTGGTGGGCTACTCTTTCGCGTACCATTTCGTATTGAGACTTCGGTAACATCGTTTGCTGCCGGAGCGTCGTCCTCGTGTGATCGCCTTCTGCCCTCATTCAGGCTAATAAGTAGTTATGCCCATACCAATTACATATGTAATAGGTGTAAGAGGCATTAAACATGGTTGAATTTTGAAACCTCGTTAAAATTTGTTAATTAAAATTTTACAAAAACTCCGCCAATAACCATAATTATATAATAATCATATCTTTAGTCCGATTGGTATTTTATTATTTTTACAGATATCTTTTTTATTGTTACAGACAAGGGCTCAAACTTCGGCAGTTAACAGACGGCCGCCATCTTATTCAAGTGATATATACACAAGATGGCCACCTTCAAGACTGTGAATATATCACTCAAGGCAAATACATCAGAAACTTCCTTAAAACGTTAAGAAAAGAATTAAAAACAGCATTAAATGAAAAAATATATAGTTTAAGTAATAAAGAACCTATAAAATTAGAAGAAGAAAAATATTACCGCCATTTTGGTAATGTCAGTTTTCGGATACTAAAAAATGGCGATAGCCTGCCACCAGACATTTCAAGTTGGCTGCAATATGACAAATTAAAAATGGAATGCTTGCAAAGGCACAAGGAATTAAAATATATGTTGGAGAACAGAAATAAAACTGAGGATACATCGTTAATTAGGTAGTTGTTACTTTTATAAAACTTTAAGAGAAATTACTTCTATATTTAAATATGGTGTGTAACTTTGCTTAAGTTTGGACACTATTTATAGGTATTTCAATTTAAATGTGTATGCTATTGAATAATAAGAAAGCTAAATACCTAAGTGAAATCTTGTTCAAAGTTATCCGCCAATAAATTTACTATGTAATAGCAAAATCAAATTATCAAAGTCCAAATGAAATTATCATCTTAAAAAAAAAAGACACTCATTTCTCTTCTTAAATCTGGGTACTTGTATTTGTCAGTTCATTCATATTATATACCTTCTTCATTTCATCGGTATCTGGACACAGGCATCTTATATCGGAATCTTCGTGGACTGTATTGGCTGAGTTGTTAGTTTAATAAAGCTATTTATTGTGCAGCTTTAAAATTATAATTGAAACAGCAGGCAGTACAGACTACTTATTCCACAGACAATAAACTATTTGTTGCTTGCAACATTTTATACGTTTCAATATTTATATAAACTTATTACGAACTGTTTCAACAACTTTATATTTAAATATTAAATTACTATTCTTTTATCTAAATACGCCACATTTAAAAGCACTTTAAAATTCATAACTATTACATGTAATGCATGTATTATTTTTATTACAGTACCTACTCTATTCCTTTAATTTTCAAGTCATTCATTTTGTTTAGTTTCCAAATTTGTTTTAATTCTTTTTTATTTCATTTCTTTGTTCGTGTTATAAATCATGTATTTTCCTTTTATTTAAAATACTGTTTCTTTAAAAGATTATATTTTAGAGTTCTCAGATATTATTAAAGTTTTAAATAAATATATACATAAAATCTGGCCACTGAGAGCAAGTCCATTAGTATTTTGACAGCAATGTCTGCAAATAGGCAGAAACGGAAACCAAAAATATCTTAACTTCATAATACCCATCAAATATTAAATTTTAAATTTGACGGTGGTTTTTATTTAAAATTCTACCATTTATTTTAACTGTTAAAGTCATTATTTCAACTACCGCAATTTCATTGTTATTAACCGACTTCAAAAAGAAGGAGGTTCTATGTTTCATTTTATATAAATAATTATCATAAAAAAAGATATCTTTCAAATTACGAGCATGCCTTGTGTGATATGCGTTTTCTTAAACTGGCGCGAACTGCATTGAAGTATTTTATTATTGACTTCGCATATATATATAGGTTTGTGAGATCCATAATTTGATAATTAAATTATAGACATCATTAAACATTTTTATATACATATATTAAATAATTATATATCTAATTGTCACTCCATATCAGCCTTTAATTCTAATTAGTATTTATGAAATATTACCATTTACAATAATTGAGTAGTAGGTATACTCTATAGCACTTATTTAATAATCAATTTCTTTTAAAAATTATACAAATTAAAACCATGAATAATGAATGGTGGATTTAAAAAATCTTTGTTCACAGACTAAGTAGGTTATGGCAGAAGGTTTTGTTTACAGACGTCCAATTAATGAACACGACATAGACAAACATATTGTTTTAAAAATATTATTTAAAGTGTTAAATACAAACCTGTGAAACTTATAAAATGAAAAATATTTAAAATAAAATATAAAGACACAATTAAATAATATGTAGCGCTTGTATCGTGTATAATGTTATTATTACTAACCTTTTTTTTTTGTCTTGTGGTGGACTATGGATATGGTCGCGCACTGCCAAATTGGTCCGGGGCGACGGAAGAGGTGGCACGCAAACCCATAGATCCACCCTGCAAGCACCTCTCTTCGCCGTGCGAGCTGGCCACCGATACCCGATCTTTGTCTTCCGTGGCCTATTATTACTAACCTGAATATGCCATAAATTCGTCAGGCTAAGGCAACTTGTTCTTTTAAAGTAACTTCAACGTACTCTATGCTCTCAGTGATGTTATAAATTTTACAAAAGATATAATCTTTATTACGAAATTTAAAGATTCTTTTAAAATAATTAAAGTACATTATTATAAAGGTGAAACCTGAACACAGGTCGCGAAGATCGATCAGGGAGAATTTCATTCTGCCAGGGACGAAATGGTGTGGGGCCGGTCATATAGCAGAGCGGTATGGGGACACGGGTTTCGAAGCAGTAGAAGACAAGTGCTGTAGGTCCCATGACTACTGCCGATACAACATCGGCATGTTTAAACGAAGATTCGGATATTTCAACTATAGGCCATATACTATTTCGCATTGCCAATGCGATAGGAGGTTAGTTCTATTATTTTGACACCCGGCCTTTTTGGTTGGTATTTTTTTTTATTTGTAATGTTTTGTTATTTTTTGTAATGTTTTGTTATTTTTTGTTAATTTTTTTATTGGTCTTGGAATGGTAAGGTAGTGGTGGCATTCCTTTTAATAATTTATTTAATTTTCATCGATATAAAAGGACATTTGGACGTCTGAGATAGATTTTTTAAAGCTCCTAAATTAGAAAAGGAGTTATAATGACAAACGCGTATTATAACGACACATTTTAGCAAAACTCCGAGATAAAAGTTTAAAGCCGTAACTACGCCTATTGCTATGGCTTTAAAGAATAAAGAGTTAAGTTATTTTTGCATTTAATAAATCATATTACCTACTCGACATTGGCTATAAGTGACGCAAAGAATTGAAAAAAATGTTGTACTCTGAAAAGGGCGCCCAAACGCAATATTTTCAGCAAACTGCAATAAGAGACCGAAATTTAAAAAAAAACTTCATTTCATTTCTGTTCATGTAATGCATGCCTATTTAATAATACTCAAAAGCCATGGCTTTACACCTACTATTTCGTGTTGAATAATTTTCACTGCCTTATAAAAAAAATGTTTGAAGTTTGTTTTGTTATTGGTGATGGAACATTTGTACATAGACCTTTTGTTTGGTTTAGGTGCTATCTTATGCCTTTTTGTGGTGACGGAACAATGCAACATTATGTCCCCACTTATATGGCTAACAAGAGAATTAAATTGATGAGATTTTTTAATATCTTTTTACTTATTAAATTATTTATTTAATTAGGCGATACATGGTGAAAATCTATTATTATTTTAAAATGTAAATTAAGTAATGGCGAATTATCACTTGCCAACGCTAATTCTATATACCGCACACGTGAAGAAAGGAAGTAATATGGGATAGGATCACGGAGAAATAAGGAAGTCTTTGTAGGTCTATATGATTATCAGCCTCAAGAACTTTAACTTGCAATTTGCTACAGAACTTATTAAAGAAAATAAACTTCAACGTCAACGGAATATGTGTGCTTCTTTCATCGTACATATTGCAAAAAAAATAACAATAGTTTGATGATGCGAAAACGCCAACATAGAGTACCAACTTGGATATTAAAAAACAGCCATAACGTCAGCCCGCACAAAAGTATCGAATTGTTTTTGAAAAACTCCGAACTCAGTAGCAAGCTCAACAGCAGTACCAGTTGTTCAATCGGTGGTGAGAGGTGATATGGTAGGTACATTATGTGCCCTGCTTACTATGTATTTACATATATTTGGATACTGTGATCATAACAGAAGAAACCGAAATAGAGGCATAAAATATTTTCGTCTGCAATTTTTTTATAAGTTCAATTGAAACTCCACACTAATATTAAAAATATTACGTTTTCCCATCACTAAACGTTTCAAATTTTAATTTAGATACAATGTTTTAACAACCAATTCCATTCCGTTGTCAATTTGACAGTAACTGTCAGAATGACAAAAAAAAGGATTTAAATTTTTAAAAGGAAGTCGTTACGTTTGAAATTAGTTACTTATTTTCAAGGATTCTAATCACGGGTGTATATATATATATATATATATACATATATCATAAATTTTATGTACCATTTCTTCTAAAATACGAAGGGATATCCCATTACCGTCCTAATTAAGATTATAATATGATTATTATGTTATTTATTTTTATGATACTACTTTTAAGAGGGTCTTATCTAAGTAGTTTCTGATGAAATCAAATATCCCGCTGTGTTGTCTCAGATTTTTGTCTATTACTTTACAGTAATTATTAGCGTTTGTCCATCATCATCAGGGTGATGACTCTTACCCCAATTAATTGGAGTCGATTCAATATGTACTCATGTACTATTGTACATATTACAAATAGTTATTTGCAATGGTTTTATGGCTGGCGCCTACCTGATATTAACACTATTTGTGAATGTAATTGTTGACCAGATAGCGTCAGATGGAGTTGCCCAGGTTGATATAAAGTTCTTAGTCATCTTTTACGACATCCACGTGCAATATAAAAGTTGATAGTATTTGTACGCCGCTACCGTACAACGATGTATAAAGATATAAAATAAATAAATAAAGAAAAAAGAAAGAAAATAATCATTTCGATATGAATAAAATTTATAAATTATATATATTTCAAAATCTTATTAAAATCTTTTTAAATCTTGATTTATTAATTTAATTTTTTGTGATACATCATTAGCAGTTTAAAAATCTTTAATTTTTCATAACCGAACACGATTGTAATTATGTGATGGCACTAATAAGTACGTATTTAGTAATGCAGCAAATATTTTTTCACACTAAAACATAAATCTAATAAATAACTATCCAATACTGAATAAATAGTTGGTGATACATATTTAATTATTTACCTATGGGATGGTAAATATACCTACTAAGTATCAACAGCCTTTGATTGTCCGTGGGATAGGTAAAAACTGGCTCAGAAGTCACTAAAAGAGTAGATAGCAATACATTTCAAGGACATATATATCATCAACTGCAAACGCCGAGCAGCCTGGCAAGTGTGATTTTTTTTTGTGTGTCTTAGTTGTTAGCCTCAGATGGCTATGATAACTTTACCCGCCCTCAGCGCTCACCCACAGGTGAACGCTGAGGGCTCTCAACCCGATCACAATTGTGATTGCCTCATAATCCCCTTTTATACGATCCTGGTCTTTCCTTATAGTGTCGGAATAATAATACAATACAATGGCTATCTTGCTCGTGAGTGTTCTAAATGATTAATAGATGTAAGATGCATATAACATCTATGCAAGATAAGGAAACCTTGAAATATAACCTCATACACACACGTCTAAACAGCGTGGTATGGTAGGTCAGTCCAATCCTGCCGGGCGGGCCACCGAAGTCAAAAATCGAGTACCGGTGGTCCGCTCGCACGGCGAAGAGAGAGGAGTTTTACGGTAGGTCTATGGGGTCACGCGCCGCCTTTCCGTCACCCCGGACCAATTCGGCGGGGCGAGACGCATCCATAGTCGTCCACCAAAAAAAAAAAAGAAAGGTCAGTCCAATCCCTCCTATTATAGAGGGGGTTCGAGGCCAATAGTGGGACGTATATGATCTGAGATGGTGAGGTGTTCTAAGTCCAATAGTGAACTTGGATAAGACTGACAAATTAGCGTAATAAATATTTGAGTATTGTAGCCGCTTAAGAAAGGAAGAAAGAACTTTTTCTTGTAATTTGCAAATTTACATAAAATTTGATTAAGTGGTCATCTTTTGTATTTTTTTGAGTGCTATGATCAGATTATCAAACTCAAATTCTTTGTCTTCCGTGGTAAGTAGTTCTTGAAATCTTGTTACTTCCGCCCATTTTGGACATGATGCATCATAGCCTCTTATTTTATTCGTACACTCGTATTGTGTTTATTAACGGTCTATGTATGTATGTATGTTTGTATGTTCCTTTGAAGCACTATATAGACCAAACGCCTGGGCCGATTTTTATTATTCACACGTCAATCGATTCCTCTTAATCTGGCGAGTGTCACTAAAGATATGACGTTAATGAAAATTTAATATGGCGACTACTGGACGCCATATTGTGTAAATAAAAAAAATGAAAGTCAACAAAATATATCGAGTGTGGTATCGTTGAATAGGTATTTAAAAATCATTATTAATTTTCGCTCAACATTTTTCGATTTGACTGGCCGTTTAGGATCTATATCGATTTAAAGTTTCGTAGCAACCTTTCTCACATATAGGTTTTTTAGACAGGAGAAATTTACGATGAAAAGACGATAAATTCATATAACTGGATGTGGATGGATATATACTAAAGTATCTAGTAGGTATATTGTCCAATATACTATAGGTAGCCCTACCTAAAGTATCTAATGTCTTACGCGGTCGCCCATCTCCAACTTCCAACGATTTAGTACTCAACTTCGGTCGAAAAACTATATATAGTTAGGAACTTACCTATTTATTAATAAATAAAATAACTATAGCTACCTAGGTATTCATAACTAAAAGGTATAAAATAAAAAAAAATAAAAAAATCAATCCATTATTCGACAGCAAATCTAATTTTTCAGTGGATCCCGACTGATCAGTTGTCATGTTCTATTATTAAAATATATTTTATTTTCCGCAATAGTATTTATACAATAATATATTATGGAATTCTAGACCACCGGACATCTAAGTGCTTGTTTTTTTCTTTTCAGTTTTTTTTTATTATATACGTAGTTTGGGATACTTTTTACGCAGTCGAGTTTTTTTTTTTTTTTTTTATTTATTTATCTTAATGTGTTGTGGTACGGCGGCCTTCTTCCTGGTGGATAAATAGCAAAATATGTAACCTCATGTCTTGTCTAACATTAACCCTCCTTGGGAATATAATTGTTATCCACATAGAGCTAGACAAAATTGGTCCAGCTCGACATAGAGATCTTAGACTGTTTTTATGATTCCGAGCAGTACGAAGTAATGCTGGCATTTTGTTGCCGGGTCGTTGCGTCGAACGACCATCATCATCATCCAGCTCTTATCCCAATTACTTGTGATCGACGCCATATATACTCCACAATCATGCATATTAACCATATTAATTTTATCGCCATATAGATTATTAATATTGATTTTATGACCGGCCGCCTACAAGACGTCCACCCTCCTAAGGAATGTGATGATTGACAAGAAAACGTACTCCTCTTTCACTGCACCCATGAGATGTAAGCGATTTTATTTGTATTTTTATCAACTAACAAAAAGCAAATGACGTACTCTGAACAGACCAATCTATCAAAAAAAGGAATGGCAGTATTTGTAAGACCTACCATGTGGTATTTAGAGTATGATGACTCTGAGATTTTCGTAATTGCTTTGATATTTTGATAACCCATTATTCTTCTTCTACCTGTGATGCAGGCATGCTGCGCTGACCTCATAGACTAGCACCACCATAAAGGTGTCCTTTAACTTAAATTTAATGTCTACATAACTAAATATTCTGGATTTAAAAACTTAAAAGAGTCGTTGCTTTTTCTTATTCATTTTCACTTACGTCTGCGGATCCTTATGCGGGCTGTAATAACGTAGAAGGAGCTGGTAGAACAGGCCTGGGAGGGCACCCGATGACGCTCTAGCCTGTACCGTGAGTTGACAACCGTAACTACCACCTCTTAATATGCAAGATATATTTCGTAATATCAAAATATGTCCATCAATTAATTTCATTCTTAATACAAGCCAATAAAGACATAAAAATGTTGTAATCCATAGAACATCATACTAGCAACGATCTATAGATCTTTATAGCACTACGGGATCTATAAAGGATTTATAACGACTATTCCCGCCATATTTACGGTTTACTTTTTTAAAACACAAACACGTTGGTGGTCCATTTATTTTTAACACGTAGGTTATGAAATAAAGAAGTGGTCATTATGAATTGGGTGCCTTTGCTATATTAAAAAAAAATAACACAAAAAAAGTACAAGAGAAATGGGTGTGTATACGAATGATATCGATCGAATGATAGATCGATTTTAGAATTCACTTTGACATTTGGTAATCAACGACTACCATTATGAATAATGTTTTAGTTACATGAAAATAAAAATATCTGTTGGAAATGTTATAATTGAAATTAATTTTAAATTATTTGTTAACTGAACATGTTTTATTTAATTAAATTTAGTCAGTGACTGACATATTTTAATAAGTTTTACCATAAGTCAAGAAATACTAAGTTATCCATATGTTTAAATGCGCCGACAAATTATTAAAACTAATTTTAATTCAGTATTGAAAAATTATCGTAGTGTTTTTAATTGTAAACGCACATTAAAATAAATATTTTTTTAATAATAATAACTTTTACGAAATAAGGGACAAAACTCGTCAAACAATTTTAAAAAACGCCAGCGTTTTGTTCCGATCTTTGTCGGTTGTTTAGCACCACAAAGCATAGATGGGGCTATAAAATTTCATTGCTGACACTGATTACAGCTAATTGTTTTATCTGATTTGAGTATATTTAAAAAATATTGCAGTTTTTTAAAACTCCATGATACGTCGATGTGAAAAATGCTTGCCGGGTTTTGCCAAAATTAGCAAGTATAATAAACAAAGTTAAATTATTCTAATAATAGTACTTTAAATGTTTTTGGCATTGTCTCTATAGAGATACCAAAAACGATTAATTGAAAAAAGTTATTTTATCTTAATTTCGTTCAATATTAGACAAAAGAGAGACACAATGGAATTCCTCCGAGTGCCCGGTACAAAATGGTGCGGCAAAGGTTTCTCAGCAACAAGGTACTCGCAACTCGGTGGTTATACCAGAACAGATCGCTGCTGCCGAGTCCACGACCTACGATGTCCATTCTGGATCGGTGCTATGGAAAAGAAGTACGGTTTATACAACTTACGAGTCAACACGCTAATGCATTGCCGGTGCGACGAAAGGTTTGTAGGCTGAATGGTTGATGTCGTTGCCTGTTGTAGAGTAGTTTGCCGCCATATTATTTTATTGGGTGCTTAATTTTTATTTAAATCTTTTATAATCTGAATAATCTTGTAATTTTAATATAAATATTTGGTTGCTCTAGATGGCTATTAAACCAATGTTGATGTTGAGCATAATATTTTGCCTTAAGACTAGATACATAATTGTATTTTTTATACTTATGTCAAGGTGTTGGAATTGTTTTAAATATCTTATATTTTTATTTTGATATTGTTTCTAATATCTATCGTACAGCTTTAAATTAGATTTAATTTAATATACATAGATGTGTTATAAAAAAAAGAGGGCAACACGATGAATTAGCATTAGAAAAAAAATGGTGTATACTATTCTCATGAATTTAAATCCATCTATCAATTGAAAAAGTTTTTAGCTTTAGTTTTGTGATCAGCCGCCTGCCTAACGTCAACACTTCTTGGGATTCTAATTGTTGACGAGACGGCATCGGATGGATTTGGCTCAAGTCGAAGTAAAACTCTTATTGTCCTTTACGACGCCCACATTCAAGGCTTATTAGTACTCGTAGCGACCACACAGTACTACCATATACCATGAGACTAATCATATAGACTAAATAGTCTCATTAATTAAAAAAGAAATATTCTGTCAATAAACTACTCTTCATTTAAAAAGTAATTGTCAATAAATTAAAAAGATGAAAAATTAAAAAAAAAAATACTATTATTAAAACATTAAACAGTCGGATCAATTTGCTTTCAACCATATGGACCGCTTTTTCTTTCTAATATATGTCCCCAAACGTCCACGGAACATTAATAGAGCCATTTCCTCGCTTCGTCTGTACCGTATAGAATTGATGCGTTATAAACGAAATAAATAAAAATAAAAGTAACATCACCCGACTGAGATAGGACAGAAGATTGAAATAGAAAAAGGAATAGAGACGAATGGCTACATTAAAAATAAAACTGCAACTACGTATAGCTGGGCTAAACCTCTACAATAGGAGGGTAATTTACCTACTACATACCACACTAATCAAATGAATCGCCACAGACTTTACTTTCGTGTTTTCCTACTCTTGTAGCATGGAGACTAGAGTAAGGAGTACCATCTTGTATGGGGGATTAGTCAAAAAAGTGTCCACTTGTAAACAGCAAATTATTGTTCGAACACTCACCGAAATAGCGCTAGTGTAGCAAGTGGAAATGATATGAATGTAGCAGTAATAAGCAGAGTGAAGTGTGCTGAGTTACGTAGTCAGCTGTGATTTGATAAATAATAACCTGTGAACCTATGAAATTTGTGGCGCTCTTTTTAAAATTCTTACACTCGCTACTATAGCGCCACCTTAATTTGCTCCCGTTCAATGGACACTTCTTAATACACTGAGATGGTACTCCTTACTCTAGTCTCCATGTATTGTAGGAATAGAATGTTATCTGCATAGCATATCCCTTAGCCGTATTTTAAGGGTAAGAAATAGAGTTGTTATTTGTATATTTACTCATGATTTTTATCAAAATTTAGAGTAATAAAAGTTATATCAGAAATGCACACAAATATGTTTTTATAGAAATTTAAATGGTCGTCTCACCTCCTTTTATAATTCTAAAGTACGTTTTTTTTAATGTATTTGTTTTTTTTTGTAATATTCATACGGATTTTTTTTTTTAATTTTTGTGAAACTTGTCTTTTATGTTAAATCGGAATTGATCATTCATCAGTTCTTTTTTACTAATAGTCCTTAAGTAAATTAAATCGTCTTGTAGAGGTTAGGGCTTATAAGAAACGAGAAAACATATGAAAGACACTGTTGCTTTATATTCAATATTCTTTAGCATTTACCCTCCATTACATTAAATGCCATCAGAATTATGTATAACTATTAATTATAAGAAAGTCACATAATACTTTCAAATGCCCTCCAAAACTCTTGTGTTGGTAAATAATACAATAATAATATAGAATAAATATGATCATAGACAAACTACTCCGAGTCACCGTGTGCTTCACCAGAAAGGTACAACACTATCTCGCACCTCCTAATTGGTGTTCATAAATATCCGTGGTATCTCTGTCTGTCTGTTTGTTGGTGTGCCACAGTGATAATATGTAGCTTTATTGCTTAGTTATTCAATTAAAATTTTAAGCATAGTAATAATAATATATTCCATGCCGATTTGATCTGTCTTAATTGTTTTCTTTTAATTTTGTACTTCTTTATCTGACTTCGTTCTATGTGTGTGAATAGAAATTGTGAGTTTATTCTTCTTCTTATTTTTTTTTTTGTATTGACAAACAGCTATTTAAACGAGCCACTGTTGCTAGTGTAGAGTTACAATTTTCACGTCTTTAGTCTCTTCATGTTAGTCAATATCCGTCAGTAAATCAAATCGTCGTCATCAACTGCATTGGCTGCACTGAATTATAATAATTTTGGTGGCAAACGAAAAATTTGTAAAGCACTTTCTCACTTATAACACGTTAAAACACAGTAATATTGAATATAATACTAGACCACCACTGAAACTTTCATATTCCCGCCAAAAACCCTACAGTTCAGTTTTTGATTCAAGAAACGCTTAAATAAGTTTTGATTCGTCGTGCAAACGTTTTTTTTTAAAGCAACAACCTGTTCTTGAAAATAATCCTTGTATTGCTTACAAACATACAATGAACGACACCATTTGTGCAGTTATATCACTATAATTATTCTATTTTCATGTTTTTGATTAATAAAATATTTTTTTTTGTCCCACCTATTTACCAACCTACACATATTTTCTCTGGAGATTCGTGAAAAGTTTAAGAACCAAAAGTGATGATTGAATAGTGGTAGGGCCGTACCAGTCCATCCGGAGTAGTACCATACTCTCGCAGAAACCCTACGTGACAATACGTTATTGTGCTTCGTTCGGTGAACGAGTGAGCTGGAGGTGCAACTTGGGTGGGTTTTAGTTGGTAGACAGCGGCCTAACTGTGCCCTAGGTATTGCAGACGTTCATAAGTGGCAGTAACACTTATCAACAGGTATACTGCTTGCACGTTTGCCACCATTAGCAATAAAAAAAGAAAACCTATTTATTCGCTTTTCTGGGCCATTATTTTATCATCATCCCTAGTGGGGAAGGGAGTTGGTTATACCAACGGTGAAAGTTAGTTTAATTAAAATTAACTAACCTTTTATTTAAATTGAAACAAAGAGATTATTTAAACAATTTTAATAGTCAAGGTAATTGGTTAGATAGTAATTTTAATATATTTTTCACATTTTCTCCTTTTTTATTGTAAAATTGAAAACCCAAGGGATTTGCTTTACTTTACTTTTTTTAAGAAATTATATAGCATGATCATGAGGTATAGTTAGTCAAGTCTTTAATTATAATTAATCGTTTCATTTAAAGTTATCAGTGAGCTAAATCATCGCCTGCAACAGGGATGTGGCCGCCGAAACGGAGAATAATGTAAAGCACTGTTACATTATATTCACTACAACCCAGCACTTCCTCCATTTTACATAAAACGTCATCAGAATTAAATAAAACGACATTTTGATATTCCTACCAAAATACCCATTTATTTTTGTAATATAGTAAAAGTTAAAAAAATATGCTGCAGTCAGAATTTCTCATACACTATTCTTTATAATTAATTATCGATTTACCGTCATCTATATAAATGGTTAAATCCCTTTTCATATTAAAAATATAAGCTACTATCTCTAAATAGCCATAGAACCCAGAAATTTGATTTTAGCTCAGGTAATAAAAAGACCATATCGGAACTTTAACTGGGTGTTTATGGCGTCCAATTGTCAAAAGTCCTTTTTTTAATCGGGATCAAGGCAAAGGTTCTTCATTCCTATACAACCTTTATCCGTAGATCGTATCAAAGATCGGACGAGATGATACTATTCGTTTTACTTGCGTCCGCTACATAAAAATCTGTTTCGAATAATTTCTTTAATTTTGATTTCAATTTAATAGTAATTAAAGGATCAATTTTGATGAAAGAAGAATATAATTCACTAAACACTTTCTTGCTTTTAGGTGTTAAAAATAACTGAGGGTTATAATATGCATATACCGTACAGATATTGCGAGAGAAGTAAAATTCGAAATAAAACCCTATATCAAGTTACCTGATCAAATTGATATATTAGGTCACTGTCTCACCTGTATCCGTGTGGTGACAGAGTAAGAATACTATTCACCAACCCATATCTTACCCGTGGGTACTGTACCGTACGAGACAACTAAGGGATATAAAACGCATATAACATCTATGCAAGAGAAGGAAAACTCGATACAAAACCCTATACCAACACGTCTGACCAGCGCGGTAGAGTGGGTTAATTTCCCTCCCATTACGGAGGAAGCCCGAGCCCAACAGTGGGACATTTATGGGCTGTGATGATGATGATGATCTCACCTGTTGTTAAGGATGTTGGAGCACAGCGGTTGGACGTATTGGGGCCGAGGTGAAAGGACAAAAAATAAGTTCAGCTTTATGAAGAATTTGAAATTTTAGTACGTTCTAAGCATTATATCTTTCTGATTTGAATTTTTTATGCTGTGGTATGAGTGGATAGAAAGTGCGATAGAAAGATAGAAGATTTGGGTATTCATATGGAAATTTAGAAACACGGTGCAAGCTAATTGTAAACAGTTCTCAACACATGCAAAATATATTCAGATATACTTTGGAGTTTTAAAGTCCTGTACTTTGTAGCAGTATTGTTGCATGGTAAAGGTTTCTGTAAACATTATTTCATAAAAACTATCTAATCTTCATAATATCAATAACAACTTAATCTTTTTCTACACTATATTCACAGCTAAACGGTACACTATGGAATCCCAATTGCCTTTGCCGCTCCGTGCCACCAATAAAGCTCTTTGAAAGCTCGGAGCCCACTAGTGACAATATTATAAATCATCATCATCACAGCCCATAAATGTCCCATTGTTGGGCTCAGGCCTCCTCCGTAATGGGAGGGAAATTAACCTACTATACCACGCTGGTCAGACGTGTTGGTATAGGGTTTTGTTTCGAGTTTTCCTTCTTTCGCATAGATGTTATATGCGTTTTATATCCCTTAGTCGTCTCGTACGATCACCCACGGGCATGATTTGGGATGGTGAATAGTATTCTTACTCCGTCACCACACGGAAAGATTATAAATATCATTATTACTCTTTAGTAAGATAAAGTAAACCGCCTCTTAAATGTCAGTGATTAGTATTAATTGTGTTTTTTTTTAAATGCAGGGTGCACTAGGAAATAGTCCTTGTATTGCACAAAACGTTACAAACATATAATTAACGCAAACAAATTACACCCAGACTCAGAACAACAGTTTGTGGATTGCACAAGGTATTGTCCTGCGTGGGAATTGAACCCATAACACTAATCTATGCAACAGATCCCTATACAGTAGACTGGCTGTATGGATATGTGGTCATTTATTTGGTGTAACTAATAACTAAAGTTACTAAAACTGTATATTTATTAATTCTTAAATATTAAACAAGTAATCATTAGTTATCTTCTATAAAAATGAGCCAGATGTCAAATTAACTAAGCAAAAAAACGTTTCATTATATATCTTGTCGATTCTTTCCACATTTTTGCACGCAAACTGTTTACGTCAACATGACGCGCGATGGCGCCATTTTCTCTGTTCGAAATTCGAAAATCGCACGCAGCTCAATGGGTGGGTAATGGCGTGGAAAGCATAGACTAAACAGGTGTCCGCTTCCTTCGTTCACTTTATTTTCAGCCAGTGCTTAAATTCCAAATGTTGCCAAATATATACCTATTACTTAGTTGCTTCATAATTTATTTGTGATGGTCAAATAAAAGTGCACTTTTTGTATGTTTGGAATGAATGCATTTTATTATAATTCAAATTATTTGTATGTTAAAATTGCTGCATTTTACTAGATATAATTAAAATTAGGTCGCTGTGTGGTAGCGGCTACGAATACTACCAACCCTTACTTTGTTCGTGGATGTCGTAAAAGATGACTAAGAGCCTTATAACGACCTGGTCCAACTCATTCTGATGCCGTTTGGTCAACAATTACATTCCCAAGGAGGGTTGACGTCTGGCAGGCGGCCGGTCATAAAACTATTGCTCATAACTTTTACAATATATACTATGAAAGAAGAGTACATACTGTATCGACCCCAACTAATTAATAATAATAATAATAGAGAGTCGATCAGGGATTCGTCTCCAGCTGGCCTTCATTGGCTGGCTAGAATGGAAACCGAAGAGTGCCCGAAGGACTCTCAGCTCTGGCTTGCCTTAAACAGCTGGTCAGAGAGGGGTCGCCAGAGCTATATGCTCGGGGGTGGAAGTGTTATTTTCAAGGGCATAATTACGGGGAAACCAAGGGTCTGTTTATCGCAGACTCAATGGTGAAACCGGCGCCGCACCGCTCGACACCCCTAGCCACTTACACCAATGTTGCCCTCTGTTGCCCGTATGACTAGTGTGTCTGTGGCGACTATTTAGGGGGCCCATTCAGTGAGTTGGCGAGTCACCGTCTGCCACCGTTCATCTCTTAACATGGGTTTGAAGGCAGACGACAGTTTATAATTTCATAGATATAAGATGAACCAGTCCACTAAGCACCCACTCCCATATTCATATATTAGATACCATCATCACACAATAGTTTTACACTTAGTGCTGGCATTCCACGTATATTATGTGCAGACGTGGAATGTCATCGGTAGGTGTCCCATCCCAATATTTAGATTAAATTTCTCTAAAGGCCTCTGCGTGTTGGATCCATATCCCCATGTAAGCCTACCAAAGGACCGGGTATCTTCCCTACGGAAGATCCCGTGAATAAATGGAGATATAATAATAATAATAATTTTTTATTTCGCCACAATAATAAATTACAATATTTATGTTGTACAATTACATAGTATTTAGTGTTTGTGGAGGACTGGTGCCCGAACTAGGGAAAACCTGTATTTCAGGCCACCAGACGCTTCCTTAGAAACACTGGACCACTATTTAGTTTCACATAAGATATTGAGTATAGTAGGTACAATTAGAGTTTGTTTGTTGGTATCGTCAGGGTTAGCAATGAATATGTATCAGATTATGTGTTTGTGTTTCATGACTTTGTGTAATATATAGATGTTAGGTAGGTGTGTGGTGGTGTGGATGTGAAGTGTGTAGTGTATCTGTGAGTGGATGTGTATATGATTTCATGTCGCTTAATGTCGTGTAAGTGCATGTCCTTTGCATTATGCCAATTGGAATAAGAGTAGGAGAATGATGATGATGAATTAAAATTAGGTGTCTCCTTTGTCCAGTTTTAAGCTTTTATTAGAATTGTTTTAAACTTTTATGGAACTTTACAATCCCATGCTTTGCATAAGCACAGGATCGAGGAGGGAATTAATTTATATTTATATAATAAATGCTATATACCTATAATGTTATATTATATATATTCTATATGTAACGTTATATATGCTATATAATAATATAAAAATAAGTTTACTTGTCAAACAAATCTTACTTTTTAGTGTATAATAAAGATCCTCTTCTTCGGACCCACTTATATTATCCTATATTAATTAATCTACTTCATAATAGAATTGAATTTCCTCCCAATACCAGCCCCACGCCGTTGGTTAGATGGTTTTATAAAGAGTTTCAATTACTTTTTCTGCTAGTGGCCCTAATGGCTTTCATCCCTTAGTTGTCTTTTACGACATCGAAAATAAAGGTAGGGATGTTGACTCAACAAAACACGGCTAAATTAAAACTAGTCTGCTTAGAAAACGTACAAAATCATAAAGCTTTTATGCGATATTATTATTTTAAATACGCTTCGTTAATATTAAACAAAAATCTTTAAAAAAGAATACTTTAAAAAAATATCCTTATATTTTTCGCGCCAAAACCGTTGTCAAAAAACTGTCACGAGCCCCGCCATCTTAGCGTTTATGTTCGCGTTCCGTTATCGCCACGCTTCATAGGATTTATAATGTGTGAATAATATGCCTGCAGAGGTTAAATATGCTGGCTGACAATACATAAATTATGAGATTCGAGCGTCCCCGGCGGCTAGGTGAGATAACTATATTCTTGTTTACCGACACGGAAAGGTTTCTTAGGGACAACAACAATGGCTGGACGATTATTACATTTGTTAGAAGGTTTATTTGATCGTTTAGAAAAAAAAAATACATAAATATTTTTGCGATAACTTTTAATGGCATATTAATAGTCAGTTGTTGGTCTTGTAACATGAATGTGACCTTGGGTTCGAATTTTATAAAATGTATTGATAAAATCGTTAAATTTTCGCGCTGAAAGAGTTTAAAACTTTTTTCGAAGTTATAAAACGCAAACGCAAAGAGAGTATTGGTGTAAAGATGCGAAAGGGAATGCTCCGATGGTTCGGACATGTGGAAAGAATGCCGAACGAACGCCTGGTTAAGAAGATATACAATGCGAAAGTGGAAGGATGTAGGTACCGAGGGAGACCGAGACTAACCTACCTAGACCAGATCGGCCATGTACTGAAGGAAGGTGGAGTCAAGAGTCTCCGAAACCGGCGAGCGTGTATGAAGAGAATTATGAATGTTGAGGAAGCGAGTGAAGTATGCAGAGATAGAGTTCTCTGGCACTCTGTTCTCTCTGCCTACCCTGCAAGGGATATGGCGTGATGATATGTATGTGTATGTATGTAAAAACGCATGCTCATTTTGATTTTCAATAATCTTGCTTTAACTATATTATTGGGCTCTCTATGTTTGTAGTTAATATCACCATTATCCCAATTACTTGTGGTCGACGTAGTATGTACCTATTCTTCTTTCATCGTACATATCGCAAAAGTTTTGACAACAGTTTTATAATAGGCCGCCTGCCTGACATCAACCCTCCTTGTAGTGATGGATTTCGGCAAGTCCAAGCCTAGGGCAGCAAATCTTTAAAGGCGACAAAATGAGAAGTGGCGGTATTTCAAATAGTTTGTTGTATTATTGCTTCATTTTCCTTTCACTATCTTAAAATATCAAAATAGTAAAATTCTTTTTAATCATGTTTTTCTTGGAATCTTGGAATGAAGGTTTAGTACTGCCATAATTAAAACATCTTATCAAAAGAATTTATAACAAGAGAGTATTGGTGTAAAGATGCGAAAGGGAATGCTCCGATGGTTCGGACATGTGGAAAGAATGCCGAACGAACGTCTGGTTAAGAAGATATACAATGCGAAAGTGGAAGGATGTAGGTACCGAGGGAGACCGAGACTAACCTACCTAGACCAGATCGGTCAGGTACTGAAGGAAGGTGGAGTCAAGAGTCTCCGAAACCGGCGAGCGTGTATGAAGAGAATTATGAATGTTGAGGAAGCGAGTGAAGTATGCAGGGATAGAGTTCTCTGGCACTCTGTTCTCTCTGCCTACCCTGCAAGGGATATGGCGTGATGATATGTATGTATGTATGTAACAAAAGAATTTAAAATATCTAACAAATTGATACTAAAAAAGTTTTTGTTAAGATATAATTATACATATATTAAGGTCTTTAGGTATATTAACTTGGGGCTTGGGCTCCATCTAACCTACATTTCTCATTGCCTCCTTGGGAATCTTAACTCTCGTTGCTCTCATTTCCTTCTAGTGTACGTAATCGCCATCATAGATAAATGGGCAGCGTCTCCAGACCATAACCTGCCTCTAAAAAAAAAAAGAGTACTGTTTCCCATTTTTATTAACTTTATAGTTCTTTATAACTCTTACAGGAATGTATAAGCGTGACACATTATATTCTTAAATTGTTTCTGAGTTGGTAATAGAAGTTGTTCTTATAAATTCCAAGAGAATAATTTAAAATAAAAAAACATCACCCTTCACTAAGAAACCAAATCATGTATAGTATATTCATGTATGTACTTTACAAAACACACAATTAACGGACAATAAATTGCCAGACTCAGGACAACTATTTGTGAATCGCACAAAGTATGGTACGCGTGGGTATCCAATCCACGACGCTGCTATGGTCTATACAACGTCAATCTATGCCTAATTATTTCATTCGCTTAGGCTTTTATTCTACAATTTATTAAAGGCCCTTAACGTCTTTATCTTCTATAAAAATAAAAAAAAGCAGTCGACCATGCATGACATCTACAAATATGTTTTTCTTTTATAGCAATGTCTAATACCTAAATTCAATAAAATAAGATTAAAAACTTAAAAAAAAATCAAATGCAGCAGCCACAAAGCGATGCGGGTATAAAAAGTTCAATCGCCAATCATTCGCGCTGACCGTCCAATACTTGCTAACGACCAAAGACTAACAGCTCTATGTTTTTTTTTTCTTCACTAATTCTTTTCGGTCGAAGGAAAGCGCGTGTAATCCTTCTTTTGTTCTTACGTTGCCCGCATGGTACGGTATTTGGCGGCGCTAGTACTGTAACTAAGCCACTTATGGCTATGCGATTAGTGTTGCGACTTTATCGACATTTAATTTTTAGTTAACATTGTTTTATTTCAATTATTTCTGTGTGATGACGGAATATGAATACAATTCACGACGACTAAGAAATATATGCATGTAACATCTATACAAAAGAAGGCAAACTCATAATAAAACCCTATATCAGTCCGTCTGACCAGCGTGGTATATAGTAGGTCAATTTCCCTCCTATTGTGGAGGAGCCCAACAGTGGGACTTATGTGAGTTTAAATAATAACAGTAATTATTTCAACTTATCTAGCAATGTATCCATTACATTATATATCTATATATATAAAAGAAAGTTGTGTTAGTTACAACACTTATAACTCGAGAACGGCTGGACCAATGCTTATGATTTTTATGTTTTTGAGTGTGTTGTCGTCGGGAATAGGATATAGGGTATTGAAATATGACTTTAATAAACAAAAAAAAATCATTAAAAAAACATCAGTTGTCTAAACGGTTATTTGTTGGTGATGTAACAAAACGTAATTGATAGCTCTTGAAAGTAATAGTTTGCTTGGAAAATACCCAAATATACTGCGAAAAGTGTTACGAATATTGTTATAAAAAATCATATTGTGTCTATATTGTCATCAACAATGCCGCGACCAATAAGATCAAATCTTTCCCGACAAAGCCGCAACGCAATTAGAATTCGAAATTTCACGAATGTAACCATAGCAGAAGAACAAGATATTGCACGGGGAGACCATTGCGTTAATAGGGGCCGACTTTATGCTTCTCAATGACAGCAACCCGTGAAGCGGTTCGGTTGACAATGCGAAATCGTCGAGCAAATCTCAGAGATCAACAATTAGATAATTTTCAATGCGCATGAAGAAGGATGTCGTATAACACAAGGTACTTCTTCGTCTTAGTGTCACGTTATTAAAATATTAGATTTTTTAAATTTATATTTAATGTCATCATTCTACTACTCTTATCCCAATTACTTGGGGTTGATACAATATGTACTCTTCTTTCATAGTACATATTGTGAAAGTTATTGGCAATAGTTTTATGACCGACCACCTGCCAGATGTCAACCCTCCTTGGGACATTATCATAATAAAAAAATAACCTAATAGTTTTAAATTAATGGAAATCTGCTCATTCATTAACTGTTAGGCGGAACGAAGTGTACCCGGTTGGCTAGTATATAATAGTTAATAATTGCTTAAAAATTTGAACATATAATCAATACATACTTATGTGTGTTGAGGTGATAATGATTATTATTTCAACTTTATCTAACAATGGATCTATCATATTATAAATAATAATTGCTTAAAAATTTGGACATAAAATCAATGCATGCCTTTGAAACATAATTCCTCTGGTCAGATAAGATGTAATCAGATAAGATGTGACAAAACTTTTTAAATCTAGATGATGGCTAATGAAGATAATCAAATTTATTATATTACTTAATTAAATTTATTGTGTTATAGTTTGTATTTTTTTTTTGACTTGATTTACTTCTTCTAGGCGCCATTATAATAAAATTTTGCCAGTGGATAAATAACAGTAATAAAATATTTATTGTATTTATTATGTCCAAAGAAATATAGGCATTATTATTAAATTTACATAGAAAATAATATTAACACTAAAGTTTCTGATAAACAGTAAAGTAATAAGTGATCAAGAAACTAGTTAATTTGTGCGATATTATATCATCATCTTACATTTTATACATCCGATTACGGGGTTCGAACTTCCTACAGAATGGGAGAGAAATTGAACCAGATACTATATATAACCACGCTGCTGATATGGATTGGTACAGAGTTTTATTTCCAGTTTTTCTATAGTCGCCTTTTCCGAAACCTATGAGCAAAAATGAGGGTGATGTTGCCTTACTCCGTCACCACACGGAATAAAGAGAGATATTACATTAGAAACATAGATATTATATAATAAGGAATCATAGAAAAGAAATATGTAAAAGTACAAGCTTTGTCGCAATTTTGTAAAGTTGAAATCTATAAATGTAATAATCATTAAAAATATATTAACATAATCTTATATCGATATGTGCGTATCCCATCACTATGAAGATACAACCGGCTGCTTGACCACAACTTTGCCAAATGAAGCGGGAGAAAGCGCGGCGGTCTCGCGCGATTCGATCATAGAGTAAATGCCAAGAATAGATTAAAGATAAAATTAAATCCCATCAAAACATGAATGGAAAATGGGAACTAAGGTCAATGTTATAATAAGTATCTACTGTGTGGTTATTGACGTATAACATACGTAAATAATTAAGAAATATAATTTCTTATTTATTTTCTATAAAAATGTTTCATTTATTATGACTTTTCAAACAGGCTTTATGCAATTTTTACATAAACTTAATTCGCGTCATATTTTTTACATAAACCTAATAATTTGTGATCTATTCTACCTCAACATTTGGTGCGTTTATGTGGAATAAATTATTTGATTTATGATGTGGTCAAAAGTGGATTCAAGTGGTTCATGTAAAACACACTCAGTGCGCGACTAGTCTCTTTGCTTTAGCTTGGCTTGATACCCTACCTGAATGGATTTAGCATTGTACAATGTACATCTATTAATTTTGAAGTGAAATTTCATCCGGTAACGCTTTCAAATTCTGATTTTCATCTTATTTTATGACGAAAGATTCGCGAGAAAAAGAGATTAAGTAATTGCCCTATCGTGTACTTTTACACGTATACTTCCCACACTTTTAAACAGTTACAAAATTTAACATTAATCTATGCAAAGGTGCTTTTTTAAAGTTTCACATCTATCGCGTGCTTTTACGATAAACCCTTTCTAGATTTTTTTCACACTATATATACAATGATTTAACGCGAAATGTGGAGAGCAAACAAGCTTATTTTGAGTAGCATTTACTTACTGTAAGTCAGCCAAACTACTTTTTTTTAAATTAACGAGTGTTGCTGTAAAATGACAACATATAGGTGCATTTTCCATACGAATAAATTGTGGTGAACTCTATGAAATTCCCAATGTCTTTTTAACTCGTTGCGTTTGTAAATCGTGTGTTCTGAACGTAAAAAGATTTTTGGCGGGCACTTAAAAGTATCGTATAGCATCACAATATATATTAAATTTTTACCATGCAATATGGATATAACTTTTTATTTAATACTAACTTTACCCGCGTGAAAAGTAACTTTTCCGAAGTTGAACTATTATCCTTTTCATCCACAACTGTTCATCGGTTGATGCATGATTATGTAACAAATATCCATACGTAAACATAAACTTTAACATGTATAATTTTATATAAATATAGGATAAGATAACGTATATATATATATGACAAAATATATATTTTTTGAAGTAATTGGTAAAATTTAACAATTATAAACTAACTTCAGATCGGAAGGTGTGTAAAAATAAGACGTCATTCCAAGTTATTGAAATAAGATTGGCCACTTTAAATTACACGAATAAACTCTACTAGTCTTACTTTCAAACATGAGACTTTCTTTAAACTTTACAGTTAGAATTGTATTAAACGATGACACAACCTTGTTATTCAAATTACTGAAATTTTTAGCATTTAATATGCTTAATTATTTATAAATACCCTGATTACGAAACGAAAAATTATGTCACAAGCGGAGTTCGAACCCGCACCTATTGGGAATCCGGCCCAACCGTGCTGCCACTTACACCATCATGAACTATTTTAGGACATGCAAATTTCGATTCATATTATATCTTACGTCTTCAATGTGTAAACATTGTCCGATAGATGGCATACGTCACCGTGACGTGACGTACACGATGGTGTAAGTGGCAGCACGGTTGGGCCGGATTCCCAATAGATGCGGGTTCGAACCCCGCTTGTGACATCATTTTTATTTTCGTAATCAGGGTATTTATAAATAATTAAGCATATTAAATGCTTAAAATTTCAGTAATTTGAACGTAAAAAATAAACAAAAATCCTATTAGAACAATTTTCGACTTCTACGCAGACAAAGACACGGGCAAATGATAATATATAGGTCAAAAAGTAAATAAGAGAAAGTAAGGATCCGAACGGAGCTCGATTTTTCAACTGAGCTAAATGTCTATTCTTAATGACAGCGTCAAAATTTGAAAACCGTCATATTCTAATAGTTTTAATTCAAGGGAAAATTATATTTTTTGATGCTAAAATATTCTGACAAATCAATATTTTCTATAAATGAAACCTAGCTAGATCGATTAATCGCCCCCGGAACCGCTTGTATGTTAAATTCAATCAAGAGAATTGTTGGAGCCGTTGCCGAGATTAAGATTACATATATATATATATATATATATATGTATATATATATATATATATATATATATATATATATATATATATATATATATATGTACAGGGTGTCCCAAAATTCAACGATAAGCCGGCACCAGCAGATGGACCTACATATGACTACTCGAGAACAAAAAAGAAAAAAATTCTACCTTGATTTTTTTTTTCATTACGACAAAAAAACCGATTTCTTTAAAAATCGTCATCTTTTATTATATTATTAAGTGCCATTGCTACAATTTTACAAGTAATTCTCTGATTTTTTTTGTATTGGCAAGGTAAGTAGTACTACTATCGATCACAACCATTAAAAATTCCAGAATATCTATAGTTTTTACACAAAAATCAACCAAAACTATGTTTTTTTCATAAATTATGTAAGATTTTGACTTTCAGCTCACTTTCACTCATCACAGTGGAAAAAAAAAGTATGGACACTACTGTGGCAAATAGTATTAAAAATTGGCGCAACTAACTACAATTCTAAAATGGTATAACATTCTAGGCAAACTAGCCACAAAAATATACTTAGGTGTACTATTTCAAAATAACAACCATACTTCGAAAATTGTTAGTGTTGATAGTAATCACTTCTACTATGTAGCCAAAATGTTTTTGTTGCAAGTTCTCAGAATTTGAATGAGACATGTGCGTAGTCCATAAGATAACATAAGTTAGACAGAGATAGATATAGAGAGATTAGAATTTACTATATTATTAAAATTACAATAAATGTTCGAATTGTTTGCCATTGGCAGTAATGCAGGCACGACATCGCCTTAAAAATGAACGTTTTATTTTTCTTGCATATCTGATTCTGTTCATGTGATCCACAGCCTGAATTATTTTTTGGCGAAGCTCGTCCAAGGTTGCAATGGGTTTTGAGTAGACTCTGTCCTTTAGACAACCCCAATAGAAAAAATCCAGGGGATTTAGATCGGGTGAACGGGGTGGCCATAAGATAGGACCAAGTCGCCCGATCCAACGCCCTGGGTACTCTTGGTCTAAGTACTCTCGCACAGGGCGGGCATAGTGAGCTGGGCAACCATCGTTTTGAAACCACATGTTTTGCAAATCACTTAAGGGCACGTCTTCTAATAATCCTGGTAACTCATTTTGTAAGAAGTTCAAATAGCTATTGCCATCTATGTTTCCTTGTAACTCAAAGGGCCCTATCACTTTTCCATTTATTATGCCCGTCCATAGGTTAACCTTAAATTGATATTGGGATTTGTCTTCTCTCACCAGGTGCGGATTTTCATTGTTCCAGCTATGAAGATTGTGAAGATTTAAATAGCCATCTTTCTTGCAGGTTGTTTCATCCGACCATAAAACTTTGTCTAAGAATTGGGGATCTTCCCTGTGTTTTTGCAGCATTACACGGCAAAATGCGACCCGCAGTGGATAGTCCCGCGGTAATAACGCCTGCACGCGCCTGTAATGATATGGATGAAACTGGTGACGTTTTAAAATTCTATGTGCAGTACTTTTTGGAATTCCCGTTGCTACTTGTATGCCACGTACAGAGGTAGTTGTATCGCTTTCTATTTCATTGAGAACTTCTTCATCGTGTTCCGATCTAGGTCTTCCAGCGTTTCTCCTGTCAGATGGTATACGACCCTCCGAAAATGCTTGATGCACGTTAATAAATACGCGATAATCCGGATACCTTTGAAGAGTAGGGTACCTTGCTCGATATAATCTGCTAGCAGCGTTGGCATTGCATCGGCATTCTCCATAAATTAGGTGCATATTAGCGTATTCTAACGCTGTATATGGTAGCGGCATAATGAATGCTAAACACTTGAAAATAAGGCAAAACTTCTTTAAAAAAACACAAAATCACAGTCTAAAATAATGCCAAGTCAGGTCAATTTCCAGGTCACTTAATTCAATCCAAAGTCGTTAGTATCAGAGCCACTTTAATTAAAACAGAACGGTGTGCAGTAAACAAAGAAGTAGAGCGTACTGACTTGCTGTGCTGCTGAGGACATTAATTACTTCTCTACCTGCATTAATGTTACTAAACAATTAGCATCTATCTATCTCCCTCTAACGTATAATCTCTCTATCTCTGTCTAACTTATGTTATCTTATGGACTACGCACATGTCTCATTCAAATTCTGAGAACTTGCAACAAAAACATTTGGGCTACATAGTAAAAGTGATTACTATCAACACTAACAATTTTCGAAGTATGGTTGTTATTTTGAAATAGTACACCTAAGTATATTTTTGTGGCTAGTTTGCCTAGAATGTTATACCATTTTAGAATTGTAGTTAGTTGCGCCAATTTTTAATACTATTTGCCACAGTAGTGTCCATACTTTTTTTTTTCACTGTGATGAGTGAAAGTGAGCTGAAAGTCAAAATCTTACATAATTTATGAAAAAAACATAGTTTTGGTTGATTTTTGTGTAAAAACTATAGATATTCTGGAATTTTTAATGGTTGTGATCGATAGTAGTGCTACTTACCTTACCAATACAAAAAAAAACACAGAATTACTTGTAAAATTGTAGCAATGGCACTTAATAATATAATAAAAGATGTCGATTTTTAAAGAAATCGGTTTTTTTGTCGTAATGAAAAAAAAAATCAAGGTAGAATTTTTTTCTTTTTTGTTCTCGAGTAGTCATATGTAGGTCCACCTGCTGGTGCCGGCTTATCGTTGAATTTTGGGACACCCTGTATATATACAAGAATTGCTCGTTTAAAGATATAGTGAGATATTAGCTCAACTCTCAACTGCTCACTTGTTTTTTATAAAAAAAAAAGAAAACGTTCCAATTTTAAACTGTGAAAAAGCTTCTGTATCGTTCCCTAATCTATGGTGAGCTTAGAACATTACGTCCTTATATGGCGCTCGTTAGGCGCGAAATAACCGCGTCTTTGTCAGCTTTTACTAATCCGATACCAACGATACAATTCTTAAATGCGATGTGATTGACTTGATCCGTAAAACCGATAAATAAGCACATATCACAGAGTATTTATTTGTTCTATACCACAGATTAATATGTAACTTAGCTAAAAATTTAAAAATTAATGTGGTATATATAAACATGTGATGGGATGAAAATAATATTGTAAGGAAAGTTTTAAATTGTAATTATTTAGGGAATTCCTAGTTACAGAAGCATACTCTAATATAGGTCTAATAACTGCAAAGGACAAACAATAAACAAAGTCTTTATTGACATCATCATCATCATCACAATCCACAATGTCTCACCGCTGGGCTCGGGCCAACTCCATAATGGGAGGGAAATTGACCTACTACATCACGCTGGTCAGACGTGTTGGTATAGGGTTTTGTTTTAAGTTTTTTTCAAGTTTCTTCTCTTGCATACATGTTATGTGCATTTTGTATCCCTTAGTTGTCTGTTACGATCACCCACGGTGGTGAATTGAATTCTTCTCGACACGGATACTTTATTGACACTTAAGGCAAAAACATACACATTATTTTATTTATAAGTCTGGATGTAATTTTTCTGCGTTAATTTGTATGTTTGTAAAGTCCCTCGCAATACAAGGATATGTCCTTAGTACAAACTGTTGTTTTAAAAAAAAACGTATTGGAATTAAAATCTTTATTAGAAATTAATCTAACATGGCTAACCAATCTCAATTTACATTGTAGCTACTCCAATGTGATCCAGTTCAATCACACGACATAATTTAAGAGATTATAGATCAGATCTCACAAACGGGATTCGATAACAAGTTAACAGCTGATATACTACTTACTATAGATGTAATTATTTATCAACGAAGAATCGTCACAAATCTAAAAGCACGTCGTATCAATATAAAAACAAAGTTAATTGAGCAGTCACATTTATTTATACTTCAGTTAAAAGGTTTAATGTTTTTATAGGCAAGGTAAGATAAATTAAAATCCTTTGTAGTTTAAATAAATGATGTTTTAACAACTTAGTAGACCACGGGATTAGTCTGCAAAGGGACAATAATGGTAGCCATTTTGCACTTAACGATTTAGATAAAACCAAATACAGTTCTCAGTACTCAGTTCGAGTATGAGGGATAGAAGTGAATCTTCAACAAAATCAGATTAAAAAAGGGTTATTTTGTGAATCTTAAAGGAGCTATTTAAAGCTGTAAAAATAAATTTCTTCATATAATTACCTTTTTTAAAGGACAACCCCTTTCGCTGAAGTGTGGTATGCAGAGCAGGGGTTTAATAAAAAAGACGGCAGAATATTAGAACAATTCTTAAAGATATTCTCTATATTCAATACATTGGGTATTTATTCATAAAATTAATACAGCATTATAATATCTGTGATATTACCTATAAATGAAATCAAATGTCAGAAGAAATATAGAAGGAAGAATTGTTTTAAGATTATCTGATTGTGCTTTGACATAACCAGTTTCAGTTATTGTGTCATTAAATTAATAACGTATTATGAAATGACATATAATAGGTAGGTATCTAGCTTTAATAGTGATGAAACAAAAATCAATTCTTTCATTCATTCGATTTAAAAAGTATATATTTTAGTAAAATTCAGAACTAAAAAGAAAATAAGTTAAGAAATTTTTGAAGATATACTGACAATGGTCTTGTTCTTGGCATAGGCGGGGCACTTTATCCGAATATATTACTTGGATGCACCTATAAGTGCTCTCGGAGTGGTTTCCGAACGTGTGCGTTTGACAGCTGCGGCGCTGGACGTAATGGCATTTCGCGCCATTTGTTCTCGACTTCTTTTTTTATTTCATGACATTGTTGTTAAGTTTTAACGTAATATCAAATAATAATTATTTATATAATGGCGATCATAGGATTACACTAAAAACTCAATTTAGATCACGAGTTTGAAGAACTAGGAATTTAAATTCTAGGAAGTTACATGAGTTAAATTTCGGTGTTAGTTTTTCCAATTCTTCTTTAAAACTATCTACAATAATACAATAATATTTATTCCAAAAAATATATTGTTTGACATATAATTACATTAAGCTATGTGTTGCCTAAAATTTAGGTGTCAAACAGGCATTGTAAAAGAGAACATAATGCAACCTTCTTTTAATACTCGTACATACTTGGTGCGCTAATAAAACGCATTCGCTGACCTAACGTCAATAAAAAAAGTCAATAAATCTATGGCATTAAATTTAGGGGCTAATAAAATAATACCATTCAATACTTTCTCTTCGAATCGATCTATTAAATTGTCTGAAAGATATTACGAAATATGTTTAGCTATAAACAATAGATTTTGACTTTTATTTAAAAAAATAATAAACAAGAACTTTTTAACACACTTTTGGCGGGAATCTAAAACGTCATGTTGTGCTCTTGTATTATATTCGATATCTTAGTGTTTTAACGTGTTATATTAGATAATTTTTATATATAAAAGTGCTTTACAACGTTTTCGTTTTCCATCAAAATTCCTACAACATACCATTAACAGTGTCACCATAGCACTGTTGATGGCGACAATTCGACTGACTGACAGACAATGACTAACTTGAAGAGATTAAGAACGTGAAGATAATTATAACTCGACACTGGCAAAAATGGCTCGTATAAGTAGCTGATTGCCAATACATAAAAAGAAGAAGAAGAAGAAGCTGCAACTTAACTTTGACATTGGCTTAAGTATAAACAGAGCCACAACAACAACAACAACAACAAACAAACTTTTTAACACATTATCAGCTTAGTATGTATCTATGTTTGTTTGTAACGAAATCTGAAGCTTCTCTTCATACCCTATTAAAAGTCGGATTAATTTGAAACTTCAAATATTTATCAAGGACCGATGACAATACAATAATTTAAATCGTTTGTTCTATTTTCCTTAACAAGATTAGCGTTTATGAAAACCCGATTACGAAGCGAAAAATGATGTCACAAGCGGGATTCTAACCCGCACCTATTGGGAGTCCGGCCCAATCGTGCTGCCACTTACACCACCGTGAACGTATTGTAGGACAGTCAAATCTCGCTTCATATCATATTTACGTCTTTAAGGTGACGCGCGCCATCTACTCGACAATTTTTACACATTGGCTTAATACTTCAAACTTTGCAGTTAGAATTGTACGGGTTCGAATCCCGCTTGTGCCATCATTTTTCGCTTCGTAATCGGGTTTTTATAAATAATTAAGCATATTAAATGCTAAATTTCAGTAATTTGAAGATAAGCGTTTTTTTACACAAATATTTTTAATTTAAACTCTTTTTTTTTCATTCACTGAATAAGAATTAGTGGCACAACAGATGTCTGTTTCTACTCTTGTAGCTGCAGGCAACTTCTAAAGATTTATTGACACCAGTTTCTGTTACCGTTCTCATAAGTTTTATAACTATCGTTTGAAGGTAGAACAATGTTCTACGTCATGTTCTATGATAAATTCATTATAATTCTAAGGTAGCATTCGGATCTTAGCGACCGCGACGAGCGACTGCGACCATTCTACTACGTGACCATGGTCGCTTGTCGCGAGACTGGTAGCATTCCGATGTCAGCGACATGACCACGACTCGCTTTTTTTTTTGTGTGACTTAGTTGTTAGCCTCAGATGGCTATGACAACTTTACCCGGACTATGGGTGAGCGCTGAGGGCTCTCAACCCGAAACCACGACTCGCCATTCTTTTCATAGTTTTATGGGTGACGATTTTGTTCTATTGTAGCGATATGTCAGACAAATTCTCTGCAGCTAGAAAAGAAAGTTATTCGGCAACTATTGGAAGATGAAAAAGATGATGATATGTTAGTGTGATTTAAAGATATGTTAGTGTATATTCCTTTGGAAGAAAGGAAGAAGATCCAATATTTTTTTCTTATCCTGAAGAATAGAGTTGTTTTCAAACATTCATAAAACGCTGTCATTTTTATGAATTTCTCGCCTGCGTCGCTTGACTGCACTGCCTCTGGCGCGACTATCTGACCACGCCCACTTTGTTTAGTGCTCTATATAAATTCATACTAAGCAGTGGATCAAGCGACCCGCTCGCGGTCGCGGGTCGCGCGTCGCGGTCGCGAAGATAAAGATGAGTTTTAATAGTCAGCACAGACGGCGAAGTGGTTAAGATAATAACGACCTACCACACCAGTGTGTTGGATTCGTTTCCTACGTAGGAAATAATACTTTGTGCGATTCACAAATTGTTCTTCTGAGTCTGAGTCGCATTTTGTGTCCATTAATTATATGTTTGTAAAGTGTCCCACAGGTGAAATATTATTTACTTAATGCTGGATCTTTAAAATTACATTAAAAAATATTTTTTTATTGTATTAACGTGTGTTAGCGCAAGCGGAGTCGCTTACGCCATCCGTTTTCGATTTCATTGCCGCTAAAATTTATTTTATTCGTCTGTTTCGGTTGGGACACTACCGTTGCATCACTAGTAATAGTATAGTAATCACCACTCCTTATTTTTTCATAAGTTGTAATCTATTAAGGAATATAATCAGATAATATCAGTTCAAGAGAAGGAACCTAGATATGAAACCTTAGAAAGAAAGAAAGAAATAAATTTTATTTTGTAAACCTCACAATATAGAGACAAACATAAAAAAATAATTATTATACTAACTAAAAAGACAAGGAGTCGAATATGTGAGGCCAATATATGGTGCCCGTCTCAGCTTATGGTATAGTAAACATGATATCTACTACACCGTTGATATTCTGACGGGCCCGCAAATAAGTTACAATTAATATATAATATCTAATAATAATTTCCTTACGTTGAGCCATCTGACCAGCGTGGCCATTATCGCAATAATCCCACAAAAAAATAACATTATGGCATTTTATGAAAGAGGGTCGACGTCCAGTGGTGAACACCCAAAGACTAAACGACGATCACGATGATGATAGTGTCTGCCTGTCTGATGTTTGGTAGAGAATTAGACGAGAACTACTAGACTCAAATTCATCAAAATTTGATATAATAATAGTTTACTTATATAATCTATTTCACCAACGACCCAAACTGAACGAATTAAGAAGACAAAAAAAAAAGCATATCTAAATGGGCATTATTCTTTTATATATTAGAATCATTTCATTTATAAATATATAAAGCAGTCAGCAAATGGCGTAGTGGTAAAGATACCTTTCGTTCCAGTTCCGTGGGCTCGATTCCTACGCAGGACAATACTTTGTATGATCCACAAACTGTTGTTCTGAGTCTGGGTATAATTTGTCTGTGTTAATTGCATGTTTGTAAAGTCCCTCGCAATACAACAAACAAAAAATACAACGATTATTTCCTTAGCGCTGGTTGGTTTTAAAAAAAATTGCTACGAATAAGGGTGATGTTGGGGGGACAACTAATACCTAACTAATATGCCTACTTGTATCTCTCTAACATAAAAATAATATTCCTAACACTTCCTTTTAAACACTTCAATATTTATTTTGGACATATTCCAAACAAATATATCCATAATTATAACCTTTAACCCGATTTTGTAATTGTTTCCACATATAACACCATGGTTTGATGCTCAAGAAGTTTCTAAGCGCATTTATTTGTCTTGAAACCCGCAATAAACTTCATTAGAAAATATAAACAGGAGCAAATGTAGAATACCTAGAGTATTCCACTTTTTTTCTATGCAATGCAAGAGATGGGAAGCAATGCTGACTGATCAGCCAATAAATGAGAAGATGTACAGCTAAGATAAGAGCTGCAGTACAGCACCACGGATACGGAAAACCTTAACGTTTCATATATAGATAAACATTCAGACATTTTATTTGTTAAGCTTAAAATAACGAAGAAATGGCGACAATAATTGCTTTATTTTTTCTGCTTAACTCTCATTTTCTTCTTTTTTACTTTTGGCACTAAATCGAGCGTATTATTAGCAGAGTCGTGTGAACTTATTTTCTTAAGTTTATTTTACACTTAGTTTTAGCGTTATTGTCTGTGTGTAAGTTAAGTTATTGCCTTTAATTTCGCTTTCGGCATTTTAGCAAGACATAAAAACACACTTAAAGCACTATTATATCACTAACTACTCTTTAGCACCCACTGTGTATCACATTACACGAAATGATATCAATTATAGATATAATACAGATATAATACAATACCTACTAAAACGTGGAATATAAGACCACAGTTCGACATTTTCACATTCCGTACAAAACTGTTTTCTTTGCATTTAAAGTGACAAAAATAATATAGTAGTATCAAATTGCGACCGATGATAACGTGAGATTTAAAAATTTATGACATACAAAATAGTCATAACTATGGACGATAATAGCGCAAGATTTACCGTTTTGCCGCCATTAATGACAGCTGTCAAAGCTGTCACTTTATGACGCGCCCATCGTAAATTGGCGGCAAATGCACCCGTCATATGGTCGAATCGTTTACAATATAGGAAATAAAATATGAATATATAATATTATATGCAATAAAACTATTTCTTACATTTATAAAATCGATTACGAACTGAAAAATGATGTCACAAGCGGGATTCGAACCCGCGCCTATTGGGATTCCGGCCCAATCGTGCTGCCACTACACCACCGTGACTAATTGTAGGACATGCAAATGTCATTTCGTATCATATTTACGTCTTAAGGTGACGGTATGCTATCTACCCGACAATGTTTACACATTGTTATAGGCTTAATACTTAAAACTTTACAGTTAGAATTGTATTAAACGATGACACAACCTTGTTATTTAAATTACTGAAATTTAGCATTTAATATGCTTAATTCTTTATAAAACCGATTACGAAGTGAAAAATGAAGCATATTAAATTAACTAATAGCATAATAGTAGCTAATTGTCAATGCAAAAAGAAGAAGAATTAAAAGCCAGTCATTCAATATATTTATTTAGTTAATTTTCATATATCAATTTATTACTCGTTATTAGCGGGACAAACATTCTTTAAAACGGTGTATCAAACCGTTGATACAAAATTTCGTGTACCGACGTAGTAAGAACGTTTCACTATCCTCTTTCTTGCTCATACATACATACATAGCCTCACGCCTGTTTCCCAGAGGGATAGGCTGAGACTACGGATTGCCACAAACCACGATCCTGACATACCTCCATCGCTTAATTCACGCTTATCACAGTCTTCATGCATGCTCTACGATTACGCGTACTCTTAATCTGACCTTTCACTAACACATCTTCAATTTGATCCAGAAAAGTACGACGTGGTCTTCCCCTTGTACATGGATATTGTTAAAGACGACCTAGCAATATAATAGGTATATAGAAAGAAAACTCTTAATAAAACCCTAAGAAATCCATATGACCAACGTGGTAGGTATAGTAGGTCAATTTTCTTTCCTTAATGTGGAGGAGCACACATCTAGCAGTGAGACGCATAGGCGCTGAGATGACTATGATGATTATTATGAAATAAGTTTAATGAACACCAAATACTTCCCGAAATAATATAATATCACGATTTTATTGGTGTTTACTCCTTAAGAATCGATTTTCATATAAGGCGCCCGGTATGAGAAAAATTTGAGGAGTAAAATCTAGTGATCGAAAGACCTCGTTACGTTTTTGGTGAGCAACCTATTCTGCGCACCTTTCACTTTCTGACGTGAGATAATACTTTACTGAACAGTTTTAATAGATGTAAATAAAAATATATATATTATTTTTAGTCAAATGAGCTCTTTTTGCGCCTGTTTTGATAATCGTACTTAAGGAGTAAACTCCAGTCGTGCGTCGGAGCTGACACACACTTCTTTTTTTTAATTAGTATAAAATTATATAATTGCAATTAACATAAGGTAGGTTTTAAAATCGTAATTAAAAATATCGAGATTCTATAGTATATACTTTTAGAATTTAATTTGTTTTTTAAAAGACAACGATGCCAGCTTTTTTTTTTTTTATTTTTTATTGGTGGGCTATGGGTGCGTCTCGCCCCGCTGAATCGGTCCGGGGTGACAGAAAGGCGGCGCGTGACCCCATAGACCCACCGTAAAACCTTCTCTCTTCGCCGTGCGAGCGGACCACCGGTACTCGATTTTAACTTCGGTAACAACGATGCCAGCTGCCTTTTAGACTATAAAGGTATACATCCTTTGAGCATTTTTTTTTTTTGCAAACATTTAATTGATATGAATTACACGCTGACTCGATAAACATTTATGCATTGCCGAGCTCGAACTTGTTCCATAGTGGAAAGAAAATTGACCTATTATCGGCTTTTATTTTGAAGTTTCCTTTCTTGTATAGATTTTATCTACTTATTATATCCCTTTGTCAGTTTTTACGACACTTATGTGCAAGAAAAGGTGTTGGTGAATTTTACGGGCGTAGCCAAAGGGATGTTTTGTGGTTTCAAACCCTCCTCGAAATGTTTAAAATGAAGAATATTAATGTTCGTCATATTTTGATTTTTTGATAAATACATATTAGTACTTCATGCTACGTTATTTCATGCATATTTTTGTTGTTTTAAATTGTTTAACACCCACCAAAATTAAAATTGGCATATGCAAGTAATAAATTCTATTCTTAATACATCACGACATGCCAAAAACCATTGCTCTTTTTTAAAAATCTAATTAATATTTACAGATTTCGCGCTTGCCTGAAACTCGCTGATACATCGGTTTCCAACATGGTGGGGAAACTATTCTTCAATGTTGTTCAAACCAAATGCTTTATACTCAAGCCAGTCAAGACGTGCACACAGCGTTCCTGGTGGGGCAAATGCCTTCAAAAAAGACGAACCAAGCAAGCCTTCCTGAGAGATAACCTACCTTATTAGGCTGTTTAGTTTAGTTTCCATTACATAATAGCTATACTTAAATAACTAATACCTAACTGTCAATTTTGACAATTGTTATTCATACGACATTTTGTTGTTACAATTCAAACGCTGAGGGAATACATTTGATTATTTAAAAAGGATGCTTTAATTGTAAAAATATATTTTAAATTTACATATGTAAAGTAATAATTTACACTTTAAAAGAAATTTCTTTTAGTGAGCCTATTACCAACTTTCAGAAAATAACAATGTTTAAAGAACGTTTCGTTTCAACCTTATACTTTTATAATTTAGTTTCTTAGATCTTTAAAAATTAATATAGTTTTTATACTACGTTATTTATTTCTCACTGCGTTTAAATTTACTTTTTTTTTTAATATCGGTTCTAAAAATGCTATACTTTATTTATTTATTATTAATTTAATCACTTCCAACGATAACATGGATGGAAGACACTATAATAAATAATGTATTAAAAATAATTCTGCAATCGCTGATTTTGGCGAGAACTTGAAAGCGTCATGTGGTGGTCTTGTATTATGTTTAATATCTTAATGTTTTAACGTGTTATATATAATAATATTGATGGATATGTAATGTAATGCTGAGAACGTACTAAAATTTTGTCAATTTGATATAACAGTGCTATATATATATTTTCATATTCCACCAAAATTTCCAACAGGGTGCCCATATAGCACTATTGAAAACGATGATTTGACTTACTGACGGGCAATGATTTTAAAGACTTGTCATAAATGTCTCGGTAACCACGCAATTAAAATTTCAAAAGATAACATCTTGCAATAAGAGAATAATAAATCTTAAGTCTCTTTACAAAAATTAAATTAACGGTTACAAATGACACCCATTTTCCACCTACCTTACCTTTTCCTTTTCCTAAATAATATACCAGACCTTTTTTTTCTCCTTGGGCTATGGATGTGGTCGCGATCCGTCAAATCGGTCCGGGGCAACGGAAGAGACAGTACACAAACCCATAGACCCACCCTGCTAGGACTTCTCTTTTCGCCGTACGAACGGGCCACCGCTACCCGATCTTTGTCTTCGGTGGCCCGTCCGGCGGTTTACCCTGACGGGTTCCTCTCGAGTCGACGCCCCGACAGCTTTCGCCGTCGCGTCGGAGCGTCGTAAATATACCAGACCTTGCGTATGTCGCTTATCTCATATTTTAAACTGATTTATATTTTTATCCCAATAACCTTTATAAATTACCGTAATAAAAATCTAATTAAATATTAACATTCTCCTTGATTTTTATACTAAAAGTGTAAAACGGATTTTTGGTTATCGGGAATACACCTAGTTTTAATTGATTCGGATAATAAAAATTCTACTAAACTAAATTATTATATTTATAAGTTTAGTCTGAAGCAAATGAGGCTATGATTATTATTATTAAATTTACGTAATAATATATAGGTACAGTTTATTTTAGTGAAAAACTTCTTTAGATGCGTAGTGAACTTTATTTTGTAGATATTGAATAAAATTGAGCCGTCACACTCGGCTATGTAACGCTTCGTTCAAAGTCGGTTATCATCGACTAAATGACGATCACTTAAAATGATATTTTCCAGAGCAATTTTTACAGAATTATAATTATATATGTTATAAATGTGATTAATTTATGAATATAGAAGAAAGAAATAGTTTTATTATGTATTATTAACCTCGCCTTGGTGTAGTTTTCACTTCTGTCTTGTGGTTTTAATACATACATACATACATATCATCACGTCATATCCCTTGCAGGGTAGGCAGAGAGAACAGAGTGCCAGAGAACTCTATCTCTGCATACTTCACTCGCTTCCTCAACATTCATAATTCTCTTCATACACGCTCGCCGGTTTCGGAGACTCTTGACTCCACCTTCCTTCAGTAGATGACCGATCTGGTCTAGGTATGTTAGTCTCGGTCTCCCTCGGTACCGTAGGTACGTACGTAAGGATGTAGATCCTTCCACTTTCGCATTGTATATCTTCTTAATCAGACGTTCGTTATCACACGCCATTTTGTTTATTTATTGATATCAAAATTATAATAAAATGTCTTTACAAAACAACATATAAAAATGTAAAAATCGTTGAACTTAATATTCAAATATGTTTATATTTTACTTAAATAGTATTACTTTAAAATTAAGACAACTGAAGAAATATATATACTATTTATTTCTGTGATCATAGAAATAACAATATATCTATAAACTAATGTAAAAGTAACCTATGCACGTTTTCACCAACGACGCTTATATTTTAAGTCACACTATAAATGACCACCAATATAAATGACTCAACGATATTATCCAAATTGTAATAAAAAAAAATTAAATATAATTATCATGCAAAAATGTAATTAATATATGCGTTCATATTGTTACTTAAAATTTAGGAATCGTCGATGTAAAAGTGACCTAATATTCTCAAAATTGTACAATTAGAAAATAATTTCAATTTATACAAGACCAGCTGTTTTAAGGATAGTTAAAGGTAAGTGATAAAAGTGAAGGAAGTTTAAAAGAAAATCCTATACGAACCTAACCAGCTTATAGGAACATTAACGCGCCAATAATATTCAAAGTCGTCCTACGAAATCCTGATAAACGCCTTTAAAGAACCAAAAATATTAACACGTAAAATTGTTTAGTCAGAATTTAAAAAAAAATAACACATAATTCTCGCTCACATTGTCGTTTGTACATGAGCTTACGTTAACGTCGCACCTATGACAATCATCTTTTGCTCGTATTTTTTTTTTAATAATATCCTTAAATAATAAATGCCTCAGTAATATATATAAAAAAATCTAAATCTAGAAATCGTTTAAATAAACTCATCATCATCATCATCATCTCAGCTCATACACGTCCCACTGCTGAATTCGAGCCTCCTCCATAATGGGAAGGCAATTGACCTACTATACCACGCTGGTCAGACATGTTGGTATAGGGTTTTGTTTCAAGTTTTCCTTCTCTTGCATAGTTGTTATATACGTTTTATATCCCTTAGGCGTCTCGTACGATCACCCACGGGTAAGATAGAGGGTGGTGAATTGTATTCTTACTCCGTCACCACACGGATAAATAAACTCAACATGTGCCAACTTAAAACTAAAAACTAAGTACAAGAATAGAATAATTTTCACAGCGCACTAATCAGCCAATATTTTCCTTATTGCTTTTAACCCAATTATTTGTGATCGATGCAAAAAGTAATTTTCTGCCATCGTACATATTGAGAACAGTTTCGACAATAGTTCTACGACCGACCGACTGTCTGACGTCAATCCTCTTTGGGAATATAATTGTTGACCAGACGGCATAAGATGGAGTTGAATCAGGTGTATGTAAAACTCTTAATCGTCCTTAAGGTAAAGTGAGCAATGTAAGGATTGACATTATTCGTAGGCTCACAGATTTCTAAACAGCCCGTTTTAAAAAATATATCGCAAAATTTAGGTAACACCTAAAACAATATGTATAATACATTAATGTTATATATGATATTTTTTTATTTTATTTATTATTGTGCTATATATATACGCTGTGTGGTAGTGGTTACGAATACTACCAACCCTTACTTTGCTCGTGGATGTCGTAAAAGACAACTAAGAGCCTTATAACGACCTGGAGCAACTTCATCTGATGCCGTTTGGTCAACAATTACATTCCCAAGGAAGATTGACGTCTGGCAGGCGGCCGGTCATAAAACTATTGCCAATAACTTTTTACAATATGTACTGTGAAAGAAGAGTACATATTGTATCGACCCCAAGTAATTGGGATAAGAGCAGGAGAGTGATGGTGATTTATTATTGGTTAACATCAAAAAATTAACTTCATTTGTATGTCATATAGCTTGTCTTAACTGTTACTTAAAATGTAGGACTTGTCGTGCATCTGCTCTAAGTTATTTTAATTTTTATTTCAAAACGTTTAGACGTCCTAAATTGCTAAACTTAGATGTACAGTTCCAAAAAATATAATATACCTAACTTAAATACTACTGTTGGATTTTGAAATTTATAATGAAAATCATTATTTTCTACAAACCTCTAATGTAAATAAATCCATTGTAATTTAAACTTAAGAATTTGTTTCAGTTTTGTTAGTATTATTTTTCCGTTTTTTCAAATTGATATAATTTTTTAATCAGTTTCATTTTTCCCATTTCAAATTAATTTCATTTTCTTAATTATATTTATTTTCAATTTTAAATATAAGTATTTAATTTGCAGTTTTTATTTTCAATTTAACATCGAATTCAATAGTATTTTTTAAACTCAATATCAAAGGAAATATATTTTTTTTTAATTGTAAATATTTAATCTGCAAAAAAAATATTATTTGCTGAGAGTTATCCATAAAACGAGTGAATTTATTATTTGAAATATTAACTTGTAGTATGTAGGTATGTATTTCTTGTTTTAGAAAGTGTTTAACTAAGCGTATTCATAAATGAGCAATTTTATTGAATTTTAATAGTTTATGATTTATTACCAAACGTATATTATCCCTACTCCATTTCAATCACTTTAATAATTAAATTATACAGAAGTAGAAGTATTATAGCATCGCATTTATAGTATTAATGTAAATAATAATGAAATAAGAATAATATATATTTCTTATCGAATTAATTAATTAGACATAGGATCTTTGATCTTTTATCATCACAGCTCATATACGTCCCACTGTCCTGCTAGAGCATCCTCCACAATAGGAGGGAAATTGACCTAATATACCACGCTAGTCCCGGGTCACGGCTTTGTATAAGAGTCTATTTCAAGTTATACTCCCTTCATTGTGTTCTAACTCTGCCACCGCGTGGGTAAATGCTTGATGTTTTTTTTTATTATTTCTCTAATACATTAGTACTATTATGACATTAATACTATTGTTAAATAGTATTCAATTCAATAGTGATAATAGTTTCTGATATTTACGCGACGTTAACGCGCGTTTAATAGCGTTCATATTTGATTTTTATTACCCAAAGTTACGAACACTTTACAGCCTTCTTGGTGTCGATAGAATATACAGGAGCAAATAATAATAATTTTAAAAACCTTTATGAGTAGTTTCGCAACTTAGCTATTTCGAACAGTCTCTATTATCATTGAAATAAAGTAAGATATTTTTTAGAAACTTTTTCGCAATGGAAAATCCTTCAAATTTATATAGTATTTTAGATTGTAAATATAAGAATATCAGATGCGAAGCCGGGAAATAAATAGATATGTTAGATAAATGATACATGGAGGTATTGAATAAAACTTTTTAATAATAATTTATGCAACGGAACTGTCATAACAGAAACACGGAACCAACATCGGAATTGAAAATGGATGTGGAAGCGAAAGAAAAAAACTGTTATATCTTTTATTTTTATTAAAATTACTATTCTAATTTAAGAAGTATATATAAGTATATATAGTATATTTTATGATAAGTAGTTTGGCAACATTTACCCTTTACAATATAGATGATAGATTCTAAAAGTTTTTAATGATAAATTCATCATTGATGATGACGTAAATTAGACTTCGTTTTACCCTCACATGCCGTAAAACTCCGTTGAAATTTCCGTTATAATAGTAATGTTGCGTTATAAAAGTATGTTACTAAATAATAATTTCATTGATTTCATTCAACTTTTTAATAATTATCAAAGTAACATCTAACTACGACTCAGTAAAGATTGTTTCTCTCTTACCATGAGAATGACATTTTTACCTGTTATTTATATAAGTTATTTAAGTGTAATTTATAGTCATTCTCACCACCGATTCCTAAATTTTAGATAACTCCTAAGGCAATATATATGACACATGCCTAACGTGACCATTTATTCTTTGACTCAAAACGAGACATTTTAGTCGCGTAGTCATTAAAAAACCACTTTTTTAATTATTTATTCAGAAAAAGTTAATTAACTTAAAATTCACGAATTGAAATATATCCGAAATGTTTAGTTACCATATTTATATTTATCAAATGAATAAATTTGCTTTAATATAGCTGGTGAAAATTGTGAGTAAGAATGAAACTCTTGGCACGTTTTTTTTTAAATTCATTCGAATCCAATTTTTGCGCGGTTACCGAAAACGGGACAATTTTGCATCCAGGAGTTCATTTCGGGGACACCGGGACTCGTTATTATAAAAAGGGACAGTCCCGTTCAAAACTGAACGTCTGGTCAGATTACACATGCGTAACGTAAAGATTTTTTATTTTAAGTTAATTGACACTAATTACGTAAACCTAATATTGTGGTGTTATTTAATATAGTGCGTTAGGTATTGCTACAAAATCAGGGGTCATTTATTATTGCATTAGCTTCCTATAAAAGTAAAATATAAAATTTTTAAATTCGACCGAAGAGCACTTTTTTACTGTACACGGCGACTTTGTTGTTGCACTGATAGGTTCATGAGCGGTATTTGCCACTTATCAGGTCAAATAATTGCTCGTCTACCATCAAAAGCAAGCATCAAGAATTTCAGTACAACGTTAATACCACCAAATGCGACTTTTTGACACATGGATTTAATAAGATAGGTATTTAAATTAATATTTTTATCTAAGATAACAGTCTATTAAATAAAATGTGGATTTCGTTAATATTTCTACAGTAGAATAGTAAAATAATTAACTGAAAACATCAATATACAAAATAAAAATGACGAATAATATAAATAATAGCGCCATCTATTATCGAATAGCATACAATATTTAAAATTGTATGAAATTATTATAGATTTGTCATTACGAAATATTGAAAATTTGTTAGAAAATCAATAAAATATCTAATAAATCTATTTGTACTAATTTCTTCGTCATAATATATATTATAGTTATATAATTTTTAGATTAAATATTAAAGTATTTAATAATATATTCAATTTAATGAATTGAATAACATTGATTATGAATAAGACGTGAAGTTCCTTTATTGACAATATTCGACTACAATTAAGTATTTTATAATTCTTGATAAGTCTATATTGTGTATGTTAGATGTAGTGTAGAAACCATAATTGCTTAAAAAATTAACATTAATATCCAAAGAGAAATGAACTCACACAAATTTTTAACTCCGAAGTTATTAAAAAAAGAAAACATTTTTCCCTTTGCTTTTGTCCCATTTTTTTTTTATTTTCGTTTTCTATACTGAACGTAGCTTATATATGCGTGTAATTATGTTGATTAAATCTGAAGTCGTTATGTTGACTTATACCTTCCAAGTACATGAGAACCCCAGGAAAATACTTTAAAACAACCTTGTGCAAGGTTTTAATTTTTGTTTTAATTGCAGATTTGACCATACTATCATGGTGTAACAATAATGGTAGACCTTAAATAATATGGGCCGCCAGCTCTTGTGGTATCAGCTGGCTGAGCAAGGTGAGGCCAGATACCAATCAGTTCATCCGATATTTTTTTACTACGGGCCACAGATAACATAATAACGCCACTGTATGTCAAAAAACTTCAAATTATAAAAAAATCTGTCGTTATGTATGTGAATATGTAATTTCTTTATTAGAAATAAGCTTTAATCACTAGAAATTTATATTATAATGTAAATATTTGATTGAATGTTAGTATTGTCTTTTTAATATTATAGAGAACCTTTTATTTTTGTTCTAATCATTGTAATTATGAGATAAAAAAAACAATAAATTATATATGTAAATATTACTTTCGTGTTTTATTGTATAGACATTAGGTATTAGCACATATTCCTTTGTTGCAAGAAGAAAAACACCCAAAATAAATTGTGATGCCACTTTACCTTGCTATACTTATATTGTAAAGTAAATTAATCTTTCCGTGTAGTGACGGAGTAACAATACAATTCACCACCCCATATCTTACCCGTGGGTGATCGTACGCGACGACTAAGGGATATAAAACTCATATAACATTTATGCAAGAGGAGGAAAACTGGAAACAAAACTCTATACCAACACATTTGACCAGCGTGATATATATAGGTAACTTCCCTCCTATTATGGAGGAGGCTCGAGCCCAACAGTGGGACATATGAGCTGAGATAATGATGATGAAATTAATCTGTCATTCTCATAGATATCATATTTGATAATAAATGTGTATAAGTATATAACATGACTATCGAGGAAAGAAAACTTAAGGATTGTAGTAAACTTGGATTGTATCCGTAACTTACTTGGCTACCGAAGACAAGGACTGACTGAAGGATAATCGTTGTCCGCCTAAATGGAGATAAGAAATACAATAGTGTAGATTATTTGAGCCGGGTGCAACTGCAACATAGCCTGTTCCCAATAAAAAAGAGTTTTCTTCATGGAGACTAAGCAAGGAGTACCATCTTGTATGGGGGATTAGTCAAAAAAGTGTCCACTTGTAAACAGCAAATTATTGTTCGAACACTCACCGAAATAGCGCTAGTGTAGCAAGTGGAAATGATATTAATGTAGCAGAGTGAAGTGTGCTGAGTTACGTAGTCAGCTGTGATTTGATAAATAATAACCTATGAACCTATGAAATTTGTGGCGCTCTTTTTAAAATTCTTACACTTGCTACTATAGCGCCACCTTAATTTGTTCCCGTTCAATGGACACTTCTTAATACACTGAGATGGTACTCCTTACTCTATTCTCCATGCTATGAACCTATGAAATTTGTGGCGCTCTTTTTAAAATTCTTACACTTGCTACTATAGCGCCACCTTAATTTGCTCCCGTTCAATGAACACTTCTTAATACACTGAGATGGTACTCCTTACTCTAGTCTCCATGGTTTTCTTCTCTATTATCGTTAATGAGACTAAAAATAACATATGTAGAGGCTGTTTTTTCTTCTTATAGTGGCAAACGAGCAAGCGGTAAGTGTAAAACTAATGGTAAGTGTTACTGCCGCTTACTTTTGCAATACCAGGGTACTGCTAAGCCGCTGTCTACCAATGAAAACCCCAAAATACATTACAAATGAAACCCACCCAGAAAGTTGAGTTGCCGGCTCTCTCTTTTCTGCGAGAGTGTGATACTACCCCGGATGGACCAGCCCACAGCTGTAAGGGGAAATCTGTCAGCAGTGTGGGCAGCACTATTAGTAAATAAAACGAAAAAGCAATAATGTTGATATTGCTTATAGAGCTTTAAGAAATAGTTTTTGTGATATTCGTTTTTATAATAAAAGCCATTAATTTTTCTTTGTATACATATAATATAATAATGTCTTTATTGGATCAAAAATAGAATACAAACATATGTATTGTTATATAAGAGTATTTCATATAAGAACTATTTAACTTATAAAAAAAATAATGTTACTTGTGTCTCTATAAAAATTATCCAATCATATCACGCCCAATAGATTATAAAACACAATGTAGTTCTCCTTTTTAGCTATTTATCACTAGGTGGTAGTACAAGAATAATTTAGTTTTAACTATTCGCCACTAGATAGAATATAATAACAATCAAAATTATTTATTCCTAATAAATTAAAAAGCACATTAGATTAATATAGAACTTATCTCGTATGTTCTCAATATTGTGAGCTTTAAGCTGTCATCGTTTCGAGTCTTCATTGTCACATTTCTTAAATATAATAGCCAATAGATTACAAAACACTCATTTGGTTCTCCTTTTTAACTATTCATCACTAGGTGTTAATACAATGATATAGTTTTAACTATTCGCCACTAGATGGAGTAAAATAAAAATCAAAATAACTTCAATAAATTTAATTCTAAGAAAAAGATAGCACATTGAATTCATATCGAAGTCATCCCGTTATGCTCTCGATATTGTGAGCTTTACGCTGTTTTCTTTACGAGATGTCCTTGTCTCATTTCTTAACTTAAATATAGTTTTAACTATTCGCTACTAGATGGAATATAACAATAATTAAAACTTGTAATATATTTATTTCTAATAAAAAGATAGCACGTTAAATTCATATCTAACTCATCTCGTTATGCTCACTATATTATAGGCTTCACGCTGTTTTCATTTCGAGTTTTTCTTGTCTCAATTCTTAATTTAATTACACTAGTTGAGAATATAGGACGGTGATATTGTAAAAATTAAAGCTGTTGGTTTAAATTACTTGTATTAAAATATTTTGGCTGATAGTTTTACTGTTCTCTTTGCCATGTTTCGCAGCTAGGTGGCGCTTCAATCCTCTAATTCTCGTGTAGGAGGCGCCACAGTGCTCGCAGGAATGTGACTCGGAACGAACGTGCGCCGACGATATATGCTCTTCTAAACTAACTTTATAACCGAATTTTTTGTTACAAATTGCACACTGAAAATTAAAAATACAAATTTATTAAATACATATATTTAAATATAAATAAATTTTACTTACTAAGGGAATCAATTCTTGCATAAATAGTGAATATAATCGGCCTACAGTCATCTTTTACACACCCACAGATAAGATAGGGCGTGGTGAATTGTATTCTTACTCAGTCAACACACAGAAGGGATTTATTAAAATAATTTCAAATAAATTACCTAAAACATTGATAATATGTAAGGGGACGTCCATTAATCACGTGAGGTTTGAAAGGGGGGAGGGGTTTTACAAAAATCACGAAGTCCTAAACCTTCATAGTCTTAAACTTCACTACGTATCACCAAGGTGGAGGGGGGGTTAAAAGATGCTAATAAAAGATCACGTGATTAATGGACGTTCCCTAAGTGCTCTTACAGGGTGTATAATACATACATACATACATACATATATATATATATATATATATATATATATATATATATATATATATATATATATATATATATATATATGTATATATATATATATATACATAATAAATGATTTAACTACTGAACTATCATTGCAAACAATCTATAAATCTGATTGCTTTAACAAATGCAATGCTTTAACCATACGGAAAAGAGAGCGAGAATATTTTTTAAAAAATAAAAAAAAAACAACACAAAGATCACGAGAGTTAGTCTTTGAAAAACTAGCAATATATTACTAAATATGAAAACGTTATGTTGTGGTCTGGTATTGTATTCAATATCTCAATGTTTTAACATGTTATATTAAATTATTTTGATGGCATTTTATGTAATGTGATGCGGAGGAAGTGCTGGGATGTAGTGAATATGATGTAAAAGTGCATTATAACATTTTCGTTTTCTGCCAAATTTCCCAGACGTTTAACAGAGTGGCCGTAGGACTGTTCATGGCGACGATTTGACTTACTGACGGACAAATACTAACATGAAATGACTAAAGAAGTGAAAAAAATGTAACTCGAAATTAGCGACAATGCCAAGTATAAATAGCTAATTACCAATACAGAAAATTAAAGAAGAAACAATGATAGAGAATACTGACTTCATACTTTTTGACACCAAGATGTCGTCGCCTGTGCGCGCGTAGGTTAGAGCTTGATACACATCTTTGTGGACACAGATCGCAGCTGTAGGGACGGTCACCTGTATGCTTCCTGTAATATAGCATAACACCCATCATCATAACGATACATGAACATGGATACATCTTAGCTTAACAATCTAATTTTACCTAAGTTTTGTACAATTATTATCATAGGTATATATGATATAGTATATCTGTTCTCTCTGCCTACCCTGCAAGGGATATGGCGTGATGATAAGTATGTATGTATGTGTATATCTTTATATTCCACTTCTTCATTTTGAATATGCATTTATAAACATTTTCCATCAGTAAGATATTATTTAATTGGGCACTAACTACCAACTGCTACTTCTGGTTTGGCAGAACACGAATATACATGTAAGTGTAGCCACTGTCATATCATACACACTACACTTTAGAACTTTCTCAGTGTTACATTACATAAAATATCACCAAAATTATCCCATAGTACATAATAAAATATTGAAGTAATGAAGAAAGAAAGATCTTTATTTCGTTTTTATAGTTCAATGAAATGTCTTAAAAAAAATATTAAAAAAAAGGCTAAAGAGCTCAACTTGTGTCTGGAAATACCTGAAGTGAAGGTTGGTTATCAGCAATAGTCATCAGTGCTTGTGGGCAACCTAATGACAATGGGAGAAATATACAGTGGTATATGGGACTGGTCATCACCATTCAAGAACATAGGTTGCCATAAAGTTATTGATCTGCATGCCAGCCTCCATAATCCCGAATGGATAGGACGGGGCATGTCTACACCTTAACCTGTCATAAAAAACAAAGCTTAGATGGCTTACCTTAGGTGTGTGGTGAGGGAAGATCTCTGTACAGCTTTGAAATTGCAGTGAGAACACTCATAAGGCTTAACACCAGAGTGTGTGAGCTTGTGTTTGTATAAATAATCCTGCCTTGTGAAAATACGCCCGCATATCTGCAAATAGAAAAACTATGAATGATAATGAAACAGTCATCTAAGCAATAGCAAATTATTTCATAAAATTTTGCAGATAAACTAACTTCCTAATATATTTAGAATAATACTTAGAAAATCTCTAGGACAAGTCAACAGTTACAAAATCTGTAGGTGCTTGACACATTAATCCAATCATCATCTCAGCTCGTGTATGTCCCACTGTTGGGCACTAGACTCCTCCATAATGGGAGGAAAATTGTGACCTACTATACCACACTGGTCAGGCGTGTTGGCATAGGTTTAGGGCTTTCCTTCACGGGCATAGATATTATGTGTTTTATATCCCTTAGCCCATTCCTTTAAATAGCTTTGCCTATCTAATGGGTAAAATGGCTTCTCCTAATTGTCCTGATTGTAACAAAACTCAAGATGTATATCATGTACTCATGGAGTGTGTTAGAAACGAAACCGAGAGGGGCAACTTAGGTTTAAGAACGTATGAAGTTGGTAAATGTAATAATATACTCGCCTCACCTGCATCGGAACAGGCTATACTATTGTACAAAATGGTTGAAAAGGGTCTCAATTAGATTGTAAGTTTTGTGTATGTACCAATGGGGGTGGCATAGTCAGCTTGACTAAACCCTTTCTAAAATAAAGAATTAAAAACAAAATATATCACTTAGTGCACTTTTACGATCACCTATGAGTAAGGGTAGTAGGAGTAAGGGTAATAGGGGGTGGTGAATCGTATTCTTACTCTGTCACCACACGAAAATATTTAGAATAATACTTAGGAAATCTCTAGAAACAAGTCAACAACAGTTACAAAATTAATGTAGATGCTTGGCAGAGATTATTCTAATAACATTTAGAAAATATACAAAATAAGTGAAAACAATTAGAAAATCTACTAAATAACTAATAATACTTTGAAAACTGCAGATTAATTAAAAACAGATGGAAAATCTGCAGAATAACTATTAGAAAGTATATAGAATAAGTGAAAACAGATAATCTGCAGAATAACACTTTAAAAATCTACAGCATAAACCAATGACAAAAAAATTGCAGAGTACCCAGTACACCTTTCTTACTTAAGTTTATTTCTAAGTGAATTATTAATATCTGTAAATAATTAATAAATATCTGTAAGAATAGGTCTACGCGTGAATGGGTCTACGCGTGAATGTGAGCAAAACCAAAATAATGGTCTTTGAAAGAGATGAAGCCAGAACAGATGTAAGAGTAACAATAGGTAATGATGTACTAGAGCAAGTGGATGAATTTGTATATCTTGGATGTGGATTTAGCCGAGATGGACGGTACACCACTGATATAGAGCGAAGAGTGAATGCGGGAAATAGAGTGAACGGAGCGTTGGGGCAACTTCTCGGCAGCCACCACCTCAGCCAGAAGGCACGTGTAGCAATACATAACGCAGTGCTTGTCCCAACATTACTGTATGGAAGCGAGAGTTGGGTACGCAGAAAAGAGTATGAAAGTAAAATTAATGCGGTCGAAATGCGATCTCTTCGGAAAATCTGTGGAGTTAGGCTGACCGACCGCATTCGTAACGACGACGTAAGAGAGCGAGTAGGTATGAAAGAGAGTATTGGTGTAAAGATGCGAAAGGGAATGCTCCGATGGTTCGGACATATGGAAAGAATGCCGAACGAACGCCTGGTTAAGAAGATATACAATGCGAAAGTGGAAGGATGTAGGTACCGAGGGAGACCGAGACTAACCTACCTAGACCAGATCGGTCAGGTACTGAAGGAAGGTGGAGTCAAGAGTCTCCGAAACCGGCGAGCGTGTATAAAGAGAATTATGAATGTTGAGGAAGCGAGTGAAGTATGCAGAGATAGAGTTCTCTGGCACTCTGTTCTCTCTGCCTACCCTGCAAGGGATATGGCGTGATGATATGTATGTATGTAAGAATAAATATTAAACTGAATAAAACTTAGAAAACACTGAAATTTCAATAAAATATATATAATTTTCTACTAACATCACAAACAAAATTTTTAGATTTCTCATGTTCACTCATATGATCCTTTAATAGTTCTTTACTTTTAAATGTCCTAACACATTTGCGACATTTAAAAATTAATTCAGGCAACTCAGTCAATGTATTATGTATGTGATCTCGCATATGGTATTCGTACATACACCGTTTTGGCAAATATCTATCGCAAATATTACACTTATAACCATCTTTTAACTGTTTACAGAAATTATGCTCATGACTGGTGCGAAGCTTTTTATTTCTAAACCTTTTCTCACATCCAAAACATTTAAAAACTGTTCCATTATTTTCGCAACCATGAAATTCGCTATTGTGCAATGTTAGTTTGTCTTTTGTGCCCAATTCTAAGCAACACAGATTACAGTATGTAGGTGTGCGTTTGTGTGAATATTTTTGTCTGAATTTTGCATGGGATATTAAAGTATTAACACTGTAATCATCAGAACAATCCACTGTATCTTCTATAAATGACTCTAAGCTATCAAAATTAAAATCAACATCAATCACTTCATCCTTCACGTTGTTCACGTTGATTTTTTTACTTTGAACTTCCTCTAAGCCTTTAAGAAGTATCTCTTTTAATTTATTATCTGTTTCGCGACAGAAACGTTTAAATGAATAGAATTTTTTAACTTCGTTGCTGCAGTTCTCGCACAGTTTTTTTGGATCAACATTAATGAGTTCTATGTCTAAACAATCTTTTATTATATCTATTATATGTTTCTGTGAATTATTTTCTAAATTTTCTTGATATATTTCTATATTTGCGTTTTTACTCCAACACAATCGACAAATGTCTTTTTGTTGAAAATAATCGTACGAATAAATATCATTAGTAATCACAATATTATCCCAATACATTATTTATGCATTCAAATACGATTTAAACAATAAAACACATTTATATATATAAATCTACAAATATATCACAAGTTTCTTCTTCTTAATGAATGGCCTCTGTGAGTGATTAACCACAACTTCGCCAATGTCAAGTAAAATAAGTTTAAAAAATTATAATAGATTTATATTTTAGTCGTCAGTCATGTCGGTTCATTGTCTTGTCCTCGAATCATATCACAAGTTTATTTTCTTCTTCTTCTTATATATTGGCAATCAGCTACATATACGAGCTATTGGTGCCAGTGTCAAGTTATAAATATTTTCACGTTTTTAGTCTTTCAAGTTAGTCATTGTCTAAGTCAAATTGTCGCCATTAACAGTGCAATGGCCACACTGCTAATGGTATCTTGTGGGTATTTTGATAGAAAACGAAAACGTTGTAAAGCACTTTTATATGATATTCACTACATCCCACTAGTGCCACCGCTTTATATTACATAAATGCCATTAAAATTATCTAATATAACACATTAAAACACTAAGATATCGAATATAATACAAGAGCACCACATGACGTTTTCAAATTCCCGTCAAAAGTCAAGTTTATTTTCTTCGGTGACAAAATATTTCATTTTTAATTTATTCGCCCTAATGGGCAGGCTATAGTCAGTCAATCATACTGCTTTGTCTTACGTATCCATTTTCTTCATACATTATTTGTCACTCCTTCATATTGCGTAGCCTTAATAGTCACTGTTCGTCAGTAAATCAAGTCATTACCATTAATTGGGCGCTGATAACCAAATATGATTTCTTTGGGCATTTTGGAAAACACGAACATACACGTAAACCACTATTATACCACATTTACTACACTAAAGTACTGACTTTAATTGTATCATATTCCATAAAATATCATCATCATAACGACTCATCATTATAACGACTTGGGTCAATTCCATCTGATTCTGATGCCGTTTGGTCAACAATTACATTCCCAAGAGGGTTGACGTCTGGCAGGCGGCCGGTCATAAAACTATTGCCAATAACTTTTACAATATGTACTATGAAAGAGAAGTACATATTGTATCGACCCCAAGTAATTGGAATAAGAGTAGGAGAATGATGATGATATTCCATAAAATACCAGCAAAATTATTCAATATAACACTACAAAACAATAAAGAAATGAATATAATACAAGAGCGTGACATGACATTTACATATTCCCGCCAAAACTCCCGAAAGAAAATCGTAAATGATAAAGCAAGCATTTTTTAATTTGAGTCTAACTCAAATTACTGAAAATACCCCATAATCATCTTTTACGAAACCGATGATCAGGATAGTGAAAAGAACTGTATTCTTAGTCCTTCACCGCACAGATTTGTCCTTCTGTGATATTTAAATGATTCCAAACAACGCCTTACTAGAGTTTTCTTTGACACAAATCTATCCTCAATGGTTAAGCATACTAGTATACTGATCAACCTAAATATAGATTTGCATTATTGCACGAAGCTCTACCCAACGTTGGTTACGCCGTGATTAATCACCACTTAGCAATTTAAGCAGGTTGGTGAACTGAGTTAGTATAACACGTTACTCAGAAAGTTCACCCTATCACCTAGAGATGCCTTAGACGGTTTTTATGATTCCTATATTGAAATAAGGGAACATTACCTGTAGGTACCTGTTCAACTTAAGTGGAGGGAACTTTCAAAAAATACCACGCTTGCCGATACGGCATGGGTTTTCATCACAGAGTCGAACCAAATTTAAATATAACGTCTATATGCTTTCCACCCGGTTAAGTGAGAGATATGGTTCCAGGGTGGGAGTTCCCTGCCCGTGGCTTCAACTGCAATGCTCAATAGTATCGGTGCATCGGGGTGATGGCCCCGGCCTCCACCACACTTCACACTCAGAGCCGGTTACCCTAAGCCGGATGAGATCCCGGTAACCCCAGGGACGGTCCAGCTTTAGGCGGTCAGCGATACCCGGATGACACTCGTGGGAGAGACCGGACGATCTGTGGACACCGAATATAACGCGCAGCGTTAGCGCTTTTTAAACTTATGGTGGTAACACTGACGCACTCAGCTGATTTAAACTTATTTAATTGTAATTAGTTTATACAAGGATTTTATGGAACTTTGTAATCGTAAGGGAAACTATAGAATATTCTAGCATCGGGACTCGTGCGAGACACGTTGCAAGTTTTCCTCTAACGTTTCAACCAGTCGAACGGACAGCCTAAGCCAAATATTTATAAATTGTATAACCCTTTTGAAGACTAAAGACATCGATATATATGTACTACGTACTAGATTTCGCGTTCCGAACACTTGCTTTGTTCGACTAAGCTGTACTGCAATCCGTACACCACACTTTAGTGTGACTGCGACCATCATGGACTGTAGGTGTATACAGAGCAGCGTTGTTAATACGATAATTCGAATAATACCAATCAAAACTTGCACATGTGGATGTGAAAAAATTCTTTATTTAACTAAGTAAAATGTTTTGTTGTTAAGGTGCACAAATAGGTAATAATATCGAATTAGCACAATAAAAAAAAATATTCTACATTTAAATGTCACGCGATCTTTGATTATAGACTAAAGCCCGCAGATGTTCAATTACACTGGTTGGAGGTAAAAATGTGTGACTATGACGTAGTGTCTAGAAAGTATTTTGATTATTTATATTCTTTTTCCTTTAGTTTGTGTTATCAGTTGATACTTATTTGTCAAAGATCAAACAGGTTGGTATAGGGTTCTGTTTCGAGTTTTCCTTCTCTTGATAGTATAGTAGTATATGCATATTATATCGTTTAAAGGCGACCTTTTACGATATCCACGACCAAGACAGGTAGTGATGAATTGTATTCTTATTCCGTCATCACACGGATATTCAAAACTATTGTCGTATGTTAAAGCAAAGTTTATATAAACAAAAAGAAAATGAACTATTATATAGTTCATTTTCTTTTATAATTTACTATTATTTTTATTTATTTAACTACTGAATAATACACTTTGAAATAGAGTATGCTGTATGAGTTCTAATGAATGTTTGTAGGTACAAAAACTGTGTCACTTCTGCGGTGTAACATCTATGGTAACACACTTTGTTACATAACGTTGAACGAAACGCGTAAGTGCGCATGAAATGCCTACATCTTACGACGTTTTGGTCGCGACAAAATTACAACTATAAAGCGATCTAGCGCTGTGTGCTTCAATGTTCGCGTTAGATTGCCTATTTATTATTTTAGCGCTGCAGCGGCTTTTAGCTTAACTGTTACCAAAATGGAACAAAATATTTATTCGGGATAGCTTCTCTATACATATAACTCTATGACTAAAGAGTATAAAATTTTTATTTTTTTATTTTAATCACATTTACCATTTTCATTATAAAATTACCCAAAAATTCCAATATTAATTACTCAAACTGTTAAATAAAGAGAAGGAAAACTCGAAACAAAACCCTATACCAACACGTCTGACCAACGCGGTATTGTAGGTCAAATTCACTCCCATTACGAAGGAGGCTCGAGGCCAGTAGTGGGACATATATGAGCTGACATGATGAATCTCACGTCTAAATCTGTATACCGGCACAATGTTATTCTAATATCCATATTCAGATCTGAAACTCATTTCAAGTGCCGCGCAATGTTCATAGTATAAGTAAGTGTACAAATTCGGTCACATGCTTTGAGTACATTCCCTAAGGGGTGCTTAATATTGACTTTTGGAGTATTAATATTTCCCTACATAAATCTTAGACCCATGTAATAGGGCGTAAGGCTATCGACCTAAGCTATATCCAAACCCAGTAAAAAAAATTAAAATTTCCTATTAAAAAAAAAACAATCAAATCAAATTAGTGAATAGTAAATAAAACAATTCCTATAGAGGTCGTAACCAGTCGTAACAGCCGACTGACCGGTTGGGAAACTAACACAAATAGTAATAGCCAGTCTACCTACCAAGCACGGCGGTTATAGCATTATCCTCCCTCTCTGGGAAAGCTTAAATCCAACAGTAGTCGTCAATAAGTCGATGGATGGATGCATAAAAAAGAAACATCACGTATTTACTTAAATGTAGATTTAATGTTGAAATTCAACACAGTATCTTAATAAAACAATCCTTAAAAACTAGAAAAATGTTACTTAATGACTAAATAAGAAATGCATCGCCTTGCATAGACATCCATTTTATATTGCAACACCGCAAATTATTACTTACACTGGCCACACAGACAATAATTTTCTTTTTCAAAAATTAGCATCAGAATATGTAGTTCAGCTTACTGTTTAAAAAAATATTACATATTTTAAAATTCAAAGCCATATTTACAAAAATAACTACGTACATTTTGATCAACTTCAAAATAGGACTCCTTAATTGTATATTCCTAAATGTCTGTGTGGATAGCTTTCTTTTTATTATTGGCATCTGACCTTGGAGTTGGAAGATATCTTAGGAAACTACTCAAAATTAAATAGAAATAGTATAGCGAAGAAGTTGTTAATTTTAGTGCTCCACAATGGCAATTAGATGCCATAATAATCACTTCAATATTATTATAAAATATAATACATTTTATGACAATACTCCACAGATAAAACTTTTGTTTTTATTTTTACAATTCGTTACATTTTCTTACTTTTACTAAAAAAAATGCTTCTCCATTCATATATAATATTGAGGTTTTTTTATATGATTTTTATAAGATATTGAGGGTTTGACATTAAATTTTCATTAAATAAAAACGTCATACAATTAAATTTTCATTAAAAAAACATTCACTTTAATAGATAACTAGCCGGTGCCCGCGACTTCGCGTGAAATTCAATCGCATTACAAAGACCTATTTTACAGTTATATTTAAATGACAATAACATTTTTCATTGACCTCGTATTTCAATGAAACAAACCCGAAATGTTGCTCAAGCCGAGCTTAAACAATTTGTAAAAACTGCAAAAAAATCTATTCAGTATTTTTTTTGGAAATTACCATTATTACAGTGAAACATAAGTAGTTATGTACATCAGTGTCGAATTAACCCGTGCGGGGCCTGTAGCAAAATCTGTTAAGGGGCCCCCGATTTGCTTTAGGTAAGGTAATTAAAGGTTAGTAGGTACCTAAATAAAACAAACTGTTACAAATGAACTTTTCTAAATTTAATATGGGCAAATTTAGAGTTAATACTTTCAATATTGACTTTTTTAAGCGAATCATGCTCTATATTCATCAAAGTGAGATAAAAATATTTTTTCACTCCTATTTAAATTGAATATTTTTTACGGTTAAACTCCCGCAGTTGGCTACGGGCCCCCCAATTCGCGGGGCCCGTAGCATTTGCTACTCTTGCTACGTAGTTAATCCGGCGCTGATGTACATCATATACTTTTGTATAGACATAGGGCTGAGTTTATTATATATTTATTTATGAAAGGAAAGAAGACCACATGTCTCACTGTTTTCAAGTACACGAGAAAATAAAGCTTAATCTTTATGAAATGAAAAATGTGTAACGAATATGTGATACAGTAGTGGCTTAAGCCCTTTCTCTCGCTAAGTTTTCATCACAAAATGATCAGAATTTGAAAGCTTTACATAAAAAGTTTCACTTTAAAAAATCTTTTGTTCTATTACTATTTTCTTATGACTCATTAATTTTTTGCATAAATTTATTAAATATGCAAATATGGGTTTCTAATTTCCATATTTTATATAAATTACCCCTGAATATAATTTGTTTATGGTGATTTTTGCAAATATAAATCCAGTTTATTTATACACTTAATATTATTTATTTTTAAGCCTAGTAATATTCTATACATAGTTTGCTTTATTCATTCGTTCTCTCCTGATCTTTGTCCTTCTTTTTCTTTTTCTTCTTCTCTTTGCGCGATGTGTCCGCCTCTTGTACATCTGTTTCCATTGTCGCATCACCTGCACCAACTTCCGTACTGAAATAAAAATTAAAGTTATGATAGAAGTAAGAATTTTATAAATTTAATTTACAATTGCATCTTCACTGCCAGTGCCGTGGGTTTGATTCCTACGCAGGACCAAACCTTAATGCAATCCACAAACTGTTATTCGGAGTCTGGGTGTAATTTGTCTGCATTAATTATGCTTGTAAAGTTGTCCGCAACACAAGGATGATCTCCTTAGTGCAGGTGTTTAAAAAAAAAGGAAAATTATTATTATTTTCAATGTGGTGAAGGAGTAAAAATGCAATTTAGCACTGTTGCATCATTACCCTTTACTGGGCCATGAAGGTTGTAAAAGACGACTAAGTGATGATATATAAATCATTTTAATGCAACAGAAACAAAGTCGAAATAGAACTCTATGCCAACACATTTGACCAGCATAGTATAATGGGTCAAATTTCCTCTCAATGCAGAGGAAGCTTTAACCCATACCATAGAAACTGAATGATGACGAATCAGATCTTTAAGAAAATAATATAAATTGTCAAAATCCAAAGTAACATACATATACTTTCCCTAAAATAATCCTTGAATACCAATTAACTTGTCTCTCGCTTTAACTTTAACTTTACACAACACTCAAACTGCCAATTCACGGCTTCAAGCCTTAAGTGAAATCTTGGCAGGAATGTGATAATATCCTTAATATGGCATTCTTCAATTCTTTTTATTATTTGGTGGTTTTATTTTACTATTTTTATATTACATAAAGTAAAAACTATTTATAATTTTATCAGTATTTTATGTAATAACACAGAAAATTTGCTGAAGTGTGTTTTGATTTATCAGTTGGTTTAGTTTAGACACCATTGCTTAGTCTTATTATGTACCTAAATTATTTTTTTTATTAAAGTAGTTTTTCATTAAAGAATTTCGAATTGAGATTGACAAGTTTCTACATTTTTATTTTATTTACTAAGTGTTTTTTTTGCAATTTTTTTGATAGGTGTCAATACAAATGTCTGTAGGCCTTTACTAAATTGTATGTTACCATACTGTCAAATTTTAAATACAATATCTATACACCATGCAGGATTGGAAATTAAAATCTGATTTAAAAGTTATAGATGTCTAAAATTCACATTATTTCAAAAATTTTCAGCATAATAATACATGATTTGAAACATATAAAATGTCAAAACTAAACTTTAACACCCATCATTTTAAAAATTTAAACAAAAGCTGAAATTAATTAATTTATTTAATAAGACCCCAACAAGGCTAAATAATACTTTTTATATTTAAAAATTAAATTCTAGCAAATAAATGCATGGGTTTAAAATTAAACTCTTAAGGTAATCACTACTAACAGACTAATTTTGTAAAAACATTCAGAGTAGGTCAGCTTTAATAAACAACATGAAGGACTTTCTGTGTGGCGACAGAGTAAGAATACAATTCACCACCCCTATCTTACCCGTGGGTGATGGTAAGAGACGACTAAGGTATATAAAACGCATATAACATCTATGCAAGAGAAGGAAACCTTGAAACAAAACCCTATACGAACACGTCTGACCAGCGTGGTATAGTAGGTCAATTACTCTCCTATTATGGAGGAGGCGAGCCCAACAGGACATATATGAGCCGAGATGATGATGAATGACTAAAAATTAAATAAAAAGTTTTCAAACATATGACCATACTAAAAATGCAAAATGTCTACCTGTTACTACTTCTATTGTCTGGTTATCATTACAAATGCTATTTAAGGTAACTATGCGAATGTATTCTTTACAAAGAATTGAGGATTTTCATAATAATATACAGACAACAAAGTTCAAACGCAAATTATTCTAGAATCCCCATACTATTTTAATAAATTCTCAACCCTCTCAGACAGAGGGTAAGTATGCAATTACTAAGATATTCTTGACAGTAAACACTTAGCGAAGTCTAAAAAGTCCAATTAAGACTACTCAAATTTGTATCATCATCTTAGCTCATATACATCCCACTGCTAGGCTCTTCACCACAATAGGAAGAAGATTGACCTAATATACCATTCTGGTTGAACAAGATGCAAGGTTTTATTTAGAATTTGCCTTCATTTGCATAAATGTTATATTCCTTAGTTGCTTTTTATGACAATCTCAGGAAAGGTACGGAGTATGTATTCTTACTACACCTCCACACGGAAAAGGTATCATAATGCGAAAGAATTTAAAAAACGATACTTACTCAGCTTCAGGTGCTTCGCTATCTCTCTTCTTCTTCTTTTTCTTCTTCTCAGCCTTAATTTCTACAGAATTATTCGGATCGTCTGCATTAGCTGTACTTGCTGTTCTCTTTCTACCGCTATCTTCATCGCCGTTCTCAGATTTCTTAGGTTTATAATCTACATAACTATTTAACCATTCTGCCGGAGTATTCTCATTTGGTTTACCATATTTGTCTAGTTTACCCGCTGAGATTAATTGCTTCTTTTGCGATGCTTTGGGTCCTAAGCCCCATTTTCTTGGGTATGTATCTCTTTCCATGATTACTCTTTTCAATTTTGCTGCAACACCATGATCACATGAAGCCATCGTTGATGTCGTCATCATGGCTAATGCTAAAGCAACAGCTTCACCTTTAGTGGTAACTATAACAATTTCCTGGTCAATTTCTATGCCATCATCGTACCGTAAAATACCTGGTAGTAAAACTTTAGCCCCGTAGCATACAGCATTGACAGCACTGTCCTTAATGAATATTCTTTTATGAGCAATCAACAGACCTTCTAACGGTTTGATAACTCTACGTAAATAATTTTCATCTTTATGGTTTTCGTAGGCCCATTGCGCGTCTAAAATATCGTGCATAGTCACTATGCCTTCTTTTTCACCTTGAATACCAGACCGGACTCTTCGGAGTTCAATCATTTGTCCACCAACACCAAGCATTAGACCGAGATGGACACACATTGTACGGATGTAGGAACCTGCTTCACAACTGACCCAGAATACACCAATGTTACGCTCTGTATCAAAATCTAAGAGTTTACTGTCATATACTGATCGGACACGAAGTTGACGTTTAACAGCTGAAATGAGAGGCGGGCGCTGGAATAGTGCGCCACGTAACTTCTCCAGACCTTGAGTAACCTTTTGTATATTTTCAACAGCTGAATGTAAGCTAAATACCGCCACATACTCCTTGCCAGCATTCTGCTGCGATTTAACAAGCCGTGTAGCGCGGTCTATACAAACAATTAAACAACCTGTCACCTTAGGATCCAACGTGCCAGAATGTCCAGTTTTCTCAACTTTTAAAATGCGTTTTATCCAAGATACCACTTCGTGGGAGCTAGGGTTACTTGGTTTGTCGACGTTAATGAAGCCAGCTTTGATATATTCAGAAATTGGACGTTTTAAAGGCGAGTGCCCGAATGGCAGCGGCGTGTAATGGTTAGTGCGCACATTGAGACGGTCGAAATTTTTCAATAACAATGGCCAATATGCTGTATCTAACTTGCTTACACATTCTGACGGTTCAATTTTAAAGTCACCTATCTTCTGAAATTGCCCTAAAGTGACAGATTCCTTGCTTTCTTTGTTCTTTTTCTTCTTCTTTTCAGAAAACACCTCCCCGCCGGGTTGTAGTACTTCAGTCATATTTACAAACTTTTCTGTCGTAAGTAACACTATATGGGCTTAAAATGATTTAAACAATATTTTTGTGAAATAACTAGTAGAATTGTTTATAGATTTAAGTTACAAACGCACAAACAATCAGCCAACACGTGCAGAGGTTAAATTTAGGTTAGCCTCAATTCGGCAATCATGCCAGTGTTTCCACTATCAGATTTTAGTTTTACCCTAGATTTTTCTATTAAATGCCCTAAATACCTTAATTATTCTCTGAAAATCTTTGATTTAGGGCGCAAAATTTAAATGAGTTCAAAATAAAATAATACATCAAGTATTGGTTTGAATATTTATTTTAATTTTCGTCTATTAATCAGAGGTATCCGTGTGGTGACGGAGTAAGAATACAATTCACCACCCCCTATCTTACCTGTGGGTGGTCGTAAGAGACGACTAAGGGATATAAAAGGCATATAACATCTATGCAAGAGAAGGAAAACTCGAAACAAAACCTATACCAACGCGTCTGACCAGCGCGGTATAGTAGGATATTTCTCTCTCATTACTGAGGAGGTCCGAGCCTAACAGTGGGACATATATGGGCTGTGAGGAATCAGAGGTAGTAAGGAATTAATCATAAGAAGAATTCATTTTAATCTGTGAAAGAAGTAGTTGGTGAACAATGTGATGCTGAAGCTGAAGCACTGGGCTTAAGTTTTTGAGCTGCATTCAATATTTGTGTGTTGGGTTCTAAAATCGAGCCTATCATACCTAGTTTGGTATGCAACAAATAGTTGAGGGTTTCATTGTGAAGCCTATTTCTTTTATAAGTTTTACATTTTATTTAGTACACTGAGTAATCTTTCCACCTCAGTATTCGAAGATGGCAGTGCTAATTTCTATTAGTTGTGAAATCACAACCTCGAGGTTTTGGTATTTGTAAGTTCCAAAATGATTTTTCAAGCTCAACACTTTATTCCAGTATACTTCCGTTGGTAATTTTGTGACCTCTTCTTCACTTTTTACCTTGAAATAATTCGCTTCAATAAGGGCTTGTTGACGCCATTTATTATCCGTTTTTTGTATATTACATTTATTACTTAAAAAACTGAAATGGCTGAACACAGGATGTGGTAAAGAACGATTTTCTAAATGTCGTGCAATTTGTGTATCTATATATTTTATCAAATAGAAAAATATTTTTTAAGTCAAATCTGAATTCATCATTATTTCAGCATAACGCTGCCCAGCGATTTTCACCAGGTCATTTTACCCCAAATTACCCTAAATCCCTAAAAATATTAAATAGCCCTAAGCCATATTTCCAATTAGTAGTTTCGCCCTAAAAAAGGGCGAAATCCCTAAAAGTGGAAACACTGAATCATGCATGCTACACAAGTGGAGAAAGACAGCTCTCTAGATGGCGCTATTAGTGGGCCGCGGCACTTTCAATTACCAACATTGTAGCAATAAAAATTCAGATACGCTTTAGTCCTAATAATGTATTTATACAATATAAAAAATAAAGAAATATTTATATTACACATTATAATAATACGCCAAATGAAGTGGTAATGTAATATGAATTTAAAACAAAAAGAAATAACTCACAATAATTATTTAACTCGTATAACAATTTAAAAATTGGCTAGTTTGAATAACTTCTAAAGAAGCTGCTCTTAAGGATTCATTATGAAATAACAAACTCTTTAGTCTTTAGCAAGGCAAATATGTATATGTGTGCTTTCCATTTAATACAAAAAGCGACGCAGTGTAACGCAGTGTTCGATAAAGCGCTTTCCATCAACGACACTGTTGAACACAGCCGTACACTGTTCGACACTCGAAAAAGTGGTGTTTGACAGATGCTTACCTACTTTCATAGAGTACTTTAAATATATAGGTACTACTTTGCTTGAAAGAGATGAAGCCAGAACAGGTGTAAGAGTAACAATAGGTAATGATGTACTAGAGTAAGTGGATGAATTTGTATATCTTGGATGTGGATTTGGATTGTGGAGCAGAGATGGAAGGTACACCACTGATATAGAGCGAAGAGTGAGTGCGGGAAATAGAGTGAACGGAGCGTTGGGGCAGCTTCTCGGCAGCCACCACCTCAGCAAGAAGGCACGTGTAGCAATACATAACGCAGTGCTTGTCCCAACATTACTGTATGGAAGCGAGAGTTGGGTATGCAGAAAAGAGTATGAAAGTAAAATTAATGCGGTCGAAATGCGATCTCTGCGGAAAATCTATGGAGTTAGGCTGACCGACCGCATTCGTAACGACGACGTAAGAGAGCGAGTAGGTATGAAAGAGAGTATTGGTGTAAAGATGCGAAAGGGAATGCTCCGATGGTTCGGACATGTGGAAAGAATGCCGAACGAACGTCTGGTTAAGAAGATATACAATGCGAAAGTGGAAGGATGTAGGTACCGAGGGAGACCGAGACTAACCTACCTAGACCAGATCGGTCATGTACTGAAGGAAGGTGGAGTCAAGAGTCTCCGTAACCGGTGAGCGTGTATGAAGAGAATTATGAATGTTGAGGAAGCGAGTGAAGTATGCAGAGATAGAGTTCTCTGGCACTCTGTTCTCTCTGCCTACCCTGCAAGGGATATGGCGTGATGATATGTATGTGTATGTATGTCCTTTGCTTGAATTAAGTATCATTACTTAACCTCGCAATTTATTTACGGCATATTCTAGTAGTATTATTTGAGATTATTAAATTGAGCTTGTCTCTTACTGCTAAATAAAATTTAATAAAAATGTAGAATGTAAATATTGAATTATTGACGTGAGCCCTGATAATGTGGTTATGTTTATAAATTATTGAGCCAAGACTTTGTCAAGGAACTTGCATTTAGGTATACGACGCCCAGAATTTTGCGATATTGATGCACTCTAGTGTTATTTTGAGACAACTAGCTGTTTCATTTAAACTTGTGCAGTGTTTGGCAGTGTTTCACAATGTACCGCAGAGTCCCTCTGTGTTAACTAAATGGAAAGCAACCTATATTATGTCTTGCTAAGGATATTTTTCTATACATACTGCTGCTTATCCGAACTTTAGTTTAGCCAACTTAGTATAATTAACTGTCATTTCAAAGTCACTACTGTCAATTTGTTAATTGTCACAACATTTCATATTTTGTGCGTTGGTTAGTTTGTTTTGCTACATAAATAGTTAAATAACTAACTCAAGCGAGCATGGCAGGTGTATTATTTGAAGATATATTTAATGTTAAGGATATAGACCCAGAGGGAAAGAAATTCGATCGATGCAGTCGATTACACTGTGAATCAGAATCTTTCAAAATGGACCTAATTTTAGATGTTAATTCTTGGATATATCCCATGGAACTCGGTGATAAATTTCGTTTAGTTCTTGCTACGACATTGAGAGAGAACGGATACCCCGATGGTGGAGAATGGAATCCTTTAGAAACAGAAGGAAACAGAGCCGACAGTTTTGAGTACGTCATGTCTGGAAAAGTTTATAGGTTAGTAAATTCATATGAGTTATTTATTAAAGTACTAAGTCAAAAGACTGTGCTTATATCATTCAGACGAAAGACGTCGCATTTTGAAGTAAAAACTCCTTTAACGCTAGGCTGATATGAAAACAACCAGTGTCGAGGAATTGGCTAGTGGTCAACCCGAATGGAAATGGCGAGGTAATACACCAGGTATAGAGTCGCACACAGCCCTTCTGTCGCCTTGAAAAGTAAGGGTGAGGTGTGTCCAGACTGAAGTCTTAAAAAATGAGGTTGATTTGAATCAATGAAATGAATTGGTATGAGAGCTCTCAGTGCTCATGCAACAGTCTGGGTAAAGTTGTCATAGCCATCTGCGCCTAGCAACTAAGTTATACAACAATGAAATGATAAGACAAGATTAAAAATGGTATTAACTACATAAGCAAGCAAGAAGCCCATCTGATGATGAATGGTGATTCCTGCTCATGGCCCTCATCAATACTATCACCAATTTGCTGCCTACAGTGAATCAAAAGTGATATCATCATCATCACCGGCCATATATGTCCCACTGTTGGGGCCTCCTCCATAATGGGAGGATAATTGACCTACTATACCATGCTGGTCAGACATATTGGTTTAGGGTTTTGTTTCGAGTTTTCCTTGTCTTGCATAGATGTTATTTGGATTTTATATCCCTGAGTCATCTCATACGATCACCCATGGGTAAGGTGGTGAATTGTATTCTTACTCTGTCACCACATGGAAATTGATGTATATATAAATAATTCTATAATATTTACAGGATAGAAGGTGACGAAGGAGCCATGGAGCCAGCATCCCGTCTAGCTGCGTATGTTTCGTTTGGTGGACTCCTGATGCGTTTGCAAGGTGATGCAAACAATTTGCATGGCTTCGAAGTTGATCAGCACATGTATTTGTTGATGAAGAAATTGGCATTTTAATATTATAGTTTTAGGTTTAGTTTTGTAAGAATATTTTAATAATAAAAAAATAAATGTAAGGTTTTTGTTTGTATGCTTTTAATTTTTATACAAAATCTAACAAAAGATTGTTTTAAAAAATCAAAATTACATTGTTCATTATGTATTTTATAAATAAAACACCTGGTACCAAGGCAATAATCCTTGTATTGAAGGGGATTTTGCAAACATATAATTAACAAACACAAAGACTCGGAACAACAATTAGTGAATTGTACAAAGTAATGTTCTGTGTAGCAATTGAACCCAAGGCACTGGCGTGAGAGGTTGGTACGCCACTATGCCATCTGTTAAATTATTATCATCCCATGAGTATTCCAATTATTTGGGGTCGACTTAATATAAACTCTTCATCCAGGATACATAATGCATGATAGGCCCCCTCACCCCTAGCTGACGTGAAACCTTGGGAATATAATTCATGACCAGACGGCATCAGATGGAGCTGGTTTAGGTTTGTGTAAAGCTTTTAATCGTCTATTACGACACCGACAAGCAATGTAAGGGTTGGCAGTATTCATATTCACCGTCACATAGCAAAATAATGTTCTGAAGTAAACAATACAATCTTTATTTACCAACTTCAAAATATATTAATTTGTTATTAGTAATATTACGGCATCTATTATTAAAAAGCTTATATACCGCAGTAATATTAAAAATTTCTAATCATAGAGGGCGTTATATATTTTTAGAGAGCGGATATGAAAAAATTAAATGTGTCTATTTCATAATAGATGGCGTGATTTAATAGATTGCTGAAAAGTGAATATAAATGCTGAATCAGTTCTAGAAATAATATTGCATGCTATGACGATGCTTATCTAACATCTCATGAACGTATCTTGGTATTACACAAGCCTCCTTATAAATTATAAGAAAAATAATCAGGTGTAGATACCGGTGGTCTCCCCACATGGCAATTGGCGGATAATATGACAGGTTATAAGAAGAGTGCATGCCTTGTATAACGATATAGCTATAATAAAAAGAATGTACCTAAATAAAGATAAATAATTCGAGACCCTTTTCTAAAATTTATCTAAAATGTGCTTGATCTTATTATAAACAATATATAATCGCTAACTAGACCTATTAGCGTGGTGATTATGGGATTTCTCCTCTTGTGGGGAGCCTTATATTTATTTTCTCAACTTTTCATATACCTTTTAGCATCAACGGTGACCAGTGGACTTAAAACTATCTTTTCTTTGGTGACAATGTAGTATTTTATTATAAATGTGAACATAATGCTACACTTTTTTTTTTTTGGACGCAATGAAAAAAAAATTCTTTTACTTACTGTCAAATGTCAAGCTATCCTTTGATCACCCGCCCAAACTATCTGGGCCCTCATGGTCACTACATGGTTCACTAACCTGCTAAATTACTATTCTCAGCCAATTCAGCCGGTCCCTCGAGTCAATTCTTTGAATTCGATGGCGGTTAGTGTATAAAAGTTTAATATTCCTATACAGTCCTTACAATCTTTGAAAAAAAATACCAGGATCAATTTATATTCCTATTACATAGCAATGAACTTTGAGACTAATTATTACGGTTATTTTATAGATATCCATAAATTTCTCACACCATCCAAACAATAGTTCGCAGCATGACATATATTTTCCCATATCAATAGCTTAATTTGTCCTTCAACATGTTTCACAGCAGGAAGTGGAAATAATGGAGGGATCGGCCATTTTGTTTGCAACTACGCCCACTAAATATAGATGGCGCTTTCTCAAGACCACCGCTGTGACGGCGTCCGACTATGAGGAATCCCTCGGTAATCGTATAACCTCAATCTATTATACAAATGGTACAGTGGTTTAAGTATTGACCTCTCAAGTGTTATGTGTTCGATTCCCACGTAATATAATGTGACTTATAAATAAATATTCTGTCTGATTGTAATTTGTTTGAGATGTTTAGGTATATATTTGTAAATATCTGCGATACGAGGTTTTTAATGACGATGCAACAGATTTCATCTTTTATTGCAAGTCTACAGATTTTTTGAGATCCTACCTATTTATGTTTCTGCACCATTCATAATAGAAATTTAAACGAAACTTTACAACTTTTAAGGGAGAATGAAGTTCGGATATAGATGAAAAGACGGTTTAAAACCATTTAACCTAGAGGTTTAAAAAGTATAAGTCCGTTTAAATTACTGAAATTTAGCACTTAATATGCTTAATTATTTATAAAATCCGATTACGAAATGAAAAATGATGTCGCAAGCGGGATTCGAACCCGCGTCTATTGGGATTCCGGCCCAATCGTGCGGCCCAAGCACGATTGGGCCGGAATCCCAATAGACGCGGGTTCGAATCCCGCTTGCGACATCATTTTTCATTTCGTAATCGGATTTTATAAAGTATAAGTCCGATTTAAAATAATTTAAAAACGTTCTCCAAGTTGAAAAAACAATTGATTCCTATATAACTTTTGATGGTAGATATCTAGATTTTCTTGTTATAACTGGCGTAGGGAGTACATGGAGCATATACTGCGCTGAGAATTTTACAACCTATTATTTTTATATTCCACCTATCTCTAACTATGTACCTACTGTACTCATAGGCTTTCATATTGTCCACCATCCTGCTCTTTTATCAAAATTACAATCTTCGATGAAATTTCTAGAAATTGATAATTCACAGAAAGAAAGTCTCTCAAAGTGATTCTCCTATTAACATATTTAGAATCTTTTACAAACCCTATAGTAATCACGCAGTAGGTACCTTATGACGTAGACATATCACGTAGACCTAATGGAGAGAGCCGCTCTTCCGGCACGTGACGCCAATGCGGCGTCCCATCTTTTGAAGACATCGTATCTTTCATACGCAAGTTTAATCACTGTACCATACCTAAACGTACTTATGTAACTCTGTACGTATCTGGTGGTCTTTTTTACTGCCGCTCATGGACATTTACAATACCAAAGGTACGTACGTAAGCTAGGCCGCTGCCTACCAATCAAAACCCACCCAGGAAGTCGGGTTTCCGGCTTTTATTAATCGGACAAAGCACATTAGCACTGCTTAAACGTCGATTGTCTGCGATAATGTGGTACTATCCCGGATGGATCAGCCCGCAGATGTAGACAGGAAACTGTAAACAGTGTGGTCCAACATAGATAAGGATCGACAATATCCATAACTTCTGTTTTTATTCATTGGCGCAAATTTTATTACTTAACAAATAAAAGGCCGTATGATTATGAATAATATGTGTTCTAAAGCCTTATATTCACGTGTCAACAAAATCTAAAAAACACTAGGAGCTTTTTTCTGCTACAATCTTCTGGAAACCTCAATCAATCGCCAACACATTTGCCAAGTGTGATAATAATAGCTTAATCTCGCTTATAGAGAAATATAGGTAGGTATGTTTAATAACAGCTTTCGATAAGGCGATAGTAGAAAATGTAAATTTTGTTGGTTTTAGTGAGGAATCTAAACAAAATACCATGCAGAGGCCTCGAATACGATATCACAGGTTTAACCTAACAAATATTATTTTCAAAATAATCATCATTTTCCAGTCCTAAACCCAAACGGTTGCTTCACAGGCTATGGTGCGATTACACCATAACTAAAGACTTTGGGGCCGCGGAGCTGCTGTATGCACCTTTTTACGAGCTCTGTACGTTCGTTATAGAGCCGTTGTCTTCGGTAGCCAATCCGGTGGTGTAATGATCTAAGATTTGTTTTTTATCGGCTTTGATAGATGACCAAGCAGCCCACCTAATGGTCAGTATTTTGATCCTTATAGATCTCAATTTTAACTGTGCTACAGGAAAGCCGTTACTTATTACAAAGGTGAAAGGTATTTTCACTCATCGAACAGTGCATTAGTAAAATTGTAAATAAAATAAAATGCAAATATAATAAGTAGCAACTTACGATGCTAAGAATGACTCGGGTTGAGAGCCCTCAGCGGTAACCCACAGTCCGGGTAAAGTTGTCATAGCCATCTGATGCTAGCAACTAAGTCACACAAAAAAAAAGAAAACAAAACGTTGCTTAGATTTCATGGGTTCTATTCTTATGTGGAATAGTTTATTCTTTCTCTGTTTTTTTAAAATACACCATCCTGTACTGAGGAAATAATTCTAATATTGCGGGGGATTTTACAAACATGCAATTAACGCAGACAAATTACACACAGACTCCGAACAACATTTTGTCGATCGCTCAAAGTATTGTCCTGCGTGAGAATCGAACCCACGGCACTGGCGCGGAAGGTCGGTGTCTTAACCTCAAGTTCAATGTACAACACAATTCTTTATGATCTGGGTGTTATTTATATGTGTTCATAGTATAATTGTATAATGAATTTTACGACAAATAATACGAATATGATAACATTTGTTATATCAATTAATTCGTTACAGTTACATTTTATAAAAGTTATGCTGGTCGAAGATACGTTTTAACGAGGTATTAAAAAAACGTTACCTCAACATAAGGTTTTATAGCGATTTCTATTAAGAAATAAAAACAGATTTTAATAAAAGACCGTGGCTGTCATAAAGGACGACCTAGAGATTTAATATGGAGCTCTATGCAAGAGAAGGTAAACTCGGCATGAAATCTTACGCTAATTTGTCTGACTATTGAATCAATTTCCCTCCTATTTTGCAGGAGGCTTGAGCCCAACAGTGGGATGTATATGAACTGAGAAGAGAAGACGAAAATACCGTATACTCAGTTTTCGATATTTCCTAATATGTTATCTGTATTATATCCGGCCGGAGTACCTTTACTGTCCAGATATTGTACCCAGATAATCTGCAGCTATATTGATTGACGATTATAACGAGGAGCGTAATATTTTAAGAAGAAAATAAAAAAAAAACCTCTAAACTTAATAGGCCAATACTCTAACACTAAAAACATATTTTTTTTCTAAACCATTAACTCTATGGAATTGACTTTAACTAATGAGAATTTTAAATAGAGAACAATATAAAAAAAGAAAAGAATTGACGCGCGACACTCGTTATGGTGGCACGTGCACTCTGCGTGACGTCATCCGTGTGACTTACCTCGTCAATGATTATAGAAAATAGCGACGAAACAAGAAAATGTCATACAAATCAAATAATTGTTTATTTATAAGCCTTGAGATTATAATTACATATTGTCATTTTTATATTTTGTTTGAAATTAATACTTATTATAATCTACCCGGATCTGAACGAGGCCGCAAGCTGAGAAGATTGGTAAGAAATTCGGCGAGCTCGTCATGCTTTTTAAGTTAGTACTTCTTTTAAATACAATTGTAAATAATATGATTAGTAAGTATCAGCTTCATTTAATGCACTTCGAAACATATTTTTCATAAAGATATGAAATCAAAGAAATATCCTGGATCAGATTCAAAATGCGACCCCCATCATTCATTAATCACTAGAGCAGTGGTTCTTAACCTTTTTATCATGAGGGCCAAAAAATTTTTGACTAGCCGCGGACCACCTATCTGATTTATTGTTTTGGAAGTAATATAAATATAGTTAGAAGGAAATAAAGGAAGGAAAACCAGTAAAAAAAATACATATTATATTTATTACGAATCAAAGATAAAATTTAATAGGGTTTTTGTGATTGCATATTCTTTACTAGATAGTATATAATTGTTATTTTTAAAGATGGCTTCGCGGACCACTTCGGATGCTCTCAGGGACCACCAGTGGTCCGCGGACCACCGGTTAAGAACTACTGCACTCGAGCAACCATCATATCGCATTAGACGGAAGTGAGAGACACGCTCCACGTGTCTATTGCAACCTTTTATTGTAACTATAGATAGGTAAACTCGATAAAATCCATAAAAGTTTCTTATTAATTAGGTAAAATATTAATTAAACATTGATTTTTGCAAAATCTTGACAATATTTTTTTTTTTATTGCTTATGGCGGCAAACGAGCAGACAGCACACCTGATGGTAAGTGTCACTGCCGCCCATGGACCTTTGCCAATGGTATAGCTAGGCCACTGCCTACCAATACAACCCTGAACCCACCCCAGTTAGGCTTCCGGCTCTCTCGCTCACCGAACGAAGCGCAATAGCACATTGCTATTACTCAGACGTCGATCTTCTGCGAGAGTGTGGTACTACCCCGGACGGACCGGCCCGCTGCTGTAGACAGAGAACTGTCGACAGCGTGGTCCTACCACAATAGGGATTTAATATCTGGGTGACCAAACATAGATTAGTAACAAGGATGGAACCGTAGCTCTATGGATTAGATTGCTTTATTTTCCAACTACTTCTATTCTCCTGCACTATTCGTATCTCTATTGTCGATGATAGTGGTCAAGTGTGCCTTCATAATCTAACAGTTTTCAGCCAACTTTTCGTTTCCGTTCCCGTGGCAATACAAAGATAAAATATAGTCTATTTTACTCGCTAATAATCCAGATTTTCATTGGTGAAAGAATTTTTAAAATCGGTTTAGTGGTTTAAGAATGAAAACGTAAAAGGCAGACAAACGAAAATGGCATTCACTTTTATAAAATTAGGATTTAAACAAAATATATACAATATTAGTAAATACTGTTTATTATTACCATGTAGTAGCTACGAATACTACCAACTCATACTTTGCACGTGGATGTCGTTAAGGACGACTAAGAGCTTTATATCTATATATATATAGCTTAGCTTAGCTTAGCTTTATATCTATATATACCTGGACCGACTTCATCTGATGTCTTTTGGTCAACAATTACATTCTTAAGGAGTGGTAATTTGAGTCAGGCGGCCAATCATAAAACTCTTGCAATATTTAAGTCAGGAGAGGAGTACATATTGCGTCGACCTCAAGTAATAGGGATAAGAGTAGGACGATGTTGTCTAGTAGTACTATTGTGTCAATAGGCACTAGTGAAGCAAGAAATTTCTATTTTGCAAATGCTAAAGTACTTGCAGAACTTCAGCAGTTTCGAAAATATAAATTTCTAAATAATTTTGACATTCTTTTCTATTACCGAGCTTTTATAATAGAAATATGAAAGGAACTTTATGACGTTTGAATAACAAATAGCCATTCTACGATGAATTCACTATTATTTTTTTTTATAATTCACTATTATTTTATAAATTAGAATCCATCGTACAGATTATTACGCAAAAATATGACCAAGTCAATAAATAACAAACAGAAATAATTACTTAAATTACTGAAATTTAGCATTTAATATGCTTAATTATTTATAAAAATCCGATTACGAAGCGAAAAATGATGGCACAAGCAGGATTCGAACCCGTGCTTATTGGGAGTCCGGCCCAATCGTGCTGCCACTACATTTATAGTGGCAGCACGATAGTGGTAGTGGCAGCGTGCGGGTTCGGATCCCGCTTGTGACATCATTTTTCGCTTCGTAATCGGGTTTTTTAAAGAAATAATTACTATTTAATTATGAATATTAATTTGGTCTTGATTTTTTTTTGACAAAATCTTGCACTGTTTACGCAGCCATTTTCTATTCGGTTCCCTCTAAAATTTACTATATATATGTAGGTATATTTTATATAATCTCACTTTCGTTGTATCACTAGTAAGTATTAAAATTATTTATTAAATTAAAAATACAAAAAGTCGATTTTACTGGGACTGCCAAATACAATGAATTTTCCATTTATTAAAATAAAAATAGAAAGTGACAATTTTTATTGGGCTCTCCCTTGCAATGAATTTACCAGGGTCTCAAAGTCTATATTATCTCAAGGAATAAACAACTATACTCAGAATATAATAGGGTGTTGCTCAATCCCTGTTGGTTCAGTCCCCACCCGCCACTAGAGGGGTGAAACGTAATTAGTTCAATTTGTAACAAAACGGTGCGCTAACAACGCCGCGTTTAATTATTACAACTCGTTAAATCTTGTTATAGAAGTTACTTATCTGTGGCTACTGCTTTTGAAACATTATGTTGAGTTTTTGGCGGGAAAGGGAAAGTGTCAAGTGGTGGTCTTATATTATATTTAATATACTATTTTAACGAATTTTGATGGAATTTTATGTAATGTGAGGTACAGGAAGAACTGACATGTAGTAAATATGATATAACAGTGCTTTAAGTTTTCGTTTCCTACAAAAATTCCAAGAGGGGATACCATTAACAGTATAGCCATAGCACTGTTGAAGACGTCTTACCGACGGACAATGACTTTAAATAAAGTGTTAATTTACAATAAAGTTTTGAATTAAAAGTAAAAAAAAAAATTGTGTCGAGTTCTTTGGCAGGTACGTGTTAGCGTTATGTAGTGGTTTCGTAGTATTTTCAATATCTTAGTGTTTGCCTTTTTGTTTTAAATAATTTTAAGGCGATTTTGTGATGTAAAGTATAAAAAGTGCTAAAGTGTAATGAATATTATATAGCATAAGTCCGGAGTACTTCGCCATAGCTTTTTATAAACCTAATAAAAAGAAAGCTTACGAGTATAATATCTTTATTTTGAAATGTTATCAAAAATATATTTATAATAATTAACAATTTCTAATGAAAAATTTGATTACGTGCGAAAAATGATTGTCACATATGGGATTGGAACCCACACAATGTGTAAACAATGTCGGGTAGATAGCACACGTCTCCTTTAAAGACAAAAATATAATACTAGGCGAAGATTGATTGTCATACAACAGTCCACGTTGGTGTAAGTGGCAGCATGATTAGAACGGATTTCCAATAGGTGTGGGTTCAAATCTCATATGTGACAATCATTTTTTGCTCGTAATCAAGTTTTTATAAATAATCAAGCGTGTTAAATGCTAAATTTCAGTAATTTGAATTTTAAATGAACTTTAATTTTTTTTTTAAATCACAATTGGTTAACTCTCCCAACGTATCCCGGTGTGATCACCATAACATAATTCTAGCAGTGGTATAAGTTTTTGGCCTTATTTAGGATTTTTAACCTCCTTCTTTTTATCTCGAACACATTTTGTGCTATCAAACTCTTCTTCTTCTTATGTATTGGCAATCAGCTACATATACGAGCTATTAGTGCCAGTGTCAAGTTATAAATATTTTCACGTTTTTAGTCTTTCAAGTCAGTCGTTGTCTAAGTCAAATTGTCACCATTAACAGTGCAATGGCCACACTATTAATGATATCTTCTGGGAATTTTGATGGAAAACGAAAACGTTGTAAAGCACTTTTATATGACATTCACTACATCCCAGTATTTCCGCACATCACATTACATAAAATGCCATCAAAATTATCTAATATAACACGTTAAAACACTAAGATATCGAATATAATACAAGAGCACCACATGACGTTTTCAAATTCCCGTCAAAAGTCCTATCAAACTCGATACACTTTTTATATACCTCAACTGACATTAATTCACGTTGAAGCCAGTCTTGTATTTGTTTTTTTATTGCTTTTGCAAAGAGCAAGCAGCACATCTGATGGTAAGTGTTACTGCTGCCCATGGACCTTAGCTATACTAGAAGTATAGCTAGGCCGCTGCCCACCAATATAAACCCCAAACCCACCCAGTGGGGCTTCCTGCTCTCTCGCTCACCGAATGAAGCGCAATAGCACATTGCCATTGCTCAGACGTCGATCTTCTGCGAGAGTGTGGTAGGTACTTACTACTCCGGAAGGACCGGCCCGCGGCTATAGACAGAGAACTGCCAACAGGGTGGTCCTATACGATGACAATGATCTTATATGAGGAGTGTTTCATAATAATTTTCTTTACATATACGACAATTGTCCTTTTCACATAGAGTATATCTTATTTTATTCGATAGGTAAGTGTTAATGGATATCTTTGAATATTCGGTTCAATTTACTTTTGTTAGCATATCGAGCAAAAGGTACATAATTGCTGCACTTCTTTTGGGACGTGATGAGAATAGTTTTACAATTTTCGTTTTTTACACTTGTTTTTCTAAAACACTTTTTCTGGCTTTGATATGTTCATCGTCATGCATAAGGAGACGTCCATTAATCACGTGATCTTTTTTTTTAGCATTTTTCACCATCCTCCTTGGTGATATGTGGTGAGGTTTGAGACTTTGAACCCCCCCTCCCGCATCAACATCACGTAAATTTTTAGTTCCTACAAAGACAAAGCCCACAGCTCATTATATTCTCGCTTTTTCGCTTTTGTATACTTCGCAAAAAGGTCTTTATACATATCACCTACTTTAAACTTCGTTCGTTGTCTGGCAACTGCTAGTCAAAGTCACACTACACGCAGCTTTTCAGTTTAGAAATCGCAGCGTTTGACGAAAAAATAAATACACGTGATATCTTACTACACCCCACTCTCCCTTGTGATATTTCGTGATTTTTGTCGAACAACTCCCCCCGCCCCTTTCATAACTCACGTGATTAATGGACAGCCCCTATATATGATTTTTGTGAAATAAAAGAAAATAAAAATACATATCTATTTTTAAGTCAATCATACCGGTTTCTAACTAAAAATCAACGCTGGATGTCTTGATGTCCAGCTTATGCTGAGCTAGTTTTTCCGACAAAACACAGCTTCTATTATTTATACAATGATCAAGATTTGTACCTATTAGTTCTTTTTAAGTTTATTATTATTTTACTTTGCCTTTACGCTGGAATAAAATTGATTTATTTTTTGTCTTTATTTCACCTTAAGTTAATAATTTATTTAACTTGTTTATGAAAATTTTACTTGAATTTACAAGATATATCTCTCATGTTTGCTATGGACATGTCCTGACGTGGTATGAACATGTAATGAGACGGGATGAAAGTAATATTGTACGAATAATGTTAAGTATGAATGTTGAAGGGAAGGGGTTAAGAGAAGATCGAAGAAAAGGTGGATGAATTGCGTGAAGCATGATATGTATAGAAAGGGAGTGAACGCACAGATGACATCGAATAGGATTGAGTGGAAGAAAAAGACATATGCATAAGTACATGCCACATTTGGCTAAGCTTAAGATAAGAGCAGGGTAATGATGACTAATGATGATCTCCAATATTTCTTATATGTATATCGCGTGTGGCCCTCCACATATATATAATTTTTATTTTTTTTATTGCTTTTGATGCCAAATGAGCTAACAGCACACCTGATGCTAAGTGTTACTGCCGCCCATGGACCTTAGCTATACCAGAGGTATAGCTGGGCTGCTGCCCACCAATATAAACCCCAAATCCACCCAGTTGGGCTTCACAATAGCATATTACCGGGCTTCATAATAGCACATTGCCACCACTCATAAGTTGATCTTCTGCGAGAGTGTGGTACTACCCCCGAACGGACCGGCCCGCGGCTGTAGACAGAGAACTGTCAACAGCGTGGTCCTACCACAATTAAGTAATATAATTTGTAACATTAATGGATGGAAGTTCTTTAGAAATACACATACATACATATCATCACGCCATATCCCTTGCAGGGTAGGCAGAGAGAACAGAGTGCCAGAGAACTCTATCTCTGCATACTTCACTCGCTTCCTCAACATTCATAATTCTCTTCATACACGCTCGCCGGTTTCGGAGACTCTTGACTCCACTTGGTGCAAAGATGCGAAAGGGAATGCTCCGATGGTTCGGTCATGTGGAAAGAATGCCGAACGAACGTCTGGTTAAGAAGATATACAATGCGAAAGTGGAAGGATGTAGGTACCGAGGGAGACCGAGACTAACCTACCTAGACCAGATCGGTCTAGAAATATTTGAATTTTTAATATTAAATACATTGTTAGAATTTGCTCAGATTTCGGAGGATGGAGGAGGAGGATTAAGGATTGTGCTGTGTGGTAGCAGCTACGAATACTACCAACCCTTACTTTGCACTTGGATGTCGTAAAAGACGACTAAGAGATTTATATGGACCTGGGCCAGCTACATCTGATGTGGTTTGGTCAACAATTACATTAATAAGAAGTGTTGATGTCAGACAGGTGGCCGGTCATAAAACTATTGTCAATAAATTTTACAATATGTACAATTGTGGACGTGGAGTACATATTGCGTCGACCAAAAGTAATTGGGATAAGAGCAGGAGAATGATGAAGGTGACTAGTAGATATTATATAGCTATAGGGTTTTGTTTCGTTTGAACACGTTAATCTTAGGAATTACATGATAGATTTTAAAGATATCTTCATCATCTCAGCTCATATATGTCCCACTGTTGGACTTTAGCTTCTCCTCCATAATGGGAGGGATATTGACCTACTATACCTACCACGTTGGTCAGGCGTGTTGGTACCTATACGGTTTTGTTTCGAGTCTTTCTTCTCTTGCATAGATGTTATATGCGTTTTATATCCCTTAGGCGTCTCTTACTCATGGTTTCGGGAGCATTTCCGCAGACTCGCTCCACGGCTCGTCGGCGCGGCGTCCGCCCTATCATGGCTTATGCCGAATGTGGGCGGACCGAGCGCTACCTGCCGACAGCTGTACGCAGGGGTCATCCGGTCGATGGCCCTGTACGGCGCACCGGTGTGGGCGGGATCCCTGACCGTCCGACTCAGGGCTCTTCTGTGGCGACCACAGAGGGCCATGGCGGTCAGGGCCATACGCGGGTACCGCACGGTGTCGACGGAAGCAGCGTGTCTGTTGGCCGGGACCCCTCCATGGGACCTGGAAGCGGAAATGCTCGCCGGTTTGTATCGGCGGATGTTGGGGGTGCGAGCGGAGGGCGGTGTGGTCTCGTTGAGGGAGCACACCACCTGGCGCGTCGACGCCCGCCGCGACGTCATTGCCCGTTGGGCAGTCCGGCTGGAGAGGCCTCGGTTCGGTGTGCGGACCGTGGAGGCCTTCCGGCCGGTGCTGATGCAGTGGCTAAAACGGCGGCGCGGGGTGCTCTCCTTCCGACTGGTGCAGGTTTTGACGGGGCATGGATGCTTCGCCAAATACCTGCACACGGTCGTAAGGAGGGAGAGTACACCGTCCTGCCACCACTGCGATTGCGACGAGGACACGGCGCAGCATACGCTCGAGGTTTGTGCCGCTTGGGCAGAGCAGCGTCGTGAACTCGTCGCAATCATCGGTGCTGACCTGACGCTGCCGACCATCGCCAGGGCGATGCTCGACAGCGTCAGGAACTGGGACGCGGTCGCATCCTTCTGCGAGGCAGTAGTCTCGCGGAAGGAGGTGGCGGAGCGCGTGCGCGAGGAGCGTCTCCTCGACGACGCGAGCCGCCGCCGGCGACTGGGGCGGCGCAGGCGCGATTACTTGCGCCTGATGCCGCCCTAGCCGAGGCCGCGGGTGACTGGATCGGGGAATTAGTCCGTCACCCGCCGAGAGGCCGACCGCGTGAGGAAAGACCGACATCCTACCCGAGGGGGCGACGTCGGTCGAGGAGAGGGTACTCCTCAGGGGTATTCCGTAGGGCCAACCACTGACGTCAAGTCACTCTGCTCCGGTGGTTGGCCCAACGACGAAGGCGACGTCACGGGTGGGTTACGGGTGTGCGCGCTTACGCCCCTCTGTCACCCCGGACGGAGTGGTGCGAGGAGTGTGCCGACCGTAACCCACCCCCCAAAAAAAAAAAAAAAAAGGCGTCTCTTACTCATGGATAAATTACGGGGTAGTGATTTGTATTCTTACTCCGTCACCACATAGACAAAGATATTTTAATTTTGTAAAAATATTAATCTACGAAAGGTTAACGCTGTAATAAATATACAAGTGCATAAGTGTTAATAAATTAGGGATATGAAGTTTCGGATATATATGTCGGTTGCGGATATTAAAATAACGGGTTGAGAGCCCTCACCGCTCACCCACAGTCCGGGTAAAGTTGTCATAGCCATCTGAGGCTAACAACTAAGACACACAAAAAAAAAAAAAAAAAATTAAAATATCACAAATTATTCCAAAGTTTTAGATATTTTCTTTTATGGTTATTGAATCATCATTCTCCTACTCTTACCCCAATTACCTACTCGTGGTCGACGTAATATGTACCTACCCTGTTTCCATCGTAGGTACACTGTTAGGTACTTTTTTTGTAAAATTACAATTGTTTTACAAAGCAAATAAGAGCAGAATTCCAAATCAACGTATACTAATACAAAACATAATACAATTCGAGTTAAATTACAAGACATGTGAAGGAATGAAAGAAAGTTACTACAGTGAGTTGTGATTTTAGAATCTTTTTGTAATAAGCCTACACGTACCTATTGTATAGTAAATTTACAAAACGGAATTATAGTATAAAGTATTACTTTATTGTTGTGCGTAAAAACTTCGAAAGTTTATTGTAAAAAAAATTGGAGATTTTTTTAACAGAGTTCAGACCTTCAAATTACTGAAATTTTTAGCATTTAATATGCTTAATTATTTATAAATACCCGAATACGAAACGAAAAATTATGTCACAAGCGGGGTTCGAACCCGCACCTATTGGGAATCCGGCCCAACCGTGCTGCCACTTACACCATCGTGAACTATTTTAGGATATGCAGATTTCGCTTCATATTTGTGTGTACCTACCTACATACGCAAAAGTTACTGGCAATAGTTTTATGACCGGCCAACTCCCTGTCGTCAACCCTCCTTGGGAATGTAATTGTTGACCAAACGGCATCAGATAGAGTTGGCCCAGATCGTTATAAGGCTCTAAGTCGTCTTTTACGACATCCACGAGCGAACTTAGGATTGGTAGTAGGTATTCGTCGCCGCTACCACACAGCAATTTTTATGTTTATTGAATATTTATGAAATTATAAAAGGGGTGTGGTGATTACCGTATTATTCCCCATCGGAAAGGTTTATGTATAGGATGTCAGTTTTACTGATAAAAAATCAATCGCGGGCACCCACGGTGGCTCACTCGCACGTCGAAGAGAGGTATTTTTTCAGGATGGGTCTATGGGCTCGCGCGCCGTCTCTTCCGTCGCCCCAGACCGATTTGGCGGGATGCGACCACCTCTACAGTCCACCGCAAAAAAAAGGAATCTCATACAAACACTGATTGTATTTGAAATTTTTATATCGGTTTCAGATATAGATACCTATTTTCGCTTCGGATATCCTATATACGGTTACAAAACTCCATAAAATCCCTACTATATCCCTATACGGACAGCCGCAATTACCCCAGACTCGATTGTTACATAGTAAGTAACCGAATCATTTTGAATTTTCATATACCTCGCAATTACATTAGAAAAAAAATACACTTGTACCTACTAACGAAAACTTACAAAGAGCCATAAAGAATAAAAAGCCCACTTTTTATCAGGCGGCAGAGAAGGACGATGTTCCGAGCTTCTTTTTATTGTTCTTGATGGCAAACAAGCAATCAGCACATAAGTGTAGAAAAGTGTTTATTAATTAGGGGTGTTGTGGATAGATACCTATTAAGTTTCGGATATGTATATTGGTTGCGGATGTTAGAGTGTTACTTTTTTTATTGCTTATAGTGGCAAACCAGGAAGCAGCACACCTGATGGTAAATGTCACTGCCACCCATGGACCTTTGCAATACCAGGATTACAGTTAGACCGATGCCTACCAATAAAAAGCCCCAAACCCACCCAGAAAGTGGCTGCCAGCTCTCTCGTTCACCGAACGAAGTACAGCAGCACATTGCCACTGTTGAGACGTCGATTTTCTGCGATAGTGTAGTGCTGCCCCGGACGGACCCACTCGCGGCTATAGACAGAAAACTGTCAACAGTGTGGCTCCACTAATAGATAAACTTAGTTTATCAACAAAAAAATATTTTGATTTTAAAAAAATAGATGTTATTTTTGAAATTTTGAAATTCCAATGATGAAATTTCGTATTAAATTAGATTCAATCTACAATGTAGATGAAACTGGTGTCAGCACTTTTCAACGGAATTCCAGGATTCTTACGCCAAAAGGATTAAATCAAGTTGGTACCAATGCAGTGTGTGATTCTTTAATCACAGTTGTGAATTGTAGGTACCTAATGTTGAAATCGAAAAAGTACACTTTGAAGTAAAAATTTAAAAAAAGGAAAGAGAAGAAGAAGAAAGACTTAGAAATAAGAAAAGAAAATTATTGCAAATAACAAACAAAGTATAATTAGTTATAATAGTGAAAAATATCATGACTCACTTGAAGGGGGCTGGATTATGTGTTCAAAATTAAAAAAAAAATGGACTTTTGGGAATTGCGTTGCTGGGAGTTCTTTCTGAAGCTTTATTTGTGACTTCTGTAAATATTCTGGACCTTGCCCGCCAATATCCCATCCCGTCCATAATTATCCCAACGTCAGTCCGTATTTACCCCAAAGGCCACGGATAATTGTGGACAGACAAGGTTTTCTTTTTGGTAAAAATATTATAATAGTTGATGGATTTCGTATTATAAGTGATATTAATTTTATAGATGAATAACAAAAGGTTAATCATTTTTAAAGTCGGACTGGTTATATCTGATAGTAGGTACAGAAGCCGTAAGTTATTTTGCTTAAGCGTCCGCAATTCCCCATCCTCCCCTACGAGGTGATTTCTATAAAAGTAAAAATTTTAAAACAAATATTTTTTCTAAAATATTAAACTGGTTTGAAGACTATATTTTCTATATTTTAATAGATAGGTAGATATTTATAAAAGGGACGCTTAAGTAGGCAATAGATAGCCATTTATAATGTGCAAAATAACTAACTATATTTAAAACTCTATAAATAAACATTCTCGCCATCACATCAAATCCTTTTAATCCAAATACAAAAAAAATAGTATAATTTACTTTGAATTAAAAAATCACCTCTCATTAATTTGTATTAAAGAACAGACTTGCTGAACGCTGATTGGCCACACTACAGCCAATCGGCGTCAGCTGTTCAAAGAGGCGGGAAGAGGCAAACGTCAAATGCAAACGATTTTTTTTAAAGAACCAGTTTCGCTCGCTCGTTTTTGTTTAGTCTGTAGAGTAATGGTCTCGTTGAAATTACGACAAACGTGTCTTTTATGATGAAAAATGCAAATATTTTAGATAAAACTGCTATGCTTTAAATGAATTACTGTTTCAATGAGCAGTTAAAAAGATGTTTTAGTATTACGTATTTTACATAAAGATTTTCTATATAAAATAAGTTAGATACTCTATATTACATTATACTTTATGGCTGTAGCAATATAAAGGATTGTTTTGATAAAAGCTCACGCCTTGCCCATGATATATGAAAGTGCTCTCTAATAAGAATTTCTAGGAAATTTAAGTCTAGCTGGAACTGTAACCAATATAAAGTATTTACATAATATAAATTTGTCATATTTTCTTAACTAAAACTAATCCTATGTTATCATATGTAAATAAAGGTATACGATCAATATTTTGGTTCAAACATAGTTTAATAAATTTTTAATTATTTATTTACGTCAAGATCAAGTAGAAATTTCTTTTAATGGAACTCATTCATGCAGAAGGAGTTAAGTAAAAAGAAATTTCAGCTTAACAACAATCTTTATCATAACTCAGACTTACGGCCTATAAAAAGCTAAGCGTAAACAAAATGCATGTCAAAATAAAATTCAGTAGCTTACAGTGTTATCGCTCACCTCAGTAGGGATTATCCCCTCTCTCCCTCTATCCCTCAGGATCAGAGGGAGCGAGACGCAACATGCTGTCAGTCAACCGGCGACGATCGAACTGAGATAACGTATACACGTCAATAACAATTAATTATGTTAAATTTATATACATAAATAACAAAAATGACTTTTTAAAATAATTGAAAATGATACTAATTTGTGTGGTTTCAAACTTAATTAAAAAAAAAGTGATATGACGTTTATTTTTTTTAAATTTAGAATTCGACAATAACATTCATCATGGTGGTCTAGTGTTTGTAATAAGTGTCTGTGATTATGATGAGTAATGTTTATTGGTCTTCAGATCTTGTCGGATTCCTGTAAGGTAAAATTATATAAAAAAATCTTATTCGATTTTTCTTGTTGTATAGGAACGTTTGTTCCAAATATTATTAACATAGTGCCATCTTAGGTTTTTCTAGTTTTTAGGCGTGCAAGAACATGGACAAATAGAAGTTTTAAACAATAACAAAAATATTTGTCTGCTTTATTTTTATCATTGTATATATATAGGTAGGAGGTATTATAATTTTCAATACATTTCGATTAATTCTATTTATATATATCTATAAAATAGAAATAAATGTATTTTTAGTGTGGGTATTAAGTTTTTGCACGCGATTTCGTGTGCTTAGCAATTGTGTCACCGTTAAGTATTACATTAATTATTTGTGTTGCAGGATGAAAAAAGACAAAGCCTAAAAAAATAAAACTACGCTTTAAAAAACCGACTTCAAAAACTGAAAAGTACAAAATAACTTAAAATACTATCATTTGTATGTGCTATCTATTGATAGGTTTGAAATCGCCAAGCCCTAAACAAAATTATAAACAATTTACTTACTGTAATGATATTCCTACACTAAAGATACCCTCATCGGCACCGACTTCAAACCTATCAATAGATAGCACATACAAATGATAGTATTTTAAGTTATTTTGTACTTTTCAGTTTTTGAAGTCGGTTTTTTTAATCGTAGTTTTATTTTTATATTGTTTACTTTTTAGTGTTACAGACACACATAGGTTGTTCTATTAGTAGCGGGGCTTGAGTTACTCGTTCATTTGTCGCACACATACTTAATGCTAATTTTAGACTTATATTATGGTTTTCTCATGGGTACCATTGTCAGAACTGGACCAAATTAAATGGGAACAAACGGAAAGCACCACCTTTCAAATAAAAAAATAATCATTAAAATCGCTTCGCCCAGTCAAAAGTTATGAGGCAACAGACATATAAAAAAATTAAAAACAAAATACAGTCGAATTGAGAACGATGTCCTTTTTTGAAGTCGGTTAAAAATACCTTCTGTTTTTCACTCTTGAGGATCTGATTTTCAGAATATTCCTTTTTAGCGAATCTCTATATTTCAAAGCAATGCGCTGTCCACTACATATTTGTAGGTACCTACTCATTTTTAATGAAATACAAAATGAAATAAAAGTATAAAAATAAAATTTAATCCCCTATTTATAAAACCCGATTACGAAGTGAAAAATGATGTCACAAGCGGGATTCGAACTTGCACCTATTGGGATTCCGGCCCAATTTTCACTTCGTAATCGGGTTTTATAAATAATTAAGCATATTAGATGCTAAATTTCAGTAATTTAAATAACAAGGTTGTGTCATCGTTTAATACAATTCTAACTGTAAAGTTTGAAGTATTAAGCCTATAACAATGTGTAAACATTGTCGGGTAGATAGCATACCGTCACCTTAAGACGTAAATATGATACGAAGTGAAATTTGCATGTCCTATAATAAGTCACGGTGGTGTAGTGGCAGCACGATTGGGCCGGAATCCCAATAGGCGCGGGTTCGAATCCCGCTTGTGACATCATTTTTCACTTCGTAATCGGGTTTTATAAATAATTAAGCATATTAAATGCTAAATTTCAGTAATTTAAATAACAAGGTTGTGTCATCGTTTAATACAATTCTAACTGTAAAGTTTGAAGTATTAAGCCTATAATAATGTGTAAACATTGTCGGGTAGATAGCATACCGTCACCTTAAGACGTAAATATAATACGAAGTGAAATTTGCATGTCCTATAATAAGTCACGGTGGTGTAGTGGCAGCACGATTGGACCGGAATCCCAATAGGCGCGGGTTCGAATCCCGCTTGTGACATCATTTTTCACTTCGTAATCGAGTTTTATAAATAATTAAGCATATTAAATGCTAAATTTCAGTAATTTTAATCCCCTATTTTACACTCTTAGAGAATAAAAAATGATATAAGCTGAAACACGTGTTTATTGATTTTATGCGTTGATGAGTCAATCAAATCAGCTTACATTACGGATTTGCTCTTGTCAAGTCGGGAGCCTTTGGGCACGGGCTTTAGGTATGGTAAAGAAGATACTGAATATAGATAATTTGTAGAAGTTTTTTTAAATATATAGCTTTGTTTTTAAGGTGTAGACTTTAAAAACACATCATGTGTATATAGTTGCAATAAATGTACATTCATCATCATCTTGATCTTATCCCAATTAGGTACTTGGGGTCGACGCAATATGTCATCTTCCTCCATACGATCCTATCAGACGTCATCTCTGCAGTCACTCCCTGTCTATTCATGTCATGCCTCACGCAGTCCATTCATCTTTTCTTTGGTCTTCCTTTACCCTTAAAGCCTTTAACATTTATATTTAAAACTTTTCTCACAACATTACTTTCATCCCGTCTCATCACATGTCCATACCATGTGAATCTTTCACTCTTTAACTTTTCCGTCACTGGCGCAACTTTCAAACTTCTTTTTAATAATAATAATAATAATAATAATATTTATTTGCGGAACATAGGTAATACAAGGTTTTATAATTAGTTATGGTAAGCGAGTCGCTATGTTCTACCTTTCGGGCATGCAAATTATAAGGTTTACAAATTTTTATTAGAGTTGTCTCTGTCTAATATATGAACAATCAAATTAAATGTCAAATTAACAAAATAATGCCATAGTCAACTAAATTTACATTACATAATTGTCATTTAAGAAATCATTAACATTATAAAAGCAGCGCTCTACTAAAAAGTCCTTTAGACGTTTTTTGAATTGAGTTACGTTTGTGAGTTTGATATAGTTAGGTATTTTATTGTAAACCGTAACTGCCATACATAAGATATTTTTATGCATTAATGCTGTAGTGGCCTTTTTTATCCTTAACCTAAAGTTATCACGTCTATTCCGTGGCAATGATCCGAGTGTCTCAAACAGATGAGAGTTAGTTTTGACGAAAACAGCTGTTTCGTAAATATATATTGAAGGTAATGTCAGAATTTTATATTTTTTAAAATATGGCACACAGCTGACTCGTGTTCTTAAATTAAATATTGCTCGGATACATCTTTTTTGCATTTTAAAAGCTATGTCTTTGTTTGTAGAGTTACCCCAGAATATAATTGCATATCTTAGATTGGTTTCAACTATTCCATGATAGGCCGTTATTAAAGCATCATAATTTAGAACATGTGCAAGTTTAAAAAGTACGTAGGCAGATTTACTAATTTTTTTACAAAGCATATTTATATGAGCCTTCCAATTAATTTCACTATCAATAATAAGTCCTAAAAATTTGTTACTATTTACTTCAGTTATTTTATTAGCTTGATAATTAATATTTAATATTGGAGTAGTCATTCTTTGGTGAAATTGGATAAGATTAGTCTTCTTAAGATTTATTTTTAGATTATTCTCAGTCAGCCATTGTATTATTTGTGTCAAAGTATTATTTATGTCAGTTTCATATTGATTAATGTCATTACAGGTTATTATAGCAGTACTGTCATCAGCAAATAATGACATTGGTTGCGATACTGCATTAGTAAGATCGTTTATGTAAATTAAGAATAATAGTGGACCTAACACACTTCCTTGGGGTACACCATGATTAATAATTCGCTTATCAGATAAATAGTCTACTTCAAATTTATTTATAAAATTAATTCGCTTAATACAGGTATATTGGATCCGGTCAAGTAAATACGATCTTATTAGTTTGAGTATATTACCTCGTAAACCATAAGCTTCCAATTTTTCAGCCAATATATTGTGATCTACATGGTCAAATGCCTGGGTCATATCACAGAATATCCCACAAACCGGTATCTTTTTGTCCACATTACTGAGTATTATATTCAAAAAATCATAAATAGCTCTATTTATGGATTTTCCCTGTCTAAAACCTTTTTGCTCTTCTGCGAATAGATTAAAGATTTCCAAATACGAGTATATTTGCTTATATATATACTTTTCAATAATTTTAGAAAATACTGGTAAGAGAGCAATAGGTCTGTAACATTCCATATACTCGCGATTGTCCTTTTTAAATATTGGTTTTATTATTGATTTTTTTAATTTATCAGGATATACTCCATTACTTATACAAAGATTAATAATATGGCTAAGCGGTTTTGCTATGTTTTCTTTTACGAGTTTAATTATTTTAGTTGTTATGCCGTCATATCCTACACTATTACTATTTGCTAACTGATTGATACTTCCTTTTATATGTTCATTTCTTATTTTATCCGATCTCGTCACACCACACATCTATCTCAACATTCGCATCTCCGCTACATGCAGTCGTCTCTGATCCGTGGCTTTGGTCGCTCAACATGCCGTGCATGTATTTAATTGTATATTACCTACATAGGTACTTAAAATTCATTATTATAATCTCAGATCATAATGTATGTCCCACTGTTGGCCTCGAGCCTGCTATACAATAGGAGGGAAATTGACCTATTATAACCAAGCTGGTAAGACGTATTGGTATAAGGTTTTACTTTGTGATTTTGTGGTTTTTTCTCTTAAAATTTTGAAGCTGAAAATTATATTTTTGCTTTATATTCCTTAGACATTCTTTTATTTTATTTATTTAAATAAAAATAACCCGAATCAAGGAATACATTATTTTATCGGGATATAAATACAAGTATAAGTAAAGTGTAAGTGTATGTATGTATGAATACTAAAGTGTTTTTTTTTTTTCTATTAAATACTCCATATCTACATTCGAATAGAGTAATTACGGTGAGACGTTATAAATATACGATTAACGAACAAAACTGCAATACAAACACACAAACTGAAAACGTAGGTATAGGCATATTTAAAAAAAAAAGATATCCTGTGAAAATCAATTTTTGGATCGCACAAAGTTATTGCCTTGCGTGGAAAACAAACGCACAAGACTTGGCACGGTAGGTAGTACCCACAGTACGCCATCTGTGCAGTGAAACTATTTGAGGATTGCACTAACAAATATCCTCCTTGGAAATGATACAAGAATGGGAAGCCGTCATTTAAACCAGTATACAATCAGTATAATATTCGTTTAATGTTACACAATGCTCTTATTGCTGAAGAAGAAAAGAAAAAGTAATAATTAGTTTTAGGGATGTTCTGCAGCTTACCGAAGACAAAGATCGGGTACTGGTGGCCCGCTCGCACGGCGAAGAAGAGGTGGTTGCAGGGTGGGTCAATGGGGTTGCGCGCCGCCTCTTCCGTCACCCCGGACCGATTTGGCGGGGTGCGACGTCCATAGCCCACCGCAAAAAAAAAAAAATAAAAAAAAAAAGGGATGTTCTGCAGCTTCGTAACCGTATTGGAAACTCTCGGATATCTGAAATTAAAATATATCCGAAACTGATGTAAACGTTTCGAACAATTTCAGGTAGGGTCCGTGTCTCTGCCAGCTATAGTGAAAGCGATGAAAGCGGAAGAAGGTGACGGGGAGGGTCCGAGAGGAAATCTTCTTCGGTGACTCGCTCCGCCATTGTCACATCGGGCGCGGCAGTCTCGAGTACCTGTGCCTGATATCACCCTAGTCAAGACCATGGGTGACTGGACCGGGTATTAACTCCGTCACCCGAAGAGAGGCCAACCGCGTGAGAGCGACGTGTCCAGACGACACCCGAAAGGGCAACCCGCCGGATGGGCCACTGACGACAAAGACCGGGTTTCAGTGGCCTGCTCAGCCTATGGGCCACTCGCAACCCCCTCCGTCGCCCCGGACGAATAGGGCGGGGTGTAACCATACCATAGCCTGCCACCAAAAAACAACTTATCGTGTCTGTATGAGTCACAGTTTACGGTATATACGTTAGGGGGCGTTCATTAATTACGTGAAGCATTTATGAGGATTTTCAAACCCTCCTTACCCCCTTGGTGAGATGTCGTAAGATTTTTCTCGATCCCTCCGCCGTTCCCTAATCTCATGTGAATTTTTTAAAACTTGTACTTGTGTATAAGGGTTTTTTACTTTCATTTAACTTAACCTTCACGCAGTTTTCAGTTTTTCACCATTTTCTGCTAAAAAAATACGTGATAATTGCCAACCCCCTATTTTTGCGACGGGGGTTTAATATAACGATGATCATTATGGTTGTATTCACCCATTCATCTTTAAAGATCCAATATCCGTGATTGAGACTATCCGATACTATTGGATAATTTAGAAATAATTTCGTACCAACTATATCTGAAACCAGCTTAGTGTTATTCTAATAATCATATCCTTAAGGATAGGTATATATATATATATACAATATATTATATCAAATTAATTAAATCCAAAATTTCGTAAAATCCCTTTCTTTGGTAAGGGACTAAGGGTATTTTGTATTTGACAAACGAGCAAGTAGTGCACCTGGTGGTAAATGTAACTGCCGCTCATGGATATGTAGAGCCGCTGCAAAGCCCAAATCCACCCAATTGGGCTTCCGGCTCTCTCGCTCACGGAACAATTAAAGCGTAATAGCACATTGCCATTGCTCAGACGTCGATCCCCTGCGAGAGTGTGGTACTACCCCGGACGGACCGGCCCGCGGCTGTAGACAGAGAACTGTCAACAGCGTGGTCCTACCACTATTAGAATAGGTTGTTAGACAAAAAAAATTGATACCTTACAGTTCATTGATTTTTAACAATCAGATTCAGATATTATATAAAATTTGCATTTATTTAAAGGCTGTAATTAGCGAGAATGGCCTGGCCGTCGTCTAAGTTGATTTCTTCTATGTTTCGGCATTAAACTAATAATAGTTACCTATCTGGATTTAGCTTAGCTCGGTATTTTCTTTTGAATAAATTGCCCAACTGAACTATGTCTATTCTCAATGAGAACTAATAGTTTTCAGCCAATGAAAAATCATATTTATTTATTGCCTGAAAACACTGAAAAATATATATTTCCTATAAATAACATCTATTGGGTTACTGTGTGAGGCACAAGGAGGTTTCAGGAGTGGAAGGAGATGCTTGGATCAAGTGTTCTCTCTGCCCAACATTGTGGAGAAGCATCTGGCTCTAGATCTGAGGGTTTTCTGCAGTTTTGTGGATCTGGAGAGAGTATTTGACACGGTTGTACGAAAGGAACTTTGGGACATTTTACCAGAGTATGGTATTAACGGTAAACTGTTGCAAGCTGTGCAGTCCAGTTACATGGGCTGTAGAGCCTGTGTGCGGCTGGATGATGGAATGTCGCCTTGGTTTGACGTCAATATCGGCGTTAAGCAGGGGTGCGTTCTATCAGCCAGACTGTTTATCATATCTGTGGACAAATGTCTCCAAAGGTTGAACGATATGAATGTGGGAGTCCAGATGGGCGACTCAGTGGTCAGTGATCTGCTCTATGCAGATGATGCAGTCCTGCTGGCGCAGTCAGCGACTGACCTGCAGACCCTAGTCGACACAATGACAGAAGATTGTAAGAAAAGAGGTCTACGCGTAAATGTGAGCAAAGCCAAAATAATAGTATTCGAAAGAGATGAAGCCAGAACAGATGTAAGAGAAACAATAAGTAATGATGTACTAGAGCAAGTGGATGAATTTGTATATCTTGGATGTCGATTTAGCCGAGATGGAAGGTACACCACTGATATAGAGCGAAAAGTGAATGCGGGAATTTTTTTTTATGGCCAATGGTGGCAAACGACCATGCAGCACACCTGATGGTAAATGTCACTGCCGCCCATGGACCCCTGCAATACCAAGAGTACAGCTTAAGCCGCTGCCTACCAATAAAATGAAATCCACAAACTCACCCAGTTGGGTTTCCGGCTCTCTCGCTCACCGAACGAAGCGCAATAGCACATTGCCATTACTCAGACGTCGATCTTCTGCGAGAGTGTGGTACTACCCCGGACGGACCGGCCCGCGGCTGTAGACAGAAAACTGTCAACAGCGTAGTCCTACCACTTTTAAAAGAGTGAACGGAGCGTTGAGACAACTTCTCGGTAGCCACCACCTCAGCCAGAAGGCACGTGTAGCAATACATAACGCAGTACTTGTCCCAACATTACTATATGGAAGCGAGAGTTGGGTATGCAGAAAAGAGCATGAAAGTAAAATTAATGCGGCCGAAATGCGATCTCTACGGAAAATCTGTGGAGGTAGAGGCTGACCGATCGCATTCGTAACGACGACGTAAGAGAGCGAGTAGGTATGAAAGAGAGTATTGGTGTAAAGATGCGAAAGGGAATGCTCTGATAGTTCGGACATGTGGAAAGCCGAACGAACGTCTGGTTAAGAAGATATACAATGCGAAATTGCAAGGATGTAGGTACCGGGGTAGACCGAGGCTAACCTACCTAAGCCAGATTGGTCACGTGCTGAAGAAAGGTGGAGTCAAGAGTCTCCGAAACCAGCGAGCGTATATGAAGAGAATTATGAATGTAGAGGAAGCGAGTGAAGTATGCAAGGATAGAGTTCTCTGGCACTCTGTTCTCTCTGCCTACCCTGCAAGGGATATAGCGTGATGATATGTATACGTATGTATGTACCTATCAGTGAAATAGTTTCTGAGTTTAGCAATGTCATATAGGTATACAAAATCCTTTTTTATAGAAATAGATTTTGTTCGTTTGAAGATATTAGACAGACAGTTAAATTCATTAGTCAAACGCCAAAACGTGACAAAACGTTATTGGTTTCGTCTTTGAGTAAGAGATTTTGAAAAATAAGGATATAGAAAAAGGTCGATGTGTTAATCCCAAATTGTCGTTAATGGTTATCTAGAGCCGGTCTTCGTTCCTGCAATGTGGTTGAGGGGAGTAATAAGTCTAATAACTGTGCTAGTATTTTAGTAGATCTGTTTTGAATTACATTTTCAGTATGATCTCAGTTCATGCCTATACGTCTCACTAATGGGCTCGACCCTTCTACAATATGAAGGAAATATACCTACCTACTATAGTATGATTGACTCGTGATCGACGGCATACTCTTTGTATTGCGTCGATCACAATCACACCTATTGGAAATCCGTTCTAATCATGCTACCACTTACACCAGCGTGAGTTGTCGTATGACATTCAATTTTCACCTCTATTATATTTTTGTCCCATGTGTGACAATAATTTTTGCTGCACTGTTTTGGTGAAGCCTATGCTGAGATAGGACCTCTTTCGGTCTCTGTTTTGTACTTAAGTGTTATTCTAATATCTGTTGTAAATTATAGTATCTGTTTTTCTGTTATATTTACAAATGTATAGTTTAATATATTTGTAGACCTTATATTAGACAATTTATGTAAATTTTGTGTAAGCTTATTACTCAGAGACCGAAATAAATGTATTATCTTTTTCTTTCTTTCAAGTTTTTATAAGCAATACAATTCATCAACCCTTTATTACCCACGGTTGTCGTAAAAGACGACTATGGAATATAATCAATCTATAACATTTATAGAAGAGAAAGTAAACTCGACATGACGATCCTATATCATCCCGTCTCATCAGCGTGGTACCTTTGGTAGTTCAGTTGCGCTCCTATTATAGAGGACGCCTAAGTCTATTGGATATATTATAGATTGAAAAAAGAAGTGATATTTTATTTTATCTCTTATAAGAATTAAAAAAGTGATAAATATAGTATTTTACATTGACAACACACGAATAAACTTCTACCGAAAAATATATCAATTAAAAAAAAAAACTACCATTTGGTAGCATCTCAACTAACCCTAAGTCTACAAAGATCGTCTGCCGTATATTTTTAAATCACAATACATGTTCAGAGCAGAGTATTGAGATCACTTGCAGCCCTTTAAAATGGAGCAACAATTAAATCGACAAACAGCGTAAAATGCAGAGCAAACAGAACCTTAGGGCCCTTTAATCCTGAAGGGCGCGAGGCAGAGATAGGGCACGTTTGCCGAAACGCCCCCTGATTGGTCGCCCGTCCTTTACACCACCCTATTTTCAACCAATCGCGAAAGCTTCCCGCCACCCTCGACCAATTGAAGACGGGTGGGTTGAAAACATTTTTGCCATTTTAAAATGTTTGACATAGAATGTACAACGGTGTTTGAATTTGGAATGTGATTGATTCTTATAGAAAAAAAATGTAAATCGCGGCGCTTTTGTAGTTTATGGTATGGTTAGCTGTTTCCGGTTGAGAAAAGTGTCGGCGTATATCAGTTTCCGGTTATAGTGATTTTTTTTAATTCAAATACTTTATATGGAAAACTTGCTTTTTTATTAAAAAATATATATTTGATCGCACGTTTGAGATACAAGTCTCATCTTAGCTTCGAATAGGAAATAATATATTTCTTTGTCTGATTTTAACTTATTGTTCAGAATTGATCATCATCATCCTACTCCTATCCCAATAAATTGTGTTGGAGTCAATATTTATACATATTGCAAAAGTTTCTGGCAGTAGTTTGATGACCGGCTGCCTACCTGACGTCAACCTTTCTGGGGAATATAGTTGTTAATCAGAAGGCATCAGATGGAGTTGACTTAAATCTATGTTGACTTTTGGCCGTCTTTTACGACATCCACGAGCAATCGTAAGAGTTAGTAGTATTCGTAGCTGCTACCACACGGCAAACCTAAATGTCGAATATTTATTTGATAAGGGTTTTGTCTGCCATTTCATTCGAAGACTTAACTGCGCTTTCGTTATTATTAATTCTTACTGATTGATACATCTGATTTTAGAGTACCTAGTGTTGCCCAAATGCAAGACTCTGGCGAGTCTCGCAAGTCTTGCAAATCTTGTTGTTAGAATAATACAGAGTCACTTCATCTCAGCTCATAATATGTCCGCTGCTGAGCTCTAGCCTACTCCATAATGGGAGAGAAATTGACCTGCTATACCACGCTGGTCAAACGTGTTGGTATAGGGTTTTATTTCGAATTTTCCTTCTCTTGTTCAATTGTTGTTCTCTGATGTTATACGCTTTTTATATCCCTTAGTCGTCTCTCACGATCACCCACGGGTAGGTAAGGGTGGTGAATTTTATTCTTCCTCCGTCACCACACGGATGGAGTCATTTGTTTTGATAGAAATGAAAAACCCACATAGAAATAAAAAATCCAACCAAATTAATGAAATTCCATTTATCTAGTGGCACTAATTGTACAAATATCAAAAGAACGACTAATATAGATAAAATTAAGGTTAATAACATCCAAAACATAAATTACCATTTTTGTTATCCCAGCAGTTGTCATGACAACGGCGATAGCCATTAATATCAATTTATCAGCGATTTGATAACATTTATAGACATTGCTCCGGTTCTATTTTTCGTAGCGTTATGTCATCATCATCATCTTGGCACTTATCCTAATTACTTGGAGTCGACGCAATATGTCCTCTTCTTCCATAAAGACTTATCAAACGGCATCTCTGTGATCTCTCCCTGTTTATAAATGTCATGCTTTACAGAGTCCATCCATCGTTTCTTTGGTCTTCCTTTACCCCTGAAGCCTTCAACATTCATACTTAAGGGATGTTTCCTTACAAAATTACTTTCATCACCACCGTCACTGTCTCATCACATGTCCATACCACATTAGAAATTCACCCCTTAACTTTTACGTCACCGGCGCAACTGTCAAACTTCCTCTAAATGCGGAGAAGTTTATTGTAGTGTTATGTATTATTGCTTAAAACATTTTCTCGATAAAATTCGCTCTTTATATATTAAAAATTAATAAATATATAAGATATTTTCGTATCCAAGTTGCCACGAAGTATAGATACAAGTACTCCGAACGTAATGTAGAACGAATGGTCTCCATTTAGGGGACAAAATTTTTTCCGCTAGAGCGCGCCACTTTACAAGAAATACTCGTTAAAATCCTTACGCGGGCAGTTTTGTTGCTATTGACTGGAATGTTTTGTTGCTATTGACAGCTCTGGAATTTCATATTTAAATTAATTAAATTCAACATTCGCGGGCCAACGCGCGTTTACGTGTAATATTAATAATAGCACCGGTAGGTACGTCCTAAACTCTAGCGCAGCCAGTGGCAGAAAAGAGGACAAAGATCTGGGTTCATTATTGTGTCCATGAATACCTACTATGGAAAAGCCGTTCCTGTTCGGACTCCTTGTATCTATACTTCGTGCAAGTTGCAGTTACCGAGATTTCCTAACAAACAAACTATTCAGCTTTATAATTTTACATTGTTATTTAAAACTAATATATCTACAGCTGCGTTTCGATAAAATACCATCGAGAATATTTACAAATACGTAATAAAATATTTTTAACACTCCCCATAGAGTAATAAGACTTTTTTTTTTCAAAACCGAACGTCAAAACAGTTTCGAATGACGAACGAAAATAAAAAATTTAAAAATGAAATAAAAAAACAAAGCGTTTGTTCGTTATGAGCGTTCGATATTCGAATTGCTTTTGTTCTTTGTTCGTTTAATGCGAACGTTAATAATAAAATGACGTGGTCGAATTTATTGTTAGGGAGTAATGGTTGAATGTGTTTTTGGTACTTGACAATTAATTTATCTCAGCTTATATTACGTCCCACTGTTGGGCTTGACCCTCCTCCACAATAGCTCATAGTGTAAGTAGGTATCTATAGATAATAAATAGAAGGAAAGGAACTATTTAATTTTAGCAAAAAAAGCACATGGTAAAATGAACTTAAAAAAGGACTTTTGGCGGGAATATTTTTTTTTATAAAAGCCACCATACGGTACTAAAGAAATAATCCTTGTATTGCGGGGGACTTTACAGACTTATAATTTAACGGATACATATTATATCCAGACTCAGAATAACAATTTGTGGATCACACAAAGTATTATCCTTCATGGCAATCGAACCCATAGCACTGTAGGTCGGATCTTAACCATCTCGTCATCTGTGCAGTCGAATATGAAAGTATCTTGTGGTGATTCAGATGTGTTGGTATAGAGTTTTATTTCTAGTTTCCCTGCTCTTGTATAGATGTCATATGCATATGTCTTATAGTCTATAAAATATAGCATGATCTCTGTGACAGTTCTCACTAGTCCCGCACGCTTACGATGCAGTCCATATCTTTGTCGATATAATTCCTTATTTTTTAAAGTTATTTGCTACTGCAATTGAAAAATAATACATGAAAATCTTATTGAACTCCAATCAAATGGATGGATGAATCGATTATAAATTTAAAACAATTTATGAAAATCTTATTGAATTTAAATTAATAGATTTTATTTAATTTAAACTAAAGCTATTAATTAATTCTTTTATTATTCGAAAGGAATACATTCAAGTTCATCGTCACTATTATCATCATCGCTGGAGCATTCCTGTAGGTTGATGATGAGTTCTTAGTCACAGATTATTTCATGAATAATCATGTTTATTTTATAAAAGAAATTATCTTTTTAATATAATAGAAATGTTCTTATTAAAATTATAACTGATGTCTGAATACTAAGTTAACACAATTTACTTATTTTATAGAGTAACCATGTGGTTTATATAGGTAATGTATTGATTTTACTTGTTTTATAAATAATTAATAAGAATGTTATCGATTTACGTTTATCGATTGCCCCATCTCTATCTTATTCTCAGTTCAGTATGATCTTGTACTTGCGTAAGCACCATACTTTTATAAAATGGTTACTAAGTGTTTTAAAACATATGAGGTTACTAGTTATGGTGTAAATATTCATATTTTTATATTCATAATTCAGTTGAGATATAACTGGCACCTAAAGAATGAAATATATTTTCATTAGGCGATATAATCCATTGTGGTAGGACCACGCTGTTGACAGTTTTCTGTCTACAGCCGCGGGCCGGTCCGTCCGGGGTGGTACCACACTCTCGCAGAAGATCGACGTCTGAGTAGTGGTAATGTGCTATTGCGCGTCGATCGGTGAGCGAGAGAGCCGGAAGCCCAACTGGGTGGGCTTGGGGATTTTATTGGTAGGCAGCGGCCCAAGCTATACCCTTGGTATTGCAAAGGTTCATGGGCGGTAGTGACACTTACCATCAGGTGTGCTGCTTGCTCGTTTGCCACCATAAGCAATAAAAAAAAAATACGAATTAAAATTGTAATAATGACGCGTATTCATAATTACTTTATCGGTTTTGTCGCTATCTGTCACAGAGATCAAGCTATATTTTAAGCACTATAGTCATCTTTTACGTCTACGGATAAGATAAGGGTTAGAGAATTGTATTCTTTCTCCACACAGAAAATATATACATAGGTATATATATATTATATCACTCATACTCAAAAAATAATAATTATAAGTATATTGTTATAATTAACATTAGCAACTTATATACACTATTTACACTATACACACAATTCCTCTCACACTCAACACTTTCTCTTAATTCAAAAAATAATAAATACAAATGCATTGTTATAATTATCATTGGTACCAACTCACATACACTATTTACACTAAACACAAAAATTCACTCATACTCATCATTTTCTCTAATCACTAAAAATAAAAAACACACATATCATAAAGACAATACACAAAGCACGTTCGCAAAAAAAAATATTTTACTAAGTGGTAGACGTTCTACCTGCAACGTGTTTTTGAAATATTTAATGAAGCTGAATGAATACAAAGAGTATTTAAAAAACACAAATAACTTTTACTCTCCTCCAGTCAATCTATTATATTTAAAAAAAGTTAAAATCGACGCCCTTAATAAATATTTTATTCACATTTACATGAACATTTATTCTTTTATATGTTACTATTCTCAATCTTAAATAAAAATGTCATACAAGAAATTGACAATATGGATAATATTCTGTGTAGATATTTGAATAACCCCGCATTATGCAGAGATTTTTTGAAACACGAAAACAATTTTTGCAATGGTTTGAATATTTTGTCGTTGAACATACGTAGTATTTTCAAAAACATAGACATGCTGCACGTATTTCTAAGTAATATCGATATAGTGATTGATGTTATTGTATTAAGTGAATGTTGGACTGGTAATCGTGATCCGCCATCCATACATAACTATAATGTTTACCTTACAAAACAAAGCTATAACCAAAATGACGGAGTCGTGGTGTATGTGAGAAATAACTTAACAGCTAACTGTACCGAACCTGACGTTGCTGAGGGTAATTGCCTTATTCTAGAAATTGACAATCTTTACTCTATTATTTGTTCGTACCGCCCACCGTGCTTTGGCAATCCTTCAGAATATTTAAAATCGCTTGATGACATTCTAACAAATATTAATAGAAAAAGGAATATAATATTCACTGGCGATATCAATATAAATATCGGACCGGATATTGAACTTACTAAATATGCTCGAGATTATTTAAATATGATGGCAACACACGGTCTGGTACAAGGTATTAACCTTCCAACACGAAACACAACCTGCATTGATCACTATATGGTGAGAACTGATAAAAAATGGCAAACAGTAGTTTTTGACGAATTAACAGATCATGCTCCAATATTACTATCGATAGATACTATACAATTAAAAAGAAAAACCACTAATTTAGATAGAATGATCACAAATATAGACAAAGTAGTAGAATCTTTAAGCAAACTGGATTGGATTGAGTATTACAACATTACAGATACTAACGCTGCCTCACTATATTTAATATCTACTATTCAATCAGTTATAGAAAAAAACACAAGTACAAAGAAAGTAACATGTCGCCTTAAACCAGTTAAGCCGTGGATTACATCAAGTATCATAAAATGTATTCGCAAAAGAAATGATCTACAGCGACAAAGTAAACTAGCCCCTCAAGATATTGAACTTAAATCTAGATTTAAAAAATACAGAAATATGTGTAACCTAATAATTAAATCGCAAAAGCAAAATTATTATAAACGGCAAATTCTAACTAGTCGAGGTGATATAAAAAACACTTGGAAGATAATAAAAGAGATTAATAATCATTCAGTTGACAAAATATCCGCCAGTCCATTGCTCTGTATAAAGCAAACAGAAAAGGAGTCTCTAAATGTAGTAAATAATTACTTTACGTCCGTCGGCAAGGACCTAGCGAACAAAATATTAAGCAGAATACAAAAATCTGAATCGGATCTATTGCGTGCCGCTTCACGAGATAATTCACAGATATCACCCAAAAACTCTATGTCTCTCTTTCTCACTGATGCTAAGGAAGTACAAAATATTATTCACAGTATGAAGACCAATGGAGCTCCAGGCCATGATCACATTACTCCTCTGATTATAAAAACATGTTCAATAATACTTGCCGAGCCTATTGTTCATTTATGTAATTTGAGTTTTTCGACCGGCATATTTCCTTCATGTTTAAAAAAAGCCATAATATCTCCCATTTATAAGGAAGGCGATAAACATATGCCACTAAATTACCGACCAATTTCTCTTCTGCCAACATTGTCCAAAATAATTGAAAAATTTGCAAATAAAAGGTTAATGGCATATCTCGAGACTAGTAACTTCTTGGCCAGAAATCAATACGGCTTTCGCCCTGGCTACTCCACAAATGATGCTGTACTAGATTTAACAACAAAAATAACAAAGTATCTGGATGAAGGTCGAAAGTGTATAGGCGTGTTCTTGGACTTACAAAAAGCGTTTGACACAGTGTCGATACCTATACTATTGTCACGTTTGTACGGTATTGGGGTAAGAGGAGTAGTCCATGATTGGTTTACCGACTACCTAACAGATCGCACTCAACAGATTAAAGTTGAACAGCATTATAGCGATATTGCTTTGTGTAATTATGGTGTACCACAAGGTTCCACGATTGGTCCCACTTTATTTTTAATTTACATAAATCATCTATGCAAAAACGTTTCCTCTGTAACTGACACTATTATGTATGCAGACGACAGTGTTTTACTGTTTCATGGTAAAACTTGGGCAGAGGTGCTCAATAGAGCCGAAACAGGCTTATCTACCGTTATAACAGACCTTGACAATAATCTGCTCTCTTTGAACACTTCTAAAACAAAATACGTGTGTTTTAGTAAAACAAATGCGTCTAGACCTCCAACTAACTTACAAATCAAAGCTCATATGTACCCATGCAGTGGTGGAATTATGCCAGGCAACTGCAGTTGTAGTGTCTTGTCACATACAGATACAATCAAATACCTAGGCGTTATGATTGATAACAAAATCAACTGGTCGCCTCATATGGAAATGGTCGCATCACGTATACGCAAGCTCATTTACGTATTTAAGACGCTAAGATCGGTAGCTGATAAGGCTCTTCTTTTGACAACATATAAGGCATTAGCTGAGTCATTGATAAGTTACTGCATTGTTTCTTGGGGTGGTGCTATTAAAACTAAACTTATAATAGTCGAAAGAGCACAAAGAGCGTTGCTAAAAGTAACAATGGGATTACCGTTTGATTACTCCACTGAACAACTGTACTCCATAACTAAAGTCCTTACAGTTAGAAAATTATATGTTTTGAATAGCATATATAGGTATCATAGGAACACCGTTCCACATTTACCCCCATCATTTAAACGAATCGATATTTGCCCTGTGCCACATTGCAAAAGTGGGGTAGCTTGGAGGCATTACACTCACTTAGCACCATTTATGTATAACAAACTTAACAAATTATTAAAAATAAAAAAGCTAATTCTACATAAATTAAAATCTAGAATTGTACACTGGCTTCATGAACAAGATTATTATGTTATAGAGAACTTACTTGAGAGTACAGCCTAAAATTTTACACGTTCTCAACACAAATGAATACGTTCTTACACACACACACACACACACGCATACGCGCGCACGCTTATACACAAACACACACACACGCGTACAGACACACAGACCCGCACAAATGCATACATGCACGCGTACATACACACACACACGCGTACACACGCACACACACACTCGCACAAATGCTTACATGCACGCGTGCACACACACACACACACAGTGTAGTTTGTAATCTAGATTATATTTAAAACTTGCACTTGTAATATTATTAACTTTTCATTAATTATTAATCCTTATATTAAGAGATAGCTCTAATTTAATTAGGAAGATGCCTGTCTTTTGTAACACAGTTTTTAACTAACACAATAGACAGTGTACTAACTGATATTTTGTACTTATTTTTACTTTTTAAAATAAAGATTTGATTTGATTTGATATATATATATATATATATATATATATATATATATATATATATATATATATATATATATATATATATATATATATATGTATATATATATATATTACAAGTAGTAAATTTCTACGTGGTGGCTACGAATATTACATACCATTGCTCGTGGGTATAGAAAAAGACGACTAAGAGCGTTACATAGTTCTAAATCAACTCGATCTGATGCCATCTGATCAACATTTTTTATTTTTTTTTTTATTTAGGGGCACCACCCTGCACTAAAGAAATAATCCTTGTATTGCGGGGAACTTTACAAACATGCAATTAACACAGACAAATTAAACCCAGACTCAGAACAATACTATGTAGGTAGATCGCATAAAGTATTGTCTTGCGTGGGAATCGAACGTCACTATCAAGGAAGGTCGGTATCTTAACCACTACGCCATCTGTGCAGTCGAAACTTGCAAGTAGTGGTGACGTCAGTCAGACGGCCGGTCATAAAACTATTGTCAATAACTTTTGCAATGTGTAGGGGAGAACGGGGCTGGTTGTGACATTTTATTTATGAAGTGTCATATATTTTTATTTATTTAATCGTTTTATCTGAGTAAAGATTTTTTCGGTTGAGTAACTATTCAGTATTAAATATTTAATGTTGCTTTATGTACTAAATAATTACAATAGACATAAATGACCGAATTCTGAGAAAGGAGGCCTGTCACTTTTAACCCCGAGTTAGGGGCTGGTTGTTACAGTACATGGGGTAAAATGTTACAAACAAAGACAAATGTTATTAAACACTTTTTATTAGGAACAATCATCACACATAGTTGGTTTTCTTTATTAATTATAATATCACAATGTCTAGAATGCAGTCCTATGCCTTATTAAATTAAAACTTAGAATAAAACAAATCCTTAACATTATTTACCACTACGCAAAGAGTCACAAGAATCCTTCTCTCGGCTGTTGTAATTGAACCAACTTGCTTAGAAGCTTTTTCAGCTAAATTTTTCTGGGTTTCACCATCGCTGTGACACCTGTCTCGTCTACATTCCATATACGTGATGCAGAAAATGTATCTCTTTCTAATCGTCAGCCAACTGAGAAAAGAAATTGTCAACATTCGTTTTATTGAATGATGTGGCGCTGCTCAAGCTTGTAGCTTCTGGCGACCATATAGATAAATACGGGTTGCGTTTTAAAAACGCTGTTAGTCATTCTACACTTCTACATCTTTCCTTTTCTTCATATATCTTTTAACGACATATGACACAAGCCGAAACCTTTTGCGATGCCACGATTTTTTTTATGTTTCATACTCCTTCAATATAACCGTGGCTTGTTCGTAAACATCTTTTGATATTTTGCCACGCTCCGCTTTCTTTTATGTGTCATCATCCTACAAAAAGAAATCAATAAGTTATATGGTTTACATTATATCAGTTGGAACGAGAAATCAAGGGGCAGATTGTGACATGTAACAACCTACCCCGAGCAAATGTAACTTTTAGCCCCGACACCAAAATTTATACTTTGAGATTAAGTAATAAAAACACAAATTAATATAACAATATGAACGTAATTCTAACGCAAAAAGGAAGCATTAAGACGCAAAAATTACACTACAAACTTCTCTGATTAGTTGAAATACAGGTTATAGACCATAATTACTAAAAATCGAAAATGTTACAAACCTGTGGTTTTTTTGGCGACACACACGTACTCCTGTCACAATAACTCTGGCGCCACTAGCTGTCGCATTGAGTGAGCCAGTAGTAGAAACGTAATTTTTCTATTTTTAGCATTACTTTAGCGTTCCCTGTTTCGCCACCAATGCCACTGTAACTACTTACCCGTGTCACAACCAGCCCCGGTCTCCCCTACTATGAAAGATAGACTAGGTATACCACGCTGGTAAGACAATCCGTCTTACCAGCGTGGTACAGTCTATCTACTATAACGTTTTATATCCAGTTTTAAATCTTTTGGATTTTAGAATGGAGTAAAAGAAAGAAGATCCACCACTTTCCCACGGTTGATACCTATACCGCACACCGTAAGAAAGGAAGGAATACGGGATTGGATCAAGATGGAATAGGATATAAGGAAATCTTGCTCCTATGATATAGTAGCCTCCAGATCTTCAACTTGCATTTTTCGACACGTGTTTCGCCTCTAAACGAGGCATCCTCAGGACGATTCGGCTTCAAAGGCTCGCCCTCAATCGATTAAATCTTTTGAATGGATAATCCATGTGGCAACGGGATTAGAATACAATTATTGCCTCCTTTTATATGCCCGTGGCAGTCGCCAATATCGGCTGAAGATATTGATGGGAGAGTAGGGAGCTCTTGGGTAACTTTTAATAACTACTGCGATCAGAAATCGTCTGCCAATTGCGATTAAGATGCTATCCATTAAAATAAAGTAAGTTAATAAAAATAAGTTAGAGAGTTTTGCCAAAGGAATTTATATATAATTACAATAAAATATATTGCAAATATTATTAATTAATAAATATAGAACTAATGCAATTTCTGCGTGGTGACGGAGTAAGAGTACAATTCACCACCCTCTGTCTTGCCCGTGGGAGATCGTAAGAGACGATTAAGGGATATAAAAAACATATAACATCTGAGAGATCGCATCTGACTGATCGCATTCGTAGCGACGACGTAAGAGAGCGAGTAGATATGAAAGAGAGTATTGGTGTAAAGATACGAATGGGAATGCTCCGATGGTTCGGACATGTGGAAAGAATGCCGAACGAACGTCTGGTTAAGAAGATATACAATGCGAAAGTGGAAGGATGTAGGTACCGGGGAGACCGAGACTAACCTACCTAGACCAGATTGGTTACGTATTGAAGGAAGGTGGAGTCAAGAGTCTCCGAAACCGGCGAGCGGGTATGAAGAGAATTATAAATGTAGAGGAAGCGAGTGAAGTATCCAAGGATAGAGTTCTCTGGCACTCTGTTCTCTCTGCCTAACCTGCAAGGGATATGGCGTGATGATATATATATATATATATATATATATATATATATATATATATGGAGCCCAAGATTTATTACATTAGTAGATACAGCCGCGTGGTGACGGAGTAAGAATACAATTCACCGCCCCCCTTTCTTACCCGTAGGTGATCGTAAGAGATAACTAAGGGATATAAAACGCATATAACATCTATGCAAGAGAAGAAATACTCAAAACAAAACTATTTATATCAACACGTCTGACCAGCGTGGTATAGTAAGTCAATTTCCCTCGCTGGGGAGGAAGGCTACTTTTAATCCTTGTATTGTGGAAGACCGATTGACTGATGGTCATACAATTTACGGACACAAATTACACCCAAACTCGGAACAACAATGTTCGATGTGGGAGTCGAACCAGCGACACTTGGCATAGTAAATCGGTATCTTAATCAGTAAAGCCATCTGTAGGTACTGTACATTACATTTTTATGAATCACTTAACGTGTTAGATTTCACGTATTAGAATTATTTAACAACTTGTGCCCCGGTAACCCATTGACATTGACATAAAATACAAAATTTAGTTATTTTTAATTTTGTCAGATTTTCTATATTATAAGTACATATTATATGATTTTTTTTTATGGATGTCAAGTGACCACCATATAGTACAGTTAAAGTGCTGAAGTGTAGTGAATATGGTATAATAGTGGTTTACGTGTGTCTTCATATTTTGCCAAAATTCCCAAAAAAAACGTTGATTTGGTTATCAGCGCCCGATTAATGGTAACGACTTGACTTATCGACAGATAATGACTATCAAGACAACACAATATGAAGAAAAAAATTAAATAAGACTTGGCTGTATAGGCTTTGATCCCTTTGCCTGTCCGAACGGACAAACAAAACAAAAAAAAATCAAGTGACCACCAATGTCAAGGATTAAATAATAGTGGTGATTCTAAATGGCGATAGGGAGGAGACACGATAGGTTATAGAACCGCAGAACTTTCGTCGTCTTTAACGGCAAAAGGAAGAGGTGTCTAGACTGTAAAAAAATTGAAAGTAATTTAAATATAAATCAACTCGGCTCATATATCCTACTAATCTTAAGCCTCCTCGACATCATCATCATGAATCAAGCTCTTACCCCAATTACTTGAGATCGACGCAACATTTATCCTGCTTCTATCGTACATATTGCAAAAGTTATTGGCAATAGTTTTATGACCGACTTGCTTGACGTCAATCCTCCTTCAGAATGTAATTATTGACCAGAGGTCGTCATTAGGTGGAGTTGGCCTAGGTTGATATAAAGCTCTTAGTCGTCTTTTACGACAGCCACGAGTAAGGCTTAGCCGCAACCACATAATCTTAAGCATCCTTGACAATAAGAAAAAAAAATAGCTTACATTACGCTGGTGGATATACAGGGTGTCCCAAAAGGTTACGTAGCTGGGAAGGGGGGTGATAGGGGTGGTCACAAGGGTCACCAGAAAAATAAAAATAAAATTCCCTTCTGGGTATTTAAAAAAATAAACGGCATTTTTTAAAAAACTAAAAATTTTACACCTTGTGGGGCTATTTTGCTAACTGTACCTACAAATATTGCTTTATTAAAAAAAAAAAGCTGTTATGTAATTGTTAATAATCCTTTATCAAATTGAAATAAAAAAAACAATACATATCTAACCAAGATTTTAAAGAAAATTAACTTCTTGTCCAATCAAGTACTTAGTAATTACGATTTCACTCAACTTCCTCCAAGTGTACTGAAAAAAAAAAGTACTATGCAGCTCCGGCGAGTAACTTAAAAAAATAGGTAATTTTATTGCAATTCCAAAATGGTATAACACTTATTTGAAAAATTCATAGTAGGACATTTAAAAATAATTTTCGGCAACAATACCCCTACAAAACATATCAATAAAACAATAGTCTGAAATTCGTACGAAAATACATTTTTAAATGTCTATTCTGTTCCTTTGATGTTACTGCCGGTTATAATTCTCAAGATTGGAGTACAGACATACCTCAAACACTCAAGTACAGTCTAGGCCAGATCAAGCTTTACCATATGACAGGGAAAATAACCTTTACTGCATTTACTCAAGTACGCGAAAGTTGTAAAGGATCAAGCTTCATTTTGTCTCGTCTGTACAAAAGCAAAGGTTGATTGATTTGATTGGCTTATCCAGCTGACACCTACCCTAAAAGTAGCTTATTTATTTATAGTTTCAGCGCATCCTCAAAATAATTTTGGTAATATTCATCATTTCAGTATAGGCCATAGACATCTATTACCCTGTACAGTCTAAGACTAGGTAAGCTGTAATAACAAAGAAAAAAATCATTCCTATTTCCATACAAAAAAGATTGGTTAAATTAGTTTCATAACAGTCACAGCTTACCGTGTCTTAGACTGTACATTACAGTTCGGTTTTAAATGAAACTCGAAAATAAAACAAAATTGTAATTATTTATTTAAATAAAATGCTCGAAATGTCTACCACCAACATAAATACACGCCCTACATCGTTTTAAAAATGAGCGGGAGATATGGCGAGCAAATCTTCTATTGTTAATTGATTCCGCGGCCTCTGTGACTCTCACCCTCAAGTCAGCCAAGTCCCTGATGGGTTTTCCATAAACTTTTTCTTTTATAGCACCCCAGTAAAAGAAGTCTAACGGGTTTAAATCCGGTGAACGAGCTGGCCACGCTATAGCACCGGCCCTTCCCATCCACCTACCAGGGTATTCTAAGTCTAGGAAATCCCTTACAGGACGTGCATAGTGTGCTGGGCACCCATCATGCTGGAACCACATATTCCTTACTGTTTCCAGCGGCACATCTTCCAATAAATTTGGTAATTCGTTTTGTAAGAAGTGTAAGTACGCCTCGCCAGTCAGTACCTCAGGTAGCTCAATGGGTCCGATTATTTTACCATTCAGTATTCCGGTCCACATGTTCACTTTAAAACGATATTGGGACTGATTTTCTCTAAGGAGGTGGGGATTTTCTACGTGCCACTCGTGTAAATTGTGTAGGTTCGTGTATCCGTCCTTTTTAAAAGTAGACTCGTCGGACCACAATATTTTATTGAAAAATTGAGGGTCCTCCCTATACATGCGCAACATCCTATGACAAAATGCAAGTCTCGCAGGATAATCGCGTTGTAACAGACCCTGTACGCGTTGCACGTGGTACGGGTGGAACTTCTCAGCTTGTAATATGCGATGAGCAGTACTTTTTGGTACACCTGTACTTGCTTCAATTGCCCGAACTGAAGTACTCGGGTCGTCTGCGACGGCTTGAAGCACTTCATCTTCGACATTGAACCGAGGTCTGCCTTCATTGACCGCTTGATGTGGAAATCGACCCTCAGACAATAGTCGGTGGACATTGACGAAAACACGGCTATCCGGGTGACGTACGGTGTTCGGATATCTTTCTCGGTAGAGTGTTGCTGCAGCACCGGCATTACATCTACATTCGCCGTAAATGAGATGCATGTTCGCATATTCTTGTGGAGTGTACGTAGGTGGCATGGTGGCACTGTATCACACACTTTAGTCCTTGAGAAAGCCGGGTCGTTGGACTCGTTGGAAGAAATCACAAACAATGTCCAAATCACAAAGAAATAATCAAGTCCAGAAAGCGAAGCAAAGTTGTTAGTACAAAATGAACACAAACGAATACAAAGGATGCGCAATAAACGAAAGAGCTTAATGTACTGACCGACAATTTGACTAACCAGAGATGGCACACCTACTTTTCTCTTCCTTAATATCGTACTAGTATCTACCTGTCTCTCTCACTCACCAAACTTCTTTTGTTTGGGTTAATTGTTCTCGCCCATGACTAACGGTATGATAGGGGTACCTGCCTGTTAAAGGAATTAATTTTATGTGCTTTAAGATGGATAAGTAAGCCATTTATTTCAACCAACATTTGCTTTTGTACAGTCTAGGCCAGATCAAACTCCATATTTTTACAACTTTCGCGTAGATCGGTTGATCTGGCTTAGACTGTACTTGAGTGTTTGAGGTATGTCTGTACTCCAATCTTGAGAATTATAACGGGTAGTAACATCAAAGGAACAGAATAGACATTTAAAAATGTATTTGCGTACGAATTTGGGATTATTGTTTTATTGATATGTTTTGTTTTGTAGGGGTATTGTTGGCGAAAATTATTTTTAAATGTCCTAGTATGAATTTTTTAAATAAGTGTTATACCATTTTGGAATTGCAATAAAATTACCTAGTTTTTTAAGTTACTCGCCGGAGCTGCATAGTACTTTTTTTTTTCAGTACACTTGGAGGAAGTTGAGTGAAATCGTAATTACTAAGTTCTTGATTGGACAAGAACTTAATTTTCTTTAAAATCTTGGTTAGATATGTATTGTTTTTTTATTTCAATTTGATAAAGGGTTATTGACAATTACATAACAGCTTTTTTTTTTTAATAAAGCAATATTTGTAGGTACAGTTAGCAAAATAGCCCCACAAGTTGTAAAATTATTAGTTTTTTTAAAAAAATCTATTTATTTTTTTAAATACCCAGAGGGGAATTTTATTTTTATTTTTCTGGTGACCCTTGTGACCACCCCTATCACCCCCCTTCCCAGCTACGTAACCTTTTGGGACACCCTGTATATATATATTATATGTTTTTTTTTTCTCTTGAATAAAATCTCTCAAATAAAATAATATATATTTTGATTGATATGTTTTCGTGTGGTGAGGGAGTAATAATATAACTCATTAAACTATTTGTATGGCCAGTAGGTCATACATATTGGTATAATAGAGCAATTACCCTCCTATTTTAGTCTTGAGCCCATGAATGAAATTTAAAAGAGTTGTGATGATGATAATTTAATGACATTGTTACTGACCAAAAGATTGTACCTTTATTATTTTCTTCTTTTTCTCACCCCATTTAGGTGCAACCCATTATGTATTACGAGTAATTAAATCCAGAGACGCAGCTTGGCATTACTGTAGTATTAACTTTAAAATAATCTGGTGGGGACTTCTTATATCCCGTCACAACATCAAGAAATCTAGGTATGACGGTTTTCGGCATTTAAATGGACATCAAAATTATATAATTTTATTTTACTGTATAGGAATTAATCGTTAAAATTATGTGCGATGAACTCGTTAAATATATTTATTAATTATCTGCGTGGCAGGGTAAATCATTTCAAAACGAAATTCATTCCTTATTTATACCCTTAGGAAGCAATATATTCCCTGAGGAATCTAACTTTCTAGTGAATCTTCATATCACTGAAGTAAGAAGTTATGTAGTGCTTATATTGCTAAAAGAGCAAAATTTAATCCTCTATTTTGCACTCTTAGAGGATGAAAACTGAGAAATGCTGAAACGTGTGTATATTTATTTTTAATGAAGAATATTTATGCGTTTGAGTGCTCAAACTTCCTAAAATCATTTCTTAGTTAATTTCTACGACACAAAAAGTAACTAATAACATAAAATTTCAATACCTAGTTTTGAGTCAGCGTTAATAAGTCACTCAACCAGCTTCCTTATTTATTAATTGCATTAAAGAAACATACAGTAGATATTATAATTAATTACAATAAGAGAAAAAAAAAAATTAAAACAACACTGTCACCAATGAAGTTTCTAATATTAATTAAGAGATAAGTAATTAATATACCTACATATTTATATAGTTCTAGTAATTTTTAATAAAGTCATAATTATCATAATGGATGCAACTATAACAATCTTTGCGTTGTCATCAAAATATAATGAGGTCGTTGGAAGTATTAGTCAACAATTATTTGTCCACATGGCGTTACTTTACTAACGTTATTATTTACAAATTTAATAATAATATACGCAGTAGGTCAATGCCAAGTTTTATTAATGACTTTTGAATAAATCACTCATTGTGTATTTGTGAGTAGAAAAATATATGGAGTTCCGTAACTTAATGAAAAAGTTTATGGATATCACTCTCCTACTCTTATATCCCAATTACTTGGGGTCAATACAATATGTACTTCTTCTTTTATAGTAGGTACATATTGTAAAAGTTATTGGCAATAGTTTTATGATCGGCCGCCTGCCAGATGTCAAACCTCCTTGGGAATGTAATTGTTGACCAAACGGCATCAGCTGGAGTTGACCCAGGTCGTTATAAGGCTCTTAGTCGTCTTTTACGACATCCACGAGCAAAGTAAGGGTTGGTAGTATTCGTAACCGCTACCCCACTGCTTAAAAAGTATATGGATATGTGAAATGAAAATGTATAAATCGTAATTGAGATTGATATTGACGTATAGGACCTTTTTTACCCGACTGCGCAACGCAAAGGAGTGGTATTGTGTTTAACAGTCTATGTTCCTTTGAAGCACTATATACCCGACTAGAAAATAAGTATGGTTCAACCAGATCATGTATCTGGACCCGATCAGGATAGAATGAGGCATGCCGGATCCGGCAAACCCGATCAGGACCAGGTCTGGTCCTGATCAGGCTAGCCTGATGTGAAATAACATCAAGTATGGTAAGGCATGCCGGATCAGGACCAGATCAGGACCAAATAAGGATAGGCTGATGTGAAATATCATTAAGTATGGTAAGGCATACCGGATCAGGACCAGATCAGGACCAAATAAGGATAGCCTGATGTGCAATATCATTAAGTATGGTAAGGCATACCGGATCAGGACCAGATCAGGACCAAATAAGGATAGCCTGATGTGAAATATCATTAAGTATGGTAAGGCATACCGGATCAGAACCAGGTCAGGACCAAATAAGGATAGCCTGATGTGAAATATCATCAAGTATGGTAAGGCATACCGGATCAGGACCAGGTCAGGACCAAATAAGGATAGCCTGATGTGAAATATCATTAAGTATGGTAAGGCATACCGGATCAGAACCAGGTCAGGACCAAATAAGGATAGCCTGATGTGTAATATCATCAAGTATGGTAAGGCATACCGGATCAGGACCCAATCAGGACAGAATGAGGCATGCCGGATCCGACAAACCCTATCAGCACCAGGTCTGGTCCTGATCAGGATAGCCTGATGTGAAATAACATCAAGTATGGTAAGGCATATCGGATCAGGACCAGATCAGGACCAAATAAGGATAGCCTGATGTGAAATATCATTAAGTATGGTAAGGCATACCGGATCAGGACCAGATCAGGACCAAATAAGGATAGCCTGATGTGAAATATCATTAAGTATGGTAAGGCATACCGGATCAGGACCAGATCAGGACCAAATAAGGATAGCCTGATGTGAAATATCATTAAGTATGGTAAGGCATACCGGATCAGGACCAGGTCAGGACCAAATAAGGATAGCCTGATGTGTAATATCATCAAGTATGGTAAGGCATACCGGATCAGGACCCGATCAGGACAGAATGAGGCATGCCGAATCCGGCAAACCCTATCAGGACCAGGTCTGGTCCTGATCAGGATAGCCTGATGTGAAATAACATCAAGTATGGTAAGGCATACCGGATCAGGACCAAATAAGGATAGCCTGATGTGAAATATCATCAAGTATATAGTAAGGCTTGTAGTATATCAGAACCAGAAACAGTTTTCGTAACACAAAAAAAATATCAATCAAAATTCAAAAAAGTGACATGATTGTCATATTTATGCCACGGCGAAATTGTATTTGCATCAGAGGAGATTAATCTGAAATCTTTAATTAATCATATGTATTTAATAATAATAATGTTTAATTAATAATATAAAAATAATTTATATTTAAAGTAAAAAACAAAAATAAATAATATATATATATATATATATATATATATAAATGTACCTAACATTTGAAAACATAGATAGATAGAAATATTAAATTGTAACAACCATTCTAACATTTAATGTTTTGGGTCATAATAAATAGATGGCGTTAGTAAAATGACGTCATTATTTGAATCTCGGTGTTAAGATTCTCCGAAGCGTAATGACATGGCCTAATATTAAATTAGTTGTTATCGAATCAGATTAAAACAGATCGATCAGGTCATGAATGAGAAATTCAGGCGACAGTTGCAGTCGTTAGCATCTGGTGGTTGCGCCATAATCGGAACGGCTCACTGGGACTCTCTATGATAAGAATATAGCACTGCATTCGGTGTCTACGTCATATATTAATTTATATTTTTACCTATTAAACATGTTTTTTAAAAGGACCGGACTGGGCATACTCGTTTTGGATCAGGCAATATATATAACGCAGATGATTGATTTGGTTCCGATCAGTAAAATGTTATCCGGACCCGATCAGGAACGCCTGATCTGGACCCGATCAGGAATGCCTGATCTGGACCCGATCAGGAATGCCTGATCTGGACCCGATAAGGTTTGCCTGATCGGGTCCAGATATATCTTCTGCGTTACATACCTTATCTGGTCCAGATCGGGCATGCCCGGTCCGGTCCTGCTAAGGAAGACGAAAAAATTTCTAGTCGGGTAGAGTATATAGACCAAACGCCTGGGCCGATTTGTATGATTCACACGTCAATCCATTCCTCTTAATCCGGCGAGTGTCACTAAAGACATGACGTTAGTGAAAATTCAAAATGGCGACTACTGGACGCCATATTGTGAAAATGAAAAAAATTAAAGTCAACAAACTATATCAAGTTGGGGTATCGTTGAATAGGTATTTAAAAATCATTTTTAGTTTTCTCTCAACATTTTTCGATTCGACTGACCGTTTAGGGATCTATATTGATATAAAGTTTCGTAACAACCTTTTTCACATACAGGTCTTTAGACAGTAGAAATTTACGATCCAAAGACGAAAAAATCGTATGACTGTGCGTGTGAATGTGGATGGACATATACTAAAGTATCTAATGTCTGACGCGGTCGTCTATCTTCAACTTCTAACGATTTAGTACTCAATTTCAGTCGAAAAACTATATATTGTTAGATACCTACTTATTAATAAATAAAATAACTATAGCCACCTAGGTATTCATAACTAAAAAGTATGAAATAAAAACAATAATTAAAAAATCAAAAAACCCAACTGCGTAAAAAGTGAACCAAATTACGCACACAATAAAAAAAACTGAAAAGAAAAAAAAACAAGCACTTAGATGTCCGGTGGTCTAGAATTCTATAATATATGATTGAACTAGCTTTTGCCCGCGACTTCGTCCACGCAGAAGTCATCTCTGACAGAGTTAAATAGAAAAAGCAATGCAAGAAGGTTTGTCGCTAGGACGATAATCAACAGCGTCAGAAACTGGGATGCGGTCGCCGCCTTCTGTGAGTTAGTTGTCTAACGGAATTAGGCAATAGGGTGGGTCCGAGAGAAAATACTCTAGGTTGACACGCTCTACCGTCGGTGCTTTGGGCGGCGCAAGCATAAGTATCTGTATTGAGGTTCACTGCATGAGGGCTTCGACTCGAGATGATACCCGGTTGCGGTGGCCCGCCCGCACAACGTAGATGTGCGTGTACGGCGCGCATGTGTCTATATACCACAGCCGGTCACTAAAGAAAAAGGTGGTTCAAAGTTCTATTCATTCTACAAATTATATTGACATTAATATACTATTTACGGTATGACCATGGGATAAAAATATAATTATCGCCACCATTTATTTGACTGTTTTGTTTCACCAGCAGAGTTGCGACCTCGTTAGATATGATTTATTATTTCAGTTATAGAGTGAACATTTTTGAAGCTAAACTTAACCTGTATCTTAAACCATTGGGCAAGAACCTATTGCCGCCCACTATGTGTATCGTGTGAGCTCTCACGTCGGCACTGGTCGCCACAAAGGCACTGGTGCGGGGTTGATGGAGAGGGGATAGAAACACGTGTTTATTTATTTTTACCGAAGAATATTTGTACGTAATTTGAAAAGAATCGATAAGGAAATTTTCTCCCCATACAAACTTTGCCACTCTACTCGACCCCCTTAGGGGTATAATTTCGTAAAATCCTTTCTTAGTAAATCTCTACGTCACATAAAGAAACCACTGGCAACATTTCAAGTTGCCAGCTTCAATAATATCGGCTTGGCGCTAATGATTTAATGAGTTATCCAACCCGCTTTGCAGGCCTAATTTGAACCCCCAGAGGGTGAAAATCAACAAATGCTGATACACGTGTTTATTTATTTTTACTGGAGAATATTTGTACGTAATTTGAAAAGAATCGATAATGATTTTTTTCTCCGAACATTTTTTAAATTGACATACCTTTTTTATTTATAAACCAATTGACATAAAATAAAGCCTAAATGTTAAGTGAAGCTTACCATAATATATTAGTGAAAACCGCGTCTAAATCGGATAAGCCGTTTCTGAGATTAGCGTGCACAAACACACAGACAAACAGACAAAAATTTGAATTGTTTTGGGTTCTATTAGTGTTGATAAAGGTCCCAGTAATATTTTTTCTCATATATCTTCCATGTACAGACAGCGATCCGTTACATTTTTATTATATGTATAGATGAATACTATTACAGAAAATAATATATATTTTAATAATGGAACATAACAACTGAACAGTCGGGATCCATTGAAAAATTAGATTTGCTGTCGAATAATGGATTCCGACTGTTCAGTTGTCACGTTCCATTATTAAAATATATTTAATATATTATAGAATTCTAGACCACCGGACATCTAAGTGCTTGTTTTTTTTCTTTTCAGTTTTTTTTATTGTGTACGTAGTTTAGTTCGCTTTTTACGCAGTCGGGTATTTTGATTTTTTTAATTATTTTTATTTATTTGTAGGCTATGGTTTGGACCACGGAGCACGGTTTGGACATACACCGTTAGTTCCGTCCGGGGCTACGGAAGGGTGGCGCGTGGCCCCATTACCTACCGTATTCCCTCCCCATCGCCATTACGCCGGCCACTCGTACCGCTTCCTTGACATCTGTGACCAGCCCAGCGGAATGTTTAGTGTCTAAGGTTACGTCAATATTTAAAAAGCTGAAAGAAAGCCCCATTGCTGAGCTCTAGCCTCCTCCGATAGAAGGAAAATTGACTATACCTACGCTAGTCAACCATGTTGGTATATGGTGTATGTATATGGTGGTTTTATTTCCAATTTGCCTTCACTTGCGCATATTATATATATATATATATATATATATATATATATCTATACTCACAAGCAAAATAAAATATTAATATTCCATAGCGAGGGTCATAGCTTATCCCAAAAAAGAAAATGGCGTGTTTATGCCATAAAAAGTGTTCATAAAAATAATATTCTATCTTTTAAATATACTACGTTACATTCCATTTTTAAAATTTAAAAAAGTTACTATAAAATGGACAAAACGTCATTCAGTTTCAGCTTACTACGTCATACGCTTGGAAAATAAAATAATTTTAAAATAGTAGATAGATATGAATATCAGTCGCTGCGGGCACATCTGAGGCGTGGCGGGTAAGGCCCCGCCTAGTTAATTGTACGATAATGGTATCCACCTTTATACGATGCAGTATTAAAATAATTTATGAGTTTTATTTTACATGTTGTATTGTTCACGCAGCGGCAATAGGCTCTATGATATTATCCGATTTAATGATTTTAGAATGCCAGATATAGTAGTAATACTAATAATACTTTGATAGAGTTGGGCCTAGCGCATACGTAACTTTTGTATTGACTAAACTGTTTAGTTAGATTTTGTGTAACTAAATAATTTAGTCGCTATAACTGCACATATAATTAATTTAGTAGATACTTGAATTTTTCAAATCTTCTTTAAACAACGCTCGAGTCAAGGTACTACGAACAATGTCAACTAACAAGAAAGTACTAGTTTGTTCTTTGCTTTACAGGATGATAATAGAGACGTGCCATATCGTTCATAGTCTATATCGATAATTTCTCGCCTAATTAATTAAAAACCGAACATTGGCGCCATTGTATCAAGCACTACACAAGCTATTCGTACAAGAAAACAACTCAAGGCTGTCGTAATTATTAAAGAACTGATGTTATCACAACCTAACGGACATTAGCAGATTCTCATATAAGCTCCTCTGGGCAAGAACCTCCTCCAAAATTAGATAGAAATTGAACTATTATATCACTATCTATCACTATATAATGTTGGAATAGAGTTTTATTGCGAGATTTCATTCTCTGGCATAGATGTTATATGAGATAGGTATTATAGGAAGTGACGAAATGTATTCTGTGTCCTCACATGGATATATTATTTCTAAGGAATTTATTTAGGATATTTTATCGTTCATAGTCGATGGGAGGATTCGGTTAAATAAAAATTTGATCACCTAAACAAAAAATCATCTAACGGAAAATTTATTAATTAATTGCGATAATAATAAGTGCTATTGGAAAGAAGAATATGATAATGGTTTCTGATGTTTACGCGAATATTACACATTTGAAAAAATAAAACTACTTTTACGGATTCTATCGTCAGTCCTCCCGTGACCATGATCACTGTAAAGTGTTCGAAACGTCCCGACTAGAAATTTTTGGAACGAAGTTCCTTATCGCGCGTTGTGAAGGGGGCTAGACGGAAAAAATTCTTACGAAAAGTTGTCACGACACTTTTTGCTATAGTAAGCTATTGTAAGCTGTGCGGCGTCGCTCGTCGGTTCTCTTATAGAAAGCAAGCCAGATATTTTCATTTCTATTTCGCATTGAACAGTGTGGTGTCGCGACGATTTTTTTTATAGATAGAGTGATTCAAGAGGAAGGTTTATATGTATAATATATGCATAATGTACTAGAGAAACACTGATAATTTTAGAGGTTTCTAATGTGATGTCGTAAATAAACACATTATTTTGCGCTTACATTGCAAACGCTGGCTGAACCCTACGAAATAGATCAAAATAAAGTACTACAGTATTATACAGCTTAAAAAGGCCTACAAAAAAGTCCGCGATGGTATATATCTATCTCTTAAGGATAACATACTATATCCATTTTAATACTTTAAAAAATGTTCTATTATAAAACGGTAATTGAAAAGCTATTTACACAAATACTGTATTAATCCTTATCATTTTAAATACATTAGTTGGCTTGAGCATTTCATGAAGATATTTTTTTTCCTTCAGACCATGCAAATTAAATCAATACCTTAAGAGATATAGCAAAATCAAAATAATGCGCAACGAAATTATTTTCGCCCGTGACCGGGCCGCGTGGCCGGCTCGCGTTCGAGCTCGGGGCCGAAAAGTTTTGGTAGTCTAGTGGAATTGTATATCCTATTATTAATATTATAAACGTGAAAGTTTGTAATAATGTATGGATGTGAACATGTTTGTTGCTCTTTCACGTAAAAACTACTGAATGAATTTTGATGAAATTTATAGTAATATAGCTTGCACATCAGAATAACACATAGGCTATAATTTATAAAGATATTATGCAAATTGGCTAAAATATAACGATAAAAATCGCTTAAGGCAGAAAAAAATTATATAATTAAAATAGAACTTCGTTCCATCCGGGTGTCCCTTGACACCTCCGGTTTTTTATTTCGTCTTCCTTAGCAGGACCGGACCGGGCAAGCCCGATCTGGACCAGATAAGGTATGTAACGCAGAAGATATATCTGGACCCGATCAGGAAAACCTTATCGGGTCCAGATCAGGCATTCCTGATCGGGTCCAGATCAGGCGTTCCTGATCGGGTCCGGATGAAATTTTACTGATCGGAACCAAATCAATCATCTGCGTTATATATCTTGCCTGATCCAAAACGAGTATGCGCAGTCCGGTCCTTTTAAAAAACATGAATGTCTTAAAGAACATGTTTAATAGGTAAAAATATAAATTCATATATGACGTAGGCACCGAATGCAGTGCTATATTCTTATCATAGAGAGTCCCAGTGAGCCGTTCCGATTATGGCGCAACCACCAGATGCTAACGACTGCAACTGTCGCCTGAATGTTTCATTCATGACCTGATCGATCTGTTTATATCTGATTCGATAACAACTGATTTAATATTAGGCCATGTCATTACGCTTCGGAGAATCTTAACACCGCGATTCAAATAATGACGTCATTTTACTAACGCCATCTATTTATTATGACCCAAAACATTAAATGTTAGAATGGTTGTTACAATATAATATTTCTATCTATCTATGTTTTCAAATGTTAGGTACATTTATATATATATATTATTTATTTTTTACTTTAAACATAAATTATTATTATATTATTAATTAAACATTATTATTATTATTAAATACATATGATTAATTAAAGATTTCAGATTAATCTCCTCTGATGCAAATACAATTTCGCCGTGGCATAAATATGACAATCATGTCACTTTTTTTAATTTTGATTGATATTTTTTTGTGTTACGAAAACTGTTTCTGGTTCTGATATACTACAAGCCTTACTATATAGTTGATGATATTTCACATCAGGCTATCCTTATTTGGTCCTGATCTGGTCCTGATCCGGTATGCCTTACCATACTTGATCTTATTTCACATCAGGCTATCCTGATCAGGACCAGACCTGGTCCTGATAGGGTTTGCCGGATCCGGCATGCCTCATTCTGTCCTGATCAGGTCCTGATCCGGTATGCCGTACCATACTTGATGATATTACACATCAGGCTATCCTTATTTGGTCCTGACCTGGTCCTGATCCGGTATGCCTTACCATACTTAATGATATTTCACATCAGGCTATCCTTATTTGGTCTTGATCTGGTCCTGATCCGGTATGCCTTACCATACTTGATGTTATTTCACATCAGGCTATCCTGATCAGGACCAGACCTGGTCCTGATAGGGTTTGCCGGATCCGGCATGCCTAATTCTATCCTGACCGGGTCCTGATCCGGTATGCCTTACCATACTTGATGATATTACACATCAGGCTATCCTTATTTGGTCCTGACCTGGTCCTGATCCGGTATGCCTTACCATACTTGATGATATTTCACATCAGGCTATCCTTATTTGTTCCTGACCTGGTCCTGATCAGGTATGCCTTACCATACTTAATGATATTTCACATCAGGCTGTCCTTATTTGGTCCTGATCTGGTCCTGATCCGGTATGCCTTACCATACTTAATGATATTTCACATCAGGCTATCCTTATTTGGTCCTGATCTGGTCCTGATCCGGTATGCCTTACCATACTTGATGTTATTTCACATCAGGCTATCCTGATCAGGACCAGACCTGGTCCTGATCGGGTTTGCCGGATCCGGCATGCCTCATTCTATCCTGATCGGGTCCAGATACATGATCTGGTTGAACCATACTTTTTTTCTAGTCGGGGTCGGGAAATTAAAAATCAAATACAAACGCGATAGAATCCGTAAAAGTAGGTAGTTATATTTCAAAAAGAAGAATATGATATTTACGCTAGTTTTACACATTTGAAATAAAACTTTTTTGGATTCTATCGCATTTGCTTTTGATTATTAATTGCATGTTTAAAATTTTATCGCTTTTGTGCATATTTGATTTTTATCTACCGGACGTTATCAGTTTTTCGAACACTTTGCAGTGCTTATGAAATTAAAAATCAATTATAAACGCAATACATACATACATACATATCATCACGCCATATCCCTTGCAGGGTAGGCAGAGAGAACAGAGTGCCAGAGAACTCTATCTCTGCGTACTTCACTCGCTTACTCAACATTCATAATTCTCTTCATACACGCTCGCCGGTTTCGGAGACTCTTGACTCCACTTTCCTTCAGTACATGACCGATCTGGTCTAGGTAGGTTAGTCTCGGTCTCCCTCGGTATCTACATCCTTCCACTTTCGCATTGTATATCTTCTTAACCAGACGTTCGTTCGGCATTCTTTCCACATGTCCGAACCATCGGAGCATTCCCTTTTCCTCCATTCCCTTTTCCCATTTCCCATTCCTTTTCCTCTTCCTCATTTCCCTTCCTCCTTTTTCATTTATCTCTCTCTAAACGCAATAAAATCAGTAAAAATAGTTTTATTTACAAATAATAAATTGCGTATGTATTAATATAGTGCACGAAAGAGTCTGGCATCTAATAATTAAGTTACCAAATTCCTGCATGGATATTTTTCCGAGCTGACCACGTACGTCAAGGATATGGTACCAGGTCCAATTGCGATGGGGAAGGAATACGGTGGGTTATGTGCTCACGCGCCGCGTTTGTTTGGCCAAATCATTGTTCAAAATCCCTTTCGTAATTTATGAACGGCCTCTAAGACAAAAACATTTATGATGAGTGAATGTTTTGAAAGACGACTAAGAGATGTAATATGCGTATAACATTTATACAAGAGAAGGTAAGACTTGAAATAAAGCCCCTATAATAATATCAGAGTAGTATAACAGGTCAATACTCCTCCTACTGTGGATAAGGCTCAAGCCCAGCTGTGGGACGTATATATATATAAGCTGAAGGAGGGCGGTAAGCTCTTTTAAAAAAAAAAAAAAATTAATTAAGATTTTGGTGGCAAACGAGCAGACAGCACACCTGATGGTAAGTGTCACTGCCGCCCGTGAACCTTTTGCAATAGTTAGGCCGCTGCCTACTAATACAAACCCCAAACCCACCCCAGTTGGGCTTCCGGCTCCCTCGCACACAGAACGAAGCGCAATAGCAAACAGCCATTACTCAGACGTCGATTTTCTGTGAGAGTGTGGTACTACCCCGGACGGACCGGCCCGCGGCTGTACACAGAGAACTGTCAACAGCGTGGTTCTACCATTATTATAAATAAGGTAAAGATTTATTTCTTTGTCATGTCTTTAGAATATCCTTTTTAGTATAGCTTTTACCATTTAAATTGATTTTTAACTTCACGACATGAATTGTTTATTTAGTGTTCATGATCATAGAATGAACGAGATATTTTCGTTCAAATGTTGAATTATTATAAAAGTATATGTTTTTACCACAACTATTATTATCATACATATAACCTAATACCGGGTTCGAAACTCTTCCGCAATAAAAGGAAAATTGTTCTACCATATCACACGTCAGTCGTGTTCGTATTAATTTTTATTACCAAATTTCCTTCTCTTACATATATAAAAAAGAGGGTGCTAAATATAAGAACCTCTCGCAAATTAGACACGCTTGTGACCCTAAAATCAAATAAATCCCTCAAAAACCAATAAAATTCGCATTCCCTCTGATATATATAAAACTATATATAAAACTTATATGATACACCCAAATGGCACATATAAACATTAATTTTATTTAACTGCAAGCTACACTAGCGCCATTGTCTCTCAGCTGTCAAAAATAACGCGGGAAAAATATCGTCATCGAATCATACACGTAATACGGCAAAGGCATTCAACGTCACGTCCTATACAATCGATACTCAGCCTCTTTTGTATAGAAATCTTTATTTATTATGGTCTGCTTTAAATATTGTAACTATTGAAATGATTAGTAAACGGATGTTAGAGAGGGGACGTTATGGTAATAGCTCGTGATTTTACGATTGGTTTAGTGTTGTACTACTATTAATATTGACGTGTTCAAAGATTTGTGATAAATTGTAATATCAATATCTTATTCTTTCAACGTGTGGTGACAGAGACAATAGGAGAACAGAGAACCTAGTCAAATGAGCTGCTACAGGGTTTTATTTCGATTTTCTATTTCTTGCTGTGATATCGTCTGCTTGTCTTATAGATTACCCGACTAGAAATTTTTTCGTCTTCCTTAGCAGGACCGGACCGGGCATGCCCGATCTGGACCAGATAAGGTATGTAACGCAGAAGATATATCTGGACCCGATCAGGAAAACCTTATCGGGTCCAGATCAGGCATTCCTGATCGGGTCCGGATGAAATTTTACTGATCGGAACTAAATCATCTGCGTTATATATCTTGCCTGATCGAAAACGAGTATGCCCAGACCGGTCCTTTTAAAAAACATGAAGATCTTAAAGAACATGTTTAATAGGTAAAAATTAGTGTTGCATATCGATAGTCTACTATCGATAGACAATCAATTGTCTATCGATAGTTTACGTATAAGCAATAGTATCAATAGTATATCGATTGTATTGTAATACGTCAATACTATCGATACTATCGATAGTATCGATAGCTCTCTACGAGCAATACTATCAATAACAACGATACTATCGATACTATCGATAGTGATTCATTCGATAGTATCAATACTATCGATAGTATCGCTAATACCATTAGTTTTAACTCAAAACTATCGATACTATCGATAGTATCGACTATTTTGGACTATCGATAGCAAGCAACTATTCGATAGTATTGTTGTCTAAAGTTATGTTATGTGGTACGCCAAGTACTGACATTATTATTAAAGAAATTTATTTAAATTTGCGTCATCATAGAGTAGAACAAGACGACTTTTGACGGGAATTTGAAAACGTCATGTGGTGCTCTTGTATTATATTCGATATCGTAGTGTTTTAACGTGTTATATTAGATAATTTTGATGGCATTTTATGTAATGTGATGTGGGCGATACTAGGATGTAGTGAATATCATATAAAAGTGCTTTACAACGTTTTCATTTTCCATCAAAATTCCCACAAGATACCATTAACAGTGTGGCCATTGCACTGTTAATGGTACAGTTTGACTTAGACAACGACTGACTTGAAAGACTAAAAACGTGAAAATATTTATAACTTGACACTGGCACCAATAGCTTGTATATGTAGCTGATTGCCAATACATAAGAAGAAGAAGAAGAGTAGAACAAATTTTAGTCAGGTGAATAACATTAAATTTGTGATACTAACAAAGTGAAACAATTATAATAGCAATACTTGCTGCTGTCAATATTTCTTGAGTTTCGGTGGGAATGTGTAAGTATTATGTCATATTCTTGGATTATTTAATTTATTTATTTTCTTTTTGAAGTAAAACTTCTTTAGGCGCGACTAGGGAGTAACTCAGATTTTTTTAAATAGGATCATAATTTATTACTAGATGGCGCTGTAACAAAGTTAATGGATTCTAAGAGGATATGTATTAGAGTCTAAATCGCGCTATAGAATTTTTTGCAAATTTTAACTATATATATTAAAATTTATAATGTACTACTGTACTTGCTTCAATTACCTGTTTCGAATGAATAATATTAATATAACATTTGAATAATGAATAATCATTGTAAAGCACATGAATAAATAATAATATAATATTTATTTATTTAAGTTAATATTTAATCATTTCAGTGATATATGTCGTCAACGCAAGAAGTTTTACTTCAATCGCGCGTAAAGGTTTACACGCACACATTTTTTTTTCTTTTTGTTAAAATGGGTCAATCCTATGAAGAAATTCGACATATTTTAAAACTTTATTACAAAAAAGATACATGCAACGCAAGTTGTGAACAAATTGTGACGTTTATGGACCTAATGTGGTGTCAGAGAGAGTAACACAATGGTTTAAATGTTTTCAATTCGGGAATTTTGATGTCAACGTTGCATCTCGCTCATTTCATTTTCAATTGTATATAATATACAATTAAAAAATTATTCTGGATTCAGTTAGATATATATTTCTATATCCCTATAATGTGAAGTTACATATATGTAAGCATATTTTTAATAGAGCCTTCTAGATGGATCACATTGCAATCGAGCATACAGAGAACTTATGTTTTTCGGACCCTGTTAAATTTACTTCACTAGATTAATATCGCTAAAAATACAACAAATCTAATGACTAATTACGGCCATAATTCTGTGTAGAATTGTAACTCAGAATTCTTGATTATGTTTTTCATAATTTTGTTTAACCGAAACTTTCAAAGCTAATAATTACACTAAAATTTTATAGTAATAGACATTCTGAGTTTCATTAGTATACTGGAACAAACCATTTTTTTTCATTTTATTGCTTATGGTGGCGAACGAGCAAGCAGCACACCTGATGGTAAGTGTCACAGTCGCCCATGGAGCTTGGCAATACTAAGGTTATAGCTTAGGCCACTGCCTACTAATAAAATCCCCAAACCCACCCAGTTGAACTGCCAGCTTTTTCGCTCACCGAACGAAGCGCAATAGCACATTGCCATTACTCAGACGCCGATCTTCTGCGAAAGTGTGGTACTACCCCGGAACCACCGGCCTGCGGCTGTAGACAGAAAACTGTCAACAGGGTGGTACAAGTACAAGGTACCACTTCACACATTCCGACCCAATTGTCCAGAAGTCTCGCAGCATTATAATTTTACTCAACTTTCAATGGCTATTGATCTTAACCATTATTAGCTAACTTGGGCTTCAAAGTAAGAACGCAAATGCACGTTACTGCTAGAAAAGTCACCACAAAATTCACTGAAAACAAGCAACAGGGACACAACTACGGTATTTATATTTTTAAGCAATACTATTGAAAATTTTCTGGCAATCGATAGCCCGAAATAGTCGATACTATCGATAGTATCGATAGTTTTACGCTAAAACTAATGGTATTAACGATACTATCGATAGTATTGATACTATCGAATGAATCACTATCGATAGTATCGATAGTATCGCCGTTATTAATAGTATTGCTCGTGGAGAGCTATCGATACTATCGATAGTCTCGATAGTATTGATATGTACGATACTATCGATAGTCCTATCGATAGTATGAATACTTTTTGAGGTTAACTATCGATAGTCAAACTATCGATTTTTATGCAACACTGGTAAAAATATAAATTAATATATGACGTAGGCACCGAATGCAGTGCTATATTCTTATCATAGAGAGTCCCAGTGAGCCGTTCCGATTATGGCGCAACCACCAGATGCTAACGACTGCAACTGTCCGCCTGAACTTCTCATTCATGACGTGATCGATCTATTTTAATCTGATTCGATAACAACTAATTTAATATTAGGCCATGTCATTACGCTTCGGAGAATCTTAACACCGCGATTCAAATAATGACGTCATTTTACTAACGCCATCTATTTATTATGACCCAAAACATTAAATGTTAGAATGGTTGTTACAATATAATATTTCTATCTATCTATGTTTTCAAATGTTAGGTACATTTATATATATAATTATATATATATTATTTATTTTTGTTTTTTACTTTAAATATAAATTATTTTTATATTATTAATTAAACATTATTATTATTATTAAATACATATGATTAATTAAAGATTTCAGATTAATCTCCTCTGATGCAAATACAATTTCGCCGTGGCATAAATATGACAATCATGTCACTTTTTTGAATTTTGATTGATATTTTTTTTGTGTTACGAAAACTGTTTCTGTTTCTGATATACTACAAGTCTTACTATATACTTGATGATATTACACATCAGGCTATCCTTATTTGGTCCTGACCTGGTCCTGATCCGGTATGCCTTACCATACTTAATGATATTTCACATCAGGCTATCCTTATTTGATCCTGATCTGGTCCTGATCCAGTATGCCTTACCATACTTAATGATATTTCACATCAGGTTATCCTTATTTGGTCCTGATCTGGTCCTGATCCGGTATGCGTTACAATACTTAATGATATTTCACATCAGGCTATCCTTATTTGGTCCTGATCTGGTCCTGATCCGGTATGCCTTACCATACTTGATGTTATTTCACATCAGGCTATCCTGATCAGGACCAGACCTGGTCCTGATCGGGTTTGCCGGATCCGGCATACCTCATTCTATCCTGATCGGGTCCAAATACATGATCTGGATGAACCATACTTTTTTTCTAGTCGGGTAGCTGCGTGGTAGCGGCTATGAATACTACCAACACTTACTTTAATCGTGGATGTTGTAAAAGACGACTAAGAGCCTTATAATGAGCTGGGCCAACTCCATCGGATGTCGTTTGGTCAACAATTACATTCCCAAGGTGGGTTGACGTCTGGCAGGCGGCCGGTCATAAAACTATTGACAATAACTTCTACAATAAGTACTATGAAAGAAGAGTACATATTGTATCGACCCCAAGTAATTGAGACAAGAGTAGGAGAATGATGATGATATCGTCTGCTTATCATATCCTTTAATCGTCTTTTACTATAATCCATGAAATCCATGAGCCTATCTTAGGAGGTGAATTATATTCGTACATCTGTAATTTTAATATTTTATATAACGTGATGCAGAGGAAGTGCTGGGTTGTAGTGAATATGATATAAAAGTGCTTTACCTTTTTTTGTTCGTTTTTCATCATAACTTCTATATCGTTAACAGTATGGTCATACCAATGTTGAAGGCGACCAACTAACTTACTAACGGACAAAGAATAATATGAAAAAAAATAAAGAAGTTAAGAATTCGACAATTTTTGAAGAAAATTGTAATTCGACACTGGCAACAATGTGCTCGTATTAGTAGCTGATTGCCAATATAAACAAAAAAAGATAAAGAAGAAGGCATATATGCTTTTAAAATATTAACACCAGTATTTAACGCAAATGTAATGTCGCGATCAATAAAACTCTCAAGTGTCATAATTTGACAAGTTATTCTCATCGATCGGCGCGGAGACAAAGGCAAAGTAGTTATTCAGCCTCACGTAGAGCCTGTTGGATCTAACATTCATTGTTCTTTTGTCATTGTTTATGATATTTTAACGGTCGACGTTTAAATAAACGATAATTATTTTATTATAATGTTAAATTCATTCAAAATTACGTTACATTACTATAGGTTATTTTTATTCTTTAGTGAGTGCTATTTTTTTTAATTTATATTGCTGTGTGGTAGTAGCAGCTACGAATATTGTCAATCCTTACATTACTCATGGGTCAATTCCCAAGGAGGGTTGACGTCTGGCAGGCGGCCGGTCTTAAAACTATTGCCAATAACTTTTACAATATGTACTATGAAAGAAGAGTACCTACATATTGTATCGACCTCAAGTAATTGGGATAAGAGTGGGAGAATGATGATGATGATGGGTGTCTTAAAAGACGACTATGAGGTTTATATCTAGACGGACCTACTCTATCTGATGACTTCTGGTCAACAATTTTCTTAAGATCATCGTTGCTGTTATACCTATAGCCGGCAAAACTATTACTAAAACTTTTACAATATGATGAGTACAATATTTCTTAGATTTCAAGTAATTGGTATAACAGTATGATTTTATAACCAAAATTTCATATACGCCACATTTTGCAGCGATCATGGTCACCCAAGAGCTTTGATAACTGTGAAAAAAATCAAATACACAAATGGAAAATTTCACATGGTTGGAATTTATTATATTTGCAAGAATATCGGTTACGTTACTAATATACATATGATAGTGAAATTGACATTCTCTCACGTTTGACATTCAGCAATAGATAATTATATACGCAATTAATTAATAAAGCCTACTGATAAATATAATATTATTAATTTAGTTAGATTATTGAATAAAAAACCCGGTCAATTGTGAGAGGGAATCGCACAAGATTTAAAATTATAAAATCATATACAATAAAACTATTTTTACAGATTGTTATTGCTTATGGTGGCAAACGAGCAAGCAGCACACCTGATGGTAAGTGTCACTGCCGCCCATGGACCTTTGCCAAGGGTATAGCTAGGCCGCTGCCTATGAATACAAACCCCAAACACACCCAGTTGGGCTGCCGGTTCTCTCGCTCACCGAACAAAACACTAGAGCCTATTGCTATTACTCAGACGTCGATCTTCTGCGAGAGTGTGATACTACCCCGGACGGGCCGGCCCGCGGCTGTAGACAGAGAACTGTCAACAGCGTGATCCTACCACTACTAAAGAGCTATGAAGAGGCTGGCTATGAAGAGATAAAGAGGTCCGTAGGGTAGATAAAAAATCTGTAATAATAATAACTTGTTGGACGTCAGTTATATACTGCGGTATTACTGCGACGTGGTATTTCTGCGAGTGTGGTATTACCACGAATAAACTAATACATTTATGGTTGCAGAAAAAAAAAATATATAATTTCTTTTGTAGACTTTTTTTTTATATAGAATTCTTTTAATATTCAAAGATTTTTTTTAGAGTGGCAATAAATTTCTATTAAAATATCTGGATCAACATTTAATAATTAATATATAATATTAGTTATTATTAGCTGTGTGGTAGCGGCTTCGAATACTACCAACCATTACTTTGTTCGTGGATTTCGTAAAAAACGACTAAGAGCCTTATAACGACCTGAGCCAACTCCATCTGATACTCTACAGGCAGGCGGCCGGTCATAAAACTATTGTTAACAACTTCTACAATATGTACCTACTATGAAAGAAGAGTATAGGTATATTGTATCGACCCCAAGTAACTGGGATAATAGTAGGAGATTGATATAATATTAGTTATTTAATTTTAAATTTGTATGCAGAAAAGAGTATGAAAGTAAAATTAATGCGGTCAAAATGCGATCTCTACGGAAAATCTGTGGAGTAAGGCTGACCGACCGCATTCGTAACGACGATGTAAGAGAGCGAGTAGGTATGAAAGAGAGTATTTGTGTAAAGATGCGAAAGGGGATGCTCCGATGGTTCGGACATGTGGAAAGAATGCCGAACGAACGTCTGGTTAAGAAGATATACAATGCGAAAGTGGAAGGATGTAGGTACCGGGGGAGACCGAGACTAACCTACCTAGACCAGATCGGTCATATACTGAAGGAAGGTGGAGTCAAGAGTCTCCGAAACCGGCGAGCGTGTATGAAGAGAATTATGAATGTTGAGGAAGCGAGTGAAGTATGCAAGGATAGAGTTCTCTGGCACTCTGCTCTCTCTGCCTACCCTGCAAGGGATATGGCGTGATGATATGTATGTATGTATTAAATTTTAATATAAATCTCTGCAATAACAATGACTTGTTGGACGTGAGACACCTTATTCCTACCGAGATCATGAACGCTGTAAATTGTTCGCAATGTCAGCAAATTGAAAATCAACTTCGAACGTGTTAGAATCCGTAAAATTTGTTTTATTTCAGAAACAAAATTGTTAGCAGCGTGGCTCTACTATATTAAAAATAGTAGTGTAAATGAAATGGTATTCCTGTTCAATTTAATAGTAATTTGGTAAGTTCATTTTATTTCACTTTAGTATGATACGGGGCGGGCCCGTCTATATTATTTTCATCCATCCATCAGCCGGTAGACATCCACTGTTGGATGTAGGTCTCCCCACGAGAATGCCACTCAGAAAGTTATTATTATTTTATTATCAACTAGCTTCTGCCCGCAACTTCCTCCACGCGGACGAAGTTGCAAACAGAAGCTAGTCAAAAATACGCACGCAGAGCTTGATCGTTATTTTGCTGTGATGTAATTTTAAAACTGCGAAATCTCCTAAGATGTTCATTGAAATCAAATGATCTAAAGGGCATTTTTGTTTGAAATTAAATACTTATGCTTAGTAAAGTATTTATTTGGATAAAGATTAATATTATGTTTATAAAAACACCTTCACAAATATCGCATTATTTTAGAATAAATTGGGTTAGCATAAAGAAGGTTATAGTGAACCAATCCTTAGAGATAGACATGCTGTCGCGGACTTTTTTTTAGAACATTAAAAGAGAAATAATTCTGTCATACATGATTTTTACGAAACTTTAACTGTTTACGTAGCGCACGTGTCGGAACCTCTGAAAGAGAAAATAAATCTTCCGATTTTGTCACATTATTCATTACTATTCTGCTCCTATTAGTCTTAGTATAATGATATATAGCCTAAAGCCTTCCTAGATAAATGGGCTATCCAACACTGAAAAGTTTTTTCAAATCGAACCAGTAGTTCCTGAGATTAGCGCGTTTAAACAAACAAACTCAGTTATACACTAGTCACAAAAATTAAGGGATATAAAAAAAATTCCAAATTTTTGGGTTATTTTTAACGAGCTGTAACTCCGAAGAAAATGGTCGTACAGAAAAAATAAAAAAAGTAAATTGTAGCTCCAAGTGTCTAGTTTTCAGATATGACTATAAAAAATTTTTGTCATGTCCAGGTCTGGGGAAATCCTAAGAAAACAACCAAAAAAAAATTTTTCAAATTTATTCTCGTCTAAAAAAAGGTCCACGGGCTTCAAAAAATTTTTTTTGATTGTTTCGTTCAAAAGCTCTTTTAGAGAATTTAATACTCTTTAATTTGACGTATTCAAAAAGCCTGTACAACGATTTGTCGCGGAGTTATCGTCAATCAAAGCAAAAAAGATCTTTTTAACTTTGATAATCAATATCTCTTGAAATAATGACTGATCTTTTTTTTTTCAAACTTCTTAAACAGTTAATCTTTTTGATCAAAAACATAAAGATTTTAGAGAGAAAAAAATTTTTCCATTGAAAAAATTAATAAAAATCACAAAATTGCTCATAATGGTGATTTTTGCAAAAACAAAGAATTTGAAGCTTCGGGGCACAATGAAAAAAAAATCGCAGCGCTTTGAATTTTTGAGGGATTTTAGGGGACACTTTGAGGTTAAAAAATTACCGACGATATCTTTCGTTCATCCATTTTATCCAAAGTTATACCAAGTTATCCAAATATCCTTAATTATGCGAATTTTTGTCTTTTTTTCAGTCCGAGTTTTCAATTCAAATTTTTTTTTTCTAAAAGATGTTTACATTTTCTTATAGAGAATATTGTGCAGTTTTCAAAACCTTCCTTCAATTTTCTATACAATCGTTATTTCCGGAGTTATTGATTATCAAAGTTAAAAAGATCTTTTTTGCTTTGATGGACGATAACTCCGCGGCAAATCATTGTACAGGCTTTTTGAATACGTCAAATTAAAGAGTATTAAATTCTCTAAAAGAGCTTTTGAACGAAACAATCAAAAAAATTTTTTTGAAGCCCGTGGACCTTTTTTTAGACGAAAAAAAAATTTGAAAAATTTTTTTTAGGTTGTTTTCTTAGAATTTCTCCAGACCTGGACATGATAAAAAAAAATTATAGTCATATCTGAAAACTAGACACTTAGAGCTACAATTTGCTTTTTTTTATTTTTTCTGTACAACTATTTTCCTCGGAGTTACAGCTCGTTGAAAATCACCCAAAAATTTGGATTTTTTTTTATATCCTTTAATTTTTGTGACTAGTATATTTAGTAGTTGTAGAGCCATACTGTTGACAGTTTTTTATTCCGACTGGAGTAAAATCTACCACACTCTCACAGAAAATCGACGTCTAAGCAGTGGCAATATGTGCTGTTGCGCTTCGTACTATGAGCGCAAGAGCTGGAAGGTCAAATTTCTGGGTGGATTTAAGTTAGTCGGCAACAGCCTAGCTGTACCTACCGTTGATGTTACAAAGGTCAATAAGCGACAGTAACACTTACCATCTGGTGTACTGCTTGCTCAACAGCGTCAGTAAATAGGAAGCGATCGCCGCTTTCTGAGAGACAGTTGTCTCGCGGAAGGATTCGGCGGGGTGGGTCCGAGGGTAAATCGTCTTCGGTGACACGCTCCGCCGCTGGCGTCTGTAGCGACGTAGGTACGAGTAGCTGCGCCTGATACCACCCTAACCGAGGCCGCGGGTAAATGAACCGGGGAATAGTCCGTCACCCGCAGAGAGGCTGAGCGCGTGAGGGCAAAGCTCAGGCAGCTAACCGGGGCGTCGTCGTCGGAGGATAGTACCCAAAAGGTTAACCCGCCGAGCTAGCTACGGACGTCAAGGATTCGGTATCAGTGGCCGGCCCAATGGCGATGGCTAGGAAATACGGCGGGTTATGAAGCTACGCGCCGGCTTTCCATCGACCCGGACGGAACGAACGGCGTTTGTCCAGACCATAGCCTACCAAAATAAAAGTCTAACTAGAGGAGTGTGGTCCTATGCTACGTCATCCGTTTCCTGGTCGTCGTCCACTAGTTAATCTGATGACATATTGAGAGTCGTAGAAAGCCTTTGGATGCAGGGGGGCACGGGATCGTTACGAACGACATTCTTTTGGAGAGGACCATATACAACAGTGGACATCTACAGACTGATGATTGTATGAATAGACAGGGATATATAACAAAAAAAAAAGTGTGTGTGTTATGTACACGCGTTAGAAGTTATATTTCTCTGGCGTAACAAGATAAAAATCTTTTCAAAAATTTTATCTTTCGCCTTATTCTACGTTTGTAGAAAAAACGACACTATAAAAAAAAGGTATTTAATATATTGAAAGTTTCATTATAACGCATTATCTAGTTAAAAAACTAAAATGTTGACTATAGCTAACTTTCAGGGTGTCGGTTTTTCGTGACGGTGTGCGCGCGCATTGTAAAAATTTACTCTCATCATTTTTCCCTAACGCGCCAAAAGAAGTAGGTATAACTTCAACAAGATCTATATTTTTTTAGGATTGTAAGGAAAAAGACACATTTTTTTAAACTAATTGCAGTAAATCAATTTATGAATATGGCTAACTAGATAACAGAAGTATAGTTATTAAATATAATTATACATAATGCAAACAATACGTAATTGAGGCCAGTGCCATGTGCGCTTCCCCACCGCCATCTTGTAACCGCTGACTCGACGATACTTTGACATTGATATTTAACAAATAATTATAACAAGGAAGTATAATATTGTTTTATTCACGTTAAAAGAAAACTGTTCTGTACATAAACGTTATTGTCTTCACATGGTGGCGTGCGCGCGCTTTTCCGCCATTTTCTTTATTTGAATAGATTAAAGTTCGTTCTGGAATTTGATAATGTATAAATAGTGTTTTTATTTTTGAAGTGTTTTTTTTTAATATTTATTTATGAAACTTAAAATGTCAGGTAAGTTTTATACTTTAAAACTTAACTAAAAAATATTAGTTAAAATACTTAACTTAATTGTATATGGTATGAACTCGCCGTGTTTCATCTCTACGCTTATAGAGTCGGCCACCAATAATGCTGTTTTGAGTGAACTGAAGCCTCTTTTCATGCATTTATGGTAATGAACATAGATAATATTAAGGCTTTCCTTTCCTGCTATCGATGTAGTTAACTAGGTTATCTGATATTATTGTAGTGGTAACTCTACTTCTTTCTTCACTTATTTTTTATTTAATTGTCTATTAAATAAAAAAGTATAACCATATCTGTAAAGTGTATTTAAATTTAATTACGCGTTAAACTGATAGGCCTATTAGATAAGGTAACCCCTCCCAAAATATAATTTTATATAAAATGTTTATCTCACCTAGCATTAAACTCTTTTATTGACACTTGAAAGCACCGTTTGAATTGGTGGTAGGTATGGAATATGCATTAAGTAGATTAGATTATTTGAATAAAGAACATCTTATCTATGGTGTTTAATAACAGTTTATGAACGATAAATACGCCATTTGGAAATTCGGATTGGTAATGCTTTGAATTTGGGACTTTGGCGGGAATATGAAAGTGTCATTTGCTGTTATTTACTGCCAAACGGGATTCGAGCTGGAAACTTTACGATAATTAATCGCATTTTTACTAACTAACTAACTATGGTAGATATCAAAGAATTGATTAATATATTTTTTTTAAATTTCATGCGTGGTCGTAACTTAGAAATTCGAAGAATAGATAACGTGATAAGATCAGAAAAAAAATAGACGATATTTAATTAATTATGCCATCTGATAACAAATTAAGAACACCTTTCTTGGCCGCAGTCATCGTAAGTAATAAGTAAGGATATGTTCCTTATATATTTATGAAAAGGAACCCTCCAGACTTCATATTGCTATTTATGCAGTTCATTTCTACTCAGTAAAGCAGTACCTGGAGTGGGGCTATTCTAAAGCCACTTTCCTTCCACATTACCTATAGTGGATTGACAGTGAAGTCTTTCACACAATGGGAAGCTGCCTACCCGTTTATCCATCGCGATGTAGTGGATTAATTTCTCTCCCATTACTCACAGAGACTCGTTTCTAGCATTGCGCCATGTGGCAGTTTAAATAAAGAAAGAATAGCCTTTTATTTGTTTATTTTTCTGAATTTGGTCTAGTCAAACCCCGCTAAATTTGTTCGAGGCGATATATGGAGCGGCGCGCGACCCCATAGACCCGCACCGCAGTGTACGACGCCGTGCGAGTGGGCCACCGGAACCCGGTCTTTATCTTCGGTGGTTACCTGGCGGTCTTCCCTCGTTAGTATCCTCTTGAGTCGATGCCCCGGCAGCTTTCGCCGTCAGAGCATCGTCCTCGCATGGTAGCCTCACTTTATGCGACTAGACTAATCCCTGGTCAAGAAAGAATAGCCTAGAAGACAGTCTACCTATAATTTAGAACAAGAAATATTAGTAATTCAATTTGATAAAGACTTTTTTGATTACTAAGAAAATAAAATTTGTATTAGGGGACTTTACAAACATACAATCAATGGACACTAATTACAACCAGCTTCAAACTATAATTTGTAATCTACGCGGCAATCGAACCTATAACATTTGGAACATTAGGCCGGTATCTTAACCGCTACGCCATCAGCGCATTCACACAACAATAATGACGTGACAAGAGATAGTTATTATTTCTTATATAATAAATATGTATATTGCCGAATAGGGCACCATTTTAGCTCAGATGTAACCTAAGCCAACTCTTATTCAGTTGGTAACTCATTGCTTCACACAAGTTCACTTTACCTATAATTCAATTAACGCTAAAAATAAATATCACATAACTTAAACTAGATTTGAATGAAAATAAATAAAAATAAAACACTATTCCCGGAATGAAGCCTTCACAGGCGGCCATTTTATTTTGTTTGCTCGCAAGATGGCTACCGAGTGCTGTTCCAAGTTCAAACAAACGATTTTATTGTGGACCGGTTTTCTTTTTTTTTATTGGTAATAGCTTAAGGGATCCGTAGGCTGTTAGTGTTTTAATTTAAATGTCATAGTGAACAGAATAGAATAGAACATATGTAAATAAATAGAAATAGATTTTGCAATGATAGTGATGGATTAATGAGCTGCCAAGACCAAAGCCCAAGGACAAAAGTGTCCCTAAATCACGAAATTGCAAAATGCTGAATAATTCATATTCAAATAGGCAAACATTTTTTTTTCTATACGGCGTTAAAATCGGCGTTAGCAATTAATCCGAATGTACTGCAAATATCTAAGCACATTTTTTTTTTAACAAAAGAGAAACAGCTGCCAATAGTATAGCTTGATGTGATTGATGACTTTCGCTGAAAGGTTCCGTTATCTGTAGCCGAATGTCAGCATCTGATGTTTACGAGTTACACACACATACATACATATATTATATCATCACGCTATATCCCTAGCAGGGTAGGCAGAGAGAACAGAGTACAAGAGAAGTCTATTCTTGCATACTTCACTCGCTTTCTCAACATTCATAATTCTCTTCATACACGCTCGCCGGTTTCGGAGACTCTTGACTCCACCTTCCTTCAGTACGTGACCAATCTGGTCTAGGTAGGTTAGTCTCGGTCTTCCCTGGTGCCTAGACGGTTTATGAATTGATTTCTAATATTTATGCGTGTATTATCGAAAGAGCCAGAATCCTAAGTTCTGGGTGAGTTTTGGTTGGAAGGCAGCGGCTTAGCTATACCCCTGGTATTACAAATGTCTATAGGCAGTAGTAACACTTACCATCAGGTGTGCTACTTACTAGTTTGATACCATAAACAATAAAAAACATATTATACATTTGAAATGAAACTACTTTTACGAATTTTATCGCGTTTGTATTTGATTTTTAATTGCCTGACGTTACGAACAGTTTACAGCGTTGATGGTCACAAGACATGGTCCTCCCACGATCCCCGAAAATAATTTTACAACAATGACTTTTTACGAAATTTAAATGGTAACATTTAAAAAAAATAATATGTATATATAATTTTTTCCGTGTGGTGACGGAGTAACAATACAATTCACCACCCCTATCTTACCCGTGGGTGATCGTACGAGACGACTAAGGGATATAAAATGCTTATAACATCTATACAAGAGAAGGAAAACTCGTAACAAAACCCTATAACAACACGTCTGACCAGCGTGGTATAGTAGGTCAATTTCCCTTCCATTATGGAGGAGGCTCCCGCCCAACAGTGGGACATATACGAGCTGAGACGATGGTGATGATGAATATGAGCATTTTAAAAGAAATCTTGTTGTGTATGCGTTTCGAGTTAAATATTTTTTATATTATGAGATATAACCATCCATTTGAACATAAATAAATCATATTAGAATTTAAATATGGCACATATTGTTAATATAATAACTGGCTGTGTAATAGCGGCTGCGAATACTGCAAAGACTTATTGTGAGTGTCGTAAAAATACAACTAAGAGCTTTAAATATACCTGGGCTAACTCCACCTAATGCCGTTTTGTCAAGAAATACATTCCCGAGGAAGTTTGACAACGGACAGGTGGCCGATCGTAGAACTATTGCTAATAAAACTTTTTCAATATGTACAATATATATTGCGTCGATCACAAGTAATTGGGCAAAAAACAGAAGAATTATGAGTAATATTTACAATTAGGTATTAACAAGATACGCTGTCATGTATGACTTATCAGCAGTTAATTGCAAATCGAAAGATGGCTATCCATTCATTGACTTTAGATGGATTGAATGAAAGAACTGCTGGTATTTTATTGCTGAATGTCACACTGGTCGTAACGCATTTACGTACTAAACAATTAAATTACCCCCTTAGTGGTGTATAAAAACATTCTATTTTAATAAAAAAATAACTTTAAAAATCGTTTTATATGACTGAGTTTGATAAAATCTCGTTTTGTAGATTATATATAAATGTTTTTTTTAATAAATTACCTCCTTAGTGATGTATAAAAACGTTCTATTTCAATAAAAAAATAACTTTAAAAATCGTTTTATATGACTGAGTTTCATAAAGTCTCGTTTTGTAGATTATATATAATAAATATTTTTTTTAATAAATTACCTCCTTAGTGATATATAAAATCGTTATATTTCAATAAAAAAAATAACTTTAAAAATCGTTTTATACGACTGAGTTTGATAAAATCTCGTTTTATGGGTGAATAATGATTCTTACACGTGGGATTTTCAGATTGGAACGTTTGCCGTAAAAACGTATGCGTAAAGCCCACGATTGTCTAATTGGTGAAACGATTGTAATGGATTTCCAGTAAATGGGGGTTCATATCCCACGTGTGGTAATTATTTTTCGTTAGTAAACAAGTTTTTTATAAATAAACTAGCAAGTTAATTATTAAATTTCAGTAATTTACACAGAAGAAAGGAAGAAATATCACGGAAATTATACTTGAACATTTTCCATATAGTAACGGAGTAAGAATACAATTTACCGCCCTCTTGTATTACCCGTGGGTGATCGTAAAAAACGACTAAGTGCTAAAAGATGCATAACATGCTGACCACGCTGTTGATAGTTTTCTGTATACAGCCGCCAGTCCGTCCGGGGTAGTACCACACTCTCGCAGAAGCTATTGCGTTTCGTTCGATGATGGAGAGAGCCGGAAGTCCAACTGGGTGGATTTAAGGTTTGTATTGGTAGGTAGCGGCCTAGCTGTACTCTTGGTATAGCAAAGGTCCATGGGCGGCAGTAACACTTACAATCAGGTGTGCTGCCTGCTCGTTTGCCATCATATGCAATAAAAAAAAGCAAGAGAAGCAAGACTCGAAATAAAACCTTATACCAAGCGTGGTGTAGCAAATTAATTGCCCTCCTGGTATGGAGGAAGCTCGAGGACAGCAGTGGTGGTGGTGGTGGGCTCGAGGACACATATATGAGCTGATAAAAAATGATACAAATATCCAAATTGGAAACTTCTTTATTTCGTTAGAAGTGAAACTTCTGTAGAATATTCATACTTTGCAGTATAACAAGGGATTTTAAACAACTTCCGCGGTACCCAAAATATGATATGTCATACCTGTGATCTAAGTGCTAATTGAAAGAAATGGTTGGTAAATATGGCGGCTGAGGGCCGGCCTACACTTGAAACAACAAGTAAACGATTATATACTCTATGTTAGGGTTTACAGAGTTTAAAATATAAAAGCTATATTATTTGTTAAGTACAGAGTAATTGTAACTCAATTTTGCGTTAAAAGGCAAAGGAATGTGAAATTTAAACTTGCGAAGCAGTTTTTTAAATAAATTAAGATTTGTTGCGCTTTTGTTCACTTCATTTTGTGTGTTGAATAAGGCATAGCCGTCACGTTCGGCTATGTAACGCTTTGTGTAAAGTCGGCTCTCATCGACTAAAAGAGCATTTTTATAGGATACAAATGATATAAAACAGCGCTGTGGTGTGAATGAAGAAGTAGAGACAAAGATAAAAAAGGGTATGCTGAGGTAGGTTGGACACGTGGAAAGAATGAGTGAAGAAAGGTTGACTGAGCAAATATACAAAGCGAGTGTGAGTGGAACGATTACAATGAGAAAACCACGTCGTACTTTTCTGAAACAAATTGAAGAGGTGTTGGCGAAAGGTCAAATTAAGAGTGCGCGTAACCGTAGAGCATGCATAAAGACTGTGATGAGTGTGAATAATGCGATGGAGGTATGGTAGGGTCGTGGTTTGTGGCAATCCGTAGTCTGCCTATCCCTCTGGGAAACAGGCGTGAGGCTATGTATGTATGATACAAATGATGATCAGCTAGAGAAAGATTGACCAGAGTAAAATATTCATAATTATCTGTATTAATTAATGGTAACCCGTTTTGATTTTGTTCGGTTATACAGCGAAAACTACTGAACTGATCGGAATAATACTTGTACCATAAGATGCAGCTTGTTTCAGAGAAGGTTTTCGTATATGATGTGTTGGTGATTACTTATCCGAAAAGGAGGGAAGTGGGCGGGGGACATCTAGTATACATGTAGATTGTAATGTTATCATTCTGAAAAGCCACAGTGACATAATTTATTTACATTTTGATTTCTGATGTTTACGCGAATATTTCACATATGAAATAAAAGTACTTTTACGGATTCTATCGCGTTTGTATTTGATTTTTAATTTCCTGACGTTTCGAACACTTTACAGTGATCATTATTTTGTCCTTTACAGTCCTCCGGTGACCATGATCCGTAAAAGTAGTTTTATTTAAAATAAAAAACTAAGCTGTTTAGCTTAGTTTTTAAATACCCGATTTAATTTATAAATACCCGATTACGAAACGAAAAATGATATTTTAGGACATGCAATAGTTGACGATGGTGTGGGTGGCAGCACGATTGGGCCGGATTCCCAATAGGTGCGGGTTCGAACCCCGCTTGTGACATCATTTTTCGTTTCGTAATCGGGTATTTATAAATAATTAAGCATATTAAATGCTAAAAATTTTCAGTAATTTGACTAAACAATTTATCTGAATTGTAATAAACTAGCATAATTGGTCACAGAATTAACTGTGTTTGCTTTTAGCTTACTGTATTTTTATATATTGTTATTTTGTCATTTATATGTGTGGTGTTTATCTTTAAGTAATTGTCACATTATGGCTCTAATATTATATTAAGTCTTACTGTAAAGAATTGTTGGTAGACTTTTATAAAAAATATTAAATAAAATAACAGATTCTCACATATCCTGGTTACGTGAACCATGGATGTGTGAGAGTCTGTTATTAATAATTACAATTAGATACCGATACAATTGCATTTTAATACCTGTATAACTAGGAATTTCGAAACATTTGTCATCATTCATCATCATTCTCCTACTCTTATCCCAATCACTTTGGGTCGATACAATATGTACTCTTATTTCATAGTACATATTGTAAAAGTTATGGGCAATAGTTTTATGACCGGCCGCCTGCCTGACGTCAACCTTCCTTGGGAAAGCAATTGTAGAGAAAACGGTATCAGATGGAGTTGGCCTAGGTCATGATAAAGCTCTTAGTCGTCTTTTACGTCATCCACGAGTAAAGTAAGGGTTGGTAGTATTCATAGCCGCTACCAAAGAACGCTTTCCAAATTTCTTTTCAATTTCCAAACATTTGTAACTAAGAATAAATAATAATCTAATGGTTTCTGATATTAGCGATGTCATATATACAAATATTCTCTTTTTTTAGAAAAGTGAGAATTAGTTGACACTCAATTCGTCACTACACAGAAAAACATAAAAATACTAAACCTTTCTGTATTGTTTTTTTTTTAAAGACACCACCCTGCACTAAGGAAACAATCCTTGTATTGCAGGGGAGTTTACAAACATGAAATTAACGCAGACAAATTACACTCAGACACAACAATTTCAACTACAATTTGTGGATTGCACAAAGTATTGCCCTGCATGGGAATCGAACTCACTCCACTGGTCGGTATATTAACCACTACGCCATTTGTCTAGTCAATCGTTGAATATATAAAGCAATTGACTGATTGATCAACAGCGAGTGAAACTAGAAATATAAAATTTTCATAGTGCACAGCTTCCCTCTTAAGGGTATAAATAGGGGTGAATTTTGCTTTCATATTTTTACCCTACAATAATACGGTATGCATTATTTCTACACCACCAAAGTTGTGGGCAAAAGCTGTGATATTAAAAGGCACACGACCTTTTCATCCGCCAAAAGCTAACAGCTGTTTTTTCTTAAAGTAAGTCATCGCACCGAGTTTTTTTTTAAAACCGCACCGTCATAAAAATCTATGAATGAACCGCGAAGGAGTTTACTGAAAAAAAAGTTCGTAAACATATCATAGACAGAAAAAAAATGTCTACGGACAAAAATCTATGTAAGATCACGCACGAAAGCGATCTATAAAGATTTGGTAGACACCGTACGTGCGTATACGCAACTAAACCAAAATGGCGGTGCTTTTTCTTATTTAATATTTTTTTTTTACTTTATTTGTTACGTTTAGAAACTATATTTGTTTTTATTGCACCGGAATCCATTCTGGTAGTCACGGATTCGCCATTAGTGTGATCCTCGGCGTGGATTTTTATAGTTATACAAATTGTAACATATCGATTATTGCGTTGAAAATATTTTGAGATTAATTTAGGGAATTTTTGAAGTCATTTTTCTTTTCAGTTATGTGTGTGATACTTTTATGGTAAATCTTTAAAATTCTTCGAAATTCTGGCACTTTTATGTTACGAAAATTGTTGACGATTAACACTGGGTCAATTACAGTGAGAGAAGTGTGTCACTTGCCTTCGTGTATAGAAGAGTGAGACATATACGCTTTGTAACCTCATCTCAGCTAAAATATGTCCCACTGTTGGGCTCGAGCCTCTTCCATAATGGAGTAATTGATCTACGATACCACGACGTGTTGGTATAGGGTTTTGTTTCGAATTTTCCTTCTCTTGCATAGATGTTATATCCGTTTTATATCCCTTAGTCGTCTCTTACGATCACCCACGAGTAAGATAGGGAGTGGTGAATTATATTCTTACTCCGTCACCACACGGAAATTTGATAATGTTTTATATAAATAAATAATGATAAAAATAATTTATGCAATACAGAAGAGATCGAGGAATAATTAAAAATTCTCTATGTACGTATTAAATCGACGCAATATGTAGGTACCTACTCCCCTTTTATCCTACATATTGTAAAAGTTATTGGCAATAATTTTATGACCAGCCGCCTGCCATATATGATATCAACCCTCCTTGGAAATGTAATTGTTGACTAAACGGTATTAGGTGTAATTAGTCCAGGTCGATATTGATATCGATCTGGACCAATTACACCTATATAATACCGTTTAGAGCTTTAGCTCTTAGTCCGTAGAGTTTTAGCTCTTAGTCGTCTTTTACGACATCCACGAACAAAGTAAGGGTTGATAGTATTCGTAGTCGCTACCACGCAGCAAAAGTTTTTTTCAATTAGGTTTTTATACATTTAAAAAAAACGCATGACTTTGAGTAAATTCCAATAGGAATTGAGGCGCCTATATTTATTTTAAACTAGTTTCTTCCACTGTTTTCTGTGCTTTGATTATTTAGATGTTTTACATGTTTTTATCTTAGATAACACCATGTTTTATATTATATCTTTATATATCTCAATACATAGGTGAAAAGTTTGCGTGATCCGTTTATAGATATATAGACAAAAATTCTAAAAATTGTTGTTAGAAATTCTTGATTTAATAAAGACCCCGCATATTAATTTATCTGTAGTATGTATAATGTACAGATATGGGCATGTTGCTATTTTATTATACCTATGTAAAGATAAAATCTGGATAATTTTGCTTAGCTTAGTATTTTCTTTTTAATATTTTTGGATCTACATATATTGAATATATTGATATTAAAAATATATGATAAAATAATGAAAACAAACAATAAATGAGTCAATTAGTATTGCTACATTCTTTAAGGAGTCATAGACCACACAACACAGTAAAGAGTTATTTTTAAAAATAAATGTGAAAAAAAAAATGAAAAAATAATATGAATAAATATTAAAAAAATTATGGCTAGACCAGATAACTCAATGGCATGCTGACACATGTTAATTATTAGAATAGTCATCGTTCTACTCACTTTGTTCGTTCAATCACTTTAGTAGGCAGAGACTTACTCCACATAGCTACTACAAGCAGACCTTTCAACCAGTACGACCGTAAGCCACAAATCACAGATAGAATAACAAAGAAAAAAAAACAAATTCGTTGACTAAAACATGGAAATGAGTATTCTTTTTATTCTTTTGCGAAATTTAAAAAGTACACAAAGAGAAGAGAATGAAATCTCGTAATATATCTCTGCCAAACAGTTTGATCAGCATGGTACAGTAGGTCAATTTCTCTCCTATTGAACGAGAATAGAAGTTGGACTTGTTTTATCTCAAGTAATGATGACAAAGTCCAGAGTCTTATACGCTAATACGGAGCCCTCACGAAGCTGGATTTTAGCAACAGGAAACACACAATTTCCCTATTTATCAATGTAAGTATTTTTTAAATATTACTTTCTGTTGTTTGTTGCTTTGTTATTACAATTTATTGTTTTGTTTTTTTTTATTTATCAAAAATCATTTTCCCTATAGTGACGGAGTAGGAATACAATTCACCACCCCCTATCTTACCCGTGGGTGATCGTAAGGGACGACTAAGGGGTATAAAACGCATATAACATCTGTGCAAGAAAAGGAAAACTCGAAACATAAATCCTATACCAACATCTGGGACGCGGTCGCCGCCTTCTGCGAGGCTGTCATCTCGCAGAAGGAGGCCGCGGAACGAGTCCGGGAGGATTCCCTTGAACCGGGCCGCCGCTGGCGGCCGGGGCGGCGCAGGCGCGAATATCTGCGCCTAATGCCGCCCTAACCGAGGCATCGGGTGATCGGACAGGGGAATTGTCCGGTCACCCGACGTGAGGCCACCGCGTGAGGACGACGGCGAAAGCTGTCGGGGCATCGACACGAGAGGAACCCGCAAGGGTACACCGCCGTGCCTTGCGGGAAAAAAAAAACAAAAAATACTAACACGTCTGACCAGCGTGATATAGTAGATCAATTGCCCGCCTATTATGGAGGAGGCTCGAGCCCAACAATGGGACATATGATCTGAAATGATGAAATGGTATACATAATGAATACCTATAAAAAAGTTATGTGCCTCGCGTCTGCCCTAAAAGGATCTCGCTCAGTTTTTGCCAGACAGAATGTTGGCGCTGGTTTTCTGCTTAACCCTGTCATTTTATATATATGCTCTACTATTATCTCATCATCATTATCCCAGCTGATACGTCTCACTACAAGCCCTCATCCAGTTGGGTGGAGAAATTTTGTTTTTCTTCTCTTGCATATAAATGCATGCATGCAATGCAAATGCATATTGTATCTCTTAGCCATTTTTTATGAAATCCACGTGCAAGATAAGGAGTGGTGAATTACATTCTTACTCCATCACCACAGGGTAGTTTTTCTTGATAGGCCATGGTCTGGACATACCTCGCCCATTTCGTCCGGGGCGACGTTATGGCAGTGCGTTGTCCCATAACTCACCGTGTTCCGTCCCCATCGCTATTCGACCGACTGGTACCGATTCTTTAACATCCGTACTCAGCCTTTTTTTTTTTTTTTTGCGGTGAGCTATGGACATGGTCGCGTCCCGCCAAATCGATCCGGGGCGACGGAAGAGGCGACGTTCAACCCCATAAACCCACCCTGCAAACACCTCTATTCGCCGTGCGAGCGAGCCACCTGTACCCGATCTTTGTCATCGGTGAATCCGTACTCATCCTAGTGGGACGGTAAACTATTTATTTATTTATATCACATACAACCATCATCACAGATAGTGGGCACCTAATTCAATGTAGGCATATTTATGGATTATGAAACCATAATTATCAAAGTAAACTTAATCGTCATTCATTTGCCCTCAGTGGAGTCGGCACAACATGTTCTTGACTTCTATTAGTTTCTACCAGCAGATATGACATCTGCACTCACAACTTTTATATACAGATCCTCGTTTACACAATCTATCCATCCCTTTTTGGGTCTCTATCGACTCTTACGGGCATCAATAAACATATTGATAACTCTACTTGTCTTTCATCCCTTCTCATCATACGTTCATACCAAGAAAATCTCGCGCTCAGAATTAATATAATCACAATTAATATATTTCTTTTTAATGGAAATTCTCTCCTCTTGCATAGATGTTATATGCGTTTTATATCCTTAGTCGTCTTTTACGATCACCTACAGGCAAGATAGGGGATGGTTCATTGTATTCTTACTCCGTCACCACACGGAAAAATTATAATTATACCTCTTGAGAACTCATAAAAATAGTCTATAGCTAATTCGCTATTACTCTACGCTTATTCAAAAAAAAACATTAATAAATAATTTCTAATGTTTACCCGAGTATTTAAAATAAAACTATTTTTAAGGTTTCTATCGCGTTTGTATTTATTTTTCAGTTGAATATTAAATACAAACGCGATAGAATCCGTGAAAATAATTTTATTTCAAACAATTAAATAATAAATTACGCACAAACAATCGTTTTGTGTAACAATTACAAAATGGCTACATTGTAATAACGATTAGTAATACTTACCGTCATGTACGTGCCGTTTGGACACCCTTGTTATTTCAAAACTCACGTTCGTTCAACATAGTTGTATTATGAATCGGTACTTACAAGTGTTGTAATAATATACACGGAGTTTTCTCCGTGTAATGCCCCCTAGTTAACGATTGTACCCTAATATATCTGTTGTTGAAATATTTTCTTATTTTTATTCTATGTGGTTGCAGCTACGAAAACTAATTACCCTTACTTTGCTCGTGGATGTCGTAAAAGATGACTAAGCGTTTTATATCGACCTAGGATAACTCCACCAGATGCCGTCTGCTCATCAATTATATTCCCAAAGAGGTTTGACGTCAGACAGGCGGGCCGGTTATAAAACTATTGCCAATATTTTTTGCTATATGTAGGAAAAGGAGTTCATATTGCCTCGACAAAATATAATTAGCATAAGATCAGGATGATTATTTTTTATTGCTTTTGGTGGCAAACGAGCAAGCAGCGCACCTGATGGTAAGTGTCACTTCCGCCCACGGGCCTTTGCAACACCCATACCCTTGGTATACCCGACTAGAAATTTTTTCGTCTTCCTTAGCAGGACCGGACCGGGCATGCCCGATCTGGACCAGATAAGGTATGTAACGCAGAAGATATATCTGGACCCGATCAGGAAAACCTTATCGGGTCCAGATCAGGCATTCCTGATCGGGTCCAGATCAGGCATTCCTGATCGGGTCCAGATCAGACGTTCCTGATCGGGTCCGGATGAAATTTTGCTGATCGGAACCAAATCAATCATCTGTGTTTTATATCTTGCCTGATCCAAAACGAGTATGCCCAGTCCGGTCCTTTTAAAAAACATGAACATCTTAAAGAACATGTTTAATAGGTAAAAATATTAATTAATATATGACGAAGGCACCGAATGCAGGCTATATTCTTATCATAGAGAGTCCCAATGAGTCGTTCCGATTATGGAGCAACCACCAGATGCTAACGACTGCAACTATCGCCTGAATTTCTCATTCATGACCTGATCGATCTGTTTTAATCTGATTCGAAAACAACTAATTTAATATTAGGCCATGTCATTACACTTCGGAGAATCTTAAAACCGCGATTCAAATAATGACGTCATTTTACTAACGCCATCTATTTATTATGACCCAAAACATTAAATGTTAGAATGGTTGTTACAATATAATATATCTATGTTTTCAAATGTTAGGTACATTTATATATATATACACTCATTTGCAAAAAAAACGGGCACCTAAGCAATGAACCATTTCAAATGTTAATATTTCTTTGTTTGATAATTATAGGTAGTTTTATCCACACAATTTGGTAAATTAATAAGAAAATAATCGTTTTCATCAGTATTTCATAAAATTTAGATACAATTTATGGGAAATAATGCTAAACCTCGCTAGTAGTCTATATTCGCTAGTAGTGCATATGCTCATGAAGTAAAAATAAAAAAGTTTTTTTGTTTGTTTTTCTTTAATAAAGTAAAAGCAGATAAATGTTTAGTATCGAGTGTGACCCCCTCTAGCTAAAATCACAGCTTGAATTCATCTGGGCATGCTAGCGAGTATATCCCGGATACTTGCTTGCGGAATACGTTCCCACTCCGCAGTAATCACATTCTTCAGCTCTCTGATGGTCTGCGGAGCCGGGTGTACTGATCTCACACGCCGTTTCAGAACGTCCCAGACATGCTCTATGGGATTGAGGTCGGGACTTCGAGCTGGCCAATCCAAACGACGAATGCCGACCTCTTGCACATACGCATTAACATCGCGGGATCGGTGGGCGCGAGCATTGTCGTCCATAAAAATCGAGTCTTCACCTAGAGCGGCCAATGCGGGTTGTGCATGAGAAATTAGAACTTCCGTTATGTATCGATGCCCAGTCAGTGAGCCGTTTTCAATGAAGACTAACTCTGTACGATCCATTGAATTTATTCCTGCCCAAAACATAACAGAGCCCCCACCATAAGGTGTGATTTCTTCGAAACATGCCTCTGCAAAGCGTTCTCCTTGTCTTCTTAGCACTCGCCGTCGTCGATCTTCACCGAACAGAGATATCCTGGCTTCATCAGAGAACAAAACCCTATTCCAATCGTCTTGAGTCCATGATTCACAATTTCTAGCGAACCTAAGCCTGTGAACTCTGTGCTCACGGAGTAATTTGGGGCCGCGGGCCGGGCGGTGACTGCGTATATTGGCAGCGAGAAGCCTCCTCCTGACCGTCCATAGACTAATATGCACATTTCTTACTTCTTGGAGGTTGTTCTTAAGATCCACATACGAAGATTTGCGATTTCTCAATGCGCGACTCACAAGAAAACGATCATCCCGTGGTTGGGTACATGGTTTTCTTCCAGAACCAGGCCTTCTCTCGACGGAACCAGTCTCCTGATATCGCTGCCAGGTCCTTTGGACTGTCGAGCGACTAACATTTAGCCTCCTAGCCACGAAACATTGGCTGCAACCCTCTTCAAGCAGCGCGATAATTTTGGTAGCTTTTACCACTTTATCTACCATTTTTGATACAGCCAAACAGCATTAAATAAAGCTTTGACAGTCAAGGATATGAAATTAATCGATAAAAATTGAATAAAAGTTATGAAAGTCGATGTTAACTTCTGGAACTTCGCGCCAAAAATGTAGGATAAAAAGGGGTTTTCTGTAAAAATGAACATCAAATGAAAAATTGAATTTAGAACGTACTTTTTTAAATACCACAGCATTTTTAAAACCGGCCAGTAACGTGTACAAACGATTGAAACCTTTTTGGTATTGTATCTTTTTAAATATGAATGAAAATCAAAAATGCCCGTTTTTTTTGCAAATGTGTTTATATATATATATGTTTTTTACTTCAAATATAAATTATTTTTATATTATTAATTAAACATTATTATTATTATTAAATACATATGATTAATTAAAGATTTCAGACTTCGCCGTGGCATAATGCATAAATATGACAATCATGTCACTTTTTTGAATTTTGATTGATATTTTTTTTGTGTTACGAAAACTGTTTCTGGTTCTGATATACTACAAGCCTTACTATATACTTGATAATATTTCACATCAGGCTATCCTTATTTGGTCCTGATCTGGTCCTGATCCGGTATGCCTTACCATACTTGATGTTATTTCACATCAGGCTATCCTGATCAGGACCAGACCTGGTCCTGATAGGGTTTGCCGGATCCGGCATGCCTCATTCTGTCCTGATCGGGTCCTGATCCGGTATGCCTTACCATACTTGATGATATTACACATCAGGCTATCCTTATTTGGTCCTGATCCGGTATGCCTTACCATACTTAATGATATTTCACATCAGGCTATTCTTATTTGGTCCTGATCCGGTATGCCTTACCATACTTAATGATATTTCACATCAGGCTATCCTTATTTGGTCCTGATCTGGTCCTGATCCGGTATGCCTTACCATACTTAATGATATATCACATCAGGCTATCCTTATTTGGTCCTGATCTGGTCCTGATCCGGTATGCCTTACCATACTTAATGATATTTCACATCAGGCTATCCTTATTTGGTCCTGATCTGGTCCTGATCCGGTATGCCTTACCATACTTAATGATATTTCACATCAGGCTATCCTTATTTGGTCCTGATCTGGTCCTGATCCGGTATGCCTTACCATACTTGATGTTATTTCACATCAGGCTATCCTGATCAGGACCAGACCTGGTCCTGATCGGGTTTGCCGGATCCGGCATGCCTCATTCTATCCTGATCGGGTCCAGATACATGATCTGGTTGAACTACACTTGTTTTCTAGTCGGGTAGCTAGACCGCTGCCTACTAATACAAACCCCAAACCCACCAGTGGGGTTTCCAGCTCTCTCGCTCTCCGAACGAAGCATTACTCAGACGTCGATCTTCTGCGAGAGTGTGATACCTACTACCCCGGACGGACCGGCCCGCAGCTGTAGATAGAGAACTGTCAACAGCGTGGTCCTACCACTAATGAACGATTTATCGTTGCAAAAAATATAATAATAACTTTGAAAAACAGAGTAAAAATGCTTTATAATTTAGTCATATTCAAAATTATATATGTATAATTTGTTTAGTGTACATTTGACGATTAGTTCGTCGACTCTAATTAAGTTAAATGAATAACTTATATAAAGAGTCTTAGATACAATTTGGGTTACAGTAACATGAAGAAAAATAAAAGTATACTCACTATAAGAGTAATATTTCTTAATTAAGTTCTAAACAATATGACATTATAAGAATGAGAAAGATAGAAAAAAATTAAAGTCACCCCCGAAATAAAAAAATCGACGAAGACTACAAAAAAAAAAAAGAAAAAAAAAAACAAAGGAGTGGGGGGTGTACCTACTTATATAAGAAGTTATACTTCTTTGGCATTATTAAAAACAGTTTTTAATTGCATGCAAATAATTAATCACAATAAAATAAAAGGAAAAGGATAGGATAATATTTTTACTAATATTTACGAACAGTAGATAATATTAATCAAAATATTCAATTTAAATCACTACTGAATATAATTTATTAGCACATGTATAATTCGCACTTGTATGAAACTAAAACACGTGCTGTGAATGTAGAAACTAGAAAGAGGTTCTATTTCTATTTTGTTGGTAGTTTTTTTTCGAGACATAACAAGCAGTTTAATGATGATGTGGTCAACTTCAACCTGTTACTTTTGTGTTACAGTGATGCGCGTGCATCTTGAAGTTTGACTCTCATAATTTTTTATAACGCGCCTAAAGAAGTTTACCTCCAAAAAAACTTCTTAAATGAACAGAACTAAAACGAATACAATGATACCAAACTTAATGGGTTCACCAGGATTTTGTCTCTTAACTTCGAGCTTCTTCATCAGATTAAGCTCATTGATACCATCAGACATGGGTGTTTCCAAATATTAACTCGTACCTATATATGCTAGAACATGGATGAAATACTTATTACGTGTAAAAACCCGATTACGAGCGATAAATGATTGCACAAATGGGATTCGAACCCACGCCTATTGAAAATCCGTTCCCATCGTGCTGCCACTTACACGACCGTGAACCTACAATAGTTTACGGAAATGAAAAATGATTGTCCTACAGTAGTTCACGGAGTTAAAAATAGTGAAGTTTTAAGATAAAAATACTGAATAAATCAAATGATTTATTTCTTAATTGAAAATCCAATTAAAAAAATATAAAAAAGAATAAGGTTTAGTCAGAACAATTAGTGTTCGAAGTAATACTTTTTATTATTTAGTTATAATTAATAAAAGTAACGCCCTACTACCATCTGTTTTGTCTTACGTGTTAATTTTTTCATATATTATTTATCACTATTAAGGCTACGTAATATGTAGCCTTAATAGTACTTTGTCCATCAGTAAGTCAAGTCCTTATCATTAATTGGGCGCTGATAACCAAATTATGATTTTATTGGGAGTTTTGGCATGATATAAAAATATACGTAAACCAATACTATACCATATTAACTACACTTCCGCACTTTAACTGTATCATATTCCATAAAATACTAGCAAAATTATTCAATATACACTACAAAACATAAAAAAAATGAATATAATACGTGACTTGACTTTTCCATAAGCGTGCCAAAACTCCTTTATATTATTTATAAAAGTGAAGTTCTATGTCGTACCTATCGGATTAATTATTTTTAATTTCTTTTTCATGGCCGTGGATACAAAGTCCTTCGATCCAAGACATTGTCGGCTTAAGTCTTGATAATTTACTTCATAAATATAGCGTAATATTTCACTTCTTCATATTAAGTATGAACAATTAATTATTAAGCTTATTCATAATAATTAATAACAGTTCGTCAATAAATCAAGATGTTGCCATTAATTAGATCATCATCTCAGGTCTCAGCCTATAGACGTCCCACCTTTGCGCTCGAGCCTCCTCCACAGTGGAACTACAATCGACCTACTATGACACACTGGTCAGACGTATTGGTCCAGGATTTTCTTTCGAGTTTTCCTTTTCTTGCATATATGTTGTACGCATATGGTATCCCTTAGTCATGTTTTCCGACAACCACATGCAAGATAGAAGCTGGTGAATTGTATTCTTACTCCATCACCAAACAGAAACATTAATTGGCGGCTGCAAATAAATCAATGTATCCTCTAGGCATTTTGACAAAACAATAAATCACATGTAAACCACTATTATATCATATGCATTACACTTTAGCACATTTTCTGTACTTTGGTACATATAATACCAGCCAAATTATTCAAAATAATACAATTAAACACAAGTATTTAATTAAATTTATGAGCGCCGAAGATATGGCATTTTAATATTCCCGCCAAAACTCATAAAAAAAAAGTAAAACAAAATACAATGTGTTGCCACCCACTTACTTTACTTTTGTAGTTGCATAACTACCTAAGAGGAAGTGTACAACGTTGCTTATCTAGTAGAATTATACCATCAAATGCGATCGCCTACAACCCCTATTTTTTTTTTGCATTTGCGCACTAGCCCCCGCCGGTGATAGACGGAAGGTGTGTGGGGACTCGCTGGTTAACTTCTCTCTCGAAATACCCACTAAAAGCACAGCCGTCCCTTCCGACCTTTTACGGCGTGCCGGAGAGATCGTCTATTAACATTCTATCCCCGACACCCTAACGCTAGGCCATCTGGCAACGTCCAGTCGACCGTCAAGGCGGTAGGAGGAAATGCGCGTAACAGCGCCTCCCCCTCCCTGGTCGCCGCCTGCGGAGCGAGTCTGTGAAAGCAAATGCCTCGCGTTCCCGCTCCGTGGCATCCTTCGAAGAGATGATCACTTCGCAGAAGAAGGCCATCGACGACCAGCACATGTCGCTGTCAAGCATCTTAGAAATGATGGTCAACAACGACAGGTCTATTCCTATGACCGCCGACAGGTCGTGGCGCTGAGGTCCCCAGTCGGGACATACCTCCAGGGTATCGCCTACACCCCTGTTAAGCGTGGCGATTATAGTATTAGTTTCTTTTCGTAGAAAAGACATTTGTCAAAACTGAACGTTGATATGCTGATAAATTAATGTATGAAATTGAAGAATGTGAATTTACAAGTTCGCGCCAAAAATTAATTCCATAAACAATCATTTACTTATTTCCGTTTTTCTTTATTTCTTTATTTCCGTCAATATCCTTAAAAACAATCAACAGAATTGTTCCAGATGTCTCCACACGGATTACGTACCCCACGCTTGCGTTAGGCATAATCCTATAATCTCCAGAGCCGTTTACTTAAAAAAAATACGGCAGCCATTTTGATTTATATTCTCTTCCTGTGATTTAGTTGTGTTTTCTCACCTTTGCACTCACTTGAATAAGTCTGGGGCTTTGCTACATATGTATACAGTATAATTTATTGACTATAATTGAAGCATTGGATGCAATAAGGGCATTCGGTCTTCGAAGTCCTTTATTATGTTACTAGCTGTTTCCCACGGCTTCGCCCGTGTGGATATATTAAAATATGGCTAGTTGTTTGAATGGTCAAAAATTAATTAATATAATATCTTAACTTAATAAAGAACTAATAAATAAAAAAATAATATAACACTTTTATTTTGATATGTTCTTAATTTTATGTTTTTTAACTAAACATAAGTTTATTTTATTTTTTTATATTACTACTATTACCAACTATGACGCAAACGCACGCAACAATGGACGCAATATGTACTCCTCTTTCTATATATTGCAAAAGTTATTGGCAATAGCTTTATGACCAGCCGCCTGCCTAACATCAATCATCCTTATGAATTTATTTATACTTAAGCATCGATGTACTAAGTTCTATTGATTTAATTCCAATAGTGACAATTTTCATACAATTATAACCTCTAGTTTAGTCCCCGTAGGAGTATATTTTCTAAAAACTATGAAACACGCCTTTACTTATTTTTAATATAACAACATTTTTTTAAAAACGTATCGACGACGTAAGAGAGCGAGTAGGTATGAAAGAGAGTATTAGTGTAAAGATGCGAAAGGGAATGCTCCGATGGTTTGGACATGTGGAAAGAATGCCGAACGAACGTCTGGTTAAGAAGATATACAATGCGAAAGTGGGAGGATGTAGGTACCGGGGGAGACCGAGACTAACCTACCTAGACCAGATCGGTCATGTACTGAAGGAAGGTGGAGTGGATATATATATATATATATATATATATATATATATATATATATATATATATATAGATTACATTCAACCACGCAATAGTTCTTATAACGTCTTGTGACTAATTCATTCGATCTACCACTTCTGATTTGTTTTATAAGTTCCTTAAATGTAAAAATATCCGAAACTAGTGATTTTAATGAATTTGGTAGAGGTAATTGCCAGATTAAATATGTACTTCCAAAAAGGAAAAGCAAAAATAAGTAGATATAATATAATGGCATCAGTATGTAATCGCTTCTATATATAAAAAAAAATACATACGTTTCATATTATAATTTCCGGATGATGACGGAGTAAGAATACAATTCACCAGCCCTATCTTACTCGTAGGTAGTCCACGTGTGTGCATGCCCCACCGGTGGGGCATGTCGAGTTGCTCATCGTACGTGAATGACTCACAGGTGGGACACGGGTCTTCACAAATTTAAAGGCTCATAACCTCAAACACGTGTTAGTTTAGCCACTTTTTTCGGCAACTGGGCGAATTTATCTATAATTTGAAAAAAAAACTTATTTATACATACATACATATCATCACGCCATATCCCTTGCAGGGTAGGCAGAGAGAACAGAGTGCCAGAGAACTCTATCTCTGCATACTTCACTCGCTTCCTCAACATTCATAATTCTCTTCATACACGCTCGCCGGTTTCGGAGACTCTTGACTCCACCTTCCTTCAGTACATGACCGATCTGGTCTAGGTAGGTTAGTCTCGGTCTCCCTCGGCACCTACATCCTTCAACTTTCGCATTGTATATCTTCTTAACCAGGCGTTCGTTCGGCATTCTTTCCACATGTCCGAACCATCGGAGCATTCCCTTTCGCATCTTTACACCAATACTCTCTTTCATACCTACTCGCTCTCTTACGTCGTCGTTACGAATGCGGTCGGTCAGCCTAACTCCACAGATTTTCCGCAGAGATCGCATTTCGACCGCATTAATTTTACTATCATACTCTTTTCTACATACCCAACTCTCGCTTCCATACAGTAATGTTAGGACAAGCACTGCGTTATGTATTGCTACACGTGCCTTCTGGCTGAGGTGGTGGGTGCCGAGAAGTTGCCCCAACGCTCCGTTCACTCTATTTCCCGCATTCACTCTTCGCTCTATATCAGTGGTGTACCTTCCATCTCGGCTAAATCCACATCCAAGATATACAAATTCATCCACTTGCTCTAGTACATCATTACCTATTGTTACTCTTACATCTGTTCTGGCTTCATCTCTTTCAAAGACCATTATTTTGGTTTTTCTCACATTCACGCACAGACCCCTTTTCTTACAATCTTCTGTCATTGTGTCGACTAGGGTCTGCAGGTCAGTCGCTGACTGTGCCAGCAGGACTGCATCATCTGCACAAAGCAGAGCAGTGACCACTGAGTCGCCCATCTGGACTCCCACATTCATATCGTTCAACCTTTGGAGACATTTATCCAGATATATGATAAACAGCCTGGCTGACAGAACGCACCCCTGCTTAACGCCGATATTGACGTCAAACCAAGGCGACATTCCATCATCCAGCCGCACACAGGCTCTACAGCCCATGTAACTGGACTGCACAGCCTGTAGCAGTTTACCGCTAATACCATACTCCGGTAAAATGTCCCAAAGTTCCTTACGTACAACCGTGTCAAATGCTCTCTCCAGATCCACAAAACTGCAGAAAACCCTCTGACCTAGAGCCAGATGCTTCTCCACAATGTTGCGCAGAGAGAACACTTGATCCATGTATCCCCTTCCACTCCTGAAACCTCCTTGTGTCTCACACAGTAAACCATCGGACACCATCCTCATTCTCCTTTCAATAATTTTACCATACACTTTTGCTGCCAAACTGGTCAAGCTTATGGCTCTGTAATTTGCGCAGTCATAACGTGAACCCTTGTTTTTAAACAAAGGCACGATGACTGCGAACTTATTTATAATTATCTATAATTTGCGTCTACACTTATGGGATAGTCATAAATACATCATAGCTGCACAATGAACGTGTTAAGAAATATAATTTACAGATGACATGCTTACGTAGCAAGCAAAGGAAACTCGAATGTGATGATATTATAAATATTAAAAAGTTATGATAATTCTAAAATTTATTTTTTCATCAAAATTCTTTTAATCAAGATACGTAGTTACTCTTATAGTCTGTCTAATCTAAGAAGTGCACTTTGACAGCTGTCTGAGTAAGTTGTCTAGGTATGTGAACCAAATAATCACTATCGAAAATATCCGATTTTACTGAGATCGATATTGATTCTTTATAATTAATAATCGATTTATTTTTTATTTTTCAAAAAGGTGATGAATAAATTAAGTGCTAAATTAGTACTAAACAAATTTAATTATTTCAGCATAGAATCTACTTATCATATTTAGTAGGATTAGGTTAATTAAAAACAAAAACTGGATTTGAAAATAGCTATTTATTAAGAATTACTGCTATTACTTAAATTATCAGCGTCGCGAACATTAATAATTATTTCCTCATCAATCAAAGTGTCGAAATGTACCTACATCTCTGTCAAAATCTTTATTCGATTAATTGTATTTTTCTAATATTTTTACCGATTATTTGAATATTCGTGAATTGGAAGTTGTCAAGCACTACTGTATAGAACGTGATGACGTGACATTGTTAGGTCGTCACTAACAATTACTATTTACCATGTTATTTCTATTTTAAATTAGTTTTACGAGTTTCAACATTAGATTATTGTACAAGAAAGTCACCTGCAATGTTAATTATGTAAATAACTTAATAGAAAGAAAGAAAGAAAGAAAGAAAATATGATTTATTGGACACATGTAGATTTAAATACACATAAGAATAGGACTAAAAAGATAATAATTAGACGAGAAATCGGTGGTAAAAATAATAGTGGAATATACAAAATAGGTATTAAAGCAATAATAGTATATAGAAATGAGATTCTACATTAAAAATCCATGAATTCTCGCTTACATGTATTACATATATACATATATCAATAGAATCCACAAGTATTTTTTTATACATACTATTTAATATATTATAAAAAGGTGTGCCCAAAAGGCAACAGCTCAGCATATGCTACATAAAGATGCAGCGTTGATTTTCAGCTGCAGCCTTAGATCGCATCGCGAGATACAAATAGAGATTAGACATAATTAAGATATTTATATAGATGCACATTTATTTAAATAGTAATAAATATTCACAATAACAATAATTAAGAAGTCATTGATACGATATTACAATAACAAAGAGCTTAAAAAAACGAAAATAATAATAATAAATTTGAATTATCAGACGAACAGAATTGTATTAGAGATTGTAAATTTTCTATTATAAATTATGTATTCAGAGAAAAAAAAAGATTATAAATAATAAGATTAATTGTTTTCACCAAATAAGTGATTATATTTAAAGATGTCAAAAATAATATTAAATTTAAGGTAATGTCTGGAACAAAATAAAATGAAATAGTAATAAAATACGAGTTACCAACAGATGGTGAAGAGCATCAAAGAGATAGAAAGACGTTCCCAAAACCCAAAGCAATTAGGCTAAGAATTTGCCTTTTGTAAGGTTATCATGATATGTTTAATTTTTTTTTTAAATGTATGAATACTATCCAATTGCCGTATCGGTGGTGGCAGATTATTCCAGCACTTTGTAGCACTATATTTAAAACTGCCACGGAAAGCTGTGGTTTTATGTGAACGATTATGTAAAGGGAACGATATCATTCTCTTAGGGAATTTACTGTTCGTTGTCATCCATTTCAATTTTGTATATAAGTATTCTGGCTTTTTCTTTTTTATAACGCCAAAGAGCAACATAGCCAAGTGCATATCTCTTCTATATTTCATTTTGAGGGCGTTATATTGGTTGAGGTAAGGACTTACATGGCTTCTAGGGGGTATATCATAGCAGAACCTCGCACATGCATTTTGTACTCTTTGTATAAAATTTGAAGTTTTCTTATGTAATCTTGGACCATAAACTACATCCATATAATTAAATTTGGACAAAATCAGGGTTTCCACCAACACTTCGCGAAGAGGGGTTGCAACATGTTTACGTATGCCATACAAGATCTTCAAACGATAGAAACAGTTTCTCACTACCTCCGCAATGTGTTTTTCGAAACGTAACTCCTCATCCATCAATATACCTAGATTGCGTGATTCATTTACGCGCACAATATGTTCATTGTTAACACACAATATAGGGTCGCAATTGATAATGCGTTGACGTTGTATTTTGCTGCCCAACACCATATACTTGCTCTTCTTTGTGTTAAGTGTCAACGAGTTACGTTGAGCCCAAGTAGAAATATTACACAGATCTTCGTTAATTTTTGTCACAGCTGATTGAGTATTTATAGGCTTAAAACTATGGTATATTTGAACATCGTCAGCATAAATGTGAAACTGACAGTGCTTTATCACGTTCACAATGTCGGCACTGTATAAAATAAACAAAAGAGGACCGAGTACTGATCCCTGCGGCACACCTCTACAAATTGCAGATACAGCTGATCGCCGAGATGTACCGTCAGAATTATACATTTCCACAAACTGATAACGACTGCTCAGATATGAATGGAACCAATTTATTGATTTGCTGTCAAAACCATAATAATGTAACTTCGAGAGCAACAACGGGATGTTGAGACAATCAAATGCTCTAGAGAAGTCCAGTAAGACAAGCAGCGTTCCCTTGCCCTCATCAAGAGCCGTCAGTACATTATCCATGATATCCAAAATGGCGGTGGCAGTGCTATGACATTTCCTAAAGCCAGATTGTAGATCTGGCAATACATTATTCCTCTCAAGATATTCTCTTAGTTGTGCGCCTACAACTTTTTCCAAAATCTTTGATAAACAGGGCAGTATGCTAATGGGGCGAAGGTCATTAATTTCGGAGACTTTAAGTTTTTTAGGAATAGGCCTTACGAGTGCAGTTTTCCAGCATAAGGGAAACCTCGATTCCTCAATGGACCTGTTAACTATGTTGGTGATGACATCCAATGTACAAGTATGTATGACATAGTGATCATATTCAATGACAATTCATCCACACCAGCTGCATTCGTCTATAGATAGAATAGTTGTTTAAAATTTCATATTTAGTGTTTACAATCATGTGTATACGTTTGACCGAGGTTATTGTGTATTAAAAAACGCAAAACGTTAAAATGCACTTATTAAATTAGATGAACTATAATTAACAAGCCTTCCAAGACCAATTATTACCTTAATTTTTTTTGTGAATTCTTTCTTCCTTTTTTTGAATTGGCAATCAGCTACTTATACGAGTCATTGTTGCCAGTGTCGAGTTACAAATTTCTTCACGTCTTTAGTCTCTTCATTCATATAAGTTAAAAATATAAGTCATTCAAACTGTCACTATCGACAGTACCACGACCACTTTTAAATGGTATCTTCTGGATATTTTGGTGGGAAAAGATTTGTTGTAAAGCATTTTTATGTCATATACACTTCATCCCAGCTAGCTGATTGGTAGCGGCTACGAATACTATCAACCCTTATTTTGCTCATAGATGTCGTAAAAGACGATTAAGAGCCTTATAACATCCTGGGCCAACTACATCTGATGCCGTTTGGTCAACAATCACATTTCCAAGGAGGGTTGATGTCTGGCAGGCGGCCGATCAAAAAACTATTGCCAATAACTTTTACAATATGTGCTATGAAAGAAGAGTGCATATTGTGTCGACCCCGAGTAATTGGGATAAGAGTAGGAGAATGATGATGATACACTTCACATTTGTTTATTGTATTTTAACTATTGCGTTCGAAGGGCATCGCACTAAAGCTAATTAAATAATAAACATGTACTATTTTTTTTTATATAAAAAAATGAAAAAAAAATATAATAACATAGATAAAATATAAATAGACAAACCCACTGAGTTTCTTGCCGGATCTTCTCAGTAGCGGTCTCATTCCGATCCGATGGTAGTTTATTAGATTAACTTTAAATGTAAAAAAATGACACTATGTAAGTGCCCTCGCAGGGTTTATGCATAATAAATTAATTTGAATTTGAATTCATGCCATCAATTCTCCCACATCACATTACATTAAATGTCATCGATAATATATAAACTAATTTAATATAACACATTAAAACACTAAGATATTAAATATAATACAAGACCACCACATGACACTTTCGCGCTAAAAGTCCAAATACAACCTTTTCTGATACACTGGTCAGACGGATTTGTATAGGTACGGTTTTATTCGCACCCTCTTTCATACCTTAGCTGTCGTTTACGGGCTCCGGGATAAAAATAGTGATGGTGAATCATAATCTAATTGATTGGATTAGACGATATTTAGTGGCAATCTACTATTATTTAAAGAGGGTAGTAAGGCAGATTTGGTGGGTCTTCTTTTCCCATAATTAATCAATATACCGCCACACTTCAAGAAAGAAATAAATATGGGATAGGATCTAGGTTCTATCTAAGGTCTTATAAGGTATCCTACTAGTATCATAAACGTGAGTTTCTGCAAATGAGTGGATGTTTGTTACGCAATCACGGGTAAACCGTTGAGTAGATTGGAATTAAAATTGGCACATAGATAAACAATGGCCTAGATTAGTCAATAGTGGTAGTACCACTCTGTTGTCAGTTCTCTGTATACAGTCGCGGGCCGGTCCGTCCGGGGTAGTACCACGCTCTCGCAGAAGATCGACGTCTAAATAATGACAATGTGTTATTGCGCTTCGTCCGGTGAGCGAAAGAACCGGAAGCCTAACTGGGTGGGTTTGGGGTTTGTATTGGTAGGCAGCGGCCCTAAAAATCCATGGGCGATAGTAACACTTACTTCCAGGTGTGCTGCTTGCTCGTTTGCCACCAAAAGTAATAAAAAGAAAATAAAAAAAAGATTAACACATAGATTACTTTTTATCCCGGTAATGTGTGTGTGGACAATAGTTCAACTGTGATAAAAATACTTTTAAGCGATCAGAAGCTAGTAGAATGAAAGGAAACTATGTGAGTAGCAGCCTTTAAAACGTAAACTTACATACATACATACATACATATCATCACGCCATGTCCCTTGCAGGGTAGGCAGAGAGAACAGAGTGCCAGAGAACTCTATCTCTGCATACTTCACTCGCTTCCTCAACATTCATAATTCTCTTCATACACGCTCGCCGGTTTCGGAGACTCTTGACTCCACCTTCCTTCAGTACATGACCGATCTGGTCTAGGTAGGTAAGTCTCGGTCTCCCTCGGTACCTACATCCTTCCACTTTCGCATTGTATATCTTCTTAACCAGGCGTTCGTTCGGCATTCTTTCCACATGTCCGAACCATCGGAGCATTCCCTTTCGCATCTTTACACCAATACTCTCTTTCATACCTACTCGCTCTCTTACGTCGTCGTTACGAATGCGGTCGGTCAGCCTAACTCCACAGATTTTCCGCAGAGATCGCATTTCGACCGCATTAATTTTACTTTCATACTCTTTTCTGCATACCCAACTCTCGCTTCCATACAGTAATGTTGGGACAAGCACTGCGTTATGTATTGCTACACGTGCCTTCTGGCTGAGGTGGTGGCTGCCGAGAAGTTGCCCCAACGCTCCGTTCACTCTATTTCCCGCATTCACTCTTCGCTCTATATCAGTGGTGTACCTTCCATCTCGGCTAAATCCACATCCAAGATATACAAATTCATCCACTTGCTCTAGTACATCATTACCTATTGTTACTCTTACATCTGTTCTGGTTTTATCTCTTTCAAAGACCATTATTTTGGTTTTGCTCACATTCACGCGTAGACCCCTTTTCTTACAATCTTCTGTCATTGTGTCGACTAGGGTCTGCAGGTCAATCGCTGACTGTGCCAGCAGGACTGCATCATCTGCATAAAGCAGAGCAGTGACCACTGAGTCGCCCATCTGGACTCCCACATTCATATCGTTCAACCTTTGGAGACATTTATCCAGATATATGATAAACAGCCTGGCTGACAGAACGCACCCCTGCTTAACGCCGATATTGACGTCAAACCAAGGCGACATTACATCATCCAGCCGCACACAGGCTCTACAGCCCATGTAACTGGACTGCACAGCCTGTAGCAGTTTACCGTTAATACCATACTCCGGTAAAATGTCCCAAAGTTCCTTTCGTACAACCGTGTCAAATGCTCTCTCCAGATCCACAAAACTGCAGAAAACCCTCTGACCTAGAGCCAGATGCTTCTCCACAATGTTGCGCAGAGAGAACACTTGATCCATGCATCCCCTTCCACTCCTGAAACCTCCTTGTGTCTCACACAGTAAACCATCGGACACCATCCTCATTCTCCTTTCAATAATTTTTCCATACACTTTTGCTGCCAAACTGGTCAAGCTTATGGCTCTGTAATTTGCGCAGTCATAACGTGAACCCTTGTTTTTAAACAAAGGCACGATGACTGCGCTATTCCAGTCCCTGGGAACCATTCCCGAGCTCCAACATAAATTGAGGAGCAACAGGAACGCCTCCCAGACACAAGAGCCACCGAGCTTGATCATCTCGGCAGACACCATATCAATGCCCGCTGCCTTACCATTTTTCAAACTTCTTATCGCCCATTCAACTTCATCCATACTGATGCCATCGGAGGACGCCGTTGTCGAATGCTGATCCACTAAACCACATCCAACACCGGCGCCAACCGTAGCATCCGCATACATATCGCCAAAATATTCACTCCATCGGCTTAACACGTCTTGTGTTTGTGTAAGAATGTCTCCACCTTTAGACCTTATTTTATTCATTCTGAAGGCTGACCAACCACCCCGAGACTTCTTCACCTCCCTCCAAAAGAGTTTGGTGTTACCCTCGAAGTTTTTAGTCAGCCTATCTTCTGCACTCATACTTGCTCTATCACGTTTCTCTTTCACTAAGGCCTTGGTGTCATTCTTACATTGCCGATATATTTCTTTCTTCTGTTCAGTCATACTGTCATTCAGATTCAAAGAAGAGACATAGTCCAGCCACGCTTTCTTCTTTTGCTCTACGGAAGCTGCCACTTCCGCATCCCACCATGCATCACCATTTGTTTTTCTATGCTTCTTTGAACTTCCACATACTTCTTTCGCTGTATCTACCATACTCTCTTTCAATACTCTCCAGCATTCTTCAATGTCCGATTGCGGCTGGCTTGCCATCGTCAGCCGTTCTCGGACACCCTCTGCATACTTTTCTCTTACACACTCTTCTTGCAACCTTTCAACCTTTATTCTTTCAAGCCCTCCGAAGTGGACACGCTCTCGCCAGTGCCTCCACTTTCTGAACAGACCACTAAATCTCGCAATAACGAGATAGTGGTCCGTGTCGACTGTGGGGCCCCTGTAGGCTCTTGCGTCCAATATTTTGCTTCGGAGGCGACTGTCTACCAAAATTAAATCTATTATGCTTTTCTGTTCATTCCTTCTCCATGTGTACATATGGATGTCCTTATGTTGGAAAAATGTGTTTGACACAATAAGGTTTCTCTCCATGCATACATCCGCTATGAGCCTACCTGCGTCGTTCACTCTCTTATCACCAAATGGACCAAGTACGTCCTCATAGTCGGGACGCTTGGTCCCCACCCATCCGTTCAAATCTCCGCATACAATCACGCGTTCACTGGTTTCTGCCATATCCAGAACTTCCCTAACATTGTCCCAAAACTTCTCTAGGTCTGATGCCACCGAGGATCCTACGGGAGCATATGCTACAACCATGAATACCTTGGTGACACCTAGTTTTATACGGACCCAGAGAAGTCTGGGATCATACATTCCGTAATCCTTCACACCTGAGGCCAAGCGAGAGGACAACAGCACTCCTACCCCCATGCTGGCTCGATCGCTCTGTGGTACACCAGACCACAGAGCCATCCCGCCACCAGGAAGATCGCAGGCGTCGCTGCCCCTTCGCTTGGTCTCTGTTACACAGAGCACGTCTAGCTGTTTGTCCGCCATGACGGATATCAGCTCGTGCAACTTACCTTCCACACAACCTCTTACATTCCACGTGCCCACCCGGCACTCCGTTCTCCTCGACTCGCCTAACTGGGCAAGGCGTGATGGGTGGCGGCCCCCATCGCCGCAACTGCCGATGTTCGTACCGACGGGGGCGGGTCGGTACGCGTCGCCTCCGGGGGACGCCCTAACCCGCATTGCGGTACGCATTTCGAGCCGGATTAGCAGTCTAATTAGACTGGCAGGGGACGCGAACGAGCACGCTCCGGACTATGCCCCCCTAACTACAAATTTCAAAAACTTCGAATATTGGTTTGACACTTACCTCCCATCTTTTGATTGATCTTTGAGTCAGTTCTTTGTTTAACATCCATTATTTCATACCAACATTTACAGCGTAGCTGCAAGCGTTTACTAAATTTCCTACTCGAGACTTTATTATGATTTTGTCAAGAAAAATAGATACCTAATCATTATTGCTATCGTGCTCTTATTCCAATTACTAGCTAGCTAGCTTAGCTAGGTCGATATTTATAAAGCTCTTAATTCTTTTTTACGACATCCACGAACAAAATAAGGGTTAGTGGTATTCGCAAGCCCTACCACACAGCAAAAGAAAATACTTACGTAATAAAAGTTAAAACAACAAGGAGTATAAATTAAAACTAAAACCTTTAATCTATTTATACAATACAATCTTTCATTTACACAAATTACATATTAATTTGCAAAAACAATTCCCACCAAAAAGTTTAACGTTGTATAGACAAAACGTTTTTAATTTTTTATTTTAAAGACAATCTTTCGCCATTCAGCCAAATAACATTTTCATAAACGAAATTTGTTAAAATATCGATGTGTTCGACTAAGATAGGAAACGTTTTATTGTCTGTATAATTCACTTGTTTTGCTATTTGTAATAACGTGGGAAAGACAGTTCATGAATAAAGTTTTTGTTTGTAAGGGTTCTTCTGATTTCGCACTCGGCAAATGGATGTTGAGGCGTGAAATGTTAAAAAGGAACTTGTTATGAGTCATTGCGGTGAATAGCTTACTATTACAATAAATTGAGATTTGTTTAATGTAAAATACCAAATACTATTGGAACTATTTTTGAAATAAGGTTTCTTAAACGACCATAAATTTGAGAAGAAACTTTCAAGCCTAAAATATATAGAAGAAAAATATAACCTAGAGGATTGAGAACACTATGACTTTTTTAAAATCAACATCTGTCACAATGCAAAAGAAAACATTTTTAATAAAAGATTGCACTAAGGAAATAATCCTTGTATTGTGGGAGACCTTACTAATACGTAGGTATTTAATAGAAACCAGTTACACACCTCAACCACATGAGTAAATAAACGTACAGAGACCAAGCTTCTAAGGAGCGAGCAAAATTGTTACCTATTCTGATAGGGTTGGCACATGAGGATGAAAATAAATACACAAAACGTTTGTCAGCTTTTTTATGTATGGATATTTTTTTACAAATTGCTTACTCTAAATAGATTATTTTTGTAATTTTTGATTTTTAATAATTTGTTATATCTCTTAATCGAATGATAAATTCTATATCTAATATAAAGTTTTTTTAAATAATCAGTGGGTAAGCACTCGCATGGCATATCAAATTTACAATCTTGTATACGTTTTAGTATATCACTACCAATATTAACAATATTTATTACTAGATCGAAATATTCACGAAATTTCTTCTCAAGCAATTCAACAAATGCGATGAAGTTGTCAGGAGGTATTATTAAAAAAACCAATTGTATACTGCTTTCGTTAAAGTCTTTGTAATGGCTGAAAAAAGAGTCTTTCCCCATATTTATAGGTATACAATGTCATTTTCAAAAAAAGATATGTTTTTATTTTTACGATTGTTGTTCATGCACACAGTACAATAAACCATATTTACACTCTTTCTAATTAATTGAAATTTAAAATTTAAACAAACACGCACGACGCGATGCACAGCGAACGGTGAGTGAGCTCTTTGTTTGAGCACTGGTCGAACCAGCCTAAACAGGTTTCGTTCCGTACGTGACGAGCCGCCAGTGCTCACGCACACACGCGCATCATACTTGTAGTGATGTACCTACCGTGGCGCGGTTGTTTGAAGGTTTGTCTCTGTACGTTTATTTACTCATGTGCCTCAACCGCGTATGACGTTTCACGCACTTTAATTTTTTTTTAATCATTGACACCATTGAAGTATTTAAAAAAAATAAACATATAATTACATAATTTTATTTTACATTTAGTATATTTTGAAATATCATAAGAGTACAACATTCTAGAATAGAGCCAATTTCATAAATATTTTATTAAGTCATTTTGAAAAAATACTAGGCGAAATGTGGGTATCATTGCTGAAAGACTATAAAAATGACTAAACTACCCTTTCTACTTTAATTCCCATATTACCACTACGTATTACTCACTAAACTACAAAAATGAAATTCCAAAGACTGACAAAACTGAACGCCGTAAACTGCAAATTCTCACGGACACACGCAAATTGTTTCGTGATTACTGATAGAACTCATGAATGACTCCGCAGGTGTCTACTACGTAAGAAAAAAAAAAAAGCGAGACAAGTAAACAAAACACAGTAAAACCTGACTAAGACACGTGCGTCCTTTGCGGCCAGAAACAATAGCATTATCACGGTCTCGTCCTTTGCTTGTCAAAAAAAAAAAACAATGCCATAGATATTGACTATAGGCGCGAACTTTATTGACTTGTTACTCTTTCCCACGAGTACAAGTAAATGAATTTAGTTTTATACTTTCAAAGTAACGCATTCATTCATCGTCGTTACAAATAAGGAACATATTTTTTCATTATAACCATCTTTTATATAAAGATTTATATGCCGACTAGAAATAAGATCAAAATCTTATTTGTTATATTTATTTAGAATCCAAAATCTTCATGTCTACTCTATATATATAAAATAAACAATAAATTATACATATATCCGGTTTCATTGGGAAAGCAATAATGCGAAGATCGTATTAAACCAATAAAAAATACATTAGACGCATTGGGTCCATTCATGAAGTCGATTTTTGACTTACGACATTTTTTTTTTCAGTTTAAAAATCTCACCAAATCTAAAAATAAAGTAAGTACGGCTCACTAGTTAGATAAGTATAATATTGCTCTTACATAGAACTGCTTAGATCGTGTATTTATCAACCTGGATATGCCTTAGTAAAAAGGTACAGCTTATGATGCATATAAGAATGAGCAGACAGCTTCGTTTTGCTACAGCTACAAAAACCATAAATAAAATTCCGTCTAATCAGTAACATTGTACAAAAAACTTATCTCATTTAGTAACTCTCTCGTCCTTTTAAAATGTCCCATCAATTTTTATTTTCTTAAATCTTTGTGCCATTCATAAATATTTTGGGTTAACTAATCCTTGTAATCCATTGCAGGTGGTACCTTAACTTCGTTATCCAATTTTAGAGATTACAATTGACATCTGTTATGTCTTAAACGTAACTTTTTGTTGAAATATTTAGACCATAGAGAAGGAGTGAAAGTGATTTGAAGGAGTTCTGAATATGTGATTTATTCGATTTTTTTTTGGCTAACGTGTAAATATCATTTGATTATATTCAATATTTCATTGTTTTAAAATGTTATTTATATTACTATTATTAAGTTGAAAAGATTGTTTGTTTTTCGCGCTAATTTAGGTATGTTTATGAAATGGTTATAGGGTATAAATATCTTACACTACGACAAATAGGAATGGAACAAATTTGAAATAAGAATCACTCACGATTATCATCTCAGCTCATGTATGTGCCCACTGTTAGGCTCGAGACTCCTCCTTAACAGAAAGGAAATTGACCTACTATAATACTATGCTGGTCAGACCTTCTGTTATAGGGTTTTATTCCGAGTTTTCATTATCTTGTATAGATGTTATCATCATACTCTTGCTCTTTTCCCAACTATTTGGGGTCGACGCAATATGTCCTCTTTTCCCATACAGCCCTATCAGACGTCACCTCTGTAGACACTCCCTGTTTATACATATCATGCTTCACGCAGTCCATCATCTTTTTTTGGTCTCCCTTTACCCCTAGAGCCTTCAACAGTCATACTCAAAATCTTCCTGGCAACATTACTTTCATCCTGTCTCATTAAATGTCCATACCAGCTCAAACGTTCACTCCTTAACTTATCCGTCACTGGCACTACTTTCAAACATTTTCTTATACGCTCATTCCTTATCTTATCCATTCTCGTCACGCCATACATCCATCTCAACATTCGCATCTCCGCTACATGTAATCGTCTCTCATCCGTCACTTTTGTCGCCCAACATGCTTATCCATACAATACAGCAGGTCTTATTAAAGTTTTGTAAATTTTTCCCTTTAATTTAAGGGGTACTCTGGGATCACATATTGTACCCGTGACTTGCCGCCATTTCATCCATACTTGTATAGATGTTATATATATTATATATCCATTTATCGTCTTTTACGATCACCCACTATTAAGAAGGTGGTGAATTGTATTCTCATTCCGTCACCACACAGTCTCTATTATGTATATGATCGATTTTTTTTTAAATTTTAAGCAATTACCTAATTTTAACATTACATCTTAGACACAATGTTAAAATGCGGCGAGGGTGGAATCGTGGATATTTACTTGTCAGGGCCGCGCGGGCTGTGTATGCCTCAGTCTGGGCGACTGAAATAACGTCGTTGGGTTCGTTGAGTATTAAACGCGGTTGTCGGATCGCGGATATTTTAGAAGGGGTGGAACTAGACGCCCTAACCACTATGGGATTAGGGTGAGTGGCGGTAGAGTCGAAGTAGCGGCGGGAGTACTGCTTCATGTTCTGCCTGATGGTCAGCAGGCCTAGATCTGTGTAGATCCACATTGCGTATGTACCACGGTGCTCCCGTCGCACGGCGCATGAACCTATTCTGGAGTATCTGCAATGGGTGTAACCTGAAGGGTTTCGCTTGTAATAAACGCCACGTGTATACTCGAACTTTGCTACTGAAGCATAGCTTGGCTTTGGCGTGCAACAAAATATGTAATCGTCCTAGCACAAAAGCTGCGCGGGCGCGACCTTGCTTAATGTGCGGACCGAAAGTCAGGCGACTGTCAAGGGTGACGCCCGGATATTTGGCTTGTCTAGTCCAAGGAATAGACTGGTTTGACATAGTTATTTGAGGAAAGGAAGCCGTTGGATGAATGCGATCAGTCCACCGGTGGAATATCCACAAACAACTAAAAGTCAAGCGATTGCTTGGCTTTTAGTTGTGTCTATGGTAATTTTCAATTTCCTAGACCATTTGTATAGGGCGGTAGTCGCTCTTTGGAGATTATTGATTACTAAATCTACGGAACAACATTCGTAAAAGATGGCAGTGTCGTCTGCGAAGAGTGCTATTTGCACATTCCTTGATCGTGGGATGTCGCTGGTGTACAGCGTGAACAAGATTGGTGATAGCACCGATCCCTGGGGGACGCCGGCATTTAATGGATGCGGTGCGGGTAAAGTGTCTCCTATTCTGTAGCGTAAGCTAAGATCGGTTAGAATGCGTGTAATTTTTGTCCGTTAATTAAGTTAGTAAAATTCCACTCGCAATACAGAGACTATTTCCTGAGTGCGGGATGTTGTTTTTAAACAAAATTAAAAAAAAATGATAATTACATCCGAGTTTATGTGAGTGTTTCATACATACATACATACATATCATCACGCCATATCCCTTGCAGGGTAGGCAGAGCGAACAGAGTGCCAGAGAACTCTATCTCTACATACTTCACTCGCTTCCTCATCATTCATAATTCTCTTCATACACGCTCGCCGGTTTCGGAGACTCTTGACTCCACCTTCCTTCAGTACATGACCGATCTGGTCTAGGTAGGTTAGTCTCGGTCTCCCTCGGTACCTACATCCTTCCACTTTCGCATTGTATATCTTCTTAACCAGACGTTCGTTCGGCATTCTTTCCACATGTCCGAACCATGTGGAACCGAGTGTTTCACATTTGAAATAAAACAAAAAAATTACACAGGTGGCGTAGTGGTTAAAATATCAACCTGCCGTGCTGTCCCAATAGTTCGATTCCTACGTAGGACAATACATTGTGCGATCCACGAAGTGTTGCTCTGAGTCTCGGTGTAATTGGTCTGCATTAATTATGTTTGTAAATTCCTCCGCAATACAATGATTACTTCCTTAGAGCAGGGTGGTATCTTTAAAAAAAGAAAATACATGGTGATTATGAGTACAATCTTTGCATGCGACAGTCCTTTGACTCAATTTACTAAACTATCAAAGGCACAAAATTTATCATAAAAATACTAGCATCTCCAACTATATTTACGAATTTTAACGAGTTGATATTTTATTTCAATTTGCCGACGTTTTAGAACACTTTACAGCTTCCATGATCACGATAAGCCTCTGTAAAAATAGTTTTAGATCATTAAAAAAGAAAAGTTCCCACGTTCGTGACTAAAAAAAAAATTGGGCTACAATATTGTTTATGACTTGTCACTTTGGGCCTTCCTTTGAATTCAGTAAATTATTCATGTTACAACGATTAATAAAAAAAATGTAAGTGCTTAATGGTATTCTCTTAAAATTGCTAGCTACAATTTTACATACATACATATCATCACGCCATATCCCTTGCAGGGTAGGCAGAGAGAACAGAGTGCCAGAGAACTCTATCTTTGCATACTTCACTCGCTTCCTCAACATTCATAATTCTCTTCATACACGCTCGCCCGTTTCGGAGACTCTGGACTCCACCTTCCTTCAGTACCTGACCGATCTGGTCTAGGTAGGTTAGTCTCGGTCTCCCTCAGTACCTACATCCTTCCACTTTCGCATTGTATATCTTCTTAACCAGACGTTCGTTCGGCATTCTTTCCACATGTCCGAACCATCGGAGCATTCCCTTTCGTATCTTTACACCAATACTCTCCTTCATACCTACTCGCTCTCTTACGTCGTCGTTACGAATGCGATCGGTCAGCCTAACTCCACAGATTTTCCGCAGAGATCGCATTTCGACCGCATTAATTTTACTTTCATACTCTTTTCTGCATACCCAACTCTCGCTTCCATACAGTAATGTTGGGACAAGCACTGCGTTATGTATTGCTACACGTGCCTTCTGGCTGAGGTGGTGGCTGCCGAGAAGTTGCCCCAACGCTCCGTTCACTCTATTTCCCGCATTCACTCTTCGCTCTATATCAGTGGTGTACCTTCCATCTCGGCTAAATCCACATCCAAGATATACAAATTCATCCACTTGCTCTAGTACATCATTACCTATTGTTACTCTTACATCTGTTCTGGTTTCATCTCTTTCAAAGACCATTATTTTGGTTTTGCTCACATCACGCGTAGACCCCTTTTCTTACAATCTTCTGTCATTGTGTCGACTAGGGTCTGCAGGTCAGTCGCTGACTGTGCCAGCAGGACTGCATCATCTGCAAAATTTTATATATAAATATAATATACAATTTTATATATCTCAAATTTGAAGCTTAACTAGAGGTTTTTATTTAATTATTTATTTATCTATATTTTTTTTTAAAGACACTACGCTGCATTGAGGGACGTAACAAACATATAGTTAATTGATACAAATTACAACCAGAACCAGAACAATACCTTGTGGATCGTACAAAATATTGTTCTGCATAAGAATCGTACCTATGGCAATTGCACGCAAGGTCGGTATCCTAACCTAGTGGTTACACATCGACTGTACAGATGGCGTAGTCGCCATCTGTACAGTCGATGTGTATCTATTACATAGTATTAAATAAAGTCCCCGGTATTGTCTGTATGTTAAGATCTTTTAAACTACGCAACGGATTTTAATTCGATTTTCATCAATAGACAGATTGATTCAAGAGGAAGGTTTATATGTATAATACATGTATATTATAGTCATCATCATCATCATCATCATCACAGCCCATAAATGTCGCACTGTTGGGCTCGGGCCTCCTCCGCAATGGGAGGGAAATTAACCTACTATACCGCGCTGGTCAGACGTGTTGGTATAGGGTTTTGTTTCCTTCTCTCGCATAGATGTTATATGCGTTTTATATCCGTTAGTCATCTTGTACGATCACCCACGGGCAAGATATGGGGTGGTGAATAGTATTCTTACTCCATCACCACGTGGAAGTATTTTATAGTAGAGAATTTAAAATATTTATAATCATCATTCTCCTACTTTTATCCCAATTACTTGTGGTGGACGCAATATGTACTTCTACATATTGCAAAAGATATTAGCAATAGTTTTATAACCGTCAACCCTCCTTGGGAATGCAGGTCCTGGTCGATATAAGTCTCTTAGTAGTCTTTTACGACATCCACGAGCAAAGTAATGGTTGGTAGTGTTCGTAGCCGCCACCACACAGCTAATTAAAGTATTTATTTCGTAAAAAACATATTTTTATGTATTCACATTGCAAATGCTGACTAAACTTTACAAGATATCAAAATAATGTACTATGAAATTGTATATCTTAAAAAGAACTATAAACACTCTATGATGGTTTATATCTATCTACTTTTTTTTTGGGTAGGCTACGGCCGGCGCACTCCTAGCACCACTCCGTCCGGGGCGACAGAGAGGCGTAAGCACGCATACCCGCAACCCACCCGTGACACCTCGCCTTCGTTATTGGACCGACCACCGGAGCAGCGTGAACTTAGCGTCAGTGGCCGGACCGACAGAATACCCCCTGAGGGGTACCCTCTCCTTGACCGACGCCCCCCCTCTTGGGGAGGACGTCGGTCTTTCCTCACGCGATCAGCCTCTCGGCGGGTGACGGACTGATTCCCCGGTCCAGTCACCCGCGGCCTTAGCTAGGGCGGCATCAGGCGCAGATAATCGCGCCTGCGCCGCCCCAGTCGCTGGCGGCGGCTCGTGTCGCCGAGGAGACGTTCTTCGAGCACGCGCTCCGCCGCCTCCTTCCGCGAGACTACTACCTCGCAGAAGGTTGCGACCGCGTCCCAGTTCCTGACGCTGTCGAGCATCGCCCTGGCGATAGTCGGCAGCGTCAGGTCGGCACCGATGACTGCGACGAGTTCGCCTTATCCAATTAGATACATTAGATACTTGGTGTATCTAAGGTATATTAAAATTACCCTTTACAGCAATTTTTTTGCGATGGGCTATGGGCGACAGATGAAGCGGCGCGCTACCCCATTGACCCGCCCCGCAATGTATCTCTCCTCGCCGTGCGAATGGGCCACCGGAACCCGGTCTTTTTCGTCAGTAGCCACGCTGTACAGCATAACATTAAAATTAATATCCTAGAAAATATCAGCGATTTAAAACGGAGAGACAGATCGATCGAATACGAAGTGAAGGCGGGCTTCTAGTGTTTATATCTATATACTAGCGGACCCGGCACACTTCGTTCCGCCTAACAGTTAATGAATGTGATAAGCAGATTTCGATTAATTTAAAATTATTAAGTTATTTTTAGCTGTGTGGTAGCGGCTACAAATTTCGCATTGTCAACAGCACGGCCTGCCTCGTTTCACTCTTGTGATTAAGAAGCACGGAGTTGGGCCATATTAATGCGGCGGTCTTTCTGTGCAATAAATTGTTCTTCTGCCGTGGTTACGTTTGTTGTGTTTCGAATTCTAACTGCGTTACCGTTTTGTTGGGAAAGATTTGATTTTATTGGTCGCGGTATTGTTGATGACAATATAGACATAATATGTTTTATTATAACAATATTCGTTAAAATTCGTAACACTCGCACAAAACGAACTCTGACCGGTCAAATTTTGCACACATTTTGAGGTCTTGCTCTACTCTCGATATATGAAAATCAAGCACTTTTCAAACCTAAAAATGATTGTATTTTTATCACATTGCACTTATAGGATAATATTATCATACATATGTCAAGAAAAAACATTCGTTTAAACGTATTTGATATTTTTAAAAAGCAATTATTTTTTTAAAGTAAGAAAATAGTTGTTTAAAAAAATATTAGAAGACGTTGGATAAAATATTCCGTATCTGTATACGACCGTAAAAATTAATGTACCTATCAAAATATTTCTTTTTTTAGAAGCTTCATAATCGCAACGCGCGGTTTCCTTTCGGAAATGGTTTGGTAATTCTTAGTCGTTTAATTACAATTAATAAAAAACTAAACTGCTTAGTCATTAGTGAATGTATACCTTATGAAAATTGGGTTCGTTTACATTTTTTTTGTTCGTCAATTCGGACAGGCAAAGGAAATAGATCCCATACAGCCTATTGTAAACGAACAGCTATGTTTACTACTGCGTCGAGAATGGCACGCAATTATTTTTCTTTTTCATTTATGGCATTGACTAATAGTAAATGATAAATAAAATAATGAAAAATTGTCACATGTCTGTTAACTTCAGTCACATCTTAAAAATATTGCATTTCTTTTAAAAAGAAAAAAAAAACAGAATTGCATTTTTATTTGTTTCTCTAACTTTGTGAAGTGAAACTTTTTTATCGACGTATGGGAGAAATTTTATATTGTAACGTTTTTCTGTTACGCGCCATATTTATTTTGAAGTGTCAAGCGCATAGGAGGGTTATCCATGTGGTGACACGGAGTAAGAATACAATTCGCCACCCCCTATCTTAACCGTGGGTGATCGTAAGAGACGACTTAAGGTAAGGGATATAAAACGCATATAACATCTTTGTAAGAGAAGGAAAACTTGAAACAAAACTCTATACCAACATGTCTGACCAGCGTGGCACGAGCCCAATAGTGGGACATATATGAGCTGAGATTATAAGCGCACGAAGGTAGAGAGAAGAGAAAGAGAGAGGGGGGCCAGAGAGGGAAGGAGAGGCAGAGAGGGAAGGAGAGAGAGAGAGAGGCAGAAAGAGAGAGAAGCAGAGAGGGAGAGAGAGAGTGAGAGAGGGAAACAGGATTTTTAATAGTGGCAGGACCATGCTGTTGACAGTTCTCTGTTTACAGCCGCGGGCCGGTCAGTCGAACATCGACGTCTGAGTAATGGCAATGTGGTATTGGCGCTTCGTTCGGTGAGCGAGAGAGCCGGTAGCCCAAGTGGTTTGGGGATTGTAATGGTAGCCAGCGGCCTAGTTATACCCTTGGTATAGCAAAGATCCATGGGCAGCTGTGACACTTACCATCAGGTGTGCTGCTTGCTCGTTTGCCACCATATAAAAAAAAGGCAGAGAGGGAGAGAGAAAGTGAGAGAGAGGGGGGGAGAGAAGGCGGCAGAGAGGGAGAGCGAGGTGAAGGAGGGAAAGAGAGAGGTAGAGAGGGGGGAGGTAGCGAGGGAAGAAGAGGGAAAGGGAGAGGGAGGGAAAGAGAGAGAGACAGAGAGAGAGAGTAGTTAGCCAAAGTGTCAATTCTGATATGTATACGTACTTTATACGCACACATATTTTTTTTGTTTTTTTTAAAGTGCAATTTTATTTAATATTAGTACCAGATCTTGCTCAATGAAATAATTAAGGCGCTTTATTTATCGTGCATATTATAACATTGACTAATAGTAAATGATAAATAATATAAAATTATGAGGCGTGCATTTTTGGATTTTCCAAGTTATGATTTTAACTTTTCGCGGTATTTTCCAAACAAACCATTAGACCACGTAATGACGTAAGCTGTTAGTTGCCATTGGTTACATCATCAATGGAGGTATAGAATTGATGTTTTTTTATTATCATTTTTTTTATTTATTAATATCATATTTTAATATCCTATATCCTATTCCCGACGACAACAAACTCAAAAACATAAAAATCATAAAAATTGGTGTAGTCGTTCTCGAGTTATAAGTGTTGTAACTAATACAACTTTCTTTTATATCTATATATATATATATATATATATATATATATATATATATATATATATATACATACATATACACACAGTATATATATATATATATATATATATATATATATATATATATATATATATATACTGTGTGTACTCTGTCTCTCTCATTCTCTTCCCCCACTTTCTCTCTCTTCTCTCTACCTTCGTGCGCTTATAATCTCAGTTCATATATGTCCCACTATTGGGCTCGCGCCTCCACCATAATGGGAGGGAAATTGACCTACTATACCACGCTGGTCAGACATGTTGGTATAGGGTTTTGTTTCAAGTTTTCCTTCTCTTACAAAGATGTTATATGCGTTTTATATCCCTTACCTTAGTCGTCTTTTACGATCACCCACGGTTAAGATATGGGGTGGCGAATTGTATTCTTACTTCGTCACCACGCGGATAACCCTCCCATGCGCTTTACATTTCAAAATAAATATGGTGCGTAATAGACAAACGTTACAATATAAAATTTCTCCCATACGTCGATAAAAAAGTTCACTTCAAAAAGTAAGAGAAACAAAAAAATATTTCAATATTTTTAAGATACTGAAGTTAAAAGACATGTGACAATTTTTCATTATTTTATTAGTCAATGCCATAAATGAAAAAGAAAAATAATTGCCTGCCATTCTCGACGCAGTACAAAACATAGCTGTTCGTTTACAATAGGCTGTATTGGATCTATTTCCTTTGCCTGTCCGAATGGATGAACCAAAAAATGTATACGAACCCAATTTTCATGAGGTATACATACACTAATTACTAAGCAGTTAAGTTTTTTATTAATTGCAATTAAACGATAAAGAATTACCAAGCCATTTTCGAAAGGAAACCGCGCGTTGCGATGTTGAAGCTTTTAAAAAAAGAAACATTTTGATACATTTATTTTTACGGTCGTATTCTTGCCAGATCCGAAATATTTTATCCGACGTCTTCGAATTTTATTTTTAATCAACTATTATCTTACTTTAAACAAAATAATTGCTTTTTAAAAATATCAAATACGTTTAAACGAATGTTTTTTCTTGACATACGTACGTATGATAATATTATCCAATAAATGTAATGTGAGAAAATACAATAATTTTTAGGTTTGAAAAGTGCTTGATTTTCATATATCGAGAGTGGAGCCAGACCTCAACGCTTCACTTATGAGGCGTGCAAAATTTGACCCGTCAGAGTTCGTTTTGTGCGAGTGTTATAAATTTTTACGAATATTGTTATAATAAATCATATTGTGTCTTTATTTTCATCAACAAAACCGCGGCGACCAATAAGATCACATCTTGCCCGACAAAGCCGTAACGCAATAGAGAATATGCACGTGACTCCAAAATGAACAAAATATTTTTATTTGTAATCTTTATTGCTTAAAAAACATACCTATACCTACAATTATTTTTGAAATTCATCATTATTTAATTGTGAAATTTAATTATCAAAAATTGACTTTTTTGAAATACGCTCGCAAATATCCAAAACGTGACGCGATTGGTTGTTAAAAACGTGACGTCATCGTACACTCGAGTCTTCTGGTATCAAGGTGTTTCTAGTGATTATTTTGTATCGTTACCCAGTTATTTTATGAGTTATTAGTTTTCTGTGTTCAAGTATTAATCCTTGTGAATGAGAGACTTAACAAACGTCACATTTTGTCCCTGTTCTAATGCCATTATTTTGTATTGCATATAATTCTCTGTATCTGAAACCCAATAGAAAGATAAATAATACATAATTTCGAATTTTTCTCTTACTCTAAGTTATATGTTTTCATTTATAGGTATCCTAGATAACTAAACATATATTACTTTTATGGATAAAGATCCATGTAGGTACCTATTAGATATTGAGAATATATCTTTAAGAACTTTACGTAAACTAGGTAGGTATGTATGTGTACGTCGAAGTTTGTAAGCAAAACAAGTATGTGCATGTAATTAAGGAAAAATGATTCTTTTATGTACTTCATCACTTCTCTAACGTGTTTACTTACGTTAAAATGATCTTCACAACAGTATAACTGCTCAAACACGACACATTGTCTCTTCTCATCGCCTTGCATAATTTTTTTCTTATTTATTACATTTCTCGGCATGAGGAAATATACTTTGTTAGGTGCAGTTTTGATAATATTTTGGCACATAGGAACGACACAATATTTATAATACGGTTTTCTGTTCTTTTCCATGGTAATAAGTTGACTTTACACTCACTTTTTTAATTTTCAATAACTTTATGAACCAAACATGTGTGTGTATTCTGACGTCACAGCAGCGCGCCATAATAGCCGCGTTTAAATCGCCCAAAAATGATAGTGATTTTAATAATTTTTTTTTAGTATAATGGTTTATATTTTGGATGTGTCATATTTATTTTTGATAATGTAATAACTAGTAGAAACGTTTAAAAAAATAAAAATAATCATGCATATTCCTCATTAGAATTCAAAACATTACGAATATAACCACGGCAGAAGAACAAAATATTACACAGGAAGATTGCCGCGTTAATATCCAACTCCGTGCTTCTTAATCATAAGAGCAAAGCGAGGCAGTTCGTGCCGTTGACAATGCAAAATGGTTGAGCAAAGCGAGGCAGCCCGTGCCGTGGACTATGCAAAATGGTCGAGCAAAGCGAGGCAGCCCGTGCCGTGGACTATGCAAAATGGTCGTCAAAAGCGAGACAGCCCGTGCCGTTGACAATGCAAAATGGTCGAGCAAATCTCAGAGCTCAACAATTAGATAATTTTCAACGTGAATGAAGAAAAATTTCGTATAACACAAGGTACTTCTTCGTCTTGCTGGCACGTTATTAAAATGCTTGATTTTTTTATATTAAGATATATTATTCATATTTATTATCATAATAATAAAAATATTTAATAATTTTGAATTAATCGAAACCTGCTCATCTCATTCATACTGTTAGACGGAACGAAGTGTGCCGGGTCCGGTAGTAAGTTAATATAATTTAACTTAAAATTTTGTATATTCTAACTACCTCTATTATACCGCCGTATATAACATCCAGGCAAGAGAAATAAAACTCGTAATAAAACCCTATACTATACCAACACGTCTGATTAGCGTGGTGTAGTAGGTTAACTTCCTTCCTATAATGAAAGGGGCTCCAGCCCAGCAGTGGGACGTAAACGAGCTGAGATGATGACAAATTAAATATTTATATATAATAATGGTATATTTAAAAAAGTATTTAAATAAATACAATAAGCATTAATGCCAATTTTCGCCATCCATTTACTCTCAACATCTACCATTGCGGATATTTTATATAAAAGTCTTAGGGAACGTATCTGAATTATGGGATTTATTGATAAGGCGCGATCTATACTATGCTTAGTTGTAATAATTTGTTAGGGCTTTGTTCAGTGAGGAAAAGAGCCGCAGGATGTTGACACGTTATCGACTAACTTAATGAAGTTTAATGAATGCATTAACAAGGCTTTTTAATTTCCTGTTCGCAAAAAAAAATATTTAAAATCATATTATCGACTTACTACGTGTAAACTAGAGTGCAAGGGAATTTTAGTGTGTAGGTACTACGAAAGGTCACCGAGGCGGGGCGGAAATACAAAAATGGGAATAAATTATTTACCTAATATGGGTACGTTCCCTTCGATACATTAACTTCCTCGTGATGTTTTCTCCTTCTGTTTTAGATCTTGGACTATAGACATTTGGATGGTATTGTGTTACTTTCTATCCATCCATTAGGCCGTAAACGTCCACCGTTGGATGTGGTCCTCCCTCGGAGAATGCCACTCAGAACAGTCATCTTACTATCCAACTTCTTGTTCTATTCGACTCCCTGCGACTCTTAAGATGTTGTCGCTGCGTCGTTCGTTTCGTGGTCGCCACTCGAGAACATTTCTTTCCCAGTGGTTGTCGTTTCGACAATCGATATAGCCTGAACATCGCCACTTCAACGTGCTAATGCTTTGGGCTATGTCGGTTATACCCCTTCTTCTACGTATTGCCCTATTCCAGATTTTATCACGTAGAGAAAAACCGAGCATAGCTCTTTCCATAGCATGCCGAGCTACTTTGAGATCAGTGGTAGACTATATACATAGGTATACAACTAACTAACACAAATTATTATAATTTAGATTTTGAATTTAAATACGATTATGTAGGTACTATTCAATACATATATATATATATATATATATATATACATAGAATCTTTTTTAATTGCTTTATGGTGGGCAAACGAACAAGCAACACACCTGATAATAAGTGGTAGTACCGCTTATGGACTATTGCAATACTAGAGGTCCAGAGGTACAGCTAGACCATTGCCTACCAAACAAAACCCACCCAGAAATTTCGGTTCCAGCTCTCTCGCTCACCAAACGAAACTACATGTTGTTCAGACGTCGATTTTCTGCGAGAATGTGGTACTAGCCCGCGGCTGTAGACATAAAACTGTCAACATTGCGCTATTACTAATATTATCCGGTGTGAAACCAGATAAAGTAAGTTAGTAATATTAATACCTACTCTATATTTTAGCTGAATAGACAAGGATTTAAGTCTTAGTGATAATTTATAGATTATCTACTTACTTTTGTATAACAGTAACTCAATACGTTTCTTTCCACGTTATTATGAACAAAGGGACACACGTGCAGGGATCCGGGCCGCGCGGTGGTCCAATGTTATTGTTTTTAAACGGATCACCATGAAGCAATAATGGATACAAGGCTGAATGATCTATAATTCTATATCATTGCGAGGGTGATTTATTTGTCTATTGCGCGTGTTCGTATTTTGAAATTTCAAAATGGAGGAGTTCAAGTTTGTATATGTATAAAGAAACTGATTGATTAATCAAAATCGAGCCGATGCAACTGAAACTTTGACTGCAGATCCTATTTATAACATAGAAACTCACTAAGAAAGATTTTTTTAGAAATAGCAAAGGGGTTAAATATAGTAGCAAGCTTTGTATAGCAAGAAAAATGGTCCATTGTCTTAAAATTGAGCACAAATTCTTTTCGTGAAACTGATTCTGTATCTTAAATCTTCTGAGTTGCAAATAGAAATTATTTATTCTCTCACATTTGTATATCTAAAACGATAAGTAAAAGTGCAACTTGCGCACGTTTTATCACCATATAATTTTCAATCACTGAGGCCAAGCTTATTGCCATTATTAGTTCCTACATCAAAGTCGTTGTTGAAAATTTTCAGATAATTATTGGAACTTTTTACAGAACAATCAAATTCTGAATAGCGATGTTTTTTGTTACAAAAAGTTCGCGAGTAAAAGAGCCTAAGCGACACATACTTTAAAATAATCATAGAGTTTTTAACTCTTGCTTGGGTAGATTCTCATGAAATGCATCTGACATAGCAATGGAAGATTATTATTATCTTCCTTTTCACAAGGGAGAATCATTATTCGCCTTTTGGCAAGAGAGAATCATTATCCTCCTTTTCGCAAGGCAGAATAATTATTATTCTCCTTTTCGCAAGGTTAGGTCATTATAATCCTGTAAATGTCACGTTTGGCAAGTAGGTTGACGATCACAATTTCTATTATTAATTACTATAATAATTCTTGTGCTGGTTCTTACGATTTCTTGTGGCAAATAAAGACTGGTGATTATAGTATTCGAGTTACCGAAAAGTGATTTTTTTTAATTATCAGATGTGACTATTCAGATGGCGTAGTGGTTAAAATATTAACCTACCGTACCAAATACCCTGGGTCCCAACCAGGATAATACTTTGTGCGATCCTTAAGTTGTTCCTATTTTATGTGTCATTTGTGTAGCTTAATTATATACTTAGTCTGGCCATAAATACTGTTACATTTAAAAATAAACAAAATATTACATTTGAATTTGGAGTCCGTCATTTTTATATGATTGTTTATTGTGTTTTCTCATTTTGGCGCCAATACATTGTACAATATTTTGCGATATTAAAATGGAGTGGGGTGATAAAGGGAACCGAATCGCTGTGATTCCATTACACAAAGTAGATATGGAGCCAATTGCAATTTTTAAAACTCTCCATACGCTTGGTATTAATAAAATGTTTGTGTACCGGACTATTACTAGGTAGGTACAATGAGACCTCCTCTGTTTGTGACAGAAAAAGATCAGCAATGGAGCAGCCAATGGAGACTACTTCGAATAAGGTTTTTATATTTAAATTGTTTTATATTTATATATTAAACTAACATGCTGTAAAAGTAAAAAATGTTATTTGCAATAGAATTTTTTTCTTTGTTACAGTATTTATGTTACATTATTTAGTTACATTATTATTACATTTGTTAAATCTCACCGCAATATTTTTTTTTTGGCGGCCGGCTATGGAGTGACCCTATAGACCCGCCCTACATGTACCTCTCCACGCCGTGCGAGCGGGCCACCGGAACCCGATCTTTGTCTTCGGTGGCCCGCCCGAAATCTCACCGCAATACAAGGATTATTTACTTTAAAAAAAAATAAAAGATCTGTAATTTATATCGATTAATTAATGTGATTTTAAATAAAAAAATGGTCATTTCAAAGATTTTTATGCAACTCCTTTTAGCTTGGATCCTGACGAGCAAAAAAAGATCCAACTTTATGTTTGTTTTGAATAAATTCGATTTGAAATTTAGTAGTGAATATAAAAGAATAGAAAAATGGCAAGTTCCTAATGGTAACGCAACTAAATTATCTTTATTTTTATAATATATCATTAATTACAAATTTTGAATAAATAAATATTTAATGACTTACTCTAACAATCTTCATATCTACTTTAAAATATTAAAGCTGACGTGCTGATTTTCCGTTAGATATAAAATTTAAAATCATTTTATATCAACAAATCAAAACGAAACGAAAAAAAAGTGTTGAATGTATTCATTCAAAGTTTGAGGACACTCAAGTTTCAAATTTCGAATTGTACTTTTTCTATAAGCGTCAAATGGCGCTGCCCTTTTGCCAACGGCAAAGATGGCGACAGATATGCAAATTTTATTCTTCTTATTATTGATTCCGTTCTTTTCAATGGCTAAATTATAAAATGTCTACATTATTAATTCTGCATTAACTAGTCGACCAATGCAAAGTTCCGCAGTGAGCAATAAATTGAAGATTTTATGATTTCTTCATCGTAAATACTTTTATTATGATAGAACTGCAGTTTAAAAAAAAGAGATAAAAATGGCGATGTTTCAAAAAATTATTTTAAATCTCAAACGCTGATGTTTCAATAATGATTTTAATTCTCAAATGATTTTAAATCCCAAATTTACAAGAAGCTGTATATTTGTAAACCGTATTTATTTTACGTCATTAGCTTGCTTAATAACTTTAAAATGAGGGGAAAATCGTAGAATTTGATAAAGGAATAAAGAAGATCTCGCGAGTCGATAGAAAAACAGGCTAGAGAAATATATAAGATACATTATTAATAAAAAGAAGTTATTTAATTGTTTTATTAATATAATTCTTCTTCTTCTTCTTATTTTTATGTATTGGCAATCAGCTACTTAAATGAGCCATTGTTGCCAGTGTCGAGTTATAATTATCTTCATGTTTTTAGTGTCTTCAGATTAGTCATTGTCCGTCAGTAAGTCAAATTGTCGCCATCAACAGTGCTATGGCCACACTGTTAATGGTATCTTGTGAGAATTTTGATGAAAAACGAAAACGTTGTAAAGCACTTTTATATGATATTCACTACATCTCAGCAGTTCCGTCACATCACATTACATAAAATGACATCAAAATTATGTAATATAACACGTTAAAACTCTAAGATATCGAATATAATACAAGAGCACCACATGACGTTTTAGATTCCCGCCAAAAACTCTAATATAATTCACAATACAATAACTATATTTTTATAGACCGCCGATGTGATTAAATCTCTTGTTTTGTCTATGGGCACGCTTATCGTAGATCCATTATCGATCATTGTTTTAAGCATTCAATTCTCCATACTTTTTATTACGCCATTTGGAGTTAGTTATTTAGTTATAGAACCCTAAAAAGGTTTTATTAATAGTTGTAGGACCACGCTGTTGACAGTTTTCTGTATACAGCCGCAGGCTGGTCCGTCTGGGGTAGTACCACACTCTCGCAGAAGATCGACATCTGAGTATAATGGCAATGTGCTGTTGCGCTTCATTCTGTGAGCGAGAGAGCCGAAAGCCCAACTGGGTGGCTTTGGGGATTTTATTGGTAGGCAGCGGTCTAGCTATACCCTTGGTATTGCAAAGATCCATGGGCGGCAGTGACACTTACCATCAAGTGTGCTGCTTGCTCGTTTGCCACCTTAAGCAAAAAAAAATCTATATTGTTATTCACTAGAATCTCGAAGACAGATCAATACCATAAGTCCCTATAAGTCAGATTGGCTATTATCACTGGTATTGTATGTAAATACATAGAAAATATTAGAGTGTAGCGAATTTGATATACTTAACTGTAATTTACTTGTGTTTTCATGCTATGTCAAAATTTGCTGAGGAATTATTGATTTGTTTTTCAGCGCCAAATTAATAGTAACTACCTGACTTACTAATGGACATACGCCATGAATAAATTTGTAAATTATGTAATAAGCTTTAAATTGATGGTTCTGTTGCTAAAGCTGCAATAAAATTAAAAAAATAAACCTGTCAACTGTACCTATTTGAAAATATGAAACGTATAAGATTTATTTAGAATTTTTTAAACTTATTTTACTTGACATTGGCGAAGTTGTGGTTAATCACTCACAGAGGCCATTCATTAAGAAGAAGAAGAAGAAGATTTATTTACCCGCAGCATCAAATAAACACGTTTCATCTTCACCTAACCGCATTAGTAAAGATTACATCTCCGTATTTAAACATTATCTGTAAACAGTGTAAATCAATCGACTCCTATCAAAACTATACGGGCTCCTTCATATTTTATAATACATACTTATGTTACGTTACATTTCATGTGGCTAGCGGATTTCAATTCTTTAGTGCGATTTTTAAATCATCCGATTTAAACTATTCCTACTATGCAAAAATTATGTACACAAAAACATGTGAAATTTAAATTTCTTCCCATTTTTTTTATGAAAAGATGTACCTTGATTCGAACATGCCATGCAATTTGGAGGACATTGCAGCAGCAAGCATTATTTGTAGTTTTCCTTATCTTGTATAGATATTATAAGTAAACATCTTTTATTTTTTAAAACAACTACGTTTAAAAAAGAGATATCTTGTATTTTTAGTTCGTCACCATACACATAATGTAAATGTCCTAGTGTGAATATATGCGCTGCTGCATTGTATAGCTGTCTTTTGTATTAAATACGATATCATACTTACGAGTACATATATGGAATTGTAATCTTAGATGGCAAAAGTTCCTATTTAAGCTGACTCCGCAGGGTATTCGGATACCTCTTTACTTTACCATTATATCCTCTATGTAGCTATGTTGTATTTCTAAGAAGTTCTTATAGTATATAGATCAATGAACAAAAACATCGATGTAATACGGTTTCACTTATCATTTTCTTCGCAAGAAATAAATTATAATTATTATTGGTAATTAAACATTATACATAACACACTATCGCTTACAAAATGCACTAGTTATGCGCAACTATCAGTATTTGTTTTTAAAATCCTATTGTATTTTCATATTTTTATGATTATGACACCAAGCAAGGTTTTCGATGACGTAACCTAACTATGGATTTATTGTCGTCCGTTATTGTCAATATTGTTCGCGCCTTTGTCAGTACCTGTCATTTATATTTTTTTTCTAATTCGGAAATGGACACAGGAAAGAAGGTGCATGCAGCCAGTTCTGTGTGGAACCTGTTAGTGTAAGGTGCAATTTTATTGCTTTATTTCCGAAGTTGCGTCATTTATGCTCGATGATTCGCTTTTGTCTTAAAGTTTTTAGATTAAATATTTTTTTATAATGAAATATCCTTGTAGGAAGTTATTTACAAAATGTGTCTCAGATTTTGACATGGACTTTCGTAAGTATTTTTATATAACTATATTTTAATGGTTTTTATTTTATAAGTACAAGTACATATGTACATGTAATTTAACTTTATTGCAATTTACGAATTACTATGTGATGGTTATATCAATATTTTTTAATAAATACTATTGCGATAGTAAATTGATATGCCAATGATACTGAAATTTTGTAAATATTTACCGATAAATAATTATATTACGTCTTATCTTTCGTTATAAATTTATGATTTGCCAATTAAATAAAATTAACTAATTTCAACTAAGTTTCTCAATTTCTACAAACAAAGTCGTATCGAAGCCATAAATCTATTTTCAAACAATCGTATTTAGTCTAAGTGCTCGCCATAGCAATCGTAAAACATAATATTCGCCCTCAAATTCATAAATGGAATGCGCGGAATCCAATCGAACAATTGTTTATGACACCTAATAAATGAAGTTTATAAGCTATATTATGAACTTTTGGCGGGAATAGAAAAGTGTCGTGTATTATCTTAGTGTTTTAACGTGATATATTAAAAAATTTTGATGGCATTTTATGTAATGTTATGCGAAGGGATGTAATGAATATGATATAAAAATGCTTTATTAATGAATAAAAATAATTAATGACTGATATTAAGTTACTAAAGACGTGAAAAACTGATGATTTGTGAAGAAAATTAAAACTCGACACGGACATAAAAGTAGCTATTTACCAGTACAAAAAAAAACAAAACAAGAAGTAGCTATATTATTGCTTATAGCCAGTAGTGATTGGGGAATATTTTTATTTGCAAATAGTGATTGGAAAATATATTCCTTGCTTAGCTGCCTATTTATTTAAAATTACACAGGTACATACAACAAAATTAAATAATATGGATATTAAATATTAGAAACTTCCAATAAAATACCTAATAACAGTTAATTTTGATATTCCTAAAACATTTTTATTAGATTCACACGAAACTGAAACATAAATTGTAACTACGTTACAGAATCTTTCAACTTAATTAGGTAATTTATATCAAAATCTAAGCCTTCTATTCGTTTCAGTATTGGCACACGTAGAAATAGCAAATGACAATGTACCTAATAAATTAAAAAAAGATAGTTTACCATTTTTAATTCATGGAAATTATTTTAAAATATTTATAGCTACATTACCGCGAGGGAATAAATTTAATTCTTGTTTTTAAATAACATATTGTTAGCTTCACAGCTTTATTTTAAAAATATATTCAACGGGACCCACCTACCATATCAAAGGCTATTCAAAACAAAAAATAACCTTAAGTATTTACCAGATACGCATTTTATAAAGCTGCGTCAAATGGCATATATTTTATTTTTAATTATTTTTTAGAGTTTTTTTTAAGGCAATTTTAAGGCAAAACCTTGCAGTAAAGCAAAAATCAATCCTTGTATTGTGATACGAAATTACAAGCAATGGACATAAATTACATCCAGACTCAGAATAAAAATGCGTGAATCCCTCAAAGTATTGTTCTGCATGGGAATCGCACTCGTGCCATTTAGCACAATAGGTAGAACCTGTGCATTTTATTAAAATATCATTCTGCCTAAAAGTACACTTATCATCGTAAAAGTACCCAACAACTCGTACTTATTAATTCCCCCACGAATAATAACAGACATACAAAATAAGTCCTCATTTGTAAGTATTAGGCGGATTGCATAATTCATGCGCTGTTGTTTTCCCGCCGAAACTCTATGGTTTGTATTTTTTTTTTGTGAGACAAGGCATAAGTATGAAGTGCGATGCTGCCATGAATATGCATAACGTCGTTAGTAAGGTTGATTATAATTTTTGTATGCATAATTTAGAATTAAAAATATGTTACGGTAGGTAATGATTTGGTCAAAAGTGAAACTTGTATGTACAGTGAAACATGTGTAGTTATATACATCAAACGCTTATGTATAGATATAGAACTGAGTTTGTTACATATATTTATTTATATACTAATTATGAAAACTAAAAGAGTTAGTTAAGTCTCAATCTTCTCAAGAACGCTTACCTATATTAGTCTAGCCAACAAGTTCAAAAACGTGTTAAATAGAAATAAAGCTCCTAAAAATATATGCGCTATCTCATTCAATTCGGAATGACGTCTAGAAAAAAAATTTAAAGGGTTTATATGTGTGTATGTGCTAATAAAAAATTGCGATTGCTATTAACAAAATAACATAAAAAATTAATGTATTTAGTTTTTCATTAATAATATCTAAAATAATGATATTTAACGAATTTTGAAAAGAGATTCTAAAAGAGGAGGCAAATTCCAATAAAAAAGTCCCAACTCCCGGAACTCTATCTCTATATCTATAATTTTTTTTAACGCTGAATATAGGGCTCCGCGGGGTTGTTACGGCATAGGCGCGCCGTCTAAAAAGCCGGTATATTACCTAAAATATTTTTTATAGTATTAAATAACAATTTAAACATTTGAATAAATTATGGTCTAATCTAGACACATGAATGAAAAAAACCTCGGTGAAAAAAAAATTATATCGATTTATCAAAAAGTTAATTAACAATTTTTTTTCCAATCTCAGTTTTTATAAATTATGGCATAAAAGCTTAAATAATTGGTCTATAAATTTTCGCTTCGTGGAGCTCTTCTCATTTAGATACTTAACAAAGAAATGCAAAAAAAAATAAAGTTTATTATTTTGTTAATTAATTTTTTTTAAAAAATTAACCCAAAATGAAATTTCAAAAGGGGCTTATGAAAAAAAAATTTTTTAGTAATATCTTATTATTGCTATTTTGCATCTAATATAGGTATTAATTAAAATTGGAATAAAAATTTTTACGTCATTTGTTAAGAAATTGTTTATAAACAAAAAGACTATTTTAAATTTTTTCTCCCATCTTATTGCATAGGTGAAATAATGATTTATAAAAAAAATATTCTTAAATAATTTTTTTTATGATTTATAATCGTTTTTTTATATGTATTTCAATTGTTTAAATAATTACTTGAGAAATACTTTTATTCTTAAAAATCATCATTGATTCAATGGATTAACAGAGAAATATTTTTTTATTATGAAGCCCTATGCCAATTTGTCTAATCAGCGTGGTACAGGGCTGCAGCTAGAGTTGAGTTTGAGGTAGGGCAGCATTGGTTACAGGTAGAGCGGAAGTAGAAAAATTGTCATAATTGATCTCCCCTCGAAAGCACGTACTCCTAAATCAATCACCGTGTATATCACTGACCTCTCAATCAGTGATGATTATCTCAAACTATGAACAAACAATTTAATTATAAAAATTTGTCTTAGTGTTTGGTATTTTTAAGGTAGCTAAGTATGCATTGAATTTTTTACAATAAACTGCCTAAAGATATCCGAGATATGCCAATGAATAAGTTCAAAAAGGCTATCAAAAACAGACTGTGCAGAAAAGGATATTACAGCATTTCGGATTATCTAAATGATAATACGGAATGGTTATGAGCAGCTCCTCTCTCAGCAATTGCCCTTTTAATGTTTATCTCTTACTCTTACTCTTGTATTATTTGTATTGTCTTAATTGTACAGTGTAGCGTGTTTTGCCTAACGAGTTATGTATTTATTTATCCAAGCTATCTGTTTCAAATTTATAGATTATGGTGTGGTCATGCTCACTGAAAAGGTCTCTGCTTGCGGTAGCTACGTGGAGCGGGTCTCTCCCTTCCCTCCAATGTGGTTGAGGGGCGTGATGGCTGCTCTAATAGTTAACTCGTGATCGGGTGCCGCTTGTGGGATCTGGTCCAGCCATTTTTCTTTCTTTTTTGTTTATAAATATTCTTAGTTTAATTTTGTATTATATACAAAATTTAAAAAAATGAATCTTTACTCGAGGGGCATATCACTGGAGCTAACATAAATTAACCATGTAACCGACGACGACCGAAAAATGACGAGCCCACTGAGTTTCTTGCCGGATCTTCTCAGTATGTGGCTGCTTTCCGATCCGGTGGTAGATTAATTAAATTTAATTTAAAACACAATGTAAAATTGACAATATGTAAGTGCCCCTATGGGGCTTATGCAAAATAAATGATTTGATTTGATTTATCTTATATTGTGGAGGACGCTCGAGCCCAACACTAGGACTTAAAATGAGCTGAGATGATGATGTTGACGATAAAATTAATAAGGTTTTGAAAATAATTGCTATCAAATTCATAGGAGTTTATTTTTTTTCCTTCATTCCTCCGCTAAAGGCATAAGCAAAAAATTTTTAAACATTTCGACCTGAATATATTTTTTTCGGCCTGCTCTTATCATAGTTACTTGTGATCGATACAATAAATACTCATTTTTTAACGTACATAATGCAAGAGTTATTTGCTTTAGTTTTATAACCGGCCGTCTGCCTCCCGTCAACCCTACTTGAGAATGTAATTGTTGACCAGACGGCATCAGATGAAGTTGGCCTATGTCGATATAAAGCTTTCAGTCGTTATTTACGACATCCACTAGCAAAGTAAGGGTTGGTAGCCGCTACTACACAGCTGTTCTATCAGATTTAATTATTTTTATTACATAATGTTTTTCGAAAGTTATTTATACCCTAAAACTGAGACAAAAAAAGTTTTAATTTATTAGTTATACAGTTCATTTTTTATAACTCATATCTTTTTTTTTTGTTTACAGCGTGTCGTAAAGACAGCAAGCCGCTCGACGCGGCGGCCATTATGAAGGAGAAAAGTAAAAATGCTGCGAGGTCGCGACGTGAGAAAGAGAACGCGGAATATTTGGGTTTGGCGAAACTTCTACCTCTCCCATCGGCTATCACGTCACAACTGGACAAAGCGTCCGTTATCAGATTAACCACTAGCTACTTGAAATTACGGCAGGTCTTCCCTGATGGTGAGTTTTATTTTACCATACTTATTGCAAATTTGAGGCTTGTGGGATCTAATATTATTATATTCGACAATTTAGAAATCAATCATACTGTAGCCAATACTTACTAAAAATGCTATATATACATTTTTAAATAAAATAAATTGTCTAAAAAGAACAACAACGACACAAATGAAAGCAAAGGCAAAGTTAATAATACGTAAGTCACCTATTTTTTATCTATATTAATAAATGGAGAACCGGTTTATTTTCTGTTCAGTTATACAACTAAAATTGCTGCACCGATCGGAATAATACTTATACCATAAGATGCAGTGCGTTTCGGAGAAGGTTTTAGTATATGATGTGTTGGTTATTCTCCAAAGGAAGGAAGCGGGCTGGAGACAGCTAGTGATCTATATTCATATATTAATAATCATCATCATCACAGCCCATAAATGTCCCACTGTTGGGCTCGGGCCTCCTCCGTGATGGGATTGCAATTGACCTACTATACCGCGCTGGTCAGACGTGTTGGTATAGGGTTCTGCTTCGAGTTTTCCTTCTCTCGCTTAGACGCTATATGCCCTCTATGTCTTAGTCTCGTACGATCACCCACGGGTAAGATATAGGGTGGTGAATAGTATTGTTACTCCGTCACCACACGGACATATTAATAATATTTACAATATAAATAATTGTAATTAGTACCTATATGAATTACTCTGGTAAAAATTGTTCTAACTTATCTTCATTTGTATCGTATTCTATAAATGCTTCTTTAGTCGATGGGAGCCGACTTTACACGAAGCGTTACATACTCATAGCTGGCCATGACGGCTCTTCTTTTTCTTATTTTTATGTATTGGCAATCAGCTACTTAAATGAGCCATTGTTGCCAGTGTCGAGTTATAATTATCTTCAAGTTTTTAGTGTCTTCAGATTAGTCATTGTCCGTCAGTAAGTCAAATTGTCGCCATCAACAGTGCTATGGCCACACTGTTAATGGTATCTTGTGAGAATTTTGATGGAAAACGAAAACGTTGTAAAGCACTTTTATATGATATTCGCTACATCTCAGCAGTTCCGTCACATCACATTACATAAAATGCCATCAAAATTATCTAATATAACACGTTAAAACACTAAGATATCGAATATAATACAAGAGCACCACATAACGTTTTAGATGCCCGCCAAAAACTCCCCCATGACGGCTCAATATCATTTAATATCAACAAAATAAAGTGCACAGCGCACGTAAAAAAGTTTTCACTTCAAAATATAGACAAACCGCTGAACTACTTGCTAAATCTTCTTAATGGCGGTTGCGAACAGATCTAGTGGTAATTTATCGTATTAATTTAAGGTAAAATATTAATAAATCATCATCATTATTATCCTGCTCTTATTCCAATTACTTAAGGCGACACAATATGTACTAATCTTCCATTGTACATATTGAAAAAGGTATTGGCAATAGTTTTATGATCAACCGCCTGTCTGACATCAATCAACACTACTTGCGAATGTAATTGTTGACTAAAGGACATCAGGTGGAGTTGAGCAAGGTCGATAGAAATCTCTTAGTCATCGTTTACGATATCCACGAGCAATGTAAGGGTTGGTAGTATTCTTAGTTACGACCATATAGCAATTCGGGTCTTATTAATGTTGCAGAAAAAAAACACATATTGATATAAAGCATATTGATAACTGAAAACTTTAATCAACATCATTTCTGCTTATATTACTTTCACTACTGGCCTTAAACCTCCTCCACAAAACGAGAGAAATTGACCTATGCCACGCTGATCAGACGTATTATTATAAGTTTTTTTCGAATTATTCTTCTCTTGCATAGATGTTTTATGTACTTTTTTATTATATTGTATCGCTTAGTCGGTTTATAATACAACCACGAGCACGATAGAGTATGGTAAAATATATTCTTACTCCGTCACTAGAGAAAATATTTATAATAGGGGTAGTAAATAAATACTATTCATTGTGCAGGTCTTGGAGACGCCTGGGGCGCGGCACCGCCACCTCCACAGCCACGGGAGCTGTCTATTAGAGAGCTGGGCTCACATTTGCTGCAGACATTGGATGGATTCATCTTCGTAGTGGCGCCTGATGGGAAGATCATGTATATCAGCGAAACGGCATCCGTACACCTTGGACTGAGTCAAGTAAGGTGGTTTTTTTAACTTATAAACGAGTATGGTATTTGATTTTATTGAAGAGAAACTTATTATCGGAGGGATCAAATTTTAAATCACAAAGTGGCCTGATAGTTGGCGTTACGATGCGGTTGATAGGGTCGAGGATTAATTCAACACCCGAGAAGAATCCGACCGCGTGAGGGGGACGTCCCGGCAGCAAAAGTTGCCAGAGAATCGACTCGAAACGTTACCCGAAATTGTAACCCGCTAGATGGCCCACTGATGACAAAAACCGGTTACCAATTTCCACATGGTGATAGAGATGTACATGTACGGTAGTTTATGGGATCGCACGCCGTCCCGTCCGTTGCCCCGGACGGATTAGGCATGATCTAATAGTGGTAGGACCACGCTGTTGACAGTTTTCTGTCTACTGCCGCGAGCCGGTCCGTCCGGGGTAGTACCACACTCTCGCAGAAGATCGACGTCTGAGTGGTGACAAGTATCCTTTAGGTTTTGATTCCCTTGCAAGTAGTTGCGAGTTTGAAAATATGCGGCTTAAATTGCTATTTCTTTTGATTGCGTTGACATAGAAGTTTGATTTTGTTACAACTTAAAGGTATTATAGACCTGAGTATTTGATACGAATTTATATTTAATACCCTCTACACGTTCAGGTGAAAAGGGGTAGTGAGTTTAAAATTATTAAAAATATTTTTTATATTATGATGTAATCAAAAATTTACAGTTTTCACAATTTTTCCTTTATCTGTGCTATAAGACGTTGCTTCGTACCAAATTTCAAGATTCTGAATTCACGGAAAGTATCCTGTAGGTTTTGATTCTCTTGCCAGTGTCGAAAATTTGCATAAATTTGCGACATAAACAGATGTATCTTTTGATTGCATTAGCTTAGTAGTTTGATTTTTTTCACAGCTCCAAGGGACAGTAGACCTGAGTATTTGATATAAATTTCAGCTTGATACCTCCACGCGTTCCTGAGAAAAAGAGTCTTGACAGACAGACAGACGGACGGACGTACAACAAAGTTATCCTATAAGGGTTCCGTTTTTTCCTTTGGAGGTACGGAACCCTAAAAAATGTGGCGATTTAATAGGATTTTATTTTATGTACATCGTCTATTTGGTAAGCTAGTAGTTTTGTATAATTATTTTTGTTACAGGTAGAATTAACAGGGAATTCAATATATGAGTACATTCATCATGCTGATCACGACGAAATGACAGCTGTGTTAAGTCTCCAGCATCCACACTCTTACTTAGGTCATTCAAATCTTGGGTGAGTGAGGAACAACTTTCTTCATAATGTTTGCGAGTATTACACATTTCAAATAAATCTATTTTTAACGGCTTTTATCGCGTTTGTGTTTGATTTTTCTATTTCACGATGTTTTGAACTTTAGCGGTCATGTTCAATTACTTGGGGGCGATACAATATGTACTCTTCTTGCATAGTACGTATTGTAAAAATTATTGGCAATAGTTGTATGACCAGCCGCCTGTCAGACGTCAACCCTCCTCGGGAATATAATTGTTGACCAAATGACATCAGATGGAGTTAGCCAAGGTATCTATAATGCTCTTAGTCGTCTTTTACGACATTCACGAGCAAAGTAAGGGTTGGGTGTATTCGTAGCCGCTACCACACAGCTAGATCAAGGACTTCCAATAAGCTATAAATGCTGTACAATAATAGAAACGTCAGGCAATTAAAAATCAATTAGCAACACGATAGAATCCGTAAAAATATGTAGCTTTACTTATTTTTTTTTTATTTATACAAAAAATACATAATTAATTAGTTAATAATACATACATGGACAATTTTTATCTAATTTTATTTTTTAGGAACCCAGTGGGTGGAACGTGGGGCCCCGCGGTGGACATCGAATGCGAAAGAGCTTTTTTCATCAGAATGAAGTGTGTACTCGCTAAAAGGAATGCTGGTCTCACAACTTCTGGGTATAAGGTAGGTATTTTATATTTAAAATTGCTTTACTCTGAGGATGCCAACGGAACTCTCTTTGGTTGTCCATCCATCGGTCTGTCTATTAACAGTGTGTACTCTTCTTCTTCTTGTTTTTATGTATTGGCAATCAGCTACTTATACGAGCCCTTTTTGCTAGAGTCGAGTTATGATCTTCACGTTAGAAGTCTCTTCAGATTAGTCATTGTCCGTCAGTACCTAAGTTTAATCGTCGCCATCAACAATCCTATGGCCACACTGTTAATGGTACCTTGTGGGAATTTTGATGGAAAACGAAAACGTTGTAAAGCACTTTTATATGATATTCACTGCATCCCAGTAGTTCTGTCACATCACATTACATAAAATGCCATCAAAATGATCTAATATAACACGTTAAAACACTAAGATATCGAATATACTACAAGAGCAGTATATGACGTTTCAGATTCCCGCCAAAAGTCCCAGTGTGTACTCATCAACTGCAATAATTAGAAAAAATAATATAAAAACTATTATATATATGTATTACTATTGCCAACATAATAAAAATAAAATTAACTTCAATATTAAAAAGTATTTATACATCTTCATTATTAGAACGCATGAGAGACGTGTTTTTTTTATATATTTTTTTTGAAATTCTACTTTTAATGGAAGGCTCTGAATTGCTGGTCAACAACGTTTTTGTGCGAAGTAAATTTCGCGGGGAAAGGCAAAGTGTATAACAAATATGCAATAAAGACTATTAAAATTAAAAAGATTTTAAGAACACATTATAAAAAAGATCTTAAGAGACTGCGCTTAAGATCTTTTTCTTGCTAATTTAAGAATAATGAGACGTACGCTCTTCTCGTATTCATAATTTTACATAAATAAATGAACGATAAATGCTGCTCTATGCTATACAAAATTGATTAGTGAATAAAATGCTTACCTGTAAAAAAAAGAAATATTTCTAGCATGTCTATTTACGACATACCTTTTTTTTCACTATATAAAACTTTTATTTTATTTTTATCATTGTATCTTATATTTTCTTTCGTTTAAGTAAAATAAAATGCAAAAAACATATAAGCTCTGATCATAAATTACATAGTCAAACATAAAATAGCTAAAATTTTTCTTCTCAAGCTGACAATAAAGTTTACCGTCTACTATAGTGCATTGCTCCACTCACCAATTTCATTAATTGCATTAATACAAATAAATCCTTACAATTCCTCACCCTATAATTCCTAGTTACCCCCACACTTGAGTATAATAGGGTCCCTATGGGATATGAATATGCACGCGACCGTATTGTTTTAAGATTCAACTCAAATTGGGCGAATCATAAATACTTGTTGGCATTATAGGCACGTGTACGTTGCGTAAAAAAAATAAAAACGTGTGTTAAATAAACGGACAGATTAAAAATATGACTGTCATTGATTTATAAAAAATAAACATTCCTTGTTTTTTTTATTTATTTTGACAGTCATTGAATTACGGGGAGTGGTTTGAGAAACTGTTTGACTCGGTACCACCGTAGCAGGGTTCATTCATATCAACTGAAAACGAGACGGTCCTCGACTATACATTTTCACATCATTTCTCCCACATACCTGCAGGAACTGGAATGAACTATCTGCTGTTGTATTTCCCGAGCGTTATAACATATCTGTCTTTATACGAGGTTTTAAAGGAGTACTTTTTCACTGTAGGCAGCGGCCTAGCTGTGCCCTTAGTATTACTAAAATTCTTGTGTCAACAATATACCCTATACCAGGGGTCGGTAACCTGCGGCTCGCGAGCCATATTTTAGCTTTAGTTCTATACGCAAAAAAATATTTTGTAAAGAAAACATTTAAAAATGGTTCTGATTTGATTAACGAGGATTAGGTACAAATTATACGGTACAAACCCGACTAGAAATTTTTTCGTCTTCCTTAGCAGGACCGGACCGGGCATGCCCGATCTGGACCAGATAAGGTATGTAACGCAGAAGATATATCTGGACCCGATCAGGAAAACCATATCGGGTCCAGATCAGGCATTCCTGATCGTGTCCAGATCAGTCGTTCCTGATCGGGTCCGGATGAAATTTTACTGGTCGGAACCAAATCAATCATCTGCGTTATATATCTTGCCTGATCCAAAACGAGTATGCCCAGTCCGGTCCTTTTAAAAAAACATGAATATCTTAAAGAACATGTTTAATAGGTAAAAATATAAATTAATATATGACGTAGGCACCGAATGCAGTACTATATTCTTATCATAGAGAGTCCCAGTGAGCCGTTCCGATTATGGCGCAACCACCAGATGCTAACGACTGCAACTATCGCCTGAAATTGTCATTCATGACCTGATCGATCTGTTTTAATCTGATTCGATAACAACTAATTTAATATTAGGCCATGTCATTACGCTTCGGAGAATCTTAACACCGCGATTCAAATAATGACGTCATTTTACTAACGCCATCTATTTAATATGACCCAAAACATTAAATGTTAGAATGGTTGTCACAATATAATATTTCTATCTATCTATGTTTTCAAATGTTAGGTACATTTATATATATATATATATATATATATATATATATATATATATATATATATATATATATATATATATATATATATACTTTAAATATAAATTATTTTTATATTATTAATTAAACATTATTATTATTATTAAATACATATGATTAATTAAAGATTTCAGATTAATCTCCTCTGACGCAAATACAATTTCACCGTGGCATAAATATGACAATCATGTCACTTTTTTGAATTTTGATTGATATTTTTTTTTGTGTTACGAAAACTGTTTCTGGTTCTGATATACTACAAGCCTTACTATATACTATACTTGATGATATTTCACATCAGGCTATCCTTATTTGGTCCTGATCTGGTATGCCTTACCATACTTAATGATATTTCACATCAGGCTATCCTTATTTGGTCCTGATCTGGTCCTGATCCGGTATGCCTTACCATACTTAATGATATTTCACATCAGGCTATCCTGATCTGGTCCTGATCCGGTATGCCTTACCATACTTGATGTTATTTCACATCAGGCTATCCTGATCAGGACCAGACCTGGTCCTGATAGGGTTTGCCGGATCCGGCATGCCTCATTCTGTCCTGATCGGGTCCTGATCCGGTATGCCTTACCATACTTGATGATATTACACATCAGGCTATCCTGATCAGGACCAGACCTGGTCCTGATAGGGTTTGCCGGATCCGGCATGCCTCATTCTGTCCTGATCGGGTCCTGATCCGGTATGCCTTACCATACTTGATGATATTACACATCAGGCTATCCTTATTTGGTCCTGACCTGGTCCTGATCTGGTATGCCTTACCATACTTAATGATATTTCACATCAGGCTATCCTTATTTGGTCCTGATCTGGTCCTGATCCGGTATGCCTTACCATACTTAATGATATTTCACATCAGGCTATCCTGATCTGGTCCTGATCCGGTATGCCTTACCATACTTGATGTTATTTCACATCAGGCTATCCTGATCAGGACCAGACCTGGTCCTGATAGGGTTTGCCGGATCCGGCATGCCTCATTCTGTCCTGATCGGGTCCTGATCCGGTATGCCTTACCATACTTGATGATATTACACATCAGGCTATCCTTAATTGGTCCTGATCTGGTATGCCTTATCATACTTGATGATATTTCACATCAGGCTATCCTGATCTGGTCCTGATCCGGTATGCCTTACCATACTTGATGTTATTTCACATCAGGCTATCCTGATCAGGACCAGACCTGGTCCTGATAGGGTTTGCCGGATCCGGCATGCCTCATTCTGTCCTGATCGGGTCCTGATCCGGTATGCCTTACCATACTTGATGATATTACACATCAGGCTATCCTTATTTGGTCCTGACCTGGTGCTGATCCGGTATGCCTTACCATACTTGATGTTATTTCACATCAGGCTATCCTGATCAGGACCAGACCTGGTCCTGATAGGGTTTGCCGGATCCGGCATGGCTCATTCTGTCCTGATCGGGTCCTGATCCGGTATGCCTTACCATACTTGATGATATTACACATCAGGCTATCCTTATTTGGCCCTGACCTGGTCCTGATCCGGTATGCATTACCATACTTAATGATATTTCACATCAGGCTATCCTGATCTGGTCCTGATCCGGTATGCCTTACCATACTTGATGTTATTTCACATCAGGCTATCCTGATCAGGACCAGACCTGGTCCTGATAGGGTTTGCCGGAACCGGCATGCCTCATTCTGTCCTGATCGGGTCCTGATCCGGTATGCCTTACCATACTTGATGATATTACACATCAGGCTATCCTTATTTGGTCCTGACCTGGTGCTGATCCGGTATGCCTTACCATACTTGATGATATTTCACATCAGGCTATCCTTATTTGGTCCTGACCTGGTCCTGATCCGGTATGCCTTACCATACTTAACGATATTTCACATCAGGCTATCCTTATTTGGTCCTGATCTGGTCCTGATCCGGTATGCCTTACCATACTTGATGTTATTTCACATCAGGCTATCCTGATCAGGACCAGACCTGGTCCTGATCGGGTTTGCCGGATCCGGCATGCCTCATTCTATCCTGATCGGGTCCAGATACATGATCTGGTTGAACCATACTTTTTTTCTAGTCGGGAAGTAGTACAGCATTGAAACGTGATCTCTAAACGTCGGACTCATAAAAAGGCTCAAAGTCGCATGGATAGCGCTATGCTCGGTATTTCTCTACGTGATAAAAGCCGGAATACGGAAATCCGTAGAAGAATGGGTGTAACCGACATAGCTCGAAGAATTAGCTTGACGAACCGACAACCATTGGGGAAAAAAGGTTCTCGAGTGGCGACCACGAATCGGACGACGCAGCGTAGGACGACCCCCCACTCGGTGGACGGATGACCTCATCAAGGTCGCAGGAAACCGTTGGATGCAGGTGGCACAGGACCGTTACAGATGGCATTCTCGTGGGGAGGCCTATGTCCAACAGTGGACGTTTACGGGCTGATGGATGGACGGAAGGTACAAATTTATGTTGGCAAAAAAAAATTGTAGCTCTTTAAAAACTTTTATAAATTCTAATTTTTGACTCTTCCGACTCAAATGGTTGCCAATCCCTTTTTTATTTTTTTATCCGGTGCTCTCGGTGCGGGGTGACGGAGTGGCGGCGCATGACCCCATAGACCCACCGTGCAACTCCTCTCTTCGCTATGCGAGCGGGCTACCGGTACGAATAAACCGCATATAACATCTATGCGAGAGAAGAAAAACTCGAAACAGAACCCTATAACAACACGTCTAACCAGCGCGGTATAGTAGATTAATTTCCCTCCCATTACGGAGGAGGTCCCAGCTCAACAGTGGGACATTTATGAGCTGTGATGATGATGATCAATATATTTATATGGCTATTTAGATATGTATAAGTATGGTAGCGGCTAAGAATACTACCAACCCTTACTTCGCTCGTGGGTGTCGTAAAAGACGACTAAGAGCTTTATATCGACTTGAGCCAACTTCAACTGATTTAATTTGGTCAATAATTACATTCCTAAGAACAGTTGACGTCAGACAGCTGGCCGATCATAAAACTATTGCCAATAACTTTTGCAATATGTACGAATAAAGAGGAGTACATATTGCATCGATCACAAGTAATTAGAATGAGAGTAGGAGAATGATGATTACTATGTTCCTAGGTAATCCATTGTTCCGGTTATCTCCGTGTGCGGCGGTTCAGCGAGGGCTCAGCACCACTCGGCTTGATCGCCGTTGGACACTCGCTCCCACCATCAGCCGTCACAGAATTGAAGCTTCACTCTAATATGTTTATGTTCAGAGCTTCATTGGATATGCGGCTGGTATTTTTAGATGCCAGGTATGTATACTATAAATAATTAGATAATTTAGTTAACCCATGTAGTGACGAAGAAGAATGCACTACTAAAAAAGATAAAGAATCGATCTTTGCAATAAAAAAAAATGATTTTTTAAATCGATTGACTCGTTCCGAATATTTCAACTTAAAAAAAAACGATATTTGATATTTACCTAATGACTTCTAATGCTTACGCGAGTATTACACATTTGAAATAAAACTACTTTTACGGATTCTATCGCGTTTGTATTTGATTTTTAATTTCCCGACGTTTCGAACACTTTACAGTGATCATGGTCACGGGAGGACTGAGGTGTCTGAATATGTCATTGTTATTACAGAAATGAGATATTTGTTATTTACCTATCAAAAATCTTCACAAACTTTCACATTTATAATATTAGCAAGATTTTCACATCCCAACTAGTAATAAAAAACCCCATGTGGGTTTATTTGTTTTCTTTTTTTTACGCTTACATGTCTAAACCATAAAACTGATTTTAAAAATTCTTTCATTAGTAGAAAGCTACATTATCAGCGAATAACACAAACGATAACTCCATATTTCTGCGAGAAATGGCTCCTACGCGGGTCAAGGCGCAGAAATTTGCTAGTAACTAAAAATAAAACTATTTTTACTAATTTTATCGCGTTCGTATTTTACTTGGCCGACATTTCAAATACATTTCAGTGTTCATTGTCACAGAAGGACACAATATTAAACCACTGTACTTGTAAAGTTCGCTTTAAAAGTACAAACGTATATACGCTTCGGTCTCATACAAGAATTTCTTAGAACAACCATTGTTGTAGTTTTACGCTTTCTTGATTGGCATGAACTAATAAATGTTGAACTTGGTCGAGGTGAGTATTTCCAATGTCGCCGACACACCGATATAACATCGGTGGTAATACTTTTTTATTGCTTATGATGGTAAACGGGCAAGCAGCACACCTGATTGTAAGTATTGCTGCCGCATATTGACGTTTATAATACCAGAGGTACAGCTAGGCCCCTACCAATCGAAACCCCTTCAGAAAATTGGGCTTCCTGCTTTTTCGCTAACCGAATAAAGCGCAAATTGCCACTGCTCTGATGTCGATTTTCTGTGGGAGAGTGATACTATTCCGGACGGAACGACTATAGACAGAAAACTGTCAACAGTGTGGTCGTACTTTTTTTTTTTTGATAACGCAGTGGTCCGAAATGCATGACGCACTTACTCCTCGGATGGGAAGTGTGGGACTCCTAGCCTAGGGCTAGGTTACCCACTAAAACGCATCCACTGCGATTGCTGTTAGCCTAGGGGCTATGACAGCGTAACCGATCTGTGGGTGAGCGCTGAGGGCTCTCAACCCGAGTGTGGTCGTACCACTACTATTAGTATTATATCAATAAAAAAAATGGTGATCATAATCTTCAAAAATATAAGGATATAATGGAAGTGAACGTAAGTGTGATAGCAGATATAATATATAAAGTAAATTTTTGCGGAAACAAATGCGAAAGAATCAGAGTTAACACAATATTTTTATTGTGTTTAAATGCAATTTTAATTTAATTGATATTCAAGATTTAGTCATCATCATAATCTCAGATCTCACTGTTGAGCTGAGCCTCCTCTATAATAAAATGGAAATTGACGCTGGTAAGACGGATTATTATAGGGTTTTATTTTGAGTTTACCTTCTTTTACATAAAAGTTATATGTACATATATTATATGCCTTAGTTGACTTTTTTAATGCATCTAGGGCTAAGATGAGTGATGAATGTTTTTTCCGTCATCACATTGGAAAAGGCTGGCCGGAAAACTTCCAAAAAATTCCCGGCCAGCGTAAAAGAAATTAAAATTGGTTAGACCAATTTTAATTTCAGTCACATACACGCGCGCAAAAGATTTATTTATATACAAAGATTACAATGGTAACGATATAGAAAACTGTATTACTACTTATCATCATCATAAAACTACTTTTCCGTGTGATGACGGAGTAAGAATACTATTCACCACCCCATATCTTACCCGTGGGTGATCGTAAGAGACAACTAAGGGATATAAAACGCATATAACATCCATGCGAAAGAAGGAAAACTCGAAACAAAACCCTATACCAACACGTCTGACCAGCGCGGTATAGTAGGTTAATTTCTCTCTCATTACGGAGGAGGCCCGAGCCCAACAGTGGGACGTTTATGGGCTGTGATGATGATGATGAAAACTACTACCTACAATTAAAATCAGTTCAAAATCACATTTCTAATCAAATACAGACTGATTTATTTCATATTAAAAAAAAACATCGACACATTTGGAAAACAACTACAGTTATAAATTAACGATACAATAATACGTTCTAAAAATAAAATCAATATAGGTAATAGTTTCACATAACACAGTGCAATGATATATAATACAGTTGTGTCGACACAAATGGAAAACGCTCCATTCGGGCATTATTCGTTAGCGAAACCTTATGAACCATTTCGTTCCAGCCGATGCATATACATAATATGGTCACAATCCACGGTGAATTTAACTTGAGATAGTTATAAAGAATTCAGATTGAATATTCACTATTGGATACTAATTTCATATACATATCATGTATAAAAAGCAGTGACAGATTTAGATTCGATGGCGCCCAAGTTAATATATAGCTTAACCAAAATATTTTTAATTCCTATGTGTTAGATATTTTAAATTAGTACTTACATTATTAATTATTTTTACTAAAGAATTTTACTTGTTTAAAATTGTAAAAGGAAATAAGTAGCAAATAAATTTTGTCTTGCAATTAGTAAAATACGAAACGATTTAAAATTTTCGCCAATTTATAAAATTTTGGCGGCTTTAAAAATTTACTGCCGTAGACCCAGGCCCTACGGATCTAAACTTAAATCCGCCACTGTGTAAAAACGTACGAAATGAATAAAAAACAACTTACATTTATAACATTGGATATGATTAAGTTTCGTCGTCACAGCGTCGTCGGTCGTCAAGCCACAAAATTAAAATTATACAAGAGACTAGTAAATCCCTTTAATATTTTAATTAGAAATTTATTATTTTCGTATTTGTAAATTTAAAGCTGTCGTTGTTTATGGGTTACTACTTTATGCTTTCTAGTGTTGATATACTCCAAACTTGGTGCTTTTATATTAAATAGTTTTGGAGTTATGAACCCGAAATGACCTGCAAAAGTGGCTCGAAATGGTGCGTGTAAAAGAATCTCGGAGCGCGACTCGCCAGTTCTCTTTACTTGAACTTGTTTAGAAAAGCTACCGCGTTTCTAGATTCGAAATTTGTGTCGACGGTATTGGAGAACACATTCCAAAGCTCGCTCACAGTTGAAGTTACAAGTTCCGAGAACATTTTATTGGCATTTGTATCGATCTGAGTATTTTTCTGTTATTACTTAACAATAATTTGCGTAAACATATAAATAGAATATAAATTATAAGATGAAGATGAAGCCAGAACAGATGTAAGAGTAACAATAGCTAATGATGTACTAGAGCAAGTGGATGAATTTGTATATCTTGGATGTGGATTTAGCCGAGATGGAAGGTACACCACTGATATAGAGCCAAGAGTGAATGCCGGAAATAGAGTGAACGGAGCGTTGGGGCAACTTCTCGGTAGCCACCACCTCAGCCAAAAGGCACGTGTAGCAATACATAACGCAGTGCTTGTCCCAACATTACTGTATGGAAGCGAGAGTTGGGTATGCAGAAAAGAGTATGAAAGTAAAGTTAATGCGGTCGAAATGCGATCTCTTCGGCAAATCTGTGGAGTAAAGCTGACCGACCGCATTCGTAACGACGACGTAAGAGAGCGAGTAGGTATGAAAGAGAGTACTGGTGTAAAGATGCGAAAGGGAATGCTCCGATGGTTCGGACATGTGGAAAGAATGCCGAACGAACGTCTGGTTAAGAAGATATACAATGCGAAAGTGGAAGGATGTAGGTACCGGGGGAGACCGAGACTAACCTATCTAGACCAGATCGGTCATGTACTGAAGGAAGGTGGAGTCAAGAGTCTCCGAAACCGGCGAGCGTGTATGAAGAGAATTATGAATGTTGAGGAAGCGAGTGAAGTATGCAAGGATAGAGTTCTCTGGCACTCTGTTCTCTCTGCCTACCCCGCAAAGGACATGGCGTGATGATATGTAGTATGTATGTAGAATTTTATAACGGAGAATAGAAAATCAGACTGACAACTAACCTACGATTAATATCACACTTCAAGAAACGTGGATTAGGATTATAACCGAAGCCCAACTGGGGTGAGTTTGGGGGTTTATATTGGTAGGCAGTGGCCTAGCTATAACTTTGGAAAGATCCATGGGCGGCAGTGACACTTACCATCAGATGTGCTGTTTGCTCGTTTGCCACCTAGAGATGGGCGTTTTCAGATTTTTACGCAAACCGATACAAATTCGATTTCTGATATTTAAATCGATTTTAAAAACCGATTTCAGAAATCGATTTCCAGAGCGGTTGACGGAGCGGGTTTACTTTAGTTTCGATCGATATTCGATGTTTTTAGTTATTTTAGCGTAGCAAACGAAAAACGCAATCGAACGAACGCATTCAAATAATTTTTCTATAATTTCTTTGTTGATTGGATTTAGGTGTACGATTTTCCTTCATGCTTTATCTAGGCTTAACTAGAGTACTAGACTAGCAAAAATGTTTTGTTTTGGATATGATACAAAACTTTCTGGCGTATTTAAAAATCGTCATATTTACAATGATTTCATGATTATATTATATAATGTACATTTTTTTTGTATGGTTTTTTTTTATTAATCCCGATTACGAAGCGAAAAATCTTACCTTTTTACATTAAATAGTTATTTCTTATTTATCATCAAATCGTATGTATGATACTAACATACGTTAGTATAGTATTGAATCGTAAAATACCTATCTAATTATATAGTTCACGAAATCACAAAAATAACATTACGCGCACACCGCACGTGTCACCAAGGTCAAGTGTGCAAAAACTCTCCCATAATTCAAAAATCTATTTAACAAACACAAAACTTAAACTACTATCATTAAGTATTGTGTAATATTATCATGGAAGTAGTTGCATTCTAATATAGATCTTATTCCCTGACTCTTGTAATTCTGTTTCGAATCCCTCTGCCATTCTGAGTTTCTTAGAAACCGCCAAATTCCAAAACAGATGACAATTCGCTTCATCTCTTTCAATGCACTAAACGATCGCTTAGTTAGAATGAAAGGAGGCGAATTTTAATGAAATTCGCTTTCTCTCATTCTGACTAAGCGATCGCTTAGCGGAGTGAAAGAGATAGTTAGTAAGTTTTCAAATATTGGTTTGGTTTGCAAAACTAGCAATAGAAAACGATTGCGCGATGATTAGATTTATTATTAGTTTGCGTTTTCGTAGTTTTGTTTTGATATGTGTTGATTTAGTTTCTGCCGAATTACGTTTTCTAAAATCAGTTTGTATAGTGTTGAATATCGATACGATACGATTTCTGACTGAAATCCGATTTCAGATTCGTTTTGATATATCGGACGCATACCTATTGCCACCATAAGCAATAAAAAATAGGATTATAAGTAAGTGTTCTTACTCCTCCAAAACTTCAACTTGTAATTTACCGCAGAATCATAAATTAATTTGACATGTTTTATCTCTAGAAGGCAATTCTTATTCATAGAAATAGATCACGATTTGATAATAGTTTTTTTGTTGGTACGATTGCACGACATCATCATCATTCTCCTACTCTTATCCCAATTACTAGAGGTCAATACAATATGTACTCTTCTTTCATAGTACATATTGTAAAAGTTATTGGCAATAGTTTTATGACCGGCTGCCTGCCAGAAAGACAGAGTTACTTTCGCATTTATAATATTAGTAAGGATTATTGACCGACTTCAGAAGAATTTTACTCAGACCGATATCAATCTTAGTCATCTTTTGCTAAACACACAAGACACTACACAGCAAATATCAAAAGATATAGAATTTCAAACTAATAATAAACACACCTGGATGACACAGAATTACGCGCAAGCAATTCGATACATATTTGGACTTGGTTCGCGATAGACAAGCTTTGAAACTAAGCCTTCTTTAGCTATGAGTTTTCTTAGTAATCTATAAACGTCTAATGTCATTGAATTTGTGTGATAGCTTTATTTTGTTACCAATTATTCTTTAAATGGGCATCAAATATGCTTCTTCAAGAATAGGAAGATAAAGATAAAAAAGATATATTAAATTGTCCCTGTGATTAATTACGGCAATTCCTTGGACTTGTTGTGTGATGGTTCAAATCAAATCAAATCATTTATTAGGCATAAGTCCCTTCTTCTCACTTCTCTCAGTTAATATATGTATGTCCCAATGTTGAGCTCGAGCCTCCTCCATAATGGGAGGAAAAATGACCTACTACACCACGCTGGTCGAACGTGTTGTTATAGGGTTTTGTTTCGAGTTTTCCTTCTCTCGCATAGATGTTATATGCATTTTATATCCCTTAGTCGTCTCTTACGATCACCCACGGGTAAGATTGGGAGCGGTGAATAGTATTCTTACTCCGACACCACACGGAAAATAAGAGCACTTACGTATTGTCAATTCTACATTTATTTTTTTAATTATATCAAAATAATCTTTCACCGGATCGGAAAGCGGCCACAAACTGAGAAGATCCGGCAAGAGACTCAGTGGGCTTGTAATTACTTGTAAAATAAATCGTAAAAAAAAAATATATATGAATACATATTTTTGACTGAGAAATAGATAGATAGATAACAATTCACCACTCATCATCTTCGTAGTTGTCGTAAAAGGCTACTAAGGGATATAATGTGCATATAACATCTATGCAAAAGAGGGATAAATGGAGGGAATAATTGAGAGAATAATAAAATATTAATATAAGTTGATTCGGTTAGCTAAAGAGACAGAGGGACAAAACTTACCATATATCAGCAACTTGACTGTGGTCCTAATATTACTGCAGACCATAAGCGATCTTACTCTTCTAAAACCAAGATATCATCATCATCATCTCAACTCATATCCGTCCCACTGCTGGACTCGAGCCTTCTACGTAATAGGAGGGAAATTGATGTGACCACACTGATCCGGCTCTCTCGCTAATCGAACGAAGTACCTACAACATTACATTGTTACTGCACAGACGTCGATTTTCGAGAGTATGGTAGGGGTGTCCACTTTGAAAAAACATCGATGTTTTTTTCGATTCGATAAATCGAAACTGTACATCGATGTCTTTCGATGTATCGGATGAAAACATCGATGTTTTTCAACATCGAGTACTTTTTCTAAAGTCATATCAAAAGTGTAACTTCTAAAAAAAAAGGTCTTTTTTGTGGCATTTATACCTATTCCAATCCCTTATAAAACTGACTTCTAAAAAAAAAGGTCCTTTTTGTGGCATTTATACCTATTCCAGTCCCTTATAAAACAGATGTCTAAAAAAAAAAAAAAAGGTCTTTTTTGTGGCATTTACTGGTTATCATTGTTTCGATGTTTTATGAAAAAACATCGATACATCGAGTATTTCGATAACTCTTCAAAACATCGGATCGATTCGATGTATCGCATTGTAAACATCGATGTATATCGAATATCCCTAGAGTATGGTACTACCTCAGACGGACCAGCACGCGGTTGTAGACAGAAATATCAACAGTGTGGTTCCTACCTCTACAAATACGCATACAAATATTGAAGATAACTCAATAGCGATTGATCAGGTATTGGACAAATTCAAAATGGCTATGGAAGTACCAGCTTTAAAATGAAAATGTATCATCAAAATCGATTAACAGAGAATAAAGTTTCGAGATAACATAAAAAAAATACAGGCGAATTGAGAATATCCAATGTTTATGAAGTCCGCTAAAAAAAAAACAAAAAAAAAACCTCATGCCAAGTGCTCTTAATAACCACTTTTAAATATATTTTTAACGCAATTATATCGGATATCCGATATTGTTAGCCTCAATGGCTAAATACAAGTTTTCCTTTGTTTTTTTTTCTTCACCCCTCATCAATAAACCGAGGGGTGAGCTCGGATGCTTTTTATAACCATTATAAAACCATATTGTTTTCACTTTGATACGACGTAAGAACTAACGACAAAGTTATTGGAAATTTATTGCTATATAATACGAATATTACCAACCCTTACATTGCTCGTGAATGTCGTAAAAGACAACTAAGAGCTTTACATCCTGGTCAAGCTTTATCTGTTGGCGTCATCATCATTCTTCTACTCCCATCACAACCGTCTGAGGTCGATACAATATATACTCTTCTTTCATAGTACATATTGTAGAAGTTATCGGCAATAGTTTTATGACCGGCCGCCTGACAGACGTCAACCCTGCTTGGGAATGTAATTGTTGACCAAACGGCGTCAGATGGAGTTGGCCCAGGTCGTTATAAGGCTCTTAGTCGTCTTTTACGACATCCACGAGCAAAATAAGGATTGGCAGTATTCGTAGCCGCTACCACAATGTAAGTATATCTTTATCTGTTGACGTCTGGTCAGCAATTGCATTGCCCAGAATTGCCGTAAGGTAGGCTGGTCGTAAAACGATTGTCGTATAACTGTTGTAATATATGTATACGATGCAAAAGGTGTACATATTGCCCCGACGCAGATGAATTTGTGAGAATCAGCTAATATTTAATAAATGCGTTTATTTATAGAATCTTTTCCGTATATAGAAGCGATTAATAATTAAAACTTCCTCGTCAGCGAAAACTTATTTCGCTGACGATGCGGATACAATATCGCCACTTGAACACGTGCGCATCGAAGTAGTATCAAGTTTGTTTGCGTATACGAAAATAATCACTATTTCAATCACGTTAAAGGCTTCATCATCATCACCTTGCTTTTGTCAAAATTACTTGTGATCGATGCAATATGTACCTTTGTGTACTCTTTCTTACATCGCATACATTGCATAAGTTTTAACAAGTATTATGATATGATTGGAGCGGATGATTTTAATATAGGTAAGACTATACTGTTGATAGTTTTCTATATACAGCCGTGGACTCCGTCCAGCGTATTACTTACGTTCTCGCAGAAAATGGACGGCTGAGTAATAGCAATGTGCTGTCGCGCTTTGTTCAGTAAGCGAAAAAGCTGGAAGCACAACTTTCTGAATAAGTTTGGGGTTTTGTTTGGTAGGTAGTGGCTTATGTGAACCTCTGGTATTGCAAATTTACATGAACGGCATTAATACTTACCATCAGGTGTGCTGTTTACTCGTTTGTCATCATAAGTGTTAGGCAATTAAACACACACGCGCAGACGCATACACTAGCATATTTCATGTAATAGCACACCCTCACATTACAATTTAATTCTTCATCTATCTTTTCATTTTCTTTATTCTTTACTTTATGTTATTTCTATTATTACTACTTTTGCTTTAATTATTTTATTATTATTTTTTTTTTACTCTCTAGGGGTTTGCTGAAAACCAGCCGTGCATATATACTATGCCATACAGCACTGAGCATTCCCCTGTTGACAATATAATGTGTAATTAGTTAATAAAAGTGATACATATATTGTAACTGTTACCTATTTGCTCATTTGTTATATTGCCAATAAATCTGATTCTATTCTATTCTATTCTATAAGTAATAAAGAAAAAGATCAGCCTATCTAATGTCAACCTTTCTTACTGAATGTAATCGTTGACCAGACGCCATTAGATTTGATCCAGTCCGACGTAAAGGTTTTACGCTAGTTTTTTTCGATGACCCCTAAATGACCACAAAAAAAAATCATCCGAATCTGTTTAGCCCTTTAGAAGTATTGTATATAAAAATAACAAAAGTTTTATAGAAATTTCATCCGTACATCCTTTGATTTACATAATGAAACATAGATTTATTTAAAATTATCCATCGATCTTTCATCCCTCTTAAAAGTTCTCTTCATTCACCCCTCGATAATTAGTTAACCCTTGTCTATGAAGCACCGTGGGGTCTCTATAGACCCCTCTCCACGTGGTTAATTGCCGGAAGTGTCAAGACTTTTTTCGCGTCAACAATTTTTTCGCATGAAAAATAATATGTTTGTCGTTGATTTGAGGGGCAAAATTATCTACGGTTATAGTTTTTTTTTTTCTATAAAACTAAAGAAAGTTTACAATTAGGCAGGGTGTTGTAAAACCATACTATAGAAGTAAAACTTGTTGTATGTACAGTGAAATATTTTTGTATAGACATATAGCTGATTTTCCGTGTGGTGACGGAGTAAGAATACAATTCACCACCTCCTATCTTACCCATTGGTAATAGTAAGAGACGACTAAGGGATATAAAAATGCATATAACATCTATGCAAGAGAAAGAAAACTCTAAACTAAACACTATATCAACACGTCCGACCAGCGTGGTATAGTAGGTTAATTTCCATTCCATTATGGAGGAGGCTTGAGGCCAACAGTGGGACATATATGAGCTGAGATGAGAGCTGGGTTTGTACATACATTTATTAATGCATATACAAGTTATAAAAACGAAAAGAGCGTATCATATCAGTGTACTCAAGTTCGAGAGGAAAAGGCCTGTTATCGTTAAGAACAAGTCGCGCCATCTGTTGTCTATGCTTTGCATCTATGCTGTGCGGGTAATGGAGACAATTCGAGGCAACGATTTATGTATTACAAATTAACATTTAATACAGCTAATAAACCCATATTTATCAGATTCATTCATTCGGTGAATGTGAATATGAGCAAAACCAAAATAATGGTCTTTGAAAGAGATGAAGCCAGAACAGATGTAAGAGTAACAATAGGTAATGATGTACTAGATCAAGTAGATGAATTTGTATATCTTGGATGTGGATTTAGCCGAGATGGAAGGTACACCACTGATATAGAGCGAAGAGTGAATGGGAAATAGAGTGAACGGAGCGTTGGGGCAACTTCTCGGCAGCCACCACCTCAGCCAGAAGGCACGTGTAGCAATACATAACGCAGTGCTTGTCCCAACATTACTGTATGGAAGCGAGAGTTGGGTATGCAGAAAAGAGTATGAAAGTAAAATTAATGCGGTCGAAATGCGATCTCTGCGGAAAATCTGTGGAGTTAGGCTGACCGACCGCATTCGTAACGAAGACGTAAGAGAGCGTGCAGGTATGAAAGAGAGTATTGGTGTAAAGACGCGAAACGGAATGCTCCGATGGTTCGGACATGTGGAAAAAATGCCGAACGAACGTCTGGTTAAGAAGATATACAATGCGAAAGTGGAAGGATGTAGGTACCGAGGGAGACCGAAACTAACCTACCTAGACCAGATCGGTCATGTACTGAAGGAAGGAGGAGTCAAGAGTCTCCGAAACCGGCGAGCGTGTATGAAGAGAATTATGAATGTTGAGGAAGCGAGTGAAGTATGCAGAGATAGAGTTCTCTGGCACTCTGTTCTCTCTGCCTACCCTGCAAGGGATATGGCGTGATGATATGTATGTTTGTATGTATCAGATTCAAAAGTATTTACCTACTTCAAAAATCAAGAATAAATCGACCTATCCGTAGAATAAAGTTACATCTGCATAATCATTACTTTACACGAGAGCGATTTAAAATTTGTTAAACAAGAAATCAGTATCAGAATATCATTTTTCTTAATTGTTTTGTATAGGATTGATTTATTTTCTAATATTAGTTACTCTTGTATATCAATTTAGCTTTATAAATACAATGAAAACGATCTGGTATCATAATCATATGTAACTTTGTTCTTCGTATAGGTCGTGTGTCTCAGCCGCCTTCAATTATGCGAATATCTGTAAGGATTTAAACTTAGCGCATTTATAGATATAGTGATTCTGGTTACAAATGGGACATATTTTACTATCAGTAGATTGCAAAGAAGCGATGACTGCATAGTGTACCTACTTAACGTATTCATTACACCTTTCAAATGAAGAAGTGTAAGTATATAGGAGTAAATATACGCGACTATTCTAGTCACATAAGCCCTTTTTCTCGTGATCTTGTAAATATTGAAACATGTCCTCTTCTCGCTTTGATAATATAAATAAATATATTATAAACCTAGTTTTATGTTATACAAGCGTGATTGTTGTACATTATTAAAAATATTTCACTGTTTCATTGTCATAGTGTCACTGTACGACACCGCAGTTTTTTTTACCATGAATATAGTATATAAGTACCATATGGTATTTTATTTCTCGCCTACCTCGATGTTGTACGTATTATTTCACGATAAGTTTGTTTATATTCATTACAATATTATTCTACACAATGAAGACGTGCTTATATGTATGTAATTTTGTGTTGATCTGGACTGGTATTTCCATTAGTCGTTGGTTTAAATCGGGCTCGAAGGACCATAAGGCTCCTTAAGGTGGACTTGCGATAGTTTTTAGAAATGAAATACCTACGTACGCTCTGTAGTACAATGTATTGGATATTAATTAAAGTAACAGTAGCCATAATTTGATATCTGTATTTTTTAAATATCTTATTTTTACAAACAGACACTTTATTATGTAGATACCTATATTATCATCATTAGTTCAGTTCATTAGTATTGCCCAAATGCAAGACCAAGACTTGCTGCTAGAGTCTCGCAGTGCTTTTTTGACAGCATTTTACGATTCCTTTGACAAAGTAAGGGTTGTCAACACTTTGTATTCTGAATACCAGTACACGGGGGAATAATTTGATGTTATTTCAAAGAGACTCATAATAGATAGGTGTGATTATAGCCCAACTCCCGGTAAGTGGTATATAATTATAGATAGTCATACAGCTAGCGCCGCTAGATGCATGGAATTAATTTAATTTAATTTTTCTATGGCATGTTCTCAAAATAAATGACTGTATTGTTCTAACAAGGGACTCAACTTGTGTCTGAAGTCGAGCGCTCTCTGGGGCGAGCCTCGAAATGGGGTGAACGAAACTTATTCCAGTTCAATCCCATTAAGACACAAGTTTGCGCGTTCACTGCAAAGAAGGACCCGTTTGTCATGGCGCCTCAGTTCCAAGGAGTAACTCTCCAAATTGCCGAGAGTATTGGGATCCTCGGCGTCGAACTATCAAGCAAAGTCCAGTTTGGGAGTCATTTGGAGGACAGAGCCAAATTGGCAAGTAGAAAGCTGGGCGTCCTGAACAGAGCCAGGCGGTACTTCACACCGAGACAACGTCTTGTGCTATATAAGGCACAAGTCCGCCCTCATGTGGAGTACTGCTCACATCTCTGGGCAGGCGCGCCCAAATATCAGCTAGACCCACTTGACTCCCTCGGTCCTCCCTCCCTCGAATCGTCGGTGATCCCAATCTCACGGAAAGACTGGAGTCATTGGGGAGCCGGAGAGTTTGGGTCTCTCTGTGTACTCTACAGGCTCTTTCACGGGGAGTGCTCTGAGGAACTATTTGACTTGGCACCACCGTCACCATTTTATCACCGTACCACTCGACACCGCAGCAGGGTTCATCCATTTCACCTGGAAACGATACGGACATCTACTGTACGTTTTCAGCGCTCATTTCTACCACGTATGTGCAAGATCTGGAATGAACTACCTGCTGCCGTGTTTCCCGAGCGCTATGACATGTCCTTTTTTAAACGAGGTTTAAGAAGAGCCCTTTCTTCACGGTTGGCAGCGGCCTAGCTGTGCCCTGGTATTGCAAAGGTCCATGAGCGGTAGTGTCACTTACCATCAGGTGTGCAGCTTGCTCGTTTGCCACCACCGGCAATAAAAAAAAAAACTAGAGTTGCAAGACTTGCAAGACTCTTTATCATCGTCACAGCCCATAAATGTCCCATTGTTGGGCTCGGACCTCCTCCGTAATGGGAGGGAAATTAACCTACTATACCACGCTGGTCGGACGTGTTGGTATAGGGTTTTGTTTCGAGTTTTCCTTCTTTCGCATAGATGTTATATGCGTTTAATATCCCTTAGTCCTCTCGTACGATCACCCACGGATAAGATATGGGGTGGTGAATAGTATTCTTACTCCGTCACCACACGGAAAACGAGACTGCGAGATTCCTGCTAGTCTTGTATTTGGGCAACACTACTGCTCATACATGTCCCACTACTGGGCTCAAACCTCCTAAACAACAGAAGAGAAATTGTACTATTATAACAGGCTTATCAGATGATTTGGTTTTATTTTCAGTTATCCTTCTCTTGCATAGATTTTATCTGAATATTATATCCCGACTTTTAGGACACCTACGGGCATGTACAATTCAGCACCCCTCGCGCTGAATTGTATTCTTACTCCGTCACCACATGGAAAGAGACCTATGTCTCAATATATATATTTCTTCTGTATATTTGTATGTGACTGAAACGGCTGAAGCGTTTTTAGTGATTCTTTTGTGTTTATGTGCGATTAAACCTAATAAGTGGTGCTACGATCCATTTCCAGTAATTCTATCTTTATTTTTAACCGACTTCAAAAAAAGAGGAGGTTCTCAATTCGACTGTATTTTTTTGATATTTGTTACTGAGGTAACCCACAAAAAGAACTTTCGACTGGGTGAACCGAATTTGATGACTCTTTTGAAAGTTGGTGCTTCCCGTGTGGCCCCATTTCAATTTAGTCCACTGATTAGTAAATAGTTGAAGGCTGTTTCTGTTTTATTAAAATATTGATTATTTTTATAAGATTTGTACACAACACCGTCTGGTTTTATCAGAATGCATATTTCTCATTATTAATTTCAACATCGATTTTCATTCTACAGAGTGGCGCCCCTAACTGGATACGAGCCCCAGGACCTGATGGAGAAGAACCTATATCACTATATTCATGGCACTGACGTTTTACACGTCAGAGACTCACATTGTACTCGTAAGTAAATATATTAGAAAACCCATTCGAATACATCACACTATTAGTAGATGATTTATTACTTATATTACTATAACCTAACAACATATTTTGATAAGCATACGTTCTCAGGGTTGTCACGAGCTAGAGTTTAAATGCTTTGCTTTAACAAATTTAATTATAAAAACTAAACAGGAGGAGTTGCAAAAGATTGGGACTCAACTTCTTTTTTACACAACGCGAGTGATAAAAAGCAAAATTGATTACTTAACCAAAAAATAAGAGGATGTACAGCTACGAAAAGCACAGCCGAACAGCACCATGGATATGACAGAAGGTGGACTATATGCCTTAACATTGATCTCAAGCCCCTAGTCCTCTCTCTGTGAGATACGAGCTTCATTCAGAATAGGAGAAATATGTCTTTCAGTTCACTCTTCAAGTCTCATATTATGCGACCCTTATTTTCTATTGGCAATCAACTGCTAAGCCATTTGTTACTAGTCTAGAGTTATAAATTTCTTCACAAATTATCAATTTCTTTATATCTTTAGTTTCTTCATATTATTTATTGTCATATTATGTAAGTCAAATCCTTGTTTTCAACAGGGTTATGGTCACACTTTTAATAATATCTCCTAAAAATTTTGGTAGCAAACTTAAACATTTGTAAAGCACGTGTGGTTACGGAGTAAGAATACTATTCACCACCCCATATCTTACCCGTGGGTGATCGTACGAGACGACTAAGGGATATAGAACGCATATAATATCTATGCGAGGGAAGGAAAACTCGAAACAAAACCCTATACCAACGCGTCTGACCAGCGCAGTATAGTAGGTTAACTTCCCTCCCATTACGGAGGAGGCCCGAGCCCAACAGTGGGACGTTTATTTTATGGGCTGTGATGATGATGATGAAAGCACTGTTATATTATATTCACTATACCTCACCACTTCCTCCGCAATATGATTGTCATATTATGACAGCTCATACTTGTATAAATGGTAGGACGATTTCCAATAGTTGTGAGTTCGAGTCGCACGTGTGATAATAATTTTTCGCTCGTAAACAAGATTTTAAATTTTCCTTCTCTTGCACAGATGTTACATGCGTATTAAATATCTTAGTTATCTTCTACGATTATCCATGGATCCATCCATCCATCCTAACATCTATCTTAGTTAGTCTCTAATAACTCTAATAATACACTACAAAAAAACAACGCAGCATTTGTCAATCAATGCTTAAGATCTTGAAATTTCACCAATGTTTCTCCTCTCATGATGACTCCAAATAGTTTCATTTAAAAATCTTGTTATATATGTTCGCAGTATTAACTAAAGGTCAGGTGACCTCAAGATACTATCGATTCCTAACCAAGAGCGGCGGCTGGGTCTGGATGCAAAGCTACGCAACAATAGTCCACAACTCCAGGTCCTCCAGGCCTCACTGTATAGTCTCCGTGAACTACGTACTCAGGTAATTGAAGACAACATTCTATAAAGAAAATAGTGTGTGTCTTAAGTCTCAGGAGAGTGCCGATGCCAATTCTCCTGGTAATCAGCCTTCAGCATTAATTATTTACCTATCTATCCAACATTTTATACTTGTTACATGTTACTTTATACATACATAGCTTCAGGCCTGTTTCCCAGAGGGGTAGGCAGAGACTACGGATTGCCATAAACCACAATCCTGGCATACTTTCATCGCTTCATTCACACTCATAACAGTCTTCATGCATACTCTACGATTACGCATACGCTTAATATGACCTCTCGTCAATACATCGCTAATTTGATCCAGAAAATTATGACGAGGTCTTGCCCTTGTATTCGTCCCACTCACGCTTGCTTTATATATTTTCTTCGTCAACCTCTCTTCACTCATTCTTTCTAAGTGTCCAAACCACTTCAGCATACCCTTTTTGATCTTTGTCACTACTTCTTCATTCACACCACAGCGCTCTCTTACAACACTATTCCTAATTTTATCTTTCAGGCTCACATCACACATACTACGAAGAGCTCTCATCTCTACAGCATTTATTCTTATTTATTATTATTAATATATTTTAAAGAGTAACAGTAGGATGATTAATTAAAACATTTACAAATAGAAAATAAAAAGAGGAGAAAGTTTTATCAGGCATCAAAAAAATTCTCTGCATCACTGTCTACCGATAATGTGGCCCAGAAGGCTGGCAACATTACCACAATGTATAGCAATGCTAATCGTTTGTGAAAAATAGCTTTCTGATTATATGAAGCGAAGTATAGATACAAGAAATCCGAACGTAATGTTGAACGAATAGTCTCAATTTAGGGGACAGAATTTTTGCCGGTAGAGTGCGCCATTTTTCAAGAAGTACTCGTTTAAATCCTTACGTGGGAAGATTTGTTGCTATTGACAGCTCTGGAATTTTATATTTAAATTAATTAAATTCAAAATTTGCGAGGCATCGTGTGTTTACGTGTAATAATAATAATAGCATCGGAACGTCCTAAACTCTAGTGCAGCCAGTGGCAGAAAAGAGAACTAAGATCTAGGTTTATTATTGTGTCCATGAACACTATGGAAAAGCCTATACCATTCGGACTCCTTGTATCTATACTTCGTGACGTGAAGCATCAATCAGTCTCTCCACGATCTGATTGTAAAGACTAGGATCATTTGGACCCCATGACCCGAGCGTTTCTAACACAAATGGCTCGAAAATATAATTACCAACAAGGTTATTGTACATTTTCTGGTTGAGACTTTTCTGCCAAAGCGACAGCAGTGCTGGCCCATTTCTATTTAAATTTTAATTTTCTACGTTTATAGAGAAGCTGATGAGCTGACTCGTCAATTTAGAGCCAAAACTACAGAAACTAGAAAGATAAAATTTGACAAGTCTCTTTTTATGACGTAGAGGCTTATCATGAAAATATTTTACAAAATTCGACCACAAAAGGGGTAAAACGCAGTAACAAAGTATGTCTTGGAAGCAAAAAAAGAACTTTAGCCATTGTCTTCAAATTAAATACTAAAAATAAATTAAAACGTGTTTCAGTCATTCATCTTCTAAGGGTTTAAAATAGGGAATTAAATTTTGCGGTAATACTTTTGCTTGATTTCTGGTTTAATTGAATATTAGCACAAATATGTACAAGATAACGTCTTACTGTGTGATTTAAAAACTCACTAGAAAGAAATATTCAGCAAATCAAACCGTCGGATATACATTCCTCCCTAAAGATGTAAAACAAGGGAGGGATGAATTTTGCTTTGATATTTTTCACTCTACATCACAAACAAATAAAATCGTTTTTAACTTGAACACCCGATTTCTACATACATACATACATACATATCATCACGCCCTATCCCTTAAGCAAGGTAGGCAGAGAGAACAGAGTGCCAGAGAACTCTATCCTTGCATACTTCACTGGCTTCTTCAACATTCATAATTCTCTTCATACACGCTCGCCGGTTTCAGAGCCTCTTGACTCCACTTTCTTTCAGTACGTGACCAATCTGGTCTAGGTAGGTGAGTCTCGGTCTGCCACGGTACCTACATCCTTCCACTTTCGCATTGTATACATATCTTCTTAACCAGACGTTCGTTCGGCATTCTTTCCACATGTCCGAACCATCGGAGCATTCCCTTTCGCATCTTTACACCAATACTCTCTTTCATACCTACTCGCTCTCTAACTAAACATATATTATTAAACCACCAAACAACAAATTTATCTTGAATATAAAAATATTTTTGTTACAGTGAAATAGAAGAAAAGCATCTAATTTTAAACATTACACAAGGAGGCCCAAAAATCGACCACGTAGAAATACCGCCCCACGTTCCTACCACCACAACATCACCTCAAATACCCCACATCAGGCATACGGAGAAAATGAACACGGTTCATATTAATGAAAGCGAATATAGTGATTCCAGTGGGGGCTACAATTACCCAGAATATACTCTCCCAGTTATTCCCCCTTACGATACACATGAAGAGTACCCCCAACAAAATGGCTACCAAGAAATATTTTACGAGAATTATCCGGAGACAAATGAGATGTTGCCCAATTATATAAGTTATCCACAGAACCAAAGACCATTTTCGGCTAGTTCTTCATCTTGCAGCTCAGTGGAGGGTCCAGAAGTTAATCAATATAATTATACAAATTTAATATCATTCTACGGTCACAATCAAACGCAAAATGGCCGACCGGTGGTGGAGAATTTTGGCGCGACTTTTGGTAAAATAACACCAAGCCCTTCTGTCCAAGAAGGCGGATACACGAGTGTTATAGTTGATAATACCCAGCAATTTCACCATCACGGTGGTAATGTCAATGAGTTTGTGCATTGATGTTCTGCGTAAATAAGTTTTTAAAAGTCCGTATTGGGTTTTGGCGGCAACGTGAAAGGCCCATATAGCAGCAGCCTTTTATATAATATAGATTTTAATATTTTATTTTATAATCAATATTTTGGAGTGTTAAATAATTTTGAGCGCGTTAAACGTAATGTAACGTTAACTACAATTGTAGTTAAATTAATAAAGATTTTTTTTTAAATGAAATGGCACTTGATAAATAGGAACATAACTTAAAAGTCTTCACAAACATCCCATAAAATTCCTTAAATAAAAAATCATTAAGTATAGGGTTGCCAAACTATCGATAGTTCAATCCAAAAGACACATCGATATTTTTGATATTTTAAAAATTATAATATTGTTATTACTTATGTAATCTCGATAGTAACGCAATGATTACTTTGGATTATCGATTATAGCTAACTTGCAGTAGTTATTGGCTTATTTGCCTCTATAATAACGATGACTTGTTGGACGTGAAACACTTTAGTACTCACATGATTATGGACGCTGTTAAGTGTTCAAAACGTTAAGACTATAAGAAAACAAATCGCGAATTAGGGGGTGACCCACGAAAAAGATGCATTTTTCGGTTGAAGACTCACCATTTTGGAAGTAAGTTTTCAATACTTCCCAATTTCTTTCGAGCGTAACCTTAACCATTTAGTAAACCGCAAGCCTTTTACTAATTGTTTGACACATAAGCGAAGTCATTCGAGCTGTCAAAGCCATCGATAGTTCAAATAGTAGCCAATAGTTTGGGCCACCCTTTATAAGAAAACAAGCGCGATTAGAGACGGTTGTCTGTAAAGTCGGTTTACAGACGAGAATTTTACCTACGTGATAACGTCATAAAAAACAGTGATGAACAATGGCATACTTTTATAAATTGAAACCGCATTAACTTGCCACTTCACTATATGTATAAACACTTGACAAAATATTTTATGTCAAATTTAAAATGTGCCTCTTTAACGCTTGTTCCGGGCTCTGCTTGAACGCTCGGCTCAGACGGAACGTCGCAATTGTTCGTGCGTGGAGCCTTGCCGTGGAGATTTATAAGACCTTATCGCGACAAAAAACATAACTGAGAGGTTTTAATCATGTAAAAATCGCTGAATGTAACAAAAGAAGTGTTCACTTCAAAATTCTCCATTATACATTACTCTTATTATAATTTCTCATTATTATTGCGCAAGAAACTACTAGCTTTGTAACGTACTTCGCTACAATTCATAGTAATAGTGCGTTAGTATTTAAAAATCATTCTTATTTTCATCATTTGAGCCGCCATGTTTTAGAAATGTAATAAAAAATTTTGCTTGCGAATTCAATAAGAAAACACAAAGACAGGCAAGGCATTGTAATTTTATATTCTCTACATGATATTGGCTAAAATTTTTACGTTGCTGCCAAAATTTAAAATGTATTTTACTACCGACATTTTTGACAGCTAGACGTCAATTGCAGCAGAAATTTTGACAACCAGACATTACAGCATAAAGTCTCATTTGAATATTGATTAATAGATAATGCTGATTATTTTTTTTTAATTATTATAGATAGATATTAAAAATAAATTGGGACGATTTTCGATGTGATCTCAAAATTCATTTTATTATAAAAGTTCCCTGCTTTGTAATATTCGATTAAAATTAATACTTTTGTGTCATTACATTCATAAAAACTTTAATAGCTATTTATAATTAGCTATTTACTGTATAGCAGTCATGTTAAGAAATGTAAAATATTGTAAATATATATTTTATAAAATATTTATATTTAAGAATTTAATAAATTTTAAGATCGTGTATTTATAATTTTTATAATGACATTGATGACAAGACAAAATATAATTATTTAATTAATTTCTATTTATTCGCATTTAAACTTTGTATCCATTTAATATAACTTTTAATGTGTCTTTTTTGGTTAAATAAATATTTGGCTTTAAAGCAATATAAACTAAAGGAACGTCCACAAATTATGTAAGCCATTTTTTATAATTTTCCCCAACTCCGACTCTCCCGGTGACTAATCGCAAGACCAACTCTCCGTCCATTTATCACGTAATAATTCATTGATATGGTTTTAGCTTTAATTAATTTTTTGCTAACAATTTTGAAATAAAAAATAATTTGAATCAAATTTGTTTTCAATACCGTTAGCGACGGTATAATTAAATCAGCTGATTGGAATATGTGTGTCAGTGTGGCTACCAAAAAGCTCTAATACTACGTGATTTGAGGTTTATGTTGGATGAAATAAACTCGACTCTGTAACAAAACCTAACCTAACCGTTCCTCGGCCCTTATTACCAATCGTAGTATTAAAAAGAATATAACACGTAATAAGTGTACGCCACTCTAAAACTTATTATTAAAATTTAATGAAGTTTTGTAAACTTCGAACCGTATAAGTGGCAGCACGATTGGGACGGATTTCCAATAGGTGTGAGTTCGAATCCCACTTGTGACATTATTTTTCGCTAGTAATCGGGTTTTTTATAAATAATCAAGTACATTAAATGCTAAAAAAATCAGTAATTTGAATAACAGGGTTGTGTCATCGTTTAACACAATTCTAACTGCAAAGTTTGAAGTATTAAGTCTATACAATGTGTAAACATTGTCGGATAGATGGCACACGGCTCCTTAAAGACGTAAATATGATACGAAGCGAGATTTGAATGTCTTACAATAGTTTCCGGTGGTGTAAGTGGCAGCACGATTGGGACGGATTTCCAATAGGTGTGGGTTTGAATTCCACTTGTGACATCATTTTTCGCTCGTTATCGGTTTTTTTATGAATTCAATTTACTATCAGAATGATCCTTCCTATAGAAATGAGGTCAAAGTCTAAGTTATCTACTTTTCACTTAAAATCAGCCTAAATAAAATTGTTAAAATATTAATAGAGATTTTTAATATACCCTCGAATATATTTTTCAAATAAATTTTTACTCAGTAATCGAATCTGTTGGTTATGCACAAAAGAGATACATACTGGCCGACCGAATATTGATCAATTATGCTATTAATATTGCAACAAACTATAAAGTGCGGTAATATAAAAAATAATACACCAAATTGAAGAAAATAATTAACAGATTGTCTATTCTATAATCACTTTTAAGAGAACGTAGGTCTTTAAAAATATGTCGCTTGATCACAGTAGCGGGGACGGCTCCAGGTTTTGGTTACGTACTCAAGCTATATCCAAAGGGGCCTTTTTACCCGACTGCAAAGGAGTGGTATTGTGTTTAACAGTCTATGTATGTATGTATGTATGTTTGTATGTTCCTTTGAAACACTATATATACCAAACGCCTGGGCCGATTTTTATGATTCGCACGTCAATCGATTCCTCTTAATCCGGCGAGTGTCACTAAAGATATGACGTTATTGAAAATTCAATATGGCGACTACTGGACGCCATATTGTGAAAATTAAAAAAAATAAAGTCAACAAACTATATCGAGTGAGGTATCGTTAAATAGGTATTTAAAAATCATTTTTAGTTTTCTCTCAACATTTTTCGATTTGACTGGCCGTTTAGGATCTATATCGATTTAAAGTTTCGTAACAACCTTTCTCACATATACGTTTTTAGACAGTAGAAATTTACGATGAAAAGACGAAAAATTCATATAACTGGATGTGGATGGACATATACTGAAGTATCTAGTAGGTATATTGTCCAATATACCATAGGTAGTCCTACCTAAAGTATCTAATGGCTGACGCGGTCGCCCATCTCCAATTTCTAACGATTTAGTATTCAACTTCAGTCGAAAAACTATATATAGTTAGGTACTTACCTACTTATTAATAAATAAGATAACTATAGCTACCTAGGTATTTATAAGTAAAAAGTATAAAATAAAAAAAATAATTAAAAAAATCAAAAAACTCGACTGCGTAAAAAGTCACCAAAACTACGTAGGTACTTAATAAAAAAAACTGAAAAGGAAAAAACAAGCACTTAGTTGTCCGGTGGTCTAGAATTCCATAATATATTATTGAATAAATACTATTGCAGAAAATGAAATATATTTTAATAATAGAACATGACAACTATATATATATATATTATTCGACAGCAAATCTAATTTTTCAATGGATCCCCACTGTTCAGTTGTCATGTTCTATTATTAAAATATATTTCATTTTCTGCAATAGTATTTATTCAATAATATATTATGGAATTCTAGACCACCGGACAACTAAGTGCTTGTTTTTTTCTTTTCAGTTTTTTTATTATGTACGTAGTTTTGGTGACTTTTTACGCAGTCGGGTTTTTTGATTTTTTTAATTATTTTTTTTATTAAACTCACTAGTGGTAACTCTGACACATACCATATATATAGTTAGATCCCGGAACTAAGTTAATTTACAACCGATTTAATTGTAATTATAAATATACGAATGGCGTTACAAGATGTTAATAAAGAGAAATTGGAGCTAAAGTAATTTAGCTCCCATTTCTTCCTATGTTTGAAAAAAAAATATTAAGTGAAAACTAGAGGAGTGTGGTCTTAACATATACTATGAATATCGAGGAGAGAGAGGACGTAAAATATTGTCACATGTTATAGGTGTGTTCCCTAAAGTGCATAAACTTTAGTTTTCTTCTTATTGGCGTTATTTTATAATAGTTTCTGAATTTTATCTTGTCAATAATTCTCATAAACAAGTAATTTATCAAGATAGTTTTAGTTTTGCAATGGGTTTAATCGTTTTATTAATTAGAGACATTTTAATTATAATCGTCCAATCGGACAGGCATAGGCAAGTAATATCTGTACAGCCAAAAAAAACTAGAGACAATAATAGTAAGTAGTTTTAACTTTTTCATACTCTTTCCTTTAAAACGAAGTCAAAAATAAAGGTTTTTTTTTATACATTATTATAATCGCTGCATGTTTTATTTATATAAATGAAAATTAAAACGTTTATTTTTATTTGCCCGCAACGTTATAAGGAAAGAGTTTGAGTCTGAGGCTTTTCATATAATATATCTAATTATATAATATTCATAATTGTAAAGACTTGTGAGTCAAGTGCCATTTTTATTCGAGGCAACTAGTCTTTAACTTGTATAAATCTAGCTTATTATATATAAGTACTTCTCATAATAAAAATCGATACACTTTTTTTTTTTAGATATTTTTGTTTTGACACAAAAAATACTTAATAACATAATTTTATAGTTACAGATATTGAAATATGTTAATTAATTTTTATATCCATTTTGTTATCAATACTTATTAAGATCAGAACATTTTCAAGCGGGCATTTTTTTATTGCTTATGTTGACCAGTAAGCAAGCAGCTGATGGTAAGTGTTACTGCTGCCCAAGAACCTTTGCAATAGGCCGCTGCTTACCAACCAAAACACACCCAAATTGAGCGTTAAGCTATCTCGCTCATCGAACGAAGAACCAGACGCCGATTTTGTGCGATACTGTGGTACTTACTCCAACGGACCGACCCGCGGCGGTAGACAGAAAACTGTCAACAATATAGCCTCATTAAATTTATTACTATTAAAGAAGCTGCTGCTCCTGACACCATATTCAGACTTTCCATGTTTTATTTTATCCACCATCTCTGCTACGTATAAGTCATCTCTCATCTATCCCTTACAAACATTATAATAACAACTGACCTTATTAAGGTTTTATAAATAATACAAATAATAATAATTGTATATATCTCATAAATTTTCTTAAATTACAGGTAGGTATATAAAAGTGTGTATATCTATATTTATATATGTATAATATACAGTGGTATCTCGATAACTTAAACTTCAACATCGCTGAACCTTTAAATACGCGTTATAACCAATATTTAGACCTGGCAATTCGAACGAAATTTTGTTACCGTGCGAGATATTGTATAGTAGGTAAATATTAGTATTCAATAACTCGAATTTTAAAAGCAGACTCCGTAAGTCGTAGCTAGCTAAAATATAATGACGTCTTACAATTTCAAAATCTCATAGTAATAAGATCCGAATTAGCGAGGAATGTACGATGTAACGATGCTTCTAATTTATTTTTTGTGCTTGGTACACGTGCAATGAATGAATTCATTAATTAAACTTTAAATCTATCTAAGCAAATTAAAATAGTTCCATTTTAATTTAAAAATTTAGCATTTAAATCCCCCATATCTCGAATTACGTGTAAAGTCGAAAATTTAACACGATTATTTTTACATTCCCTTGACATTCGAGTTATCGAGATTCCACTGTAATATGATTAGTTTAGTTGAATATTTCGGCGAATATGAACAAAATCAAATTGTGATATTTCAAACATATTACCTATTTATGATATATGAAATAAAATGCATTCAATATTTATAATTTTATTTTCAAATACCCTTCGTCTTGTGTAATAGCAGCTGCGAATACTACCAACATTCACACAATAACTTCCATCGTCTCGTGAAGAATTAAAAAACAAATATTTTACCCATCGCTCTATTTCACCATTTTTTTTTTCCTTTGCAGGGTGGACCATCGATGTGGTCGCGCCCCGACAAATCGATCCGGGGCGACAAAAGAGGCGACGCGCAACCCCATGGGCCCACCCTGCAAGCACCTCTCTTCGCCGTATGAGCGGGCCCCCGGAGATCGGGATCTTTGTCTTCGGTGGCCCGCCCGGCGGTATACCCTTGCGGGTTCTTCTCTCGTCGATGCCCCGACAGCCTTCGCCATCGGGGCGTCGCCCTCACGCGGTGGCCTCACGTCGGGTGACCGGACAATTCCCCGGTCCGATCACCCGAAGTCTCGGTTAGGGCGGCATCAGGCGCAGATATTCGCGCCTGCGCCGCCCCGGCTGCTGACGGCGGCCCGGGTCACGGGAATCCTCCCGGACTCGTTCCGCCGCCTCCTTCTGCGAGATGACAGCCTCGCAGAAGGCGGCGACCGCGTCCCAATTCCTGACGCTGTCGACCATCGCTCGCGCAACAGCCGGCAGCGTCAGGTCGGCACCGATGACAGCGACGAGGTCACGGCGCTGCCAGTCCCAGCTCGGACACACCTCCAGCGTATGTTGCGCCGTGTCCATCGATCTATTTCACCATGGAAATTCTAAAAACCGATGTCTCTGAAACGGATAGCAATAGTTAATTTATTAGGAAACTTATCCCTGTTTTCGTCTATAATCTAATAAATATACCTAAATCTTACTTAGATGACACCTAAGACCATTTAAATGACGAATATTGATAAAATTCTTTTTTTCTTTTTTCATGATTATTGAAGTAAAATGAGATTTAACTTTTAGAAATTGTCTAATTTGACGCGTAATATTGTTTTTATGTCAATTATTGTAAGTATATATTGACCCCCACTGACGTCAAAGATTCGATACCAGTGGTCGCATGGGGAGGGAATACGGCAAGTTATGGGGGGCGTGGCCCTTTCGCCATAGGCAAAAAATGGTACAAATTGCGTCGAAAGTAATTGGGATAAAAGCGAAATGTCCACCAGTGGGTCTTATTAAGGTAATGGATGACGTACGTATGGCAGGTAAAAATTCTTCACTGGTTTTATTTTTATAAAGGAATCTTTCGTATCGTTTCTGAAAAAGGTTAGTTATCCGTGTGGTAACGGATTAAGAATACAATTCACCACCCCTTATCTTACCCGTGGGTGATCGACGATTAAGGTATAGGTATAAAACGTATATAACATCTATGCAAGAGAAGAGGTAAACTCGAAAGAAAACCCTATACCAACACGTCTGACCAGCGTGGTATAGGTCAATTTTGCTTCCATTATGAGAAGGCTCGAGCTCAACAGTGAGACATATATCAGCTGAGATGATGATGATTACGACAGTATTTTAAGACCATTTACTATATACATAGCTAAAATCATTTTAAGTGAATGAAAACTCGATAAACATAACCTATAGCAATCCATCTTGCCTGTGGTCTCTTCTATTATGGAGTAGGCTCGCAGTGGAACATAAATAATACTTGCAAAAAAAAAAAAGTACTTTAGTAGATATTTGGCGCCCGAGAATTCTCAGGGAAATCTTGTCATTGTCTTGGATTCTCCAACACATTAACATAGGACATATTAAAGTAGGAATTAGTTGAATTATACTTCTTGCCTAAATCCTATGCAATACGGGAGAGAGGAAACAAAATAGACTAGGACTATTATATGATATTTAAGCCATCTTTTAATTGCATAGACGGGGTAGTGGTTTAAATACCCACCTCTCATGCCGGGTGTCGTCATACCACTCCTGTGCAGGATATTTTTTTATGTAATTCACATACGACTATTCTAAGTTAATTGACTATTTGTGAAATCGCCAATGCATCTACAATTTATACAATCAGATATATAAAAAAACCGGATTCGTTAACAGTATTGAATATATTTTCGGAAATAAAACAAATATAGCAATAGTTTCAGTTACGGAGGTCCATCTATGATTTGATGTATTACTGCCATCTGTTGTGGAATAGCAAAACCATGATGTTTGCTGTATCACAAAGACATTACTTTTGGGCTTAAGCTTCCTCTAAAATAAGAAGGAAAATATGAATTAAATATGTACATTACTCCTGTCGCAAAGTATTTCAAATATCAGAATTCTATAATTTCTTTGTAAGATTCTTTTTTTTTTAAGAAATGACACATTAGTAGATAGACAAATAATACCCAGCCTCAAAGAAATTATGTGTATCTAGCACAGAAAGAACTATCCTGGGTGGCCATCAAATCTACGACTCGATACGAATAGTTGTTACTAGGGATGTTAAAAAAGAATCGATTTTTATTTATATCGATTATTTTTTTCTAATAATCGATTTTTATAGTAATATTAATCGATTTTTAATAAATCGATTATGTAAATTTCGCGTTAAAATCGATTTTTATTAACAGCGCCATCTATCCGACGGATGAATAAAACTCGAAGTTAATTCATTATTATTTACAAGTTAAGAGTAAGATAATATAGTTGTTGATAAAATAAAAATGTCGTCTAGCGGAAGCACATTAGGCTATCTGTGCAGTCAAATGGACATTTGTCTCCTTTATTTTCACAATGACAGAAGATTGTAAGAAAAGGGGTCTACGCGTGAATGTGAGCAAAACCAAAATAATGGTCTTTGAAAGAGATAAAACCAGAACAGATGTAAGAGTAACAATAGGTAATGATGTACTAGAGCAAGTGGATGAATTTGTATATCTTGGATGTGGATTTAGCCGAGATGGAAGGTACACCACTGATATAGAGCGAAGAGTGAATGCGGGAAATAGAGTGAACGGAGCGTTGGGGCAACTTCTCGGCAGCCACCACCTCAGCCAGAAGGCACGTGTAGCAATACATAACGCAGTGCTTGTCCCAACATTACTGTATGGAAGCGAGAGTTGGGTATGCAGAAAAGAGTATGATAGTAAAATTAATGCGGTCGAAATGCGATCTCTGCGGAAAATCTGTGGAGTTAGGCTGACCGACCGCATTCGTAACGACGACGTAAGAGAGCGAGTAGGTATGAAAGAGAGTATTGGTGTAAAGATGCGAAAGGGAATGCTCCGATGGTTCGGACATGTGGAAAGAATGCCGAACGAACGCCTGGTTAAGAAGATATACAATGCGAAAGTGGAAGGATGTAGGTACCGAGGGAGACCGAGACTAACCTACCTAGACCAGATCGGTCATGTACTGAAGGAAGGTGGAGTCAAGAGTCTCCGAAACCGGCGAGCGTGTATGAAGAGAATTATGAATGTTGAGGAAGCGAGTGAAGTATGCAGAGATAGAGTTCTCTGGCACTCTGTTCTCTCTGCCTACCCTGCAAGGGATATGGCGTGATGATATGTATGTATGTATGTATTTTTAGATCTACCGTACACTCAACTTCTACCGCCATTTGGATGGGCCACCGGTACAACACTTGTCTTCGGAGGCGTCTTGAAAAATAACATACACCTCGCTAGGATGATATTAGCATAACTGTTTTTGTATTCAATTTGCGGACGGACTGGTCATCATGGTTGCTGTTACTTTTCCAAAAGTGCAGCTGTCCGCTCACTGGTAATCCCCGAGCCGGTTTTACAGCTCCCAGAGAAAGTAAGGGAACGGTAAATTGTATTTTTACTCAATCACCATATAATTAAGGAATATCAGGAGAAATAAACTGTCATACTTTCTATAAAAATATAATTTTAATCAAATATAAAAATAAAATGAGGTATTATTTATAATATTAAAAAACTAGGCAGTGTGTTGTAAAGACACGTTACAGAACGGATGTACTATAACCATAGCCTGTCGCTAAAAAAATGGGTCGCTTAGAGCTGAGGAGTACCCCATGCAGCAAAGTTTCCAATTAAAAAATTGTTTATGTCCAAAATGCGTTTTGAATTTACCAAAATAGTATTAAGTCATAAACTAGTTACTTATTCGAACTTAAATAATACTTACTCGAAAAATTAATATATTTTATTTACATATTACAAAAAAAAAAATATTTTTATTTATAAAAACTTGATTACGAGCAAAAAATGAATGTCACATGTGGTACCAACTGGAACCCACAGCTATTGGAAATCCGTTCCAATCGTCATACTATACGATTGGAACGGATTTCCATTAGGTGTGGGTTCGAGTCCCACATATAACATTCATTTTTCGTTCGTAATCAAGTTTTTATATATAGCCTAGTATGTTAAATGCTAAATTAAAGTAATTTGGATTTTTTATTAATCATCATCATCACAGCCCGCACACATCCCACTATTGGGCTCGGGCCTCCTCCGTAATGGGAAGGAAATTAACCTACTATACCACGCTGGTGAGACGTGTTGGTATAGGGTTTTATTTCGAGTTTTCCTTCTCTTGCATAGATGTTATATGCGTTTTATATCCCATAGTCGTATCGTACGATCACCCATGGGTAAGATACGGGGTGATGCATTGTATTCTTACTCCGTCACCACACGGATATCTCGGATTTTTTTTAATATTTTTCAATAATTTAATCAAATGCTATCAAAGGATTTAATAAATACAAAGAAATGTTTCTAAGGCCCTTATAAACGTTAATCCCATACAACCGATGTCCACCAAACAGGTTTAATTAGAAAGGCAATAAATGCGAAAATATTTTTAAACAACTAACACAATTTATTGGAACCCGATCGGTGGGATGCGATTGGTTTCAAAGAATTTTAATTTGTACAATACAATGATAAAATATTATTAAAAAAATAATCTATTTTTCATTTTTCAGAGTTCAAAGTCGGCGGTCAAAGGGCCATTCAAAAATGATGTAAGGTGTTTCTTACGTCTTATGGTACGGAAGTGGGCCAAATCATTCTTCAAAATCCCTTACATAATTTATGAACGGTCCTAAGGTAATTGGACACTGCCTATGTACTATTTCAGATTATAGTGGATCTCAATGCCAAATCTCATCGTTCTGCCATTTTAGCAAGATCAAAAAACAAACAACAATTTATACAAATCAATTATTATTATTCTAAGAGTACCTATGATTTCTTTTTTCTCATCCACTCTCATGTCTTGTCAGATGACAGATTACATTTACTTTTCAAACCGTTGCTAAAGCTGATATCAGACGGTTCACTCGAGTGACGGTTCATTTTTCTTTCATTTTATGTTCACACGGCTAAGAGGGAATGATTTAAAAAAGAACATTCACTATTTATTTCTTTCAATATATCATCGAATGAAGCCGTGCGTCTTGGAATTACTTTACATTATTTATGATCATTTAATTATTTTTTAGTGGTAGGACCACGCTGTTGACAGTTTTATGTCTAAAGCCGTGGGCCGGTTCATCCGGGGTATTACCACACTCTCGCAGAAAATCGTCGCTTGAGCAGTGGCAATATGCTGCTGTGCTTCGTTCCGTGAGCGAGAGAGCCGGAAGCCCATCTTTCGGGGTGGGTTTGGGATTATTGGCAGGCAGCAGCCTTGTTATACCTCTAGTGTGGTAAAGATCCATGGTCGGCAGTAACACTTAACAACAGGTGTGCTGCTTGCTCGTTTGCCACCAGAGCACTAAAAAAATCAAAGAGGTGACAAAAAAGAAATAAAAAAAACGTCGACGATGATGGGTGCTACCATGGATTGAAAGAAAAAATTATTAGCAGCATCAAATACATTGTTGAGAGAACTAGCAGTTGAAGATCCTGATTCTTATTGTAATAACCTTTTTAAAGTTCTCCAAAAAATGCAATGTCTTTTGATTGATCCACTCAATCGATCAACACACACACATACACACACATTTGCTGCGTGCGACCAGTGCAAAGCAACGCAGAAAATTATCAACACGGGACATCCTTCGGCTACAGAATTTGAAACAAAATGGCCAAACCCGAATAAACGTTCTCTCAATGTTCAGACCGTTCATTTCTCGTTCATTCGGAGTGCGAGTGAAAGATGCCGGATGCCAATATCCAACACTATTGGATCGGTTCACTAATGAATTCATTCGGCACTAATGTTTCATTTTGTGTTCAGATGCGTCACTTCGAGTGAAAGATGCAAAATGAAAGACAAAAATGAACAAAAAATGACTCGTCTGATATCAGCTTAAGGATAAGAAATGAGAGGGGTTGAAAAGTCGAAAACAATAAAGTAATTAAAAATCTAATAATAATAATTTTAATAACCTTCTTAAGAATATCTAATTAAATGCTAAATTTCAGTAATTTGAATAACAAGGTTGTGTTATCGTTTAATACAATTCTAACTGCAAATTTGTAGTATTAAGCCCATACATTGTCGGGTAGATGGCACACAGCTCCTTAAAGACGTAAATATAATACGAAGCGAGATTTGAATGCCGTACAATAGTTCACGGTGGTGTAAGTGGCAGCACGATTGGGACGGATTTCCAATAGGTGTGGGTTCGAATCCCATTTGTGACATAATTTTTCGCTTCGTAATCGAGTTTTTATAAGTAATAAGTTTATTTTTTTTACATTTCAAAACTGATATACATTCCGCTGCAATACTCAATCCACCTCTACAATTAGAGAGAAATTATTGTGCTGGTCAGACAAGTTGGTAAGAGTTTTATTTCGAGTTGTCAAAGTGATGTTATCTGCTTACAACCGTTAGTCATCTTTTATTATCACCCAGAAAGGAATGAGTGGGGTGATAATTGTGTTCATAACCTAATGTTATTATTCCTCTCCAATTACAAGGCGGATTACCAGAACGGTCCCATTGGCCTTGATGATCCGCTGGTAGATACAAAATGACTAATAACACCTATTGATCGTAGAAAAGAGCAGAAATGATTTTTAAAAAAATCCGTCTGAGCAAAGATAAGCATATTACGTCGTGTAGACTGAATTTCTCTCATTAGACGAAACACAATACAGCAATCAGACATATGGCTGCCGTAGCAGTTAACTTGTGATAGTGCCCCGCTTGTTAGATCTGGTACAAATATTTTTTTTTAATATATACATACATATCATCATGCCATATCCCTTGCAGGGTAGGCAGAGAGAACAGAGTGTCAGAGAATTCTATCCTTGCATACTTCACTCGCTTCCTCAACATTCATAATTCTTTTTATACACGCTCGCCGGTTTCGGAGACTCTTGACTCCACCTTCCTTCAGTACGTGACCAATCTGGTCTAGGTAGGTGAGTCTCGGTCTCCCCTGGTTCCTACATCCTTCCACTTTCGCATTGTATATCTTCTTAACCAGACGTTCGTTCGGCATTCTTTCTACATGTCCGAACCATCGGAGCGTTCCCTTTCGCATCTTTACACCAAATACTCTCTTTCATACCTACTCGCTCTCTTACGTCGTCGTTGCGAATGCGGTTGATCAGCCTAACTGCACAGATTTTCCGTAGAGATCGCATTTCGACCGCATTAATTTTACTTTGAATATACACTCATTTGCAAAAAAAACGGGCACCTAAGCAATGAACCATTTCAAATGTTAATATTTCTTTGTTTGATAATTATAGGTAGTTTTATCCACACAATTTGGTAAATTAATAAGAAAATAATCGTTTTCATCAGTATTTCATAAAATTTAGATACAATTTATGGGAAATTATGCTAAACCTCGCTAGTAGTGTATATTCGCTAGTAGTGCATATGCTCATGAAGTAAAAATAAAAAAGTTTTTTTGTTTGTTTTTCTTTAATAAAGTAAAAGCAGATAAATGTTTAGTATCGAGTGTGACCCCCTCTAGCTAAAATCACAGCTTGAATTCGTCTGGGCATGCTAGCGAGTATATCCCGGATACTTGCTTGCGGAATACGTTCCCACTCCGCAGTAATCACATTCTTCAGCTCTCTGATGGTCTGCGGAGCCGGGTGTACTGATCTCACACGCCGTTTCAGAACGTCCCAGACATGCTCTATGGGATTGAGGTCGGGACTTCGAGCTGGCCAATCCAAACGACGAATGCCGACCTCTTGCACATACGCATTAACATCGCGGGATCGGTGGGCGCGAGCATTGTCGTCCATAAAAATCGAGTCTTCACCTAGAGCGGCCAATGCGGGTTGTGCATGAGAAATTAGAACTTCCGTTATGTATCGATGCCCAGTCAGTGAGCCGTTTTCAATGAAGACTAACTCTGTACGATCCATTGAATTTATTCCTGCCCAAAACATAACAGAGCCCCCACCATAAGGTGTGATTTCTTCGAAACATGCCTCTGCAAAGCGTTCTCCTTGTCTTCTTAGCACTCGCCAACGTCGATCTTCACCGAACAGAGATATCCTGGCTTCATCAGAGAACAAAACCCTATTCCAATCGTCTTGAGTCCATGATTCACAATTTCTAGCGAACCTAAGCCTGTGAACTCTGTGCTCACGGAGTAATTTGGGGCCGCGGGCCGGGCGGTGACTGCGTATATTGGCAGCGAGAAGCCTCCTCCTGACCGTCCATAGACTAATATGCACATTTCTTACTTCTTGGAGGTTGTTCTTAAAATCCACATACGAAGATTTGCGATTTCTCAATGCGCGACTCACAAGAAAACGATCATCCCGTGGTTGGGTACATGGTTTTCTTCCAGAACCAGGCCTTCTCTCGACGGAACCAGTCTCCTGATATCGCTGCCAGGTCCTTTGGACTGTCGAGCGACTAACATTTAGCCTCCTAGCCACGAAACATTGGCTGCAACCCTCTTCAAGCAGCGCGATAATTTTGGTAGCTTTTACCACTTTATCTACCATTTTTGATACAGCCAAACAGCATTAAATAAAGCTTTGACAGTCAAGGATATGAAATTAATCGATAAAAATTGAATAAAAGTTATGAAAGTCGATGTTAACTTCTGGAACTTCGCGCCAAAAATGTAGGATAAAAAGGGGTTTTCTGTAAAAATGAACATCAAATGAAAAATTGAATTTAGAACGTACTTTTTTAAATACCACAGCATTTTTAAAACCGGCCAGTAACGTGTACAAACGATTGAAACCTTTTTGGTATTGTATCTTTTTAAATATGAATGAAAATCAAAACCGCCCGTTTTTTTTGCAAATGAGTGTATAACTTGACAAAAAGGGGTCTCCTTGTTCATAATACATCAGACTAGAACTAATATTTATATTCTATACAAATTTATATCACGGAAGTCGGTAAAAAGAAATAGAAATAACATACAAACCCGTTGAATTTCTTGCTGGATCTTCTCACTTTGTGACCATTTTTCAATTTGATGTTAGATTATCATATTAATTTCAAACAAAATGTAAAAGTAATAATATGTTGTGCACTTAGTGGCTTAAAATGATTTAATTGATACAAATGGGTCAAGTAGTGAAAATACTCGAACAGCGCCATCTTTGGAGTATATTTGGTTTGTTTACTGCAAAAATATGACACTAGTTATGATAGCAATGCCATCAATGGTTCTGTGATATTAAAAGCCTCGATCAGTGCCTGCAACAAAAATTTTTGAATGAGTAAGACATAACCAAGCCATATAAGACAAGACCAAGCCTACTCCACCTCCATCCTATCCTCATTTCATACCCTCCAAAGTGGCACCTACCTGCCTCTGGCTTTACAAAAGTCTGTGACTGGTAGGCACTGATTACTTATCTGCTAGAATATGCAATCAAAAAAATGACTTCAAATCGTTTTATTAATGACATATTACATATTTCTTTTCAACCCCTTTATATGAACACCAAATGAAAGGACTTGAAGAGTACAATACAATAAAGTAGTTAAAAATTATCAATATATCGTAATTAATACCTCAATTTGCAATTAAACAATACTAATGAGTTAAATCCATCCATCCATCCAACAGCCCGTAAACGTCCACTGTTGGACATAGGCCTCCCCACGAGAATGCCATTCAACACGGTCCCGCGCCACCTGCATCCAGCGGTTTCCTGCGACCTAGATATTGTTGGCAGTCCATCTAGTGGGGGGGACGTCCTACGCTGCATCGTCCCATCCGTGGTCGCCACTCGAGAGCCTTTCTTCCCCAACGGTTGTCGGTTCGTCGAGCGATGTGACCTCCCCATTGCCACTTCAACTTGCTAATTCTTCGGGCTATGTCAGTTACACCCGTTCTACAGATTTCCGTATTCCGGATTCTATCACGTAGAGAAATACAAAGCATAGCCTTTTCCATAGCACGCTGAGCGAATTTAAGCCTTTTGATGACGCCAACATTTAGAGACCACATTTCATGAGTTAAATACAATTTAAATAAATTAAAAACCAATATTTACATTTGTTCATCATCATCATCATCAGCTCATATATGTCCCATTGTTGGGCTCGAGCCTCCTCCACAATAGGAGATAATTTGACCTACCACCTTGCTGGTCATATGGGTTGGTAAAGGTTCTATATTAACTTCTTCTCTTACACAGATGTCATACGCATAACTTATCCCATAGGCGTATTTCAATTTTCAAGGCAGTCAACACTCAAGGGCACAACAGGGGGTTAGTGAATTGAATTCTTTCTCCATCACCACAGAGAATAATTTTGCTACAAATGAGTTAATAACATTTCAAAATGATTTCTTACATAAAACGAATGTTTAAAAAGCACATTTGACAACAATAGACAAAGAGTTTATTTTTAATTGCTCAATACTTTTTTAAATAAATTAGAAGTTTGTTTAATTTTTTTTTACATGTCTTCATAGCTCTTCAATACTTTTTAGTCACATCATTCTGAACGAAAGTAACTACAATGAAAGTATATAAGAAAAAATATGCATCAAAAACCCTTGCTTTCTCCAGTTGTAAAAACTCGGTAAGCGAATACCCAAGGCTAACCTAACCTGAGCAAATTCGATCACTTAACCGCTTCCACCTCTTCATGACCACTCTTTGTATACGCCAAGACCCTCTCCCCTATATCACCCAACGTTTCAAGTAATAATCCATTAATATAGTTGTGATAAATAATCTAACCCCCTAACCTGCTCCTGTGACCAAGCGTGGCATATTTTAAGACACTTTCTCTCTCCAATAAGTGATTTAAAACATGTATTCACATCGAAAATACTTACCTTCCATCTATTATGGTCCATGGAAATGATCAGTTGTTCAGCGTTCTCGCTGTTGTCCTGATCTTGAAGGCCATCCTTCTTTTTGTACGGTGTTATAAATGGTAGACCATATCTTTCATCTGGAAATTATAAAAATAAAACTGGACAGGTTGTAAAAATATGAAAACGAGGCGAGCGTACGTGTCACTCTTGACAAGTTGCCGAGTAAGGCCTTAAGTGACTTTTACATAGCGTGTACTAGAACAAGTGGATGAATTTGTATATCTTGGATGTGGATTTAGCCGAGATGGAAGGTACACCATTGTTATAGAGTGAAGAGTAAATGCGGGAAATAGAGTGAACGGAGCGTTGGGACAACATCTCGGTAGCCACCACCTCAGCCAGAAGGCACGTGCAGCAATACATAACGCAGTGCTTGTCCCAACATTACTGTATGGAAGCGAGAGTTGGGTATGCAGAAAGGAGCATGAAAGTAAAATTAATGCGGTCGAAATGCGTAGTAGTAAAATTAACCTATACCCCCTGCATATAAGTAAAACTAACCTAGACCAGATTGGTCACGTACTGAAGGAAGGTGGAGTCAAGAGTCTCCGAAACCGGCGAGTGTGTATGTAGAGAATTATGAATGTTGAGGAAGCGAGTGAAGTATGCAAGAATAGAGTTCTCTGGCACTCGGTTCTCTCTGCCTACCCTGCAAGGGATATGGCGTGATGACATGTATGTGTATATAGCGTATTCGTCACACACTTTGAAACTTTTTGTCACATAAAGGTTGCAATTTAAAATTTCAAACACCTCATATCATCATCTTTATTCTCCTACTCTTATTTTAATTATTTGGGGTCGATACAATATGTACTCTGTTTTCATAGTACATACATATTGTATAGTTATTGGCAATAGTTTTATGACCGACCGCCTGCCAGACGTCAACCCTCCTTGGCAATGTAATCGCTGACCAAATGGCATCAGCCGGAGTTGGCCCAGATCGTCACAAGGTCTCTTAGTCGTCTTTTACGACATCCCCGAGCAAAGTAAAGGTTGATAGTAGCCACTACCACACAGCTTAAACACACTTCAAACACCTCATATATAAAAGTATATTTCAAAAATATTTTAGAATTTTTTTTTTCTATTGGATCTTCAATGGCAAACGAACAAACTGCCAGTCTTTTGGCGGGAATTTGAAAGCTTCGTGATATGGTCGTATACTATAATCAATATCTGCGAATGTATCTGTAATGCGATGATTTTATGTAATGCGATGTGAAGGAACTAGGACGATTTGACTTACTGATGGACTATAAGTAACATGAAGACGTAAAGAATATCTCGACACTGGTAACAATGGCCAATAAAAGTAGCCGATAGCTAGTACAAAAGAGAAGAGCAAATTAGGATATTCTAGAATGACAGTATTTCTGTTTAAAGTCACACATTTAAATGCTGGGCATTGTGTGGCTTCCAATACAATTTTACTCATATACAGGGTGTCCCAAAATTCAACGATAAGCTGGCACCAGCAGGTGGACCTACATATGACTACTCGAGAACAGAAAAGAAAAAAATTCTACCTTGATTTTTTTTTTCATTACAACAAAAAAACCAAAATCTTTAAAAATGGACATCTTTTATTATATTATTAAGTGCTATTGCTACAGTTTTACAAGTAATTCTGTGATTTTTTTTGTATTGGCAAGGTAAGTAGCACTACTATCGATCACAGCCATTAAAAATTCCAGAATATCTATAGTTTTTACACAAAAATCGATCAAAACTATGTTTTTTTCATAAATTATGTAAGATTTTGACTTTCAGCTCACTTTCACTCATCATAGTGAAAAAAAAAAGTATGGACACTACTGTGGCAAATAGTATTAAAAATTGGCGCAACTAACTACAATTCTAAAATGGTATAACATTCAAGGCAAACTAGCTACAAAAATATACTTAGGTGTACTATTTCAAAATAACAACCATATTTCGAAAATTGTTAGTGTTGATAGTAATCACTTTTAGTAAGTAGCCAAAATGTTTTTGTAGCAAGTTCCCAGAATTTGAATGAGACATGTGCGTAGTCCGTAGATCCACAGTCTGAATTATTTTATGGCGAAGCTCGTCCAAGTTTGCAATCGGTTTTGTGTAGACTCTGTCCTTTAGACAACCCCAATAGAAAAAGTCCAGGGGATTTAGATCGGGTGAACGGGGTGGCCACAAGATAGGACCAAGTCGACCGATCCAACGCCCTGGGTACTCTTGGTCTAAGTACTCTCGCACAGGACGGGCATAGTGAGCTGGGCAACCATCGTTTTGAAACCACATGGTTTGCAAATCACTTAAGGGCACATCTTCTAATAATCCTGGCAACTCATTTTGTAAGAAGTTTAAATAACTATTGCCATCTATGTTTCCTTGTAACTCAAAGGGCCCTATCACTTTGCCATTTATTATGCCAGTCCATAGGTTAACCTTAAATTGGTATTGGGATTGTCTTCTCTCACCAGGTGCAGATTTTCATTGTTCCAGCTATGAAGATTGTGAAGATTTAAATATCCATCTTTCTTGCAGGTTGTTTCATCACGACGACGTGACGTTTTAAAATTCTATGTGCAGTACTTTTTGGGATTCCCGTTGCTGCTTGTACAGCACGTACAGAGGTAGTTGAATCGTTTTCTATTTCAGTGAGAACTTCTTCATCGTGTTCCGATCTAGGTTTTCCAGCGTTTCGCCTGTCAGATGGTATACGATCCTCCGAAAAAGCTTGATACACGTTAATAAATACGCGATAATCCGGATACCTTTGAAGATTAGGGTACCTTGCTCGATATAATCTGCTAGCAGCGTTGGCATTGCATCGGCATTCTCCTTAAATTAGGTGCATATTAGCGTATTCTAACGCTGTGTATGGTAGCGGCATGATGAATGCTAAACACTTGAAAATAAGGCAAAACTTCTTTAAAAAAAAACACAAAATCACAGTCTAAAATAATGCCAAGTCAGGTCAATTTCCAGGTCACTTAATTCAATCCAAAAGTCGTCAGTACCAGAGCCACTTTAATTAAAACAGAACGGTGTGCAGTAAACAAAGAAGTAGAGCATACTGACTTGCTGTGCTGCTGAGGACATTAATTACTTCTCCACCTGCATTAATGTTACTAAACAATTAGCATCTATCTATCTCCCTCTAACGTATAATCTCTCTGTCTCTGTCTAACTTATTTTATCTTATGGACTACGCACATGTCTCATTAAAATTCTGAGAACTTGCTACAAAAACATTTTGGCTACATAGTAAAAGTGATTACTATCAACACTAACAATTTTCGAAATATGGTTGTTATTTTGAAATAGTACACCTAAGTATATTTTTGTGGCTAGTTTGTCTAGAATGTTATACCATTTTAGAATTGTAGTTAGATGCGCCAATTTTTAATACTATTTGCCACAGTAGTGTCCATACTTTTTTTTTTCACTATGATGAGTGAAAGTGAGCTGAAAGTCAAAATCTTACATAATTTATGAAAAAAACATAGTTTTGATTGATTTTTGTGTAAAAACTATAGATATTCTGGAATTTTTAATGGTTGTGATCGATAGTAGTGCTACTTACCTTGCCAATACAAAAAAAATCACAGAATTACTTGTAAAACTGTAGCAATAGCACTTAATGATATAATAAAGGATGTCCATTTTTAAGGATTTTGGTTTTTTTGTCGTAATGAAAAGAAAAATCAAGGTAGAATTTTTTTCTTTTCTGTTCTCGAGTAGTCATATGTAGGTCCACCTGCTGGTGCCAGCTTATCGTTGAATTTTGGGACACCCTGTATGTCCTACTCAGTCTCGTATATGTGCTATGCTGTGTGGTAGCGGCTATGAATACTACCAATCCTTACTTTGCTCGTGGATGTCGTAAAAGACGACTAAGAGACTTATAACGACCTGGGCCAACTCCATCTGATACCGTTTGGTCAACAATTGCATTCCCAAGGAGGGTTGACGTCTGCCAGGCGGGTTATAAAACTATTGTCAATAACTTTTACAATATGTACTATGAAACAAGAGTACATATTGTATCGACCCCAAGTAATTGGGATAAGAGTGGGAAAATGATGTCTCACTGCTGGGCTCAACGATCCTCCACAACAGAAGGGAATTTAACCTAACATAAGTAGTCAGATTGTTGTAGCATTCTATTTCGAGTTTTCCTTCTCTTGTATATATGTTATAAGCATATTGTATACCTTAGTTTTCTTTTACCAATGAACAATATGGGGATGGTGAATTGTATTCTTACTCCATCACCGAGCAGAAAGTTGTCGACATGTATACGGACCTATTTGCACACTGGCAAGGCCGTCGTGCACCAGAAATGATACGTAATGTATATTTTCTACAGTGGAGCTGAAGCTGTGAGGGTCAAGTACCAAGTGGAAGTAACTCAACGGCTGCTTAGAGTTTTTCTTGTAGAGGTTCATGGTGAATCTGTGCACCCTGCCCGCCATCGCCTCTTCTGTACTACATAATCTGTAAATAGACAAGGAAAATATATCTTCATGCCAAAGAACAAGTAGGACAAGGAATTTTTAATTTTAGCATTATATAATTAAATCTCCATAACTCCAATCCCATTAAGTCGTAATCTTCAGTAAGTCGAAATGCCATTCCCTTTGGCAGATATTCTAATATGCAATACCTCGAATTATCTACCCTTTATAACTCGAACAAAATGTAATTGCCCTGTGAGGTAAACTACAATTTCAAAGATGACTCCGTAAGTAGGAATGTTAGCAATTATATGAGATAGAGAGATAGAGATCTGCGCTTACTGACAATAGTTTCATGTTAGGCGGTCTGCTTGAAATCAACCTTCCTAGGGGATGTAATTATTAACCAAATGACATTAGGTGGAGTTGGCTCTTAGTAGTCTTTTACAACACCCACCAGCAAAGTAAGAATTGATAGTATTTATAGCCATATAACAAATCGTGTTATATATCTCTAACGCCACGAAAAACATAAAAAAAAACTAACTTTTCAACGGTAGCTGGCGCCTTGAGCGCTTTGGCTTGCTGTTGCCGTTGGACACGCCGGGGAGCCCGAGGCCTCTGCTCGCGTGGAGTAGGATCAAACGTTCCATATAGATACCCAATGGTCGGTGCCTCTTTAGGTAGCATAAACGTCCAGAAACTTTGATTCAACCGCTGTGAAATAGCATTATACAAGAATTAGTTACGTGAGTTTTGGCGGGACTGTGAAAATGGCGCTATTAAATTTTATTCAAGATTTTATATAGAAAAATTTTGCTATTTTAGGTAATGTAAAACAAAAAAAAGCGAAATATTATTGAATATGATATAAAAGTGGTCTATGTGTATACTTATATTCTATCAAATTACGCAGAGGTATGTTTAATTTGCTTATCAGCACCCAATTAGTGGCAACAGCTTAATTTACTGACGCACAATGACCATGAAGAAGGTATTCATTCTCCTACTCTTGTCTCAATTACTTGGGGTCGATACAATATGTACTCTTCTTTCATAGTACATATTGTAGAAGTTATTGACAATAGTTTTATGACCGGCCGCCTGCCAGACGTCAACCCTCCTTGGGAATGTAATTATTGACCAAACAGCATCACATGAAGTTGGTCCAGGTCATTATAAGGCTCTTAGTCGTCTTTTACGACATCCACGAGTAAAGTTAGGGTTGGTAGTATTCGTAGCCGCTACCACACAGCTAGAATAGCAGCACAGAATAAAGTATTCAATATGAAGATCTATTCTTATTAGTTATGAAGAAAATAATTTATAAATCTTGTGAATTTTGTTGATTTAATAACTGATAGCTCCGTCGCCAATTTCAATTAAAATAAAAAACCTCCTTTGATCTGACAGAAGAATACAATGTATCACACGCCATTATACTTTCATGGTAGTAAATACCAGCCGTCGTATCACCAGGAGTTGGAGTAACAAGCTCTTAGCTGAGAAACTTTTAGCTCCAAACGGCCTGTCAAGGCTGACTATGTTATTATCAACCATTGGGCAGTCTATCTACAATGGATGAAACGCATGATTGCACAGCTGGCATAGTGGTTGAGATTTACTAAGTAAATATCGCGGGTTCAATTACAACACATTACAATATTTTTTGTGATCCACAAATTGTTGAACCGAGTGTGGGAGTAATTTGTTACTGTTAATACCATATTTCTACGCGTGAATGTGAGCAAAACAAAATAATGGTCTTTGAAAGAGATGAAGCCGGAACAGATGTAAGAGTAACAATAGGTAATGATGTACTAGAACAAGTGGATGAATTTGTATATCTTGGATGTGGATTTAGCCGAGATGGAAGGTACACCACAGATATAGAGCGAAGAGTGAATGCGGGAAATAGAGTGAACGGAGCGTTGGGGCAACTTCTCGGCAGCCACCACCTCAGCCAGAAGGCACGTGTAGCAATACATAACGCAGTGCTTGTCCCAACATTACTGTATGGAAGCGAGAGTTGGGTATGCAAAAAAGAGTATGAAAGTAAAATTAATGCGGTCGAAATGCGATCTCTGCGGAAAATCTGTGGAGTTAGGCTGACCGACCGCATTCGTAACGACGACGTAAGAGAGCGAGTAGGTATGAAAGAGAGTATTGGTGTAAAGATGCGAAAGGGAATGCTCCGATGGTTCGGACATGTGGAAAGAATGCCGAACGAACGTCTGGTTAAGAAGATATACAATGCGAAAGTGGAAGGATGTAGGTACCGAGGGAGACCGAGACTAACCCACCTAGACCAGATCGGTCATGTACTGAAGGAAGGTGGAATCAAGAGTCTCCGAAACCGGCGAGCGTGTATGAAGAGAATTATGAATGTTGAGGAAGCAAGTGAAGTATGCAGAGATAGAGTTCTCTGGCACTCTGTTCTCTCTGCCTACCCTGCAAGGGATATGGCGTGATGATATGTATGTATGTATGTAATTACATATTTGTATAATCCAATTAAGACTATGTCGTAAAAACACACTATAGAAGTGAAACTTATTGTACGTGCAGTGAAATATTTGTAATTATGTACATTAAACACTTTTGTATGACATTATTACACAATGATAGTATATCATCTCATCATTTCAGTTCATAATATGTCCCACTGTTGGGCTCGAGCCTCCTCTGTAATGGGAGGGAAATTAACCTACTATACCACGCTGGTCATGCGTGTTGGTATAGGGTTTTGTTTCGAGTTTTCCTTCTCTTTCATAGATGTTATATGCATTTTATATCCCTTAGTCGTCTATTACGATCGCCCACGGGTAAGATAGGGGATGGTGATTTGTATTCTTACTTCGTCACCACACGGATATATTTTCATTAGTAGTACATAGTATTACGTATTATGAAAACGAGACAAGCATATGTAACAATTTGCTCAAGTTTGCGAGTAAAACGAGTTTAAGCTAATACTAAATGTCATACTTGCTTCTATTCTCAAAATGTCTGCGATAAAAAGCGTATATACGCCATACAACGTTCGTTTTAGCTATTTTTCTCGTAAACTCTTCGTCACACCAGAACGTGACTAACCCACCGATAAAAGATTTTGTTTGGCTATAGAAAAAACTCCCCGTGTGGCGACGGGATAGAATACATGTGTCGCCACTCCTTGCTTGCCCGTGGGAGTCGTAAAAATCGGCTGAGGGTTCACCAGGAGAATGGGCAGCAACTCTCTCCTGGGATACATATTATATAACACCACACTGCGATCGCCAACCCGCCTGCCAAGCGTGGCGATTTTGGCTCTAAATCTAAACTCCTTAATGAGTGACACAACTAAAAAAACGCCCCCCAGTCACGGCAGCTCCAATATCCTACGGGCTCATCGTGGTAGCGGGCCTGGTAGCGATGGAGTAGGGGGTGCTAAGAATCCCCGGCAGCGATCCGGCTGCCAATCAAAACGACCCTTGGCCCTGGTAACACACAACATTCGGACACTTAGTACCGACGAGAAGGTCATCGAGCTGGAAGAGGAATTGAGCAAAATCCGCTGGGACATTGTAGGATTATCAGAAGTGCGAAGAGAGGGCGAAGGCACGATAATCCTCCAGTCTGGCAACTTGCTCTTCTACCGGGAGGGAGATCACCCGTCCCAAGGTGGTATAGGGTTTATCGTTCGCAGGTCTCTCGTAGGCAACGTGGAGAGGATCGAGAGTGTGTCGACAAGGGTAGCATACCTTATACTCAGAATTACCAAACGGTATTCGTTGAAGGTCATACAGGTATACGCACCGACCTCGGCATACTCCGACGACGAGGTGGAGGCCTTTTACGAGGATTATATAAGCCATACACGCGTCCAAAATCCACTTCACGGTGGTTATGGGAGACTTTAACGCGAAACTAGGCAAAGGGAGTGATGATGAGTTGAGAGTGGGGAAACATGGATATGGACAGAGAAACCAGAGGGACCAGAAACTGGCTGAATTTCTGGAGAAGGAAAGCCTCTTTATGATGAATTCCTTCTTCAGAAAGCAGCCACAAAGGAAATGGACCTGGATTAGCCCCGATGGTTCAACAAAAAACGAGATAGACTTCATCTTGTCGGACAAACGACATATATTTAATGATGTCTCAGTGATCAGCAGGATTAAAACTGGGAGCGATCACCGAATAGTACGAGGCACATTAAATATCAACACAAAAGTCGAACGGTCACGCTTGATGAAGTCTACCCTCCGACCTACACCTGTCCAATACCAGAACCTCGAAAACTTTCAACTCGAACTACACAATCGCTTACAATGTCTAGACGAGTGCGAATCTCCGAACGATATGAACAACAGGTTCGTGGAAACTGTCCACGCAGTTGGGTCGAAGTTTTTCAAGGCTCACCGCGCCAATAGACCTAAAAAGCTTTCAGACCAGACTCTCAGGCTCATGGAGCGAAGAAAAGAAATGACAGTACAGTCTTCAGCCGATTGGTCCGAACACAGGCAGCTAAATAGGCAGATCTCCAGGTCTGTGCGTCACGATATTCGCCAATTTAATACGCTCCGTGTTAAAGAAGCGATAGAGCGGAACCAAGGCTCAAAAGTGTTCACACAAGATCTGTCTATTGGGCAAAGCCAAATGACTAAGCTGAAGACCGATGACGGTACTGTCATTTCATCCCAAAGTGAGATCTTGGGAGAGGTCGAAAGGTTCTATGGACAGTTATATAAATCATCCCGAAATCCTGTTGTCGGCTTGGTCCAAGATCCCAGATCCAAGCTAACTCGGCACTATACCGAAGAAATCCCGGACATTAGCTTGTGCGAGATCAGAATGGCTCTCGAACAACTTAGAAACGGTAAGGCACCGGGAGATGACGGAATTACGGCAGAGCTCCTGAAGGTAGGCGCCAAGCCGGTCTTAAAAGCCCTTCAGAAGCTATTTAATTCCGTTATCCTCGGGGCCGACGTTCCAGAGTCGTGGCCCGTGGAGTGTGGTGGTGCTGTTCTTCAAGAAGGGCGACAAAGCTCTTTTAAAGAACTACAGACCCATCTCACTCTTGAGCCACGTCTACAAGTTGTTTTCAAGGGTCATTACCAATCGACTCACGTACAAGCTCGATGACTTCCAGCCGCCTGAACAAGCTGGCTTCCGAAAAGGCTATAGCACCATAGACCATATCCTCACGCTTCGGCAGATTATCCAGAAGACCGAGGAGTACAATCGGCCTCTGTGTATAGCGTTTGTTGACTATGAGAAACCCTTTGATTCAGTCGAAACTTGGGCGGTGCTGCAGTCCCTTCAGCGGTGTCAAATCGACTATCGTTATATCGAAGTGCTGAAGTGTTTGTACAGGAACGCCACAATGTCAGTCCGTATCCGGGATAAGAGTACGAAACCGATCCAGTTGCAGAAAAGCGTGAGACAGGGAGATGTCATCTCTCCGAAACTGTTCACCACTGCACTGGAAGATGTCTTCAAGCTCTTAGACTGGACCGGACTCGGTATTAACATTAACGGCGAATACATCACTCACCTTCGATTTGCAGACGATATCGTCATTATGGCAGAATCCATGGAGGACCTTGGCACTATACTCAACGATCTCAGCAGGGTATCCCAACTGATGGGGTTACGAATGAACATGGACAAGACGAAAGTCATGTCAAATGCCCATGTCATTCCTGTACCGGTCCTAGTTGGCAATGCGATTCTCGAAATTGTTGATCATTATGTTTACCTTGGACAAACAGTTCAGTTAGGTAGATCCAATTTCAAGAAAGAGGTCAGCCGACGAATCCAACTCGGCTGGGCAGCGTTCGGGAAACTTAGGAGGATCTTCTCGTCCAACATACCTCAGTGTCTGAAAACACAGGTCTACGACCAGTGTGTGTTACCAGTGATGACTTACGCCACGGAAACGTGGTCGCTAAATGTAGGCCTCATAACCAAACTCGAAGTCGCTCAGCGTGCTATGGAGCGAGCTATGCTCGGGATTTCTCTGCGTGATAGAATCCGTAATACGGAAATCCGCAAAAGAACGGGTGTAACCGACATAGCACGAAGAATTAGCACGCTGAAGTGGCAATGGGCAGGCCACATCGCTCGAAGAACCGACAACCGCTGGGGAAGAAAGGTTCTAGAGTGGCGACCACGTACCGGACGACGCAGTGTAGGACGCCTCCCCACTAGGTGGACAGACGACCTGGTGAAAGTTGCTGGGCATCGATGGATGCAGACGGCACAGGACCGCACTCTGTGGCGTACCATTAGGGAGGCCTACGTCCAGCAGATGATGATGATAGAAAAAACATATCAAAAGACTTACTATATGCGTAGATAATTCCTGTGATTCATAAAAGTTGACATTGCCGCTGAAGGCATCAGCTGAACGGTAGGCCAAATTACCAGCAGCGCGAAGTACACACGAATCTAGGTACACCTCACCTTGAAAAATAAATAATAACATTTTTCTCCATGTAGGAACATTAATTTAACCGTGTGGTGACGGAGTACGAATACAATTCACCACCCCCTATCTTACCCGTGGGTGATCGTACGAGGCGACTAAGGAATATAAAATACATATAGATGTTCTATGTGAGAGAAGGAAACCTCGAAAAAAAACCGATACCAATACATCTATCCAGTGTGGTGTAGTAGGTCAATTACCCTCTCATTATGGAGGAGGCTCGAGCCCAATAGTGGGACATACAGGGTGGAAGTGGACCGCTCCCGAAAACAAAGACAGGTGACCCTACTAATCCTACTTGTAATGATAGGCTAGAAAAAAAATACATTCCGTTAAAATTTTTTTTTTTTTTTTCACATCGAATTTTAAGTTTCTTTTTTCACATTCCATCGTATTAGGACGGTGCCACGTAATGATAATTCCATAAAAAATACATAACTATACTCGGATGAGAAAAGACGCAATCTATTCAAAACTCACGATCATACTCGTATGTTCAAGAGTTCAACGACCTCGCGTGGTGAGAAAAAAAAATGTTTTCGCCCGAATCGTTTTTTTTTCTAGCCTATCATTACAAGTAGGACTAGTAGGGTTACCTGTCTTTGTTTTCGGGAGCGGCCCCCTTCCACCCTGTATATGAGCTGAGATAATGATGATGAGGAACCTTAATAATACAATTAATTTTCCAACCTATGGGTATTGAAAAAGATGAATAAGAGACGTAATTTGCATTAAACATCTATGCAAGAGAAGAAAAACTCGAAATAAAAACTTGATTACGAGCGAAAAATTATTGTCACACATGAGACACGAACCCACACCTATTGGAAATCCGTTCTAATCGTGCTGCCACTTACACCAGCGTGAGCTGTCGTATGACATTCATTTTTCATATTATATTTTCGTCTTTAAAGGAGACGTGTGCCATCTACCCGACAATGTTAACACATTATACAGATTTAATACTCTAACTTTGCAGTTAGAATTGTATTAAACGATTAGCTTTCGCCCGCGACTTCATCCACGCAGATGTCATCTCTGACAGAGTTAAATAGAAAAAGCAATGCAAGATGTTGAAAGTTTGTCGCTAGGACGATGATCAACAGCGTCAGAAACTGGCCATGGGATGCGATGGCCGCCTTCTGCGAGTTAGTTGTCTAACCGAATTAGGCAATAGGGTGGGTCCGACAGAAAATATTCTACGCTGACACGCTCTACCGTCGGTGCTTTGGGCGGCGCAAGCGTGAGTACCTGTATTGAGGTTCACTGCATGAGGGCTTCGCGACTCGAGATGATACCCGGTTGCGGTGGCCCGCCCGCACAACGTAGATGTACGTATACGGCGCGCTATGGGGTCACGCGTCACCTCGGACGGATTAAGCGCGGTGTGTCTATATACCATAGCCGGCGACTAAAGAAAAAGGTGGTTCAAAGTTCTATTCATTCTACAAATTATATTGTCATTAATATACTATTTACGGTATGACCATGGGATAAAAATATAATTATCGCCACCATATATTTGACTGTTTTGTTTCACCAGCAGAGTTTCCTCGTTAGATATGATTTATTATTTGAGTTAAGGAGTGAACATTTTTGAAGCTAAACTTAACCTGTATCTTAAATAATTAGGCAAGAACCTATTGCCGTCTACTATGTGTATCGTGTGAGCTCTCACGCCGGCACTGGTCGCTTCGACGGCATTGGTGCGGGGTTGATGGACAGGGAGAGAGAAACACGTGTTTATTTATTTTTACCGAAGAATATTTGTACATAATTTGAAAAGAATCGATAAAGAAATTTTCTCCACATACACACTTTGCCACTTTGTTACACCCCTTAGGGGCGGAATTCATAAAATCCTTTCATATTGAATCTCTATATCATAAATAGAAACGTGCTTCAAAATTTAATGTGTCTAGCTTTAATAGTTTCGGCTTGGCAGTAATGAGTCGTTCAACCCGCTTCACAGGCCTAATTTACACAACCAGAGGGTGAAAATTGACAAATGCCGGATCTCGTACCATGTTTGATTCGACTCGTAATTTGAAAACAATCAATAAAAATCTTTTTCTCCCCATAAAAATTTTTGCCACTCTGTTTTACCCCCTTAGGGATGTAATTTCGTAAAAGCCTTTCTTAGTCCTAGAAAGAAACCGCTGTCAAAATTTCAAGTTGCCAGCTTTAATAATATCGGCTTGGCGCGAATGACTTAATGAGTCGTCCAACCCGCTTCGCAGACCTAATTTACACCCCCATAGGGTGAAAATTAAGAGATGCTGAAACACGTGTTTATTTATTTTTTCCGAAGAATATTTGTACATAATTTGAAAAGAATCGATAAAGAAATTTTCTCCACATACACACTTTGCCACTTTGTTACACCCCTTAGGGGCGGAATTCATAAAATCCTTTCATATTGAATCTCTATATCATAAATAGAAACGTGCTTCAAAATTTAATGTTTCTAGCTTTAATAGTTTCGGCTTGGCAGTAATGAGTCGTTCAACCCGCTTCACAGGCCTAATTTACACAACCAGAGGGTGAAAATTGACAAATGCCGGATCTCGTACCATGTTTGATTCGACTCGTAATTTGAAAACAATCAATAAAAATCTTTTTCTCCCCATAAAAATTTTTGCCACTCTGTTTTACCCCTTAGGGATGTAATTTCGTAAAAGCCTTTCTTAGTCCTAGAAAGAAACCGCTGTCAAAATTTCAAGTTGCCAGCTTTAATAATATCGGCTTGGCGCGAATGACTTAATGAGTCGTCCAACCCGCTTCGCAGACCTAATTTACACCCCCATAGGGTGAAAATTAAGAAATGCTGAAACACGTGTTTATTTATTTTTTCCGAAGAATATTTGTACATAATTTGAAAAGAATCGATAAAGATTTTTCTCCGAACATTTTTTTTAAATTGACATAACTTTTAAGCTATTGCATAGCTTCTATCGCGGGCCTTGAGCGCGGGGACCGAATCCAGAAATTCCGTAACGAAAAAACCTCACGCTCCCCACTCCGACGGGCAAGGAGGTGTGGCTTGAAGGCCGTGCATCGTCTAACGTAGGGATGATCGATATTAGAAAAACATCGATATTGACATCGATGTCATAATCGAAAGCCCAACATCGATGTTCGATATTTATCGAAAACCGAACATCGATGTTGGACAACATCGATGTTTTTTGCATTAATAATTGACAAAGAAATAAAATACAGTGAAATCGTTCGAAATTTATTAAGAAACAGAAAGAATTATTATATATTCCAATATTTTTTATCAACTGACTGAAGGAAAAGTAATTTTGATAAAGAAGAACCTTTTAATCTATTTCTTTGTTGATAAAGAGTAGAGCCAGCTTTTGAAAACAGTCTTTCGGATGACGTTGATGTCGCGATAGTACTCAAATATTTCACTGCTAGTTTTTTTAATTTCGGGTAAGTGGAACCGATGACATTATTCCAAATTTGGATAGGATCTTGTTTAAGATCAGACACTGGATTTTTCAAAAAATAGCTCAGCTCGGAAGGCATTTCGTGATCACTATTAGCGATGAGACGAATGGTATTTTTTTTCAATTCGAATCAATCGAATTAAAATTATTATTGATTCGAATCACTATTCGAATTGATTCGAATCGTCACATGGGAGTCGTCAAATCGCGCGATGAATTCGCGAAAGCATTACAGTCGAATTCGTACTCGTATGTCGAGTCATCCGCCTGTTGAGCCGAGTTGGCGAGTTTATAACTCGTTTACATTATTATTTATTTTAAATTATTTATACTGTTTGTTGTATTACCAATATTTATAACTACAGGAACATAGTTTACACGAAACTGTTTCCATCTTCATTTTTATTAAAAAACTCCCAGTTCAAACTTTTATTTCCTCTAGACGACTCTTTGCAAATGTAATAGGTACGTTAAACGAATGGAATTGTATCCAACCAATTCGTGATTCTTAGAACATTTCATGTACCTATTTTCGTATTTTCTCACTCGTAGAATTCATTCGTTAGATTATTCGACTCCGTATTAGAACGAGAGAGCGAATCAACGAATGTCCAATTAAGCCGAGTCGACTGGTCGCTGCGCCGCAGCGGTCGCCCGCGCTGCGAGTAGGTACGACACGAGTTAACGAATTGATTCGGTTTCGGTCAAAGGCGATTCGAATGAACGAGTCAATAGTCTTATTCGAGTTATTCGAATTAAACGATTCGAATTACCCATCGTTAATCACTATGCGAAGGCTTGGCGTTTTTGTTATTTACAAGTTTGTAATGTTCGCTCCACAAATTAAACTCTTCCGTTAGATCTGGCGAACGATTAATAACTTCTTCAATTACTTCTGTTTCCGTCGCAGTAGTGAGTAATTCTTTGACATATTTGATTCCTTTAGAACATGCTATGGGATCTTGAAAATGAATATTTTTGAATCTTGGGTCTAGCAATGTAGATACAGCAAGTATTTGAACATGTTCCGAGGGTAACAAGCGTTTACTGATTTCAGTCATTATATTCTGCTTAAGATCCTGACCCATAGAACTGTTTGTTTTAATGTTGTTCATTTTCAGGTTTAGCATTCGTGTTATAGGAATGACTTTGCTGCTGGTAACATAGTCTTCTCCACATATTTCTTTAGTAGCAACTTCTATAGAGCGTAACTTCAAAAAATTCAGTCAACTCTTCAATACCTTTTGCAGTCATCATTGGAGGAGCACTTGTATGACAATTAACGATTTGATTAATCGTTGGTCGAAGATCTAAAAATTTTTCCACCATATAAAAGGTTGAATTCCAGCGAGTGCTGACATCTTGTATTAATTTTAGACCAGAATGCTTTCTTAATTCATCACTCGCCACAACACTATGCTTGAACCAAGTGACAATTCTTTTGACAGATTCAATCAATACCTACTGGCAATTGCTTTGTTTTTGCAATTGATTTTTGAGCTACCAAATTAAGTAGGTGAGCAAAACAAATAATATGGCATTTTTTTTCCGAGGCCGTAAGTTAACATCGATGATCGATTCCGTTAACATCGATGTTACGATATTTTTCATATAGCAACATCGATGTTAAAACATCGATGTTTTTGTTTGCAACATCGATGATCATCGAACATCGATGATCATCGAGCATCCCTAGTCTAACGTCGTTTCAGTTCGGCAGTCTTCGACACGGCGTTGTGTGCGATTAGACGTATTGTACGACTCTACGTAATAAATTTCCATTTATCTTGGCTGGCGATTTCAACATTAACTTCGCTGATAAAAAATCAGAGCGGTTGACAACTTTTCAATCAAAAACATTGAATTTGAAAATGAATAATGATCCACAAGAGTCCACAACAAAATATGGGACCACCATTGACGCGGTATTTTCTAGGTATTTAGAGGATATTAAGTCGCAAACTTATGTTTCTTATTTCAGTTATCATAAACCTATAGTTTCAATGATAAATATTCCTGAATAACCAACAGCTACTGTAAAATAATAAAACCCACATGTATTGTAAAATAAAAAAAAGTGCGTGTAACCTTTACGCGCGATTGAAGTAAAACTTCTTTGGCGTTGACGACATATATCACTGAAATGATTAAATATTAACTTAAATAAATAAATATCATATTATTGTTATTGTTATATTTTATAATTTAATTATATTTATTATTCATGTGCTTTACAAAGATTATTCAAACGTTATATTAATATTATTCATTCGAAACAGGTAATTGAAGCAAGTACAGTAGTTTATTATAAATTTTAATATATATAGTTAAAATTTGCAAAAATTTCTATAGCACGATTTAGACTCTAATACATGTCCTCTTAGAATCCATTAACTTTGTTACAGCGCCATCTAGTAATAAATTATGATCCTATTTAAAAAATCTGAGTTACTCCCTAGTCGCGCCTTTTTTTTTTTTTTTTTTTTTTTTTTTTTTTTTTTTTTTTTTTTTTTTTTTTTTTTTTTTTTTTTTTTGGTAGGTTATGGCCCGGTCACACGTCGCCCGTACCGTCCGGGGCGACGGAAGGGCAGCGCGTAACCCCATAACCCACCGTATTCCCTCCCCATCGCCATTGGGCCGGCCACTGGTACCGCTTCCTTGCCTTCCGTGGCCAGCCCGGCGGGTTACCCTTTCGGGTACCATCCCCCGTCAACGCCCCAGCTAACTGCCGGGGCGTCGCCCTCACGCGGTTAGCCTCTCTGCGGGTGAAGGACTATTCCCCGGTCCAGTCACCCGCGGCCTCGGCTAGGGCGGCATTAGGCGCAGATACTCGCGCCTCCGCCGCCCCAGGCGCCGGCGACGGAGCGTCTCACCGAAGAGGATTTCCTCTCGGAGTCGCCCCGCCGCCTCCTTCCGCGAGACAACTGTCTCGCAGAAGGCGGCGACCGCGTCCCAGTTCCTGACGCTGTCGAGCATCGCCTTAGCGATGGTCGGCAGCGCCAGGTCGGCACCGATGATCGCGACGAGTTCACGGCGCTGCTCTGCCCAGGCCACACAGACCTCGAGCGTGTGCTGCGCCGTGTCCTCGTCGCAATCGCAGTGGTGGCAGGACGGTGTACTCTCCCTCCTCACGACCGTGTGCAGGTACTTGCCGAAGCAACCATGCCCCGTCAAGACCTGCACCAGTCGGAAGGAAAGGACCCCGTGCTGTCGACCCAACCACTCCATCAGCACTGGCCGGAAGGCCTCGATGGTCCGAACACCGAACCGAGGCCTTTCCAGCCGGATTGCCCAACGAGCAATAACGTCACGGCGGGCGTCGCCCCGCCAAGCGGCCATCTCACTAAGCGAGACGGTGCCGCCCCCTGCCCGCGTCGCTGACACCCGCCGGTACAGTCCGGCGAGCATCTCCGCCTCCAAGTCCCACGGAGGTGTTCCGGCCAACAGGCATGCTGCCTCCGTCGCCACCGTGCGGTATCCGCGTATGGCCCTGACCGCCATGGCCCGCTGTGGTCGCCATAGTAGAGCCCTAAGTCGGACGGTCAGGGACCCCGCCCACACGGGTGCGCCGTACAGGGCCATCGACCGGACCACCCCCGCGTACAGCAGTCGGCACGTAGCGCTGGGTCCGCCTACATTCGGCATAAGCCAGGATAGGGCGGACGCCGCGCCGACAAGCCGTGGAGCAAGCCGACGGAAATGCTCCCGGAACCACCATCGCCCGTCGAGCACCAGGCCCAAGTACCTCATATGGGCCCGGATGCTGATGGGAACCGAATTGACGGTGATCGAGGCGTCGGTGGGTGGACTGGTGCGGGGCCCATGGAATAATAAGGCCTCCGTCTTATCCAGGGCCACCCTTAGCCCCAGCGCCTCGATCCGCCTGACAATCTCCTCGGTGCCAAGAGTTGCCAGGCGTGCCGCCTCCTCCAGCGTCCCACCCCGGGCTGTGACGAGTGTATCGTCGGCGTAACAGATTACGCCCAGCCCGGGCGGGAGGCTTTGTGGGCCTAATTTACACCCCCAGAGGGTGAAAATCAACAAATGCTGAAACACGTGTTTATTTATTTTTACTGAAGATAATATGTACGAAAAAAATCGATAAAGATTTTTTTCTCCGAACATTTTTTAAATTGACATAACTTTTTTTTTTATAATTCAATTGACATAAAAATAAGCCTAAATGTTAAGTGAAGCTTACCACAACATATAAGTGAAAACCGCGTCTAAATCGGATAAGCCGTTTCTGAGATTAGCGTGCACAAACACACAGACAAACAGACAAACAGATAAACAGACAAAAATTTTAAAAAGTATTGTTTTGGGTTCTTTTAGTGTTGATAAAGGTCCCAGTAATATTTTTTTTCATATATCTTCCATGTACAGACAGCGACCCGTTACATTTTTATTATATGTATAGATAGAAAAATTTGTTTTATTATCGGTCACCACGCTCAAAAAGTGTAACTTGAATTAATATCAAAGAAAAAGCAATACTGCATGAATAAAATAAATAAATAAAAAAAAATTATAATTGCATAAGTTGATACAAAATGCTATGCAATAGCTTTACCGCGGCAGTCCCCGAGTGCCACACGTCTTTTTTTTATTTATTAACTAATTGACATTAAATAAAGCCTAAATGTTAAGTGAAGCTTACCACAATATACTAGTGAAAACCGCGTATAAATCGGATAAGCCGTTTTTGAGATTAGCGTGCACAAACGCACAGACAAACAGATAAACAGACAAAAATTTTAAAAATCATTGTTTTTGGTTCTATTTGTGTTGATAAAGGTCCCAGTAATATTTTTTCTCATATATCTTCCATGTACAGACAGCGATACGTTACATTTTTATTATATGTATAGATGACACGGCCCTGTTATTCAAATTACTGAAATTTTGCATTTAACATGCTTGATTATTTATAAAATTTTCCGAGAACGGCTGACGATGGCAAGGCAAGATTGTCCGAGAACGGCTGACGATGGCAAGCCAGCCGCAATCGGACATTGAAGAATGCTGGAGAGTATTGAAAGAGAGTATGGTAGATACAGCGAAAGAAGTTTGTGGAAGTACAAAGAAGCATAGAAAAACAAATGGTGATGCATGGTGGGATGCGGAAGTGGCAGCTTCCGTAGAGCAAAAGAAGAAAACGTGGCTGGACTATGTCTCTTCTTTGAATCTGAATCACAGTATGACTGAACAGAAGAAAGAAATATATCGGCAATGTAAGAATGACACCAAGGCCTTAGTGAAAGAGAAACGTGATAGAGCAAGTATGAGTGCAGAAGATAGGCTGACTAAAAACTTCGAGGGTAACACCAAACTCTTTTAGAGGGAGGTGAAGAAGTCTCGGGGTGGTTGGTCAGCCTTCAGAATGAATAAAATAAGGTCTAAAGGTGGAGACATTCTTACACAAACACAAGACTTGTTAAGCCGATGGAGTGAATATTTTGGCGATATGTATGCGGATGCTACGGTTGGCGCCGATGTTGCATGTGGTTTAGTAGATCAACATTCGACAACGGCGTCCTCCGATGGCATCAGTATGGATGAAGCTGAATGGGCGATAAGAAGTTTGAAAAATGGTAAGGCAGCGGGCATTGATATGGTGTCTGCCGAGATGATCAAGCTCGGTGGCTCCTGTGTCTGGGAGGCGTTCCTGTTGCTCCTCAATTTATGTTGGAGCTCGGGAATGGTTCCCGGGGACTGGAATAGCGCAGTCATCGTGCCTTTGTTTAAAAACAAGGGTTCACGTTATGACTGCGCAGATTACAGAGCCATAAGCTTGCCCAGTTTGGCAGCAAAAGTGTATGGTAAAATTATTGAAAGGAGAATGAGGATGGTGTCCGATGGTTTACTGTGTGAGACACAAGGTTTCAGGAGTGGAAGGGGATGCATGGATCAAGTGTTCTCTCTGCGCAACATTGTGGAGAAGCATCTGGCTCTAGGTCAGAGGGTTTTCTGCAGTTTTGTGGATCTGGAGAGAGCATTTGACACGGTTGTACGAAAGGAACTTTGGGACATTTTACCGGAGTATGGTATCAACGGTAAACTGCTACAGGCTGTGCAGTCCAGTTACTTGGGCTGTAGAGCCTGTGTGCGGCTGGATGATGGAATGCCGCCTTGGTTTGACGTCAATATCGGCGTTAAGCAGGGGTGCGTTCTGTCAGCCAGGCTGTTTATCATATATCTGGATAAATGTCTCCAAAGGTTGAACGATATGAATGTGGGAGTCCAGATGGGCGACTCAGTGTTCACTGCTCTGCTTTATGCAGATGATGCAGTCCTGCTGGCACAGTCAGCGACTGACCTGCAGACCCTAGTCGGCACAATGACAGAAGATTGTAAGAAAAGGGGTCTACGCGTGAATGTGAGCAAAACCATAATAATGGTCTTTGAAAGAGATGAAGCCAGAACAGATGTAAGAGTAACAATAGGTAATGATGTACTAGAGCAAGTGGATGAATTTGTATATCTTGGATGTGGATTTAGCCGAGATGGAAGGTACACCACTGATATAGAGCGAAGAGTGAATGCGGGAAATAGAGTGAACGGAGCGTTGGGGCAACTTCTCGGCAGCCACCACCTCAGCCAGAAGGCACGTGTAGCAATACATAACGCAGTGCTTGTCCCAACATTACTGTATGGAAGCGAGAGTTGGGTATGCAGAAAAGAGTATGAAAGTAAAATTAATGAGGTCGAAATGCGATCTCTGCGGAAAATCTGTGGAGTTAGGCTGACCGACCGCATTCGTAACGACGACGTAAGAGAGCGAGTAGGTATGAAAGAGAGTATTGGTGTAAAAATGCGAACGGGAATGCTCCGATGGTTCGGACATGTGGAAAGAATGCCGAACGAACGTCTGGTTAAGAAGATGTACAATGCGAAAGTGGAAGGATGTAGGTACCGAGGGAGACCAAGACTAACCTACCTAGACCAGATCGGTCATGTACTGAAGGAAGGTGGATCAAGAGTCTCCGAAACCGGCGAGCGTGTATGAAGAGAATTATGAATGTTGAGGAAGCGAGTGAAGTGTGCAGAGATAGAGTTCTCTGGCACTCTGTTCTCTCTGCCTACCCTGCAAGGGATATGGCGTGATGATAAGAAAGTAAGTATTATGTATAAAAACACACGTGAAAAATGATTACCACACGTGAAACTTCAACCAGCATTTATTTTATTGAAATTACGTCGTTAAAAATTTCTATAGTAAAAACATTAACGCGAGTCGCAATTTCGTTGTCATACGTAGCTACGTATTGGTAGCTACCAATACTGGTCTAATTGATTGAAAGGTAGATGGACTGAATTTCCAATAGATATTAGTTCAAGTTCTATTAAAATTTAAGCAATTCACTTGTCTCGGGTAAGTTAGTACACTATATTTATCAAATGAAAAACTCTGATTCATTGACAGTGATCTACTAAAAAGGTTGTGAGGTTTCATGGCATCCTCCCATTTGCTGCGACAAATCGAACTGGCGATTGTTAGCCCACTATGCAGGGCCACCTGCATTCTGGTGGTTCCTTAAATAGGTGGAGAGAGATAAAAGTGCATATTACGCCCACATAATCGGGACGGTCCGCCTACTAGCAAAATAAAGTTTTCTAGAACTTACTTGGATTTTTAGCAGCCTCTTCTATACTACTATTTGCACACAATTTCCCTGCCTCCTCAACTGCGCTCATCGCCCTCTTCACCCGCTCCTCTGTATCATTAATTTCCTCTGTAAATAGAATATTGAATTATTTTACACTTTTCCTTGTGATAACAAATTAAGAATTCGCTGAGTGGTAGCGGCTACGAATATTACCATACTTTGCTCGTGGATGTCGTAAAAGACGACTAAGAGACTTATAACGACCTGGGCCAACTCCATCTGAAGCTGTTTGGTCAACAATTACATTCACAAGGAGGGTTGACGTCTGGCAGGCAGCCTGTCATAAAAGTATTGCCAATAACTTTTGCAATATGTACTATAAAAGAAGAGTACATATTATATCGACTCCAAGTAATTGAGATAAGAGTAGGAGAATGATGATGAACAAATTAAGAATACATTTCATATCCTCCGTTTTTGGCCATGAGTGTCGTAAAAGAACATAAGTGGTAAGACAACGCTGTTAACAGTATCCTTTCTATAGCCACAGGGATAGTACCTCACTGTCGCAGAAAATTAATGTCTGAACAGAGGCAATACACTGTTGCACTTCATTTAGTGAGCAAAAAAGCTGGAAGCCTAATTTTCTGGTTAGGTTTTGTAAGAGCACTTCATTTGGTGAGTGGGAAAGCCTAACTTTCTGGTTAGGTTTTGTAAGAGCACTTCATTTGGTGAGTGGGAAAGCCTAACTTTCTGGTTAGGTTTTGTAAGAGCACTTCATTTGGTGAGTGGGAAAGCCTAACTTTCTGGTTAGGTTTTGTAAGAGCACTTCATTTGGTGAGTGGGAAAGCCTAACTATCTGGTTAGGTTTTGTAAGAGCACTTCATTTGGTGAGTGGGAAAGCCTAACTTTCTGGTTAGGTTTTGTAAGAGCACTTCATATGGTGAGTGGGAAAGCCTAACTTTCTGATTAGGTTTTGTAAGAGCACTTCATTTGGTGAGTGGGAAAGCCTAACTTTCTGGTTAGGTTTTGTAAGAGCACTTCATTTGGTAAGTGGGAAAGCCTAACTTTCTGGTTAGGTTTTGTAAGAGCACTTCATTTGGTGAGTGGGAAAGCCTAACTTTCTGGTTAGGTTTTGTAAGAGCACTTCATTTGGTGAGTGGGAAAGCCTAACTTTCTGGTTAGGTTTTGTAAGAGCACTTCATTTGGTGAGTGGGAAAGCCTAACTTTCTGGTTAGGTTTTGTAAGAGCACTTCATTTGGTGAGTGGGAAAGCCTAACTTTCTGGTTAGGTTTTGTAAGAGCACTCCATTTGGTAAGTGGGAAAGCCTAACTTTCTGGTTAGGTTTTGTAAGAGCACTTCATTTGGTGAGTGGGAAAGCCTAACTTTCTGGTTAGGTTTTGTAAGAGCACTTCATTTGGTGAGTGGGAAAGCCTAACTTTCTGGTTAGGTTTTGTAAGAGCACTTCATTTGGTGAGTGGGAAAGCCTAACTTTCTGGTTAGGTTTTGTAAGAGCACTTCATTTGGTGAGTGGGAAAGCCTAACTTTCTGGTTAGGTTTTGTAAGAGCACTTCATTTGGTGAGTGGGAAAGCCTAACTTTCTGGTTAGGTTTTGTAAGAGCACTTCATTTGGTGAGTGGGAAAGCCTAACTTTCTGGTTAGGTTTTGTAAGAGCACTTCATTTGGTAAGTGGGAAAGCCTAACTTTCTGGTTAGGTTTTGTAAGAGCACTTCATTTGGTAAGTGGGAAAGCCTAACTTTCTGGTTAGGTTTTGTAAGAGCACTTCATTTGGTAAGTGGGAAAGCCTAACTTTCTGGTTAGGTTTTGTAAGAGCACTTCATTTGGTAAGTGGGAAAGCCTAACTTTCTGGTTAGGTTTTGTAAGAGCACTTCATTCGGTAAGTGGGAAAGCCTAACTTTCTGGTTAGGTTTTGTAAGAGCACTTCATTTGGTAAGTGGGAAAGCCTAACTTTCTGGTTAGGTTTTGTAAGAGCACTTCATTTGGTAAGTGGGAAAGCCTAACTTTCTGGTTAGGTTTTGTAAGAGCACTTCATTTGGTAAGTGGGAAAGCCTAACTTTCTGGTTAGGTTTTGTAAGAGCACTTCATTTGGTAAGTGGGAAAGCCTAACTTTCTGGTTAGGTTTTGTAAGAGCACTTCATTTGGTAAGTGGGAAAGCCTAACTTTCTGGTTAGGTTTTGTAAGAGCACTTCATTTGGTAAGTGGGAAAGCCTAACTTTCTGGTTAGGTTTTGTAAGAGCACTTCATTTGGTAAGTGGGAAAGCCTAACTTTCTGGTTAGGTTTTGTAAGAGCACTTCATTTGGTAAGTGGGAAAGCCTAACTTTCTGGTTAGGTTTTGTAAGAGCACTTCATTTGGTAAGTGGGAAAGCCTAACTTTCTGGTTAGGTTTTATAAGAGCACTTCATTTGGTAAGTGGGAAAGCCTAACTTTCTGGTTAGGTTTTATAAGAGCACTTCATTTGGTAAGTGGGAAAGCCTAACTTTCTGGTTAGGTTTTATAAGAGCACTTCATTTGGTAAGTGGGAAACCCTAACTTTCTGGTTAGGTTTTATAAGAGCACTTCATTTGGTGAGTGGGAAAGCCTAACTTTCTGGTTAGGTTTTGTAAGAGCACTTCATTTGGTGAGTGGGAAAGCCTAACTTTCTGGTTAGGTTTTGTAAGAGCACTTCATTTGGTAAGTGGGAAAGCCTAACTTTCTGGTTAGGTTTTGTAAGAGCACTTCATTTGGTAAGTGGGAAAGCCTAACTTTCTGGTTAGGTTTTGTAAGAGCACTTCATTTGGTAAGTGGGAAAGCCTAACTTTCTGGTTAGGTTTTGTAAGAGCACTTCATTTGGTAAGTGGGAAAGCCTAACTTTCTGGTTAGGTTTTGTAAGAGCACTTCATTTGGTAAGTGGGAAAGCCTAACTTTCTGGTTAGGTTTTGTAAGAGCACTTCATTTGGTAAGTGGGAAAGCCTAACTTTCTGGTTAGGTTTTGTAAGAGCACTTCATTTGGTAAGTGGGAAAGCCTAACTTTCTGGTTAGGTTTTGTAAGAGCACTTCATTTGGTAAGTGGGAAAGCCTAACTTTCTGGTTAGGTTTTGTAAGAGCACTTCATTTGGTAAGTGGGAAAGCCTAACTTTCTGGTTAGGTTTTGTAAGAGCACTTCATTTGGTAAGTGGGAAAGCCTAACTTTCTGGTTAGGTTTTGTAAGAGCACTTCATTTGGTAAGTGGGAAAGCCTAACTTTCTGGTTAGGTTTTGTAAGAGCACTTCATTTGGTAAGTGGGAAAGCCTAACTTTCTGGTTAGGTTTTGTAAGAGCACTTCATTTGGTAAGTGGGAAAGCCTAACTTTCTGGTTAGGTTTTGTAAGAGCACTTCATTTGGTAAGTGGGAAAGCCTAACTTTCTGGTTAGGTTTTGTAAGAGCACTTCATTTGGTAAGTGGGAAAGCCTAACTTTCTGGTTAGGTTTTGTAAGAGCACTTCATTTGGTAAGTGGGAAAGCCTAACTTTCTGGTTAGGTTTTATAAGAGCACTTCATTTGGTAAGTGGGGAAGCCTAACTTTCTGGTTAGGTTTTATAAGAGCACTTCATTTGGTAAGTGGGAAAGCCTAACTTTCTGGTTAGGTTTTATAAGAGCACTTCATTTGGTAAGTGGGAAACCTTAAATTTCTGGTTAGGTTTTATAAGAGCACTTCATTTGGTAAGTGGGAAAGCCTAACTTTCTGGTTAAGTTTTATAAGAGCACTTCATTTGGTGAGTGGGAAAGCCTAACTTTCTGGTTAGGTTTTATAAGTAACAGCACTTCATTTGGTGAGTGGGAAAGCCTAACTTTCTGGTTAGGTTTTATAAGAGCACTTCATTTGGTAAGTGGGAAAGCCTAACTTTCTGGTTAGGTTTTATAAGTAACAGCACTTCATTTGGTCAGTGGGAAAGCCTAACTTTCTGGGTGAGTTTTATAGGTTAACAGTTACTGTACTGTTAGCATTGCAAAGTTCCTTGGGCTAAGTCATACTTACCTACAAGTGACAGGTCTTGGTCTCTTAACCACTTTATATACCTCAGTTGTTACAAAATTCACTGGCAAGGAACAAAGTGGCAATGGTTCTTGTTCATCAACCAGATATAAAATGATCATGTTGTATTTTTTTCTTTTTATTAAATTATACAGTGTGCAAATTTAGTACAAAGTTCATCATCTCCGCTCATATATCTCCCACACTTGGGCTCCAGCCTCCTATATGTTAGGAGCGAAATTGAACTATTTGAAATAAAACAATTTTTATGGATTCTATCATGTTTATAGAATCTTTAGTTAATAGAGCAAATTCATGTTTATAAAATAATTTAGTAAATATTAATAGTTAATAGATTAATTTTCATTATTTATCTAAATTTAATAACTAATCCTTTAGTGGGTAGATATAAATCTCTGTAATAACAACTACTTGTAGGATTTGACTCGCATCACATCATGTGAGACAGTTTCACATCGTTTTAAAGTTCCCATGACTATGAATGCTAAAAGTGTTCAAACGTAAGGAAATTAAAAATCAAATACAAACATGATCGAATCCATAGAAATAGTTCAGTGTTTTTGGGCAAACTTGACCTGATGCCGTCAGACGGTTAATTACATTCCCAATAAGGGATAACATTAGATATGCGGCCGGTCATAAAACTATCGCCAATAACTTTTGCACTGTGTATGATGAAAGAGGGGTACAGCAAGATAATGGCGATTCATAAATATGATTACATTACTTCCATTAGATACTGGCAACTTAGTACGAGTGGAAATTAATTAACAAAGATACATTTTTTAACAAAATGCTTAAAAGTGAAATTTATTGGCGGTCGATAGAAACCAATGTGGTGTTTTGAGAGGAGCAGAAGTTATATGCGAAAGTAAAAAGCAGATACATTGTTATTATTCTGATATTTACACATCTGAAATAAAAATATTTCTAAAGATTTTATCATATAAAATTAATTAATTGTAGCTAATGTGTTATAATTCCCTATGGTATGGTTTTACTATAGTATAAACAGTAATATAATATAATGGCAACGACGACGTAAGAGAGCGAGCGTGTATGAAGAGAATTATTAATGTTGAGGAAGCGAGTGAAGTATGCAGAGATAGAGTTCTCTGGCACTCTGTTCTCTCTGCCTACCCTGCAAGGGATATGGCGTGATGATATGTATGTATAAACAGTAATAACAGGATAAGCGCTCTAACAGGATGTTATGGTCATAACCGCTGTTATCAAACAATGTGATAAAAGTGTACATAATTACCGAGTGCGTCTAACTCCTCGAGTTTCTTTGTATACTGCATCTTTCTATTATAACTGGTATTCAAACTGTTATTCATTCTGCACAATTTAAGATAGTTCAATATTATCTGAAATAATATCTGATGAAAATCTCATGCTAGCTAATACCACAGATTAAAGGATACTACGTAATTACGTATGCTAATACTTGCCGATAAGAAAACAAAAACTTAAGTCGATTAATCGAAAAATCGATGTTTTGGGTGTAAAACAATCGATTTTAAATCAATATGAAGCCCCGAATCGATCTATTTAATCGATATTTCACCCTAGAAAATCGACATTCCATTTTTTCTGGTTTGATAAAATTAAAAAGATTATTTAGTTGAATATAATTAACATCTTGAATATATGAATATGTAGAGTAGAAGAGCCCGTACCCAAATGAAAGCTAGACTTACGTGCGCTCTATAAGAGTTCATCACGTTTAATACCAACCAAAAGCCCTATTGGTGTTGCTTTTGCTTATGCATCTACTCTATTCTTCGTGGTATTAAACACGAATCCAATGCGCCAGTTCATCGGGCGGCGCAGGCGCGACATTTCACATCTGTTCATGACAACGCCCTACTCGAGGTCACAGCTAGACGGACTGAGATTAGATCGTAACCCGCAGAGAGGCCGTCCACGTGAGGCCATGAGAGCAACCAACGTCCCTGCAACAGTATTATTATTACTGGTCCTTCGACTGTCGTGGTACCCGAAAGCCAACGGGCTGACACGGATATTAAGAAATCAATACTAGTGGTCAGCCCAATGGCGATAGGGGAGGGAAAGCGGTGGGTTAAGGGCCAGCCAAATAAATTGACATGATAATTTCACAATGATAAAAGTCGGGTTGAGAGCCCTCAGCGCTCACCTACTGTCCGGTTAAAGTTGTCATAGCCATCCGAGGCTAACAACTATGACACAAAAAAACACACAATGATAAAAAATCATCTATCAGTATGCTTCTATCGTTTTGTATGACTGTTTTATAATTTTATAAAAAATACAAAATTCAAATGAAATTCGTAAAAGATAGCTTAATCGTAAATCGATCTTTTAGGTCTCGATTTTCTTGTGAATCGATTATTTATATGACGACTCGAATCGATTCATGAACCGATTTTTTTTCAGAAAGAATCACCATCCATACTGGAGTCTGGTACAGATTATAATATTTATTAAATTTTTGGTGTAAATGGCTTGGTTACTAAAACTTTTAAGCCAACTCTTGGTTTGTAAATTAGATTCATTTCAAGTCATCATCCATACGACTATTTAAAATAATAAAGATTAATACCATATTTGTGTTAATAGCTTTTGAATTATCGTTTTATAATTACCCATTATTTAAAATGAACCACTATCTATCAAAAATAAAACGACATCTAAATCCGTTGCGTAGTTTTAAAGATCTAAGCATATATAGGGACAGTCAGACAACGGTGACTTTGTTTTATACTTTTACTGTCACTTTTTCGTTTCATCTACTTTAAAATCACAAATATGCTAAAGAAGTTACACTTCAAAAAAAAAAAGTTATCGTTCGTCAGTAGGTAGGTCAAATCGTCGCCTTCAACAGTGCCATGGGTTGCCTTCCATTTAGTTAACACAGAGGGACTCTGAGGTACATTGTGAAACACTGCCAAACACTGTGTAAAAGTTTAAAATCCAGAAAACTCGGGATGAATGTAAAAATTTTGAAAAAAATCCTGTTTTGCCAAAGAAATGTGGAGATTTCCTGAAGACTATTGGTCGGATCAGGGAGGGAGCTAGTTGTCTCAAAATAACACTAGAGTGCATCAATATCGCAAAATTATGGGCGTTGTATACCTAAATGCAAGTTTCTTGACAAAGTCTTGGCTCAATAATTTATAAACATAACCACATTATCAGGGCTCACTTCTATAGTGCAATATTTACATTTGAACATTTTTATTAAATTTTAATTAGCAGTAAGAGACAAGCTCAATTTAATAATCTCAAATAGTACTACTAGAATACGCCGTAAATAAATTGCGAGGTTAAGTAATGACACAAAGTAAATCAAGCAAAGTAGTACTTATATATTTAAAGTAGGTACTCTATGAAAGTAGGTAAGCATCTGTCAAACACCACTTTTTCGAGTGTCGAACAGTGTACGGCTCTGTTCAACAGTGTCGTTGATGGAAAGCGCTTTATCGAACACTGCGTTACACTGCGTCACTTGTTGTATTAAATGGAAAGCACACATAGTCACATTATTAAAGGTATCTTTCAGGAGATTATAATATATCGTACTACGTGGCCAAAGAGTAAAGTAATATAATGAAAATGCTAGGTATTTGAAATAAAACTACTTTTACAGATTCTATCGCGTTTGTATTTGATTTTTTATTTCCCGGCATTTCTAACACTTTACAACGAATTGCATGCGACGTGAAACTGTAATGGGAACATTCACTTGCAGTGAGTGCTCCTGGCTAAGGTTCATACCCCAAAAGTGCTTTTAAGGCAATATTTATTTATTACATACATACAAACATATCATCACGCCATATCCCATGCAGGGTAGGCAGAGAGAACAAAGTGCCAGAGAACTCTATCCTTGCATACTTCACTCGCTTCCTCAACATTCATATTTCTCTTCATACATGCTCTCCGGTTTCGGAGACTCTTGACTCCACTTTCCTTCAGTACGTGACCAATCTGGTCTAGGTAGGTGAGTCTCGGTCTCCCCGGTACCTACATCCTTCCACTGTCACATTGTATATCTTCTTAACCATACCTTCGTTCGGCATTCTTTCCACATGTCCGCCCTGGCGGTTTTGTGGTCACGGTGAAAAAACCATGAAATGTCGGTAGTTCCCTTTATGATCAACAGTGACAACTTGGTATTACAACAGTGTTTTCACGGTGTATCATTCGTGCTTTTGTTTCATTTCACAACTGTCAAAATATGGCATATATTAGAATATTAGACCTAGGTAAAATGGTTAAAACGACATTTTTATAGGGCAGCTATAGAGTGAAACCATAATAAACAGTTGATAAATGTATAGTTAATTGACAGTCAAAGCACTATTGTGACACAGTAAAATAGGAGTGAATCCAAAGTTGTTTCATCGTCGTTTCATGGTCGTTTCACCGTCGTTTAACTGTCAATTCATTGTCGTGTCACTGTCGTTTCATGTTCCTTTCACAGTCGAATAACTTGTCTTTTTTTTTTTATCGAGCGAAAAAATAAATGTTTAAATGAAATTTTTTTAAGGGCTTATTAAAAAAAAAATTTCCTGAAATTTGAATTCAAATTACTAAATTTAATGTGAAATGTCAATACAGTTCAGAACTCTACCCTAAGCTTATAAAATGATAATTAAAAAGTATTTAAATAATTACATCATTTGTTTTGAAAAAAAATCTACCGAGTATATACGGTGAAAAGATAGTGATTTTACGGTGAGTTGATGGTGAGTTGACGGTGAGTTGACGGTCGAACCACAGTAGGTCCACAGTAATATCACTATAAATTTATGAGGTGTTCACTTTGAAAAATATATTTTTCCACAGTGTAAATATGCCATATCGACGACAGAAATACTAAGCTTCCACAAATTAGAAACGGTCTTTTCACCATAGAACTGCCGATAAGTTAACTCTTATTTACCATCCGTAGTTAGTGACGCAACGGAACGAATATACTGTTTTTCGACAGTGATTTCACTGTACGACAACCCTAACTAGAGAGTGAAATAGCCGTGACATGAAACTACCGTGAATCGTCCATCTTTTCACTATGGAGTCACCGCGAATTCACCGTAAGCATGAAACCGTCAGAGCGAACCATCGGAGCATTCCTTTTCGTATCTTTACACCAATACTCTCTTTCATACCTACTCGCTCTCTTACGTCGTCGTTGCGAATGCGGTCGGTCAACTCCACAGATTTTCGGTAGAGATCGCATTCGACCGAATTAATTTTGCTTTCATGCTCTTTTCTGCATACCCAACTCTCGCTTCCATATAATAATGTTGGGACAAGCACTGCGTTACGTATTGCTACACGTGCCTTCTGGCTGAGGTGGTGGCTGCCGAGAAGTTGCCCCAACGCTCCGTTCACTCTATTTCCCACATTCACTCTTCGCTCTATATCAGCGGTGTAACTTCCATCTCGGCTAAAACTACATACAAGTCATAAACAATACAAATTCATCTACTTGCTCTAGTACATCATTACCTATTTTTACTCTTACATCTGTTCTGGCTTCAATTCTTTCAAAGACCATTATTTTGGTTTTGCTCACATTCGTGTATTTATTAACTTGAATTTATCCGGGTTAAAAATTTCCAACGCTTACCTATAGATCAAGTTCAGTTGTATAAGCCAATACGTTGAAAAAAAAAGCAAACTTACAACAATAATACAAATCAAGCATAGTAGGTTACTTTTTAGTCTATGCTTACAGATTATTTAACACAATCATAGGTAAATTATCTGTGCTTGTGTTAAATAATCTGTGATCTCGTTCGCCTCATCGCGAATGAAAATTGGAAATAATTGTTTTAACAATTTAACATCCTGATTGCGCGGTTAATAAAAACGTATTAATGTAATTATGTTAGCTGTACTATTAGTATTAAACGATTTTATATGATTTTATGTACAATGATATTAAGCTTTAAGTATGCTAACAAATTTTTGATATCTGTGTCCCACACAAACAGTGAAAAAGTTAATACCAGTGAGGTTAGAAAATTATAGCAAATAATTATTTATATAAATGGATTCGCCACCTGCGCAGGAGGTAACGGAACTATTGAAGCAATGGGAGGAACAGCATACGACCGCAAATTACGATCCTATATCTACGCTAACCCGGTAAGTTAGATTTTTACAATCGTTTAGACTAATTGTAAAAATATTTAATCAAGAGCATTCTCTATGTCCTAAACATGTGGTATCTGATAGAAATATATATAAATAGATCGAGCCTGTTGTTGGTTTATATAAATCATAGTTTTTGACCTGTCTTTTAACGTTTGTATTTCACTTTTATTTACGTAGTTTAAATTACTTCATAATGTGAAGTATATTTCTATGTAAGAGCACTATTCATCACCGTTGCTCTTAACCCCGCTGATGCCGTAAAAATGAGAAAATGACGTAAACGGATAACGTTACTACAAAAGAAGGAAAACTAGAAATAACATCTTGTACAGAGTCAGTTACTCAATTGTCTTCCTATCATGGAAGAGATCAGAGTCCGATTAGTACATAATAATATGTTCCATGGCCTAAAGAAGAATAAAATCTAAATTGATAATAGGGAACTTGGTAAACTTCCAAACTATCAAAGGCTAGTTTGCTAGAAAGAAGAAGGCTCTCATTACTAAAGTAACAAAAGTAATTCAAGGGTAGGTCCAGGATTACCAGTTCTGATATTATTCATCATCATTTGGCATTCTGCCATCCTCATTAGATGTAGATCTTTCCTGCCGCTATGTTAATAATTTGAAGAGCTGGTGCTGTAATCGCCATGCTTGGGAGGTGGCTTGGTGATTGTGGTAAGATATTACTTTTTCCAGGGGATAGATGTTAGCCACCCATCGCTGAAACCCTTAGGTAGTATATATGACTTCATCGCAAACATAGGATAAAAATAACCACATGTCTTATAATATAAGAACAACATTCGCATAATTGAACATGTTGAAACCTATTTCAAAATATTGAGTAATTACAACGAAATAAATAAAAAATGCATATCTTGTGTAATCATGCATATCTTGTGTGATTATTTCCTAAGTTTATTCCAACATCATGATATTGCAACGTGTACAGATCAAAATTCTGAGATCAATATCTCAAGTACCATGGCTAATCACAAACAGTGAAATTCATCAAAATCTTCAAGTAAACACTGTCAAATAAGAAATCACAATCGCATCCAAAAATTATCAGGCTCAGCTGAGAAGCCATCCAAATAATCTTGCAGTTGAATTAGTTAAGGAAAACTACACCAAAAGACTAAAAAGAAAAGACATAATGTAACTGCGTGCACCAAACTGGCCCAGTACTGTAGTGAGTCTTCGATGGAGGACACACTCGGCATGACTCTGTATTACACACAGCACATCTGCTTATAGTGTTGCACTGATTGCAGATTAACGAGAAAGAAAAAAAAAATATTTCCTAAGTGCTGTGTTGAGTGTTCTTTAAAAAAAATCATAATTTATTAATTGCCTATGCCTATTGTATCATAAAAAAAAAATGAAGAAAATGTTTTTTTTTTCTTTTTTATAAACACCATCCTGCACTAAGGAAATAATCCTTGTATCGCGGGGGACTTTACAAACATGCAATTAACGCAGACAAATTACACCCAGGCTCAGAACAATACTTTGTGGAGCGCACAAAGTATTGTCCCGCGTGGGAATCGAACCCATGGCACTGGCACGGAAGGTCGGTATCTTAACCGTTGCGCCATCTGTGCAATTGGTTATTTATATTTTTCAACTCCTTTTTAATTAAGGTTGTTTTCTTCATCTCAATCCATATATGTCGCGCTAGATGTATCACAGCAGCTTCGCTTTTATGATTTAAGTACCTGTAGCATTAATAATATCAATATTAATGACGACTATAATAAATTGATAACCATTTCAATAATCCCAATAGTTATCATAACAACAGCTACTACAGAATGTGCAACAATGTCCCACTTTTTTATCAAATTTCATGCAATTTAATTTATGCGACTGTATTTTTCATTATATCATCTAATGCACGCTTGGGTTCCAATCTCATCCACGTCGCCACTGTTATGTACTTACTAGGTTAATAAAGACTGCTTGAAGGTAGATGTGTAGGTTGATGGAAATGATCTTCTCCAATTACCCTCTCACTCATACTAACATGTCATAAAGTACTTATAATCACTTTACACTATACCTAAATACACCACAATAGCTTAAAATATTTCATACCTCATTAATAATGGGAGGGAGAGGGACTTACTATTTATATGTACCTATATTAGGTGTTTTTACCATCATATCAGCTCATATCTACTGCTGCTTTCGAGCTAGGGGTGTCCACTTTGAAAAAACATCGATGTTTTTTTTGATTCGATAAATCGACTGTACATCGATGTCTTTCGAAGTATCGGATGAAAACATCGATGTTTTTAAACATGGAGTACTTTTTCTAAAGTCATATAAAAGTGTTACTTCTATAAAAAAAAAAAGGTCTTTTTTGTGGCATTTATACCTATTCCAATCCCTTATAAAACTGACTTCTAAAAAAAAGGTCCTTTTTGTGGCATTTACTGGTTATCATCGTTTCGATGTTTTATGAAAAAACATCGAGTATTTCGATAGCTCTTCAAAACATTGGATCGATTCGATGTATCGCATTGTAAACATCGATGTATATCGAATATCCCTATTTCGAGCCTTCCCTCTAATGGGTGTCAAATTGACCTACATCATCATCACAACTCATATACGTCTGTGGTCTGCCTACACTGTTGGGCCTGAGCCCTCTCCATGATGGAAGGGAAATTAACCTACTATATCATGCTGGTCAATCACGTTGGTATAAGGTTTTATATCCCTTAGTCGTCTCATACAATCACCCATGAACAAGATAAGGGTGGTGAATATATTCTTATTTCCTAACCATACAGAACATGACCTACATACCACACTGGTTTAGAGAAGGTCATTTTTTAAATTTTAATATTTGTTTTGATGACCCACATAATGATTAGTCACTAGCATGCTTCAATCCTCTTTGGAAAATATTTAAGAATTTTTAATAGTGAACGACCGAAATTTCGGTTTCGGCCAGTTTCGGCCAAAAAATCTAGTTTCGGCCGTAGTTTCGGTTTCGGCCAAAATATAGCCGAAACCTTCGGCCTCGCCGAAACTCGAGTGTTTATCTTTAAAATATTGTGAACACAATTACGTATTACTAGTTAGCTATGATGTACTATACAAGAAGAGGTCCATAAGTTCGTGGAATGGAAGGGTTTTAAATAAAATGAACCAAGTCTATTTTTCCTTTTCAATATAATCACTCTTAAGTTTATACAACTTTATTTATTAGATCTATGAATTAATTTTGATCTATGAATAATGATTTAGAAATCATTGTGAAAATATTTTTTATCTATTGCCGCAAAATCTCCGGCTCAAAATGATAAACCCATATTTCATCTCCAGTACAAATTCGCTCCAAAATCTGTGCAGGTTCGTCTCCACACAATTCCAAAAATTGTTTTAACAAATTGACACCCTGCTGTCTCTCAAGTGGCGTGAGCATTCTCAGTACCTATCTTGCACTGACTTTTGTTAAACCCAGGTTGTCATGTAAAATTCAGAAAATGGTGGTATCTGATACTCCAACTAAAGCATAAAACTGTTTGTTCTTCAAAAGGGTGTCTCTCAAGCACAATTTTCCACTTTTTCGGCGATGTCTGATGTGGTGGCCTCGAGGAAGGCTAGTTGCCTTCCTAAGTAGGGATCTTCTTCAATTGACGCCCGATTATGTTTAAAAAGTTTATGCCACTTGTAAATAATTGATTTAACAAGACACTATTCCCCATAAATGGTTTCCATTTCGTTCAAAACGGTCTGAATGTTCTTTCCTTGCTTGGTAAGGAATTTTATCACAGCACGGTGTTCAATTTTTTCCAAAGTTTCAGTTTCTTTCCGGATTCATCTGTTTAGCAGGGAGTGTTGGTGTAAACAAATGATGCAACAGGACTGAAACTCAATCTATGTTCGATGAGTCCCCAATTATGTATGACACTAAGCGAGTGCCCCTAGCCCCACTCCACCCCCTACATTCCACGAACTTTTGGACCTCCTCCTATATGTCTAAAACACTAACTGAAAGTTGTTTTTTTTTTAATTTACTATCATGAATTAGTCTTGTATATTCATGTCATAAAAAAAATTGTTACGTAGATATTTTAATGAGTCTTTTTATTTTATTTTACACTTTTTGATGGTCTGTATATATATATATATAAGTATAGATATATGCAAATTAATATTAAAAAAACATTAAATTTCAGTAAATAATCGTAATTTTAAATGTTTTAATGAGTTTCGGTTTCGGCCAAAACAGAGAGCAAGGCCGAAAGTTCGGTTTCGGTTTCGGCTGAAAAATCAGTTTCGGTCGGACACTAATTTTTAATCAGATTTTTATTTACAAGTTTAACATTATGCTCTCAGAGCTTTCTTAACAAATCTTTCTCTCTCTGCTCCAATCCAATGGTAGTTTAATTTGTCAATTTTAAGTTACAAACATATATTCAACAGATACAAATCACTCGTAGATAGAAAAGAATAAAATAACAAAACTTACCAAAAAAATAAAACTAAAAAATGGTGTTGGATTCAATTCAACTTGTGGCCGAGAATGCAGGTGTATATATGATTTTTAGTCCAAGCTAAGTTTACAAACCAGACACACTGTTCTTTTAATAAAAGACAAACCAACATATGTTGGAACTAATAATAGATTCCAACATTTACAAATACTACCAACCCTTAATTTGCTTATGGATGTCATAAAAGATGACTAAGAGCTTTACGTCATCCGGGGTCAATTCCACCTGATGCTGTCTGGTCAACAATTACATTCACAAGGTGGATTGACGTCAGGTAGACGGGTGGTGATCAAAACCATCGCCAATAACTTTTGTAATATGTATGATGGAAGGGCAATAAAGTAATATTGCGTCGATGATGGGGATGATGAGGGCACTACCAAATCATTATATTTTATTTTTGAGTAAATTTGTAATAAATACTGTTTGAATTACAGGATAGCGGAGATAATAGAAGCGGAAACGGAGAATTTTATGAAGAAAGATCCGGATCCGTTCGATGAACGTCACCCGTCGCGGACAGATCCGGAATGTGCCCTTGGACACGCTCTCAAGGTCATGTTTAAGAAAGACAACTTCATGACTAAGGTATTATATAGAGATTCATTAATTGGACCCCCACGATACTATCCTTTATAGTTTTTTTTTATCAACCTATACAGTCAACCCTATACAGTAATAGAACCTTTATAACTCGAACCTCGTTAAATCGTAATTATCAGTAAGTCTTCCATTTAACTCCGTTTATTTAGATATATGCAACTGTATTAAATACATGTTTGTACTCTAAAACTTAAATATCAAAGAGATATGTCATTTCGACACACTCTGTCTACCTTTTATTTTTTTTCTTTTCTTTACAGCTATTATTGTCATTTTTTTTTCTTTTCTTTACAGCTATTTTTGACATATTTTTTTTCTTTTCTTTACAGCTATTTTTGACATATTTCTTTTCTTTACAGCTATTTTTGTCATATTTTTTTTTCTTTTCTTTACAGTTATTTTTGACATATTTTTTTTTTTCTTTTCTTTACAGCTATTTTTAACATTTTTTTTTAAATTTTCTTTACAGCTAGTGAATGATTATGTCCGGGACACATATTATTCACGTCAGAATATAACGGGGCGTGATGTTAACAAGTTAAACGTGGCCGCGTGTCGGCTCACGCTTGACCTAATGCCCGGCTTGGAGATGAGCGTCGTTTTTCAGGTATTATACTTATGTATTCTTCTTATCTTTAATTCCATATGCAGTGCAAATTTAACACCATCATCTCAGCTCATATATGTCCCACTGTAGGACTCGAGCCTCCTCTTTATGCTGGAGAAATTGACCTACTATACCTGGCAGGTTAAATGTGTTGGTATAGGGTTTTGTTTCGAGTTTTCTTGTCTTTCATAGATGTTATATGCATCTTACATCCTTTAGTCCTCTCTTACGATCATCCACGAGTAATATAGGGGGTGGTAAATTGTATTCTTATTCCATCACCACACGGAAATATTAAAATTTAAACTTAGGCCTCCATAATAATAGAAGAGAGATTAATTTAATATACTTGACTGATCAAGTTGGGTTGCCAGAAGAATTCCACTCAAAATGGTTATGTGACTTTTGTGATGTCGTCAGTCTACCTACTAGTGAATATTGGTCCTATGCTGCGTCGTCCGATTGTGGTCACCACTCGAGAACCTTTTTATTCCCAAAAGTTATCGTCGAGCGATGTGGCTTATTGCCACTTTTATGCACTAATTAGTCGGGCTGTGTAGGTTACACCGGTTCTGGATTTTATCACTAGAGAAATACCGAGAACAGTCCTCTCCATAGCACGCTGAGCGACTTTGAGACTTTTTATATGGTCGACATTTAGATACGTATTTGTATGGTAGACTTTATTTCGACTTTCTCTTCTGTAGCATTATCATAATGTCTGTTCATACTCTATAACTCTTCTTAGGTTGACCGATCGCATTCGTAACGACGACGTAAGAGAGTAGGTATGAAAGAGAGTATTGGTGTAAAGATGCGAAAGTCAATGCTCTGATGGTTCGGACATGTGGAAAGAATGCCGAACGAACGTCTGGTTAAGAAGATATACAATGCGAATGTGGAAGGATGTAGGTACCGGGGGAAACCGAGACTAACCTGCCTAGACCAGTTTGGTTACGTACTGAAGGAAGGTGGAGTCAAGAGTCTCCGAAACCGGCGAGCGTGTATGAAGAGAATTATGAATGTTGAGGAAGGGAGTGAAGTATGCAGAGATAGAGTTCTCTGGCACTCTGTTCTCTCTGCCTACCCTGCAAGCGATATGGCGTGATGATATGTATGTATGTAGTTTTAGGACCGGCCGCTTGCCTTATGTAAACCATTCTTGAGAATGTAGTTGCTGATCAGATAGCATCAGATGTAGTAGGCCCAGGTCAATGCTAAAACCCTCAATCGTCTTTTACTACATCCACTAGGGTTGGTAATATTCGTAACCGTCATCACACAACACGAGTATTCCTTAATTATGCAACTAAATAGCAGCTTATTCAGAATTTATTTATAAAAGCCATTTTGTTTTAAATTTTACATTTAATTTTCAGGACAACGAGGCTCTAATACATAGATTAGTTAACTGGGCGACGAATTCTCAAGAGCCTTTGCAATGTTACGCGACCGGATTACTAGCTGCTGCCATGGAAGTACAGGAAATAGCCACTAATTTTAGGTGAGAGTTTCTACCAAACCCATGATGAGCTGATTCACATATCATTAAAAGTTCCACCGCTGGATTCGAGCGTCCTACACAATGAAGACAATCGAACCTACTGTACCTCGCGGAGCAGACGTGTTGGTATACGGGTTTTATTTCAAGTTTTTCTTCTCTTGCATAAATGTTGTCAGCATATTATATCCTTTAATTGTCTTTCACGACACCCACGGGCAAGAAAGCGGATGGTGATTTTTTTTTTTTTTTTTTAAAAGACACCACCCTGCACTAAGGAAATAAACCTTGTATTGCGGGGGACTTTACAAACTTGCAATTAACGCAGACAAATTACACACAGACTCAGAACAACACTTTGTGGATCACACAAAGTAATGTCCTGCGTGGGAATCGAACCCTCGACACTGGCACGGAAGGTCGGTATCTTAACCACTACGCCATCTGTGCAGTCATATTGCACACATACAGAATTGTATTTTTACTTTACACAAAATAATTTGTGAATCGCATAAAGTATTGTCCTGCACGGGAATCGTACTTCTCTGGCACGGTAGTTCGACATCTGTGCATTCAAAACAGTTTAATAGTGCTAGGACCACACGGTTGACATTTTTCTGTGTACTGCCGCGGGCCGGCCCGTTTGGGGTAGTACCATACTCTAGTAGAAAATCGACGTCGTAGCAGTGGCAATATGCGCTTCATTCGGTGAGCGAGAGGGTAGAAAGCCGAACTTCCTTGCTGGGTTTTGGTTAGTAGGCAGCGACCTAGCTGTACCCCCGGTATTGTGGCTTGCTCGTTTACCAACATAAGCAATAAACAAAAGAAAATTGAACAATACTTTGTGAATCGCACAAATTATTCTATAAGGATCGAACCTACGGCACTGGCACGGAAGCTCGGTATCTTAACCGCCAATCGCCATCTGTGCAGGCAAAAATAGTTGTATGAATAAAATATATTATGACTAGCAGACCTGGCCACGCGTTGCTGTGGCTAAGGTAGCCTCAGTAATATGTGGTGGTTATGCTAATAAATTGTAGTTTATATGAAACGTGTGTACGTGTAACATAGCGCCATCTAATAAATACTTACTCAACCCAGTCAACAGATACAGCCATCTGTTAGAATCGTTTGGAGATAACAGATAATTGTGACTGTCAAATAATAGACAAATAATTTGCAATAAAATAATATTGAGACTATAAATTGAGATGGAAGCTATCCTATCTTTTAAGTTCGATCAAACTATGTGTAATTTGATCCAACTTGTGCTGTGCAAATTTGATTAAAATCGGTTAAGTACTTTAGGAGTCGATCACGGACAAACAACGTGACGCATAATTTATATATATTTATATATTAAGATTAAAGGTGTTTGATTATAATTATAGATAAAACGTTTTTTCTTTTTATTGCAGGGATGTAAATGCAATGTTAGTACCTATGATGCTACGGAGGCTACATGTTCTCAGGAATAAAACTGCGGAAGTAAGTTTATTTTTTTATTGGGACTAAGCGAACGTACCTAAACTACGTCATCTGTTTACGGAGAGAGAGGCTTGGAACATACCACGCTGGAACTAGATCTTAGACATATATTGCGGGTGGTCCCTGGGCGTTGAAAATTAAAAAATATGGCTTACGTAGTTTGGGTACGTTCCCAATCCCACCAATTTAACTTCTGTAAACTAGGATCCACAATGGCCTTGGTAGTTTTATGACCGGCTGCCTGCCTGACGTCAACCCTCCTTATGAATTTAATCGTTAACCAATCGGCATCTAGTGTAGTTTGCCCAGGTTGATATAAAGCTCTTTGTCGTCTTTTACGACATCCACGAGCAAAGTAAGGTTTGGTAGTATTCGTAGCCGCTACCACACTTTAATGAGGTCTATACAGGGTGCCGATTTAATTACTAGAATAACTTAAACTAGGTATAGGAATGACGTCATAAAAAATCGGCCAAGTGCGAGTTGACAGTGAGTTTGATCGCGCACGAAGGGTTCCGTAAAACTAGAAAAAAAAAATTTCTGAATTTTTCTTTATATGTGTTATAAAACATTGCTTCATGGCAAATTGCAAGATTCTAGGTCGACTGGACTGTCGACTGTCCCTTTAGGTTTTGATTCCCTTGCAAGTAGTTGCGAGTTTGAAAATGTGCGGCTTAAATTGCTGTTTCTTTAATTGCGTTGATATAGAAGTTTGATTTTGTTACAACTCAAAGATATTATAGACCTGAGTATTTGATATAAATTTCAATTTAATACCTCTACACGTTCAGGAGGAAAGGGGTAGTTTAAAATTATTAAAATATTTTTTGTATATGATGTAATTAAAAAAATACGGTTTTCACAATTTTTTCTTTATCTGTGCTATAAGACGTTGCTTCGTACCAAATTTCAAGATTCTGAGTTCACGGGAAGTACCCTGTAGGTTTTTCCCTTGCGAGTGTCGAAAATTTACAGAAATTTGCGACATAAACAGCTGTATCTTTTGATTGCGTTATCTTAGAAGTTTGATTTTTTCACAGCTCCAAGGGACAGTAGACCCGAGTATTTGATATAAATTTCAGTGTGATACCTCCACGTGTTCCTGAGAAAAGGGTCTTGACAGACAGACGGACCGACAACAAAGTGATCCTATAAGGGTTCCATTTTTTCTTTGCGAGGTACGGAACCCTAAAATCATTCAAGTTAGTTGCAGACTCCTAGCTCTGCCCAATCCCGAGATAAGGTGATTGGTTTCTTATCAAAACCGTAGGTTTGTCAGCGTGCACTGACCTGTAAGTACATTTCGACCAGCTGTGCGGTGAGCGCAGCGAGCGCGGGACTATTTGCCTACTAGTTCAATGTCACACGCATGAGTATATGCCTACATCGAATTTTTATAGTACAAGTGCATTGACCGCTTATCAATATGGCGATTTAATCAAAAGTTAGGTACTATTTTTTTTTACTGATTTAGTGTATCATGGTCGGGTACACCCCTTTCAAAGATTCTACTAATTAAATCGGCAACCTGTATTTGAGCTTTATGACTAATTGCAATAGTATATATGGTAGAACAATCTTAACGCACGGAAATTTTCATGAATTGATTATTTATTAAACATAATAATACTTCATAGAAGCAGACTTGATATGGGGGGATATTTATACACCAAATGTATTAAGTAAAGGGTTTTTCAACAAGAACTTTGTTTTCTAAAACAAAATAAAACAAGAAATTTAGATGAAGACGATTCAAATTTTTATTGTATTACGAAGAGAAAAGTTTGGCAATTATGAATGAAAAATGATATCTGGCAAATGTCCACCACGACCACGCTGACAGATGTCGATTCTTTCATCAAAGTTTTTAATCACTTTTTGGCAAAATGGCGGATCTATTTCGTTAATCACATCACGGATTTTGAGTTCTAAGGCTGCAATCGATTTTTGCAGTGGTGTTAAATCACACGATCTGGCTGGCCACATAACATGAGATTTTCGTGAAATTATGCGATCGGGAAATTTGGTTTGCAATAAATTGATCGTTTCATTGGATGTGTGACATGTGGCACCGTCCTGTTGAAACCACATGTCAGTGATATCCACGTCATCAATAATGGCCAAAATTGAGTTGTTAACATCTCGCGATAGGGTGATCCATTGACCGGTACCGCATTTCCAGCCTCATCTTCGAAAAAAAAACGGCCCAATCACGCCTCCAGACCACATAGCGCACCATACAGTGACACGTTGAGCATGCAAAGGCTTCTCAATAATCGCTCTAGGATTTTCAGAAGCCCAAATGCGGCAATTTTATTTGTTGACGTACCCTGACAAGTGAAAATGGGCTTCGTCTGAAAAAATGTTTTTTCCAGAAAAACCAGCGGCTTGTTCCTGAATGAATTGAGCGAATGTACGGCGATGTGAATTGTCGGTCGGCTTCAATTCCTGCACCAGTTGAACCTTGTAATGCTTCAAAGCCAAATCCTTACGCACAATTCGCCATGTGGTGGTTTTGGATAACCCCAATTGTTAAGAACGTCGAGGAATTGACAAATTTGGATCTTCTTCAACACTGTGGCGCACAGCTGTGCTGTTTTCAGTTGAACGACCCGGTCGAACACGCGTTGGTGCTGGCACATTTTGTATCGAGCCTGTCGACTCAAATTTAACGACCAAATTCTTAAAAGCGGTCTCAGAAGGACGATAATGTTGTCCGAAAATATCACGAATTTTACGAAATATAACTTTAACAGAACCACCACCACATTTTCATAGTGGATTTTAATTATGATGCGATTTTCGAGCGAAATTGAATTCGTTGTAACAAATGCCAATGTATCTACTACGAATACGTCAAAAAACTATTATGTGGTTGGTGTTGCCACAATTGAAAAACAAAGTTCTTGTTGAAAACCCTTTATTACGTAAGGGCGGATCCAGCCTAATCGAATAAATATAACCCAGACTTAAATATTTGTATCATCGTCCATTTCTTATCCCAATTACTTGTGGTCGATGCAATATGTACTGCTCTTCCATCGTACACATTGCTATAGTTTTATGATCGACCATCTGTTGACACTACTTGTGAAGGTAATTGTTGACCAAACGGCATCAGATGGAGTTGGCCCAGGTCGTTGTTAAACTCTGTAGTTGTCTTTTACAACATCCACGAGTAATGTAGGGATTGGTAATATTCGTAGCCTGGTGCCTGTATGGTTACAGTAACGAATATTAACCAATAAATAAGAAAATGAGGAGTACTATAAATCGGTGAGAAAATTAAAAAGAAGTTGTGAGAATATATTTTTGTATTTTTTTTCTTTAGCAAAACAATCAGAATACAACTCCACCGAACCAGACAAGGCACTTCGCTCGCTTCGATAAGAAAAGAAACAGTGATATTAAATGCAATGGACCAAGTATTGATAAAAAAGGTATGATTTTACTAGAATATCCCGTTTATTCTACATGGAGGATGGATGAAGTGGTGACACGTCTCGGGAATTATTTGTGACCTGATGTCTCTTCAACTTAAGGGGAAAATATAAGAGTCATCAAAGAGATGGATGAGAGAAGTGCGCGTCCTACTGAGTTGCGGATGTTAAAATGAATATGCAGGATAAGAAGGTTAGATAAGATTAGAAATTAGTAGATTAGATGCAGCTTGAAAGTGGCACCAGTGATAGAGAGGATTAGGTCAATTTCTCTTCTAGTGTGAAGGAGGCTTGAGCCCAGCAGTGTGATGTATGTTAGTTGAGATAATGATGTTGATGGAAGTCCGTTCACACAAGTGGGACGAAAAGTCTTTTTTTTCGTATGTGATTTATAATTTGTTTGCAGACGAAGGTGGAGGGGGTGATATGGTGTTGGATGAGACCCCTCCTCGTGCCAGCAAGGATCCCGAAACACCAGTTAAAAATTATATCTGTGAGTATTTATTTATATATGCTCAATAGATTTTTGAAAACTTGTGAATGTAGTTGTTGATCAAACTGCATCATATGAAGTTGACTATATAATGCTCTCATTAGGGGTGTCCACTTTGAAAAAACATCGATGTTTTTTTCGATTCGATAAATCGAAACTGTACATCGATGTCTTTCGATGTATCGGATGAAAACATCGATGTTTTTAAACATCGAGTACTTTTTCTAAAGTCATATCAAAAGTTTTACTTCCAAAAAAAAAGAAAAAGGTCTTTTTTGTGGCATTTATACCTAAAAAAAAGGTCTTTTTTGTGGCATTTACTGTTTCGATGTTTTATGAAAAAACATCGATACATCGAGTATTTCGATAGCTCTTCAAAACATCGGATCGATTCGATGTATCGCATTGTAAACATCGATGTTTTCGATGCATCGATGTATATCGAATATCCCTAGCTCTCATGCCCATTTTCAGTAATAAGTCAAGATTTAAGTAACACCTAAGTCAATATTAATGACATGTAAAATTTATATTGTAAAATAAATTTGAAATATTATATAACACTTAAAATGATAAAAATAACGCATAACATCCATACTATGTGTTATTTACGTTAGATTAAGTGTTACTTAAAATTTAGAAAATGAAATGACCCAAAAAAAGAATATAACATAATCTATGGTATTCCAGGTAACGCTATATCTGCGCCGGAGCCGTGGGTGATGATGTCGCCACCAGCTCGACAGTCTCATCACGAGACATCCTCCAATTCCTCGTGGGCAGAGATGGGAACACATATCATAGGTAAGTAAACCAACTCTTGTTGGATTTCTTGAGAGTAGACTATTTTTTTTTATATATGACCAATATGTAACAATGTAAGCCGAACTACGCAAATCTTGTATCTTGGCTAACAGCCCTAATACTCACAAATATTAATCTACATTTAATTATAGTATACATTTATACATATTATAAATGAGTAGAAACACAGTGTCTTTACATTTAATAAATAGATTAAAAAATGAGTATAGGCTATTGCCTATACTCAAATGAGCCCAACAAAGCACAAAAAACATTTTATGTCTGTATGTATGCACACGCTAATCTCTAAAATTACTGTACGGAGTGTGCCACAGTTTTCACAAATATATTAAGCTAAAATCAGAGCACCACTTGGCCTTTGTTTAATTAAATCTGATGAATTGAATCTGATGTCAGTAAAAAAGTTATAGTCATTTAAATTTTAAAAATCATCACTCGCCTTTTATATCACTAGAAGGGTCAATTCAAGGTCATTACGCGGACGAAATCGTAGGCATCGGCTAGTTTAATTATAAATACCAAAAATAAAGGGATCAGTAGATTATGAACAATGTCGAAGTGCATTTGAAATTGACAATATCCAAGTGCATTTCATCCGTATACTGGTCGAGTTAGAATACAATTCACCACCCCCTCTCTACTTATGTGTATCTTACCCGTGGGTGGTAAGAGACGACTAAGGGCATATAACATCTACGCAAGAGACGAAATACTCAGAACAAAACCCTATACCAGCGGTCGGCAACATGCGGCTCTTTGGATGTGAATTTGCGGCTTTTTAGTTATATACGCAAAAAAATATTTTATAAAGAAAACATTTGAAAATGGTTCTGAATTGATTAACGAGGATTAGGCGCAAATTATTGTTGGCAAAAAAAAGGGTGGCTCTTTAAAAACTTTAAACCCTTATAAATTCAAATTTTTGGCTCTTCCGACTCAAAAGGTTGCCGACCCCTGCCCTATACCAACACGTCTGACCAGTATCTATAGTAAGACATTTTCCCTCCAATTATGCAGTATATACAGTGGGACATATATGAGCTGAGATGCTGAAGTGCATTTATAGGGCTTATTCAAAGTAAATGATCTGATTTGATGTATGGTTTTCAGGCAACATACAAATTCATCCACCAACGGACGCAACGAAACAGATGCTCATACTGAGGTATTTGACACCAATGGGAGAATATCAAGAGGTAAGTACATTATATATTTTTTTTAATTTATTGCTTATGATGGTAAATGTTACTGCCGCTCATGGACCTTTGTAATATGAGGGGTACAGATAGGCGGCTGCCTATCAACCAAAAGCAACCTAAATATTTGGGCTTCCGGTTCTCTCGCTCACCGAACGAAGTGCAACGGTATATTGCCATTGCTCAGAGGAGCGGGGTACTACTCCGGACGGACCGGCACGCGGTTGTCGACAGAAAACTGTCAACAATGTGACCCTATTTAGTTTTTATGATATAAATAAATTAGATTCTTATTATTCCCAATTTTTAAATTATAATGCCCAAGGAGGATTGACGTCAGGCCGGCGGCTGGTCATAAAATTATAGCCAATAACTCTTGCGATATGTAAGTGTACATATATAATATGGAATAATATTTTGGAAATAGTAGAATATTTAATACGAGAGTTGGGTATGCAGAAAAGAGTATGAAAGTAAAATTAATGCGGTCGAAATGCGATCTCTACGGAAAATCTGTGGAGTTAGGCTGACCGACCGCATTCGTAACGACGACGTAAGAGAGCGAGTAGGTATGAAAGAGAGTATCGCTGTAAAGTTGCGAAAGGCAATGCTCCGATGGTTCGGACATGTGGAAAGAATGCCGAACGAACGTCTGGTTAAGAAGATATACAATGCGAAAGTGGAAGGATGTAGGTACCGAGGGAGACCGAGACTAACCTACCTAGATCAGATTGGTCATGTACTGAAGGAAGGTGGAGTCAAAAGTCTCCGAAACCGGCGAGCGTGTATGAAGAGAATTATGAATGTTGAGGAAGCGAGTGAAGTATGCAAAGATAGAGTTCTCTGGCACTCTGTTCTCTCTGCCTACCCTGCAAGGGATATGGCGTGATGATATGTATGTATGTATGTAATATTTAATTATTTCAACAGTTCCTGTCACATGTCTTCGAGCAGAACGCCCTTGGTCTAATCCTGGGTTATTTGAACGTGCGTGAATCCAAAGATTCGAGACTGGCTTTCGAAGCTCTCAAGTACCTCGCCGCGTTGCTGTGTCATAAGAAATTCAGCATTGACTTCATACATATGGGTGGTTTGCAGGTATTTGCCGTTATCATTAGTTTCTCTTGTTGCCATTGACAGCAGAAAAGTCACTGTCATTTCAGAGGATTTTTATTTTTATCTATCCATTACCGTATTATATCATACAAATTATTTTTTTTTTTTTTTTTTTAATAATAAAGAGCAGTAGACAGCAGATGGCTTTTCCAATTTTGCCCGGACAATAGGAGAGTGCTGAAAGCTCTCAACACGGTAAAGCTTGAAGCGTCATCACACTAGGGTACCCCACGTAGGGTACGGCCCTTGGTTTGGGGCGTCGCTGATGGAGACTCATACAAATTTATTTGCAGTATAATTATATAATGGAAAGATTTAAAAAAATGCTTTTGTAAATAACTGTACTAAAAAGTGCGATGCAGAAAATAGGTATAGCGACATCTATCGAGTGACGGCAAAATCTTAACTGCAGCTACATTATAAGAGCAAGGAAACTTATAGAACATAATACTAATTTAGAATTAGATCGGAATAGAGTTGTTGTACGTAAAAATAGTCTCCCGTGACCATAAACACTGAGAAATTTTCGAATTGTCGTGAAAGTAAAATCTGTAAAAATAGCATTATTCCAATAATCTAATATTCGGTAAAATATCAGAAATCATTATTGTTTTTTTGTTTTAGAAATTCTTGGAAGTACCCCGGCCGTCGGTGGCGGCTACGGGCGTGTCAATATGTTTGTACTATTTGGCATACTGCGAGGATGCCATGGAGAGGGTCTGCCTTCTACCTAGGAAGGTGCTCGCTGATCTTGTCAAGTAAGTTTTTTGGTAATAATTCTTGTGGAGGGAGGTTTAAATAATTGTCGATACTTTGATCGTTTCATCATCATTTAAGCTCATATTTGTTCCACTCTTGGGCTTGAGACTCCTCTGTAATTGGAGGGAAATGGACCTACTATACCAAGCTGGTCAGAAGTGTTAGTATAAGGTTTGATTTCAGGTTGTCCTTCTCGTGCATATATGCGTTTTATAGCCCTTACGATTACATACGGGTAAGGTGGGGGTGGTGATTGTATTCTTACTCCATCACCACAGGTCCTTGTGGTGATTTTACGTATTAATATTTAAGTTAAATTATAATATAGTACAATTCTGAATATTAATATTGTGTGATCGCGAACGCAGTTAGAGTAGAGTATGTGAATGCGTTGTTCCAATTCAAATTTCACGCCCATTTGCATTAGATGTAAATGGCAGCACTGGTAATTAAGGTGAAGTCTCAACGCAGTATATTGCCTTCTAGATTTTTCTTTTTCTATAAGGAGACAGAAATTATACACAGACCTAAAGCACAATTTGGATAGCACCAAGTTTATCCTGGGTATAAAAAAAATTGTGATAGGCACGGTAGGTATCTGAACCACATGTGCAAATTAATACTTTAATTTGATTTATTTTGTCCAGGTATGCGCTATGGTTGTTGGAGTGTTCACACGACTCGGGTAGATGTCATGCGACCATGTTCTTTGGACTATCCTTCCAGTTCCGATTGATACTTGAGGAGTTCGACAATCAGGTAAGTGTTAGACTATTGAAAGCAACTTATGAGATGATGGGTATACAGACAGTACTAAGGTCGTGTTCTCGTGTTCCCATATGGTGACAGAGTAAAATTATTATTTACCTTTTTCTTGCCGTGGTTGTAATAAATGACGACTGAGGGATATGATATACAAATAACATCTATGCGTGTGGATCTTATCCGTGTGGTGACGGAGTAACAATACAATTCATGAATTCACCACCCCTATCTTACCCGAGGGTGATCGTGAGAGACGCCTAAGGGATATAACCCATATAACATCTATGCAAGAGAAGGAAAACTCGAAACAAAACCCGATACCAACACGTCTGGCCAGCGCGGTATAGTAGGTTAACTTCCCTCCCATTATAGAGGCCCGAGCCCAACAGTGGAACATTTATGGGCCTTGATGATAACATCTATGCAAGAGAATGAACATTCAAATTAAAATCCGTCTGACTAGCATCCGTCGTGTCCAGTAGTGTGACATATATGACCAAAGTAGTTGTCCACTGTTGGACATAAGCCTTTTCAAGAGGATATTACACCATGATGTCCATATCTGACTAATGGTTAGCGATTGCAGATCATGTGAGTTGCTCAAGAGATTACCACTTAAGCTACTGCGTCAACTATGTGTAGTAATCAATTTACAGTTCATATTGGGACCTTAGTCCACTGAGCGTTGGTAGTATTGCCATGTTAGAATGATATCCTGGCTTTTTTTTTGCAAGGCGTTTACGATGAAAATACATAAGAAGGTCAACGAAGTAAGGGAGCTTAATGTGGGAGTTCTTACACGAGGCTAAAATAGCAAATACTGTCGTATTTATTGGTTATGGTACTCCCCAACTGTTCCTGTTTTTTTTTTTGGAAGAAACAAGGTCTGACTATAACAATGATGTTGAGACAATGGAATGTACTGTGTGCATGGACCTGCTATATTTCAGTGCTCTGCCGCCATTTATAACCAACTACGCGCTGATCTTCCTTCGCCCTGGAAAATTGGGTATCGTGTATTTTTCTATTCATGTTTTATAACATTTTTTTTTTGACAGGACGGCCTCCGGAAGTTGTACAATGTAATATCGACGTTACCAATCTTGAGTCTGGATGAGGACGAGTCCAGGGTGTCGGAAGACGAGACCTGCGCGGCCAGACAGATTGTGCGACATGTCTGTGTGGCACTTAGAAGGTAAATATTATTTTAGATTTATTTTTTTAATTCTAAGAAATATAATGACTTCTAATGTTTACGCGAGTATTACATATTTGAAATAAAACTACATTTACGGATTCTATCGCGTTTGTATTTGATTTATAATTTCCCGACGTTTCGAACACTTACAGTGATCATGGTCACGGGAGGACTTTACAGTGATCATGGTCCTCCCGTGACCATGATCACTGTAAAGTCGTCGTCGGGAAATTATAAATCAAATACAAACGCGATAGAATCCGTAAAAGTAGTTTTATTTCTAAGAAATATGGAAAACATTAGTTGTTTTAGAAATTGACCACTGATATATCATCATTATCGTCTCGACTCGTATAAGACCTAATGCTGGACTTGATCTTCGTCCGCAATAGGAGGGAAATTGGCTATACCACACTAATCAGATGTGTTAATATAAATTTCCATTTCGAGGTTTCCTTCTCATGTAAAATTGTTATACGTATAAAATATCCATTGGTCGCCTTTTAAAACATCGTAAACATTTTATATCCCCCTAAATGGCTGAATCGATTTTGAAATTTTTTTTTATATGTTCTTAGATGGATTTAAGAATGGTTTAGATTAACAGTTGGACTCAGTAGGTGGCCCTGCAATAGAATTAATGGAATTCTATCTTTATTAATCTCTAGACGCAAAAAGAAATATTATAAGTATGTATCTCTGTCCATGGCATCATAGCTCCTACATAAAAGGTCCGAATGCGATGTGCTGTTTTTGTTTAAAAGTTGGAGCTTTGCAATACCAAGAGTAGACCTCTGCCTACCAACCAAAGTCCACCCAAGTTAGACTTCTGACTCCCCTGCTCGCATAACGAAACACAACAACATATTAACTGTGCTCAGACATCGATTTTCTGCAAGAGTATGGTTATACTACCCCGGACGGACCTGCCCGCGGCTGTAGATAGAAAACTCTTAAAAACTCTTGTAGTCCTACCACTAGTCAATAATAATGTATTATGGTGTTTTCAGGTATTTGGAGGCGCATTTAAGGTTACGAGCTGCACAAGTTGCAAGACAGCATGGTGATAATGTACCAGAACCACCACCTTATAAGGTTACAACCAACTTATTAGTTTTTTTTAACAACACCTTGCACTAAAGAGACAATTCGTGTTTTGCTAAGGACTATACCAACATACAGTTGAACTGACACAAATTACACACGAACCTGCAACAAAAATTTTGAAACAAAAAAAATATAGCCCTACTATATTTATTTTTTCAAAATTTATGTCAACATTTATAACAATTTTAACTCCAAAGTTAGAGTATTAAGTCGGTATAATGTATGTAATCATTGTCCGGTAGATGGCCCGTGCCACACCTAAAGATGAAAAAATAATACGAACTGCAAATTAATTTTCATTTGACACTCTTGTCTAAGTGGCAGGGCGATTGGAACGGATTTCCAATAGGTGTGGGTTCGAGTCCCACATGACAATATTTTACGCGTGTTAACAAGTTTTTATAAATAAACCTAGCCTGTTAACTGTTAAATCACAGTAATTTGAATAATTTTGGTACTCAGAACTTTACCACTTCGTCATCTGTGGAAGTCACCTTTATGTGAGGCTTTTAGTGACACATGAACAATCAGTCCACCTAATTTTTAGTGGATAACTGTCGGACATAGACCTCTACAATACTAAAGGCACAATCAGGATGCTATCTAGTGTAGATGTGTCAGTATAGGTTTAAATTTTGAAATTTCCCTCATATATGCATAGATGTTAGCAGCTAGTCGTGTTTTACATCTTCCTTACTCGTGTTCTACGATCACTCATGAGAAAGGTTGGGGGAGAATTGTATTTTGATTCCTTCATCATACGAGAATAAATATGAAAATAATCATAAATATAAGTCAAAATTTAATAACTAATATTTGTAACGAATAGATATATTTTGTCTGATGACTTGACGTGAAATACCTGTGATTATGAAAGCTAGAAAGCATTCTACACGTCAAAAAACTTAAAAAGAAAGGCGAAGGTAAAAGTAAAAAGAAAAGTAAAATGCAAAGATGAAATTAAAATTTAAAAAAAAAGTGTGTGTGTACACGCGTTAGAAGTTATATTTCTTTGGCGTAACAAGATAAAAATATTTTCAAAAATTTTATACTGCCTTATTCTACGTTTGTAGAAGAAACGACACTAACAATAGAAAATGGTATTTAATACATTGAAAGTTTTACTATAACGTATTATCTAGTTAAATAAAGTTTATTTAAATATCACAAAAAAACTAAAATGTTGACTATAGCTAACTTCAGGGTGTCGGTTTTTCATGACGGTGTGCGCGCGGATCGTAAAAATTTACTCTTATCATTTTTCCCTAACGCGCCAAAAGAAGTATAAGTTGAAAAGGTTAAGGTAAAAATCTAATCCACAAACGCTATGTAATCCCTAAAAATAGTTTAATTCAAATTAAATGTATAACAGGCATCAAAATCATCACCAGAAGAGATCCAAGAGCAGATAGAGTTGTTGCAAAGCGTCGCATGGTGCCGCTGGGCCCCGGTTGACGAGCTGGTCGAACTTGGTGGAGTATCACTACTGCTTCAAGTCGTCGGATACGCATACGAGTGGAACTTTAACGGCAGGTATTGTCCATGTTTAAACTTTTTCCCCATGTATTTTGTAGAATATAATATAATCTTGTGGGGTCCATGAATTGTTCTTCTAAGTCTGTATGTAATTTGTGTCCGTTAATTATGTTTGTAAAGTCCCACCACAATACAAGGATTAGTTTTTAATGCCGGTTGTTGTTTGTGTGTAAAAAAAACTAACAGTCCAATTTGTTGAATGAATGTGGCTATTATGGCCTGATCCCTTTGGTGAGGGGCCTATATTCAACAAATTCAATATTATTGTTTATGCAATAACCTTGTTATCATCATCATCATCACAGCCCATAAATGTCCTACTGTTGGGCTCGGGCCTCCTCGGTAAAGGGAGGGCAATTAACCTACTATACCGCGCTGGTCAGACGTGTTGGTATAGGATTTTGTTTAGAGTTTTCCTTCTCTTGCATAGATGTTATATGCGTTTTATATCCCTTAGTCATCTCGTACGATCATCCACGGGTCAGATATGGGGTGGTGAATAATATTCTTACTTCGTCATCACACGGAAAAACCCTTGTTATGGCACTTGTATATTGTCAATTTTAATTGAAATGAATTCAATGTGCTGTGAAAATTTAATAAACTTTTCCCTGTGATTACGGAGTAAAAATACGATTGATCACCCCCTCTGTTATCCGTGGGTGTCGTAAAAGGCAATATAAAAGGCAGATAACATTTATGACACATCTGACCAGCGTGGTATAGTAAGTCCATTCCCCTGCTATTATGGAAGAACTTTGAGTCCACCAGATATAAAATAAAATATAATCCACAGTTTCGAAATATCGCCAACTCGTTTTTTTTGGAAATAAAGACATGATACTGCACTAAAGATGCAGAAATAAACCTTTTATTGCTGGGAACTTTACAAACATGCAATTAACTCAGACAAACTACATGCAGACTCTGAACAACAGTCTGTGGATCGCACAAAGTATTGTTCTGCGTGGGAATCGAACCCAGGGCACTGGCCTTCTGGGACCTTCCACGGTCGGTATCTTAACCACTATGCCACCTGTGCAGTCAAAAATTAATGATATTTGGTATAAATTCTGTTCACCATAATTTCGCGAGTATTAATGAATGGTCATTATATAGTTTATTATTAGTTAGTTTGAAATTCTATCTAATATTCATATACATCAGGTCGGAGACGGTACGCTCAGCCTTAGACGTGGTCTCTGTGTGCTGCGTAGCGCCTCGGGTACAGTTATTGCTGACGGAGAAAGTGGACTTACGGGACGCGGACCGCACAGCTGGTGTCAATATCGTCCTGAGTAAGTATATCACACAAATAATTTCTATTCAACTGATATGATAGATAAAGAATATAATATGAATACAATATGTGCTCACCCATCAGGGGTGGGGACATATTGTATTCTTTCTAGTGGGAATGGTATAAACTAGTGATGCAACAGTTTTCTCCTTCTGCTTAGGCGACTTTTACAATAGAAATTTCAAGGGAACGTTACCACATTTGGGGAGCGAATGAAGACTCATCTAATTTTTAGTAGTGCGGTCTTACCACTATTAAAAATTAGATTTGACTTCATTCACTTCACACGTCAAAATTCTAATGTTGTATTTCTATTTAGGTGCTGCCGATGGAGAGATAGTACCAGAGCCTGAAGTCCAAAAAGCTGCTCTCAATGTTCTCGTGAATTGTGTTTGCGCACCAGTGCATAGAGTAAGTCTTTTTTTTTTTTGGCGGCGGGTTACGGTACGTCAAACCCCGCTAGGCCATAGTCTTAGTGGGATCAACGTAGACAGTTATGGATACCACTCCACCACTACCTCCCTTAAGAAACGTGGTTTCTAAATGTCGTCCTTATAAAAAGTCTCGAAATTAGGAATAGATAGGGAAAGGTATTTCTTTACGTGATAAGATTTGGAATACTGATATCCGTAGAAGAACGGGTTTAATTGACATGGTCCGAATAATTAGCACGTTGATGTAGCAATGAGTAGGTCACATCGCTCGTCGAACCGACAACCTTTACGGAAGCAAGGCTCTTGAGTGGTGATCAGGAATTGGACGACCTCGCAGCCACACATATTATCACTCTGAGTTTTAACTTTTTTTTTACAAGGTGCCACGATGGGCTTGGGTGGTATATTAATTATTTATTCCAATTTCGTTACCACCGTTTGGTGGAAAAGATATAAAATAAAGGATATTGTTATTGCCGTGTAGGGATGGAGTAAGAATACAATTCACCGCCACCTATCTTATCCGTGGGTGATCGTAAGAGATGATTAAGCGATATAAAACATATATAACATCTATGAAAGAGAAGAAAAACTCAAAACTAAACCCTACACACACCACCAAAATGTCTGACCAGTGAAGTGTGGGTTCCCTCCCATTGTGGAGGAGGCTCGAGCTAACAGTGGGACATATATGAGCTGAGATGATTTAAGTTGTAAATGATTTCAGGCTGGCTCATCAACAACAAGATTTTCAATAAGCGGCTCTTCGAAAAAGAAAACCGCGTTGAAGTCTTACGAGGATGTCATACAGAAGGTATGGGAGAGTGTCCGGACAAATAATGGTATTATGGTAAGTATCAACACCATTATTCCTTTTTTTTTTCTTAAACTATTCACTTCCTTATACCAACACGTCTGACTAGCGCGGTATAGTAGGTTAATTGCCCTCCCATTACGGAATAGGCCCCAGCCCAACAGTGGGACATTTATTGGCTGTGATGATGATGATGATTGATAAAACTGTTCGCTATTTATTTATTTATTTATTTGGACAACCAAGAATTGCTACAACTACATATATAAACTTAATAAACATTGTTATGAAAAATAAAATAGATTAGTTGCACAATTTTTAAAGGTGCCACATCATGCACAATAAAAAGGTAGGTACATTATTTCAATACTTATAGGCAATTAAAATAAAATTAAAATTTAATTGTAAAGGAAAAATTAAATTAAAGTGGAAATATGGAGAGAAAGAAGAAATAGCTAAATTAGAAAATAATTAATACGTATTTTTTTTTAGGTGAAGACCAGTCGTACATACACACACACACACACACACATAATAATTACATAATACATACATTACACACATCTACATCCTAATGCGCATAACAAACAATTGATATTTCTATCTATAGATTCAAATTACTTCCAGTACAGCTTTCGTAACAATCTCAGTACTGTAATTTTAAATTTGGGTAACTTATCTGCAAATATATCCACATTTTGGTTTATAGTATTATATTGCTTACATAATCTAGAAATAGTAGAAAATTGTTTTAAATTAGTTTTTGCTCGGGGTTGTTGTAATAAAGCGGGTTTAATAACTCGCCTAGGTGTACATCTAGGAATACGCAAGTAAAAGCTTTCTAATAGAGCAGGACAGTCGTACTGATTTCTTAATACTTTATAGAGAAAGGACATGTCAAGCAATTGCCTCCGAACTAATAAACTGTCCATTTTAAAGTATTTTAGTTTCGCCTCATATGAAGGAAGTTGTTTATGTACCCTACAAGAAAAAGATAAATGTCTCAAAAAGCGTTTCTGAATACGTTCAATTCTTAACTGGTGCACACTATAATTAGGTGACCAAACTACACTGCAATACTCAACAATACTTCGAACGTATGTTTTGTAGAGGGCTATTTTTGTATATGAATTCCGAAACACTTTACCGTTGCGAATGATAAAACCTAGCATTTTGAATGCCTTATTAATTATGGTATCTAAATGTGGAATAAATGTCAATTTTGTATCAAACATGACACCTAGGTCTCTTAACACCATTTCCTCCGGTAGAATATTCTGATTGATTTTATAATTGGCATTTATTGTGTAATTTTCATGTGGTTATGGTAAGCCACCTCTCTCGCCCGTAAGTTTCATAAAAGCAGACTAAGGTATATAATACTAAGATAACAATAAACTTGACCGTCTTCTTAATAACTGCATTCGATTGATTTATAACCTTCGCAAGTATGATCATGTTTCTACCTACCGTTCTCAACTTAACTTTCTTACTATTCGCCAACGCCGTAGTATGCGTGCCCTCAACTTGCTATTCTCTATCCTCAAGTCTCCTAATTCTCCTGATTACTTATCCTCTTTCTTTCAATACCTCTCTACTAACCATGACAGGAATCTTCGTTCCTCACTCTTCTCAGTGTGTTCATTCCTCCTTCCTTGTCCAATTAGTTCTCCTCTGGAATTCACTACCTCTCGATATCAGGATGTCCACCAGCCATCACATTTTCAAGAAGAGGGTTCGTGGGTATCTCTAGAATGAATTAGCAGAATCATCATGATTTTTATAATTCAACGTTCTTATAATTATGTATATGTAGTGTATGTACTGTTTATATATTTATATTATATTATGTATATTATTATGTATTGTACATTATTGAATATATATAAGTATATGTGTATTTTATATGTATTAAATATTCTTGTTTGTATTTCTCGGTTTACATAATGTATTATCTAGTTTACAATTTTCTTTTTCTCAACTAACTTTCTCAACACATGCACCTACCTTTTACCATCTCTGCGTCACCTGTGGTTGACTGGTAGAGAATGTCTCTGGCATTAAGTCCGCCAATGTACATGTTGCATGAAGTTTAGATAAATAAATAACATGTATGCAAGAGAAAGAACACTGATAATCAATCCATGTGACCATTGTGGTATAGTATATTCTCCTCTGTGGAGAAGGTTCCTCTTATGTGGTGCCGAATAGTAACAACCCTTATTTTGCTGGTGGATGTCTTAAAAGACGATTAAGAACTTTATATCTATCTTTATACCTGAGCCCATTCAATCTAATGTCGTTCGGTCAATAATTACATGCCCAAGTATTGTTGACGTCAAGCAGGCCGCCGATTATAAAAGTATTGCCAATAACGGCGACTACGAATCGAAAGACGCAGCGTAAACGACCCCTCCACTAGGTGGATTGATGATATCATGAAACTCGCAGGAAGCCTTTGGATGCAGGTTTCACAGGATCGTTGGAAGTGAAATTCTCATGGGGAAGCAAAGAAAGTCTACATTTACTAATAAGATACATACATACATATCATCACGCGATATCCCTTGCAGGGTAGGCAGAGAGAACAGAGTGCCAGAGAACTCTATCCTTGCATACTTGACTCGCTTCCTCAACATTCATAATTCTCTTCATACACGCTCGCCGGTTTCTGAGACTCTTGACTCCACCTTCCTTCAGTACGTGACCAATCTGGTCTAGGTAGGTTAGTCTCGGTCTCCCCCGGTACCTACATCCTTCCACTTTCGCATTGTATATCTTCTTAACCAGACGTTCGTTCGGCATTCTTTCCACATGTCCGAACCATCGGAGCATTCCCTTTCGCATCTTTACACCAATACTCTCTTTCATACCTACTCGCTCTCTTACGTCGACGTTACGAATGCGGTCGGACAGCCTAACTACTACTAATAAGATAGACTAACTAATAGGATACTAGTAGAGTAGGTATAGAATAATAGGGTTGAGTCATCGTCTACAATTCTAACTGAAAAAAATAGTATTAAATTGGTACAATGTTTAATCATAGTCCAGTAGATGGTGTACGTGTCCCATAGATACTAGAAAATAATACAAACTACAATTTGATAGTCATTCTCTAGCTCACACTTGTTTATGTAGTAGGACAATTGGAACAGATTTCTAATAGGTCTGGGTTCGAGGCCCTAGTGAAAAAGATGGACTAAGGCACTATACGGGCCAATCAAAGTACACTATCGCGTCATTTCAACGCACGCTGATTGGCTAGTGATGTTGCTATGCATCACACTGGTACGGTACCGAACAATTATCAATACACAGATTATAATATTAAAAAAAAAACTATTATAACAGGTGTTGCTGTCTTTGATGATGGTGAAGTCTCCCATTACGGATGCAGATAGGCTGCGGGGGCTTGCTTGTCGAGCGCTCGCCGGGCTCGCGCGCTGCGCCACCGTAAGACAGATCATCTCCAAGCTACCACTGTTTACCACATCACAGATACAAGGTAGGTTTTCCTATATAATTCACCACCTAATTGACCAACTAATTTACCACCGCTTTTGTTGTCCTAGGGTGTCGTAAAAGACGATTAAGGAATATAATATTCGTATAACATCTGTGCAAGAGAAAACTTAAAATAAAATCCTATAGCAACACGTCTGATCTGTGCGGTATAATAGGTCAATTTTACATCCTATTGTAGAGAAGACTAGCCCAACAGTGGGACATGAATGAGCTGAGATTATGATGATGATTTATAATCATTTCAGCCTATATCCGTCCACAAATGGACGTAGACCTTCCTTATGTTACGCTACAGAGTGCGGTCCTGTGCCGCCTGCAACCAACGAAGCCCCACCAACCTTCACCAGGTCGTCTGTCCACCTAGTGGGGAGGCGTCCTACACTGCTTTATCCGATACGTGGTTGCCACTCGAGAACCTTTCTTCTCTAGCGGTTGTCGGTTCGTCAAGCGATGTGGCCTGCCCATTGGCACTTCAGCGTGCTAATGATGATAAATGATGATGATTAGATGATAGGCGAGCAAGCATATATTGATAGAAATATATTTATCTTTCCAGTGCTAATGCGCGACCCGATCCTCCAGGAGAAGCGTCAGGAGCACGTTATGTTCCAGAAGTATGCCCTAGAGCTTCTAGAACGTGTATCCGGGAAGAGCAAACACATGGGTGCAGAGTTTGAAACGTCACTTGCAAATATACATAGGGTGAGTTTCACAGAAAAAAATTCATCAAAATCTGTCCAGCCATTTAGGAAAAATTTAGCCATATACACTCCTGCTCCTTCTTAAAAAGGATTTTTTTAACCTCAAGTTGAAATTATTCATAGTCGTACAAATACAGAAACATGAAAAATGTATTTTCATTTATTCATATGTTTTAGGTACAAAATAATAAGCTTAGAATCTTTGTCAAACCAGAATATTAAAACAATGGTTCAACCAATTTATTTTAGTACTTTTGTCTGTCCAAAACTAAAATTGTTTTATTTTATTTAAAAAAGAATATTTTTAATCTAAATATATTTTAGTAAAAACTTATTATTTCATTGTTAGTATATTTTAATATTTAAGTTTTAGTTTACAAAAAAAGCTTTCTTTAAAATACTTTTTCTTATTTAATTTTAACGCCTTTTGTAGAAATTTTAGCAAAAACTAAATTTAAATTAACTTTTAAGAAAATGCTTTTAAAATGTGTTTATAAAATTATTATAATTTTATTAACTGCCATTGGGATGTTGACTAATTTTCTTCTATGGCTTTGTATCCTCTAATTTTAACGTAGTAAGTCTTAAATATGGTTTTAAATCATTTTTCGCAAACAAGAAGTTAAAGTGGTTCGGACACGTAGAAAGAATATGTGAGGAGAGGTTGACGAAGCCAATATATAAAGCAAGCGTGATTAGGACGAATACAAGGGAAGACTACGTCATACATTTATAGACCAAATTGGCGATGTGTTGACGAGAGGCCATATTAATAGTATGCGGCGTATATAGAGGCCATATAATATAATTCTAGAATATGCATGAAGACTGTTATGAGTGTGAACGAAGCCATGGATGTATGCTAGGATCGTAGTTTGCCGCAATCTGTAGTGTCTACCTACCCCTCTAAGCAACAGGCGTGATGCTATGTATGTATGTATGTAGGAAGTTAAAAGTTTGATGAATGTATTTAATTTGGGTACGTATCGAAGACTCTCTTACGCCCTTGATAAGTTCATGTATTTTGAGTATGTTCTGTTGTCTCGCTCATGCATAGCTATGGGTGGTTATTTATTAGACGTTCCAAGGTGTCGCAATGAATGGATACGCATAATAATTTTAATGACATGCTATGTCGGTTTTTTATGGGCATAACATTTGTTTTATACTGCATTTTTTTTTATTATTACACTTCGCCAACATCGTCATATATCCAGTAAAAAGGAGTTATTAAAATAAAATGACGGCTCCGATAGGATGTAATCTCGACAAAGCAATTTATAAATGTGTTTGCCTTGTTGAGATTTACAGCCAATTGGTACCGATCATAGAACTACAAACGGGCATACCTGAATGTGGTTATATAAAAAAGGTATATGTTTCAATAATGATATTATGTAGAAATTGTTTGAAATTTGCGTAGAATTTTACGTAGAATTTAATTTTTAATGTCCGTATAGTTCAGTCATTTGGTATTTTCTAGAAAAGCATTTTTGAGGTGGCTTTCCTTTTTTTTTTACTTGTTTGTATGTCTTTGAATGTTTTTGTCCTTAGCTAAGATTATGGCGTGACTCGATAGATGTCGCTATTCGTATTTTTTGCATCGCGCGTTTTTACGTGAAAATAATTGCGACTACGTTGCGAACTAAAGTTCGTCTATCTATAAAAGCAGATTTTTAGTTTGTTTTATACTACATATTTTATTTATTTGGAATTACGATGGCCGTCAAAAGCATTACGCGGACTAGTGGTGAACGCAGAAGGCTCTCAACCCAATACGTTTAAATAAAGGAGCCCAAAGGATACCTCTCTTGCTATAATACTCTTTTCGAATTTCAATTTTGCCACCTCGCATATTTGCCGTTCACGTCGCCATATTGATGAAAATGGCCCCTAAAATAGATTTTTGATAACCCATTTATTTTAATAAAAATATCCTATAATTTATATGTATGGTAATTCCGTGATCTACCGGTGCCTTTCCGATCTTTAATTGTTTCAGAGGCATTTTGATCTCGTACAAGCTAACGTCCGGCATTTCTTAGGTATAGTTAGCCAGTTAGCTTAGATCTGAGGAGATGATTTACGCTATGTTACCTGTAAAATAAACATGGACCTACACAATAAAACGTATAAGAAATTGACCTGAGAAAAATGTCAAAGCAAAGATATTTTATTCTTAACAAGTAGTTGACTCGAAATCACAGTCGATTGCTGACTTCTTGGCAGTCTCAAATTGTATTTTCTCGTCATCATAAGTCTTCAGATAAGATATACTTATGACATAGACACTGGTTAATTTATAAACGCATTACAAAGTTTACTTCGGGTAATTATCTACAGCGGTTTGTAATTCTAGAGTAAATTTAGTCATTTAAGACTGGAGCCAAAATAAGCGCGTTTGCAGGTACTCAGGTATCAAACGAAAATGAAATAGGCAATTCGTGGCTAATAGATAATCAAAACTAAAAGTAACGGTGACTTATTTACCAATAGTATCGCCAATGACCCTTGAAGTTTCATTGTCACTATTATCACTTTCTGACAGAATAATCCGCCAGGATCTCCTTTTTGTTATTTGGACGTGTTCATCGGTAGCTACTAGTTTTCAAACTTTGATTTAACAAATATATTTCAATATTCTCCAACTTTTCAATTTTCAAACTCATCCCTATTTATAAAACCCCCCTATTTATATAACCCGATCATTCCTATTTGCATTCAAACTGTAACGTAACTTATCGACGCAACACTGACAGACCGAAGTTCGTCGCTCCAGACGAAGAGCGCGTGGGTAGGTGAGCCACGGCCTCCTTTCTAAGAGGCTACAGGACCCACCGGTGAGAGCCTTTGGCTATATCACTAAAACTAGACGGTAAAAGTAGCTAGTTTTTATTTTCTATACATATTATCGTATTTTATAAACTTTGGGATAAAAATCTGAAGTTGATAAAAATTTTCGATTTCATGATTTTGGCATGGCTCAAACGGAATAGTAAGCTAGGCTCACCGGTGGGCCGTATGGCGTTCAACGTGTTAAGCGGTTTTTTAAAGTATATTTACGCTTATTCTTCACACTTTTTTTTTAATCTGTGATATAATTCAGCACTATAGTTGTATACTGCATATTGATTGCTTATGGTGGTAAACGAGCAAGCACCACACCTACATTACCTGGGGTACATACAACCTAATCATTACCTACCAACCAAAACCCACCCAGTACGTTGGGCTTTCGACTCACGCTCGCCCAACTAAGCGCAAGAGCGCAATGCCATTACTCAGACGTCGATCTTCTGCGAGAGTGTGGTACTACTCCGGACGGACCGGCCCGCGGCTGTACACAGAGAACTGTCAGCAATGTGGGACTACCACTATAGATAAATCACACATTGACATTAAAAATTATTATTTTTAATAGAGATTGCACAAAAGATTTTAGAGTTTTAACTGTTTATAGGAAGGCTTTGAAATTCCAAGCTGCTAACTTTTTGTGTTACGAAAATTGTTGGAGGGGAAACATTGAGTCGAAAACAATGGCAATAATGTCTCGCTTGCCTTTGGATATAAGACAAGATTGAGACATACGCTCTTCTCGTTTTCATAATGTGTATATAAATAAATAAACGTACAAACAGCTCTATATATATATATATATATATATATATGAGATTTCCACCTATGTATTGCTGTATACTCATCACGATATCTCTGGAACCATAAGGCCTACAGACTTAAAATTTGGTAGGAATATTCCTTTCGCCGAGTAAAGGTTAGCTAAGAACGGATTTTACGAAATTCTACCCGCAAGCGGGGTTGCTGGGGTATAAAAATCACATTTTTATATATAGCTCCTACAGACAAAATTTCAAGTCTGGACATATTTTCTACCCTGTAGACATTAGATGAAGTAGGTTTTTAAGAAATTCCTTCTTCGTAAGGAATTCTATGTAGCGAAAGTAAACTACACAACTGAACTGACTTAACCGAAGCGAAGTGAGGGCGGGTCACTAGTGTTGTACAAAAATGTTTGATGTACATATTTATATATGTCTAACTGTAAACTTTCACTTTTATAGTGTGACTTTGATACACCATATCTAGTTTTTTCAGCACCAAATGATTCTACTAATAAAATATATGTGTTTATTAGGGTTTTTTTTTTCAATTATGTAGCTGTTTTTTCCTTGCTCGTTAAATGTCGTCAACTTGAATGCCTTTGTATGAGAGTTTTAATGATTTATGCTTTATTTTGATAGGTTTATAAGCAATTTCATCAACAAGTTTTAATCGATTGCACAAATGGCTTAGTGGTTTAAGATAATAGCGTGCATGTCACACGGTTGAATAACACACAGGGCAATTCATTGTGCAAACTGTAGATTGCTGTTTTGATTTGTGTACGTTAATTGTGTTTTTGTGAAATCCCTAATTAAGGAAGAGTTTTTAAGAATAAATATATTTACCCCTCCAGTATTCACGTAAATTATTAAAGTTGGTTTTAAATAATATATTTGCGAACACGAAGTTAAAAAAGCTTGACTAAGTAACATAGACGTAACCGAACTTGTAACCAAGCGTGATATTTTTAAAGAACCCCTTTCCCACCTAAGCGTACCTGAATCACATGAGTAAATAAACATACAGAGACCAAGCTTCGAAGGAGCGAGCAAAATTGTTACCTATTCCGATAGGGTTGGCACATGAGGATGAAAATAAATACACAAAACGTTTGTCAGCTTTTTTTATGTATGGATATTTTTTTTACAAATTGCTTACTCTAAATAGTTTTTTTTTGTAATTTTTGATTTTTAATAATTTGTTATATCTCTTAATCGACTGATAAATTCTAAATCGAATATAAAGTTTTTTTTAAATAATCAATGGGAAAGCACTCGCATGACATATTAAATTTACAATCTTGTATACGTTTTAGTATATCACTACCAATATTAACAATATTTATTACTGGATCGAAATATTCTCGAAATTTCTTCTCAAGCAATTCAACAAATGCGATGAAATTGTCAGGAGGTATTATTAAAAAAACAATTGTATACTGCTTTCGTTAAAGTCTTTGTAATGACTGAAAAAAGAGTCTTTCCCCATATTTATAGGGTGTTCAGATCTATTAACATACAATGTCATTTTCAAAAAAAGATATGTTTTAATTTTTTCGATTGTTGTTCATGCACACAGTACAATAAACCATATTTACATTCTTTCTTATTAATTGAAATTTCAAAGGGGAATGCCCAAGTGACTAAGGAAAATAGTATCGGTATAAATATTACAGTGACAAGATGAAAACCACTGTCTAAGATTCGTATTAGTATGTAGTTTAAATAAAAATAAACATCATATGGGTAATTTGCCGGGTTTCTGAGAAATCGAGGGGTGAACTTTGTAGTTAAAAACTTATTACTTATCTTTTAAATAATATGAAGATTAGCATCTATGCTATTACTTATAAAATATAAATAGATATGCATGAAATGCATTATTACCACATATTTTAAGAAGTTTTAGAGGATATGGGGTTCTAAGCCTCTATTTTTAGGGGTGAACGTCATGAAGGAAATACCAACGACGACGAGTTCTCAAAGCACTCTTTATTCTAATGAGTCACAAGACCGACTGTGTCCGACTGACTGATTTCATTTCGTTAGCGTTCTTACTTATTAACTAGTACATAATAAAATGCTAATGTCAGCATAGTGTAGGTGTGTGCGTTACACGCTACAAAGTTATTTATAGTAACAAGTATTCCAGTAGGAAAAAACTAAGTACCTACCTATATTTTGCTAAAAGAACTGTCGAAAAATAGCCTATACATTACGGTTGTGTAGGTATAATTAGTCACAATCAAATAAATACTCATTTTAATCAAAACAAAGCTTTATTAAAACAACATGGTTTATTCTATATTTTCGTAGGTGTATTCTTCAAAAATGTCATCTAAAAATGGCGCTGGTGCAGTGATATCATTATGCCGTCCCCAGCTCAAATACCAGGCAATGGTCATCACATGAGCACAACAGCCAACTGTACGCCTGCCCACCAAACAGCTACAATAGTAGCCAGAGATGGCTCTCAGTGTATTAACTGTGTCTTCATTTCTATTTATTAACAGATATGTGTAGTATGAACGGCTGCTTACGTGTCTGGATTTGATTCGCCCACGAATTATATAATTGTTCACACCCAGAACAAGCGGTATGTCGTCTTCTATGACATTATTTATTTACACAGTGTATATGCCATTTTGTTGTACATGTTCTCCGTAGTATGATCTTGCCTGCTTGAGCTGGTATGTGCCAAGAGTTAATTTTTTTAAGTCATCTATTGTTAGCCTTGGAAAATCATTCAAGTGAGGATGGTTCTCATCTATATTAATAAATCCTATGCGTCTCCTGTTCAAATGTTCTGCTTCAACTACATCAGCTAGATGATTAGGAACATTTAATCTCTGCCGGGCTATTTCTAAATATTCCCTGTGTACAGGTTTGTCTTCAAGGACAGGGCGAAACTTGTTAACAAGAGCACAACCAATCCTGAAATCCTCCATGAGATGTTTTATAGCTGTATTGTAATACTCCTGTCTGAACAATTTAAAATCTTGTTTCAATCTGCCATTAACATTCTCAACAACCCATCTACACATTGTGACACAACGTGATTTGTTGGCTTGCTCTGTAGTGAGTTGGTGGTGGCCCTCCAATAAGGATTCAGGTAGATGTGTTTGATATCCATATTCCTGTAGGTGTGTCACTACATCTCTAAAGCCTCTGTCAAGGATAAAAATATCTCCTTCTCTAAAATATTGACGCATAGGTCCATCGGACCTGCTAAATTCTGTTCTCATAATTGTAGCATCATTGGTTGTTGCTTTATATGGTCCCAAACAATCTAATATGTGAGCGTTACAGCATACAATCATGAATGGTTTCACTAGGTTGGTATATTTATGCAAACTGTATGTCTGTTTCTGGAACAAATAGTTGCTACTACTTTGGACATAGATATATGTAGCATCACATATAGTAATGGCTGGTTTGGTCTCTGCAGGCATCGCTAGGTTTCCATAGAACCCCTCAGGTATTAGTGTATTGATTGCTGCCACTTCTTGAACAGTCATATGACTGAGACCCAAATAATGAGGTACTAAATGCAATGTCATAACATCTCGCACTTTCATGTACTGCTCGAGTGTACTTCTCGGCATATTAAATAGGCCACACAACCTCTCATTGCTGTCTCCACTTCTTAGCTTAGTTAAATAAATACACAGTGCTACACTAGCATCTGGCACTTCATTGTGTAATTGTGGAATATTGATCATTAGTTCATAAAACTGTACAGCATTTAGACCTAACCAGTAATGACATAAGTTAGGTTGGATCATGTGGACATTACTAAAATTAATCTGCTTTGTTGACAGTCCTTCCAACATAAGTAGTAGGTTATCCATTTGAGGACCAGTGAAGTCAGAATAATTGACTTGTAACTCATTCCAGCAGTCATTATCCAAATGAAAGTTACAGATCCGAGCACTTTGGGGTACATAAATTCAATAGCGGCTCAAAACTTCTTCTTTCAATGCTCTAGGTATTAATAGCCTTTCAGTATTTCCACAGTTAGTAAAAACACAATGTCTAGTTGATGCAGCTGCACGTTTATATGTCTGTGATGTTATTTTTGGCAGTTGTTGCCTTCTTTGGGGCTGGTATAGGTTGTGCTGTGGTAATGCTGGTGGGTCAGGAATATGTACAGCAATGTCTTCGTCACCATGTACGGGTGGATCAATATTTTCTACAGGTACTGCTACATCAGGTGCAGCAACTTCCACAATAGGTACAGGTTCATCAGCATTTGGTGCAGGAACATCAATATTGGGTACAGGTTCATCATCAGGCTGATTCATATGATGAGCATCATATTGCAAATGCCGTTGTATGGTCCTCTTAGCTGCCATCCAACATGCTCGGCATACTCTATCCAAATGATGTATCTGAACAAGAAAAATTAAAAGTTAGGATTGGTTAACAGTAAGGATTAATATGTAACTTATATATATATATACAAATATAATACAGACACTTGCCTATTGACAGCAATTACTTGTCAACACTACAGTTATGCAAGATTTTGTAAATAAATCTATTGTCTTGTATATACAATATTATTTAGGAGAATAGGTGTTTAATTTATTTAAAAACTAATAAAATTATCAAATAAAACTTTAAACTAGATTACTGATTATTAATCACAAAAGTATTGAAACTGTACTATATATCATTTCAAATGATATCTAATTAGGAGAGGATGTTTAAAGCAAAGGGATAATTGGTAAACAAAGCTGGCATATACATATAAATACTTAATCATTTAATTTGTTTACATACCAGATGTGGAGATATCCGATTAAGAATGATATTCCTTTCTTCACTATTGGCAGGCACTCTAATTGATCTCACACGAAGTATTGATGTTCCACATACAAAACATACGCTTCGATGGCCCAACACAGGAGTTTGGCCTGAGCCAGATGAAAGTGCGGCTTGGAGAGCAGCAAAGCATTCATTACAAATAATGCCATCACGTGAAATCTGAAAAAAAAACAACATACATTAGCCTTCGTACCCAACAAAACCAGCATTGTGTAGTATACAAATGGCGCATACATAGTCATAAAAATGACTTACCAAACTGGGTGAAATCCAAGCTGATAGAATAGTGTAGATATCATCGTTCACTTCTCTCAACGACTGCCAACTTCCATGCTGTAGTCGAAGGAAACAGTTTATACACCGACGAACGGAGCTTGCCATAGCGGTGATGTTGTACACTACACACTCACAATCACTTTTTACAAGGAGTCTCTATCTCACAATTAGTAAAAAAGTATATATTTAAAGAGTCTTTTCTCAAAATACGTGCAGTTAATGTAACAATACATAAATCAACAGTAACAAAAAAACAAACTGAACGATCCAATCTGTTTAGCCGCGAACAACAAACATAATAAGATTGACAAGTACGGTTACAGTGTTACTAAAATAAAAAGATTTACATCAAAAATCGATAACGCTTATTACTTCGATTTTTCATACTGATATACAAACACGAGTATTCACTCACAATAAGAAAGAAGGCGAAATATTTTTGTAAGTTTTTCTGTTTATGATAAATACGATCTCATATTTCACCTAGTTTTTAATGTTTCAAAGCTAATATTTTGTTACATTGGCTAACAAAAAGCTGTGTTTAGTTTCGTACAGTCGATAAAATAAATTATATTCTAATAAATACATTTTTTTCGTTGTATAAAAATATTAGTTAGTAAGTTATGAACTGTTAATAATCATAAATAATTATGTTTAATCGATACTTTATTAGATCAGTAGAACATCGATTGATCGATTAATCATAATTATCTGTGTAATAATGTTGCTACAACAAAAATCTATTCAACGGAAAACTACGATACAAAAAAAGACTATTATGTATTACACGTGCCTAAACCCGGCAAATGTGAGACTCCACAATACGTGATAAAATTATTTTAATAATAAACTAAGATTTTCCATGTCATGAACTCGTGTCACAGTTTAAAATTAGATGCATCTAGCGATACCGAAAATGGGCATTCCCCTTTAAATAAACACACACGACGCGATGCACAGCGAGCGGTGAGTGAGCCCTTTGTTTGAGCACTGGCCGAACCAGCCTAAACAGGTTTCGTTCCGTACGTGACGAGCCGCCAGTGCTCACGCACACACGCGCATCATATTTGTAGTGATGTACCTACCGTGGCGCGGTTGTTTGAAGCTTTTTCTCTGTACGTTTATTTACTAATGTGCCTGAATTATGTAGTCAATTTAGGTACATTCCTTAAGGCGATTGGAACGGATTTCCAATAGATGCTAGTTCAAAATACTACGCAGTAATTTTTTTTCGCTCGTCAATATTTTAAATCTCAGTAATTTAGATGAATTTTATGATGGATGCTGTATTGATATGCATGGTAGTTTAATTATTGTATACAGTGGAAATTCTAGAAGCATGCCGTGTGTTATATTAAGCATCTTTGATAAAAACTTTAACCATTTAAAATTATAAGTATGATAATTATGTAATAAAATTATTTTGGTGTTGTTAGGAGTGATGATTGTTCTAGTAGTTAATTTGAGATTGCGTGCCGCTTCTGGGGTCTGCTGCAGCCATAATTTATTTCTATTTTGTTTAAAAAAGGGATTGTGGTTCGTGTATCACACTGGAGCTAATAATTACTAAACATGTTGTTTACGAGTTACAAGCATTACAATTTAATAAATTAGACACAGAAAGAGAGAGCAATATAAACAATATGACGTCATACTAGAGGTGTGACTAATATGTTCGTAATGATAGCCACAATAGGGACGAGTAACAACTAACGAGGTAACTCACTCGGCTCACTATTACTATTTGGTCCGACTATGATCATAACATTCAAGTGAGTCATCATCATCATCATCAACCTGCTCTTATCCCAATTTATTTGGGGTCGACGCAATATGTCATATGTATAACATTCAAGTGAGTGAACGAGATAAATATTGTTTGTATGAGGCCTTGACTGCTTGTTTGTCATTGTGCATGCGTTATATGTGTATTGTAATAACATAGTTATACACGTCGTATATCGTATAAAAGTTGCTCGATTTGAATTCAATCACTTGTTTCTGTCGTATTGTTTTGGTATGAGCTAATATGGATATTAATTTATAATACTTATAATGACCGAATCTCAGCGACTGTGTATTTGTACTCGAATAGCATGTGTGCATGTGCTATTTGATTATCAGCCTTGATTAATAAACTATCTAATGGCTAATGATTCTGTTGTTAATGGCATGAGTCGGTTCAGTGATATTTAAGTAATACTTAGTAATAGGTATGCTATGATAATATGCGATAGCTAATATATTCAGTAACGGGATTACCTAAGAATGAAAATATCAACATTTTTACGTTATACTTGCTGTTGTCAATCTCTTTATTAATCTGTGTCATATTTCTCAATCTCTATATTAATCTGTGCCATCCTAAACACACACTGTTGTGCGAGAAAAGGATGGAGTATATACCCATATAACAACTAAAATAAACATCATTTACCTACCAGAAAGAGTTGTCAAGCCAAACTTCTTGAATCTAGCAATAAAAATTCATCAAAATCGGTCCACACGTTTATGAGGAATTCGATCACATACGAGCGTACAGAAGAAGTATTTGTTTAAAGATATCGTCACTAGCTACATGATGGTATGTTCCACCAGGCGAACGTGGTAGCCCAGACCAGGATAAACTACAATGAAAGGCAGTTACTGCAGCTAGTTGCTGCACATCTTTCGGCGAGGGGTCTCGCTCAAAGCGCCGCCACTTTGAGACAGGAGGCGCGTCTACCGGCCCCAGTACAGCCGTCAGTGCCGGCACCGCCGCCCCCTGTATATACCCCATCAACACCAAGCAGGGTATGTATTTTTAAATAAATCATTCATCAATTCAATTCATTCTTCAATTTCAATTCATTCTATTAGGCGCGAGTCTTCTCCACGATGAAAGGGGAATTACATCTACCTATATCACTTTACTCAGACCTGTTGGTATAAGGTTTTATTTTATAATTTTCCCCATTCTTACATAAATATCAGTCAGTTAAAAATAAGAATGACATTTCACAAAAAAATAGTATAAAGTGATATTATTCGTTGAAACGGTTTTTTTTTATCAAAATAAACGTCTAAAACTCGTGTGCACTGTCACAAGGGTCACTTTGATATTCAATGTCAAACTGCCATTGTGTTTGTTGACAAAAAAAACTATAAATACGTGTAAAATTTGATCTTTTTGATTAATGTCATTTTTCTATTTATCCAAATTAATGTTATATGCATATATATAATGTGCACACTTATTCCTCTTTTTATTACACTTACAGACAAGTTAGGGGGTGGTGAATTATATTCTTACTCCGTCACCATACGGATACGCCACTACTCGATACTATATCGATTTATAGAGTCAGATTAGTAGTAGGCATACGGCGTCAACTAGGCTGGAATATCATCAGTTCAACCGTTTACCATAACTAATAATAGCCTATGTGTAGTTTAAAAGAAAAGCAAGAGGAACAGTTTTCTTTTTTTTTTTTATTTGTTTTATTATAAAATTTTCTTTTTTTTCCGTTTCATAACTTATGCAAGTATCTTTTTCGTGATGACGGAGCAAGTATGCTCATTTTCCTACCTGTGGGTATCGTAAAAAACGACTAAGAGATATAATATGCGTATAACATAAAAAAAAGGAAAACTCGAAATAAAACCCTCCCGTCGCATGGTATAGTAAGTTTATTTTCCTCTTATTTTAAGAGCGGGCACGACTCCAGCAGTTGGCTTTATATGAGCTGAATAATGTGGTCTAAATGGGACGTCAATAATAAAACAGTGGGACTGTATTTAAGTTTTATTGCAGCAAATATATCTACAGCTTTATATAGAAGCGCCAATAGACATTCATGATTTCGCCTTTGAGACTAGTGAGTGTGTGTTGTCCCTGCTCCCCATCAACTACTTAGGCCGGAGTCGAATGGGTCTCAGATGAGAAATGATTAAGTAACATATTGCCTGTTATATTCACAGCCTCGTCTGTCTGTATCGAGGGCTAACAGCGGTGGTTCACTCCTACGCGATACCATAGAACAGAACAGCATCCACAATACAACAATGGACGAAGCTAGCCCACTGCCATCTGTTATTAAACTTAGGTATGTATCACACTACTACATACTTTCCGTGTGGTGACGGAGTAAGAATACTATTCACCACCCCATATCTTATCCGTGGGTGATCGTACGAGACGACTAAGGGATATAAAACTCATATAACATCTATGCGAGAGAAGGAAAACTCGAAATAAAACCCTATACCAATACGTCTGACCAGCGCGGTATAGTAGGTTAATTTCCCTCCCATTATGGAGGAGGCCTGAGCCCAACAGTGGGACGTTTATGGGCTGTGATGATGATGAAGTATCACACTACCTTTCAGTGCTGGCCGTAATATATTATGAAATATGAAAGACATGTTTTACGGATTTTATCGTGTTTGTCATTGATTTTTAATTTTCCGACGGTCACGGGAGAACTAGGTTTGTCTCGCGTCCAATAAGTCATCGTTATTACAGAGATTTATTATCTACCCGCTGCAGTATTAGTTATTGACTTTTGATCAACATATTTTGATACAAATTCATTGCCAATGCAAAAAGAAAATTAAACTATATAAAAAATTATATTGAATTTGATCAGTTATGGTTGATATCAAAATTCCATTTATGTATTTAATAATAATAATAATTAATTGACATGAACCGAAATAAAGAAAGAAACAAAATATACATAAGATAGTCAAAAAAATAATAATGTTTCAGTCCTCCTGTGACCATGAACGCTAAAAAACATTAGGAAATTAAAGATCCAATAAAACGCTATAAAATCCGTAAGAGTGGTTTTATTTCAAATGGTCACTTACAATTTTCATAAAAATCTGTGATATGGGTATCTAATAAAAGGGCTTGATTAGCAAAATATATAAAGTGAGACGACGTTATTCTATGCTCCGATGGTTCGGACATGTCGGACATGTGGAAAGAATGCCGAACGAACGTCTGGTTAAGAAGATATACAATGCGAAAGTGGAAGGATGTAGGTACCGAGGGAGACCGAGACTAACCTACCTAGACCAGATCGGTCATGTACTGAAGGAAGGTGGAGTCAAGAGTCTCCGAAACCGGCGAGCGTGTATGAAGAGAATTATGAATGTTGAGGAAGCGAGTGAAGTATGTAGAGATAGAGTTCTCTGGCACTCTGTTCTCTCTGCCTACCCTGCAAGGGATATGGCGTGATGATATGTATGTATGTATGTGTGTACGTTATTCTACATCCAATATGGCGGACGTCACAAAATAGCGATTTACATAGTAACCCAATTATGATATGGGTATTGTGCGGGACAGCAGATAAACAATAGTTTTAAGAATAGTTTGTAACAGTTGTAATTAATTAGTTATAAGATTTTACGAAATTAAATAAAGAATAAATATAGATTTAGTATTAGCACGTAAGTACTAATATTGTAAACGGCTCTCGCAACGGTAACGCCGCATAGTACTTAAGGTAATTAATTGTATTGAAATTAAGCGCGGCTCTCGCAACGGTAACGCCGCGTTGTACTTAAGTAAATTTTAGAGCTTTGTGATTGGCTATAATTCCGACTCCGTGATTGGTCAAGAAAAACTGTAAAATTACGACCAATCGCGGGGTCGGCCAAAAATATATAAATACGGGACCAAACCGTGGTACCGGCACCGTCGTCAGGTGCTTCTCTCCGAAGAAGCAACTCTTAAGAAAATAAAGCAAGATTAATCTACTGAACAAGAAGTCTCTTCATTCCTACTAATCCCAGCAAATCGTCAATGTCACCGTACATTTAATGGTCCTTACCGAGCCGGATCCAGTGGGAAGCGAAGAAAATTATTATCTATTGGTAGACAAAGTCTAAACAGCAAGTAAGAAGCCACTGGTTGCAAGTATGCCGGTCACACGCTCCGAGGGAAAAGGTCGCAAGCAGCCTACAGAAACTCAGTCGTCGTCTGAGAACACCGCAACTACCTCGGCAACCGAATACAGCGGGGAAACAAGCGTCGCTACGGAAACAACCGAACAAACCGAACGTACAGAAGCCTCCGCCGCGACCGCCCAATCCGCCGTCTCCGCCGCTGCAACCGCCGAGCCCGCTGCTACCTCGCCCCCCCCCGACGCCGTCGCCTACTCGACCGCAACGACGCTGCCCGTGGATACGAACATGAAACCGCCTACTACGGTCACCGAAAATCGAAGAGAGGCTCGTCAAGAAACCGATACAGTGAAACGAGCGAAGAATATAGTCGGCCCGTCGCCGCCGAGTGGACCTCCGAATCCTCGGCCCTCCAACAAGAAGGGGGGTGGGGGGGTATCTACCCATAGCAAGACTAAGGCGTACAAGATAGCGAAAGCTAAAGAAGAATTATTACGTCTACAAGTCGAACTGGCCACCGCACGCCGCGCCGCACTAGAAACCGAAGATAGCAATGATGATGAAGAAGATGATGTCTCAATCTGCTCCAAGTCGAACGCGAACGAACGAGTGGACAACTGGCTGAAGAACCAGGCGCATCAAACCCACCCAGTGGAAGACCCAGTGATCGCCAGCACCGAGCCGCAGACTCCAGCCAGACCTACCGAAGAGCATCATCAACCGCAGCAGCCACTACAGACACCGGCGGGAGTGCAATCTGACGTCAAGATGATGACCGACGCCATCACCCTCGCCATCAAAGCTGCACACCGACCGAAATTCATCGAGCTACCAACGTTCAACGGGTCACATCAAGAGTGGCTACCGTTCCGCGCCGCGTATTACGAAACTTTAAAAATGTTCACCACAGTGGAGAATACTAACCGCCTAAGAAGAAACTTGAGGGGTAAAGCGAAGGAAGCCGTCGATGGTCTGCTGATCACCAACGCTCATCCGATGGAAGTGATGAAGACTTTGGAGTCCCGATTTGGAAGACCAGAAGCGATCGCAATGATGAATATGGAAGCGCTCCGTGGTCTACCGCGCCTCACAGAATCACCACGAGACATCTGCATCTACGCGACAAAAATATCCAACATCGTGGCAACTCTGAAGACTCTAAATTGTACTAACTACTTGTACAACCCCGAAGTTACGAAAGCCGTCATAGACAAGCTTACCCCGACACTCCGCTACAGATATTACGACTTCTCGGCGAAACAACCGCAAGACAGCCCGGATCTTATGAAGTTAGAAAACTTTTTCAAACAAGAAGCCGACCTATGCGCACCGTACGCGGCGCCCGAACCAGTGACGTCACACGCGCCCACCACTATACAGAAAAGAACACAGAAGGTCAACAATATTACGGAAAAAATATATCCACCGACCACTATACAGAAAAGGACGCAGAAGGTCAACAATATTACTTATACACCGAAGTGTCCAGTGTGTGATGAAACGGGACATACCACATCTGACTGCGAAGAATTCAAACAATTAGATGAAAATTCAAGATGGGATGTAGCGAAGAATAAACGCCTGTGCTTCAGATGTCTTCGATATAGGAGCAAGACTCACAACTGCCGAACCAAGCCGTGTGGTGTCAACGACTGTGGGAATACTCACCACAAGTTGTTGCACTACGTTAAGAAGATAGAAAAGACAGACACTGAAGAGAGTCAGGAAACGCACCACGTAGAAGCAATTAGTTCCACCTGGTCAGCCAAGAAGAAACAATCCTATCTGAAGATTCTACCAGTACAGATACGAGGTCCGAAGGGATCCTTCGACACCTTCGCGTTGATGGACGACGGGTCAACAGTGACATTGGTCGACAACAACATAGTCGACACCATAGGAGCAACCGGTCCCATAGACCCATTGAAGATAGAAGGCATCAACGACATGAAGACTTCGGAATCGACTTCACGAAGAGTCACCATCAATATAAAAGGGCTCAACGATCACGAGGAACAAGTACAAGCGCGCACAGTGAAAAATCTACACGTCTCGTCTCAACAAATCTCAGGAACAATAATGGAAGGATGCAAACACCTGGCAGACATCAGCAAGTACCTCGCTTATCCGAACGCCAAGCCTTTAGTACTCATCGGGCAAGACAACTGGCATCTACTGCTAACATCCGAGGTCAGGAAAGGAGACAGGAACCAACCGGTGGCGTCACTAACACCGCTGGGTTGGGTACTCCATGGCAGCCAAACACGCAACCATAGCCACAGCATCAACTTCGTGTCACACATAGTAGAAGAAACCGAAGAACCAGAGCACAACCTAGAAAAGATGATGAAACAATACTTCGAAATGGACGCCCTCTGCTTAAATCCTAGAAGACCGAAGTCCGATCCTGAAGAACAAGCGCTGCGGATACTTGAGAAGGCGACGACCAGAACAGAAAACGGAAGATTCGAAACCAACCTACTCTGGCGTAACGAACACGTCACCTTCCCGAACAACTACGACAACTCACTGAAGCGGCTGGTCAACATCGAGAAGAAGCTTGATCGTGATCCTACGTTGAAACAAAAGTACACAGAACAGATGGAAGCCCTCATCACAAAGGGGTACGCTGAACTAGCTCCAGCACAGAAAACGCCGAACAGGACGTGGTACTTACCTCACTTCGGTGTAGTTAACCCCATGAAACCAGACAAGCTGAGAGTGGTTCACGACGCTGCAGCCAAGACTAAGGGTATCTCCCTCAACGACATGCTACTGAAGGGGCCGGACCTTTTACAATCGTTACCAGGCGTAATCATGCGGTTCAGACAGCACGAGATCGCAGTCACAGCTGACATCAAGGAAATGTTCATGCAAGTGAAGCTCTGATCCGAAGACAGAGACTCGCTTCGATATCTATGGCGAGGGAACCGACGTGATAATCGACCACCACAAGAATACCGAATGACGTCATTAATATTCGGAGCATCATGTTCGCCTTCAACAGCAATATATGTCAAGAACCTGAATGCCATGCAACACGAGGAGACTCACCCCGAAGCCGCAGCAGCCATCGTCCATAAGCACTACGTCGACGACTACCTAGATAGCTTCAGAAGCATAGAAGACGCCGAAAGAATCACCAAGGATGTAAGAAGAATTCATCTGAAAGCCAGCTTCGATCTGAAACAATGGAAATCGAATTCACCAGCCCTCTTGGAAGCACTCGGTGAAACCAAACACGTAGAGGATATGGAACTCTACACATCCGAGGAACAAACGGAACGAGTGCTAGGCATTATTTGGAAGGTCGACTCAGACGTACTCACCTTCAACCTGAACCTAGCCAGAATACCACCGACATTATTGGAAGGAAAGAATCCAACAAAGAGAGAAGCGCTCAGGATAGTGATGTCACTCTTCGATCCGCTCGGACTTGCATCGCCCGTCACCGTGAGAGCAAAGCAAATCCTACAGGAAGTATGGCGGCGAGGCACGTCGTGGGACGACGAAATAGACGAAGACCTTGCGGATCAATGGGCAAACTGGATGACACACCTGAAGAACCTCTGCAACGTAACCATACCAAGGAAATACCTTCACTACAGCGATGCCACTTCTCTACAACTTCACATCTTCACCGATGCCAGCGAAGCAGCCTACTCAGCAGTCCTATTCTGGCGAGCAGTAACATCGAACGGCAAAGTACACATATCGCTCGTGATGGCAAAGGCTAAGGTGGCACCCCTGAAACTAACATCGATACCAAGGATGGAGTTACAAGCAGCAGTTATGGGCGCCAGACTCGCAGAAACGGTCATAGCGGAGCACGAAAGGAAACCTGAACGCAAGATCTTCTGGACGGATAGCAAAACAACCCTGTCCTGGATAAAGACTGGGTCGAGGTCATATAAACCGTACGTAGCTCATCGGCTGGCCGCAATAGAAGAGTGCTCTACAGTCAGCGATTGGCGTTGGGTCCCGACGAAGATGAACGTAGCAGACGACGCCACCAGGGACGTCCCAATGGGATTCAGTAAAGATCACCGTTGGTATAAGGGCCCAGACTTTCTGCACGAAACCGAAGACGCCTAGCCGACCGAATCCTCTACAACAGCAATACCAGAACCCTCAGGAGAAGAGAGAGTACATCATATACGAGAAGGAAAATTGAAACTCTCGGAAGGTCTTCCTCAACCCTCAAGATTCTCCAGCTGGCACCGACTTCGATATTCAACAGCTCGCGTTCTGCAATTCATTCAACTCTGCAGATCATCGAAACAATCTGTGAACCATAGAAGAACGAATAAAAATAAAGAAAAGGATCCAGATTGGAAGAAGATAGTCAAACCAACGGGCACAAATACAACACAGAAGACGCTGGTACCTGGCGGGAGAAAACTGATACTAATCCCCGCTGAAATACTTAAGCAAGCAGAAGAACTCCTCATGCGCTCCTCACAGGAGGACTCCTTTCACGCTGAAATAGAAGACTTGAAGAACAATAGAACAGTCAGCAGAGAGAGTCGACTAAAGCAGTTAAGCGTCGAATACGTGAACGAAACCGTAAGACTCAGGAGTCGCATTCAAGCTACACGCAACGTTACGGAGGACTTCAAAAGCCCACTGGTGCTCGACGGTGACCACCATACAGTAAAACTTTGGATAGAATCAGTGCATAGACAACTACATCACGCAGGTGTGGAAGCAACAGTCAACGACTGCAGACAACAGTATTGGGTGCTGCGCTTACGTCCTATTGCGCGCACGATACTGCGAAGGTGCCTGTTCTGTCGAATGAAAACACAAGCGCCACCATACCCAAGGACGGGAGACCTGCCAGCCTGTCGACTAGCTCACCACAGACGACCTTTCACTTACACCGGGGTCGACTACTTCGGGCCTCTCTCTGTGACTGTCGGACGAACACATCAGAAGAGATACGTAGCCATCTTCACATGCCTCACCGTACGAGCTATACATCTGGAAATAGCCGGCTCACTCAGCGCTGACTCCGCGGTAATGGCACTGAGAAGAATGATCGCGAGACGAGGATGTCCGACGGAAATCTGGTCGGATAACGGCACTAACCTGAAGGCAGCAGACAAAGAACTACGACGAGCAGTCGACGAAGCAACCGAAACCGAAGCAGCAAAAAGGACAATCTCTTGGCGCTACATACCGCCGGGAGCACCGTTTATGGGCGGAGCCTGGGAGAGAATGGTTCGCTCAGTCAAGACCGCACTTGCAGCAACGCTACACGAACGACATCCTACAGAAGAAGTCCTCGCCACGCTGCTAGCCGAGGTGGAGAACACCGTAAACAGCCGCCCGCTGACGCATGTATCAGTTAACGCCGAGGACCCAGAAGCTCTGACCCCCAATCACTTCCTGCTGGGGGGACCTGGACGAATGCCACATCCGGGTGAATTCACCGACAGAGGCGTCCTATCGAAAACCAGCTGGCGAGCGGCTCAGAGATTAGCCGACATATACTGGACACGTTGGTTGAAGGAGTATCTTCCCGAACTCCAAAACCGGCGGGAGCCCCATGGGAAAGGAGCAGCAGTACGAGTCAACGACCTGGTGCAAGTAGTGGACACCAACCTACCCCGCAACGTGTGGATACGGGGTCGAGTCGTCGCAACATACCCGGGACCAGACAACGTCGTGAGAACTGTGGACATCCGGACCAAGGGTGGAGTGCTGAGACGTCCAGTGCGGAAATTGGTGATCCTGCCGCTGTACACCGACGCCGAACCCGCACCGGAACCTGATGCAACGCAGTCGCACGGCGGGAGAGATGTGCGGGACAGCAGATAAACAATAGTTTTAAGAATAGTTTGTAACAGTTGTAATTAATTAGTTATAAGATTTTACGAAATTAAATAAAGAATAAATATAGATTTAGTATTAGCACGTTAGTACTAATATTGTAAACGGCTCTCGCAACGGTAACGCCGCATAGTACTTAAGGTAATTAATTGTATTGAAATTAAGCGCGGCTCTCGCAACGGTAACGCCGCGTTGTACTTAAGTAAATTTTAGAGCTTTGTGATTGGCTATAATTCCGACTCCGTGATTGGTCAAGAAAAACTGTAAAATTACGACCAATCGCGGGGTCGGCCAAAAATATATAAATACGGGACCAAACCGTGGTACCGGCACCGTCGTCAGGTGCTTCTCTCCGAAGAAACAACTCTTAAGAAAATAAAGCAAGATTAATCTACTGAACAAGAAGTCTCTTCATTCCTACTAATCCCAGCAAATCGTCAATGTCACCGTACAGGTATCAAATTTGAAAGGCCCCAATATTTTTTTCCCCTAGATGTCACTACTTTTGCCTTTCTTATGGTGACATCGATATGTTATTTAAAAAAAAATACAGTATGATCGTTTTTCTTTTACAGGAAAGTTCAAAACGCATCACTAACGCCCCCAGTTCCAGTATCAACTCCGGAGCACAAACGCTCGCTACAGAAGCAACTGAGCGTGGCACCCGGGGAGCCAACACCTAGCCAACATACTGTCACCTTACATACTATAATTACTGAATACCTTTATAACCAGCACGCGCTATGCAAAAACCCTGTCGTCACCTGTCCACAGTTCAATCTATTCGAGTGAGCTATTACTTGTATAATTATCATTATTCTCCCACTCTCGTCTCAATTACTTGTGTTCGACGCAATCTATATTCCTTCTCTCCATCGTATATATTGTTATAGTCTTATGAGCCGCCGCCTGCCTGACGTCAACATGACATGGGAATGTAATTGTTGACCAAACGGCATCAGGTGGTAGTTGATCCAGGCTGAGGCTCTTAGTCGTCTTTTACGATATTTACGAGCAATGTGAGGGTTGATAGTCAGTTGAGCGCCATTATAGATCTCTAGAATTTCTGTGGCCCTCATAAACATTAAAATCTCTGTAATAACCACGAAGCATAGATGATACACTGAGTTTGAACTGAATGTTGAACAAATAGTCTCAATTTAGGGGACAGAAATTTTGCCGGTAGAGCGGGCCACTTTTTAAGAAATACTCGTTTAAATTTTTACGCGAGAAGTTTTGTTGCTATTGACTGGAATTTTTTGTTGCTATTGATTGGAATGTTTTGTTGCTATTGACTGGAATGTTTTGTGGCTATTGACATCTCTGGAATTTTATATTTAAATTAATTAAATTCAACATACGCAAGCCAACGCATGCTTACGTTATAATAATAATAACGCGTGATTACGTAATAATAATAATAATAGCATCTGTACGTCCTAAACCTAGCCCAACCAGTGGCAGAAAAGAGATCAAAGTTCTGGTTCCATTATTGTGTCCATGAATACCTACTATGGAAAAGCCTATACCGTTCCGACTCCTTGTATACTTCGTGGTAATAACCATGACTTGTTAGACGTGAAACACAATAATGGCCACAGCGCCATCTATGAATTGTAATTATGAACTATAGTTATGTTTTTATTTTCTGTGATGACGGTTACGAATGCCATCAAACCTTACATTACATGTGGCTGTAGTGGAAGACGACTAAAAGCTTTACATCGACCTGGGCCAACTCCATCTGATGCCGTTTGGTCAACAATAACATTACAAATTAGGGTTGACTTCAGGGAGGCCGTAAAACTATTAAAACTTTTGCAATATGTACGTTGGATGAAATAGTACATAAGTAATTGGAATAATAGCAACACGTTGATGACGAGTGAATGTTTTGTTATCAGACCACACAAGTGCCCTGAACCACGACCAAGCGGTGGTCTGGTATGGTCGAGCGGTGCTGCTAACGTTTGCGCACGAGTTGCACGAAGAGAACTAGGCGCTCTTGGCACAAGGGAACACTCGAGGCTGGCGCACGCGCATTTTGCTCCTGTACGCACGTTGCGCCTTCAAGACGACGATGCTTATTTCACACATACTTTATTCCATGTAAGTATACTTTTATTATGTAAAACATAAACAACATATAATTAAATAACAACAATTATACTTCAAATTACTGAAATTTAGCATTTAATATGCTTAATTATTTATAAACCCGATTACGAAGCGAAAAATGACGTCACATGCGGGATTCGAACCCGCGCCTATTGGGATGCCGGCCCAATCGTGCCGGAAGTGCCGGTGGCCGGAATCCCAATAGGCGCGGGTTCGAATCCCGCGTGTGACGTCATTTTTCACTTCGTAATCGGGTTTTATAAACAATTATACTTTATTATTAATATACTTTTTTAATAACTGAATAATATATCAAACACCCTCTTCTGTCGCGGGTATTGTAAAAACGATTAAAAAAGTAAGAAATAATTCGACCTATCCGTAGAATGAAGTTACAACTGCATAATTCATTACTTTAGACGAGATCTATTTAAAATTTGTCAAACACAAAAAAAAACATAATTTTTAGGGTTCCGTACCGGGACAACAAACGTAAAAACGGGACCCTATTACTGAGACTTCGCTGTCCGTCCGTCTGTCACCAGGCTGTAGTTCAGCTGTGTTCTTGAGATACACTCAAGAACAGTGATAGCTAGACAGTTGAAATTTTCACAGATGATGTATTTCTATTGCCGCTATAACAACAAATACTAAAAATAAAATAAATATTTAAGGGGGCTCTCATACAACAAACTTGATTTTTTTTTACCGTTTCTTGCTCGATACTAATAACGGTGAAAGGTAGACGCTTTAACTATCACAGTTTTATGTTCTCTTTAAATATTAAATAAATTAATTAAAATAAAATAAATAATTAAGGGGGCTCTCATACAATGAAAGAGGTTTTCGGCGTTTATTTATATGTACACATATTTTGTACGGAACCCTTCGTGCGTGAGTACAACTCGCACTTGGCCGATTTTATTCTTAATTGTTTTGTATAGGATTGATTCATTTCCTAATATTAATTCCCCTTATTTAGATCAGTTTGGCTTTGTAACTATCTGGTATCAGATGTAACTTTGTTCTTCGTTTAAGTCGAATATATTCCAGCAAAAAGGCACAATAAAATAAGGATTTTTTTAAGTTCAAACACAAATAACATCAAAATAAATGATAATCATATTATAAGTAATAAAAGACGTGTCTTGCCAGTAAATGGAGCCAGCTCAGCATAAACTAGATTAGGTACTAAGATTATTTGGGTACTTTATTTAAAAGGAAAACTCGGCATAGAACTATATGCCAACAGCGTGGTTTATTAGATCTATTTCCTTTCTAGAGTAGAGCAGTCTTATCCCAATCATCTTGGCTTATATATTTGCACTGCTGAACTGAAACCTCCTCCATAATGGATGGGGAAATTGAACCACTAAACCGCTCCAGTCAGACAGATTAGTATATTAGTTTCCTTTCACTTGTATAGGTGTTATATGCATATTAATAGATACCTTATCCTGTATTGTACCTGTCTTTTATGTTGGGTAAGATTGATTGATGACCTGACCGGCGTGGTATATTAAGTCAATTTCTTTACTATTGTGGTGCAGATTTGAGCCCCGCAGTGGGAGGTATATCAGCTGAGATTTTTGGAACGAAGTTCCTTATCGCGCGTTGCAAAAGGGGGCTAGACGGAAACAATTAAGACCCAAAGTTGTCACGACGCAACAAAGTTGTAACGACACAACATAAAACAAAGTCGCTTTCTCTGTCCCTATATCCCTATTTATGCTTAAATCTTTAAAACTACGCAACGGATATTGATGCGGTTTTTTTATAGATAGAGTGATTCAAGAGGAAGGTTTATATGTATAATATATGCATAATGTAGTAGAGAAACACTGATAATTTTAGAGGTTTCTAATGTGATGTCGTAAATAAACACATTATTTTGAGCTTACATTGCAAACGCTGGCTGAACCCTACGAAATAGATGAAAATAAAGTACTACAGTATTATACAGCTTAAAAAGGCCTACAAAAAAGTCCCCGATGGTATATGTCTATCTCTTAAGGATAACATACTATATCCATTTTAATACTTTAAAAAATGGCCTATTATAAAACGATAAATGAAAAGCTATTTACACAAATACTGTATTAATCCTTATCATTTTAAATACATTAGTTGGCTTGAGCATTTCATGAAGATATTTTTTTTCCTTCAGACCATGCAAATTAAATCAATACCTTAAGAGATATAGCAAAATCAAAATAATGCTCAACGAAATTAATTTCGTGTCGCCACGCGGCCGGCTCGCCTTCGAGCTCGGGGCCCAAAAGTTTTGGTAGTCTAGTGGAATTGTATATCCTATTAATCCTATCCTATTAATATTATAAACGTGAAAGTTTGTAATAATGTATGGATGTGAACATGTTTGTTGCTCTTTCACGTAAAAACTACCGAATGCATTTTGATGAAACTTTATAGTAATATAGCTTGCACATCAGAATAACACATAGGCTTTTCGGCATCAGAATAACACATTTATAAAGATATTTTGCAAATTGGCTAAAATATAACGATAAAAATCGCTTAAGGCAGAAAAAAATTATATAATTAAAATAGAACTTCGTTCCATCCGGGTCTCCCTTGACACCTCTCGTTTTTTATTCCTTACGGCTACAAACGTGCAAGCAGCACACCTGATGATAAGTGTTACTGCTGCCTATGGATATTTACAATACCAGGCGTACATGCTAGACCGCTGTCTGTCAATGAAAACCCCAAATACATCCATAAAGTCGGGCTCCCGGCTCTCTCGCTCATCGCATAAGGGCAACAGCACATAGCTACTGCTCAGACATAGTTTTCTGCAAGATTGTGGTACTACTCCGGACTGGTTTGTCCGCGGCTGTGCACAGAAAACTCAAGAGTATGGCCGTACCACTAATGAAGATAATATATATTTCACAGCCAACACAACAGCAGCTGTTAGCGGCGACGTCATCAGGTGACATTAGAATATTCAACTTATTCACTGGTGCTGAAGAAAATTCATATCAAGTACACGAATCATATATTTACCATATGCAGGTAAGATGAGATTTTTATTAGATTTTTCTAAGACGTCGCCCTTATTTGACAGGTTATGGTCTGGACCCCGGCCCGTTTAAACAGTTTGGGATGACGGAAAGGCTACATGGGCTCACCGTATTATCCTCCTTTTTGTGTGGCAGGCTATATGTCTCGTTCGAGGCGGCCATGGATGTCAAGGAATCGGTACCTATGGCCGGTTCAATGGCGATGGGGACGGAACACGGTGGGGTATGAAGTCGTATGTCACGGACATACTGACGAAATAGACAGAGTATGTCCTGATCATAACCTGATCAAAAAAAAGGCTATGATCTGGTAAGTAAAGACCTAAGAAAAGACGAATGGATTGACTAAAGCATTGTATGGATAGAAAAAGGAGTGAAACAAGAGACTGTCTGATAGGGCTGAATGCAAAAGCTAGGACATATTACGTCGACCCCAAGTCATAAAGATAGGAGCAGGATGATATTGTATCTATAACTTTTCAGGCGAGCAGAGACGGGACACTAATATTAGCTTCGGCGACGTCACCGTGGCGACCCCTGTCGGCATTATGGAATATGAAAGAGTTTGAACTAGTGTAAGTAGGTATATTAATTACTTATCACCCATCTGCTTGAGAGTACTTGATTGGAAAATTCTTCCTCGATATAAAAACGGGTGTAAATTTATGTATGGTGGCAGTTGTGAATACTAATAACCTTTATATTGCTCGTGGATGTAGTAAAAAACGATTAAGAGCTTTACATCAGCCCTGGAACAACTCCCAGTTGATGTTTTCTGATCAACAATGATGTTTCCAAGGAGGGTTGACTTCATACAAGTGGCTGGTCACAAAACTATTGCTAAAACTTTTGCAATATGTACGATGAAAGAAAAGTACGTATTGCGTGGACCACAAAGTAATTGGGATAAGAGTAGGTTGATGATGATGATGAATTCATCATCATCATCATCTCAGTTCCTATATGTCCCACTGTTGGGCTACTATACCGCGCTGGTCAGACGTGTTGGTATAGGGTTTTGTTTCGAGTTTTCCTTCTCTCGCATGAATATGCGTTTTATATCCCTTAGTCGTCTCGTACGATCACCCACGGGTAAGAAAGGGGGTGGTGAATTCTATTCTTACTCCGTCACCACACGGATAATGATATTATATATATTATTATGACACATGGATGATGAATTATGATATTAAAAAAATCGTCTATTATACTGTGTGCTATGTTTAAGAATATATTATGTCCCCACCCCTGACTTTCCTGTGGGGAGTTGTAAAAATCGGGTGAAGGATGATTATAAGAATGAGCAGCAGAGTTCATCTGTGAAACATTTAATTATTTCTTATGATGGCAAACGAGCAAGCAGTACACCTGTTGGTAAGTGTTACTTCCGCAATCATATGATAGCGGTATGGCAGAGAGCGTTAGAATGTACGGAATCCTATAATTTATTTTTGTAATCAATATTGTATGTTTAAAACAGTTTCCCATTAGACAACGAGGAGTACGTAGAGTTCTCAAGGTTGACGGACGAGAGGATCATCGGCACTAAGGGTGAAACTGCAACGATATTTGATACCCGCACCGGAAGGGAACTGATGACTTTGACACCGTCGATTAGTAACCAATACGCGAAGAACAGAGCTGTCTTCAATCCCTCTGATGAACTTGTTTTGTCTGGTAAGCATACTATTGCTATTCTTTTGGAATGCCAATAATATAGTGAACATTGGGAGCAAGGCATTGGAAACCGAAGCGTTCTAAAGATGCCTCGTTCGGAGGCTCCCTTGTCGAAATAATATTCTAAGGTTAGCATTCTGAGGGCTGTACTTTTTTGGTGACCGTATCTACGCTTTCCAAAATTAGGAAGTTGCGGACTGCGAATTAAGGAACTAAGTGCTATGCTCGGTATTTCTCTACGTGATAGAATCCGAAATACGGAAATCCGTAGAAGAACGGGTGTAACTGATATAGTCCGAAGAATTAGCACGTTGAAGTGGCAATGGGCAGGTCACATCGCTCGACGAACCGACAACCGTTGGGGAAGAAAGGTTGTCGAGTGAAGACCACGAATCGGACAGCGCCGCGTAGGACAACCCCCCACTAGGTGGACTGACGACATTATTAAGGTCGCAGGAAACCGCTGGATGCAGGTGGCGCGGGACCGTGTTGAATGGCATTCTCGTGGGGAGGCCTATGTCTAACAGTGGAAGTTTACGGGCTGATGGATGGATGCACTGCGAACGCCCATTTGTTGTAACCTCGATGTTATTTATGAAGACCATTGTGGATCCTGGCTTACAGGAGTTACAATGGTGGTAATGTATGGTGACATTAGTTCCAAAAAAAATAATTAGGATTTAATTTCTACTATCTTTTTTTTTTCAAATAATGATGCGTACTTTTAATTAAATTAACGGTTTAAGTCAATAATTAACAATTTTTTAAAGTAATGACTTCTTATAGGAGGATAAACGACTTCGTTACGTAACGCGTAACGGCGCCAGTCTGTCTGGCTTCCCTTTCTCTCACGCATACGGCAGCGATTGGCAGGCTTCACCTCTCTCACTTTAACCTACAGCGCTAGCCGTATTAAGATGTGATAAGATATTATTTATATAGCCTTTCTTTACATTCATTCATATTAATATACATAAAATTTAAGTTAAACGTTTCTCAAGTTAAACAATACCAATATTAAATAGTGCAACTTAGATTAGTTTAAGTTATCACTTCAGTCGGGAGTCCCGAGAAGCATACGTCTTATTTTCTTTTTGAATGTGGTTTAATTTTAACTATGGTTATTTTCAGATGGTGTTCTATGGGATGTGAATACGGGTAAAGAAATACACAAGTTTGATAAATTGAATCAAACACACAGCGGAGTGTTCCATCCTAATGGACTGGAGGTGAGGAATAATTCGTCGATCCAACTTTCTTTCTGTTTAGTGAAGGAGTAAGAATACGATTCGCTATATCCATCTTTTACCTGTAGGGATCGTAATATACAAGCCTATAAAAATCTATACAAGAGTAAGAAACCTTGAAATAAAACATTATATCAACCAGTCTAAATACTACCAACTTACTTTACTCGTGGATGTCGTAAAAGGTGACTAAGAGCTTTATATCGACCTGGGCCAACTTAACCTGATACCATTTGGTCATCGATAACATTCCCAAGGAGGATTGATGTCAGACAGGCGGCCGAAAATAAAACTATTGCTATTAACTTTTGCAATATGTATGTTAACACATTGCGTCGACAACGAGTAATTGGGATAAGAGCAGGTGAATGATGTTTGATATTTATAATTTATATTGTTTTTATTTTTGTGGTAATAAATATTATTATTATTATACATACACATACATACATATCATCACACCATATCCCTTGCATGGTAGGCAGAGAGAACAGAGTGCCAGAGAACTCCATCTCTGCATACTTCACTCGCTTCCTCAACATTCATAGTTCTCTTCATACACGCTCGCCGGTTTCGGAGACTCTTGACTCCACCTTCCTTCAGTACATAACCGATATTTATTATTATTATACATACCTATTTAATCAGCACTTATATTTTACAATATCCTAAAGACACAATATTCATAACCGAAACTTTGGATAATCCTAGACTAAAAAGGACTTAAACAATATTGTGATTGTATTACAGGTGATATCAAATACAGAAGTATGGGATTTGAGGACATTCCACCTATTAAGAACAGTGCCAACGTTAGACAAGTCTGAGGTAAGACCGATATGTAAACGACAGATAACTCGTGATACACAAATACGAAAGTAATAAGTATATAATTAAAAAAATAAACAGTTTTTTTTTTCTATTAGGCTAGTGTACTATTTTAACTTTGTAAGTTTACTACGTTTGTGCTTTCTAGCTTGGATCTATATATAATGCATAAGTTGTTTCTATATCTTTAAATTTCATAAGATTAGTACTGAAATACGTACACGAGATAGCTCCTTGTATCGAAGTATAATTTCAACAATCTTTTGATAACAAAACAGTTGATCGACCTGTTTATAATTGCCTGTAAAAGATTACTCGTCTGACCAACACGCTAGTGCTGCTAGTATTTTTAGAGTCCAATTCTGCTGAAGAAGTAAGAATTCAATTCAGCATTCCCTTTATTTTCATAGAAAAGTCATAAAAGACCACATATAGATTTAAGTGAATAACATCACTTTAATAGAAGAACTTCACTTTATCCAATTGGTGATGGAGTAAGAATACAATTCACCAACCTGTTTCTTGCCGCGTGTTATAAAAGACGACTATGGGATATAACATATATACAACACCCATAGGCATGATATAATATACATACATACATATCATCACGCCATATCCCTTGCAGGGTAGGCAGAGAGAACAGAGTGCCAGAGAACTCTATCTCTGCATACTTCACTCGCTTCCTCAACATTCATAATTCTCTTCATACACGCTCGCCGGTTTCGGAGACTCTTGACTCTACCTTCCTTCAGTACATGACCGATCTGGTCTCGGTAGGTTAGTCTTGGTCTCCCTCGGTACCTACATCCTTCCACTTTCGCATTGTATATCTTCTTAACCAGACGTTCGTTCGGCATTCTTTCCACATGTCCGAACCATCGGAGCATTCCCTTTTGCATGATATAACATATGATGATGATATAATATGGAGTTATGAATTGTATTCTTACTCCAGTCACACATCGGAAAAGTGCAATCATTCATTCACTGTTTATTGCTCCTCAGGTGATATTCAATCCTACGTGCAGTGTACTATATGCGGTATGCTCGGACCAGGACGCTGAGGAGCGGAGCCAGTTCGACACCAGCTTCAAAACACTCGACCCATATGACTATTCTAGCATAGGTAACAAACCTTATTATCTTTATTGTTTATAATGCCAAATGAAGAAAAGCTGTGTGGTAGCGGCTACGAACACTACCAACCCTTACTTAGCTTGTGGATGTCGTAAAAGACGACTAAGAGCCTTATAATGACCTGGGCCAAGTCCATCTGATGGCGTTTGGTCAACAATTACATTCCCAAGGAGGGTTCACGTCTGGCAGGCGGCCGGTCATAAAACTATTGCTAATAACTTTTACAATATGTACTATGAAAGAAGAGTACATATTGTATCGACCTCAAGCAATTGGGATAAGAGTAGGAGAATGATGATGATGTTTATAATGCCAAATGAGCACACTTGATATTATGTGTCACTGCCACTTATGGACCTTTGCAATACTTGGGGTATAGTTAGAGCACTGTCGACTATTCAAAACTCATTTAAGTTCGGCTTTCGAATCTCTCGCTCACCTGATTTTCTCAGAAGACAGATTTTCTGCGAGAGTGTGGTACTTCCCCGCACAGACCGACCCGCGGCTGTAGGCAGAAAACTGTCAACAGTGTGGTACCCTACCACTATTAAGTATTTATATAATGAAACTCGCTCATGATATGTGACTTACAAATTTTGAATTACTTCTCTCAATGAACACCCGTAGTACGGCCAGAACCCAATTTTAAACAAGCGTGGTAATTTTCAAATCTCCACTAAGCTTAGCTAAGTCAGTTAACTTATATATTCGACAGCCACAATAGATGTGAAACGGAACATATACTCTTTGAACGTGTCCCGGTACGGGACTCAAATATCACTGGTGGAGAACATGGGTGACTTTGAGGCGATGCAGGAGTCGTGCGTGAAGATATACGACGTCGGCAGGAAGCGGGACCATGACGATGACGCGGTCAGTACAAAATAAAGAACTTATTGAATTTATACCCGTTTTCAAAATACCCTTTAAAAGTTCATGATAACGTTTAAGGCGATTTCCACACAATTTTCATGTTGATTTCATTGTCAATGATTTGATATACAATTTAACTCTAAGTGGTTACATAATATTTCATCATCATCATCACAGCCCATAAACGTCTCACTGTTGGGCTCGGGCCTCCTCCGTAATGGGAGGGAAATTGACCTACTATACCGCGCTGGTAAGACGTGTTGGTTATAGGGTTTTGTTTCGAGTTCTCCTTCTCTTGTATTGATGTTATATGCGTTTTATATCCCTTAGTTGTCTCGTACGATCACCCACGGGTAAGATAGATAGTGGTGAATAGTATTCTCACTCCGTCACCACACGGAAAATAATATTTCATTCTATATCAATTAATTCAAAATTATAGTCGGTTTTAAGTGTCATTTATAATGCCTCAACTGTTATCTAAAATTTAGGAGTTGATGAAAATGGGTATCGGATTTTTCATCGTCATTAATCTAGACATAATCGGACAGCAGCTGGGACGTAGTTGTTTGTTATGACAAGTTGAGACATAGTTTTTTGTAATCGAAAGCTGGGACAGAGCTTTTTGTAATGACAATCTGAGGCTGAACGTTTTAAATGATATATTTTTATGAAACTTTGTTTTGTTGTTGTTAAGGGGAAAAGATTTTAATGACATATTCTGTTATAGTATGTATAGTTTTTATAATGACGTATTGGAGCATACATTTATATCTAATGAATAGAATTTTTCTAATGACACATTAAAACAGATTTTTCGTAATGAATTCTAATGTTAAATTATTATTATTGATTTCAGCTTGTATTTTTTTTATGGTCTGAATGGTTTATACATTCACAAGTGTTACTTGGTGTAAGATAACTATAATTAAAATACAATATATGTTTTAGGAGGAGGAGGAAGAAGATGAAATGGCGGGTAATTCAGACAACGACGGATCCGATTCAGCATCTGAAAATGATGACGACGATTGTAAGTAGAAAGTTTATTATTAGCTATATACTTCTCCTTCATAGCTGAAAAAAAGAAGAATAAATAAGAACGAAAGAGTAGGTAATACATTTAGACAGGCAAAGAAATTACAAAGAGGTTAAATAAAAGAAATTAAATGAATTAATACTTAATATTAAAAAAAATCAAAGAATTAGGGTTATGCAAATTCTTAATTCTTAAACGTCCAAATTTTGTGTACGATCTCCCCATGTGAATCGTAATTAAATATAGGATTTACCCAATTAAACAAATCATAGCTTTAGAAATATTAAAATAATACAAATCATGGAAAATTACTATTTTTGCCTACAACCCGGTACTAGCCCAGCAATGGTAACCAAAGCTGATCTTCAGTTAGTACTGGTATTGCCACCTTAGACAAAGACCGAGTTCCGGTGGCCCATTCGCACAGCGTCTAGAGGTATATTGCGGGGCAGATCTATGGGGTCGCGCGCCGCTTCATTTGTCCCGGACGGGTTTAGCAGGCTGTGACCAGATCATAGCACGACACAATAAAAAACAAAAAAAAAAGAAAGAATGAAAGTTAGTACGTGTATACTTATATATAAACACAGTGTGTAAGATAATATATATTATATTAAAAATACCAGCAAATCGTGAAGAAATGAAAGTAATAATATTGAATTTAATTTTTTTCTCTTTCTTTCTTGTGTTATCCATATGAATGCATAATTAGTTTTTTTATGAAATGGTTTTTTGCGAAAGTGGAAGGATGTAGGTACCGGGGGAGACCGAGACTCACTTACCTAGACCAAATTGGTCACGTACTGAAAGAAGGTGGAGTCAAGAGTCTCCGAAACCGGCGAGCGTGTATGAAAAGAATTATGAATCTTGAAGAAGCGAGTGAAGTATGCAAGGATAGAGTTCTCTGGCACTCTGTTCTCTCTGCCTACCCTGCAAGGGATATGGCGTGATGATATGTATGTATGAAATGGTCACTCCTTAAGGGGTTGTAGAGCTTTATATCTAACCGTTATAGTATTAGTGAATTTTGACCCACATTGCTCATAGAAATCCATTGCTGCCATTGCACAAAGAAAATTATTTTATATATAAAAAAATATATTGTTTTTCCGTCAGATTAAGTTTATGATAATTATTATATAAATGGCATCAGATGCCGTTGGCTTGATATAAAGCTCTTAGTCGTCTTTTACGACATCCACGAGTAAAGTAAGGGGTTGGTAGTATACGTAGCCGCTACGACACAGGGCGCTGTATATACAGCATACGCTATCTGTGGAGTAGATCTGTATTACCTATATGAAAATCAAATCACACATACAGCACATATATACAAACGATATAAGAGATGGCTACCTAATTTAATTTTTTTTTAACACCACCCTGCACTAAGGAAATAATCCTTGTATTGCGGGGGAGTATACAAACATATAACGCAGACAAATTACAACCAGACTCTAAACAATTTGTGAATCGCACAATAGTATTGTCCTACGTAGGAATCGAACCCATGACACTGGCACGGAAGGTCTGTATCTTAACCACTACGTTATCGGTGCAATCTGTTGTAAAAATTGTGGAAAAGAGGTTCTTTTATAATAATGACGTTAATTCCAGTGGCATCATCACTATTGAGGAATGCGGTTATGGGCTTAGGAGACGGCTCCACGGACGGATCCTCGCCCGAGGACAATGAGGAACGACCCAGACCTCGTCGGCGCCGGCGTAGGAGACGAGTAAGTGCCATCTAATATTATCACAAGCTTCCTCTTCAATCCATATACGTTAGACAGTAAGGCTCAGACCTTCTCCATAGTGGAAAAAAAATACCTAGTATTAGTATACTTTCTTTAGTAGATCAGACTGGTTGTTATGACGACAGTAAAAATATATTGCAGCTTATTGACGTTGATTGTTGTACATAAACGTTCCTAAGGCGATAGCGGCGCGGTGTCGGTCGACAGTTATGTTGGCAATTGTAGTGGATGTTATGACTTTCATGCAGAGATTCTAGCGATACCTCGTCTTAACAATACACTGTCTAATTTTTTTTATTATACTTTACAATATAATCCTTTTATATAATAATACCATAACGAAAACTTTTTAGTACCAATTTATTAGATATTTTAAATTTTAGTACCTGCATGATTAATCATTTAGAACCCTTAACCTTACCCTACTTCCCGTCCGTTTACCCTACCTCCGTGTGGTGACGGAGTAGGAATACAATTCTCCACCCCCTATCTTACCCGTGGGTGATCGTAAGAGATGACTAAGGGATATAAAACGCATATAACATCTATGCAAGACAAGGAAAACTCGAAACAAAACTCTATACCAACACGTCTGACCAGCGTGGTATAGTAGGTTAATTTCCTCTCCCATTGCGGAGGAAGTCCGAGCCCAACAGTGGAACATATATGGGCTGTGATGATGATGATGAACCTTTTAAAATGTGTTATTTTAAGATTATAATAGGAAAAAAAGCAAAAAGTTTGTCTTACAGATAATAAAAAAAAATATTTAAAATTTTCGGCGCTTCCCAGATTTCGGCGCCTCCAAAAATTTGCCGCTCTTGGCCTGGGCGTCACGGGCCTAAGCCGAAATCCGTCACTGTATTCACAGATTTGTAATTATTTCAGGGTCAAGAGGCTCACAGCAGTGACAGTGACGCGGAAGGAGATCTCGAGCTCGGAGATATCATCGAGTTTGAAATTGACGACTAAAAAGTAAATAAAAGTGTTGATCAGTTTAATTGACTTTGATTTTGTACCCTGATAATATATACGTAGACGCTAGCGTTATCTATTGATGAGTAGATTTTGATTTCTTACTCTGTAGTATTATACAGATATTAAATTCCCATTAGTAGTGAGTAGGTTGATTAATTTATCGTAGATACTAGCGATACCTAGTGATGAATAGTGTAACCAAATATTAATTCATTTCGCATTATAATGTGAAAACGGGCACCAAGTTCTAAATTATGATAATTATCGTGTGTCGACTTCACAAACAAAAGATTTGATATCTAAATGAGTATAAATTTCTGTAGAATATCCTAAAATTTATTTATTAGAAGAATACACATTTATTTTTCAAGTCAAATCAAAAATTTATTTTTTCTGCTATAAAAATGTTTGTTGTTTATATATATATATGATTTTCTAAATTTATATAAAACTCACACATTTATGATCTCTTTACACCTTAAAATTTGACTTAGCTATTTTTTACTAATAAATTATTTTTTTAAAAGTATAAAACTTTACAATATACATTTTCATGTAGCATAAATATAACACGACTATAATGTCTGAACACTGTATACCGTTGACTTGGAGCAATAGTTTATCTCCTAGGTTTCATCACATTCACTAAATTTTTTATGTTTATGGTTAAAGTTATGAAGGGGTCAAAAGTTCGTGTAAACTTACACACGGTACTGCTCGCCAGTACTCTCGTGATTGAACGTTGAAACTACATTTCTTCATACAAATGACATGCTTACGCGCTCGCTGTAGAACGCGTCATGTTAACGACAAAACTCACACTCAGCACACTGTGCTAGCAGCTTAGTATATGCATATCACAATTTTAAAATTAATATTTTGTTTGAATAGGCGCCTCGGCCTACGGCATTATAAATATTACCGAATTCAAAAATATTCATAATCTTGAAAATTTTGCCCCATTTGAAAGAAAATAAATAACTTTATTTTGTAAATTGATTATACACTTTGATTAAATTAATAAGACAGGTAATATATGCGTGACAATGAAATATGGAAACTGTATCAGCTAGATGTAATATAGTTATACCATGCTGATATTCTGGCAGAACTATTCATAATGGTAATTAATTCAAATTAACTGTTAATAACTGCCTCATAATTACAATGATGTTACAAACTCTTTAGAAATGCGTAATTGCAAAGCAATATTGTAGGAATCGTGATAACAGAAAGTCTACTTGAGGTAATCTTAGTTCAATTCTAAAGATACAGGTGGCGTACTTTATATTTCGTTGGTACATATAATCATTCGATAGATGTCACCTGTAAAGTGACGTCATTTTCTGAGTCGCGATATTATGACCAGCCGATACGGAATCACGTGATCCACTATGACCGCGAATAAGCATACTTACCTGGCATAGGGGATACCGTGATCAAAAAGGCGGTTCCCCCAGGGCGAGACCCATCCATTGCACTGCGGATGGGTTGACCCCTGCGATTATCCCTAATGTGGATAACTCGGATGCGTAATTTTTGGTAGTGGGGACTGCGTACGCGCTGTCCCCCTTAATAATATAATAATTCTTCACCACTGACCAAGTTGTCGCACTCACTGTTGACTGTATGGAGAGAATAGTGGTAAGATATCGATTTACCGTGCAGTGTCGCGTTTTCAATCCCTATACGGAACAATACTTTATACAATCCACAAATTGTTATTTTGACTGTGTGTGTAATTTGACTAATTTGTATCCGTTCATTAGTTGTAAAAGTGCCCGTAATAAAAGGATTAGTTCCTTAGTAGTGTTGCTTTTTAACTACAATTAAGTTAGCTACATGTTGCTTTTGATCTTTTTAATTATTGAGTCAGTTAGTGACAGAGTATCAAATTAATTTAGCATCAATACCATCGCCTAACTTACAGTTGGGTTATTATAAAAGACTACTTAGAGACCGAAGTAGATAACATGTCTAAAAATAGCAAAACGAGAAAAAAGACCGCCGCCGGCCGACTTGCGTGGTAACTTCGGATTGAGTGCCCTCAGCGCTCACCCATAGTTCAGGTAAAGTTGTCACAGCCATCTGAGGCTAACAACTAAGTCGGAAAAACGAAAAAAAAAATATGTGTGCGTACAAAAGTGAAAGTTTGACAAACAACAATTTGATATTCTCAATAGAGTTTTAAGAGTCTAATATATTTACCATTTGAATGTTAATCAGTTATTTTTTCAACGTTCCTTGTTGGAATCTTATACTCATAATGCATATTTTACTTTGAAATATATGTGATTTAATACGCACGTGTATGATGGTACCATTGAGTTACTTTAATGATGGAGCTCAAAGGTAGGCGACAATTCTGGATTGAGGTAATAGAGATTTCAATGAGCCCAAACTTGATAAGTTTACTAATGTAAACTCATTAGTTTGGGCTTATTGGAATCATCTAAACCATTTTTGTTCATTAGCATTTTTATGGCAGGAAGTAAGTTAATTTTTGAAGTTATACTTCTTTTGGCTCGTTAGGGAAAAATGAGGAGAGTAAATTTTTACGATACGCGCGCACACCGTCACGAAAAATCGACACCCTGAAGTTAGCTATAGTCAACATTTTAGTTTTTTTGTGATATTTAAATAAACTTTATTTAACTAGATAATCCAACTTTCAATATATTAAATACCTTTTTTCTATTGTTAGTGTCGTTTTTTCTACAAACGTATAACAAGGCGAACGATAAAATTTTTGAAAAGATATTTATCTTGTTACGCCAAAGAAGTATGCATAACGCGTGTGCATAAGTACACACACACATTTTTTATGGCGGGAAATTACTTATTTTTTAAATTTTATATTATTACATCACTCTCTTTCATCTCGGACTTGTGAATCGGTTGTCCAACTTTACAGATATGTTGGCATTTAAAGTACATATGAACACTGGAATTCTCTCATTTCTGGCAGAAAATTAAACTATGTCTAAAAATGTCAAAATCTTGATCAAATAAAACACAATTAGGAATGCTCAAAATATATTTAATATAACATAACGGTCGCTGGTCGCGTAGAATTCACATTGTACAACAATAATAGGTACGTTATTCTCTTATACACTAGATTTTGCTCGAGTTGTTAAACTTCATTCCGTGGGCATATTTCTAAATTAAAATATAGCAACACCCAAGGCTTAATATAGCTTGTTATTAACATTTTGAAAAGTTTAAATATATTTATCTCATATTCTATCTGTAGGATTTTTTTTAATATTCATTACGATTTTTACGCAATTAACCCATACCACGTAATCTCTTTTTCACAATTCTGTCGTCACCTATCAGTATATGCCAAGACTCAATGGTCATCAAGAGTAGTATTTTTGAAGTATTTCCTTCCCATCTTGTTTTGATTAAAGGTAACGTGGTATGGGTGTGTTCCCTTAGACTATGTTAGATTTCACATTTTATATTTATTATATTTGTGATGTATATTTTTCACGTGTGGAAACGGGATAAGAATAAAAGCGACTCTTGAGTGTGAGAGTAAAAATCAAGACTTCACTGTGATTATCAACCTGATTTGTGGGGGAGCCTTAAATCTAACAGTGGACATCAGTGGTTTTGTTTTCTAGTTAATAATTTGACGTTTTAACATTTAGTGAAAAACTTTACCTAATGTGTCGATAGATGGCACTGTACAGTCACTGAATCGCACTCTTGTATTTTATTTAAAATGCCTGTGATATATTTATTTTAACTGATTAATATAATATTTAAGTTATTATCCTTTACAACATTATATAGTTTATTTCAATACATTATAATGAGTTGCAGTTTAGATATTAAACGGGCCCATTTATTGTTCTTTGCGCCGATAGATGGCGCTATATAGCGACGCTAAATTGCACAAACTAAAGAAATCAATGAATTTAGGAAAATTTTGATCGTTAGGCAATTTATAAATATAATGCGTTTATCATTTTATTTTTAGCCTCGTGATTAACTAATTTAGGTGCTCGCTGCAGTTATAGCAATTATAATTCCACAATAATTCAATAATCGGATGTGTTTAAACGAAATTAAAAGTTCTAATACAAGACTACAAATCTTTCAGTCTACCAATTCAAATAAAATTATAATACTCTTGGTGGGATAGAAAACATTTGTGCATAAACACATTCTAATATATTCAAATTACTGAAATTTTTAGCATTTAATATGCTTAATTATTTACAAATACCCGATTACGAAACGAAATTATATATATATATAACAAGGTTGTGTCATCGTTTAATACAATTCTAACTGTAAAGTTTGAAGTATTAAGCCTATACAATGTGTAAACATTGTCCGGTAGATGGCATACGTCACCTTGAAGACGTAAATATGATACAAAGCGAGATTTGCATGTCCTACAGTAGTTCACGGTGGTGTAAGTGGCAGCACGATTGGGCTGGACTCCCAATAGGTGCGGGTTCGTACCCCGCTTGTGACATCATTTTTCGTTTCGTAATCGGGTATTTATAAATACATTCTAATATATATTTACTTAATTTATATATTTTTTTTACAGTCTGGTATTGAAATTGGGCGCGTGTATCAATGCGTACCTTTGAAAGAAAGTTTTTAGATTCCCCAATAAAAAATAAAAAGCAAAGAGGAAAATAATTAATTCACGATAAATATGTTGCCAAATTTAACTATTATTATGAAACACATATACCTAAATTCATTTCGTTATCCCGTTACCCCTTTATCTGGTCAGGTCAGATGTCATTCGCTGTGAAAAAAATACAAACTGATGAAACTGATTACTTTAAAAAATACTTGAAAATCAATGCGGTAAATAACTTAAAAAAATATATAACACTTTATGGATTAAATTTCTGTATGATTTTGCGAACACATGATTATTTGAGTTATGACATATGACAAAATAATGATTGACTATATGACAAAATAATTTATGCCGCACGAGATCTAAACTTGTGACATTAAAAAAAGCACCAGAATTTTATATAAATACTAACATTATAATTTTAATTGTTGTCCTGAAAATATAAGTTTCCAAATTAAGTCTCCAAAAACCTAATTCACTGGTTATTAATTTAAATAAAATTTTATATATTTATATAATTAAATTTAAAAACGTTTACTAATAATATTAAATAGACAATGATATTGAATATTGAAAATAATTAAAAAATAATATACATATTTTTTCTCACTTGTAGGTGTCGTACAGGATGACTAAGGAATATAACATGCGATCTATGCATGAGATGGAAAACTTTAAATAAAACCTTATACCAACCCATCTGATCGGTATATTTAAATTTTCCTTTGATTGTAGGGAGGCCCGAGCCCAACAGTCGAACATATAATTTTTAATCATTTTTACTAGAAAATACTAAATAAAATAATACTTGAACGATATAAGCGAAAGTTAAAAATAAGATACTGATGAAAAAAATACTTATTTTGACTTGACTTTAAGATATATACCTAAACGAAGTCGATTCAAATAAATGTTGGGGTTGATTGATATATGATTAAAACATTTAAAAATATACTAAATATTTTTACATATAGTTTTCGTTTATATAAACTATGGATTGTATTTATTATATATTATCTACATTTTTTATTTGGTAATTTCTGACAATTAACAACATTTGGTGTCACGGAAAGTCTAAGGTAATTCATATTCAACGCTCGTGATTTGTAGGGGTTTGTAATAGTGTATCTACACTTTTACTATTGATTTTTGAACCACATATTCAATGTTAACAGAAAACTAAGAAAATCATTTTAATTATCAATGATATTATTTTTGGTCATTCATTAGCATATAATTATTAATTTATTAAAAAAAAACCTAAATATTATGTCACCTAATCTGAACATAGGAATTACCTTCATTAATTTAACACTACTTTTACCAATTTACAATAATTGAATATATCATCAATTTAATATTATACGAAGTCAAATCAAATAAAATTTCATTTGACTTTATCAATCAATAAATAAAATTTACTAAAAAAAATTAAGAGTTTCTCATTAAATTATTGTCACACGAAGTCAAAGTCAAATCAAAATTTGGTTTGACTTCAACAATAAACAAATTAATGGAATATGAAAAGAAAATTTTAAGTATTTCTTTTTTAAATATCTAATAATAATAATGTCATGCTGGTATTTTGGAATGTAAGCCGATATTATAAATACAACATTGGGACCAGTCACTTAGATTTAAAATAATATTTAAAATTAATAATAATATAATCATTTAGCGTCGTTAGATGTTTTTAATTGATCTTTTAGTCTTGATATTTCAGCCCCAAGTGTGTCCATATTTTCCTGTAAATATAAAATATTCTATGTAAAAAAATGTTGTATTTTAGCGGCTACGAACAATACCAACCGTTATATTGCTCGAGGGTGTCGTAAAAGACGACTTCTTAGGCTCTTGCCTAACATCGACTTGTGCCAACTTCATTTTATGACAGAAAAGTATATATTGCCACGACCACAAGTCTTTCCATGACTTCAACGGTCTACTCGGCGAACTATCCTTTGGGCCTAGCTCCTATCTGCTTCTCAACAACAAAGCACTAAGGAGTAACCCTCACGCGTATAGTCTACGATAATGGCGGACTAACTTCTGATGTTACGATTCGCTATGATTCCATATAGCTTATCGTTTGAGGGCACATATGTTCACATAACACGAATTTTTCATCGATATGAGTCGAGTCGTTTTTTGAGTAGATTTCCATAGAAGAAAATAAAACCATTTATTCTGCTTTAGTCGTGGTTTTCGATACCCACGGGTAAGATAAAGGGTGGTAATTGTTGGTAATTGCATTCTTACTCCGTCACCATAAGGAAGAATGTGGGGATCAATATATTATTTTTTTATGTTCTGCCCGTATGGTACGGTACGGGATAAGAATACAATTGTCACCATTCCTTATTTGAACCATGGGAGTCGTAAAAATCAGCTAAGGGTCTTCTCACGAAGTGTGGCGATTACGGCACCATCACCTCTTATAGACAAAGACCGTATTTTGTGACAAATCTTGAGGTAAATAGTTTAGAATAGAAAAGCTAAACATATTTTTTCAATTTTTGTGACAAAATCAAATCTGTGACAAAGTATGAAGGTTTATGAATAAAATATTCTACACATTTTTTTAATTTTCAATATTACATGCTTACCTTGAGCGTGATATTCTTCAACAGTGTATCTTCTAGTACGGCTTGTAATCGACGGTTCATTTCTAGAGACAATTCCGCCGTCATACCGCCTGGGTCACCACCCCATACGGCCGCCATGGCCCCGCCGCCTAGACGGGCTATTTCTTTCTGTAATACAGAAGTAATACCAAAATTAAACATGGGGCTTCGTAGAATTTAAAATAAAACTACTTTTACGGATTCTATCGGGTTTATTTGTATGTTCACGAGAGGACTGTCCTCCCGTGAACATGAACGTTGTAACTGAAACGTCGGGTAATTAAAAATCAAATACAAACGCGATAGAATCCATAAAAATAGTTTTATTTCAAATATGTAATACTTAGTAGAATATTTAAAAAAAAGTTTTCCTAAGTGAAGAAAGTGAAGTTTCTAATTGAAAGACATTTGAATATTTTGATCGGAATCCTCTATGTAATGAAAAGTTATAGAAATAGCTTAAGGGACTGATATATTACATACTAATTTTGAATTGAATAGTCGAATAAGCGTAAGTATGCGATAAAAACAGTCAAAGTCCTTTTTCTCGCGAATTTGTCAAAAGCGAGATATATATATCTCCTCGATTTCATAGTTTCTATTATAAATACATATATGATAAACCCAGCGCTGTGTCTATACATAAGTGTTTGATGAATTGGTTTTTAAATTTAATATAAATTAATATATTACCTTAGTCAGTTTCCTATTCAACTAGCAGCATAAAAAAACAATAATTTATTATTACCTCAACTCATATGCCCAGCAGTGGGACATCCCACTGCTGGGCTCAAACCACTAAAACAATGAGAGGGAAATTGACCGACTATACCACGCTAATCAGACGAATCGGTATAGGGTTTTAAAACTGCCCATATCATTTAATAATCTTGTACGACACCTATGGTCAAGATAGGGAGTGGTGTTTTTTTTTTAAGACAAACACAAAGCGCAACAACTATTTGTGGGTCGCACAAGGTACTGTCCTGCACGGGAATCGAACCACGACACGTGGTACCTACTGTAGGTCAGTGTCTTAACAAAGACAAAATATTAGCAATACTTTTTATCAATCAGTCGATCAGATTCTACAGTTGAATAAAGCCTTGTTCCTTTGCCAAGGAGATAGTATATTTCTATGACCATCACGCTTTTTGATATTATAAGCTGTTCAGAAGAGTCATCATCATCATTCTGCTCTTATTTCAATTACTTGTGATCTACGCAATATATACTCTCTTCTTCTTCTTCTTATGTATTGGCAATCAGCTACATATACGAGCTATTGGTGCCAGTGTCAAGTTATAAATATTTTCACGTTTTTAGTCTTTCAAGTTTGTCATTGTCTAAGTCAAATTGTCGCCATTAACAGTGCAATGGCCACACTATTAATGGTATCTTGTGGGAATTTTGACGGAAAACGAAAACGTTGTAAAGCACTTTTATGATATTCACTACATCCCAGTAGTTCCGCCGCTTCATATTACATAAAATGCCATCAAAATTATCTAATATAACACGTTAAAACACTAAGATATCGAATATAATACAAGAGCACCACATGACGTGTTCAAATTCCCGTCAAAAGTCCTATACTCTCTCTTCTTCCATGGTATATATTGCATTAGTTATTAGCAATTGTTTTATGACCGGCCGCCTGCCAGACGTCAACCCTCCTTGGTAATGTAATTGTTGACAAAACGGCATCAGATGGAGTTGGTACAGGTCGATAGACATCCTTGAGCAAAAGGGTTGATGGGTTGGTAGTATTCTTACTATCTAGCACACAGCTGCTTTATTATACTGCCGATCATTCGGGCGGTTTTAACCTTATCGTCTAGCCAATCTTTTTATCGGTTTTAGGACTCACGGGGAAATAAGGTTTTGATTACTTATCACTAGAGAAGTTACAGGTATAAAGATTCGGCAATTATTAAAGATTATCAGACAGTTACGGGTAATTTCGATTATGCATCTTGTGTTTTTAGTGAATTGTAAAAAGTGCTAATTATCGTATATCCCCTTTTGGAGAGGCTTAGGTTTAGGTTGTCAGTTCAGCTGGTTAATAGAATACCTGTTATAAAGTGCCTCACTCTTAAATACCGTATTAAAGGCCTCTCTCTTCATCATTCTCCTACTCTTATCCGAATTGTTTGGGGTCGATACAATATGTACTCTTCTTTAATAGTACATATTGTAAAAGTTATTGGCAATAGTTTAATGACCGGCCCCTGCCAGACTGACGTCTGACTGATGACCCTCCTTGGGAATGTAATTGTCGACCAAACGGCATGAGATGGAGTTGGGCCAGGTCGTTTTAAGTCTCTTAGTCGTCTTTTACGACATCCACGAGCAAAGTAAGGATTGGTAGTATTCATAGCCGCTACCACACAGCAAAGGCCTCTCTATGACTAAAGATATAAAGAGAGTTAAAAATACATAATCAAGAGGATTACAAGTACCTTATTAGCATCTCTATGGCTTGAGCCGACGGCACCTGCTGGCATCTCACAGAGCAGATGCCTCAATAACCTCGCTTTCCCTCTGAGTTCAGTGGTTAGCTGGCGGGTGTGCTCTTCGAGGAACTCGCAGCGCTCCGCCCTTCGAGCGGCTGCACGTTGGAGTGACACGATACGTTCGATCAGGGTCTGACGGTCAGGTTCCCGAACCTTAAAAAACAAATTAATTTTCTTAGTAAATTATAAAACTCATTTGTGAATCGAACCAAGATTACTATAGGTTTGACATGTTTCAACATCTACTTAAAATCCGTTTCAACTGCTATATACCATTTAAGAGGATGTCCATTAATCACATGGATTTTTTGTAGCATTTTTCCCCCCCTTGGTGATACGTGGTGAAATTTAAGACTATGACCCCCCTCCCCTACCTGAATTTTTAGTACCTACAAAGAAGTAGCCCACAGCTCATTATATTCTCGGTTTTTGCTTTTTTATACTTTGCAAAAAGGTCTTTATACAGATCACCTATGGCAACAACAAGTCCAAAGTCACACTACACGCCACTTTTCAATTTAGAAATCGCAGCGTTTGACGAAAAAATAAATACACGTGATATTTTACTACACCCGAGGGGGGTGTAGTAAAATATGTGTATATCCCCTTGTGATATTTCGTGATTTTTGTCAAACAACTCGGCCCCCGCCCTTTCAAACGTTACGTGATTAATGGACGGCCGCTAAGCTACAGATGAGAGATACGTGAAGTAGTCAATTTTCTGTCGACATTTTTGCCTCCACGACGGCCCTTGCAATTTGGTTCATAAGTAATTAATTAATTTTACAACAGGAAAGTTTTGTATTGCTACTAATCTGAACTAAATACTTCTAAAAATGGTTTAAAACCTGGTATTATACGGCAACAAATAATAAATTCATTATACGATAATATATTTATTACATTGCTACATATATATTTAGTATATGGCAATACATTTCTTAAAGAGTAGCATAGAGTTTTGACGCGAATGTGGAAATGTCATGTCACGCTCTTGTATTATATTCATTTCTTTAGTGTTTTGTGGTGATATATTGAATAATTTTGCTGGTATTTTATGCAATATGGTACAGTTAAAGTGCTGAAGTGTAGTGAATATGGTGTAATAGTGGTTTACGTGTATTTTCATATTTGCCCAAAATTCCCAAAGAAAATCATTGATTAGGTTATCAGCGCCCGATTAATGGTAACGACTTGACTTACTGACAGACAATGACTATTAAGGCTACATAATATGAAGAAATGATGAACAATATATGAAAAATAATTAAATAAGACTTGGCTGTATGGGCTTTGATCCCTTTGCCTGTCCGAATGGACGAACAGAACCAAAAAAAAAAAAAGAGTAGCATATTATATGGCGATATATTATGATATTTATACCCCGCGTGGTGAGAATACAATTGTCGGCCATCTCATATGATTTATAAATGATTGAAGGAATATTAAGAGAATGGTCAGCAGTGCTCTTTTAAGAGTTACTACGATCGCCAAGTCACTTGTCAAGCGTGGCGATTATAGCTTCCTTGACTTGATTATAGCTTCCCTTCAATGACTGATCTCGTTACGTGATGTTCTATGGGAGAGGCCTAATTCCAGCAGTGAACGACACAAATCTGATCGCTAATGAGATAAATGATGATAATTCAAAAAATACAATTTTAAAAAAGCTTTGCTATATTTATAACAATATATACAAGTCTGACCTTAGATAATATATTACTGAATATACTTGGTATCGTTATCTGAAAAATTAATCATAAAATATATTAAAAAAATACTCTCACCATAGTAGATTGTTCCTGGTTTGCGTGAAATGTTTTTTTAAATATTAAAACTCACAGTGGAATAAATTCTCTCTTTAAAGTTAAAATAGGTATGAGATGATATAAATAGCATCATCGCGAGACAAATTCGAACCAGAATCCTATGCCAAGACGTCTGGTCAGTGTGAGGATATTTCTCTACACTGTGGAGGAGGAGCATGCCCAATACACACTATTATTTCAACTCATATATGTCCCACTACTGGGTTTGAGCCTCTGCTACGATACGCGGGAAATTGACGCATACCATGCTGATCAGATATGACAGTACAGAATTATTTTGACATTTCCTACTCTTGCACAGATGTTATATTCAGTAATATTTTACGACATCATAGGAAGGAATCGTGAATTGTATTCTTACTCCGTCACAAAACAGAAAGTATAAACCATATTGCTTTTTAAATGTAATTAAAACATAAATTAAATGCCACGAGTTAAGTTTCTATATGTCGTTTTGTCTATCAGTAGTTTAAACAAAGAATAAATAGGGGAAAACTAGAGAGGTGTGTCATAGACACATGAAAAAATTTAATCACTTTTATGTAAACTAGATTATATTTATCATTTATTGCCTCGCGTAACAATATATTATCATTGTATCGTAACAGTCCATCGTAAGTTTATTATCTATCTATCTATCTAATATCTTTAAACGAACAATTCTTGTATATATATATATACATATATTTTCTGAATCTCGGAAACGGCACCAACAATTTTGTTGAAGTTTAGCATGCTGGAGGTTCCGGGGACGACTAATCCATCTAGCTAAGTTTCATTTGTAGAAAATATTGTTTTATCAATACTTTCAGGCAATGAAAAAATGTAATTTTGCGTTGGCTGACAACTATTAAAATATGAAGGCAAATTTTGACGCTGTCATTAAGACACCTCAATTGGATAATCGAGCAGTCTAATCGAGGCCGGTTCGGATCATTGTTTCTCATTTTTATTACTTTTTGACTTTTTAATTTTTTATTATTATTATTTAATTAATTATTTTTATTATATTTAAGTATATCTTCAAAATACACTAAAAAGAAAATACCATCCAAATATTTAGTTACAAAAGACGTAACGCCAATGCATTTTATTTTCCAATAGCGCATCTAACTTAGTTTCAAAAGTTAAAAAAAAATCCTATTTCCCTAAGTGGGGAGTTAGAAGAAAAATAATAGATTAATTACCTGTATCTCTGGCAACGTGTCTGTATGTCCATTCTGTAAACGATCTTCGTGTGGAGCACTTTCACCGCTGCTTAATGACGATATTGAACCTGGGAACAAATTAAATGTATTAAATAAATTTATTGATTACTTGAATGCTGTGTGATAACGGCTACGAATGTTATCAACACTTACTTTGCTTGTAGACGTCATAAAAGACGACTAAGAGCTTTATATCAATCTAGGCCAACTCCAAACTGAAGCAGTTTCGTCAATAATTACATTCACAAGGAGAGTTAGTGTCAGTCACGCGGCCTACCATAAAATGATTTGCCAATAACTTTTGCAATATATAGAAAGAGATTTACATATTGCGTCGACCACAAGTAATAGGGAAAAGAATATGAGAATGATAGATTTATTGATATTTTATATAGGTAATCCAATGCAGATTTCTCCCGTTCTACCCGAGTGTTTACCGCCCGCCTAATACACTTTTGGTCAAACAAAAAGTTTACAAGAACCCGATTACGAGCGAAAAATGATTGTCACAAGTGGGATCCCACTTGTGACAATAATTTTTTGCTCGTAATCGGGTTTTTATAAATAATCAAGCATATTAAATGGTAAATTTCAGTAATTTAATGGGTTTACAATTTTAAGCCATATAAAACTTTGACATTAATAAAGAATCACCATTGGCGATATTAATACTGTACCAGTTCTGGTGGATGGTGCATCAGGAGGGGGCAATTTAGCTTCCAGCTGTTCACACCTCTTCAGGGCTCTTTGTAACTCGCGGTTCAGCTCCTGAAGAGTTAAGATTAGTTGTTGATATAATAGCATTTATCTATTTACACCAACGACCCAACAATATAACATGAATGTTACATCGAATTTTTTTACTAACATTAATGTCATTTCCATGTTTGTGTACCTAAAATTAAGGAATCGTTGGTGATCAAAGGCATTAGACTAATAAAGGTTTCAAAAGATTTGTCTTAATAATCATAAGAGTAATGAAAAATTTGTTAAAATAATATATAAAACCGTAATGTTACGTATCAATCAATGTTTAAATTAGCTTAGGTGTTACCTAAAATTTAGTTAATTTAGGTGTTGGTTACCTAGTGGTGACGAAGTAAGAATACAATTCACCACCCCATATCTTACCCGTGGGTAATCGTACGAGACGACTAAGGGATATCAAACGCATATAACATTCATGCGAGAGAAGGAAAACTCGAAACGAAACTCTATACCAACATATCTGACCAGTGCGGTATAGTAGGTTAATTTCCCTCACGTTTACGAAGGAGGCCCGAGCCCAACAGTGGGACATTTATGGGCTGTTATGATGGATAAGGTGTTGTTAACATATATATGACAAGCTATAAAATTTCGGGCAGAAATAATTCAATACCAATGAACAGATGAGATGATGGTGAATGTCAATGTTATTACGTGGGCCGATCCCGACGGCACTGCAATGCCGGGCCGACCCGTGACGGGAGTGGAGCGAGCCCCGAACATCCCGTCGACTTACAAAAATCAGTTTAATATACTGGTCCCTCAGTGAGGGAACTTTCAGATATTAAGCTGAAAAGAACAGATACTACACTTTGATCTTAGCCAAAAGGCCGAGAAGCGATAACGTAAACATGCGATTCCGTGGGACGTCACACAACTGCGGCGAATCTTAACACCGCATTTTATAAAATGACGTCACAGAATAAACGACATCTATACTTATTTATAAGTACTCACTGAAGTAGTGACGCGCGCCATCTATCCTTCCCTTTGAGAACTAACGTTACTTGAATGTGCCCTTGCTAAGCCACGATATACACATGTCACAAAAGTCGTCCAAACAGCTACTATTTGCAACAAAATATATTTTTATGGTCACTACAAATTCCACAATACAACAATGAACTAGCGATTATGAAAAAGTATAGACACACCCTGAATTTATGTTTAATGTTTTGAACAACAAAATAATACCCAAGGGAACATACTCATACTACGTGTACCTGTTCAGGTTATATTAGTTGGTCTTCAAAAATACACCGCTGTAACAAAATTGGGCCTTGGCCGTTTACTGCGGTTGGTCACCGAAGGTTGGTTAAAAATGGGTCACGTATTGCGTTTCCTAATCAGATATTGCATGGAGAAAGTGGTAAGCGTAAATATAATAAGCCTTCAGTTTAAATTAGATTAGACAATGTGTGTCCTAAAGGCATACGGCAAGATTGATATTCTTTGTATCACAGTAAAATATTTAATTGTTACGTCAAACACTGTTGTATAGCATAGTGCAGTGTTTATTATACACTAGCTTTTGCCCGCGACTTCGTCCACGCAGAAGTCATCTCTGACAGAGTTAAATAGAAAAAGCAATGCAAGGTGTTGAAGGTTTGTCGCTAGGACGATAATCAACAGCGTCAGAAACTGAGATGCGGTGGCCGCCTTCTGCGAGTTAGTTGTCTAACGGAATTAGGCAATAGGGTGGGTCCGAGAGAAAATATTCTAGGTTGACACGCTCTACCGTCCGGCTTCGACTCGAGATAATACCCGGTTGCGGTGACCCGCCCGCACAACGTGTACGGCGCGCGTGTGTATATATACCATAGCCGGTCACTAAAGAAAAAGGTGGTTCAAAGTTCTATTCATTCTACAAATTATATTGCCATTAAGATACTATTTACGGTATGACCATGGGATAAAAATATAATTATCGCCACTCTTTATTTGATTGTTTTCTTTCACCAGCAGAGTTGCGACCTCGTTAGATATGATTTATTATTTGAGTTATAGAGTGACCATTTTTGAACAAACATTTTTGAAGCTAAACTTAACCCGTATCTTAAACCATTAGGCAAGAACCTATCGCTGTCTACTATGTATATCGTGTGAGCTCTCACGCGGGCACTGGTCGCCACAAGGGCACTGGTGCGGGGTTAATGGAGAGGGAGAGAGAAACAAGTGCTTATTTATTTTTACCGAAGAATATTTGTACGTAATTTGAAAAGAATCAATATCGGCGTTAAGCAGGGGTGCGTTCTGTCAGCCAGGCTGTTTATCATATATCTGGATAAATATCTCCAAAGGTTGAACGATATGAATGTGGGAGTCCAGATGGGCGACTCAGTGGTCACTGCTCTGCTTTATGCAGATGATGCAGTCCTGCTGGCACAGTCAGCGATTGACCTGCAGACCCTAGTCGACACAATGACAGAAGATTGTAAGAAAAGGGGTCTACGCGTGAATGTGAGCAAAACCAAAATAATGGTCTTTGAAAGAGATAAAACCAGAACAGATGTAAGAGTAACAATAGGTAATGATGTACTAGAGCAAGTGGATGAATTTGTATATCTTGGATGTGGATTTAGCCGAGATGGAAGGTACACCACTGATATAGAGCGAAGAGTGAATGCGGCAAATAGAGTGAACGGAGCGTTGGGGCAACTTCTCGGCAGCCACCACCTCAGCCAGAAGGCACGTGTAGCAATACATAACGCAGTGCTTGTCCCAACATTACTGTATGGAAGCGAGAGTTGGGTATGCAGAAAAGAGTATGATAGTAAAATTAATGCGGTCGAAATGCGATCTCTGCGGAAAATCTGTGGAGTTAGGCTGACCGACCGCATTCGTAACGACGACGTAAGAGAGCGAGTAGGTATGAAAGAGAGTATTGGTGTAAAGATGCGAAAGGGAATGCTCCGATGGTTCGGACATGTGGAAAGAATGCCGAACGAACGCCTGGTTAAGAAGATATACAATGCGAAAGTGGAAGGATGTAGGTACCGAGGGAGACCGAGACTAACCTACCTAGACCAGATCGGTCATGTACTGAAGGAAGGTGGAGTCAAGAGTCTCCGAAACCGGCGAGCGTGTATGAAGAGAATTATGAATGTTGAGGAAGCGAGTGAAGTATGCAGAGATAGAGTTCTCTGGCACTCTGTTCTCTCTGCCTACCCTGCAAGGGATATGGTGTGATGATATGTATGTATGTATGTATGTTGAAAAGAATCGATAAAGATATTTTTCTCCGAACATTTTTTAAATTGACATAACTTTTTTATTTATAAACTAATTGACATAAAATAAGCCTAAATGTTAAGTGAAGCTTACCACAATATATTAGTGAAGGATAAGCCGTTTCTGAGATTAGCGTACACAAACGCACAGATAAACAGACAAAAATTTTAACAATCGTTGTTTTGAGTTCTATTTGTGTTGATAAAGGTCCCAGTAATATTTTTTCTCATATATCTTCCATATACAGACCTACAGACAGCGATCCGTTACATTTTTATTATATGTATAGATATCTTTATAAGGAGTAGAGATGGTCGTTGCGCAACTTAGCTGGTTATTGAAACTATCTATCGGCACAATAGCGGTTAGATAGTTTTGTCGTACTACAATAACCTGCTAACAGCTATTAACTCAATCATGTTCGGTAATACTCGATCGCTATCGGCAGCTAACAATCGCTACTCGCTATTGTAGCTAGTTATAGCTAACAACAACTCTGTGGCTAACAGCTATCGCGATCGCGACATGGCTGGGACATCGGTTCTTTCATCAATGATCATTTTGTCTCTTTCATACACACACACGCCAAAGCTGCGTTTGTCCTTTGACTTTAGCCCTTAGAGCCTTTGAAATAAGATGCATTTTTTGGAAGATTATTTTTGTTATTCGTCATTAGGTACTTAGATAATTGTTAGTTGCAGGTTGATGCCTAATTATGTGGCCTTGAACTAATCATTATCTAATTCACGTGTTTAGCGACATTGTGTATTATAGACGTGTCGCTTACTTTTGAGTATAAATATTAAATTTGATAGTCCCAGAGTATACTCACACAGTACAATTATTTGTATGATGTACACAGTTATTTGTATTGCGTCTGGGTGTTTTTTATCTATCTATCTATCCATCAGCCTTTCTCCGTCCACTGGTGGACATAAGTCTCCCCCAAAGAACGCCACAGCGCGCGGTCCTGCGCCACCTGCATCCAGCGGCTCGCTGCGATCTTAATTTTTACATTATGTTCCTGTCACACTATTTTAATTGAAAAGTTCAGATACATTAACGATATACCTATGCAATGAATATTTCGCTTATATAGATAGTAGATACGATTCAATACACATAGGTAGTCCGAATATGTTACCGAAATATTGACCGCGACGCTCGCCCGTTCGTGTGCACGTTAGTATAGTAGCAAAAAAAACCCGCTATTGAAATAGCGTGTTTCAAAAACCGCTATTGGCATTCGATAGATAGTTTCGTTTCGTTAACCAAATAACCCGCTACAGCCCATCGCTAATAAGGAGGACAGCGCGTACGCAGTCCCCACTACCAAAAATAACGCATCCGAGTTATCCACATTAGGGATAATCGCAGGGGTCAACCCAACCGCAGTGCAATGGATGGGTCTCGCCCTGGGGGAACCGCCTTCTTGATCACGGTATCCCCTATGCCAGGTAAGTATGCTTTATAGCGATCAAAGTGGGCCAGGTCACTGCGTATCGAAGAGTTTTAACATCGCGACATAGGCAATGACGTCACTTCACAAACGACATCTGTTATACGTTCACATGTACTAAATAAAATAGTAAAGCACGCCATCTATATTTTTCCCGCAGAACTAAAACGGCTGCATGCAGACTTTACCATCACCATTGCTAAAGCAAAGTTACTATAATCATTACTGATGTAACTATAAATAACGAGATTGCGAACAGAAATCATAAAATTATCAACAATTATAAGAACCGAGTGGGATTTCGGCTAACAACGAATATTTGATTTTAGTGCGGTCATGTTACAGCGTCCAATAGTTACTGTTCTGTATAAACTCAATGCTAAAACCAATTTCAATAAAGTTCGTTAATTACAGTCCTAAATCCATGGATGCTGTGAAGTCCAAAACTTCGGCATAGTAAACGTAACGTAACCAAGTTAAAATCCTAACCTAAACCAAATTAAAATCTTAACCTAAACCAATTTAAAATGTTTTATTTAATTAATTATTAAAAAGTAATACAAATATTTTTAATGGCAAAACTTAACAAACATGAACTTTCATGATTTATAAATATAAAACAAAGCAAATATAAATAGTAAAAATAATAAAATGTTAGCAAAAAAATTATATCAAACGACCAATATGTACTATACTAACGTTAGAAATTGAAGTTTGTAAGTTAAGAAGTAAGAGGCTTTGATACTGGCGATGTTATTTCAAAAATTCTTTGTAAAAAAAGATCAAAGTATATTCACGATGGATAGATGCCAACTTACCAGCTAATTATAGGTACAATAATTATGCATACATTATGCTGTCCAAATCCAAAGTCCAAAACTCTGTATTTATTCATATAATTCGCAAAGTCCATTCAACATCATTATCATCCTGCTCTTACTAATTAGTGTCAACGCAATATATACTTTTCTTCCACCGCTGCACCGTAGACATTGCAAAAATTTTGTTCAATCGTTATATGACCGACCGCCTGCCTGACTGACGTCAACTTCTCTTGGGAATGTAATTGTCAATTAGAGGGCAGTAGATGAAGTTGTCCCAAGCCAATGTAAAGCTCTTGGTCGTCTTCTACTACACCCAAAAGTATTGCAAGAGTTGGTAATATTAGTAGCCTCCACCACCGTATGAATTATAGAGATAGCGGAGCAGTGAGAACAGAAACCGAACGTCCTTTATGTCTTTCGAAACATTAATCTTTGAAGCACATTTTTTTTGCCTTTGTGATAAGTCAGAAAAAATACATACACCGAGGTTCACAATCAAAAGGCCCACCATAATGGATATGACAACAATACTTAAAAATGGGGCATAATTACTCGTGGACAATTTATATCTCTAGTATCTAGTAACACTTTAAATCAGACCGCAATGCAATTAGAAATATTGGTAAAAATGATCTATAAAATTAATCCCACCAAAAGAATTTAACGTAAAAATGGAAGCCAAGTTCAATATTATGCCAATAAATGTGTGATTGGAGACTTTACAGAATTTATCATATCACCGACTAGAGAATCTAGAGATGTAAATGGGTACCTAGTTCTGTAGATAATCCTGAAATTTGTTCATTACAAAAACATAGATTACTAAGTTCCACTTTGATTGATTTTCAATGTTATTACGTGGGCCGATCCCGGCGGCACTGCAATGCCGGGCCGACCCGTGACGGGAGTGGAGCGAGCCCCGAACATCCCGTCGACTTACAAAAATCAGTTTAATATACTGGTCCCTCAGTGAGGGAACTTTCAGATATTAAGCTGAAAAGAACAGATACTACACTTTGATCTTAGCCAAAAGGCCGAGAAGCGATAACATAAACATGTGATTCCGTGGGACGTCACACAACTGCGGCGAATCTTAACACCGCATTTTATAAAATGACGTCACAGAATAAACGACATCTATACTTATTTATAAGTACTCACTGAAGTAGTGACGCGCGCCATCTATCCTTCCCTTTGAGAACTAACGTTACTTGAATGTGCCCTTGCTAAGCCACGATATACACATGTCACAAAAGTCGTCCAAACAGCTACTATTTGCAACAAAATATATTTTTATGGTCACTACAAATTCCACAATACAACAATGAACTAGCGATTATGAAAAAGTATAGACACACCCTGAATTTATGTTTAATGTTTTGAACAACAAAATAATACCCAAGGGAACATACTCATACTACGTGTACCTGTTCAGGTTATATTAGTTGGTCTTCAAAAATACACCGCTGTAACAAAATTGGGCCTTGGCCGTTTACTGCGATTGGTCACCGAAGGTTGGTTAAAAATGGGTCACGTATTGCGTTTCCTAATCAGATATTGCATGGAGAAAGTGGTAAGCGTAAATATAATAAGCCTTCAGTTTAAATTAGATTAGACAATGTGTGTCCTAAAGGCATACGGCAAGATTGATATTCTTTGTATCACAGTAAAATATTTAATTGTTACGTCAAACACTGTTGTATAGCATAGTGCAGTGTTTATTATACACTAGCTTTTGCCCGCGACTTCGTCCACGCAGAAGTCATCTCTGACAGAGTTAAATAGAAAAAGCAATGCAAGGTGTTGAAGGTTTGTCGCTAGGACGATAATCAACAGAGTCAGAAACTGAGATGCGGTGGCCGCCTTCTGCGAGTTAGTTGTCTAACGGAATTAGGCAATAGGGTGGGTCCGAGAGAAAATATTCTAGGTTGACACGCTCTACCGTCCGGCTTCGACTCGAGATAATACCCGGTTGCGGTGACCCGCCCGCACAACGTGTACGGCGCGCGTGTGTATATATACCATAGCCGGTCACTAAAGAAAAAGGTGGTTCAAAGTTCTATTCATTCTACAAATTATATTGCCATTAAGATACTATTTACGGTATGACCATGGGATAAAAATATAATTATCGCCACTCTTTATTTGATTGTTTTCTTTCACCAGCAGAGTTGCGACCTCGTTAGATATGATTTATTATTTGAGTTATAGAGTGACCATTTTTGAACAAACATTTTTGAAGCTAAACTTAACCCGTATCTTAAACCATTAGGCAAGAACCTATCGCTGTCTACTATGTATATCGTGTGAGCTCTCACGCGGGCACTGGTCGCCACAAGGGCACTGGTGCGGGGTTAATGGAGAGGGAGAGAGAAACAAGTGCTTATTTATTTTTACCGAAGAATATTTGTACGTAATTTGAAAAGAATCAATATCGGCGTTAAGCAGGGGTGCGTTCTGTCAGCCAGGCTGTTTATCATATATCTGGATAAATATCTCCAAAGGTTGAACGATATGAATGTGGGAGTCCAGATGGGCGACTCAGTGGTCACTGCTCTGCTTTATGCAGATGATGCAGTCCTGCTGGCACAGTCAGCGATTGACCTGCAGACCCTAGTCGACACAATGACAGAAGATTGTAAGAAAAGGGGTCTACGCGTGAATGTGAGCAAAACCAAAATAATGGTCTTTGAAAGAGATAAAACCAGAACAGATGTAAGAGTAACAATAGGTAATGATGTACTAGAGCAAGTGGATGAATTTGTATATCTTGGATGTGGATTTAGCCGAGATGGAAGGTACACCACTGATATAGAGCGAAGAGTGAATGCGGCAAATAGAGTGAACGGAGCGTTGGGGCAACTTCTCGGCAGCCACCACCTCAGCCAGAAGGCACGTGTAGCAATACATAACGCAGTGCTTGTCCCAACATTACTGTATGGAAGCGAGAGTTGGGTATGCAGAAAAGAGTATGATAGTAAAATTAATGCGGTCGAAATGCGATCTCTGCGGAAAATCTGTGGAGTTAGGCTGACCGACCGCATTCGTAACGACGACGTAAGAGAGCGAGTAGGTATGAAAGAGAGTATTGGTGTAAAGATGCGAAAGGGAATGCTCCGATGGTTCGGACATGTGGAAAGAATGCCGAACGAACGCCTGGTTAAGAAGATATACAATGCGAAAGTGGAAGGATGTAGGTACCGAGGGAGACCGAGACTAACCTACCTAGACCAGATCGGTCATGTACTGAAGGAAGGTGGAGTCAAGAGTCTCCGAAACCGGCGAGCGTGTATGAAGAGAATTATGAATGTTGAGGAAGCGAGTGAAGTATGCAGAGATAGAGTTCTCTGGCACTCTGTTCTCTCTGCCTACCCTGCAAGGGATATGGTGTGATGATATGTATGTATGTATGTATGTTGAAAAGAATCGATAAAGATATTTTTCTCCGAACATTTTTTAAATTGACATAACTTTTTTATTTATAAACTAATTGACATAAAATAAGCCTAAATGTTAAGTGAAGCTTACCACAATATATTAGTGAAGGATAAGCTGTTTCTGAGATTAGCGTACACAAACGCACAGATAAACAGACAAAAATTTTAACAATCGTTGTTTTGAGTTCTATTTGTGTTGATAAAGGTCCCAGTAATATTTTTTCTCATATATCTTCCATATACAGACCTACAGACAGCGATCCGTTACATTTTTATTATATGTATAGATATCTTTATAAGGGGGACAGCGCGTACGCAGTCCCCACTACCAAAAATAACGCATCCGAGTTATCCACATTAGGGATAATCGCAGGGGTCAACCCAACCGCAGTGCAATGGATGGGTCTCGCCCTGGGGGAACCGCCTTCTTGATCACGGTATCCCCTATGCCAGGTAAGTATGCTTTGTAGCGATCAAAGTGGGCCAGGTCACTGCGTATCGAAGAGTTTTAACATCGCGACATAGGCAATGACGTCACTTCACAAACGACATCTGTTATACGTTCACATGTACTAAATAAAATAGTAAAGCACGCCATCTATATTTTTCCCGCAGAACTAAAACGGCTGCATGCAGACTTTACCATCACCATTGCTAAAGCAAAGTTACTATAATCATTACTGATGTAACTATAAATAACGAGATTGCGAACAGAAATCATAAAATTATCAACAATTATAAGAACCGAGTGGGATTTCGGCTAACAACGAATATTTGATTTTAGTGCGGTCATGTTACAGCGTCCAATAGTTACTGTTCTGTATAAACTCAATGCTAAAACCAATTTCAATAAAGTTCGTTAATTACAGTCCTAAATCCATGGATGCTGTGAAGTCCAAAACTTCGGCATAGTAAACGTAACGTAACCAAGTTAAAATCCTAACCTAAACCAAATTAAAATCTTAACCTAAACCAATTTAAAATGTTTTATTTAATTAATTATTAAAAAGTAATACAAATATTTTTAATGGCAAAACTTAACAAACATGAACTTTCATGATTTATAAATATAAAACAAAGCAAATATAAATAGTAAAAATAATAAAATGTTAGCAAAAAAATTATATCAAACGACCAATATGTACTATACTAACGTTAGAAATTGAAGTTTGTAAGTTAAGAAGTAAGAGGCTTTGATACTGGCGATGTTATTTCAAAAATTCTTTGTAAAAAAAGATCAAAGTATATTCACGATGGATAGATGCCAACTTACCAGCTAATTATAGGTACAATAATTATGCATACATTATGCTGTCCAAATCCAAAGTCCAAAACTCTGTATTTATTCATATAATTCGCAAAGTCCATTCAACATCATTATCATCCTGCTCTTACTAATTAGTGTCAACGCAATATATACTTTTCTTCCACCGCTGCACCGTAGACATTGCAAAAATTTTGTTCAATCGTTATATGACCGACCGCCTGCCTGACTGACGTCAACTTCTCTTGGGAATGTAATTGTCAATTAGAGGGCAGTAGATGAAGTTGTCCCAAGCCAATGTAAAGCTCTTGGTCGTCTTCTACTACACCCAAAAGTATTGCAAGAGTTGGTAATATTAGTAGCCTCCACCACCGTATGAATTATAGAGATAGCGGAGCAGTGAGAACAGAAACCGAACGTCCTTTATGTCTTTCGAAACATTAATCTTTGAAGCACATTTTTTTTGCCTTTGTGATAAGTCAGAAAAAATACATACACCGAGGTTCACAATCAAAAGGCCCACCATAATGGATATGACAACAATACTTAAAAATGGGGCATAATTACTCGTGGACAATTTATATCTCTAGTATCTAGTAACACTTTAAATCAGACCGCAATGCAATTAGAAATATTGGTAAAAATGATCTATAAAATTAATCCCACCAAAAGAATTTAACGTAAAAATGGAAGCCAAGTTCAATATTATGCCAATAAATGTGTGATTGGAGACTTTACAGAATTTATCATATCACCGACTAGAGAATCTAGAGATGTAAATGGGTACCTAGTTCTGTAGATAATCCTGAAATTTGTTCATTACAAAAACATAGATTACTAAGTTCCACTTTGATTGATTTTCAATGTTATTACGTGGGCCGATCCCGGCGGCACTGCAATTAGCGATGGGCTGTAGCGGGTTATTTGGTTAACGAAACGAAACTATCTATCGAATGTCAATAGCGGTTTTTGAAACACGCTATTTCAATAGCGGGTTTTTTTTGCTACTATACTAACGTGCACACGAACGAGCGAGCGTCGCGGTCAATATTTCGGTAACATATTCGGCCTACCTATGTGTATTGAATCGTATCTACTATCTATATAAGCGAAATATTCATTGCATAGGTATATCATTAATGTATCTGAACTTTTCAATTAAAATAGTTTGACAGGAACATAATGTAAAAATTAAGATCGCAGCGAGCCGCTGGATGCAGGTGGCGCAGGACCGCGCGCTGTGGCGTTCTTTGGGGGAGACTTATGTCCACCAGTGGACGGAGAAAGGCTGATGGATAGATAGATAGATAAAAAACACCCAGACGCAATACAAATAACTGTGTACATCATACAAATAATTGTACTGTGTGAGTATACTCTGGGACTATCAAATTTAATATTTATACTCAAAAGTAAGCGACACGTCTATAATACACAATGTCGCTAAACACGTGAATTAGATAATGATTAGTTCAAGGCCACATAATTAGGCATCAACCTGCAACTCACAATTATCTAAGTACCTAATGACGAATAACAAAAATAATCATACAAAAAATGCATCTTATTTCAAAGGCTCTAAGGGCTAAAGTCAAAGGACAAACGCAGCTTTGGCGTGTGTGTGTATGAAAGAGACCAAATGATCATTGATGAAAGAACCGATGTCCCAGCCATGTCGCGATCGCGATAGCTGTTAGCCACAGAGTTGTTGTTAGCTATAACTAGCTACAATAGCGAGTAGCGACTGTTAGCTGCCGATAGCGATCGAGTATTACCGAACATGATTGAGTTAATAGCTGTTAGCAGGTTATTGTAGTACGACAAAACTATCTAACCGCTATTGTGCCGATAGATAGTTTCAATAACCAGCTAAGTTGCGCAACGACCATCTCTAACTGCAATGCCGGGCCGACCCGTGACGGGAGTGGAGCGAGCCCCGAACATCCCGTCGACTTACAAAAATCAGTTTAATATACTGGTCCCTCAGTGAGGGAACTTTCAGATATTAAGCTGAAAAGAACAGATACTACACTTTGATCTTAGCCAAAAGGCCGAGAAGCGATAACATAAACATGTGATTCCGTGGGACGTCACACAACTGCGGCGAATCTTAACACCGCATTTTATAAAATGACGTCACAGAATAAACGACATCTATACTTATTTATAAGTACTCACTGAAGTAGTGACGCGCGCCATCTATCCTCCTATTTCAGAATTAACGTTACTTATATGTGTCCTTTCTATTAGCCACGAAAAGTCACCAAAACAACTATTATTTGCGACAAAATATATTCTTATGGTCACTTCAAATTCCACAATACAATAATGAACTAGCGATTATGACAAAGTAACTATTACCATCCTCAAATAGAAGATGATAGTATAGACACACCCTGAATTTATGTTTAATGTTTTGAACAACAAAATAATATCCAAGGAAACATACTCATACTACGTGATCTGTTCAGATTATATTACTTAGTCTTCAAACATACCCCGCTGTAACAAAATTGGGTCTTGACCGTTTATTGCGGTTGGTCACCGAAGGTTGGATAAAAATGGGTCACATATTGCGTTCCCTAATCAGATATTGCACGGAGAAAGTACTAAGCGTAAATATAATAAGCCCTCAGTTTAAAGATAAACTAGACATGTGTGTAGCAAAGGCACACGGCAAGATTAATACTATGTATTGTATTACAGTAAAATGTTTAACTATTAAGTCAAACACTGTTGTATAGCATAGTGCAGTGTTTATACATACATACATATCACGCCATATACCTTGCAGGGTAGGCAGACAGAACAGAGTGCCAGAGAACTCTATCTCTGCATACTTCACTCGCTTCCTCAACATTCATAATTCTCTTCATACACGCTCGCCAGTTTCGGAGACTCTCGACTCTGACTATCTTTATTATACATTTATTTACATTAAAATTATAAAACTTTATATCTCACTCTTCTTAAGTACGCGATCAAAAAGCTTAAGCTTACTTCGTCACACTTTCCCGCCTGTGACGAATACGCGTAAGTACGCGTTGCAACAGTTTCTTAAGCTATTTTTCTCGCGAAATTTTGGTCACATAATCGTACAAAAACTTACGAATCAAACTTTAAAAGCACAACGCTTGCGTCACAAGGGCAGGGAAGGAGTTAGGTCTTTATCGCGTAGTCAAGTAACAATTCATTCATCATCAACTTTTTTAACTTCCTGTTTGCAAATAAAATTTAGAAACATAACACTAAGCGAAAACTAGAGAGGGAGATCTTGACATATACAACTGATGGTCACCCTTTTATCTTTCACGGAAAGGCTAGAGTCCCATCCCGCCGCCCAATCCAGCCGGGGCGACAGAAGCGACGACGCACGACACCATAGCCTGCCGTACACGTACCTCTCTACATCATGTTGGTTGGGGCACCAGAATCTTTGTCATAAGTGGCGAGTCCGAAGATGATCCCTAGGGGGTAAAATGGTACAAAAATAGATCACGTAGTATGTGTATGTTTCCTTAGGTAAACACATACAGCTTGTTCAACCATTTAATGCTGCATACAAAAAGTGATAAATTCTTTTTAGTGGATGGAATTTAATTCCAATCCTTAGTAATCAATTTCTTGCATAATTAAGACCTAAGTAATAACTTATTGATAGAAGCAAATTTATCGTCTGTGTCAAAGTTGGAATAACTAAATAATATACATATCTTTTTAACTAAAAAACGCATTCAAAACCACCAGAGGAACTAAAACGTTAAATAATACAATTTATGAAATTTGTGTCGGTAGTTAGGTTAGGTATTAGTTAGCAGGAGGCATTAACTTCAAAAACATTCGCCTTCATGAACACACACACACACGCGTTATTTCTTAGTTAAAATAATTTATTTCAATGATTGTGACTTTTCCCATATTACTTTTCATTGGTTACTTCAGATCATATAAAATACGTTAGAGTAAATGGCGCATTATGGGAACAATACCAAAATCTTTTTAAGTGTGCATATAATGCACCTTTGAAAAGATTTGGGAAATTTTGAACGATTTTAAGGAAACCCTCGATTTGCCTAGGATATCATTATTATAAGACCACCAGTAAAGTTTACCCTATCAAACAAGACAAAATTCAAATCAGTGCAAACGAATTTAAGTAGGCGGCGACCATGCATTTAAAAAATTATAAATAAAAGATTCCTATAAAATGAGAACTTGCTTTTTTAAAAGTCAGTTAAATATATAATAATAATAAGATGAATTTTAACATATTTTATTTACAAATATAGATGTAGATTCTTTGAGCCGAATGAGTGACGGCGATAGAAGATAAAAGTCCAACAAAATTAGCCATCATATAATTAATAAAGCGTATATTATTTAAAAAGTCCTGATATGCAGTGACTGGACTATTTCATTCGTGTAAATCTCTATTCCTATATAGTCTATAATTAGCAATCTTATGTGCCAAAAATGGGGTTATTAGACTTCTTACAATGGTCACTGCTAAATATCAAAAATACATTAAAAACGTCTTGTCAATTTGATATTATATATATTTTTTTATTATATTTAGTAAATATAGTAGAGGCTTAAAATGTTACGCATAAATGCCTAAAATGTTGGACTTGGGAGGAAGAAGTGAATCAAGAATGTGTGAAATAATGAAAAACCCTTGGTAAATTTACAATAATTTGTTTAAGATATTTATTGATCAACCACAGATTCTCTTTAAATTTAATATATAAAATAACTATAAGGGGGACAGCGCGTACGCAGTCCCCACTACCAAAAATTACGCATCCGAGTTATCCACATTAGGGATAATCGCAGGGGTCAACCCAACCGCAGTGCAATGGATGGGTCTCGCCCTGGGGGAACCGCCTTCTTGATCACGGTATCCCCTATGCCAGGTAAGTATGCCTTTTCGCGGTCAAAGTGGGCCAGGTCATTCCGTACCGGAAAGTTTTAGCATCGCGACTTACGCAATGACGTCACTTCACAAACGACACCTGTTTTACGTTAACACGTACTAAATAAAATAGTAGAGACGCCATCTATATCTTTCTTGCAAAACTAAAACGGCTGCACGCAGACTTTGCCAACACAATTGCTAAAACGAAGTTACTGTAATCATTACTGGTGTAATTATTAATCAAGAGATTGCCAACAAAAAGCATAAAATCAGCCATTCTTAATCAGCGGTTCTTCTAGAACCGAGTGTATGTGATTTTAAGCTAACGACAAATGTATTTCATTTTAGTATGGTGACGTCACAGAGTCCAATAATAGCTGCTGTATAAACCCAATGCTAAAACCAATTTCAATGAAGTTCCTAAATGCAGTCCTTAATCTATGGAATAGCTATGAATGCTGTGACGTCCAAAACTTCGACTTACTTAGTAACAACTAAACCAAGAGGTCGTTCAAGTATTACGTAAGCAGATTATTAGTTGGGCTCTAGCCCACATGGAGGACAATAGTGGGAGGGATATTGACTTACTATACCACGTTAGTCAGACTTGGAAAACTTAAAACAAAACCCTATACCAACACGGTATAGGGTTTTGTTTTAAGTTTTCCTTCTCTTGCATAGATGTTATATACAAGGTGGAGACGACCATACGACAATAATTTTAATCTAGTGTATCTGATGACTTGCCCAGCCTGTATACAAACTTTGAATACAATATGTCGTATAGTTTAGCCGCAGCACATTACTTTGTATTATTAACAATTTCCACACTCTGTATAAAAATTAAAATTATTCGCCTATCAATGAGCTCCCGCGCCGCATCGGTATAAACCAATATGAAACTAGTACCTACATATCGCCATGTTTACCAGTTCAAGTCTTCCCCAAACGTAATACAAATCAATGCATATTATACCTTATTCCTAAATCTTAAGATCCATACATATAAACCGTGTCATCAGACTTAGATGAGAAATTTAAAACTACCTAATGCGGCTTAATGAAAGAAGACCTCGGTCTCATGTTCAAAACTATTATAATAGGTCTGTAGGTCAGTGTGCCATCGTGATCCTGTGACGTGAATGTGCGTAATTAGACGCTTACTTTGTGTTAGAATAGTATTTCTTTCTCATTTACAATGCCTCGTTATAATTACACAGCTTCGGGTATACAGATATGATTTTAATTTATGGAGAATATATAATTATTTTTCTCGCAAATTTGACACAGGTTGATAATGTAGAGAACTTAAAAAAAGGAATTGTACGATCTTTCGACAAGTTAAAGAGAATATCACGGAAATGCAGCTTTAACCATACGTACGTACCGAAAGAGATATGGAAACACACGTGTTTGTACTACCAATGGCCGGACTATTGTGCAAGCTGTCCAGAGGTTACGGGATAATCAATCCTTACTGCCTCATATGGATAGTGCTCCTTCGCGTGTAAGAGTCACCCTAGATGAACAAATTTTAAATTATTTTTCTCGCAAATTTGACAGAGGTTGATAATGTGGAGAACTTAAAAAAAGGAATTGTACGATCTTTCGACAAGTTAAAATACATCGCCGTCAATGGCGACCTGTTAACAAGAGTTGGAAATAATATTTTAAGACGATATAATTTGTGCGTTCGGGTCCATGGCGCACATATCGAAAATTTAAAAGTTTAACGACCAAGTGAATTATTAAAGTTATCGTGATTACTTTAATAAAATAATCGAGTGAGAATGAATAGCGCCCATAAGTGTATGTATTTACCTACGTATCGAAGTTGTAACATATGATACCACAAGGTCACGCGCGTGCCGACCACAGGTTAGTGAACTAATATTTACAAACGGTGTTCTATTTTGTTTCAATATTCATGATAAAAAGTTTGTTTGAAAAAATTGTTTTTTAAATATGCATGCGAGGACTTTTTTAATAGTTTCAAAATACTCCTATACACTAGTATTGACGGTGTTTTCATTTATTGTCGTATTGACGTCTCCACTCTGTATATACGTTTAATATCCCTCAGTCGTCTCTTACGATCACCCACGGCTAGGATAGGGTAATGAATTGTATTCTTAATCCGCCGCCACACGTAAGTAATTTATAAATAAACAAAGCTAATTTAAATAGTAAAAACCCATAAAATGTTGTTAATATTTTCAAACGACCGTCCGACATGACGACATAAATTCATATCAAACAATCAATATGTACCAATATTAAAAAGTCAGGTTTCAGTATTAAGAAGTAAGAGGAGCTGATACTGGCGATATCATTTCAAAAATGCTTTATTTAATAAAAAGCTAAATCTAGAATATCATTAAATGCTTCATCCATCATTCTGTAAAAAGTTACAATCACGAGATGGATGCCAAGTTACCAGCTAATTATAGTTACATATGCATGCAGACGACAAAAGCGACGGATGAGAGACGACTGCATGTAGCGGAGATGTGAATATTGAGATGGATGTGTGGTGTGACAAGAATGGATAAAATAAGAAATGAATACATTAGAGGAAGTTTAAAAATTGACGGATAAGTTAAGGAGTGAACGGCTGACATGCTATGGGCGGGATGAAAGTAATGTTGTGAGGCAAGTTTTAATGTTGAAAGCTTTAGGGGTAAAGATGGATGGACTGCGTGAGATATGACATGGTTAGTCTGGGAGTGACTACAGAGATGACGTCTGATTATATGGAAGAATATATTGCGTCGACCCCAAGTCATTGGGATTAGAGTAGGATGACGATGATACATATATAATGCAGTCAAATAGCTACCGTATATTTATTCATAAAATCATTCTGCTCTTAAACAATTACTTAGCGACACTAACGCTCAATATACTTATATACTTTTCTTCCATCGCAGACGTTGCTCCAGGTCGGTGTAAAGCTCTTAGGAGTCTTTTAGTACTCCCACAAGTATTGCAAAGGTTGGTAGTATTAATAACCACCACTACCGTTTGATTTATAGAGATAGTTAAGTAGTAAGACAGCAGAAACCGAATGTCTTCTATGTCTTTTGGAACGTAAATCTTTGAAACACACTTTGTTTGCCTTTGTGCTAAGTCATAAAAAACAAATACAGGAAATTTCACCATCAACAGGTGGACCATAATTACAATGCAATTAGAAAAATGGGTAAAAAAATTATGCGTAAAATTAATCCCACCAAAAGCATTGACGTAATAATGGGAGCTAGGTGCAATGTTATGACAAATAATGACAATACTTAATAATACCTTGTGTTTATAGATTTCACAGGAATTGTCATATCACCGGCTTGAAATGTAAATTAGTGTTGCATATCGATAGTCTACTATCGATAGACAATCAATTGTCTATCGATAGTTTACGTATAAGCAATAGTATCAATAGTATATCGATTGTATTGTAATACGTCAATACTATCGATACTATCGATAGTATCGATAGCTCTCTACGAGCAATACTATCAATAACAACGATACTATCGATACTATCGATAGTGATTCATTCGATAGTATCAATACTATCGATAGTATCGCTAATACCATTAGTTTTAACTCAAAACTATCGATACTATCGATAGTATCGACTATTTTGGACTATCGATAGCCAGCAACTATTCGATAGTATTGTTGTGTAAAGTTATGTTATGTGGTAAGCCAAGTACTGACATTATTATTAAAGAAATTTATTTAAATTTGTGTCATCATAGAGTAGAACAAGACGACTTTTGACGGGAATTTGAAAACGTCATGTGGTGCTCTTGTATTATATTCAATATCGTAGTGTTTTAACGTGTTATATTAGATAATTTTGATGGCATTTTATGTAATGTGATGTGCGGCGATACTAGGATGTAGTGAATATCATATAAAAGTGCTTTACAACGTTTTCATTTTCCATCAAAATTCCCACAAGATACCATTAACAGTGTGGCCATTGCACTGTTAATGGTACAGTTTGACTTAGACAACGACTGACTTGAAAGAATAAAAACGTGAAAATATTTATAACTTGACACTGGCACCAATAGCTCGTATATGTAGCTGATTGCCAATACATAAGAAGAAGAAGAAGAGTAGAACAAATTTTAGTCAGGTGAATAACATTAAATTTGTGATACTAACAAAGTGAAACAATTATAATAGCAATACTTGCTGCTGTCAATATTTCTTGAGTTTCGGTGGGAATGTGGAAGTATTATGTCATATTCTTGGATTATTTCATTTATTTATTTTCTTTTTGAAGTAAAACTTCTTTAGGCGCGACTAGGGAGTAACTCAGATTTTTTTAAATAGGATCATAATTTATTACTAGATGGCGCTGTAACAAAGTTAATGGATTCTAAGAGGATATGTATTAGAGTCTAAATCGCGCTATAGAAATTTTTGCAAATTTTAACTATATATATTAAAATTTATAATGAACTACTGTACTTGCTTCAATTACCTGTTTCGAATGAACAATATTAATATAACATTTTAATAATCATTGTAAAGCACATGAATAATAGATATATAATTAATAATAATATTTATTTATTTATGTTAATATTTAATCATTTCAGTGATATATGTCAACGCCAAAGAAGTTTTACTTCAATCGCGCGTAAAGGTTACACGCACACATTTTTTTTTCTTTTTGTTAAAATGGGTCAATCCTATGAAGAAATTCGACATATTTTAAAACTTTATTACAAAAAAGATAAATGCAACGCAAGCTGTGAACAAATTGTGACGTTTATGGACCTAATGTGGTGTCAGAGAGAGTAACACAATGGTTTAAATGTTTTCAATTCGGGAATTTTGATGTCAACGTTGCATCTCGCTCATTTCATTTTCAATTGTATATAATATACAATTAAAAAATTATTCTGGATTCAGTTAGATATATATCTATATCCCTATAATGTTAAGTTACATATATGTAAGCATATTTTTAATAGAGCCTTCTAGATGGATCACATTGCAATATATATGCTCGAGCATACAGAGAACTTATGTTTTTCGGACCCTGTTAAATTTACTTCACTAGATTAATATCGCTAAAAATACAACAAATCTAATGACTAATTACGGCCATAATTCTGTGTAGAATTGTAACTCAGAATTCTTGATTATGTTTTTCATAATTTTGTTTAACCGAAACTTTCAAAGCTAATAATTACACTAAAATTTTATAGTAATAGACATTCTGAGTTTCATTAGTATACTGGAACAAACCATTTTTTTTCATTTTATTGCTTATGGTGGCGAACGAGCAAGCAGCACACCTGATGGTAAGTGTCACAGTCGCCCATGGAGCTTGGCAATACTAAGGTTATAGCTTAGGCCACTGCCTACTAATAAAATCCCCAAACCCACCCAGTTGAACTGCCAGCTTTTTCGCTCACCGAACGAAGCGCAATAGCACATTGCCATTACTCAGACGCCGATCTTCGGCGAAAGTGTGGTACTACCCCGGAACCACCGGCCCGCGGCTGTAGACAGAAAACTGTCAACAGGGTGGTACAAGTACAAGGTACCACTTACATTCATTCACACATTCCGACCCAATTGTCCAGAAGTCTCGCAGCATTATAATTTTACTCAACTTTCAATGGCTATTGATCTTAACCATTATTAGCTAACTTGGGCTTCAAAGTAAGAACGCAAATGCACGTTACTGCTAGAAAAGTCACCACAAAATTCACTGAAAACAAGCAACAGGGACACAATTACGTTATTTATATTTTTAAGCAATACTATTGAAAATTTTCTGGCAATCGATAGCCCGAAATAGTCGATACTATCGATAGTATCGATAGTTTTACGCTAAAACTAATGGTATTAACGATACTATCGATAGTATTGATACTATCGAATGAATCACTATCGATAGTATCGCCGTTATTAATAGTATTGCTCGTGGAGAGCTATCGATACTATCGATAGTCTCGATAGTATTGATATGTACGATACTATCGATAGTCCTATCGATAGTATGAATACTTTTTGAGGTTAACTATCGATAGTCAAACTATCGATTTTTATGCAACACTGATGTAAATGATAAATGGGTGATTTACTTACAGCCTGGTTTTGGTGTATATTCTTCAAATTTAATCATTATAAGAACATAGATTACCAAGCTTTTTTGCTGGATTTTTAATAGTATTACGTGGGCCGATCCCGGCGGCACTGCAATGCCGGGCCGACCCGTGACGGGAGTGGAGCGAGCCCCGAACATCCCGTCGACTTACAAAAATCAGTTTAATATACTGGTCCCTCAGTGAGGGAACTTTCAGATATTAAGCTGAAAAGAACAGATACTACACTTTGATCTTAGCCAAAAGGCCGAGAAGCGATAACATAAACATGCGATTCCGTGCGACGTTACACAACTGCGGCGAATCTTAACACCGCATTTTATAAAATGACGTCACACAATAAACGACATCTATACTTATTTACAAATACTCACTAAAATAGTGAAGCGCGCCATCTATCCTCCTATTTGAGATCTAACATTACCTCAATGTGTACTTGCTATTAGCCACCATATAGATCACTATCGTCGCCAAAACATGTACTATTTGCAACAAAATATATTCAACAATACACAATAAACGATTATGACAAAGTAACTATTACAATCCTCAAATAGAATAGGATTCTATGGATACACCCGGAAATATTAGTATTATTGTTTAATATTTAGACCAACAAAATAATATCCAAGAGACCATACCCATACTACGTGACCTGTTCAGATTAGATGAGTTGGTCTTCAAAAATACCCCGCTGTAACAAAATTGAGTCTTCGCCGTATTCCACGGTTGCTCAAAGAAGGTTGATCAATAATTATAAAAAATGGGCCACGTTTTTCGTCCCTTAATCAGATATTGCGTGGAGAAAGGAGTAAGCGTGAATATAATAAGCCCTTAGTGAAGAAAACTAGACAATGTGTGTCGTGAAGGCACACGGCAAGATTAATATTTTTATATTACAGTAAAATATTTGATTGTGACATCAAGCACTGTTGTATAGCATAGTGCAGTGCTTATCATTCATTTATATTAATATTATGAAAGTGTCTCTTCTTAAGTTTGCAAACAAAAAAACTGAAGCATGCTTCCTCAAAAACTTTCCATTCGTGACAAATACGCGTAAGCACGCGTTACAGCAGTCTCTTAAACTATTTTTCTCGCGAACTATCGTCACACAAAAATGTTACGAATCAAACTTTAAAATTACCACACTTGATCACAAGAGCGGGGAAAGGATTTAAGGAAGGAATGACGCACGACACCATAACCTATCGTACACTTACCTCTCTACACCATGTTGGCCACGAAAACCCAGTCGTTATATGGTACTAAAATAATTCAACGTAGTATATGTATCCCCCGTGTGGCGACGGGATAAGAACACTAAGTAAGGGGTGGCGATAACGCCACCCCTTACTTGCCCGTGGGAGTCGTAAAAGTCGGCTGGTGAACACCAGGAAAGGGAGCAGCAGCTCTTTCCTGGGAAATGTACAACATCTCACTGCGATCGCCAACCCGCCTGCCAAGATGATGATGTCTCATGATGCACAGGACCGCACTCTCTGGTGTAACATGCGGGAGGCCTAGGTCCAGTAGTAGACGGCGATAGACTGAAGTGAGTGAGTGAGTATGTATGTATATGTGCCCTAAGGTAAACATATACAGGTTGTTCAACCAATTAATGGAGAATACAAAATGTGATAAATTTTGTGGTAATAAATTTTTAAAAGGACGGAGTTTAATTGGAATGCAATGCAATCAATTTTTTACTTATTAAAATAGAAAAAAAATTCGTCAGTTGGAAATAACCAAACAGTGCAAATATTTTTTTTTTTATTAAAAATAACCGACTTCAAACATACCCGAGGAACTAAAAACTTCTACCTAACCTACCTAAAGGTTAGGTAGAAGTTTATCGGTGCCTGATGTATAAATCATATATGTATACATTTAAGAATTAATAAATAAAAGATGTCGACAAATTAAGAAACGCCAACCCTTTTTTAAAGTCAATATATTTATTTTTTTCTTTATATAATACTCGTATAATTGGCATCCGTGACTTTTGACCTGCAACATGTTGAGTTGGAGGCGTTTTGTGACGGCCAGCATCTCATTTACAGTTAAAAGTATGTCCATTTTGTATGTCCGTTGCAATAAATATATTTCTTTCTAATAAGATGAAGTTTAACATATTTTTGTTTAAACTAAAATTTTATTTATATATAATTAATATCTATAGAAGTAGATACTTTCAGGTTCACGATTGATGGCGGTGGAAGATAATGTCCAACAAGGTCAAGCCATCGTGTACTTTGTAAACTGTGTGTTATTTACAATTTTCTGTTATGCGGTGACTAAGCTGTTTCATTCATGTAAATCTTGCTATAGTTTATAGAATAAGTAATCTTGTCATGTGCCAAACAAATATGATTATAGTCCTTAAAATATAGCTTGATCTCTGTGACAGATAGCAACAAAACCGATGAAGTAATTATGAATACGCGTCATGTTCACAATTTCATTCTTTACATGTCACTTAATTCAGTTGAGATACAACTGAATTATGAAAATAAAAATATGAATATTTACACAAAAATTTGTACCTCATATGTTTTAAAATACTTAGTAACCATTTTATAAAAATATGATGGTTACGCAAGTACAAGGTCTCACTGGACTGAGAATAAGATAGAGATGGGACAGTCGATAAACGTAAATCGATAAAATTCTTATTAATTATTTATAAAACATGTAAAAATAATACATTACCTATATAAACCACATGGTTACTCTATAAAATAAGTAAATTGTGTTCAATTAATATTCAGACATCAGTTATAATATTAATAAGACTATTTCTTTTATATTAAAATTATAATTTCTTTTATAAAATAAACATGATTATTTATGAAATAATCTGTGAACAAGAACTCATCATCAACCTACAACAATGAGCCAGCGATGATGATAATATTGACGATGAACTTGGATGTACGTCGTTCGAATAATAAAAAGAATTAATTAACAGCTTTAGTTTAAATTAAATAAAATCCATTAATTTAAATTCAATAAGATTTTCATAGATTGTTTTAAATTAATAATCGATTCATCCATCCATTTGATTGAAATTCAATAAGATTTTCATACATTGTTTTTTAATTGCAGTAGCAAATAACTTTAAAAAATAAGGAATTATATCGACAAAAAATCGGAATGCATCGTAAGCGTGCGGCACTAGTGAGAACTGTCACAGAGATCATGCTATATTTTATAGACTATAGTTATTTGATTTCTTACAATTTTCACAGCAATATCATTAAATTCATTAAAAATAAAAAAATCGGTAAATTTCGAGAAGATGTATTTAGTAAAGCCTCACCCTCAAGGAACCATAATTAACCATATACACTCATTTGCAAAAAAAACGGGCACCTAAGCAATGAACCATTTCAAATGTTAATATTTCTTTGTTTGATAATTATAGGTAGTTTTATCCACACAATTTGGTAAATTAATAAGAAAATAATCGTTTTCATCAGTATTTCATAAAATTTAGATACAATTTATGGGAAATAATGCTAAACCTCGCTAGTAGTGTATATTCGCTAGTAGTGCATATGCTCATGAAGTAAAAATAAAAAAGTTTTTTTGTTTGTTTTTCTTTAATAAAGTAAAAGCAGATAAATGTTTAGTATCGAGTGTGACCCCCTCTAGCTAAAATCACAGCTTGAATTCGTCTGGGCATGCTAGCGAGTATATCCCGGATACTTGCTTGCGGAATACGTTCCCACTCCGCAGTAATCACATTCTTCAGCTCTCTGATGGTCTGCGGAGCCGGGTGTACTGATCTCACACGCCGTTTCAGAACGTCCCAGACATGCTCTATGGGATTGAGGTCGGGACTTCGAGCTGGCCAATCCAAACGACGAATGCCGACCTCTTGCACATACGCATTAACATCGCGGGATCGGTGGGCGCGAGCATTGTCGTCCATAAAAATCGAGTCTTCACCTAGAGCGGCCAATGCGGGTTGTGCATGAGAAATTAGAACTTCCGTTATGTATCGATGCCCAGTCAGTGAGCCGTTTTCAATGAAGACTAACTCTGTACGATCCATTGAATTTATTCCTGCCCAAAACATAACAGAGCCCCCACCATAAGGTGTGATTTCTTCGAAACATGCCTCTGCAAAGCGTTCTCCTTGTCTTCTTAGCACTCGCCGACGTCGATCTTCACCGAACAGAGATATCCTGGCTTCATCAGAGAACAAAACCCTATTCCAATCGTCTTGAGTCCATGATTCACAATTTCTAGCGAACCTAAGCCTGTGAACTCTGTGCTCACGGAGTAATTTGGGGCCGCGGGCCGGGCGGTGACTGCGTATATTGGCAGCGAGAAGCCTCCTCCTGACCGTCCATAGACTAATATGCACATTTCTTACTTCTTGGAGGTTGTTCTTAAGATCCACATACGAAGATTTGCGATTTCTCAATGCGCGACTCACAAGAAAACGATCATCCCGTGGTTGGGTACATGGTTTTCTTCCAGAACCAGGCCTTCTCTCGACGGAACCAGTCTCCTGATATCGCTGCCAGGTCCTTTGGACTGTCGAGCGACTAACATTTAGCCTCCTAGCCACGAAACATTGGCTGCAACCCTCTTCAAGCAGCGCGATAATTTTGGTAGCTTTTACCACTTTATCTACCATTTTTGATACAGCCAAACAGCATTAAATAAAGCTTTGACAGTCAACGATATGAAATTAATCGATAAAAATTGAATAAAAGTTATGAAACTCGATGTTAACTTCTGGAACTTCGCGCCAAAAATGTAGGATAAAAAGGGGTTTTCTGTAAAAATGAACATCAAATGAAAAATTGAATTTAGAACGTACTTTTTTAAATACCACAGCATTTTTAAAACCGGCCAGTAACGTGTACAAACGATTGAAACCTTTTTGGTATTGTATCTTTTTAAATATGAATGAAAATCAAAACCGCCCGTTTTTTTTGCAAATGAGTTTATTTCCCTTAAGTTATATATAATAGACATTACAAGGGGGACAGCGCGTACGCAGTCCCCACTACCAAAAATTACGCATCCGAGTTATCCACATTAGGGATAATCGCAGGGGTCAACCCAACCGCAGTGCAATGGATGGGTCTCGCCCTGGGGGAACCGCCTTCTTGATCACGGTATCCCCTATGCCAGGTAAGTATGCTTAGCCGCGGTCAAAGTCGACCACGTCATTCCGTATCGCCTGGTCATAATATCGCGACTCAGAAAATGACGTCACTTTATATGCGACATCTATTGTAATGTTCGAAGTACAAACTATAAGAGTATAACCCGCCATCTAACCCTCTCTTATAGAACTAAACTGACCACACAGATAATGACTAAAAAAGTACCGCTTATGGCAAGTGTATTAAAAGTATTAAAACATTGTTTCTATGACTATCCTATCTAGATTGTTAAGCGTAAAAATGGCTAAACTACATAACACAAAATATAACTCCTCATTATTTAATTTTCTATATTAATATTATTAAAAAAATGCATTTTAAAGTACTTTTTTTTTATTGCATTAACACTTTCACTACCGTAACCATTTTCTTTTTGTTCAACCTAAAATTTACTTTTGTTATGACATTTCGGTTGCATCGCTACCTTAAATATTAACAACGAATTCTCTCTTAGGTCAGAATATGATATATTTCAAAGTAATGTTACAATATAAGACCGTATTCGACCGAAATAAATTGAAATTGAATGAATATCAATGTCATCCGTCAAATAGTATCATAATTTTGTTTCAGTAAAATCATCTATATACTATATATAAGTAGAATTGCTTTTCTCTTTATTTGGTTCACTTTACAAGGTTAGTCTATGAACAATATTAAAATCCCCAAAATATATGGTATAAAAAATGTTGAAAACTTAGGTACTGTATAAAACTTTCATTTCTTCGTGTAAAATTTACTAGAATTCAAATTATTTTACCGAAATTCCATTTAGCTACTTGGATTAAAAGGTAAACGTTTATGTTAAAGCAATAAAATGTATTATCTCATAAATTTATTAAAGGAAATATTTCATAATTCTTAATACACCATTTCTTTATCACTATTTTTTTTTTCTTTTTTTGGTAACGCAGTGGTTCAAGAATGCAATTTCCGCACTAACCCCCGCCTGTCGGAAAAACAGACGAGGAGTGTGGGACTCGCTAGCCCCGTGGCTAGAATACCCACTAAACTCTTTCCACTGCGATCGCTGTTAGCCGAGAGGGCTTTGACAGCTTAACCGGACTATGGGTGAGCGCTGAGGGCTCTCAACCCGGAGCTCTTTATAACTAAAAAAGTTCATATGAAAATATTATTAAGATCACCACTAAAAACTGCGATTTAGCAACACCACACAGTGCCACCTATCGGCAGATCGGGTAATAAGAAGCCTGTTAATTACTTTGTATTTGCCTAAAATGTGATATTCTATGCTTATGACATTTTTACTACAATACTGCACCAACACTAACTACTACACACTAACTCAAATTAAATATATCAAATTGAGTGTTTTCATTGACAAGATAAGGTTTAAAACTCGCATGTGAAATGCAACGCCCTCTAATAATAATTTGTTCCCTTTAAATGTGTACAGAACAAATAGTAAAAAATAATCAGAAAAATAAATTACGCCATCTGTTAGCGTATTCTAATAAACGTTATCGTTTTCAAACAACTTAATAATAAGATTGGTAAATAACTGCAATTAAAAAATATATATATTTTATAATGCTACGAAGCATTCGCCTGGATGTTCTAGTTGACGTAAAAATAACGTTTATTTTATAAAATTCATAACAAATAATATTTATAATCAATAATTTCCGTGTGGTGACAGGTACGAGACAACTAAGGGATATAAAACGCATATAACATATATGTGAGAGAAGGAAAACTCGAAACAAAACCCTATACCAATACGTCTGACCAGCGCGGTATAGTAGGTTAATTTCCTTCCCATTGCGGAGGAGGCCCGAGCCCAGGAGTGGGACATTTATGGGCTGTGATGATGATGATAATAGTTTATGTCATTTGATGCGGATGTGAAGATCGTAATAGACAAAGAAATGTAAATATTATAAAAGCAGGCAAACTAGAAACAAAATCCTATATCAATCTATTCGACCAGCGTGGCTTATCAGATCCATTTCATTGTGTAGTAGAACTAGTACTCAACAATGAGATATCAACTCATCTCGACTCGTATATCCACTGCTGGGCTGAAGCCACCTCCATAATAGGAGAGACATTGATTGATCTACTAAACTATGCTGGTTAAACGGGTTCTATAGAATCTTATTTCGAGTTTTCCTTCTCTTGAATAGAAGTTATTTCCATATCATATGCTTTAGTTGTCTTTTACGACACTCACGTGCGAGATAGGTGGGTGGTGAGTTGTATTCTCACTCCTTCACCACGCGAAGATATGCGTCCCATGCGAAAAATGAGACTTTAAAAAAAATTGACGGATGAAATACCTTAATGGCACTGGCGTGTTTCTTCTTCAATACACCATTCTCTCCTTTCTCCCATTCTAATCTCTTGTTCGCATCTGAAACTTCCTCCGTTAACTCTGCCACCTGGAAAATGACCGATTTATTTTTAAATACTACTATTCTTCACACTTGACCATTTGTAGATACGAGTTAAAACCTTCTTAAACTAAGTTTTTAAAGGTCCCCATCCTTTAGAGAATAAGAGTATTTAAAAACTTAATTATTAACAGAAGAAAATACTGTGGCACTCTGTGAGACTTAAGACACCAATCTTTATTTTAAACAACACTATACACTAACGAAATAAATCTTGTATTGTGGCAGACGTACAATTAACGGACACAAATTACATCCAGACTCGGAACGACAATTTGTGTATCTCAAAGAGTATCGTCTTGCGTGGGAATCGAACCCTCAACTCTTAGCAATGTAGGTGGGTATCTTAACCGCTACGCCATCTGCGTACTGCATTAGCTGATAGTCTCATAACGTCTAGAAATTCATATATTGCAGCTAAGAACCATCTCAATCACATTAACTTTTAAACAAAAAATCGCATCGTAGTCGGTCTACTTGTTTAGGAGATACGATACCACAAACACAGATACACAGACACGTGTAATTTATAATAATCTTACTTTTCCGTGTATGGGATTTAAAAAGAAAAGAAAAATTATTAATTAAAATTAGAATTAGCTAATGTTCATTTTCACCAACAACTCCTGAATTTAGAATTATAATGTTATTTAAAATTTAAATTTTAAATATCATTATAATTAAAAAAAAAAAAAAACCTAAGGCGACGTAAATTAAATATAAAATCATGTGTTCTTTATATTGCGTTAGGCGTTACCTAGGAACCGTTGGTGAAAGCGAGCATAAGTGTAATGATTATCGTATTATTACCCTTTGGAAGAGGTTTACCTTTAATCTGTCAACTCAACACGGTTGAAAAAAAATCTGTTGTGACTTGTCTAACAGAAATTAATTGAAATTTTTTTCAAATTCGGTTACAGTTTCAAAAAAAGTCATTTTGGATTGTCGATATTTAAGGTTACGGACTTCCATAACGTATTTAGCATATACCCATTCCCTTTCTAAACTCATTCCCCCTAATCGTGCACTCTTCTAGACAGCGATTTGGCCGTGCACAGGTGATGATGACCATGAGCCAACTATTATCACTTACCATAAGCTGTTTGCTTGTATGCCATCAAAGGCAATAATAGAAAGTAGTTTTGTATTATATACAATATCTTAGTGTCTTTTTAACGTTAATTAAATAATGTTAAAGGCATTTTATGTAATGTGATGCGGAGTAAGTGCTAGGATGTAGTGAATACGATATAACAATGAAGAGTTTCATAAAACGTAACTAGCAATCATCTCGATCACGTCAGCTTTTAAACAAAAAAAAATCTGCATCATAATCGGTACTTTCGTTTAGGAGCTAAGATGTCAAAAACAGACACAGACATATCAAACTTACTAAGATGTCAAAAACAGACACAGACCTTTCAAACTTACAACACTCTTCTATTTGCGTCGGAGGTTAACAACGAAGATAATAAGATACCTGGAATTTCCATTTTGAGAGTAGAATTTCATAGTAATGTTAGAACTACTCTGTTGACAGTTTTCTGTCTAAAGTCACAGGCCGTTCCGTCCGGGGTAGTACCATACTCTAGCATAAGATCGATCGACCTCTGAACAGTAGCAATATGCTGTTGCACTTCGTTCGGTGAGCCAGAGAGCCGGAATCCTAACTTTCTAGGCGTGTTTTGATTGGTAGGCTGTCGCCTAGCTATGCCCATAGTATAGTAAAGGTCCATTAGCGGCAGTAACACTTACCAACAAGTATTACTTGTTTGTTTGCCATCATAAGTAATAAAAAAAAGAACAAATAAAAATTGTCTCAGATTTAGTAACCACTGTAGGTATCTATGATCAGGTTTAGGCTCTTTATAGAAGTGGCGGTAAGCACCATCATCATCTCAGCTTATATATATACGTCCACCACTGCTGGATTCAAGCGTACTCTATGACAATCCTTCCGTGACCATGTTCACTGTAAAGTGTTCGAAACGTCGGGAACATTAAAAATCAAATACAAACGCGATAGAATCCGTAAAAGGAGGAATATCGACTTATATCACGCTGGTCAGACGTGTTGGTAAAATGTTTTATATTGAGTTTTCCTTCTCTTGCATAGATTTTATCAGTATATTCTATTTCCTTAGTCGTATTTTACGAGACTCACCGGCAAAATAGGTTTATTCTTACTCCGCAACTACAGAGATAATAGATAGTAATGCGAGTCATAATTTGGTTATGTTAAATAAGTACCCACACTAGCCTAATTGGCAAGTTGGGATGGATTTCCAATAGATTTATATTCAATTCCAATGTGCGGTAATTATTTTTAATGGCAAAATATGTTCCTACATTACCTTTCTAGCGAGTACTCTGTTCTCTTTATTTCTCCTGTCGATTTCCTCGTTCAAGGCCGCTTGTAGACTGCTGCATTCTTCCTCCAAGGTTGCCACTCGCTCCCGTAAGGAAACGTTATCCACGCCCAGTGCTCGAGCCTGAAATATCACGAAATTGAAGTAAAATCAAATCTCAACAAGAGAGCCGGAAGCCCAGCTGAGTGGATTTGGGGTTTGTATTGGTAGGCAACAGCCCTTGGTATTTCAAAGGTCCTTGGGCGGCAGTAGCACTTACCATCAGGTGTGCTGCTTGCTTTTTCGCCACCATAAGCAATAAAAAAACGCTAACAAGTTCAGAATTAATCAGGAATTCAGTCTATCATGATCTCAGCTCATATGTATCCCATTTTTGGGCTCCACCACCTCTACAGTGGGAAAGAAAATAACCTATTATACCACGCTAGTGAAGACGTGTTGGTATAGAGTTTCATTTTGAGTTTTCTTTGTCTTGCTGTGGTGATATCTGCCTGCGTATGGTCGTCTTTTGTGATCCTCGGGGAAGGAAGGAGCGGTCTCCGTTATTTTTTTACTTCATCTTAACATAGATGCAGCATATATTACCAGAACTTTTAATTAATTAATCGAATTAAGATGATATATCTATTATTTTAAAATGTAGGAAAGGAACGGTAAGCCACTACTTTTTGCATGGGTTATTTAAAGCGTACGCACAATCGATCGAACCGTTCTAAAAGTCCGTTTAGAAACACGTGTTCAATTTCTGTAGAAAATTCAATATTCTGTGGCAAATTAGAAGTTGAAGTTCTGGAGGGTGTTCATCAAATAAATAAGTGTAAGAAAACTTCCTTATATCCTATCCCGTATCCTTTACTTTCCTACGTTGTGGGGTATATTAATTAACCATGCTGTCTTTTTTACAGGCAAAATTCAATACTAAAGAATATATCCTTGAATTGCGGTGTATTTTAAAAAGTTCAACTAAAATATAATTATACCCAAATCAGAATATAATGTGGATCCTACAAAATATTACTCTGCAAGGGAATCAAACCTGTGTATCTTAACCATTACGTCATTCAGTGCAAATTCTGTAAAAAAAAATCACTTGAAAAATTATTCAATCAACTCTAAACCCGTACTCACCTCAGCCTCATACCGTTCAACAGCTGCGCTATTAGCCACATGTGCGGCAGTTAATTTCGCTGCATGCTCTAAAGCGGCCGCCTCCCGCCGGCCGCACGTCTCAGCGACAGCCCTCTCAACGCTCAAAGCTTCCTCCGCTAACGCCGCCCGCTCCGCTTCCCGCTGTAGTTGAGCGCTCAGCGTATCTGCGAGTGCTGCCTTAGCTCTAAGTGCGGCTAGTTCAGCCGCTTCTTCTTCTAAGCGTAAATTATTTGCTTTTAGTTCTTCAACCTGTAATAATTGTAACGAAAACATATTATTGTTAGGTTTTTTTTTATTGCTTATGGTAGCAAACGGGCAAGCAGCACACCTGATGGTAAGTGTCACTGCCGCCCATGGACCTTTGCTATAACCAGGGGTATAGCTAGGCCGCTGCCTACCATTACAATCCCCAAACCCACCCAGTTGGGCTTGGTGTCAAACTAATATCAACAAAGACTGGGGAACCAAACCTATAAAAAATACGTGTGGCACTCGGGGACTGCTATTGCATAGCATTTTTTATCAACTTATGCAATTATAATTATTTATTTATTTTTTATTTATGCAGTATTTTTTTTTTGATATTAATTCAAGTTACACCTATTTATTAAAACTACTAATTTATTAAAACATTAAAGTACACGTTTTAAAACTGTTTTATTTATAATATTATTAAATTATTATAAATAAATTTTGCAAAAATAAATTGCAAAGAGTTTGACGGCGGTGAGATTCGAACCCACGCCTACGGTGCCTAAAACCAGCGCCTTAGACAACTCTGACCGAGTTATTTTAATATGCTGCCCGCCTATAGTCAGTGTAAAATTAACTGCTGCTTTTCAACCATACAATCTTAGGTTTTATTTTCGTTACGGAATTTCTTGATTCAGTCGCCGCGCTCAAAGCCCGCGATAAAAGCTATGCAATAGCTTAAAAGCACTGTAAGTTTTAGAAATCCGGATTGAGAGTCCTCAGCGCTCACCGGGTTAAGCTGCGAAAGCCATTAGCGGCTAACAGCTAAAAGACACGACACAAAAACAAACAAAAGAGTTTCAGAACACATTTTACAGCAGTCAGTAGCGAGCGGTAGCTCTGCTTGCTCGTGTGTCGATTGCCATTTGTATTGAAGTGTTAGGATTAACAATTATTTTAACGTGTACTTTTATAATTTCGTTTAATATTGATTTGTTTTATGGAAATATAATGCGATTGTAATAATATTGCAGTGTTACACATTCATCATTCTCCGTACTCTTATCCCAATTACTTGGGGTCAATCAATATGTACTTTTCTATCATAGTACATATTGTAAAAGTTATTAGCAATAGTTTTATGACCGGCCGCCTGTCAGACGTCAACCCTCCTTGGAATTGTAATTTTTTTAATTGGTGTTGTTGACCAAACGGCATCAGATGATATTGGCCCAGGTCGTTATAAGGCTCTTAGTCGTCTTTTATGATATCCACAAGCAAATTTAGGGTTGGTAGTATTCTTAGCTGCTACCACGCAGCTCATTTCAGTGTTACACATTAAAAACCATTTATTTTATAACCCGGCAAACTTAATGAATGAGCAAATTTTGATTAATTTATCGAATCATTGTTATTTGAATCATCAAGGATTGCTAGCTTAGAATAATAAAGTGCAGTATTGTGCGTTTTAACTGAATTGGACAGCGCCATTTATCGAAGCATCTAGTAATAAAAAAATGTGACTAGGGCTGAAGTGCTAGCCCCTTTTTTTGGCAGGTTATGGTCTGGACCAGGGATGTAACGGAGGTAATTTTATCGGAACCGAAGGCGGAGTCGGAGTTTTTAAATTTGATTTATCGGAGTCGGAACCGGTGGCGGAGGCAGGGTCAGAAGTGGTGGCAGGAGAGATTTTTTTTTATTTAAGGACAAATATTATTCAGTCAATTTTTTTCATTTTAATTTTTTGATTATAAAATAAAACACAAATAATGAAAAAAAATTGGCATGTTTCCAAATAAACAAGAAATTAAAATAAATGAATTAAATCCCAAAGTAGCATATTATATTATATTAAATGAACAAAAGCTTTGAAACAAATTAAATCAAATGAATTTAAAAGATTGATACTCCAATAGTAGTAGTATTATACTTCATGAACAAAAGCTTTGACGCTTTGTCTCCGTTCAATCTATTTCTTAACGAGTCGTAGATTAGGCCAGCGCCACTAAAAAGTTGTTCGCTAGTTACCAAACCGTGGACACGGCAATTATTGGCGGGCAATTGAGTGAAGGGGCTGGAATTTTGTATTTCCATTTACTTTCCACCACAGTTAGTGATCATCACTAATACTTACACGTCCCCGCGCGACATGTATGAACCTGTTCATAACAGTCGACGCAGGCCGCCGCCGCTATGTTATGACGACCTTCGACCTCCGAATAAAACCTCCGATTTAAAAGTGTCGGAGCCGAAGTCGGAACCGAAGGTGTAATAATAATCGGAAGTTCCGACTTAACGGAGTCGGAGTCGAAGCTCCGTAACATCCCTGGTCTGGACCTACGCCATCCGCTCCGTCCAGGACGACAAAGGGCGGCACGTGGACCCCATAACCCACTGTATTCCCTCTTCATCCTCATTGGGCCGGCCACTTAATTATATAGTGTGGTATTGTGCGTTTTAACTGAATGCGAACAGCGCCATCTATCGAAGTATCTGGTAGTAAAAAACCGTTTTGATTTTACATTTTTTTAGTCTATGATCTGGCTACAACTTACCCATTCTGTTAGCAGATGACGCGTGACGGTGTGAAAGCCCCATAGCCTATTGTATTACTTTTCTTCACCCAATTATTCGGGAACCTGGATAATTTATCACAGGTATACCGTTCCACACGTCTTACCAAATAGACGAGTGGGAGGCGTTACGTATGACATCCAAATTCCCACTCGTATTGTCATCTTTAAGAGACGGTCACGCCATCTATCGGTTTACACATTGTTCTTATACTCTAACTTTTTAATCACAATTGTAGTAAACTGTCACTAACCGAATTATCGAAAAGTTAACATTTTATGTAATTCATTAAATGGGATCCAAATCCTACTTGTGGTAAATCATTTTTCACTCATAAAACTTTTTATTAACAACCTAGCATGTTAAATGCTAAATCTTAATGATTTCTAATGTTTACGCGAGTGTTACACATTTGAAATAAAACTACTTTTACGGATTCTATCGCGTTTGTATCTGATTTTTAATTTACAAATACTAATTCAAAAATCAAATACAAACGCGATAGAATCCGTAAAAGTAGTTTTATTTCAAATGCTAAATCTTAGTAATTTGTTTATTTTGTTTTATTTTCCTACAGGCCTACAAATTGGTGCCTAAATTTCGGCTTCGTCTAAGAAGACTCCCGAGTGCAGTGTGTTCTTAAATCTTACCTGTAGAGTAATACGAGTGAGAGATTCGATAGCGGCATCTCTTTCCCTCGTACAATCACTCAACTGCTGAACAGTAGATGTCAATCTCTTGTCCAATTCATCGCGCTCGTGTCGACAGAGAATCATAGCGGCTTGACTTTCCTTCAATTTCGATTCTGGAAACAAAATAAAAAAGCTAGACAGAGGGTGTTGTAAAAGCACACTATAGAAACCTATTGTATGTACAGTGAAACGTTTGAAATTATGTACATCAAACACATTTGTATTGGTATTGATATTGCACATATGGCGTAGTGGTTAAAATACCAACCTTCCATACCAGTGTTTTGGGTACGATTCCTACGCAGGACAATACTTGTACGATGCACAAATTGCTGTTCTTGAGTCTGGATGTAATTTGTCCGCGTTAATTATATGTTTGTAAAGTCCCTCGCAATACAAGGAGTATTTCCTTAGTACAGGGTACATACATACATACATATCATCACGCCATATCCCTTGCAGAGTAGGCAGAGAGAACAGAGTGCCAGAGAACTCTATCCTTGCATACTTCACTCGCTTCCTCAACATTTATAATTCTCTTCATACATGTTCGCCGGTTTCGGTGACTCTTGACTCCACCTTCCTTGAGAACGTGACCAATCTGGTCTAGGTAGGTTAGTCTCGGTCTCCCTCGGTACCTACATCCTTCCACTTTCGCATTGTATATCTTCTTAACCAGACGTTCGTTCGCCATTCTTTCTACATGTCCGAACCATCGGAGCATTCCCTTTCGCATTTATTTAGTGTTAAAAAAAAAGTTCTCGATAATTGTCAAGTTCACGAGAAAATATGCTTAAGTGACTGCTATGCTGTGTACTTACTAAGCGACTGCTAGGCGTATTTGACTATTGATTTCAAAGTGTGTGAAAAATACGTGTCGCTTAACCTCTTTCCCTCTCAAAGTTTTGATCACACATAAAGTTAGCATATCAGAATTTTAAAAGCCTTACCATTAGAAATATCACTTCAATGAGGAATCAAAATTAATTTATTAATGTTTATGCAAGTATTACTCTGTAGTAGTTGGGTGACAATGTTAACAGTTCTCTGTCTACAGCCACGAGCCGGTCCGTCCGGGGTAGTACCACACTCTCGCAGAAAATCAGTGTTTAAGCATTGGCAATGTACTGATGCGTTTCGTTCGGAAAATCAGAGAGCTGGATATCCAACTTGGGTAAGCTTATTTATGTCTCACAGCTGGGCTAGAGCCTCTTACACTATGGGAGGGAAATTGACCTAATATACCACACGCTGGTCAGTCGGGTTGATATACAGTTTTATTACGAGGTATTCTTCTCTTGCATAGATGTTATATGCATTACAATTTCCTTAATCATATTTTACGACACCCATGGGCAAGAAAGGTCAACTGTAAGCACACATTTTTTATTTCGTAATCGGATTTTATAAATAATTAAGCATATTAAATGCTAAATTTCAGTAATTTAAATAACAAGGTTGTGTCATCGTTTAATACAATTCTAACTGTAAAGTTTGAAGTATTAAGCCTATAACAATGTGTAAACATTGTCGGGTAGATAGCATACCATCACCTTAAGACGTAAATATAATACGAAGTGAAATTTGCATGTCCTACAATTAGTTGCGGTGGTGTAGTGGCAGCACGATTGGGCCGGAATCCCAATAAGCGCGGGTTCGAATCCCGCTTGCGACATCATTTTTCATTTCGTAATCGGATTTTGTAAGCATACAGTTACATAGCCATCAAAAAGAAAATAAAAACTTGTATTTTTTTTTAAATACAAGGCCATAAGAGAACTTATGCCCAAAGTATTAAACATTTTTCATACAGACATGATTGACGACTAAAATATAAATCTATTATAATTTTTTAAACTTATTTTACTTGATATTGGCGAAGTTGTGGTTAATCACTCACAGAGGCCATTCATTAAGAAGAAGAAGAGAACTTATGCCAACATGATATCACTCTGGAGATGACAGATATTTTAAAAAAAATCTTATACTCACCAAGGTGTTTTGCTTTGGCTGTATCTGAGGCATTAAGGATGGCCGCCTCCTTCGCTGCTTCTAATTCATTTACCTGCTGGGACAATTTGTCTGCACGCTCTGAACTTTCCTGTCGAAATAGATTATATATCTTTGTATATACATATAAATAAAACTTTATTATTTAAGTTCTGTTAGTGGTAGGATCACAGTTGACAGTTTTCTGTCTACAGTCGCTGGTCGGTCCCTCAGGGTAGTACCACATCATCATCATCATCATTACAGCCCATAAATGTCCCACTGTTGGGCTCGGGCCTCCTCCGTAATAGGAGGGCAATTAATCTACTATACCATGCTGGTCAGACATGTTGGTATAGGGTTTTGTTTCGAGTTTTCCTTCTCTTGCAGAGATGTTATATGCGTTTTATATCGTCTCTTACGATCAACTACAGGTAAGAGAGGGGGTGGTAAATTGTATTCTTACTCCGTCACCACACGGATAATACCAACAATGGGGTAGTACCACACTCTCGCAGAAAATCGACGTCTGAGCAGTAGCAATGTGCTGTCACGCGGTGAACAAGAGTCGGCAGTCGATCTTTCTGGGTGGGTTTGGGTTTATAGGTAGGCAATGACTTAGATGTACCTCTGGTATTGCAAAGGTCCATGGGCGGCAGTAACACTTACGATCAGTTGTGGCGCTTGCTCGTTTGCCACCAAGAACAATAAAAAAAAATTGTATATTCCCCCCATATTGCACATGAGTGTCGTTAAAGATTTTTATAAACCGAAATGTTATATATCTCTTAGTCCTCCTGTACGACTCCCAGGGCAAGGTAATGAATTGTATTCTTATTCCGTCACCATACAGAGAACTCTCCGTTAATATATGGATAATTACCTTATACGCATCCATTTCCACTCGTAGTTTGCTTTGGGTCCATTTCAATCGTCCGTCCAATTCCTTCATATCCTCACGGACTTTGGTCAATTCACGTTCGCAGTTCATTAATTGATGGCACTGTGAAAATATTTTTAAAGAGACTTTACAAACGTATAATTAATAGCCCTAAATTACACACAAACTCAGAATAACAATTTACGGATCACACAAATTATTGTCCTGAATCGATCCCGGGACACGGCCGGTGCCCCACTCGCACGGCGAAGCGTGGGTCCATGGGATTACGCGCCACCTCTTCCGTCGCCCCGGACCGATTTGGCGGGGCACGACCACGTCCATAGTCCACCCAACAAAAAAAAAAAGAAAAGGCTATAGGGCATGTTATAGGGCGACACGCCGCCCTTCCGTAGCCCCAGACCGGATCTCGGTGTGGGTTCATATCACAGACTGTCAAAAAATTATTCATCTTAATTCATATATGTTCCACTATTGGGCTCGAGCCTCCTCCATAACGGGAGGGAAATTAACCTACTATACCACGCTGGTCTGATGTATTAATATAGGTTTTTATTTCATTTTTTAAATTTTTTTCTTTCCCATATACATATGTTATCTAGATATCATATCTCTTAGTCATCTTTTATGACATCTACGGGCAAAAGGGGAGGTTTCAGATTGTATTTTTACTCCACATAAAAAGCCTACAACTTTAAAAATAAGGGTTGGCAATATTCTAAAGGCGATCGGTACCTTATCGTCATACAATTGACAGATCCTTTGTTTCTCCCCATGTGCTGATTTGAGCTTCCCATTCAGGAGTTCCACTTCAACGTGAGCGTTCTTCTCAGCTTTAGCGGCATTGTCTGCAGCACGGCGTGCTTCTATGGCGGCGCATTCGACGCTGGCATAACGCATTACCGCCGCGTCTTTCTCGCGTTCAGCATGCTCAACACGTTTAGACATCTTCAAAATTTAAAAAAATACATTTAAATTTATACCACTTAGTGGATTATTAAAGGCTTTAGATGCCTGGAATGCAGGTTTTATTTTTGAACGCCCACATTCAGTATTAAGTAAGTAATCCTTACATTGCAGTAGAACTTTACAAACACACAATTAATCACACAAATTACATACAAACTCGGAACCACAAATTGTGGATTGCATAAAGGGTAATAGGTAGGGGTAGTAAGTGGGAATCAAACCCATAATACACGATAAAACAGTTTTAAACATTATGCCATTTGTGCAGTCAATATTGTCTATTTGTATTTATGTATTTGTATTTATGTATTAAATATTAAAGGACACTTAAATATACGGTACTATTAAAGAATTTCCTGATAAAATTATTCATCCTTTTCTTCTCCATAAGAACTTAATCACATACAGCTATCACAATAAGCTTGGCTATACTACACTGGTAACATGGGTTGGTATTTACTTTGCTCATCTTTAATATAATTAATAATTCTACTGTACATATGTATGTCACTAAACTCCTCCTAAACAACTGGATGGATTATGTTGATATTTTTTATGTGTTCAAGTGGATTTGAATGGTTTACATATGCAATTGGACCCGGTAGGTGGCAACTTGATCAAGTTGTGTGATTTTTACTTTTCGTGCATTGACAGTTAGGCAGAATGAAGTTTGCCAGGTCCGCTAGTGTTATATAAAACATTGCCGATTTTTTATTAAAATTTATATCTAAAAGTTTTAAAGTGAAAAATTAAGAGTCAATTTTTTAAAAATGGATTTATATTACATTAGCCTCGAGTTTTATTTCTTGAACAGATGTTATATGCATAATTAGTCACATGACAATCACAGACAAAACAGACAGTGGTAAATTGCATTTTTACTCTATCACCACAGAAAAGGAAATGTTTTAAGGTCTTACCAAATCTAATTTACTCTCCAAATCTTTAAACATATGATCTTTCAGTTGTAATTCATCTGACTGCTGCTTCAATCTTTCTCGTAGAGAATCATTATCTTTCCTCTGCTCAGCGAGCAATCTTTCCAATGATTCTACTTGTAGTTTAAGCACATCCGTTTTCGCATCCCCCATTTCGGAAGTCTCATCTAAATTTGTGGCAGTTAAATCTGAATTTGAAACCTGCATATTTTCTGATGATTTAATAACACATTCAGGATTTTCTACATTAACTTTTGACTCCACATGTTCATCTTCAAATATATCACTCATTAATTTCCCATTAGGAAGATTTTTTACAGATTTAATAGGTTTTTGATTGTATGAAGTTCTATGTGTATAAGCATTTTTTAAGCTGCCGCTTACCGATGAAAATATGCCGTGTACATTTTTTACAATACTACCTATGTCTTGTGATAATAATTCTTTAGGTATTCTAGTATATTTAGGGTCTAAAGTTATGAGGTTCTCTGGAATCTTCTGTACAGCACTAGCCTTAACTTTGTGACTCGTAAATTGAGACAGAATTTTATCTGTATTTAACTCTTTGTCATTAATAGTTAAATTTACTGTCTCATTTTGTTGAAATGATATGTTTTCTGCGCTTCTACTAAATGCAGACTTTTTTATTAATGGTATTTCTACAGTCTTATGTTCGTTCAAACTGACAGTTGAGTTTGTTAATTCCTTTTTAATGACATCAAGCTCAGCTTGTTTGAACTCAAAAGATTTTTTAATGTTATTATTAGTTTTTTCATTACATATATTCGTTTGACAGTCATAAATGATTTCTACATCTTTGGATAAATCTTCGGTATCTTTTGAATCTTTTATTTCGATAATATTGAGGTCGGAACTTGTGCTGGATAAACTATCCTCCATGGAGTAGCATGTTGAAGTACCTTTACTTTCTTCAATTAATTCATTTTTTAATGGTGAACCTTCGGAATCCGAAGGTAAGAATATAGTAGAACACGAATTTAAAGTTTCAATACCGGAATCAGTAATAATCTCACCAATTAATTCATTTTCTTTCACTTTTTTGACGTCAACACATTCAATATGGACCGAGCTTTCCGTTGAATCCGTGGACATCTTTAAATAAAATACTGATTATTTTTCATCTGTAACATTTAATTTTATATCTAGAATCATAAAAGCCATGAAGACACTAAAATAATCGTAGTTTATCAATAAAAATAAACATCAGCAGTAGTTGACGTCTTGATCGACTATTGACATTTTGACATTATTGATTGACAGATTTTTTTTCGAAAGGTTCATAGAATAGACTTTTTTTTTTAGTTCTGTTCGTCCATTCGAACAGGCAAAGGGATCAAAGCCAAGTCTTATTTAATTATTTTTCATAATATATTGTTCATCATTTCTTCATATTGTGTAGCCTTAATAGTCATTGTCTGTCAGTAAGTCAAGTCGTTACCATACCAATCGGGCGCTGATAACCTAAACAATGATTTTCATTGGGAATTTTGGCAAAATATGAAAATACACGTAAACCACTATTATACCATATTCACTACATTTCAGCACTTTAACTGTACCATATTGCATAAAATACCAGCAAAATTATTCAATATAACACTACAAAACACTAAAGAAATGAATATAATACAAGAGCGTGACATGACATTTCCACATTCGCGCCAAAACTCTCATAGAATAGACCATACAATTTTATAATAAAAGCATATAAAACTCATTTCAGTACAATTAATGAAATTGCATAAAGCACAGAAATGTAATCTATTCTCTTAAGAAACAATATTAATTACGATTTAAAATAAAATTTAATGATAGAAAAAAAATTCTACTAAGGTTGGATTGGTGCTATTTAAATAAAAACTCAGAAATTGGCAGAATTACATTTTAAAGCCAAAAGTACGCAAAAGCAAAACTGACACAGTAAAATACAAGTTTTAGTAAGATAATAATAAATTTAAACAAATAATATTGATCACTCAGGGTTTATGTTAAATCCTATCCATTTTTTCAGTGTTCAGTCCAGTGTGCCGTATTCAGATAAATAAACATTAGATTATTTTATTTTATGTTAGCTTTGTTTTTTACTGTGTCAAGTTTTCCTCTTTAGTTAAAGATGGTCGAAGGCACAGATTTAATTAGACTTAAGGCCATCGTCTTAATTATTTGTAACAATATCTTTCATGGATTCAAGTATATTATTAAGAAACATTAAAAATTCGATGTATTAAATAATTTAAAACAAACTATGAGTTATGAGTTAAGAGCAGTGGCAGCATAGGATGCAAAAAAACGATGTAGGATAATAAAATTTAATATTATTTAAAATTATAAAATTAAGATATTACTTATTATAACTTATTACTAAGGTGTGAGTCACACCTACTTAGTCACACCGTGTGACTATGTCGGCGATCGACTAAGTAGTGACGAATGTTCACATAAGAATTCATCAATTCGGTTCACATAAGAATTCGTCATTTTGTGTTGTCTTCGGCAGGTGTTTCTTTTTTTTTTTTTTTGTGTGTCTTAGTTGTTAGCCTCAGATGGCTATGACAACTTTACCCGGACTGTGGGTGAGCGCTGAGGGCTCTCAACCCGTTACGGCAGGTGTTTCTGAATGAGTGTTCTCTTTATCCACCTGTGTTGAGTGTTGCAATTGATATTTCTGATATCGAGTAAATCACGTTTAACTAGCGACGTTCCTGACTACGTCTGCGTAACATGTGTGTAAATGTTTTGTTACCTTTTCGACTGCTATAGATTTTTATTGCACTTTCGTTCTACATTGTATAATTATAATAACATTTATTACAAATATTAATTATGATACACTTTTTTCCAGGCCCTATTTGTGTTTTAGGACTTAAAATACGTTTTACACATATCATCATCATTATCATCACAGCCCATAAATGTCCCACTATTGGGCTCGGACCTCCTCCGTAATGGGCAGGGAAATTAACCTACTATTCCGCGCTGGTCAGACGTGTTGGTATAGGGTTTCGTTTCGAGTTTTCCTTTTCTTGCATAGATGTTATATGCGTTTTATATCCCTTAGTCGTCTCGTATGATCACCCACGGGTAAGATATGGGGTGGTGAATAGTATTCTTACTCCATCACCACACGGATAAAATACACACATATAGCGACCGTTATTACATAGAACATATTTTCAGAATGTGTTGTAAAAGTATATGCAATATTAAGTCTAGTATGAAGTTACTTTATAGTTTAACAATATTTTTATAATAATAAGTCAATACACGTTTATTTAATTTAATGATACTTCATAATGTATCATACCGGAAGTAGTTTATCATGACGTACATAATATGTTTAGTAGATTTATTCTACCATTTCTCTGGCAACATTATACAAAAACGTCATGTCATTTCATTTCCATTTCGCTCTTCAAAGAAGTTGAAACGAAAAAGTAGGTCGCGAGTATTGATTTTGCACTACGAATTCGTTGAACAAAAGACCTAGCTCTAGCATCATTTATATCGTTCTAAAATACATGTTATCCTGATACCGACGTGTGCCTTCAAAGAAAATGCCTGTAAGTAGCACTATATCATATGATTTCCGGAAACTTGATACAGATTGATGAGCACATAAAAGTGATTTTCTTATTAAGATTATAAATCTTATTGGTTTTATAACTGTTGCCGTAAATCATATATATTATTTTATCTTTAAGTCACATCTACTTATTAAGGTGATGACTCATAGAATAATTCGTGTCAGGGTCATTTGAACTGCCGCCTCGCTTCTAGTGCTTACGTATCTACTTATACGTGAGTACATACGAATTGCGCATTATGCTTTCGTAGAATTCGACCATCTCTTTGGTTATCATTATATTACTATTAATTTTGCCTTGGAGAGATAATTTTTATCTACATTTGAATTTAGAACGCCGCGCTTACTTGGGTACTTGAATAATCGACACTACACCATCGTAATAAAATTGAAAGTTTTCCTAATCATTATATAACCAATTTTTTATTAATTATAATTAAATTTCTTAGGCTTGATGGTGTCGCTATAGCTAACGGCTATAAAAAAAATCTACATTTTTTAAATTTAAATTAGTTTTATAGATAAACGGTTGGATATTTTATATTTCTTGTGAAATCGTCTTAGGAAATTCAACATAGTTGATGATGTCACACTTTCATTGTCGAAGTCGTCCATCCAATTAAATTGCCATTGTATTATAAACCATATTATTTCTTTGTGTTAATATTCACTTGTCCTATCTCACTTCTAGATCCTTCTTATATATAATACCATTACCTTGGGGTTACCTCCCTTACCTTGCTTTGATGTTCTTTATGATCCGATAAATTACCAGGCATATGGGTGATATTTTGTTCAGTAAGAGATATAGTCATTATTTTCTACGAATATATTTCATGAATTATTAGGAATTTTTTTTTCTTTCTGTATGGTGACGGAGTAAGAATACAAATCACCACCCCCTATGTTACCCGTGGGTGATTGTACGAGACCACCAAGCAATATAAAATGCATTAATATCTTTGTGAGACAAGGAAAACTCGAAACAAAACCCTATACCAACGCGTCTGACCAGCGTGGTATAGTAGGTCAATTACCCTCCCATTAGGGAGGAGGCTCAAGCCCAACAGTGAAACATATATGAGCTGAGATGATGATGGATTTCATTTTAACACATCTACAATTAATGTTAATTTTTATTAAAAATTTAAGGTATTGACATAATTATTAAATGTCCTTTTAATAGATATGTATAGGTCTGCTATAGCATTGTAAAGAGCTGTAAAGACCTTGGCAGAATATTCAGATTCTTTTATGTATTAAATGGGCTTCTTATGGTACATACCCATAGTAGTTAACCCATTTTTTCTTCAAAAGATGACACCTCACACTAAGGATTATTGCCCATATGTCTGAGAATACACAATAACGGACTTAAAAATACCTAGACTCTGAACAATAATAAAAATTTGTACATTGCACAAACATTATACGGGAAACTATTACTTAAAGCATTTGTAATGTCAAAATGTACTGTTTTCAAATTTGACAGCTTTTTTTTTAGCTGTATTAGGAAATAAGCCTTTATCGGAAGCCCCCAGTTTTGTTAATAAAAAGTTTATTTTAAGAAATATGAAAAGAGATGACTTGAGCCATTTTATAATGGCCTGCATATTCAGCAACTAATTATAAAAAGTAATTGTAATATCTTACTATATAAAATATACTAAAATATCCCCAATGTAAATTTTTGCGAGTGTGTATAAAGAGAATTATGAATGTTGAGGAAGCAAGTGAAGTATGCAAGGTTAGAATTCTCTGGCACTCTGTTCTCTCTGCCTACCCTGCAAGGGATATGACGTGATGATATGTATGTATGTAAATTTTTCATATTTTATTTGAGCTTCTAAGTAATTGGCGTTTAATGATTACCAATATTATTATTTTTTTTAGTAATATTGGTGCTGCGATAAATATCTTTCAATTGAGTCTTTATTTATCACAAATCACTTTATTTAAAGTCGACTGTCAGTCATTTGTATTGTGTGTCATTCAAAACATGGAAACATGTAAAACGCTATTATTTCATATATATTACACTTTAGCACTTCTTCTTCCTTAAATTTTAGTACTTTAAATTCCAAAATTGATGAAACATTCTTCTTTTTTTTTGTATATAATTTTAAATTAGTTTAGCATTATAATTTTTCAAAGTACCTATGACCATTTTGTCCTGTAAATAAATAGAAATTTTAATATATCTTTACAGTAAGTATTACATGATTTCGGTTTAGTTTTCAAATGAGAATGATTATAAAAAATAATAATTAAAGTATCTAAAATGTGATTCATGCTAAGTCAAAAATTAAAAAAAAAGCAAAACATTCAAAACTACTACAAAACAAAATATTCAAAACTACTACAAAACAAAATTATTCTAGAGGGGTCTCTAAAACTAAAAACATTGATATTTGTATAACCTTTTTGAAGTAGTCTATCATTTGTTCTTCTGGTTGGCCACAAATGCATTACTTCACAAGTCTATTGCTTAGTCCCTGTAAAATATTCATGAAATAATTAACGGTACCATTTTTCTAGGTACTAAATATAATTAATTAACTTATATTTAAATGTTGGCAAACAAGACATATTATGTCTATGAAATAACTCTTATTATCCTAATGATTATCATTAACGTCAGAAATTCGCACTAATTATTTAAAATAAGTCTGAAAATATAAAATCAACAATTAAAAATGTTTGTGTTAGACATATATGATTTAGAAAACTGTGTAATTTAAATTTTAATGATTATAATAATTTAATGAATGGATTTAAACTACATTAATAATTAAATTGTGTGAGTTCATAAATTTTGCTTTATTATTTTGTTTTGACATATATAATTAATGTATTATACTTTTAATAATAATTAACACTTGAAGGTTTGGCGGGAATGTGAAAATGATAAGTGGGGCCTTTAAATTTAATTTTCTGCTAATATAATAAATACTACTCTATTGTGGTAGGACCACGCTGTTGACAGTTTTCTGTCTGCAGCGGCGGGCCGGTCCGTCCGGGGTAGTACCACTCTCGCAGAAGATCGACGTCTGAGTAATGGCAATGTGCTATTGCGCTTCGTTCTGTGAGCGAGAGAGCCGGAAGCCCAACTGGGTGGGTTTGGGGATTGTAATGGTAGACAGAGCCTAGCTATTACCTTGGTATAGCAAAGGTCCATGGGCAGCAGTGACTCTTACCATCAGGTGTGCTGCTTGCTCGTCCGCCACCATGAGCAATAAAAGAAAAGAAAAAAAATACGAAAACGTCGTGAATATAATATAACAATGGTGTATATGTATTTTCAAGTTCTTCCAAAAATTACTAGATGAACTAATTTAGTTGTCAGCACCCAGTTAACAGTAACAACTTGATTTACTGACGGTTAGTGACTATGAAATGTAATAAATGTTCCATAAGTTACGAACAAAAAAAATGAATTTTGTAATATGGTATAAACTGATTGCTCCATAGACGAAATGTCAAAAAAGTAATAATAATACATCATTTTCCTGCATCCCAATTACTTGTGGTCGAGGCACTATGTACTCGTATATATTGCAAAAGTTATTGGTAATAGTTTTATGACTGGCGGCCTGCCTGTCATCAACCGTCCTTGGGAATGTAATCAAACGCCATCAGGTGGAATTGGTCCACGTAGATATAAAGCTATTAGGGGCCGTTCACGTTTTTATTTTTTTATTGCTTATGGTGGCAAACGAGTAAGCAGCACACCTGATGGTAAGTGTCACTGCTGACCATGGACCTTTGCTATGCCAGGGTATAGCTAGGCCGCTGCCAACCATTACAATCCCCAAACCCACCCAGTTGGGCTTCCGGCTCTCCCGCTCACCGAACGAAGCGCAATAGCACATTGCTATTACTCAGACGTCGATCTTCTGCGAGAGTGTGCGTGTGTACTACCCCGGACGGACCGGCCCGCGGCTGTAGACAGGGATCTGTCAACAGCGTGGTCCTACCACTATTAAATCAAGTTCATAAATTACGTAAGGCATTTTAAAGAATGATTTACCCTCTCTCCCCTACCGTAAGACTTCATAAGATTGCAACTATTAAGGGGTAGAGGGGAGCTCCTGCCCCTTAATAAGAATTTTTGTAAGAAAAGGCCCTATTGATCAAATATAACTCCGTTTATTCTGAAAATATCTTTTATTACAACTATCATTAACTCACTGCAATAAAATTAATCTTAATAAATAGATTATTTTTAAATATAATAGATTACACAGTTTTGACTAAAATTACTAATTTTCAATTTAATATCTTACGTAATGTCAAGTTCATAACCCCCATAGTAAGTTATAGTATTCAGTCAACACCCAATAAAACGTCTTACATAATTTAAGAATGGCCCCTTAGTCGTCTTTTACAACATCCACAAGCAAATTAATGGTTGGTAGTATTTTTTTTTGTACTACTAAAACTAAGCTGTGAAATTGAAGCATTATCACCACAGATATTAATCAATTTGTCATCAAATCAGCATATTCTTCTTCTGTTCTTGCTCTTATCCCTATTACTTGGGGTCGGCGCATTTTCCTCACAAAACAATCAGATATCATCTCTGTGTTTTATTTACCCTTCCCATCCATATCATGCTTCACGCAATCCATCCATCTTTATTTCTTTGCCCCTAAAGTCTTCGACAATCATACTTTAAAACATTTTCAAACACAATATTACCTTCATCTTATCACATGTCTAGACCATGTCAGGCGTTCACTCTTCAGTCGTTGGCGCAACTTTCAGTTTCTCTTATGCTGTAATTTTTTTATTTTTGCCAACTTTTTACTCACACATATTGATAAATTAATATTTCACGAGCGAGCAAAAAATTAATTTCGTTACTACGCCATCTATCGGTTATTTTTGGTATTATTCTCTCCATGACGTCTATCTTATTTTTTGTTTTGTTTACGCTGTGGAAATGCATTTACGTACAATCCCCCACCGGTGACAGATGAGGGGGTGTGTGGGACTCGCCGACCGACTTCTCGACCGAAATACCCACTAAAATCACAGCGGTCCCTTCCACGCTTTTACGGTGTGCCGGAGAGATCGTCTATTGACATTCTATCCCCGACACCCCAAATGATAACTAGTTGTGCGCACTGATTTGCTTGCGTCGATTACCATATAAAGACATGGCGAATATCATTACGACATTGGTTCTCGTTAACTAATTCGTTGGTAAAAAGTTAGTTAACATAATTATGACTGAAGAAATATGTATTATTATTTCTTTAGCCATTCTATAATTCCGTGGATATCCACTGTTGACATATTCCTGCCCACAAGAACGCCTCTATTAACGGCCCAGTGCTTCTTGCATCCCACGTTACATTTTGGATCTCCGTTCTCAGATTTGTGGCTGCCAATCGAGAAACCTTCTCAAACATTTGTAGATACAGCGAGCGATTTGGTCTGCCCATTGCTATTTCAACATGCTAATACTTTGAATTTTGGTTACATCCGTTCTTCTACGTATGTACGCACGTAGCTCGTGGAGAGATTTTGTGACTTGTTGAGGATGGCCACATTTCAATGCCGTAAAGTCGTCGCTGCTAATACAAACCGTTCATAAATAAAATAAACCGTTGTTTTTTATATTGCAGCATATTGGACGAGGGTATAGTTCCATTAGTATCCACAAACGTATTCCGAGCTTCGCCGTAAGTTGTGTTGATAAATTTTCCCTGTATGGTTCCCCTCGATGCAGTGATTTATACTTTAATGTATAGAGTTTTTAAAACCGTAGTCAAGGCATAGGTTTTAGTGGCTCTTTCAGTAAACGAAGTGTTACCACACCAACCAAAATTAACAAGTTACGTTATGATTAGGACGCGGAACTGCCAGTTCCCACCGTGGAGAATGTCCGGGTGGTTGTAAGAGTCCGCCCCATGGATCAGCGAGAGAAGTTGGAGAATTCGTACAACTGCATTTCCGTGGACGCTGTGAATAACACCGTGGCCGTCACCAGGAACAATGTGACACCTCCGGAACCGCCTAGGATCTACGCGTACGACGCTGTATATGACAGCAACACCAGTCAGGTAAGTTCCATTTAGTTTCAGAAACAATTGTGCCCCATTATTACGCATGAAATTCCTTTACAGACGGAAGAAAATCGTTTTATTCATAATGATATGTGATTTTTACCTGAGTATTATACATTTGAAACAAAAAATATTTTTACCGATTCTATTACATTTGTATGTTTATATTTATCCGTTATATTATCACATATTTCCATCCCTATTTGACGTATGCCCCATGAAAGTTCTTATGTCCGAGTCAGTTTCAGTTGTCGGAACTTGATCATTTAAATCGTGAAATCGCATTCGTGAAAGAATAAAGTTTTATCCAATTTTTACGATTTAAATTTCTTTAAATACATCTTTCAGTAAATTATCCTAGCAAGGGGCGCTGCTACAGTTGCCACGCATAAGCGGTTTAGCTATCACAATAAGTTTATAAGTTTCTAGGACTCTCGCTTTAGGACTGCTACGTACAGGCAAAAACTGTTATCTCGTTCTTTCCGCTAAGAAAACCTTAATACAAGACAAAATATTGCAAATTTCGTAGTCTCTATACGAAATTTGCAATATTTTGTCTTATAGTCGATCATGGTATTTATTGCTTTCTATTACCCGTGAACAAAAAAAAAATACATGACGAAATGAATTATATACGAGTATCTACCTACTACCCCTTCGGGCAAAGACCTATGTACCTTTAAGTCTTAAAAAATAACATAAAATTTCTTTATTGCCTATCCATTTTAAGTAGCAATGTATTGAATTTAAAGGTAATGAACGATGTGGCGCAAAAATAAATTAATTTTTATTGCATTTTCATGGTCTGGTTACGTTGGCTTTTAAGCTAGGTTTATTACTCGTCACTTTAAATTAAGCCTATTCTATTGAATTAAATTGAATATTGGAATAAAGGTTCTTTACCACTTCGGAATCAGTACACATCAAATCACTCACCATCAGGTGAGTTGAATTCCATCGCTTACTTTAATAAGTAAAATAACTTTCAAGTTTGTGGATACACGTAATTTTAGGTAGTCATAATCAGCATTTTTATGTTAACAATTCAATATTATAAATTAATTATATTCATTTTCTTTGTTTTCAATATATTTGCAAATACGTATGGGTGTACTTTTGTTAAATCCGCACCTATGTATCCGTGTGCTATATAATAGTACAAAGTTAAGCTGCGCGGGGTTGCAATTCCCGGGTGTGGAGTGTGGAACGGGAACTGGGTCACGACCCGCCACCGTAAAAATCCACGAGTTGTGTCGACCGACTTGCAACCTGTTAGTTGTACTGCGCTCTTAACCCTATGCGCGTCGGGAGCTCGGCGCTCCGCTGTCACGAATTGTCTATGGTCAAATACTCCAGTGAATATCTAGTTTGAACGTAGCACAGTGGTTCCATATTTGCTAAATTTTTCTTTCCGTTATTTGATTCCAAATTGTTCGTTCGAAAATGTTAATATATTTTTATAAGTTTTGCTACGTTCACAAAAGTGGTAAAATATTTTACTTTTGTTATAAATGTTTGACATTATAATAGCTTTCGTAATAATCAATTCCCAATTCTAATCTCTTTGTCTAGTTGAAGAAGCGACTGCTAATATTTAAACGTAACAAAGAAAGTTGGATTTAAAAGATTTAACATTAGTGAAATATCCGCAATTCAGTGATAGTTTTCTCGATACTCCAATAATTGTTATTTTTTTGTGAATAAAAATAATTATCAGTGCGGTAAATTAATTCCAAAACAATATTGCCAATTTTGTGTAACTAGCAGTATTTTAAGCAGGAAGAAAGAAGAGAAGATAATCATGCAGGTCTCATCCACCGTTCGTCTCGACTGGCGCCGTTTAACGCATCAGTCTTGTCGAATGGTGGGTGAGCTTTGTGTACAGTCATCATTGAAAAAAAAAGAATACAAGCAATGAAAACTTCTTTGTTGTAAACTCTATTACGTCTTTGTCTATGTGTGATTCTATTTTTAATATTTTATTTTTAGTTTGATTACTCTGTGCTAGACAGTTTTTATTTAATGTTCTTATTTCAAATTGGGATTATTTTCCGTAGTTTGATTTTTTGAGTTTATGCCGCTAACGAGTACCAATCAGAATCTATCTAATATTATGTCTGTCTACTCTTTTTTTGTGAGCCTAGTTTTTTTATATAAAGTTGAGCATATATATTCGCTTAGTTTACTATACGATGGTTCTTGTGAATTTCGTAACATCCGTTCTACATTGGCGCCTAATGCAGATATTTTGTGCCAGTTTCGCTCTGACCTACTTGGTGTCGAACGATTTATCAATACTTTAACTGTTTAGTGTGGATGTTTGGAAATTTGCCGGGCGTTTCGCAATGATTTAGTAATTTGTGTCATACAATCTAAACGTATAAATATTATCTTGTTATAAATAACTATAAAATCATATGTATGTATATATATATATATATATATATATTTATAGTTATTTTGTAAATTAAACTGAACTGAACTGTTTAATTTATACTGCATAATTCGAGGTGATTTTTGCAAAAAGTCACACTAAATTTGTGGAGATAAATTTATATAAAATTTGGCGTTGATCTAATTTAATTCATTTAAAAGTATTTTTGTATTAATATTCAAATTTTTTTTTATATGTCAATTGACCATTAAATTATATTTGTGAAAAGTGTATCTGCACAAGGGTTATATGGGTGGGTCTAAATAGCGATCCTCCGTGCTGATTTTCCCGAGTTGGAATCCCCATGTGTAACTAACCTTGATAAAGTTTGATAAAAATGTTGTAAATAAGTTTTTTTTTTAAATTTTGTGTTTGTATATATTTAATCTGTATTACCTTTATGTCTTATTTTTAGATAATTTTATTATTATTTTTAATATATTATTTTAACTTAAATAAAAAAGTCTAAAATAAATAAAAATTGTAAATAGTGGAATGGAACAGGTAACGAACAATTATTATTTTTGAGTTTTTATACAATCTGCATTTACTTGTAAAGCTTAATTCTAATTGGTCTTGGTTCGTGGATTCGATACCCATTTGAACTGTACGTTTTCCGTTAGTTGTGTAATTATTGCGATGTCTTCAAATATTAGTGAGTGGACTCCTGTTTTTCTACGTATTAACAGATTGAGGATATGACGTAAGATTCTTAGTGTATCCTGCAGTACATTGTGCGTTGACTTCCGGTCAAATACAATCCGCCTATGTATTGTAAGACATTAAGAAATATAGTGTAATGGCTACGTGACGAAGAGTTTTTTGGATTTCTACTCTCCTGGTGCTTGAAGCTGAGAAGATTTAGATATTAAGTTATTTTAATATGAAAAACAATTTTTGTATCATTGTGTGTTATGGCTATGTTCACCGACGACTCCTAAATTGTAGGTATCACCTAACATAATATAAACGATAAACAAAATCAAATTATTTAATGTTTATTGAAATTAAAAATAATTAAAATTTTAAGTAACACTTAAATTTTAAGTAACATGAATGAGGCATAATTAATTTTGTATTATTTAGATTGCCTAAGGTGTCATCTAAGACTAAAGAGTAGTTGGTAAATAATATGTAAATTGTGAAGAAGTGAAACTTCTTCAAGTTGTCATTATTTTAAAAAAGAAGTTATTGTTAAGTATTTTAACGTTGCTAAAATCCATCGTCCATTCTTCGAGTCATCATCATCATCATTTCAGCTCATGTCCCACTGTTGGGCTCGAACCTCCCCCATAATGGGAGGGAAATTGACCTACTATACCACGCTGGTCAGACGTGTTGGTATAGGGTTTAGTTTCAAGGTTTCCTTCTCTTGCATAGATGTTATATGCGTTTTATATCCATTAGTCGTCTCTTACGATCACCCACGAGTAAGATAGGGGATGGTGAATTGTATTCTTACTTCATCACCACACGAAAATCCTTCCGATATATTATTATTCCAAGGATGAGATGGAAGGTACACCACTGATATAGAGCGAATAGTGAAACCGGTATAATGATATTACATACATACATATCATCACGCCATATCCCTTGCAGGGTAGGCAGAGAGGACAGAGTGCCAGAGAACTCTATCTTTGCATACTTCACTCGCTTCCTCAACATTCATAATTCTCTTCATACACGCTCGCCGGTTTCGGAGACTCTTGACTCCACCTTCCTTCAGTACATGACCGATCTGGTCTAGGTAGGTTAGTCTCGGTCTCCCTCGGTACCTACATCCTTCCACTTTCGCATTGTATATCTTCTTAACCAGACGTTCGTTCGGCATTCTTTCCACATGTCCGAACCATCGGAGCATTCCCTTTCGCATCTTTACACCAATACTCTCTTTCATACCTACTCGCTCTCTTACGTCGTCGTTACGAATGCGGTCGGTCAGCCTAACTCCACAGATTTTCCGCAGAGATCGCATTTCGACCGCATTAATTTTACTTTCATACTCTTTTCTGCATACCCAACTCTCGCTTCCATACAGTAATGTTGGGACAAGCACTGCGTTATGTATTGCTACACGTGCCTTCTGGCTGAGGTGGTGGCTGCTGAGAAGTTGCCCCAACGCTCCGTTCACTCTATTTCCCGCATTCACTCTTCGCTCTATATCAGTGGTATACCTTCCATCTCGGCTAAATCCACATCCAAGATATACAAATTCATCCACTTGCTCTAGTACATCATTACCTATTGTTACTCTTACATCTGTTCTGGTTTCATCTCTTTCATGATATGTATGTATGTATTATTATTCTAACGCCACGCCTTAGCGTAATTATTTGTGTTACCAAATTCGTAACAAGTTTTCCTCTCTTATGGGCGCCTAAAGAAGTTTCGCTTCATAAAAGTTTTCTGTATTAAATTAATATTAATATTAATTTTTAAGTTGTTAAATAAAAAATATCTATACTGATTCATATGTGTGAATAGAAATTGATTTATTTTTGCAACAGAATTTGAACCCACATGTATTATCATCCAACTGCTGTTTTGATTGGATAAATTATTATGCCCGTAGTTTTTCTTAAAATACGAAAAATTATAAATTAATAAAATTTTCTTTTATTTAATTGCCATATATGAATAGGCAAAAGAAAAAAGTCTATACAGCTAAACATTATCTTTTTAAGACTTATAAATAACAAGAGCGTCGCCAGCTGATGAAACAGTCTGCGAAGAAGTTGATATATAGAGAATGGAAAAGTTTGCATTTTAAATATAATTCTTGCATATGAAAGTTTTTTGGCCTCAATCTTTTTAGGACAACATTTTACGCAAAGCAATCCAGGATGTTATGGAGCTTGGTAATAGTAACCGAATCCGATATAAAAATTTCGAATCATTTCGGATAAGAGTATTAGAGACGTATGACAGGTTTTCTTTCAACCATCCGAACTGACAATCTAAACGTAAGCCGCCAAAGGATAATAATATGATAGTCATCACACTTACCATACTCTTAAGTCGTTACCTCGTAATTTCTTTTACGATGCACCCTCCGTGAGGATATTTTATATACGTCATCATCATCTCAGCTCATATATGTCCCACTATTTAGCCTAAACGTCCTTCATAATGGGAGGGAAATTGATCTACTATACCTTACTGGTTAGACGTGTTGGTATAGGGTTTTGTTTCGAGCTTCCTTCTCTTACATAGATGTTATGTACGTTTTATATCCTTTAGACGTCTCTATCGATCACTAAGAATAGAATTCACCTACGAATTGAGGACCTTGCAGCAAAAGGGGAGCAGATCCACATTTTAGACGTTTTTCTTTTTTTCACCTATATTTTGAATAAAAATTAGGGCTATCGTTTGATGCAAGAACGAGATAGATCCGGATAAACAAGCGCTCTGCCACCTTATTTTGTTTGGTGCAAAAAAGTGGCATAAATTCGTTATTTGTTTTAAACATTCGTTCATTTTTGTTTTTTTTATCGTTTAACCGTCCATGTGCTGATTAGTATTCTTGAAATAAAGACATACTTATATTTGTGTATTTTATTATCTACAATACAAAATAAGGTTATATTTTTCTTTAATTTTGGTGCATAACGGAGGCAGATCTAAACTTAAAAAAATCGTAGTTATTCTAAAACTTATTTATTTACCTTAAAATCTTTATTAAAATATGTAAATATGCATATTTTATAGGTATTATAAAATTTAACTATAAGACGCAAGTGTAACAATTGATTTTAAGACACGTTTTATTTGCATACCCAAATTTTTGGAAATTTGGAGCTGCCTCCTTTTTGCTGCAAGGTCCTCAATTGTATTCTTAGTAAGTCCCCGCAGGGATAATTTTTGTATTAATAGTTGTCATTTTCTCATCTTTAAATATTTCTTCAAGTGAGGCTTACCTCATTGAGTTGAGGAAAAAACTATCACAAGTAAGATATGTGGCGCTTTGATAATACTTTAAGACGATTTTTACATACTTGCGAGCATATTGTCAAATTACGATGCCTTTGAAAGAGTTTATTGAATATTTGTATGATCTTTCGTACAATTTTTTTTTATTTCTTATGGTGGCAAACGAGCAAACAGCACACCTGATGGTAAGTGTCACTATCACCCATGGACCTTCGCTATAACCGAGGCTATAGCTAGGCCGCTGCCTACCATTACAATCCCTAAAACCACCCAGTTGTGCTTCCGGCTCTCTCGCTCACCGAACGAAGCGCAATAGCACATTGCCGTTACTCAGACGTCGATCTTCTGCGAGAGTGTGATACCTACTACCCCGGACGGACCGGCCCGCAGCTGTAGATAGAGAACTGTCAACAGCGTGGTCCTGCCACAATTAATCTCGACGTTATTTACTTGATGAAAACCATTGCAGCATATTATATAGTTCTGCAACTTTTGCAAAATACTGAAAGGTAACAAGTAACGAGGCTTACCAATTCCGCCTACTATTTAGGTGTTAACCGCATTACGATTTTTCTTCTTTTTTTTGTATGGGCAATCTGCTACTAATGCGAGCATGTTGTTGCCAGTGAAGAGTTAAAATTTTCTTCATAAATTATTAGATTCTTCAAGTCTTTATAGTTTCTTCAAATTAATCATTGTCCGTCAGTAAGACTAATCGTCGCCGTCAACATGGTCACATTGTTAATGGTATTTTCTGGGAATTTTGTTGGAAAACGAAAACATTTGTAAAGCACGATAATATTGTACTAGCTTTCGCCCGCGACTTCGTCCACGCAGAAGTCATCTCTGACAGAGTTAAATAGTAAAAGCAATGCAAGGTGTTGAAAGTTTATCGCTAGGACGATGATCACAGCGTCAGAAACTGGAATGCGGTCGCCGCCTTCTGCGAGTTAGTTGTCTAACGGAATTAGGCAATAGGGTGGGTCCGAGAGAAAGTACTCTATTTTGACACGCTCTACCGTCGGTGCTTTGGGCGGCGCAAGCATGAGTACCTGTATTGCGGTTCACTGCATGAGGGCTTTGATTCGAGATGATACCCGGTTGCGGTGGCCCACCCGCACAACGTAGATGTACGTGTACGGCGCGCTATGGGGTCACGCGTCACCATGGAGGGATTGGGCGCGATGTGTCTATATACCATAGCCGGTCATTAAAGAAAAAGGTTGTGCAAAGTTCTATTCATTCTACAAATTATATTGCCATTAATATACTATTTACGGTATGACCATGGGACAAAAATATAATTAACGTCTGGTTAAGAAGATATACAATGTGAAAATGGAAGGATGTAGGTACCGGGGGAGATCGAGACTAACCTACCTAGACCAGATCGGTCATGTACTGAAGGAAGGTGGAGTCAAGAGTCTCCGAAACCGGCGAGCGTGTATGAAGAGAATTATGAATGTTGAGGAAGCGAGTGAAGTATGCAGAGATAGAGTTCTCTGGCATTCTGTTCTCTCTGCCTACCCTGCAAGGGATATGGCGTGATGATATGTGTGTATGTATGTACGGTATGACCATGGGATAAAAATATAATTATTGCCACTCTTTATTTGACTGTTTTGTTTCACCAGCAGAGTTGCGACCTCGTTAGATATGATTTATTATTTGAGTTATAGAGTGAACATTTTTGAAGCTAAACTTAACATGCATCTTAAACTATTAGGCAAGAACCTATTGCCGTCTACTATGTTTATCGTGTGAGCTCTCACGCCGGCACTGGTCGCCACGACGACATTGGTGCGGGGTTGATGGAGAGGGAGAGAGAAACACGTGTTTATTTATTTTTACCGAAGAATATTTATACGTAATTTGAAAAGAATCGATAATGAAATTTTCTCCCCATACACACTTTGCCACTTTGTTACATACACCCCTTTAGGGGCGGAATTCATAAAATCCTTTCATATTGAATCTCTAGGTCATAAAAAGAAACTTACGTCAAAATTTAATGTTTCTGGCTTTAATAGTTTCGGCTTGGCGGTAATGAGTCGTTCAACCCGCTTCTATGGCCTAACTTACACAACCAGAGGATGAAAATTGACAAATGCCTGATATTACCCTAGAATATTTGATTCGACTCGTAATTTGAAAAGAATCAATAAAGATTTTTTTCTCCCCATACAAATTTTGCCACTCGGTTCCTTCTTGGGGGTGTAATTTTTTATTTAATTTTATTAATTTTGTGCCACCGAAGACAAAGATCGGGTACCGGTGGCCTGCTCGCACGGCGAAGAGAGATGCTTGCAGGGTGGGTCCATGGGGTTGCGCGCCGCCTCTTGTCGCCTCGGACTAGAGGATTCGATCCCGGTCGATTTTTCTAATCCCGCGATTTCGGGATTATCTACAGTTAATCCCGGGATAGTCCCGGGATTGTATTGGTATTGGAAAATGGTAACAAAAAGTCAGTAAACATATCAAAATCAATTTTTGAGGACATAGAATATTTAAGTTTTAAATCTCCAAAAAGGCGGTTAAACAAAATTTGTACTTTTTTTATAAACTTTCTTCTTATGAAATAACCAAACTCATGCCTAGTTTTCTGTAAATAATTTATAAAACCAACAATAAATTTCAATAAATCAACTTCTTTCTACTTATGGTTATGGGTACTTATATTTTAAATTAAATTGATCAGAAACTTTATAGATTACTTATTTAAACCACGAAAACTAAATCATTAATGCATTTTTGCTTTTTAATTATTTGATTATCACCAATTAACAAAAAAAAATTCAGTACTTACACGAAGTGAAGCGGAAATTTCTACACACTTTACGCATAATCCGGTCGTTAAGAAAAACAAATGAAATTACTTACTAAGAATCAATTAATAGTATGTGTATTCTAAGTGAAATCAGTCGTGTAAACAAGGTGGCTGTTAAAATGTCAAATCAAGGTAACTGCGCTTCGTCTCACGCACATTTATTTTGACAAATTTAAAAAATGCATCAATCCCGAAAATCCCGGCATTCATTAAATTTCATCCCGAAATTTTCGAGACTAAAATATGACCGGGATCCCGGGATCCAATCCTCTACCCCGGACGGATTTGTCGGGGCGCGACCACATCCATGGTCCACCTTGCAAGGTATAAAAAAAACGGTGTAATTTTGTAAAATCCTTTCTTAGTATATATCTACGTCATAAAAAGAAACCACTGTCAAAATTTCAAGTTGCCAGCTTCAATAATATCGGCTTGGTGCTAATGAGACGTCCAACCCGCTTCGCAGACCTAATTTACACCCCCAGAAGGTAAAGATTGACAAATGCTGCAACATGTGTTTATTTATTTTTACTGAAGAATATTTTTACGTAATTTGAAAGGAATCGATAAAGATTTTTTTCTCCGAACATTTTTTAAATTGACATAACTTTTTTATTTATAAACCAATTGACATGAAATAAAGAATAAAAAATGTTAAGTGAAGCTTACCACAATATATTAGCGAACACCTCGTCTAAATCGAATAAGCCGTTTTTGAGATTAGCGTGCACAAACGCACAGATAAACAGACAAAAATTTTAACAATCATTGTTTTGGGTTTTATTTGTGTTGATAAAGGTCCCAGTAATATTTTTTCTCATATATCTTCCATGTACAGACAGCGATCTGTTACATTTTTATTATATGTATAGATATAGATTAACTATATCCCAGTTCATATCACATACATATAATACCATCTAAATTATTTAATATAACAGATTAAAACACTAACATATTGAATATAAGACCACCGTTAGACACTATCCGAGCATAACGAAGCAAATTTTACAAAATTATGACGTCATTCGTGACGTATTATTTCCATCTTGCTTACTGAAGGAATATTTAAATATCCTCAAATTATAATCTTATTATGATTAACGATGTTGAGCAAGGTTCAAGGCTATTCTCGAAACTTCCTTGGTTGAGTGTGAGTGGGAATTTCGAGGTTACGACTTAAAATACGAGGCTTAGTATTTCTCATTTACAATTCCATAAAAATCCAATATCCGTAACCTAAAATATACAAAACTGAAGCAATCCGAATTAAATCCCTAAAATCCTCGTATTCCGGAGGGCATTACAAACATATAATTAATGGACACAAATTACATCTAGGCTTGAAAATAGTCAAATATCTGGACTACGATAAGATTGTGAATATGTGGACTCAGTGTCACTGGAGAAAAACTGTTGTGGTCAAATGATCAGGAGCCACGACTAACATCACAGTAGCCTCGAGTCTGGTAGTTTAGGTTGCAAGTTTAAGTACAGAAGGCAGTTCTTAATACAGCACCTATTCTGTGGTATTATTTGTCTTTAGGACTAAGCACCGGACTGGTCTTGAGCCCAGGCAGAACAAGCTCTGCCTACATATGTAATTTTAAAAGATTTATTACACAGATAAAGGTGTAAATTTACATAAAGAATATGAAATAACAGTGCTTTTTATGTCTTACCAAATTTGGTCATAGTTTTAAGTTTTTTTATTTAAATAGCACACCTTTACGTTTAAAACTTCTAGGCTAGTATGCTAAAGCCACGATGGTCAGTTTGGGGACCCGCAAAGAGCTCGACTATGTGATGGGGTAATTTTGGCGCTTTATTTTCGGGATATCGAGCGAATAGGTAGGGGTTGCTTTCCATTTAGTTAACACAGAGGGACTCTGCGGTACATTGTGAAACACTGCCAAACACTGTGTAAAAGTTTAAATGAAACAGCTAGTGGTCTCAAAATAACACTAGAGTGCATCAATATCGCAAAATTCTGGGCGTCGTATACCTAAATGCAAGTTTCTTGACAAAATCTTGGCTCAATAATTTATGAACATATTTTTTTTACCCTTTCAATAAGTTAAAGAACTTTGACAATTTGTAGGCAAATAAATAATTGTTTTGTAATAATACTACTTTTGTTTAATAATAATTATTGGAACCAAGTATAATTTTAGAGTAAGTAATGTTCAATAAATTAAATATAAGCATTAAGTAGCCAAACCAAATATGTTTACTCTCAATACAAGTTTTATCGAAGCAATAATTAAATTAATAAAACAAAATTTCTAATATAATTGTTAGGGTTCACTTCAATAGTGCAACTATCATATTTACATTTGAACATTTTATTAAATTTTAATTAGCAGTAAGAGACAAGCTCAATTTAATAATCTCAAATAATACTACTAGAATATGCCGTAAATAAATTGGGAGGTTAAGTAATGATACTCAATTTAAGCAAAGTAGTACCTATATATTTAAAGTACTCTATGAAAGTAGGTAAGCATCTGTCAAACACCACTTTTTCGAGTATCGAACAGTGTACGGCTGTGTTCAACAGTGTCGTTGATGGAAAGCGCTTTATCAAACACTGCGTCACTTACGTATTAAATGGAAAGCACACAGGGTGACTCGCAAGTAGGCAATTAGAACAGATTCTAGAACTTTCTAGAATCGGTTCGAAAGGATGAAGGTAAGGGAATCGAACGAAAGTTCTAGAATCGGTTCTAATTGCCCACTTTAGACACTAGTCTATACTCGTGCACGTTTTAGGTGAAATAACCTAACCATAGTCTATCTAACAAAAAGAGGTTGCCAAATCTTAACGGTATTTACCCGCCAAAATGAAATCATCAGTCACGCGTCCGTTTTAATATTAACCGGCCGTTCCAATGAGGAACCTAATTTGACGAGGCAATCTTCTGTTTCAATTCGCATAGCTAAAATACGTCTATCCATCTCTTTCGCACACTGTATTTGCATATTTGAAGCATTTTTTTCGCGTTCACATTCTTATCAAACTGATCTAGGTCGTTCACCTTTGATCAACGGCTTACGAAATACGTTTTTATAACATTTTAAAGACTGCCATAATTTTTATACTGACCTGAGTCAATTGCAAATAAATGGCTATATAATTATTCCATTGTTAACATTATCCCGTGTAGTGACTATTTTTTTCTATAGGAATTGTAAAAATTGGCTGAACGGTCATCAGGAGATTAGTCCAGTATACTAAACTATTTCTATACAATTTTATATTAAAAAAATATATATATCGTTATCTTGCTCTATATTCCAATAACTGGGGGTTTAACGCCATATCTACTCTTCCTCCATTGTACATATTGTTAAAGATTTACTAATAGTTTTATGATCAGCCGCCTGACGGACGTCATTTCTAATTAATGTAATCCTTAATCAGACTGTATCAAATGGAATTGGTCCAGGTCTATGGAGAGTTAGTCGTCCTTTACGAACCCACCAGCAATGAAAGGGTTGGTAGTATTTGTAAATGCCACCAATGAACAAAATAATGCCCTCAGCTCATTTATATCTAACTAGGCTCAAGTATTTTCAGCAATAGCAGGGGAATTGTTCTACTATACCACGTTTCTTAAAAAGGTCGGTATAGTTTTTATATTCACACAGCAAATATAACACCAAAATATAAATAAGTATAAGACTATATCATTACGTGTTGAACAGAACTCATTCCGCGAATTTAAAGTTAATTTTGCCGGCGGCCATTTTGGCATTCAAAAACGGACATGCCAATATCAGAGCCCTCGGGAGCCGTCCTGTAATCTAAGCTTACCGCGAGACTGAGACAGATATACATATAGCTATCACTCTCTCGCTCGAGGGATAATTTTATATAACAACCAATTCGATAGACATTATGTTGAAACTTGAATAAATATATATTTAGCATTGAAACTTTTATAAAAAGTATAATGCTCTACTGTTGATTTACCGCGGAAGACAGCGTTATTATTTTTTTGTAGATTTATTGCCGTGTATTGACGGAGTAGGAATACAAATTCTATCCTAGGGGCCGTTCATAAATTACGTAAGGGATTTTGAAGAATGATTAGGCCTATCCCGCCCTATCGTAAGACATAATAAGATTGCAAGTTTGCAACTATACTTCCCCACTGCCCCTTAATAAAAAAATTAGTAAGAAAAGGTCCTATTGATCAAATATAACTCCGTTTATTCTGTATATATCTTTTATTACAATCTTCTTACTACATGTAAGTATCATTAAGTCACTGTAATAACATTCTTCTTATTAATCTATTGACCAAAATTAGTAATTTTCAATTTAATATCTTACGTCAGGTTCACTACACTCTCCCTGTCTATAGTTAGAAGTTACAATATTCAGTCAATAAGAACTCCAAAACGCCATTTTATAATTTATGAATGACCCCTAAATGATATAATACGGCAATATCATCACTGAGAAATCTAGCTGACATTATAATCATCCTTATGAGTTTTGATTTGAAGCATTTGAAGTAATAAACTATTTTTGTAGGGATTCTATTGTGTTTAATTTTTAATTGCCCGACATTTCTAATACTAAAGTGTTCATGGTCACGGGAGGACCTCGACAGTCCTCCATTGACCATGAACAGTGTGAAGTGCACGAAACGTCGTTAAATTAAACATCAAATACAAACGCGATAGAATATTTTAAAAATAGTTTTATTATCGTTATTATCTTATATACTCGTAAGTCCTGTTAGTTTCGAGCCTCGTACACAATAGGAGGAAAGATCCACCACGCGGGTCAAAGCAGTAGGTATAGCGTGTTATTTCGAGTTTTCCCTCTCCATCTTGTATAATTATTATACTCGTATGTCAGTCAACGATACAATCCTCTATTTTTTTTTGCGGTGTACTATGGACGCGTCTCGCCTCGCCAAATCGGTCCGGGGTGACGGAGAAGGCGGCGCGCGGCCCCATAGACCCACCATGAAAACACCTCTCTTCGCGGTGCGAGCGGGCCACCGGTACCCGATCTTTGTCTTCGGTGGCCAACGATACCACCCCTGGGGAAGATAGGGATGTGGGGTATTATATTCATATTCTGTCACATGTCAATGCTACATAAAACCCATTAATGCATCTGACCAGCGGGGTATATATTAGTATATTTCCCTCTTATTGTGTAAAGACTTGAGCCCAGCAGTGGGATATTTATGAGTGGATATGATGATGAACATAGATTGTTTTAATTCTTTCTATATCTCGAAAATCGTACTTATTTCTTGGATGATTTTTTTTTATAACTTATGGTGGCAAACGAGCAGACAGCACACCTGATGGTAAGTGTCACTGCCGCCCATGGACCTTTACAATACCAAGGGTATAGTTAGGCCGTTGACTACTAATACAAACCCCAAACCCATCCCAGTTGGGCTGACGGAAATTATACTAAAGACTTTTTTTTTAAAACTTGACAACGTGTATTCGAAATTTTGAGACGATGCTCTTAACACTGAGACTCACCTACCTAAACCAGATTAGTCACGTACTGAAGGAAGGTGGGGTCAAGAGTCTCCGAAACCGGCGAGCGTGTATGAAGAGAATTATGAATGTTGAGGCAGCGAGTGAAGTATGCAAGGATAGAGTTCTCTGGCACTCTGTTCTCTCTACCCTGCAAGGGATATGGCGTGATGACATGTATGTATGGTCTTCTCTTCCACGTAGCCCAAAGTAAAGTTCATCTCAATACAAGGATTATTTCCTTAGTGGAGGGTGTTCTGCGCCTGATGCCGCCCTAGCCCAGGCCGTCGGTGACTGGACCGGGGATTAGTCCGTCACCCGATGAGAGGCTAACCGCGTGAGGGCGACGCCCCGGCAGTTAGCTGGGGCATCGACGGGGAATGGTACCCGAAAGGGTAACCCGCCGGGCTGGCCACGGATGCCAAGGAAGCGGTACCAGTGGTCGGCCCTATGGGTAGGGAATGCCGCCCCCTTCGTCGCCCCGAACGGAACGGGCGGCGTGTGTATGACTATAGCCTAAACAAAAAAAGTGGAGAGTGTTGATTTTTAAAAAAGAAATCAGCATTCTATGTGGTGATAGTGTAAAAATACAATTCACCATTCTATTTCTAGCTTTTGGGTGCCGTAAAAAAACGACTAAGAGATATAATATGCAAATAAAATCTGCATAAGAGAAGATAAACTCTAAATAAAACCACTATACCAACCCATCTGGTAACCGTGATAAAGCAGGTCAATTTCCCTTCTATGACGTAGGAAGCTTGAACACAGTAGAGGAACAAACATCATTATTATCATTGTCGTACTCTTATCCCAATTACTTGAGGTCGATACAATATGCACTCTTCTTTTATGAATATGTACTATGGTACATATTGTAAAAGTTATTGGCAATAGTTTTATGACCGGCCGCCTGCCAGACGTCAATCCTCCTTGGGAATGTAATTGTTGACCAAACGGTATCAGATGGAGTTGGCCCAGGTTGTTATAAGGCTCTTAGTCGTCTTTTACGACATCCACGAGCAAAGTAAGGCTTGGTAGTATTCGTAGCCGCTGTCATACAGCTACACAGCAGATGAACAAGCATGACTTAAAATTATGATGATTTGTCACTCATAATCCTGTATCAACATAAGTGCTATTTTGAAGATATGCTCCTAAAATAACGAAGAATAGATTTATCAAGATAGTAACCAAGCAGGATTGCTCCTATCCTAATTATTTGGAGTCGAAGCAATATAATTCACCCACGAGCAATGTAAAAGTTGGTAGAACTACATAGAAACAAATTTATCAAAATGAATGTTTCAAATTAAAAAAATAAAAATGTTAAAGAAACGATCACGTGATTAATGGACGTCCCCTAACATCTATGCAAGAGAAGGAAAACTCGAAACAAAACCCTATGATGACCCTGACCAGTGTGGTATAGTAGGTCAATTTCCCTCCACTGAGGAGGCTGGAGCCTAATATTAGGACATGTATGAGCTGAGATGATGATGATGATGAGGTGAAGTAATAATATATACAAGGTCTACTAATGAATACATATAAATATATTTATTTGATTAATAATAAACTACACAGATTAAAGTAATTTTATATTTGAAATAAAATTATTTTTACGGAAAAATAGTTTTATTTAAAATGTGTAATACTCGCGTAAAAATCAGAAACCAATTTCATAGTTCATTTGACAGTTCGCGAATCTCATTCACGCATACATGTTATGCTAGGGCTGCACCTGTGTGTATCGTCACGAAGCTTCGTGCAATGAGACGATACACGCAGATGTGACCGCTCATTATCGGCTATCGTCGCAAACATTCGGGCGTCGTGTGCGTTATCGCTTCATTAGCGATAAGTCGAAGGGTTTTAGCGCGCTAATATATCGCGCTCTGTGGTCACACTAGCGTTTTTTATTTCGGCGGAAATATTCGATGTGTTTAGACGCGTTCGAGGATCTCCAGTTAATCAATAAATATGGAGTGGAGCGATGAAATGGTGTTAGAATTTTTACACCATAATGAAACTGAACCCATAAAGAGATCCAAAACAACCATTATGTAATTATTAGCATAATATAACTATAAAAGTAAAACAATTAGTCATCCATAGTTAATCGCAAGAAAATGATTTCGGCCATCTTTAATTATTGCACGATACTTTGTATAAAATACCGAAGTCGCTAATGTGACCACAGTTTTATCGCGATAACTTTCTAGTGTACAAAACGTACGAAGCTTCGCCACACATTACTTCGGGACGATACACGCAGGTGCGGTCCTATCATGAAGGGGGCTGGGTGTGCCCTTAGTTTTACAGAGGTCTATGTATGGCATATACAATTTACCATCAAGTGGTTGCCTGCCCGTTTGTCATTAAAGCAATTATAAGTAAAATATATGACTAAAATAAACCGATTTTATTGAAAATAGAAATAAAATTGATTTAGATAATGTACTCCGTATTTGAAATTTGTTGTAATGCACAGCGTTGTATAAGGCCAAGCCCTTTAATTCTTTCAGAACAAAAAAGTAAACCGCCATTTTGAAGTATCGGCCTTCTCTCTTGAATTTATTATAATGCTGAATATATAAAATTGTATTGTAACAGAGTTAAATTTTTGTACAAAATATCAGATCGATTTGTCAACAGGAAGGGGGTACAATTTCAATTACTAAATTTGACCCAGATAAATAAAAAAGAACGGGTCAAGGTGAATGAAATCGTTTAAACAAAACCGCTCTGTGTATAAATTTATATTGATAGAGTATGTATTTCATTTTGTTTTTCCCCCGCGACAGTTTCAACCAATTCTCATTTTGTGGAATCCCTTACAAATTGTTACCTACTTATTATTCTAGACTTGTCATTTAGGACGCTGGGTCTGAATAATAACGTTCGTATATATTGCTTATATAGTTGAAGAATTTGAATTAATTAATTTTAGAAACTGCCGTACCTATTTTCTTTATAAGAATACTAGCATTTACCCGCGGCTTCGCTCGCATTGAAGCCCTTAAATAAATGTCAAAGATAATAACTATCATGCCTGCTAAAATATTTTCTTTTATCCTCCGTAATTTTTTTTAATATTAAGTATCCTATGTCCTTTCTAATGCCTCGAAGGCTATGTGTACAAAGTATCATGATAATCGGTTAAGTAGTTCGTGAAAGCGTAACAAACAAATTTAAATTCACATTTATAATATTAGTAGGGACGACCGTGCTGTCTGTTGGCGATACAATATTTACATCGTATTATTACCTACAACGTTATGACAACATTTCACAGAGTTCAATTTTAAATAGTTTAATAGTGTAGGGATTTTTCCGGAACTCACGGGTGCAAAAGGAGGTGGTGAATTCTTACTCAGTCATCACACGGAGAAACAGTAAAAGGGGCCCTTGGATATTTTAAAATTATATTATTTTATCCTTAACCTATTTGTATGAGAAAAGTTATTTACTATAAATCAACATCGCGGTACGTTTTTATTTCAAGTTTTCCTTCTCTTACAGTCATGAGTCAGTCACTGAATTATTTGTGATGTTTATGGGAGTATTAGGTACACATTTGAAATAAGCAATTTTTACGGAGCCTATTGCGTTTGTATTTGATTTTTAATTGCCCAACGTTTCGAATACTTTACAGCATTCATAGTCACGGGAGGGCTAAGTTGTCTGACGTCCAACAAGTCATGGTTATCACTTTTATTGTTGGGCACAAGACACCTTCGTCCTCCCGTGACCTTTACCTTAGTCTTGTCGTGACCTTGAACGCTGTAAAGTGTTCGAAACGTCGGCAAATTAAAAATCCAAATTTTGTATTTGATTTTTAATTTTTGCAATAGAATTTATAACAGTTATAGTTGTTTTATTTTATTTTATCTGATTGTTTAGTCTCTATATCAGCGATGGGCAACCTTTTGGCAGGCAAAGGTGGGGAAATAAACTAAATGCGGGCCACACTAGTAATATTAACACTAGAATATACCGTATATGGTCGATCGCGGTGCGTTCATGCATTTATTTTGATATTTATAACTTATTTACAAAACATTCATGGGCCGCAAAGGAGACGTTCGCGGGCTGCCTGTTGCCCACATGCGCTCTATATGATAAACGTGGTAAAAGATCATAATATTTCGCATTATCCTCCATTACTTTAGCGATGAATTTGATAATAGCAGGCTAATATAGAGTCCCATGACATCACTACCGTCCCGTTCGGTTTCCTTTTAGTGGGTCGAGGTCAATATAATCATGATTTTTTTTTGGAAAAATTTCAGGTTTTTGTGTAAGGAAAACTTTTTGAGAAAGAAGCTTACGCGATTGTTAAGTCATTGCGCTCATACGTTACACACTTTTAAACAGTCATAGAGTTCTAAATTCTTACTTGACTTCAATATCATAAGAGTTGTTTGCTCCTTCGCTCGTTGTTTAAAATGCTAAAAAATAAGATCACGTAATTAATGGACGTCCCCTAACATCCAATGTTGGCACCATTATGCTCTAACCTTGTTGATAAAACAATATTCTATTAATCTATACATTTAATTGTCTGTGTGGTTATTGTTACAATGAACTGTCCCCTCTTTGACCCATGGGTGTCGTTAAAAACGACTAAGAAATATATGCAAGTAACGTGGATGCAAGCGAAGGAATACTCGATATAAATTCCTATTCCAACACGTTGAACCAGCTTGAAATAATAGATTAATTTCTCTCTCATTGTGGAGGAGCTAAGTTTATTATCTTGGACCTAAAATATATTTCAACCGAAATGATCTTATCATCATCATCTCAGCTCATATATGTCGCACTGTTGAGCTCGAGCCTCCTCCATAATGGAAGGTAAATTGACCTACTACACCACGCTGGTCAGACGTGTTGCTATAGGGTTTTGTTTCGAGTTTTCCTTCTCTTGCATAGATGTTATATGCCTTTTATATCCCTTAGTCGTCTCGTACGATCACCCACGGGTAAGATAGGGTGTGGTGAATTGTATTCTTACTCAGTCACCACATGGAAAAAGTTCTTATAACATATTTCTTTATAGTATTTCTCTATTTGTATGACTTAATAAAAACTTGGGACGCCCATTTAATCATTATTAAAATAGCATTAGTGAAACGAAGCGAAATATTGTGTAATATGTTTTAACATAATTTCGCTTCTAATATATATTCCTTGTCGTTATTACTATGATAATTACAAATCGCCATTTTGGAACGTTCGCCATATTGGATTTAGAATAACGTTACCACGTTATTGTTTCGCATTTCACCGCCTTTCTTTTCTATTTCCTATTAGTTACTATGAACATTAAAAGTCGCTTCCATAAGGCCATATTGGAAAAATTACGTTATTATAGAATAATAAATATGGCGGTATATAAATTTAAAAATGGCGGCAATAATAAATAAAAGAAATGGCTGTAGTATAAAATACAAAAGCAACATTTAAATAAGCGTGAGTCATCATGTGAACCAAAAGTATGTGCCAATTTTCAACTCGATAGTTTCAGTGGAAATGGAATGAAATATTAATTAAGAATTCCAGGAAAAAAATAACAAGTGAAGTTAAATGAAAACTTTTAATTTTTATTTATTCGTTCTTTTTCTAATCTGAACCTCATTAATAATTATTATTTGTTTTTTAATTGGTTCTTCTATGTTGTGTGTTCTTCGCTTCTTCGTTCGTTCGTTCGTTCTTCTATGGGTGTTGTTTAATTTTTGAAAGTATTAATATGTGGAAGACCGAGCTTAGCTTGGTAATTTTTTTCTTTAGTAAATTGGGCTTTTTGGAAAACATTTAGATATTAAAAAAAATAATTAATGAAATAAAAGAAAATGTATGAAAATTAAAGAAACACAAAAATAATAAAAAAGGGCAAGCTAAGGATCGAATTGGAACTGTCGGGATTGGACTGCTCGATTTACGAACTAGGCTACGTCTATTCTCAATTTCAACGACCAAATTTGTGGTAAAATTCTAATAGGTTTTAGATGTTTTTTTAGCTGAAAACACTGACAAAATGCTATTGTTTATAAATGAAACCTGATCTAAAGTTATAAATGTAATGCTAGATTTATTTATCACCCCCGAAACCTCATGCATACTAAATTTCATGGAAATCACTGGTGCAGTTGCTGAGATTTTGAAAATATGATAATATAGAAATATGGAAGAAGAAACTATGCTCCTTTTCATCCCTTTAGAGATTGAATTTCATAATTCATTTCCTATTGAGTTCATCACAAAAAAAAACAACTGTTAAACATTTTATGTTTCCAGTTTTAGTAATATCGGCTCGGAGATGATGAGTCAGCCAACCAGCTACTATGTATATAGATCTGCAGTGGTAGGACTACACTGTTGACAGTTTTCTGTCTAACCAAACAAACAACCGCGGACCGGTCCATCCGGTGTAGTACCACATGAGTAAATAAACGTACAGAGACAAAGCTTCAAACAACCGCGCCACGGTAGGTACATCACTACAAATATGCGCGTGTGTGCGTGAGCACTGTCGGCTCGTCACGTACGGAACGAAACCTGTTTAGGCTGGTTCGGTCAGTGCTCAAACAAAGGGCTCACTCACCGCTCGCTGTGCATCGCGTTGTGCGTGTTTGTTTAAATTTGAAATTTGAATTAATTAGAAAGAGTGTAAATATGGTTTATTGTACTGTGTGCATGAACAACAATCGAACAACATATAAAAACATATCTTTTTTTGAAAATGACATTGTATGTTAATAGATCTGAACAACCTATAAATATGGGGAAAGACTCTTTTTTCAGCCATTACAAAGGCTTTAGCGAAAGCAGTATACAATTGTATTTTTAATAATACCTCCTGACAACTTCATCGCATTTGTTGAATTGCTTGAGAAGAAATTTCGAGAGTATTTCGATCTAGTAATAAATATTGTTAATATTGGTAGTGATATACTAAAACGTATACAAGATTGTAAATTTGATATGCCATGCGAGTGCTTACCCATTGAATATTTAAAAAAACTTTATATTAGATTTAGAATTTATCATTCGATTAAGAGATATAACAAATTATTAAAAATCAAAAATTACAACCAAACCTATTTAGAGTAAGCAATTTGTAAAAAAATATCCATACATAAAAAAGCTGACAAACGTTTTGTGTATTTATTTCCATCCTCATGTGCCAACCCTATCAGAATAGGTAACAATTTTGCTCGCTCCTTAGAAGCTTGGTCTCTGTATGTTTATTTACTCATGTGGTAGTACCACACTCCCGCAGAAAACCGACTTCTGAGCAGTAGCAATGTGCTGTTGCGCTTCGTTCGCATTAACAAATTTGACTATACCCGCGTATTTCACGTTCTCATACTAAAACGGGAATAAAATATAGCCTATGTCACACGCTGATTACCTAGCTTTGCATTGGTGAAAGATTTTTAAATCGGATTAGTCGTTTAGGTGTTAAGCGTAACAAATTAACAAACAGATTCGCATTTATATATTAATATAATTTTATATGTTATTGTCCGCGGAGGTAGGATTGGAATCATCATTATCATCTCAGCTCATATATGTCCCATTGCTGGGCTCTAGCCTCCTCTATTATGAAAGGGAAATTTACCTACCATGCTGGTCAGACATGTTAGTATAGGGCTTTGTTTCGAGCTATCCTTTTCTTACATAGATGTTATATGCCTTTTATATCCCTTACTCGTTTTTAGAAATCACTCACGGATAAGATAGGGGGTGGTGAATTGTATTCTTAGTCCGTCACCACATGGAAAAGGAATGGAAATTAAAATCTAATTTACATTTTTTTTTGTATTTAGCATTGTAGAAAAAAGGGGTTTCATGAAGAAAATATTTAATAAATAAGGGTGTTTTGGAACTCCGTAACCGTATTGGATATCATGATCGTATATCCCATTGTTGGGCTCGAGCTTCTTCGATAATAAAACGGCAAATGACCTACTTATACCACGCTTGTCAGACGTGTTGGTGTAAGGTTTTGTCTCTTACGATCACCCACGGGTAAGATGGTGGTGAATTGTATTCTTTTCCATTACAACAGATAATATTAGTTATCCGAAACCGTTATAGAAGTTTCGGATAGGGTTGATGTATATATGAGACATTTTACAGCAGGTTTTCTTACGACCACCCGAACTGACAACCTAAACGTACACTTCTGTAAAGGGGAGTGGTACAATAATAACCACACTTAGTAGCTATACAAGAATTGCTTGTTTAAAGATATTAGATTAAATAAACTGGTTGACAGACGCGACAACATCAAGCCGATACAACTAAAACTAGATTTAAATTTGATACATTAAAATTTGCTAGTACTATCTTAAAATCTTATAGAATAATCTTATAAGATATAAATGTCTATAATAACAATGACATATTGGACGTAAGACACCACATAGTCCTCCCGTGACCATGATCACTGTAAACTGTAAAGTGTTCGAAACGTCGGGAAATTAAAAATCAAATACAAACGCGATAGAATCTGTAAAAATAGTTTTTAGTACTATATATGTACTTATTCTTTTTATAACGAAGTCAATAAGAAGGGATTTACGATATTCAACTCCAAAGTGCATGTAATGTTATAGTTTTTTTATGGTTAGAATAAAATAATGAAGATGATGGATAAAGATCTAACACCATCATTATCCTACTTTTATCCCAATTACTTGGAGTTGACACAATATATACCTTTTTTTTTTTTTTGTGTGTCTTAGTTGTTAGCATCAGATGGCTATGACTTTACCCGGACTGTGGGTGAGCGCTGAGGACTCTCAACCCGTACAATATATACTCCTCTTCCAGCGTATATATTGCAAATACAGTAGAACGCCGATTATCCGAACGCCGATTAACCGAATCGCCAATTATCCGAATCGGTCCTAAGCGTAATATTAAAACTCAGTAATTTTTCAACGCTACAATGGTACATATTAACTCGTTCACGCTTCAACGTCGAGGCAACTTACTCTGATCGAGATGTTCAAGAGAGCGTTATAGTAGAACTGTGTTTGTTAAATCCTTACTAATATTATAAATGCGAAAGTAACTCTGTCTGTCTGTCTGTCGCACTTTCAGGTCAAAACTACTGAACCGATTTAAATAAAATTTGGGACACAGATAGCCCAGAGCCTGACGAAGGACATAGGCTACCCTTAATGTGAAAAAAAGGGTTATATAGTGGATGAAAAGTTGTACGGAAGTAATTTTTAAAGCCAGAAGCTTGAAACTTGTTTTTAAGCTGTTGATTAGATATGACATTAAAATTTCCTAGATTAACATATAGGATACTTTTATTCCGGTATCTTGGTATAATAGTTCAACTTTAGAAAAGTAACTTTTAAAGCGGGCGAAGCCGGGGGCAGAAGCTAGTATATAATATAGTTTATTATTCTATGGGTGACAGTTCGTTTTTATTTATTACCAGTCTATGTCCGACTATCCAAATTTTTGATTATCCGAATCGACTCCAGTCCCAATTACTTCGGATAATCGGCGTTCTACTGTAGCTATAAGTAATATTTTATGACCGGCCGCCTGTCTATCGTCAACCCTCCTTAGGTATATAATTGACCACAGAGCATCAGTTGAAGTTAGCCCCAGTCGATTGGTTTCGAAGGGCATCACACTGGAGCTATTTCTTACTTAACATGTACCATTATTTTTTTTATATAAAAAAAAATTTCAAAGATATAACAATAATAGACAAACTCGCTGAGTTTCTCTGCCGGATGTTCTCAGTAGTGGTCTAGTTCCGATCCGGTGGTAGTTTATTAAATTAAAATGTTAATACAGACAATATGTAAGTGCCCTCGCAGGGTTTATACTAGAATTTGATGTAAAGCTTTTAATTGTCATTCACGACATCCAAGAGCAAAGTAAAGGTTTATAGTATTCGTAGCAGCTACGACACAGGAAGAAAAATAAATCATTGTCTTAAATTAAGCACAAATATTCTTTATTAAAAATAAAATAAACATGTTTTTCAGCATTTGACAGTATTCATTCACTAAGATTGTTTAAAACAGGGTATTAAACTTTGCGGCGATTCGTTTATTACATTCCTTATTTAAAAATTAGCACAAGTACTAGAAAACCTTTCAATATATATATATATATATATATATATAAAATAATAAGGAATACTTTCATAATCAAGCCACTCAGAAACTCAACCCCAAAAGGGGTGAATTGTAGTAGCAAAGTTTGTACAAAAGTGTGTAGGAACAAGAATTTTTCATCGTCTTCAAATCAAGCACAAGCATTCGTCATAAACAGCGACTAGGTTCATCTTTGTAAAAATGCTAGTGTATTTGATTAATTGCACATATGTATCAATGCAATTGCCATTTTCAATAAACATAAATATACTTAGTACATATCAGAAATACATCGAAGATTATATTGTGAATTCAACGAAGCTCCCAGACGTCCTAGTTAACATCCTCGGTACTTGCATACGATCAATACTTAGGGAGGGGGGGTAGACGCATGCGCGCCGACCCATGGCCCCATTCCATGTAAAACCCCCCCTCCACTAACCACGCCTAGTTACTGCGTAATTTCGACATAATACAACTTACTTTATGTTTAAACTATAGTATTTTTCTGATAAAATTCATATTTTTTAATTTATGATTAGTAAGAATATTCATCACCTTTTCTTGCCCGTGGGTGATCGTAAAAAAGACTAAGGGATATAATATGCCTACAACATTTATATAAGAAAAGGTATCTTTAAATAAAACCCTATATACAACCAGTTTGACATTGGTGTAGGTTGTCGTAGACGGGCTCTGTATAAAAATATTTTGATGGCCCAAAGGAAGAGTGTAAAGTTTTTTTTACAAAAGAAACAATAAAATTCTCGATTGAAATCAAAATAATTAATTATTTATATTACTTAATGCTTCTAAGAGCTAAGTTAGATAAACATTCAAATTAAAGATACACATTTCTCGCCTTTTTGTCAGCAAACATCAAATCATTGATTGTTAAAAACGATATCAATTTTCGTAGATTTTATGCCTCTATGGACAGTAATAACAATTCTGATAGCCATTCCTGTCCTATTTTGTCGCCTCTTGCAGCCTGAGGCTTACGTATTATTGATATAGCCCATACGGCGGTAGCTATACACTTTTTTTTTCTTTTTTGCTGTGGACTATGGATGCATCTCGCCCCGCCAAATCGGTCCGGGGTGATCGTAGAGGCGGCGCGTGACCCCATAGACCCACCATGCAAACTCCTCTCTTCGCCGGTACCCGATCTTTGTGTTCGGTGGCACGGTAGCTATACCCCTACCGTCTAACCAGCGTAAGTACAGTAGGTTAATTTCCCTAGTATTGTGTGAATGGACCGAAGCCTTACAGTGGGACGTATATGAGTCAAAATTATTATGATAATGATGATTCTGAAAATGTATAAGACTTGATCAGAATATCCTTTATGCATTTTCAATAAGAAAAATTTATTAGCAATGAAATTTGAATGATCTATATATAGATATGACAGCATCTTGCTCTTATTTCAATCACTTTTGGTCAACGCAACATGTACTTGTACTATCGTATACACTACCGTCCAAAAGTTTGGAAGCACACCTGTTTTCAAACAAAATAAATAAATGCCGACTAATAGCGGTAAAAATTAGCAATAATCTTAAGTTTTACAACCTTTTACGACTGTCTACACAAACACAAAAGGATTATTATCCTACATTCATCAAGTTTTATGGAATTCCTTAATGTTGACGAAACACGTGTTTTATGACTTAATCCGTCGGCTACTTTATCCTATGCAATGGTGTAGTTTTATTGATAATGTTTGCTGGTTTTAACTTTTTTAGACCTTATTCAGTCGCACTTGAGCATTGGCACGTGAAAGTTGTGATATTAACATTGTCTGTATTCGAAAGATATCGGCTACTACTTTGACCGTATTTTTTCTTCTGAAAATGGCAAAACGCAAGCAAATTACGCTTGAACAGCGAAGCGCTATTTGCACTCTACGCGAGGAAGGATACAGTGAACGTCAAATCGCAGAAAGGCTCGGAATTTCTTGTAAAGGTGTCCACTATACCCTTGCTAGAAAACAAGAAACGGGGAAAAATGAAGATAGAAAGAGATATGGTAGGCCCAAATCCACAACAAATCAAGAGGACAACTTCATTAGAGTTCTTTCTAAACGGAATCGACGCTTAACTGCACCACAGATCACTGCAGCTCTGAATGATACGCGAGAAACACCCATTTCAACAACTACTGTTAAAAGACGCTTACTGTCTGCGGGATTAAGAGGATGTGTTGCTGCTAAAAAACCCAAACTAACAAATCGACATAAGAAAAATAGACTAGAATGGGCAAAAGCGCATAAAAACTGGACTATAGAACAATGGGAAAATGTCCTTTGGAGTGACGAATCAAAATTTCAGATTTTCGGATCCAATAGACGTGTCTTTGTACGCCGGTCAAAAGAAGAGAGGGCTTCAGAGGCATGTACAGTGCCTACCATCAAACATGGTGGTGGTAATGTCATGGTTTGGGGGTGTTTTGGCAACAGTAAACCCGGCAATCTTGTGAGGATAACCGGAAAATTAAACAAGGAAGGCTATTTAAAAATTCTCCAAGATTCTGCCATACCCAGTGGACTAAGTCTCATTGGTTCTGGATTCATTTTTCAACAGGATAATGATCCTAAGCATTCGTCTAAATTGTGCCAGAACTTTTTAAACAAGAAAAAAGCTGAAAACATTTTAAACATCAAGGTAAAATCGAATAAAACCAAACTAAGTCATTTAAATTTAAATGTATTGATAAAAAAATAAAGAACAAACAGAAACTAACTTAAACAAAATAAAAAAATAATATACAATGGTAAATTAGATTAAATTTTAGCTTCATCAAAGTGTCCACCTTTCTCCTTTATAATCTTCTCACATATTCTGGGCATTCTATTAATCAATTTTTTAAAATAATCTTTATCTAATTTGTTCCATTCGTTCTCTAATAGCTGCCACAAATGTTCTGAGCTCGTAGGACAACGACTTTTCACCCTCCTGTCAAGTTCATCCCAAACAAGTTCAATGGGAGAAAGATCAGGGGATTGAGATGGCCATTGCATGATGTTTAAAATGTTTTCAGCTTTTTTCTTGTTTAAAAAGTTCTGGCACAATTTAGACGAATGCTTAGGATCATTATCCTGTTGAAAAATGAATCCAGAACCAATGAGACTTAGTCCACTGGGTATGGCAGAATCTTGGAGAATTTTTAAATAGCCTTCCTTGTTTAATTTTCCGGTTATCCTCACAAGATTGCCGGGTTTACTGTTGCCAAAACACCCCCAAACCATGACATTACCACCACCATGTTTGATGGTAGGCACTGTACATGCCTCTGAAGCCCTCTCTTCTTTTGACCGGCGTACAAAGACACGTCTATTGGATCCGAAAATCTGAAATTTTGATTCGTCACTCCAAAGGACATTTTCCCATTGTTCTATAGTCCAGTTTTTATGCGCTTTTGCCCATTCTAGTCTATTTTTCTTATGTCGATTTGTTAGTTTGGGTTTTTTAGCAGCAACACATCCTCTTAATCCCGCAGACAGTAAGCGTCTTTTAACAGTAGTTGTTGAAATGGGTGTTTCTCGCGTATCATTCAGAGCTGCAGTGATCTGTGGTGCAGTTAAGCGTCGATTCCGTTTAGAAAGAACTCTAATGAAGTTGTCCTCTTGATTTGTTGTGGATTTGGGCCTACCAGATCTCTTTCTATCTTCATTTTTCCCCGTTTCTTGTTTTCTAGCAAGGGTATAGTGGACACCTTTACAAGAAATTCCGAGCCTTTCTGCGATTTGACGTTCACTGTATCCTTCCTCGCGTAGAGTGCAAATAGCGCTTCGCTGTTCAAGCGTGATTTGCTTGCGTTTTGCCATTTTCAGAAGAAAAAATACGGTCAAAGTAGTAGCCGATATCTTTCGAATACAGACAATGTTAATATCACAACTTTCACGTGCCAATGCTCAAGTGCGACTGAATAAGGTCTAAAAAAGTTAAAACCAGCAAACATTATCAATAAAACTACACCATTGCATAGGATAAAGTAGCCGACGGATTAAGTCATAAAACACGTGTTTCGTCAATATTAAGGAATTCCATAAAACTTGATGAATGTAGGATAATAATCCTTTTGTGTTTGTGTAGACAGTCGTAAAAGGTTGTAAAACTTAAGATTATTGCTAATTTTTACCGCTATTAGTCGGCATTTATTTGTTTTGTTTGAAAACAGGTGTGCTTCCAAACTTTTGGACGGTAGTGTATATCGCAAAAAAAAAGTTATCACTGTCGCCTGCCTGACGTCTACCCTCCTTGAGAATTGTTGATCAGACTTCCTCCTTGGGAATGTAATTGTTGACCAAACGGTATCAGATGGAGTCGGCCCAGGTCGTTATAAGGCTCTTAGTCGTCTTTTACGATATCCACGAGCAAAGCAAGGGTTGGTAGTATTCATAGCCGCTACCATACAGCTTGGAAATTAAAAGACCTTTGCATAATATATCAATTAATACATCGGCCTATTCATTAGTATATCGAGATCCACGCTTAATTAAAAGAACTTAAAAGAAAGTATGTAAAAGGAAAAGTATAATGACACACGGCAATTCTTGGTAGGAGAGTTCAAAATTGCTCTTGTTATGTGAACCTATCGCAGGATTGTGATGTCCCCGTCAAGAAAGTAAGGGATAATGGTTTTTGTTGTTTACGCGAGTATTACACATCCCTATCCCTACTAATATATAAATGTGAATGTAAGTTTGTTTGTTACGCTTTCACGCTAAAACTACTCAACCGATCATCATGAAACATTGTACACATATTCTTGGAGGTATTAAAAGTAACATAGGATACTTTTTATTAAAATAAATCTAAATTTTTATATGAAAAATAAAAAAATTGTTTGTCAAAAAATCTCAAAATCTAGCTTCTTCAACGCCATCTAGCAGTCCAGTAATGAAGTTCTAACCCTGAGTATTGTAATACCGTTGCACTGTATTACCGACGGTCAAAAATAAAAATAGGGGATCAAACACTTTAGGAAAGTAACCTTTTACGCGGGCGAAGCCGCGGGCATAAGCTAGTTTAAAATAAAACTACTTTTATTATATAAATTTCTGTAATACATAAACGATGACTTTTTGGACATAAACACCTTAGTCCGTGACCATGATCACTGTAAAGTGTTCGAAACATCAGAAAATTAAAAATCAAATACAAACGCGATAGAATCCGTAAAAGTAGTTTTATTATAAAAGTAAGGGATCCTAAAACATTGTATTCTTATCTTTTTGTCAGTCGCTTTTTCGTTATTTACTATAAATGTTATAATTAATATTACAAAGAGTTTGTTTTTTCCTTTGATGCGCTTTGACGCTTAAACTACTAAACCGATGTTAAGAATTCTTTCACCATTGCAAAACTACGTTATCAGAGAGTAAAATATGTCATATTTTTTCCCTGTATTAACACAGGATAGGAAACTATGCGGATAAAACGGAAGGATTTTGTTTTTATAAAATATATATACAACATAAAATAATCATTAAAATGATGTGCTATTTTTGTTAAAGCAATCGCTGAATAGGTCATCAATGCCAAGTCCTCATAGTCTGCTCAAAAGACTAGTGGGCAAGTCGAAACAGTTATAAGGCGTCCACATGCCTACCTCCTGTCAACTTGGAAGGTCGGATGCCAGCTTGAAAAATGCGATTTAAATAAAGTTAATCCAAAAATTGAGATTTGCTTCAACAACTAAATAGTTTGATAGTGTAGTTTCTGGCGTAATGAGCGTAGTTCATGTTAGATATACGGACCTTGTAGCAAATTGAGAAAATTTCCGTGTATTAAGGCGTTTCTGACATACATGCAATCAATTTTAAGTTTGCCTGTATCCATGGTGCTGTACTGCCTGCGCTTATCGTAGCTGTATATCCTCTTATTGAGTTATTAGTCAATTCTTCTTCATGTCTACCGCTCTGCGTAGGAGGGCAGTGGCATTTTAAAATGCCACCTATTTTTCTTTTCTAATTAATTTTGTTGTGGGTCCCAAGATAATTAAAACAGTTTCCTGTGACTTTCTGATGATTAAACGTCGGTGTCATTAATGAAGACAATGGTCTTCTATAAGGCAAGACTCAAAATGTTGAATCTTGGCTTACCTATAGAATTTATGGATACGGGAAAAAAAATTAAAGACTTAATAATAATAATTTTTAGACGCCTTTTATTTGTTTGGTTTTGAATATCTTTAAATATATTAGTCTGATTTTTCTCTGATTTTTTTTACACTTATTGTTTTAAATCGAATAAATAAAATAAGGATTGACTATGATGATTTTTTATTATTACAGCTCTTATACATCCCACTTGGGGAGTCGAGAGTCCTCCGAAATAAGAGGGAAATTGACCTACTATACCACGCTAGTTAGACGATTTGGTTGATTTTATCTCGATTTATTTCTCTTTTATAAATGTTATATGTATATTATATCCACGGAGCAAATACAAAGAGGAGCTGTTGTAATGAATATTTTCTATGAAGCAATGCGTGTCATTTACAGGGGATGAAGGGGACGCTGCTAATGGAGAAAGTGAGACAAGTAATAGTACTTGTCTCACTCCCTCCTTATGTCCATCTACCGGCTATTAGCACAACTACTAATTTCGTATATTGTATGCAGTTGAGCTATCTTGCATTAGATGTCAGTAAGTGTATGGTGTAACAGGGACGTACTCAGAATTTACCTATATCAAGGAGTGCTAATTTTTTTTTATTTCAAAGATACAAACAAATCTTATTAGCTGTTTGCTCTATTCAAATACAATTGTTTATAATCAAATAATTCTGCATAGCGAATAGCTGTATGACTACTGTTTTTAACCGAAAATTTCTTTATAAGGCTTGTCAGCATTGTTCATAATGTTAATATTTTATGAAAAATCCATCTTTTCTTTACTGTCATTCTGATAAACTCAGAAGTTTAGAAACCTTTTTTTCTTCACATTTGTGTCCTTTCCATACGACCAAATAATACAATTATTTGTTTGGGTTTCTAACAAATTATCGAATGAAAGTAGTTGGACTTTTAGTAAATATGTTAGTTACACGGTATTATTTCCTTCCTTTTTGTCTTTTCCATATAAAAAAAGAATCAAACCACTCTATTAAAATAAGGCTTTATACAATTGATAATGCAACAATGGTGTCAATGAACAATACATGTAAAAGAGTATTTCAAGCGAGCAGACCAGCCCCCGCTGGTAGCAACCGTTTGATTGACGCACGGGCCATCTAAAACTTAGCCATTCCAAAGGTAACTTGAAGACCTTCGACGCCACCACCATTTTGAGTATTTTTGTGACGTGCTCAACCTCGTTAATCTTATCAAGAAATTGCATCGAGTGCAATTACATTATTAATAAATAAAGGAGAAAGGGTGACATTGGTTCCAATAATAAAAATGAAATACTCTTTTGCATCATATATTTCTTGAGCTATACCTAGTCTTGCCCTAAATACTGTAACAAAGAAAAACCTTTTTCTATTGCAAAAAATATTTATGACTTTTACAGTGTTAGTTTAATACATAAATATAAAACAATTTAAAATATAAAAAGCTTGTTCGAAGTGGTTTCTATTGGCTGCAATACAGTCCTTTAAATCTTCTTTGTTAAAATGAGAAGAACAAATCTTTGTATATTTCGTAGGAGTCCAGTTTTTCTATTAATTTTTGAAATCCATTGCTTCTAACATCGTCATTGGACGGTATTCTAAAACATACAAAATTTACAGTTTAATTATAATAGGTTCATTTAAAGTAGTGTAAAAAATATTTTTCTTTGATGAAAAATCCGAATGTTATAATTATATTGTAATTACGACCCTGGATTTTTGACACTTTTATAGTTCTTCATAGTTAACGACAGCTGGCATATTGCTTACAAAATAATTATTAACTACATATAAAACTCATATTTTTGTTGAGGTAAAAGGCTTTGGGTATAAATTTTAATACTCATGGTTATTAGTTATTACAATAATCTTAAATGTTTGAACTGTATGTGCTTTTGTTGTTCTAGGTCCTATTACGCAAAGTGGTGCCATCTAACGTTGAGTAAAATTATTTCTGAACATGATACCGTCAAAAGAACTTTCTAGAAATTATTTTGCTAAATTATGAATAAATATACTTACAAATGGAATGTGATTCTTTCCATAGCATCTGTACGTTTATTGGAGTAGTTTTTACATGATAAAACACAACACTTCATGGTTTTCTTCGTAATAACATAAAAATACACCAAAAATATAATTTTATGCACCGTACGAACACCGTCAGCGACGACAGAAGACTAATAGGCCACGCCTACTATTGATGTTAACGTGATGACGTCAGGGCCTACTTGAGAATCACAGTGCACAGTTACTTAGGCCGTCTCCTCTTTGTATTTGCTCCGTGATTATATCCCTTAATCGACCCACAGGCAAGTTAGATGATGAAGAATTGAATTCATATCTACTATGTCACACTTTAAATTCATACTTCAAAATGTGTTAATTTAATGGTTACATATTTAGATAATAACGATATAATGTTTGTCAATTTTCGAAGTAAAACTTTTTGGGGCTTTGAAAATCTTGATTCATAACCTTATATGTGACGAAAGGTATGCGAAAAAGAGCTTAAGCGCCTGTTGTATCGCTTACTTGCACGTATATGTCATATATATTTAAATAGTCCTTTTTTTTTGGCGGCGGGCTATGGATCATCAACCCGCCAAATCCGTCCGGGGCGACAGAAGAAGGGACGCGGGACCCCATAGACCATGAAAGTAAGAGATATACGCTCTTCGTTCTCTCTCTCTCTCGCTCGCTCTTCTTCGCTTCGACAATTAATATAATAAATAAACGTATAGGTATCTAATAAACAAAGTTCTATGCTATACAAACGTGTTTGATTTACATAATTATTTGTTTTACTTATAGTGACAAACGAGCAAGCAACACCCCTGATGGTAAGTAAGTGTTACTGCCCGCCCATGAAGCTTTGCAATGATCTATGGCTGCACAGATGGCGTAGTGGTTAAGGTGCCAACTTTCAATGCCAGTGTCGTCGGGTTTGATTCCTACGCAGGACAATACTTTGTGCGATCCAAAGTGTTGTTCTGAGTCTGAGTGTAATTTGTCTGCGTTAATTGCATGTTTGTAAAGTCCCCTGCAATGCAAGGATTATTTTCCTTAGTGTTGGGTGGTGTCTTTTTTTTTAATGAATTGACTTCGGTAGCCTTTTTAGTAAGAAGAGAGGGTTAGTACGGCGCGTTATGTGGACACACGCCACCCTACCATCGCCTCAAATAAAAAGAATGAAGGATAAATAGGGATATTACGTAATCTTTCATAGATCCTTTTTTGAATCCTTTTATTTGAAGTAGATATACGGCATAGTCAACCGCGTTAAAAGTATCGTATTTATCTCCCTGTTACGTATTTAAAAATAATTATGGGTTTTCACCATGGGCTGTTTAATTCCATTTAAAATGAAAAACAAAGGAGTGACGTCACACCTCAATTGTTAATACCAATTTAGGTACTCGCTAGATTGATATTCCTTGTTCTAGATTGCTCTACATTCCTTTGTTTCGTACTAGTTAACGTTTGGCGTTATTCTGAACGCTGAACGAATTTTAATGGCGACAAAGAAACTGGCAAGTGCGTAATTTTTTTAATTTCGGTTTTTTTTACGGAATAATCTTTTGGCAGGAAAGTGCCAATGATATATGGCAAATAATTAAAAATATTTTTAATATATCGCACCAACGAATACATTCTTATGCAGCCAAGGATTGTACAGACATAAAATTCACGGGCACAAGTACTACCCAGACTCAGAATCGCCATCTATACTATTATTATAAAGCTAAAGAGTTTATTTAATTGTACGCGCTAATCTCAGGAACTACTGATTCGAATTTAAAAATTCTTTTAGTGTTGGATAGCCCATTTATAGAGGAAGGTTATAGGATATATAATATCACGCTACAACCAATAGGAGAAGAGCATCAATCACAAATTTTGCAAAATTGGGGAGAATTTGTTTCTTTTGGGAGCTTCCGTTATGAGAGCTCCCTTACTAATCGTATCTTTTTTCTTTTATGGCGCAGACAAAGTTGCGCGGGTTAGCTAGTTAGATAATTCTTATTTTCCTTATTTGATTATGGTTTGAGAATATAATCAAAAAACCCTTTTTTCCCGTGGGAACCGTAAAACTTGGACCTTACTAGGAGAATAGGCTGCAGCACTTTCCTGATAGATATATATTATAGTAGCAATGCGAACGTCAACTCGCCTCCTAAATTGTGGTTCGTATTTCACAGGGAGTATCCTTGGCCTGTTTCTCAAGATTTTGAATTGAGAGCCATCTGAGGAAAACATCCAAAGTCTAAATAAATTAAAAGTAAACTCGTCTTCCAAACCTAGCTTTTGTGACCTCATCCCTGAAGAAGGATGGATTGACTGGAGTTTGACTTACATTTCGTGTACGTATGCTGAGAGGACCACCAACACGTCTGATCAGCGTGCGATATTTAGTGTCAGCATGAGATATTTAGTGTTTTATTATTTTTGGATATTTTCTCATAAGGATATAAAACAGGGGTTGTAAATTTATTAGAAACTTCATCAGTTTTAAAGTCCGTACCTTGAAAATAGGTATTTGGCTATTTGATATTAAATGAATAAATACATAATTTCAGCATTTTTGGAAAAATGCACACTAAATATGTACATTGGTAGGAAAATATGTATTTGGCTACGCAATATTAAATAAAAATACGTATTATACCATTTTTGGAAATCATTTTCTAAAGAGTGACATGGATGTTGTAAAGTATGAATATTAACTTATAAACAAGTACGGAACTTTGTTTTGCTTTTTTAATACTTAAATCTGTAATTGAACCACAATTCATCATCCCCTTGCTCTTATCCCAATTACTTGGTCGACGCAATATGTACTCCTCTTCCTACATATTGCAAAAGTTATTGGCAATAGTTTTGTGAATTGCCGTCTGCCTGACGTCATCCCTCCTTGGGAATGTATTTATTAATCAGACGGCATCAGGTGGTGTGTGTGCCCAGACCGATGTAAAGCTCTTAGTCGTCTTTTACGACATCCCCGAGCAAAGTAAGGGTTGGTAGTATTCGTAACGACTACAACACAGCGACTATAATTTAACCAAATACAAACATCTAATTAGAGATGAAAAACGTGTACTAAAGTTTTTTTTTTTTAATAATACCTAAAGAAAGTAAAATATGACATTAAAATTTGTATGCAAATGCGTCAATTTTAAAGAGAGATACTTAACAAATCCAAAAAAAAAAATGTTATATTAAAAATAAGTAAGGCGTGTTTCAATGTTTTTAGAAAATATAAGGAGACTATAAGAGACTAAGCTAGAGGTTATAGTTGTATGAAAATTGTTAATTTTGGATTTAGATCTATAGAACTTAGTACATTGATGATTAAGTATAAATAAATTCATAAGGATGGTTGACATTAGGCAGGCGGCTGGTCATAAAGTAAAAAAAAAATATTGCCAATCTCTTTTGCAATATGTAAGAGTACATATTGCATCCAACCCGAATAATTGGTAAATAACATAAAAAAATAAAATAAACTTATATTTAGTTAAAAAAAAAACATAAAATTAAGAATAATCTATTATCAAAATAAAAGTGTTATATTATTTTTTTAACGTCTTAGATTTTTATTAATTTAAGATATTATTTTATTTATTAAATTTTGACCATTCAAACAACTAGCCATATTTTAATATACCCACACGGGCGAAGCCGTGGCAGACAGCTAGTTTATTTATATACTAATTATGAGAGAAGCATATGTCTCGCTATTTCTAAGTTCGCGATTGATACAGCTTAACCTGACTAATATTTCATCAATATGTGTTTAGGTCTTTAATAAAGTCGGTTAAAAATACAATACAAAAAGCTATACTGGCAAATTCTATGACATTAAATTGTGTAAGAAATTCTTTTAAGTACGCAATATAGCTGTCACTTAAGGTATTTGTCTCAAAAACTATTGGTCAAATAAAAAGGTAGCGGCATTTCAAAGCCCTCCCATAAAAAAATTGACTTAAAAAATACCTACAGGCATTAGGGATATTACGATATGAAGTTTCGTATAATATACGGATATTTCGAATTTCATTGAACCCGGCAATCGGTTTAATATAATTATGAAATTATCTCGGATTATCCGATAGTTTGGTATATGTAGTTTCAATTACGGATATTGTATTTTTAAGTAATTTTAAAAGAGAAATGTTATTATTCTTCTTTGTTGAGGCTTACCTACTTATAGGATATTCTTTCGGATGGTTGTAAGAAAACCTTAGTGTCTCATACCGACCTTATCCAAAATTTGATAATTATATACTTTAACACACAGTTTTATTTAAGAAATCCGACAGTTTCGATTACGATTATGGAGACCATAATATCCCCCCTATTATATTATACATCGTCATTCTCTTACTCTTATACCAATTACTTGAAGTCGATACAATATGTACTCATCTCATAGTAAATATTGTAAAAGTTATTGACAATAGTGTTTTACGACCGGCCGCCTATCAGACGTCAACCCTCCTTGGGAATGTAATTGTTGACCAAACGGCATCAGATGGAGTTGGCCGAGGTCGTTTCCTCCCTTATTATACATAAAGACAAAATTCTGATGTTTACTCGAGTATTAAATATTTGAAATAATTTTTTTTTTATGGATTCTATCACGTTTGTATTTGATTTTTAATTTACCGATTTTTCGAGCACTTTATAGCGTTCATGGTCTCGGGAGGACTGAAGTGTTTCACGTTCAACTAGTCATTGTTATTATAGAGATTTATATCTATTAAATTACAAAATACAAATGTGATAGAATCCTTAAAAATGGTTTTTATTTAAAAAGACGAAACTAGTCATAAGTAGATAAATTAATTACCTATTATTACTAATATTACATTATACCTTTTTATTTGATAGATATAATTTTAACAGCTAATTAATAATAGCAAAAACAAACACAATGACAGCATAAACTATGGCCGAGCGAAAATATATTGTCAACGACATTGTCAGCCATTAAAAAGACAAATTGTAACATATATATTTGAATATAGTAGCGGTATATAATCAATTGCAAAGGGGGGGATGGGTGGTGGACGGTACAGGCTCATCGACCCTGACTGCGACAAGGGTGTTGGGTGGCAATCACAGCCCTCCAATTGATTTTATCTTTGCAATGGACCTGAGGACGTTTTGTTCTATAAAAATATACTATTTAAATAATCTAATTATCATTTAAGTAGTGATGGTGTTAGGAAAAAAATATGACATATTTTCTTTCTCTGAGGGTGTCGTACAATATGGGCCACCGAAGTCAAAAATCGGGTACCGGTGGTCCACTCGCATGGCGAAGAGAGAGGAGTTTTACGGTGGGTCTATGGGGTCACGCGCCGCCTTTCCGTCACCCCGGACCGATTCGGCGGGGCGAGACGCACCCATAGTCCACCAAAAAAAAAAAAAAAGGTGTCGTACAATATGCTTAATAGATGTAACCGTCATTTCAGCTTATATCCTCATATACTACGGGGCTCAAGCCTCCCATACAAGAAGGGAAATTGACCTAATATACCTACCACGCTGGTCAAACGTTTTGATTACGAATTTGACAAGAGAATGCTATTGTATAGATAATAATGTTTTATTTCTTACCACTATAAAGTATAAATGAAAAAAAAAAATTGCCATTGCAAACGAGCAAAGAGCACACCTGAAGGTAAGTGTTATTGCTGCTCATGGGGCTATGCAATACCAACAGCACAGCCACGCCATTGCCTATCAACTCAAACCTACCTAGAAAGTTGGGTTGCCGGCTCTCTTGCTCACCGAATGAAGCTACTGCTTAGACGTCGATTTTCTACGACAGTACTGTACTATCCGGACGGACCGGCCTGTTGTAGCTGAAGTGTTATACCAATCCGCCTAACCAGCGTAGCTTACTAGTTCAAAGTTATTTACCATTTCTTTTCTTCTTCTTTTTATGTATTGGCAATCAGCTACTTAAATAAGCCATTGTTGCCAGTGTCGAGTTATAATTATCTTCATGTTTTTAGTGTCTTCAGATTAGTCATTTGTCCGTCAGTAAGTCAAATTGTCGCCATCAACAGTGCTATGGCCACACTGTTAATGGTATCTTGTGGGAATTTTGATGGAAACGAAAACGTTGTAACGCACTTTTATATGATATTCACTACATCTCAGCAGTTCAGTCACATCACATTACATAAAATACCATAAAAAATATATAATATAACACGTTAAAACACTAAAATATCGAATATAATACAAGAGCACCACATGACGTTTTAGATTCCCGCCAAAAGTCCACCATTTCTTTTTAAATAAAACTACTTTTACGGATTCTATCGCGTTTGTATTTGTTTTTTTAATTTCCCGCGACGTTTCGTACATTTTACAGTGATCATGGTCACGGGAGGACTGACTCCTTTTTTATTAAAGGCAACAGTTTTCATTCAACAGTCAGAGATACAGACGTACAGTGACTTACCGTACCAAGTGTTACGGCTTCATGCCAATCAAGACTACTTTGGGCGTTTAGAAATTAGTCTGTGTGTAATTTTTGTTAGTTAATTATGTGTCTGTAAAGTCCCACCGTAATAAAAGGATTATTTGCGTCGCGACAGATATTCATCATCATTCTCCTACTCTTATCCCAATTACTTGGGGTAGATACAATATGTACTCTTCTTTCATAGTACATAATCCGCCTGCTAGACGTCAACCCTCCTTGGGAATGTAATTGTTGACCAAACGGCATCAGATAGAGTTGGCCCAGGTCATAAAATAATCTAAATAAAATCCAAAGATGATGGTCGTCCAAAAGTAGAAAGTAAAGAACGTAGGTACTCATACTAAGTAATCCATTTTTTATAATTTTTCTTCGACATCAACGGGTATCATCCGTAGTATACGCAAAGATTAACTCACCCCTCCTGTATTTTTCACATAGTAAGTCATTAATATACTTTAAAATGTTTTTTTTTTGCAAACAGGAAGTTTAAAAATAATTGATTTGGTTCAAGTTTATCCTTATGCTAGGGCCGCACCTGCGTGTATCGTCGCGAAGCAATGAGTGGCGAAGCTTCGTACGATTTGTACACTAGAATGTTATCGCGATAAAACTGTGGTCACATTAGCAACTTCGGTATTTTACACGAAGTATCGTGCAATAATTAAAGATGACCTAAATAATTTTCATGCATTTAACTATGGATGACGAGTTGCTTTACTTTTACAGCTATATTATGCTAATTAAATTACATAATGATTTTTTTAGATCCCTTCATGGGTTCAGCTTCATAATGGTGTAAATGTTTTAATACCATTTCATCGCTCCACTCCATATTTATTGATTAACTGGAAATCCTCGACGCCTAGACGCGTTGTCTAAACACATCCAAAATTTCCGCCGAAATGAAAAACGCTAGTGTGACCACAAAGCGCGATATATTGGCGCGCTAAAACCCTTTGACTTATCGCCACCCAAGCGATAACGCACAGGAAGCCCGAATGTTCGTGACGATAACCAATAATGACCGGTCACATCTGCGTGTATCGTCTCATTGCATGAAGCTTCGTGACGATACACGCATTATTATGGATATGGCGTTTGCTGCGTGAGATGTATACCTATAATTACAATTATATCAGTTGTTATCCTGGTTTATTTGCGTCAGTGTGGCAAACTTTGAGTTTAAGAAGCACTAACGAAACGAATTAAGGATCACAACGAAGGCTATATAGTTCTACTATGTATAGAAAACCACACTCGCGTGGTATTTATAAAGACTGTGGACAGATCACGTAGTTTATGTACGTTCTCTAACATTGTAAGGGAAACTAGAAATAATTTCTTATAATAACTCCAAATGGCGTCAGAATGTCGCTTTAGGAGTCCCGAAAAGATAACTAGGGGGGAATAATTCAGTCAAAATAAACAATATCACTTTACTTATAATACAGTCGCTGAAAGAATATATTTGACGGATTATGTGACAAAAAACTAATGGAAAACATAAAAATACGAAAGTACTTAGGTACCTATAATAATATTTTAAGATTTATCGTGTTTCAATTAGCTTTACAGATGCTAAAAATATGCGAAATACTAAGAGAAAAACAATTCGTGGTAAAAAATTTAAGTTGGTACCTACTTATTTGACTCTCTCCTTTTTTCGTAGTCAACAGAACTTTATTAGTCAATATATTAAGTTTTAACGCCATTTGTAGCATTATAAATGACAATATAATTAGAAATGAATAAGGTATTTTTTTTATTAATGGCTAGAATCTTTTTTTATTCAACGCTCAACTTTCAATTATTCAGGCATAGGACACATTTTTCTGACTGCCTCTATTATTAATAAGTTATAATTCTTATTGTTTATATCTATTCTCGTCACTCTAATCATTAATTTAATAGATAAATATATACAAATATTACTACAACTGTGTTAAAATAATATTGTAGTAAATGATAAAATAACTAATTTCGTCAGCGCACCTAACGGCAGCTGTTGGTACTAAAATACATATAGCCGTCTCGACCGTACAAAATTCGCCTGTGCTGAAAATCGTTCGGAAAATATTACGCAACGTTGCCGTTCTACACCTATACGTAATAGCGATGAGCGGCAACGTAGCATTTCGTCAATGCCGATTACCAAGGACATTCATTCGTTTTATGATAGAAATAGTTTTTCGTTTTATTATTAGCTGTGTACCTAATTTAACATTTTTTTTTCTTACTTGATAAACTTGCATTAGGTATTTATGCTTGAGAAACTAATTTTTTCGTTATGTGGCCTTTTTATTATCAAGTTTTTAAACAAATTTTACCTACTTACGTACCTACCTAATTAATTTACGTGAGATACCTATGTGTTACCTAGGTACCTACTACCTTAGTTAGTTAGTAGCTGTATAGTAGCGGCGACGAATACCACCAATCCTTACTTTGCTCGGTGATGTCGTAAAAGATGACTAAGAGCCTTATAACGACCTGGGCCAACTCCATCTGATGCCGTTTGGTCAACAATAACATTCCCAAGGAGGGTTGACGTCTGGCAGGCGGCCGGTCATAAAACTATGTCCAATAACTTTTACAATATGTACTATGAAAGAAGAGTACATATTGTATCGACCCCAAGTACCTAATTGGGATAAGAGTAGGAGAATGATGATGTGTTAACCTAGTTATATATTTTTTTCCGTGTGATGACGAAGTAAGGACACAAATCAGCACCCAATATCTTGCCCGAAAGTATACCTACTTACAAGACGACTAAGGAATTCAATCAGATAAAAACACCGCCAAACAAGGAAAATTTGAAATAAAACCCTATATTAACACGACCAGCGCTATATTGTAGGTCAATTTCTCTCCTATTTTGTAAAATGCTCGAGCCCAGCAGTGGGAGGTATATGATGAATATGATCTAAGATGATGAACTTAATAATTTAATTAATAACAGTTGAGTACATACCTACTTATATTACTTACTATATAGATAACTCATAGGTACATTATCTTGCGTAGTATTTACGTACATATTTATTTAAGTTTTTATTACATACATACATATCATCACACCATATCCCTTGCAGGGTAGGCAGAGAGAAAAGAGTGAGAACAGAGAGAGAGAACCAGAGAACTCTATCCTTGCATACTTCACTGGCTTTCTCAACGTTCATAATTCTAGAGTCTAGAGTCTTAACTCGACCTTCCTTAAAAAGTATACCTACCTAATATAAGTTTTTATTAACTTATATTATATTTTTTTAATATCTTCCTCAATTGATTAGCATCCTATCACTAACGGTTCCATGTCCTACTAATGCTATTTTAATTAACTTTAGAAGTTACACAACACTGGCGACGAGATACGATTATCGCTTGCCCTTGGGACTCGTAAAAATCGCCTAAGGGCCTCAATAGAGCCAATAGAGGAATGGCTAACAGCACGTTTCTGAGCAACGTACACTTTACTACGATCGCCAGTCGATAAACGTGGCGATTACAGTATCATGTCCACATATGTCGGGGCGTTTGCATCCGCCAGTGAATGGTAGAACGTTGACGGATGATAACTTTCACTCGATGTTATAAAATGGACTCTTCAAGCGTATCTGTAATTGATTTATTATACCTATTATAATAAAATATGCAGCTGTTACTTCTTGTCGGATGAGAAAGAGATAACAAAGCTCTTTCAGAAGCAGGAACAGTATTTCCTAATCTCTTGGGTCTCAGAAATTATAAATTTTTTCATGCAAAGATTTAGCGAAATGAATCTGTTATGTTCTCGTATTCCTTACAGTAACACAGTCATCATCATTATCAGCCCCATATTCATCCCCTACTGGGCTCTAGCGCCACAATAATGATAATAAATTGATATACCTACTATTCATTATATACCTACTACGCTAATGAAATGTGTTGCCATGTAAAAGATGGGTTGGAATCATCGATATATACAGGGTGTCCCAAAATTCAACGATAAGCCGGCACCAGCAGGTGGACCTACATATGACTACTCGAGAACAAAAAAGAAAAAAATTCTACATTGATTTTTTTTTTCATTACGACAAAAAAACCGATTTCTTTAAAAATCGTCATCTTTTATTATATTATTAAGTGCCATTGCTACAATTTTACAAGTAATTCTGTGATTATTTTTGTATTGGCAAGGTAAGTAGCACTACTATCGATCACAACCATTAAAAATTCCAGAATATCTATAGTTTTTACACAAAAATCAACCAAAACTATGTTTTTCTCATAAATTATGTAAGATTTTGACTTACAGCTCACTTTCACTCATCACAGTGAAAAAAAAAAGTATGGACACTACTGTGGCAAATAGTATTAAAAATTGGCGCAACTAACTACAATTCTAAAATGGTATAACATTCTAGGCAAACTAGCCACAAAAATATACTTAGGTGTACTATTTCAAAATAACAACCATATTTCGAAAATTGTTAGTGTTGATAGTAATCACTTCTACTATGTAGCCAAAATGTTTTTGTTGCAAATTCTCAGAATTTGAATGAGACATGTGCGTAGTCCATAAGATAACATAAGTTAGACAGAGATAGATATAGAGAGATTAGAATTTACTATATTATTAAAATTACAATATTGCATATCTGATTCTGTTCATGTGATCCACAGCCTGAATTATTTTTTGGCGAAGCTCGTCCAAGGTTGCAATGGGTTTTGAGTAGACTCTGTCCTTTAGACAACCCCAATAGAAAAAGTCCAGGGGATTTAGATCGGGTGAACGGGGTGGCCATAAGATAGGACCAAGTCGCCCGATCCAACGCCCTGGGTACTCTTAGTCTAAGTACTCTGGCACAGGGCGGGCATAGTGAGCTGGGCAACCATCGTTTTGAAACCACATGTTTTGCAAATCACTTAAGGGCACGTCTTCTAATAATTCTGGTAACTCATTTTGTAAGAAGTTCAAATAGCTATTGCCATCTATGTTTCCTTGTAACTCAAAGGGCCCTATCACTTTTCCATTTATTATGCCCGTCCATAGGTTAACCTTAAATTGATATTGGGATTTGTCTTCTCTCACCAGGTGCGGATTTTCATTGTTCCAGCTATGAAGATTGTGAAGATTTAAATAGCCATCTTTCTTGCAGGTTGTTTCATCCGACCATAAAACTTTGTCTAAGAATTGGGGATCTTCCCTGTGTTTTTGCAGCATTACACGGCAAAATGCGACCCGCAGTGGATAGTCCCGCGGTAATAACGCCTGCACGCGCCTGTAATGATATGGATGAAACTGGTGACGTTTTAAAATTCTATGTGCAGTACTTTTTGGAATTCCCGTTGCTACTTGTATGGCACGTACAGAGGTAGTTGTATCGCTTTCTATTTCATTGAGAACTTCTTCATCGTGTTCCGATCTAGGTCTTCCAGCGTTTCTCCTGTCAGATGGTATACGACCCTCCGAAAATGCTTGATGCACGTTAATAAATACGCGATAATCCGGATACCTTTGAAGAGTAGGGTACCTTGCTCGATATAATCTGCTAGCAGCGTTGGCATTGCATCGGCATTCTCCATAAATTAGGTGCATATTAGCGTATTCTAACGCTGTATATGGTAGCGGCATAATGAATGCTAAACACTTGAAAATAAGGCAAAACTTCTTTAAAAAACACAAAATCACAGTCTAAAATAATGCCAAGTCAGGTCAATTTCCAAGTCACTTAATTCAATCCAAAGTCGTTAGTACCAGAGCCACTTTAATTAAAACAGAACGGTGTGCAGTAAACAAAGAAGTAGAGCGTACTGACTTGCTGTGCTGCTGAGGACATTAATTACTTCTCTACCTGCATTAATGTTACTAAACAATTAGCATCTATCTATCTCCCTCTAACGTATAATCTCTCTATCTCTGTCTAACTTATGTTATCTTATGGACTACGCACATGTCTCATTCAAATTCTGAGAACTTGCAACAAAAACATTTGGGCTACATAGTAAAAGTGATTACTATCAACACTAACAATTTTCGAAATATGGTTGTTATTTTGAAATAGTACACCTAAGTATATTTTGGTGGCTAGTTTGCCTAGAATGTTATACCATTTTAGAATTGTAGTTAGTTGCGCCAATTTTTAATACTATTTGCCACAGTAGTGTCCATACTTTTTTTTTTCACTGTGATGAGTGAAAGTGAGCTGAAAGTCAAAATCTTACATAATTTATGAATAAAAACGTAGTTTTGGTTGATTTTTGTGTAAAAACTATAGATATTCTGGAATTTTTAATGATTGTGATCGATAGTAGTGCTACTTACCTTACCAATACAAAAAAAATCACAGAATTACTTGTAAAATTGTAGCAATGGCACTTAATAATATAATAAAAGGTGTAAATTTTTAAAGAAATCGGTTTTTTTGTCGTAATGAAAAAAAAAATCAAGGTAGAATTTTTTTCTTTTTTGTTCTCGAGTAGTCATATGTAGGTCCACCTGCTGGTGCCGGCTTATCGTTGAATTTTGGGACACCCTGTATATATAACTCTATGGTTGGAATAGATGTTAGGTATATGATGCATATTATACGCCTTAGTCGTTTTTTACGACATCTATATGGTAGATATATATATACATATCCTGGTAAGTATTTTTATCACTTATCTAGCTAATAACCTCCCTAATATCAGAAAGTACGGCTTACGGCTAAATTATAGTTTTCAATAAACCGTGGTAATTCGTTTTCAACGTACAGTGCCATCTATTGACGCATAGCGTAAACGATCGCCAATTTTTATCCACGTCTTTTTTACAACTTACATATTCTTATATTTTCATTTATAACATGACATAAATAACACTTAAGAGCAATTATTTGTGAATTGCACCAACAATTATTGTGGTGGTAATCGAACTTAAGATTTGATACGTGATGTTGGTAATTAATAATAAAAATAATAATGATTTATTTTGGATCATATATCCATAGCAATTAATAATATGTAATAATAATACAATAACCATAAACAAGACAATAACAAAGCAATGATAACAATAATAATCACAAAATAATAATAGTAATCACAAAAATAATAATAATATCATCAATTACAATAAAAATAATGCCTCAGATGGCTATGACAACTTTACCCGGACTGTGGGTGAGCGCTGAGGGCTCTCAACCCGTAAAAATCATATCTTACTATTACTACATAGTACTGACGGAAGGTGGAGTCAAGAGTCTCCGAAACCGGCGAGCGTGTATGAAGAGAATTATGAATGTTGAGGAAGCGAGTGAAGTATGCAGAGATAGAGTTCTCTGGCACTCTGTTCTCTCTGCCTACCCTGCAAGGGATATGGCGTGATGTGTATGTACTACATAGTAAGCAGACTATTTATGGTTCTCTCTGTGATGCACAGTTATCCAGTGTCGGTAGAAATTATTGTTACGACAATCGGCGACAGCTCTCAATATCACATTACTAGCCGCTCGTAAACGAGACCAGAACGACTGGATGCGGAAACGGAGAATAGCGAAGAAATCTGGAACCCTAGCTACGGCGAACATACTCGACGCACTGCAGTATCGTGGCTTCCTCACTAGAATACGAAAACTCGAAAAGCATTTACATTGTATTCTAAGTACGCTATATGACTTTTTTTTTGTAAAATGACCATAGTTGACATGTAATTATGACAATTAAACTACTCCTAAATCTGTGCAATATATTCAGTATTTGAATTCATATAAAGATTTATTTTACGCCTATAATGACGGTATAAAAATGTACAGACAAACCTATGCCCGTATTGGCCGTTGGTATTTTCGGTATCATAAAAATCAGCTGTATCACCACGGTATCGTAAAAATCAGCTGTATCACCATGGTATCGTAAAAATCAGCTGTATTATCAGTTGAGCGCGCAGCAGCTCCCTCCTGGGTAACATCTGCCCCACGTTGTTATTATAATACTATTCTCTTAATTATGGCGGTAGCTATAACCAACAGTGAATAGCGAAATACTGAAAGTTGATGACACTTATGATTAGTAAAATATGACACTTCGAGATCCATACACAATTGGTTAAGTTACCTAAACTTCTTTGAATAAGTTAATTCAATGTAATTAAAGAACACCTATAAATATAAATTTTAAGTGAATTATAATAAGTTAATAACTACCTATTTTGATTCAAAACGCTCCCTGAAAACCATTCTCAGCTACAGCAGCGTAGCCAGTGTGAAATATAACTTTTTGGAGCCAACCAAGTAGGAAGTTCTGGACTTTAATAGTGGTAGGACCACGCTGTTGACAGTTTTCTATCTACAGCCGCGAGCCGGTCCGTCAGTGGTAGTACCACATTCTCGCAGAAGATCGACATCTGAGTAATGGCAATGCGGTATTGCGCTTTGTTCGGTGAGCGAGAGAGCCGAAAGCCCAACTGGGTGGGTTTGGCGTTTATATTAGTAGACAGCGGTCTGGCTATGCCCTTGGTGTTGCAAGGATCTATGGGCTACCATCAGGTGTGCTGCATGCGCGTTTGCCACCATATGCATTAAAAAAAAAATAGGTCAGACATTATACCTGGAATACGTATAACGGTGACGTACCCACTTACTTGAATTATATTCAAATAAATCAGTATGAAACATAACCGAGGCACCGTGCCAAATATCGTGGGTTCGATCCCACGAAAGATTTCATGCGATTTACAAGTTATTCTACACAAGTTGTTCTTCTTAGTTCGTGTGTAATTTTCTAATTTGTGTCCGAAAATTGTATATTTGTAATATAACACAAGTATTGAAAATCAGCCGTGCATAGTTTCTAACAAAGAGTAAAGTTATCATCATCATCATCACAGCTCATAAACGTCCCACTGTTGGGCTTGGGCCTCCTCCGTAATGGGAGGGAAATTAACCTACTATACCGCGCTGGTCAGACGTGTTGGTATAGGGTTTTGTTTCGAGTTTTCCTTCTCTCGCATAGATGTTATATGCGTTTTATATCCCTTAGTCGTCTCGTACGATCATTCACGGGTAAGATATGGGGTGGTGAATTGTATTCTTACTCCGTCACTACACGGAAAAGAGTAAAGTTATATTAACTGAAAAAGAGTGGCAACACGATGGTAAAATATGCATATATGGAAAGTGCTGCTACCTAGAGTTTAGGCGGTGAACTAAAGTTGAAGTGATCTACATATATACGTATCTACATCATCTCATCTTAGCTCATATATGTCCCACTGTTGGGCTCGAGCCTCCTCCATAATGGGAGGGTAATTGACCTACTATACTACGCTGGTCAGACGTGTTGTCAGGGTGATAGAGAGCACATGCCGCCTGTTCCAACCGGGGCGACGGAAGGGCAGCGCGTGGCCTCATAACCCACCGTATTCTGTCCCCATGGCCATTGGGTCGGCCACTGGTACCGCTTCCTTGCCATCCGTGGCTAGCCCGGCAGAGTATAGAATATTTAATAAATCGTTGAAACGATAGATCGCATGTTAAAAGCTGAACTGAATATTTATTTAAAACATTTTGAACATCAAGTTATTCAATCAATTATTTCATCTTCGTGAACAACATTTACAAGACACATTAAAACACACAAATACCGTCCAGCTGTAATGCCCCAAACGATAGAACCCACAACCCAACTTTCTGGGTGGGTTCAGGGTACTGCAAAGTTCCATGGGTAGCAATAACACTAACCATCAGCTGTGCTGCTCCTGCTGTCGTAAGCTACCATGAGCAATAAAAAAAAGATGAACGAAATAATTTAAGGCGCTGAAAAAAAGAAATCACTTTAAAGCTAAGTTTTATTTTAAATGTGTAATACTCGTGTAAACATTAAGAGTTTGATTGATTTGAACTCTCTAATGTCAGAAAGTACTCATATTACCATTATCAATCTTTCCAAGTACTCTTTTCGATCATCATCATTCGCCTGCTATTCGGGGTCGTAATCATACATATATTAATTTTCTTTTTATTCCAGTTAAATAATATCCATTTTATAGAATTTTATCGCGTTTGTATTTGGTTTTTACTTTACCGACGTATCGAACTGTTTTCAGCTTTCATAGTTAAGGTAGAACTAAGATGTGTCACGTCCAATAAGTCATCGTTATTACAGAGATTTATATCTACCCGCTACAGTATTAGTTATTAATATAATTTAATAATAATTGATTGTCAGTAGAAAAAGAAACGAAACGAATAATTTCTTTTAAAAAAGTTGGGCGTCCTGTTGTGTGAAAAAGAAATAAATTTCTCAGTTCTTTGTCTATACTCATCGTGTTGGTAGCGGCACGTAGCGGAATTTATAGCGAAGTTTTCATCAGACCACGCCCGAAGCGCCCTACTAACCTGACCTATTTCCATCGTCTCTTCTGTAGTGAAATGCACTGCAGTCGGTTTTGAAATACACGATGTCTAGAATAGATGTTTTTATGCATTCACTTTTGACCTCATATACATTGCGACTTTTCATAAAGAAACCAAGCCTTTTTCAGTATGGATTTTTAGTATGAATCTTAAAACTAGACATTTATGTTTTAAATGTTAGAATTGTTTTTTTTTTTATTTATCGTGTTTAAATAAAAATACATATACATAGATTTAGAATTTAATATTATTCTCGGTAATTTGTATAATGGGGTCGTGTCATCGTTTAATAAAATTCTACCTGCAATTTTAGAGTATTAAATCGGTATAATGTCAATCATTGTCCGGTAGATAGCGCACGTCTCACATTAAGACGACAATATAATAGGAGCCGCAATTTTATTGTCAAAAGCACACTTGTCTAAGTGGTAGGATTGGAAGGGATTTCCAATAGGTGTGAGTTCGAGTCCCACGTGTGACAATTTTTCATTCATAAATATATGCCGTGTGGTAACGGAGTAAGAATACTATTCACCACCCCATATCTTACACGTGGGTGATCGTACGAGACGACTAAGGGATATAAAACGCATATAACATCTGCGCGAGAGAAGGAAAACTCGAAACAAAACCCTATACCAATACGTCTAACCAGCGCGGTATAGTAGGTTAATTTCCCTCCCATTACGGAGGAGGCCCGAGCCCAACAGTGGGACATATGTGGGCTGTGATGATGATGATGATGATGAAATATCATTCTCCTACTCTTATCCCAATTTTTCATTTGTAAACATGTTTTTAGTGTAAGTCCCTAGAAAATTTCTATGTACACATCGGATAAGCCTGCGGTTCTAACATTGACGCGCCGAACATCTGCGCCATGTTAAATAAAGATAAACGTCTTTATAGAACCAAAAGCATTTTTAATGTAATTACATACATATTTATACACTAACTTCCGACAGCGTTTTTGTCCGCATTAAAAGTGACATTCTCAATATAATTTTTTTATCACCAAATGATTTTTTATCACCAAATTTTCCGTGTGGTGAGGGAGTAAAAATACAATTCAACACCCCCTGTCTTACCTGTGGGTGATCGTAAGGGACGACTAGGGGGTGTAAAATGCATATAACATATATGCAAGAGAAGAAAACTTGAAACAAAACCCTATACCAGCATGTCTGACCAGCGTGGTATAGTAGGTCAATTTTCCTCCCGCTATGGAGGAGGCTCGAGCCCAACAGTGGGACATTTATGAGCTGAGATGATCACCAAATTATCCCAAAGGAATATATTTATTTCCGGGATAAAAAGTATCCTATGTGTTAATCCAGAAAATGATGTATCTGTAGGCCAATTTTCATGAGAAATGTTGTGTGTTCAAAAAGTGTAAAAGGTTACTTTCCTAAAGTTTTTGATCCCCTATTTTTATTTTTGACCGTCGGTAATACAGTGCAACGGTATTACAATACTCAGGGTTGAAACTTCATTACTGGACTGCTAGATGGCGTTGAAGAAGCTAGATTTTGAGATTTTTTGACAAACAATTTTTTTATTTTTCATATAAAAATTTTGTTTTTTTTTTAATAAAAAGTATCCTATGTTACTTTTAATACCTCCAAGAATATGTGTACAATGTTTCATGATGATCGGTTGAGTAGTTTTAGCGTGAAAGCGTAACAAACAAACTTACATTCACATTTATATATTAGTAGGGATTCTTTCATAGTACAAACTGTAATAGTTTTATGACCGGCCGCCTGTCAGACGTCAACCCTCCTTGGGACTGTAATTGTTGACCAAACGGCATCAGATAGAGTTAGCCTAGGTCATTATAAGGCTCTTAGTCTTTTACGACATCAACGAGCAAAGTAAGGTTTGTTAGTATTCGTAGCCGCAACCACACAACACAACGCCATCTGTGCAGACAAATTAATTGATCAACAAACATCTTTACAAACTTTTAAAATTTATAATATTAGTCAAATTAACCCTTAATTTGATTTTGTTCATTGTAGTAAACATTCACAAAAAAAAAATATTGAGTCACTGTTTTCTAATATTCTTGCAATTTTTATTTTAGTATGGCAAGTTTATAGTATATTAATTAGTATACAAATAAAAACAAAAGTTGGCAGCACCGTTTATTTGTCAAAAAGGAGACAAGATGTCGGCTAGGCGTGGGCTTTCAATTCTTCGTAAGGTAAATATATATATTTTTTATACTTTGCACGACAATTTTCACTTTCTTTTGCTTTTAATGTACTAATTAATATTTATTATTTAGTTTTATATGTGCTTTGCGTAATGGTATGAGTTATAAGTAACTTTTTTCTATCGCTAAACTTGTTTGTTCATCAGGGTGAACACTGTCAAATATTCAAAAAAGTTAGTTCAATGTGATATGTTCATTGTGATGAACATTGCCAAATTATTGTAATCAAATAACATGCTTTTTTGTGATGGGTTTTGGTGTGCTTTACGTGTTTTTTTTTGCTTGTTAACAGCATAAAATACAAGGTCGCACTAGTCGAATATTAGCACTTGTTCCTGTTGAGCATGCACCTTCTGACACTAGTGACAAATCAAATGTTAACAGTGACAATGAACAACCACCACCATCTGCAAGCTCCCTTTCATCTCCTGCGCCTTCTATAGATTCCTCTTTAGAGCGTTTAAACATATGTAGTAGTTCTGAATCTGAAAAAAATCATATTAGCGATGAACAGCTGTCGGAATCATCCTATTTATATGAGTCTGAGACTGTACAATTTTCTCCAGTTTTGCAGGAAATATGGCCCAATACACCAACTAGAGTACCAAACTATGATAGTATACCATCTCTATCTTCCATTATATCAGTACCATCCGAGGTAGCTTCACCAACACCTGGTCCATCTTTTACGAGAAAAACAAGAGCCAAACGACAGATTGCTCCTACTGCCAAAAAAACGAAGAAAGTGCCTAAATTTTCTCTTACATACAAATGGAAAAAATCTGTTTATCGTCACCGTGCGATTATTGAGGAATATAAGGAACCTTATGTTGATTTATCAGTCGATGACCTTGATTATTTCTATTTATTCTTTTCGCCGGATATTTTCACTGATATAGTGGAGCAGACCAACCTTTACTCTGTTCAGCAAACTGGAAAATCAATACAAGTCTCAGCAGAAGAAATACGAGATTTTGTTGGTATTCACATTTTGATGGGAATTGTGGAAATGCCATGCTATTTAGATTATTGGAGCAATAGATTTCGATATAACCAAATAGCAGACATAATGACTTTAAAACGTTATCAACAAATCCGCAGATTTTTACATTTTACCGAAAACAATTTACAAGATTCCGACAGATTCTATAAAATAAGACCTCTTGTAGAAAAAATACGAACAAACTGTTTACAACAAGAAAATGAGAATAAATTTAGCATAGATGAAATGATGATACCATACAAAGGCAGAAAAGCAGGAAACAGAAAGCAATATATGAAAGATAAACCAAATAAATGGGGTTTTAAGAATTTCGTACGAGCAGGTGTTAGTGGAATAATCTACGATTTTATTTTATATGCAGGAGAAGATACTTTTCGGTCCCACAATTTTACGGACCAAGAAGCTTCACTTGGATTCGGAGCGCAAATTGTTATAGCTTTGAGTCAGTCTATTCGAAAGAAACCAGCAACCATATTTTGTGACAATTTTTTTTCATCACCGGAGCTGTTTTACATACTGAAAAAAAATTATGGTATCTTTGGCTTAGGTACTATACGAAATAATCGGATTAGAGGGGCTGAAAAGGTTTTACCAGACGAAAAATCAATGAAAAAAAAACAGAGAGGCGCTTACGCACAGGTAGTTTGTGATAAAAATAAATTAGTTATTGTACGTTGGAATGATAATAAACCAGTAACCCTAATAAGCTCATTTGTGGGATCTGAGTCAGTCACAAAAATAAAAAGGTATTGTAAACAGAGGAAGCAAAGGGTTGATGTTGATTGCCCGCAGATTGTACGCGAATACAATAAACATATGGGAGGTGTAGACCTGGCTGATATGTTAATATCATTATATAAAATACCATTTAAAACTAGAAGGTGGTATATAGGCATTTTCAGTCAATTATTAGATATTTGCATAAATAATGCGTGGCTGTTGCATAAACGTAAGTGTGCTAGGGATCAAGGAAAAAAAAAGTCATTAAAAGTTTTTCGTTATGAATTGTATGTAAGTCTGACACAAAAAAATAGAACTAAATCTCAGGAGAAAACGCAGGAGTGTAATATTAAAAACCCAAGATCAGTCAGGCCTACATCGCCCATACGCTATGATAACACAGGACATTACCCTAGTATTAAAGAGGACATGGGGAGATGCAAGTTTTGCCAAAAAAATACCACTGTGTACTGTATTAAATGTAATATGAGACTCTGTTTTGTCACTGGAAAAAGTCCTAGAAATTGTTTTTTAAATTTTCATAATAAATAATTTGAATTATTGATAATAATTGTTTTTTTTTTATTTTACCTTAACTAATACACTAATTAGGCAGTGTTGACTATAGTGAACATAAAAAAAAATAGTTCTTATCTATGTATTTCGCGATGTTCACTGTAATGAACATTGATTTCCCGAAAACCTATACATACATATATTTTTTTTATATTTTTCCTTAACTATATATAACCATATAACTTCAAATATATACGTCATTTCTTAAAATAACACAATCCAATTCTCTGCCAAATTAAGGGTTAATAGACTCACAACGACTACTAAAACGTTTAATCATCATCTCAGTTTATATCCCACCGCTGGGCTCGAGCTTTGTCCACAATATGAAGGAAATTGGCGTACGGTGGTCAGACATATGGATATAGGGGTTTTCTTACGAGTTTTTCTTCTCTTATATAGATGTTATATGCATATTATTTCCTCTAGTTCCCTTACAAGACATTCACGGGTAAGATAAGTGGTTGTGAATTGTATTCTTACTCTGTCACCACACGGTTAGAAATCCTTTCCTTCACTGTAAGTTCTTATGGATATCCTAGTTCTCTCCGTGTGGTGACGGAGTAAGAATACAATTCACCACCCCCTAACTTATCTATGGGTGATCGTAATAGGGATCTGAATATCGACTAAGGGATATAAAACGCATATAACATCTATGCAAGAGAAGAAAAACTCGATACTAAACCCTAGGCCTATACCAACATCCACCGAAGACAAAGATCGGGTACCGGTAGTCCGCTCACACGGCGAAGAGAGAGGATTTTACGGTGGGTCTATGGGGTCACGCGCCGCCTTCTTCGTCACCCCGGACCGATTTGGCGGGGCGAGACGCACCCATAGCCCACCAATAAAAAAAATAAAAAAAAAAGGCCTATACCAACACGTCTAGCTAGCGTGGTACAGTAGGTTAATTTCCCTCTCACTATGGAGGAGGCTCGAGTCCAACAGTGGGATATAGATGATTCTGGTTCACTTCATAACGTTATGTAGCAGGCCATTGATTCGGCCAACTGCTGTTGAATTCACAGATGGCGTAATCGTTTAAATATAGATCTACTATGCTAAGTCGTTGATTTGATTCCCATGCAGGACAATACTTTGTGCGATCCACAAATTGTGTTCTGAGTTGTGTGTAATTTGTGTCAATTGCATGTTTATAAAGTTGCAATAAGAGGATTACTTCTTTAGGGCATTCTTTCATTCTTTAGGGCAAAAACAATACGTCTTTTAAAAGAAAAAAAAAACTAAAACAAAGAAAAAACTGTACAGGCTTAATACTTCAAACTTTGCAGTTAGAATTGTATTAAACAATGATACAACCCTGTTATTCAAATTACTGAAATTTTGCATTTAATATGCTTGATTATTTATAAAAACCGAGCGAAAAATGTCACAAGTGGGATTCGAACCCACACCTATTGCAAATTCGTCCCAATCGTACTGCCACTTACACCACCGTGAACTATTGTAGGACATTCAATTTTGTCGTGTAGATGGCACACGTCTCCTTAAAGACGTAAATATAATACGATATTTCAGTAATTTGAAAGAATTATGAATATTTGAGGAAGCGAGTGAAGTATGCAAGGATCGAGTTCTCTGGCACTCTGTTCTCTCTGCCTACTCTGCAAGGGATATGGCTTGATGGTATGTATATATGAAAGAAAAAATGCTTTATAAAATGGAGTGTTTAAAATCTTTTTTTTATAACAAACCCATTGTGCTCGCATAAAAATTAGAAATTAAAACTACAATTTTGTTTGCAACAGTCTTTTAAAAAGAAAACTAAAATTAAAAAAAAAACCGCTTTATAGTAAGAATCCTTAGAAAAAAAAGAAAATAGTTCAAACATCAAAATTAAAAATGGCAGCTACTCGACCATTATCCCATTTTGTCATCCTTGGACAGGTTTAGACAGAGTACGACTGAACCCATACCCTGTCAAAAAAAGGTGACCTTTTTTCCCAATGGGCAAAATTCTTCATCTAAAAAAAAAATAACTGAAAATACCACGCTGTTTCCAGTTGAGCTTCGTTCACATACGTCACTATAAATATAAAAGTGACCCCATTGCAGTGATGCCCCAATTCTCAGCGAAGGGCCGCTGGGTCGATTCCAGCTTCACAACCGATTCGCTGCGTCCTACTCAAAAGATTTTCTTTACAACTTTTTGCTATAAAATCTTCTTCTAGAATATAAACTTCTATTTATTTTTTAGTATTGCTTACGATGGCAAACGAGCAAGTAGCACACCTGATAGAAAATGTTACAACCGCCCCATAGACCTTTGCAATACCAAAGGTACAGTTAGGTCTGTACCTACCAACCTAAACCCACCCAGAAATTTGGCCTTCCTGCTTTCTCGCTTACCGAACGATTTGCGTCAATTTTCTACGAAAAAGTCTACCCCGAACGGACCGGCCCGCAGCTGTAGACAGAAATCTGTCAACAGTGTGGCCTTTATCCTCATTATCTTAGCTCATACACGTCCCACTCCCGCAAAAGGGAGGGATATTAGGGATATTATTTCGAGAGTGGGTCTATGCGGTTGCACGCCGCCTCTTCCGTCGCCCCGGATCGATTTGACGGGTCGCGACTACCTCCATAGCCCACCGCAATAAAAATAAAAATAAAACAAAAAAAAAGGGATCTGTGTGCATTTTTTGTCTGTTAATTAAATATGACTTTACAAGTCACCCGCACTACATGGATTTGTTTCTCGGTCCCCGTGGTCTTTAAAAAAAATGCATGTATTTCTTATATATTCTATTTATCACCATCACCTTGCTCTTATACCAATTACTTGTGGTCGATACAATAATCTACCATCGTACATCTTGCAAAAGTTATTGGAAATAGTTTTATGACCGGCCGCCTGACACGTCACCGTTACTTGAGAATGTAATTGTTGACCTAAAGGCATCAGATGAAGTTGGCCGAGGTCGATATAAAGCTCTTAGTCGTCTTTTACGACACCCACGAGATATCTTATATATTCTATTTTGTTTATTTATTTACCATTGCTATTTTTATTATGCCGAAACAAAATTTGATCACGCCTTTTGTGATTGAATTTCGTAAAAGCCGATGTTATTGAGTCTTTAAGTTATAAAAAGCGTGAAAAGTTAATGTTTCTGGATTCAGTAGTATTGGTTCGGTGTTGATGAGTCAGTCGACCAGCTTCTTTATACACCATAAAAGGAGTAGTGCCATAAAAGTATCCGACCAAAGAAACATAACTAACATATTTAAATATTCAATAGTGGTAGCGATAAAAATTAACAAAATAAAATAAATTAAAGTTAATATTTTGTAACACTCTGTTTATAATGTTTACATTTTAAACAAAAGAAATCATACGGCATTCCGCATGATAATGATTGGCTAAAGTAATTACGTTATCCAATCATAGCTACGAAGTCCACGTGGACTGCTATTCCAAAGCGTACCTACACAGTACGTAGGTTATGTCGAGTAGGTAGCCTACCGCTTGCTACATGCTGTTCACTTACTATTTTAATAAGTAACTATTTATAATAATAATATTTAGTAAAAAATATTCCAGTAAATGTTTTGTTTTTAACTTTTCAATTGTACGAATGAATATTAGATACTGGATACGTTAACTGAACTGCTTTTGTAAGATGATATAAATGTCACCGTGTATATAGAAAGAGATATAATAATAGTTTCTGATGTTTACGCGAATATTACTCATTGTAATAAAACAGTTTTTACCGATTCTATCGTGTTTGTATTTGATTTTTGATTTCCCGACCTTTCGAACATTTTAGAGCGTTCACGGTCACACAATTCATGTTCCTCCTGTGATCATGACTGCTGTACAGTATTCGAAACGTCATTAAAAATGCGAAAGATAATGCTCCGATGGTTCGGACATGTGGAAAGAATGCCGAACGAACGTCTAGTTAAGAAGATATGCAATGCGAAAGTGGAAGGATGTAGGTACTGGGGGAGACCGAGAGTCACCTACCTAGACCAGATTGGTCACGCACTGAAGGAACGTGGAGTCAAGAGTGTCCGAAACCGGCAAGCGTGTATGAAGAGAATTATGAATGTTGAGGAAGCGAGTGAAGTGTGCAAGGATAGAGTTCTCTGGCACTCTGTTCTCTCTGCCTACCCTGTAAGGGATATGGCGTGATGATATGTATGTATGTATGTAGGTATTAAAAATCAAATACAACCGCGATAAAAACCGTTAAAAAAAGGTTTCAAAAGAGAGATACTAGATGAGTCAACATACATACATACATACATATCATCACGCCATATCCCTTGCAGGGTAGGCAGAGAGAACAGAGTGCCAGAGAACTCTATCTCTGCATACTTCACTCGCTTCCTCAACATTCATAATTCTCTTCATACACGCTCGCCAGTTTCGGAGACTCTTGACTCCACCTTCCTTCAGTACATGACCGATCTGGTCTAGGTAGGTTAGTCTCGGTCTCCCTCGGTACCTACATCCTTCCACTTTCGCATTGTATATCTTCTTAACCAGGCGTTCGTTCGGCATTCTTTCCACATGTCCGAACCATCGGAGCATTCCCTTTCGCATCTTTACACCAATACTCTCTTTCATACCTACTCGCTCTCTTACGTCGTCGTTACGAATGCGGTCGGTCAGCCTAACTCCACAGATTTTCCGCAGAGATCGCATTTCGACCGCATTAATTTTACTATCATACTCTTTTCTGCATACCCAACTCTCGCTTCCATACAGTAATGTTGGGACAAGAACTGCGTTATGTATTGCTACACGTGCCTTCTGGCTGAGGTGGTGGCTGCCGAGAAGTTGCCCCAACGCTCCGTTCACTCTATTTCCCGCATTCACTCTTCGCTCTATATCAGTGGTGTACCTTCCATCTCGGCTAAATCCACATCCAAGATATACAAATTCATCCACTTGCTCTAGTACATCATTACCTATTGTTACTCTTACATCTGTTCTGGTTTTATCTCTTTCAAAGACCATGAGTCAACAAACGCTATTTGTTCAAATCTAAACACAAATAAATTATAATTCCATGAAATCGACTGCAGCACTACCTATCGACTATAATTGCAAACTAAACAATTTCTGGATTCACCTGAAACCATAGAAAATATTTCATCAATTAAGTTACCCCCGACGTAAAAAATCACATGAACAGAAATGGTTAAGAGGAATCTATTTGGCCCAAACTTGATGGGTTTACTAATAGATAACTTTATTTTTTGTTTTCTTTTTGCCGTGGTCTATGGATGCGTCTCGCCCCGCCAAATCGGTTCGGGGTGACGGAAGAGACGGCGCGTGACCCCATAGATCCACCATGCAAACTCCTCTCTTCGCCTTGCGAGCGGGCCACCGGTACCCGATCTTTGTCTTCGGTGGCCTACTAATAGATAACCTAAGATCTCGTCTCCTACCTTCGAGCCCCTTTATCACAGTAGCTTAGTGGCACCATCATAAACGAGTAATTCAAATTTTAAATCACCTAAATGTTTTAAAGTAAACATTCATTATGCGTCTAAGATCCTTGCGGCAACTAAGAAGAAAAGCTGATGACCTTGAAATACCTGAACAGATATTCATAAATTCTATCTAAGAGCCACCACTTTCACGCCAATTTTTAAACAGAAAAAGCCGTATCAAAATCGGTCCATTCGTTTAGGAGCTATGGTACGAAGTCTCACATAGGTCAAACGTATAACACCATTCTGTTTGCATTGCGGTTTTAAAATCGCTGCGACTATTTTGGGAGTATTATTTACTTACATATGTACAAAGAATCTATACTAATAAATGGAGAGCCGGTTTTTTGTACGGTTATACTGCGAAAACTACTGAACCGATTGGAATAATACTTATACCATAAGATGCATGCGTGTTACGGAGAAGGTTTTAGTGTGTCATATGTTGAGGGGTTTTCCGTGTGGTGACGTAGAAAGAATACAATTCACCATCTTACCCGTGGGTGATCGTACGAGACGACTAATGGATATAAAAACGCATATAACATCTATGCGAGAGAAGGAAAACTCGAAACAGAACACTATGCCAACAAGTCTGACCAGCGTGGTATAGTAGGTCAATTACCCTCCCATTATGGAGGAGGCCCGAGCCCAACAGTGGGACATACATATATGGGCTGAGATGATGATGATGTTGAGGGAAGCGGGTGGGTGACAGCTTACTTGTCATATATAAAAAGATTATATTATTTGTCTACAGATGGATATATACGTTCAGACGGCCAGTCCGATCGTCGGTCAAGTGCTCAAAGGTTATAACGGCACGATATTCGCTTACGGACAGACCGGAACTGGTAAAACTTACACCATGGCGGGTAGCAATAACGCACCGGAGCTCCGAGGCATCATACCCAATTCCTTCGCTCATATATTCAGTCATATTGCGAAGGCCAACGAAGATGAAAAGTAAGTATAGGATCCGTAAAATACCTAAGTTATATTTAAAGAAAAAGGTTATAAAAAAAAACAATTAAAAGTCATCTATTGGAAATCAATTTCAAATGTTTTGCAGTGTCCAAGCAATTTATATTGCACATGGATTTTTAGAAAGAGACAATCGACTAATTTCGCTTTCGTAGAGCCTTGTCTCTGTCTATCGATAATATATCTATGGAGTAGTTACAACTGTAACATTTTAGAAAAGTTTGTAGAATATTAGCGTTTCGTGCGTTCGTACCACGGAGCAAATACAAAGAGGAGCTGTTGTAATGAATATTTTCTATGAAACAATGCGTGTCATTTACAGGGGTGAGGGCGTCGCTGCTAATGAAGAAAGTGAGACAAGTAATAGTACTTGTCTCACTCACTCCTTTATGTCCATCTGCCGGCTATTAGCACAACTACTAATTTCGTATATTGTATGCAGTTGAGCTATCTTGCATTAGATGTCAGTAAGTGTATAGTATAACAGGGACGTACTCAGAATTTACCTATATCAATGAGTGCTAATTTTTTTTTATTTCGAAGATACAAACAAATCTTATTAGCTGTTTGCTCTATTCAAATACAAATGTTTATAATCAAATAATTCTGCATAGCGAATAGGTGTATGTCTACTGTTTTTAACCGCAAATTTCTTTATAAGGCTTGTCAGCATTGTTAATAATTTTATGAAAAATCCATCTTTTCTTAACTGTCATTCTGATAAACTCAGAAGTTTAGAAACCTTTTTTTTCTTCATATTTGTGTCCTTTTCATACGACCAAATAATACAATTATTTGTTTGGGTTTCTAACAAATTGTCGAATGAAAGTAGTTGGACTTTTAGTAAATATGTTAGTTACACGGTATTATTTCCTTCCTTTTTGTCTTTTCCATATAAAAAAAGAATCAAACCACTCTATTAAAATAAGGCTTTATACAATTGATAATGCAACAATGGTGTCAATGACCAAGACATATAAAAGAGTATTTCAAGCGAGCAGACCAGCCCCCCCTGGGTAGCAACCGTTTGATTGACGCACGGGCCATCTAAAACTTAGCCATGCCAAAGGTAACTTGAAGACCTGGTCTTCGACGCCACCACCATTTTGAATATTTTTGTGACGTGCTCAACCTCGTTAACCTTATCAAGAAATTGCAGCGAGTGCAATTACATTATTAATAAATAAAGGAGAAAGGGTGACATTGGTTCCAATAATAAAAATGAAATACTCTTCGGTATCATATATTTCTTGAGCTATACCTAGTCTTGCCCTAAATACTGTAACAAAGAAAAACCTTTTTCTATTGCAAAAAATATTTATGACTTTTACAGTGTTAGTTTAATACATAAATATAAAACAATTTAAAATATAAAAAGCTTGTTCAAAGTGGTTTCTATTGGCTGCAATACAGTCCTTTAAATCTTCATTGTTAAAATGAGAAGAATAAATCTTTGTATATTTCGTAGGAGTCCAGTTTTTCTATTAATTTTTGAAATCCATTGCTTCTAACATCGTCATTGACCGGTATTCAAAAACATACAAAATTTACAGTTTAATTATAATAGGTTCATTTAAAGTAGTGTAAAAAATATTTTTCTTTGATGAAAAATCCGAATGTTATAATTATATTCTAATTACGACCCTGGATTTTTGACACTTTTATAGTTCTTCATAGTTAACGACAGCTGGCGTATTGCTTACAAAATAATTATTAACTACATATAAAACTCATATTTTTGTTGAGGTGAACGGCTTTGGGTATAAATTTTAATACTCATGGTTATTAGTTATTACAATAATCTTAATAGTTTGAACTGTATGTGCTTTTATTGTTCTGAGTCCTATTACGAAAAGTGGTGCCATCTAGCGTTGAGTAAAATTATTTCTGAACATGATACCGTCAAAAGAACTTTCTAGAAATTATTTTGATAAATTATGAATAAAAATACTTACAAATGGAATGTGATTCTTTCCATAGCATCTGTACGTTTATTGGAGTAGTTTTTACATGATAAAACACAATACTTCATGGTTTTCTTCGTAATAACATAAAAATACACCAAAAATATAATTTTATGCACCGTACGAACACCGTCAGCGACGACAGAAGACTAATAGGCCACGCCTACTATTGATGTTAACGTGATGACGTCACGGCCTAGTTGAGAATCACAGTGCACAGTTACTTAGGCCGTCTCCTCTTTGTATTTGCTCCGTGGTTCGTACGCAGGTAATGTGCGACAAAGACAATGCTCTACGAAGCCGAAATTAACCGATCGCCTCTTTTCAAAGATCGAAGTGCAGTATTACGCAAAAATTGCTGTACGCTTTCTTCTAAAATATTGTAGTAGGTACTCATCTATTTAGTTTAAAATGTGTTCTTTAAATTATCTCGTTATTTTCCTTTTCGGTGTGGTGACGGAGTAAGAATACAATTCACCACCCCCTATCTTACACGTGGGTGTCGTAAAAGATGACTAAGGGATGACTACTAACTAACTATATCCATCCTACATATCAGCCCGTAAACGGCCGCTGTTGGACACAGGTCTCCCCACGAGAATGCCATTCGCAACGGTCCTATGCCACCTGCATCCAACGGTGTCCTGCGATCTTGGTAATGTCATCAGTCCACCTAGTTGGTCGTCCTACGCTGCGTCATCCGATAATATCTTTGCAAGAGAGGGAAACTTCAAAATAAAACCCTATACCAACCCGTTTGATTAGCATGTCATTAGCAGGTGAATTTTGCTTCTGTCATGAACTCATGAAGGAGAGGTGATAGAACGAATGAAATTGGAAATTAAGATGTACCATCATCTCATCATATCAGTTCGCATATGTCCCACTGCTGCGCTTGATCCTACTCCACACTTGGAAATAAATTGATTTACTATAACTACGCTGGTCAGACGTGTTGGTATAGGGTTTTATTTCGAATTTCCTTAATCTGGCATAGCTGTTATATGTATATTTTATCCTTTAGTCGTCTTTTACGATCACCCCCCCGGGTAAGAAGAGGGTGATGGATTGTATTCTTTTTCCGTCACCACCGTTTTTTTTGATTAGATTTGTTTTTAAACACAAAGCCCCTTGCACTAAATAAAAAAAAACCGGAGGTGTCAAGGGACACCCGGATGGAACGAAGTTCTATTTTAATTATATAATTTTTTTCTGCCTTAAGCGATTTTTATCGTTATATTTTAGCCAATTTGCAAAATATCTTTATAAATTATAGCCTATGTGTTATTCTGATGTGCAAGCTATATTACTATAAACATCAAAATCCATTCAGTAGCTTTTACGTGAAAGAGCAACAAACATGTTCACATCCATACATTATTACAAACTTTCACGTTTATAATATTAATAATAGGATATACAATTCCACTAGACTACCAAAACTTTTCGGCCCCGAGCTCGAACGCGAGCCGGCCACGCGGCCCGGTCACGGGCGAAAATAATTTCGTTGCGCATTATTTTGATTTTGCTATATCTCTTAAGGTATTGATTTAATTTGCATGGTATGAAGGAAAAAAAAATATCTTTATGAAATGCTCAAGCCAACTAATGTATTTAAAATGATAAGGATTAATACAGTATTTGTGTAAATAGCTTTTCAAATACCGTTTTATAATAGAACATTTTTTAAAGTATTAAAATGGATATAGTATGTTATCCTTAAGAGATAGATATATACCATCGCGGACTTTTTTGTAGGCCTTTTTAAGCTGTATAATACTGTAGTACTTTATTTTGATCTATTTCGTAGGGTTCAGCCAGCGTTTGCAATGTAAGCGCAAAATAATGTGTTTATTTACGACATCACATTAGAAACCTCTAAAATTATCAGTGTTTCTCTAGTACATTATGCATATATTATACATATAAACCTTCCTCTTGAATCACTCTATCTATAAAAAAAATCGTCGAGACACCACACTGTTCAATGCGAAATAGAAATGAAAATATCTGGCTTGCTTTCTATAAGAGAGAGAGAGACAGACAGAGAAACATGCGACGCCGCACAGCTTACAATAGCTTACTATAGCAAAAAGTGTCGTGACAACTTTTCGTAAGAATTTTTTCCGTCTAGCCCCCTTTCACAACGCGTGATAAGGAACTTCGTTCCAAAAACTTCACAACATGACTTTATAAGCATGCATTGAACATACACATACTACACTCGAACTTAGATCATTTTTATTGCTTATTGTCGTAGAGGAGCAAGCAGTACACCTGATGGTAAGTGTTACTGCCGCACATAGACCTTTGCAATACCAAGGATAGAGTTAGGCCGCTGCCTACCAACCAAAACCTACCTAAGTTGGGCTGCCAGCTCTCTCGCTCTCTCGCCAGCACCAAACGAAGCGCAACAACACATTGCCGCTGTTCAAATATCTATTTTCTGCGAGAGTATGGTACTATCCCGGACGGACCGTCTCGTGGTAGTAGACAGTAAACTTTCAACAATATGGTCCGTTATAGAACCCATTACACTCAGCACTAAAGGTCCGGTATCTTAAATATTACGGTATCCCTGCAGTCCTGGTTAAGCAATTGGTATTAAAATTACCGAAGACAGCTCTGCTACTCACTGATTATTTAGCTAGTTTTTACGACATTAATTGAAAAGTATGATTTAATAAGAAATATAACTCTATATCCTTACTAATATTATAAATGCGAAAGTAACTCTGTCTGTCTGTTTGTCGCTCTTTCACGCCAAAACTACTGAACCGATCTAAATGAAATTTGGTACACAGATGGTCTAGAGCCTGACAAAGGACATAGGCTACTTTTTAACACAAAAAATGGGTTGTAAAGGGGGATGAAAAGTTGTATGGCACAGTATTGTCATTTTTAAAGCCAGAAGCTTGAAACTTATTTTCAGGCCATTGGTAAGATATAAATAAATATGACATTAATTACCCTTAAGGGGTAAAATAAAGATAGGGGATGAAAAACTTTAGGAAAGTAACCTTTTACGCGGGCGAAGCCGCGGGCAGAAGCTAGTAATTTATATTATTATCCTGAGTGGTTAATAGTGGTAGGACCACGCTGTTGACAGTTTTCTATCTACAGCTGCGGGCCGGTCCGTCCGGGTTAGTACCACATTCTCGCATAAGATCGACGTCTGAGTAATGGCAATATGCTGTTGCGCTTCATTCGGTGAGCGAGAGAGCTGGAAGCCCAACTGGGGTAGGTTTGGGGTTTGCATTGGTAGGTAGCGGCCTAGCTATACCCCGTGGTATAGCAAAGGTCGATGGGCGGTAGTGACAATTATCATCAGGTGTGCTCTCTGCTCGTTTGCCACCATTAGCAACAGAAAAATCTCAATTACTAGGGAGTATATAGATTTATTCTATACATATTGCAAGAATTTTGTCAATAGTTTTAGGACCGGCCGGCTGCGGCTGCCTGATGTCAACATTCCTTAGTAATATAATTGTTGAGCAGACAGCTTCGGATAGAATTACCCCAATTTTATCTAAATCCCTTAGTTTACTTTTCCTACATCCGCGAGTGTAAAGTGTTCAATGAAATTGTTATTAGTTTTCGTAGCCGCTTAGACTTATATAATTAATAATACAAAATGTCTGTCAGTTCATTTATTATATATATTTATACAAGAATGTCGCATGGTAGTACAAAAATTATCTATCTGATGCGACTATCGATCCTGTGGCCTAGATACACGGGCGCGTTGCATTTGGGTCACGAGGGCGTACCCCGCTTCCACTGGCGACGTTTTTCTGTGTCAACTTGATTATGAACTGTTTACACATTATGTGAGCACTAATAAATGATAACCTATTAGACAAACAGATAATAAATTTTATATGAAATTATAGAATTCGCCCATTAATGTCTAGATATTAATTATTTATATATCTTGGAATTACTGTGTGGTGACAGAGTAAGAATACAATTCACCACCATGGGTTCACACCACCGGCACCAATTCACATCATGGGTTATCGTAAGAGACGACTAAGGGATATAAAATGTATATCTTTATATATATAAGAGATTTCCACCTATGTATTGACTCATCACTATATCTCTGATACCATAAAGCCTTTAAATTTGGTAGGAATACTCCTTTCGCTGAGTAAAGGTCAGTTAAGAACGGATTTTACAAAATTCTACCCAAAAGATGAGTCGCTGGGGTGTAAAAATCACATTTTTCAAATATAGCTACCACAGACTTGGAATTTGGTATGAACATTTTTTCTGCCCTGTAAAGTTCAGATGAAGTAGGATTTTAGGAAATTCCTTGCCCGAAAGGAATTCTATGTAGCGAAAGTAAACTACACAAATGAACTGACTTAACCGAAGCGAAGCGAGGGCGGGTCGCTAATAACATCATCTATGCAAAAAAAAGAAAACTCGAAAAAAAAAACCTTATACTAACACGTCTGACCAGCGTGGTATAGTCAAGTAGTAGGTCAATTGCCCTTCCGTTATGGAGGAGATTAGGGACCAACACATGTGACATATATGAGATGAGATGCTGATGATACCTTTAAACGGGTTGAGAGCCCTCAACGCTCACCCATAGTCCGGATAAAGTTGTCATAGCCGTCTGAGGCTAACAACTAAGTCACAAAAAAAAACAAAAAAAATGATACCTTTGAATTAATTTTGCTGTGTGGTAGCTTACTATGCTAATGGATTTCGTAAAAGATGACTAAAAGCTTTATGTAGACCAAGGGCAACTCCATCTGATGCTATTTGGTTAATAATTACATTCCATAGAAATGTTGAAATTAGGCAGGCGCCCAGTCATTAAACTATTGTCAATAACTTTTGCTACATGTACAATGGAAGAGGAGTACATATTGTATCAACAGTTATTGGGATAAGACCAGGAGAATAATAATAATCTACCTTTGAACATACATTTCTTTTATATTTCTATGTATTCAGAATGTGGGAAACGGCTACAACGATTTCTATGAAATTTAATATTCAATTATGAGGGTTCGTTTGAAGAAAATTTTGTTTTATAACTGTTTTGAGGTTGTGAAAACAAAATTAATTAGAATATGAAGATAAATTTAGGCGCTGCTATCAAAAATTTGCTTAGTTAGATATTACAGCAGTCCTTTTAATTCAGACTTCCCACGGTTCTGATTCTTTAGTTTCCAATTTTAAAAGTTTCTCTTTTTGTAATTATTAGATTTATTTATAACTGTTTTTTTTTAACTTAGAGCAAAAAATAAATAACGACGATCCAGGTAATGTTTTATAACTTCGGAAAGGTATTTTTGTGTTTATGAAATTGCTACAACAACACTGCAACATGTGATAAATAAATCCTTTAGAAAAATTTTCTTCCCCTAATGATGAAATATATATAAATACATCTATTTCAATAAAATAGGTTTTAAAACATATAACAACCAGCCGTCTGGTGATAATTTATATCCTTTAACATATCATCATCATTCAGCCCTCCACTGCCAGACTTAGACCTCCCTCATAATTCACCACAAAGACGTTAATTTAGTTTAAAAAAATATCGAGCGATTTAAATGACGCCATCTATTGAGAAATCCTAATAAACGCTATGATTTTCACAAAAGATCACGTTATATAGAATAATATTTTAAATTTAACCCCACAGAAGCCATATAATCTTTCCTTCCATCGGTCCGTCGACATGTACTGTTCGACTATAAGCCACACTTGATTTTGTTTGTTTTTCTTAATCGCCACGATCATAGTTGGTTATAAATTGCCCAGCAATGCTGCTACCCACCCTCCCGGTGACTCATTAGCTGATTCCACTGTTGGGCTCGGGCCTCTTCCCTAATGGGAGGGAAATTAACCTACTACACCGCGCTGGTCAGATATGTTGGTATAGGATTTTGTTTCGAGTTTTCCTTCTCTCGCATAGATGGTATATATGTTTTATATCCCTTAGTCGTCTCGTACGATCACCCACGGGTAAGATATGGGGTGTTGAATAGTATTCTTACTCCGTCACCACACGGAAAACCTCACCTCACTACACAAGGGGACTAATGCACGGCGTTTATTACATAGTAATTATCGTTTTAAATAAAAGTAACCTGACCTGAAAGTGCCATAACCTGAAAGTGACCTGATCTAAAAGTGACCTGACCTAAAAATGCCATTGTAATATCCTCAGATTCTTGGTGTGCGTCACGTATCTGGAGATTTACAATGAAGAAGTCCGTGACCTGCTCGGCAACAATCCTCATCAGAGTCTCGAGGTCAAGGAGAGACCTGACATCGGTGTGTTCGTCAAGGATCTCACTGGTTAGTGAATTATTTTTCGTTTATTTCTTTTTAAGAAGTTTTATGGCATGGCTACTAAGCCTTTTATGCCAAGTTTTCATTTATAAATTATTATTTCATTTATTAAAAGTCATTCATCATTCTCCTACTCTTATCTCAATTGCTTGGGGTCGATACAATATGTACTCTTGTTTCATAGTACATATTGTAAAAGTTATTGGCAATAGTTTTATGACCGGCCGCCTGCCAGACGTCAATCCTCTTTGGGAATGTAATTGTTGACCAAACGGCATCAGATGGAGTTGGCCTAGGTTGTTATAAGGCTCTTAGTCGTCTTTTACGACATCCACGAGCAAAGTAAGGGTTGGTAGTATTCGTAGCCACAGTGATGGCAGTCTCGCTCGATATTAAAAACGCCTTCAATAGTCTCCCACACGAGACCTTAAAGGTGGCGCTCCAATATCATAGGGTGCCTCCGTATCTCCGGAGGCTGTTGGAGGCGTACCTCGAGGGAAGGCACGTGCTCTGGGCGGGGGACGACCGGCACATACATCCTCATAGGGTAGAGTGCGGGGTTCCACAGGGTTCGGTCCTCGGTCCGACCTTGTGGAACGTCGGATTTGACTGGTTCTTGCGAGGCCAGCTTCTCCCCGGGATGGGGGTAATTTGCTACGCAGATGACACTCTCATCACGGTGAGGAGGGCTGATTTCCGTCTCGCCGCCCGACTGGCTTTACTTATTCAACTTGCTGCCGCATTCCTATCTAGTTGTATACTATTAGATTGTTTTCAATTAAAATATAAATGTTTTTAGAGGGCATAATGAGCCCTATCCTGCTCTTATCAGTTGTGGTCGATGCAATATATTATCATTACCATCATCTCAGCTCATGTATGTCTAGGGTTGCCACTTTTTTTTTTACAAAAAATAAAGTATATTTAGGTCTGAGAAGAATATTAAACAGTATTTTAGAAAAATGAACAGTATTTTATTTATTTAATGTTTTAAATACGCTGCGCTGCACTGAGCTCCCTCTGACTAAATAAAAAAAAATGTGTGAGCGCCTAACTCTAACACTTATAGTGTTAAGCATTTTGATGCTGAAAACAGTATTTTATATACTTTATTTTTGTTCAACAGTAAAAAGTATAATGTAGTGAAAAACAGTAAAATACTGTTTTTAACGGTATAGTTGGCAACCCTATGTATGTCCCACTGTTTAGCTCAAGCCTCCTCCAGAACAGGAGGGAAATTGACCTACTATACCACGCTGTTCAGACGTTTTGGTTTTGGGTTTTGTTTCGAGATTTTCTTCTTTCGCATAGTTGTTATATACGTTTTCTATCCCTTAGTCGATGCTTACGATCACCCAAGGATAAGATAGAAGGTGGTGAATTGTCTTGTATCTTACTTCGTAACCACACGGCAAATATACTCTACGATGCCATATTACATAGAAGAGTATTCTTCTTATATCGTACATATTGCTAAAGTTGTTGGCCGATAGTTTTATGACTGTATTTCATTCCATCGCCCCAAGGGACATAAGACTCTCTTGCTAAATTATAAATATTAATTTTCAGGCTACGTGGTCCATAATGCGGATGAATTGGAGAAAATCATGGCAGTTGGTAACAAGAACCGTGTCATCGGCGCTACAGCTATGAACACGGAGAGTTCGAGATCGCATGCGATATTCTCCATCACCGTGGAGAGCTCCAAGCGAGGTGCTGACGGGAAAGTCCATGTGAAGATGGGGAAACTCCACCTTGTGGATCTGGCTGTATGGTTTATTTTTAATTATTATTTTTAAATATCATCATTCTCATCATCTCAGGTTATATACAGCCCACTGCTGGAATTAAACTTTCTCAAAATTAAGAGAGCAATTGACCTACAAGCCATACCAACACCTCTGAACAGCGTGGCATAGATGGTATACGTATATTAGTAGGCGAACTTCCTTAATCTACAGGAATCTGATGCCTTATAGAAATAAGAAGAAAAGACTTCAATCAATCGCGTAGTGGTTAACATTCCGATCTATCTGCGCCAGTGTCTTGACTTCGATTCCCATGCTGGACGATATCTGGTGCTATGCATAAATTGTTGTTCCGAACCCAGTTGTAATATTTGTTCGTAAATTATATGGTTTTGTCTCAGTAGTGGGATTGAGCTCTCATCACAGATGAGAGAGATGAGCGGGGTATATGAGATGATCATCCTGCTCTTATCACAATTACTTGTGATCCAGACAATATATAGTCCTCTTACATCGTACATATTGCAAAAAAATATTGGAATTAGTTTTATGATCGGCCGACTACCTAACGTCAACCCTCCTTGTGAATGTAATTGTTGACCAAACGGCATTAGATGGAATTAGCCCAGTTTGATTTAAATGATATATAAAACAAAATAATAATAATATATTTATTTTAAGTTCTCTATTAATAAAAAAACTACATATGATTAGCGAAAGTCGATTTAAAAATCCGTTATCCGTGTGGTGACGGAGTAAGAATACCTCCTATTTTACCCGTGGGTGATCGTAAGAGACGACTAAGTGATATAAAACGCATATAACATCTATGCAAGAGAAGGAAAACTCGAAACAAAACTCTATACCAACACGTCTGACCTGCGTGGTATAGTAGGTTAACTTCCCTCCCATTACTGAGGAGGCTTGAGCCCAACAGTGGGACATATATGAGTTAAAATGATGATGAAAAGGACGATTTAAAAAGACAACAAGTTTAATTAGAAAGATTTCTGTTCTCAACTTATTTCGTTTTGTTTTTTTTTTGCTCAGGGTTCTGAACGTCAAAGCAAAACTCAAGCGTCCGGTACCCGCCTAAAAGAGGCAACCAAGATCAACCAATCCCTCTCAGTGCTGGGTAATGTAATATCAGCGCTGGTCGATGGCAAGTCCACACATATACCGTACAGGAACTCGAAGCTCACACGACTGCTGCAGGATTCCCTTGGTGGTAACTCCAAGACTGTCATGGTAAGTTATTCATTAATATTTTAGAAAACTTTATGGCGGCCATAATGATTTCTTATATTTACGCGAATATTACATATTTGAAATCCTCATCTTCCTCTTTTTTTTTTGTATTGGCAATCAACTACGAGCCCATTGTTGCCAGTGACAAGTTATAATTTTCATCAGAAATTATCAGTTTTTTAACATTATTAGTTTCTTCATTTCATGTCATTGTTCGTCACTAAGATAAATCAAGTGCTATCTATGGCCACACTGCTAATGGTAGCTTCTGGGAGTTTTTGAGGAAAACGAAAATAGATGTAAAACACTGTTATACCATATTTACTAAATCCTAGCAGTTCCATCGCATCATATTACATAAAATGCCGTCGAAATTATTTAATACTAGCTTTTACCCGCGGTTTCGATCGCTTTGAAGCCGTGCCTGACGAAATATTGTTTTTAACCCTCCGTATTTTTTTTTAATAGTAAGTATTCTATGTCCTTTTTAATATACCTCGAATACTATGTGTATAAAGTTTCATGATAATCGGTTAAGTAGTTTTGGCGTGAATGTGTAACAAACAAATTTACATTCATGTTTATAATATTATATATTAGTAGAGATAACACGTTAAAACACTAAGATATCGAATATAATAAAAGAGCAATGCGTACCCTTTAACGTTCCCACCAAAGTTACTATTTAATTTTTAATTTCCTAACGTCACGAACACTTGAGCACTTGAGCGTAACCATAAACAAAATAAAACGCGATGAAATCCATCAAAATAGTTTTATTTCAAATTGTTTGGCGTGGTTGATTTATTTTTTAATAATATTTGTTCTCAACTATGGATACATAGTTTTTCAAGTAGGTAGCTTAACAATTTGAATATAAACAAGTTCCTTACATTTTTTTTTTCATAAAATATAGAAATTGAATGAACTTGTTCATATTAACTAGCTAGTATATAATCATAGTCCGTCAGTAATTCAAGTCGTTATTAATTGGGCGCTGACAACCAAATTAATCTTTCCTCTGGGAATTTTAGTATAACATGAAAATACACGTAAACCACCGTTATATCATTTTCACTACACCTCAGCATTTTTTTCTTTATTACATTAAAATACCAATACAAATAAATATAATAAAAGAGCGTGACATGACATTTTCATGTTACTGCCAAGACTTCTAGCGGGGTTAAGAATACAATGTATTACTGTAGGTGTCGTAAAAACCGGATAAGGGGATAACTGGATTATTTTTCTTGTGCTAACAAAGTAAGAATATATTTCTCCACCCAATTTCGTGGCCGTATGTCGGTAATGTCCATCAGCGTGGTATAGTTGGTCAATTTCCCTCTTATTGTGGAAGAGGCTAAGACAATGATTATGTTGATTTTTTAAGCAGTGGATAATTGAACCTCCTTGGCGATGCCTCTATAAACACTCATAAAATTATTTTAATTATATTTATCTAGATAGCAACAATTGGTCCGGCTGAATCGAACTATGTGGAGACTATAAGCACTTTACGTTACGCCAATAGAGCAAAGAACATTGAAAACAAAACGCATGTTAACAGTGAACCAGGAGACGCTTTATTAACCAGGTATGGAACCTATACCTTCTAATATTCATTCATCCATCAGTCAAATACCATATCAGGCAATAAAATAATCATTCGTTTAATTTCGGCCTCGTAGAACGTTGTCTCTGTTGCGCACTCTATTTTCGTGCGACGTGTGCGACAGGGATAATGCTCTACGAAGCTGTTAGTTGATTGTCTCTTTCCAAAGGTCGAAATGCAATATTTATTGCTAGTACTGCTTTTAGCATAAGTCTAAACTGGTACCTGGGTATTCGTATCGGAGCTCACACTTGCTTTTTAATTGAAATTATTTCTAGAGGGCTTTGAAATTCAAATCCTTGTATGTGTATACTATCCTTGGTCAGCTCGGATAAAAATTACACTCAGACTGAGAGTACCAATTTGTGAATATATACAGGGTGCCGATTTAATTAGTAGAATCCTTGAAGGGGGTGTATCAGACCATGATACACTATCCAAATCAGTAAAAAAAAATAGTACCTAAGTTTTGATTAAATTGCCATACTGATAAGCGGTCAATACACTTATACTATAAATATTTCATGTAGGCATATACTCATGCGTGTGACACTGAACTGGTAGGCAAATAGACCCGCTCGCGCTGCGCTCACCGCCGCACAGCTGGGTCGAAATGTACCTACAGGTCAATGTACGGTGACAAACCTACTGTTTTGTTAAGAAACAAATCACTTTATCTCGGGATTGGGCAGAGCTAGGAGTTTGCAACTAACTTTAATGTTTTTTATGGCGTCATTCCTACACCTAGTTTAAGTTATTCTACTAATAAAATCGGCACCCTGTATATTATAGAATATTGAGCATGGAACCTGTGACACTTGACACTATAGGTATTCTAATCACTAAGCCATATCTGCAGTCGTGAAAGACAACTATGGGATATGATATACAAATAATTACTATACAAGAGAAAGAAAATTTCGTAGTAATATATCCCTAGTTTAGTATATTAGGTCAATTTCCCTCCCATTGTGGAGGAGGCTTGAGCCTAGCAGTGGGAACGAATATGAGCTGAATGGTGCTATAAAATTGTAAACTGTAAATTAATTTTCAAAGATATTTTTTTTTTTAATATTATTTCTCAGATTCCAACAAGAGATTGATCAATTAAAGAAGCAATTGGAAGAGAGTATAAACGGTAAGTCTATTCACATAGTCTTCATCGTCCACTCTTATATTTAGGCCAACCCTCAGAGAAAGATTCCGCCCACTCTTCTGCCTTATTAGGTTTATTACGACTACCAATAGAAATTAAGGAATGGTTGTCTTTTTTTTACCTATTTTTTTAAACAGATCTGTGCTAAGACAATAATCGTTATATTGCGGGGGACTTTACAAGCATATAATTAACGCAGATAAATTACACACAGTCTCACAACAACATTTTGGATCTCACAAAATATTGTCCTGCGTAGGAATCAATCTCACGGCACTGGCGTGGAAGATTGGTATCTTAACCGTTACGCCATTTGTGCATCTTTATATTGTATTTTTATCTTGTTACTACAGGCTAACCTTGTGGTAAGCAATTTAATAGCTTTTATATTATCACCTTTCGTGTGGTTGTGGGAATTGTACCCCCTATCTTACCCGTGGGTGTCGTACGAGATGAGTAAGGGATATAAAACGCATATAACATCTATGCGAGAGAAGGAAAACTCGAAACAAAACCCTATACCAACGTCTGACCAGCGTGGCATAGTAGGTCAATTACCCTCCTATTATGGAGGAAGCTCGAGCCCAGCGGTGGGACGTATATCAGCTGAAATGATTTCGAATTTATATCAAAACTGATTTTAGTAGACCGCCTAATGGTCTTTTTAAGTACCTAACGCCATCGACATCAAGTTATAAATCCTTCTGTAGTCAGCGAAACTATTAACTTAAATTTATTTAAACATCTCTCAGATATAGGAGAAGATGAGGAAGAAGAGGATATATCCGACGAGGACTTTTCCGACGATACTCTTACTGATCCCGAGTTGGATTCGCTCGATCCTGACGAGAAGAAACAGCGTAAGAAGATGTTGAGAGAAGAAAAGGTAGGTTAGAGAGAGAGAGAGGGAGAGAGAGAGAGAGAGGGAGAGAGAGAGGGAGAGAGAGAGAGAGACTTTTTAAAGGGACTTAGGGTTTTGTCGAGGGTTTTTTAAATTTTTAAATTATATTTTTATTTTATACTTTTTAAAGGTACCTACTTATTATAATGTATTATTATAGTACATACTTATTGTAATGTAGATTTTGATAAGTTGTAAATACATAGGTTCTTGTCGAAAATCTTTAAATGTATATTTTAGGTAAAGATTACATATTATTTTGTAATGGGCACGTGACGCGCTTTCATTTGAGACCTCAGTTGAGTATATTTGTAGACATTCGGTTCTTTCCCACTTTCACCCACATAACTTTTGAACGGCTGAACCGATTTTCATTAAACATATCTAAGAACACTCGCACATAAGTCACCTTTAATACAAAAAGAACTAAATTGAAATCGTCTCATCCGTTCGGGAGCTATGATGCCACAGACAGACAGACAGATCCACACAGCCACAGACAGACACGTCAAACTTATAACACTCCTCTTTTTGCGTCAGGGGTTAATAAAAGTGAATCCAACAAGCCAGGGAGAGAGGGTCACACGGTCGTATTTTCTATTCAAACAAACACCAATTCTCTTAAAATAATTCTAATTAAAAAGAAAATATTTAATTTCTTATCATCAACATTATCCTTTAATATTAATAGTTTTTGTTAGATTTTTAAACTAATGAATTGCCACAATATAATAATTATCACAAATTAAATGTTTAATATAACTGATCATAAACAATATAAAAAAAAATACATATAGAATCATTTTCTTTTTGTACTGGCAATAAATTTGTATTAAAAATGTGGGTCAAACTTTTAATAACTGATACTGTAGCGGGTAGATATAAATTTCTGTAATAACTATGACTTTTGGACGTAAGACACCTTAGTCCTCCCGTGATCACTGTAAAGTGTTCGAAATATCGGGCAGTTAAAAAAAATTATGCGTGTGTACAAAGTACACATATCAGAAGTGAAACTTTAGCAAACTATTTTTTAAATCTATTTTACATACATCAACGAATAGCGTGTGTACTCTCTCTCTCTATATCTCTCTCTCTCTATCTCTCTCTCTCTCTCTCTCTCTCTCTCTCTCTCTCTCTCTCTCGTGTCGCGTAAAAATTTTACCCTCATGCGCGCAAAAAGATTCCCTTCAAAAAAAGATGGCGCGTAACGGAAAAATGTGACGCTCTCTTTCTCTCATAATTATAATTAATATTTTTAATTTTCTGTATGGTGACGGAGTAAGAATACAATTCACCATTCCTTATCTTGCCCGTGGGTAATCGTATGAGACAAAACGATTAAGTGATATAAAACTCATATAAAACATCTACGCAAGAGAAGGAAATCTCGCAACAAAACCCTATACCAACACGACTGACCAGCGTGGTATAGTAGGTTAATTGCCTTCCAATTATGGAGGAGGCTGGAGCCCAACAGTGGGATGTATATGAGCTGTGACGATGATGATGATGAACATATATTATTGCTAAGGTTTAAATTAGGTGGCTACGTGATATAAATACTTACATGCAATCCACAATACAACTTATAATAATCACAAAAAAATTAAATATTAATCATCATCATCGTCATTCTCCTACTCTTATCCCAATCACTTGAGGTCGATACAATATGTACTCTTCTTTCATAGTACATATTGTAAAAGTTATTGGTAATGGTTTTATGACCGGCCGCCTACCAGACGTCAACCCTCCTTGGGAATGTAATTGTTGACCAAACAGCGTCAGATGAGAGTTGGTCATTATAAGCTCTTAGTCGTCTTTTACGACATCCACGAGCAAAGTAAGGGTTGGTAGTATTCGTAGCCGCTACCACACAGCTGTAATTTAATTTAATTTAACTAAAAAATTAAATATTAATATAAATTGAAAATTCCATTTTTATTAAATTACATTTGACATTTCCGTGCCGTATCCCTTTTCGATTCTGTTTCCGTTGTCATATTTTGGTTACTAGGTCATGTCCAATAATGGATCTCATATGGGTTAAAAAAAGGAACATTAATTAAATTAAATAATGTTATATTTCAGGAGAAGCAGAACAGAGAGAAGGCACACCAGGCGCGTAAGGTCCTCGAAGAGAAGAAGGCTGAACTCCAAAGAACAAAGTAAGATTTATTTTTCTAAAGCTCTTTCATAATCTATTTGAAAGAATGCAAATAGCTTAAAAGTTTCTATTATAAACTTCCCGTATCTTGTATCACGGGTTCAAATAATACCATAGACATGAACTTTCGGACAGGTCTTCCCATGAAGTGCAGAAAATACTCTTCATCACCAGGCTTGACCCGCGATTCGGTTATTAAAATCGGTGTTATGACTTATAATTTTTTATATATTTTATGTAAACTATGATAATTAGTACCGGTGATCAGGGGCGGCTTTACCTAGTGTGCAGAGGTTGCTGTGCACCCGGGCGCCGGGTGTTAGGGGGCGCCGAGAGCTGCTCGGGACATATAGAGCCTCCACTATAACGGTCCGCACGGAGCGTGAGCACCTTACGCAGCGAGTGCCATTTATAAACGTAGTGGGTGCATTATTTGACGAGTTTGGATAGGTTGCTTTGTCGCCATGTTCATGTGTCATGTAACTTCATAATCCCATTCGATTGCGTTTACTTGGTTTCGTGTCAAAACAACAACAAACGAGCGAGGTTCGGCGTTTAGTCGAACTTCTTGTTAGTAACAACCTATTCCATTTTATTCACGCATTCTGATACAAGAGGGCGCACGGTTATTGATTGCACTAGAGTGCTACACATGCTAGAGCCGCTTCTGCCGGTGATTAATAACTGTGAATTTGAGCTCAATTCAAATTCAAAATCATTATGTAAAAATCGGTCAAGCGCGAGTCGGACTCGCGCACGAAGGGTGCCGTACTATTTATTATCTACAAAAAAGCCGAGTTATTTTTTTTACTTTGTTATCAATATCGAGCAAAAAAATTCACGTTTGTTGTATGGGAGCCCCCTTAAATATTTATTTTATTGTTTCTTTTTTTGTATTAGTCGTTATAGCGATAACATAAATACATAATTGGTGACAGACAGGCGAACGGACACCGGAGTCTTATAATAGGGTCCCGCTTTATGGGGTACGGAACCCTAAAAATTGACTGGTTTAATATTTTACCTTTCTTAAAAACTACAAAAGGATCGGTACATGACCGACAGTGAGAAGATCCGGCAAGAAACTCAACGGTCTTGTCTATTATTTACGAATTCTTTGATATAAAATAAATACATAGTAAGTAATTACTGTGTGGTAGCGGCTACAAATACTACCAACCCTTGCTTTGTACACGAGAGAGCCGGCAGTCCAACTTTTTTTGGTGGATTTTGGTTGGTAGATGTTTACGTTAGACACCGAAGTCAAAAATCGGGTACCGGTGGCCCGCTCGCACGGCGAAGAGAGAAGGTTTTACGGTGGGTCTATGGGGTCACGCGCCGCCTTTCCGTCACCCCGGACCGATTCGGCGGGGCGAGACGCATCCATAGCCCACCAATAAAAAAAAAAATGATTACGCGAGTATTGCCTACATATTTAAAATAAAACTACTTTTACGGATTCTATCGCGTTTGTATTTGATTAATAACTGATACTGTAACGGGTAAATACAAATTTCTGTAATTACGATGACTTATTGGACGCGATACACCTTAGTCCTCCCGTGACCATGATCACTGTAAAGTGTTCGAAACGTCGGGCAATTAAAAATCACGCGATAGAATCGAGTGTTCTTGTTTGCCACCTATAAGCAATAAAAGAGAAATTATATACACGGTGACATTTATATCGTGTCACGGTGTATATTCTGGTTTGAAAACCTCTTAAGGGCATTAAACTGGAGCTAATACATATTAAATATATTTTTCAATGCTGCTATACATTAATTACGTGATTTTCACAGGAAACAACAAGAGGAGTTGAAAGATAAACTTCAACGTCTGGAATCCAAGGTTCTAGTGGGCGGGGAGAACTTGTTAGATAAAGCAGACGCTCAAAGACAACTATTAGAGCAAGCGGCCAGAGAACTAGAACTGAGACGCCTCAACGAGCTCAGACTGCAGGAGGACCTGCAGAAGAAAGAGGTTAGACTTAACTGGAGATGAGGAATTTAATATATATTGGATATACACGATGACATTTATGTCGTCTTACAAACGCAGTTCACTTAACGTATCTAGTATCTACTATTCATTCGTACAATTAAAAGGTTAAAAAAATATTTACTGGAATGGTTTTACTAAAAATTATTATAAATAATTACTAATTAAAATAGTAAGTGAACAGCATGTAGCAAGCGGTAGGCTACCTACTCGACATAACCTACATACTGTGTAGGTACGCTTTGGAATAACAGTCCACGTGGACTTCGTAGCTGTGATTGGATAACGTAATTACGTTAGGCAATCATTATCATGCGGAATGCCGTATGATTTCTTTTGTTTAAAATGTAAACATTATAATCAAGTTGTTACAAAATATGTATTAACTTTAATTAATTTTATTTTGATATTATTGGTCGGATACTTTTATGGCACTTCTTTTGTAAGACGATATAAATGTCACAGTGTATAATAAAGATAGAGCAGTGGTTAGATACAGACATACCGCACCAAGTACCATGTGTTAGATTCCCACGCAGGACAATACTTTTTGTAATCGACAGGTTGCTGTTCCGAGTCTGTGTGTAATTTGTGTCCGATAAATTATATATATGCAATGTTTCATTCGCAATATATTCCTTTGTGCAAAATTATTATAAAAATAATTTATAAAAAAACTTTTTCTTCAGCATCAGTATCCACTTATCGATACTCTCATTTGGACATAGTCCTCCCCGTGAAGGGAGAGCAGTTAGATTTGTGAGTCTCCCAAGAGAATGCTCCTACCTACTCTCCTGCCTTCCACCCGTGGGTGATCGTAAGACACTATTAAGGCATAATAAAACGCATATAACATCTATGCAAGAGAAGGAAAACTCGAAACAAAACCTTATACCAACACGTCTGACCAGCATGGTATTGTAGGTCAATTACCCTTCTATTATGGAGGAGGCTCGAGCCCAACAGTGGGACATATATGAGCTGAGATGAATGAACAAATACAGATCACTGCTCTCTTATTGACATCCCCTTAGAGCTTAAACAGTTTTCTTTCTATAACAGTGACGTCATCTGCTTGTGTCCCTTATACCCGTTTTCACCAACGATTCTTAACTTTTAAGTAACATTTAAAGCAATCTAAATGACACCTAATATTTTTATTAGTATTTATTAGTGGTAGGACCACCAGTTGACAGTTCTCTGTCTACAGCCGCGGGCCGGTCCGTCCGGGGTAGTATCACACTGAGCAGAAGATCGACGTCTGAGTAATGGCAATGTGTTATTGCGTTTCGTTCTTTGAGCGAAAGAGCCGGACGTCCAAATGGGGTTTGGGGTTTGTATTGGTAGGCAGCGGCATAGATATATCCTTGGTCTTGCAAAGAACCATGGGCGGCAGTGACACTTACCATCAGGTGTGCTGCTGATTGCTCGTTTGCCACCATAACCAATAAAAAATAACATTAAAATGAAATCTTGAACGTAGGCTGAACGCTTGGATCTAGAAGAACGCTACTCCAGCTTGCAAGAAGAGAACGCAGCCAAAACTCGCAAGCTCAAAAGAGCGGTGCAATTGCTTAATTCAGCGAAGGCGGAGCTGGCTGATCAACAGAGAGAACAGCAGAGAGAGATGGAGGGTATACTCGATAGCGTCAGAGCACTCAAGAGGGAGATACAGTTAGCTGATCTTGTACTAGACTCTTATATACCTAAGGAGTATCAGGTAAGGTGGACAAAGAAGTCTTCAACAATGGTTATTGGCAACCTCAGGATTGTAATACTCCCTTGGAAGGTCTATGAATAAATTTAAATGTTTTAGGCCGTTCGATAAAAAAAAAAAAGATCTCCAGCAGTGGGAAGTATAAGTGTTTTTAAACTTAATCCCAACCTTAGAACACTGTAGAATATACAGCAAAATAAAAATTTTGCATAAATAGTGGATAGTTTTTATTTGTTTAAAATATCAATTTTATAATTGAATTGCTTAGGTTATTTAATTTAAAAAAAAATGCAACAATCTTGATTTTCTTTCATTTAAAAAATAATTGTTCTTGTACTTTCTCTTATATGTCTATGTAGTATAAGGTTAGATCCATCAGTCTTTCGACGTTCTCTATTGCCCATAGAGCTTCTCATTATTGATTATTGGCATAATCACTTCGTTTCATTTCACCCCTTTTCTGGGTTATCTTACTACTCTCACAGAATCTATTGCGGAAATAATAGATTTTAATACCCTCATCACGTGTATCTAAGACATTGTATATGAAAACTCGTAAAACAAAAACGTAAGCAGATACATTATTCGAATGTACAAAATAAAATTTTGTTTTTGTATTAAATGTAAAACATTTCTCAATTTAAAATACTGAAATTTAGCATTTAATATACTTAATTATTTATAAAACCCGATTACGAAGCGAAAAATGATCTCACAAGCGGGATTCGAACCCGCGCCTATTGGGATTCTGGCCCATTCGTGCTGCCACTACACCACCGTGACTTATTGTAGGACATGCAATTAAATAACAAGGTTGTGTCATCGTTTAATACAATTCTAACTGCAAAGTTTGAAGTATTAAGCCTATAAGAATGTGTAAACATTGTCGGGTAGATGACATACCGTCACCTTAAGACGTAAATATGATACGAAGCGAAATTTGCATGTCCTACAAAAGTCACGGTGGTGTAGTGGCAGCACGATTGGGCCGGAATCCCAATAGGTGCGGGTTCGAATCCCGCTTGTGACATCATTTTTCGCTTCGTAATCGGGTTATAAATTTCTCAATTTGTTTTTTTTTGATAAACGGAAATAAAAAGATATCGACATTTTGCAGCTTCATCTCGAAGATCACTATTTTAAAATCTGTATACTTTCAGGCCCTAATTGAACAGTACGTCCATTGGAACGAACAGTTGGGCGAGTGGCAAGTCAAATGCGTGGCATACACCGGCAATAATATGAGTACCCATACACATCTCGAACGTCACCACACCACTCAACATGTATGTACATATATGAAATAGAAATTTGTTTTACAAGCGGAAAATAATTACATTAAGTGGGATTTGAATCTACATTTACTGGTAATCAGTTCCCATTATCTTATGGATGAGCGTGGCTCCACAATCAGATTTTTCGCTTATATTTTCGTCTTCATGGAGATGATTGACATGCCATCTATCGGAGAAACTTCTACAACATTGCTGTATGTGTGTCAATATTCTAACGTTCAGTTTAGAATTGTATAAAACGACGAAGGAACACAGCTTGTCACCATTCTACGTTCGCAAATAAGTTAATGTAAATTATTGGAAGTAATAACGACAAATTATCAGTAGATGGCGTATTAACATGTATTTTTTTTTGAAATATTCATTTTAATAGATTTACTTATTAGAAGAGAAAAGTTCTTCTTAAATTTGAAGCTATTTTGAAGATTATTTCCTGTTTTCCCTGTAATAATTTGCGCCAAATACACAGACAAGAATTTCCCTTTAGAACTAATATATAGGAAAATTTACAGATGGAGCCACCAGATCTATCCGACCGTTATTTATCATACGCCAACGTGAATAGCCGCCCTGCGACGCGGGTGGCCAGACCTCATACTTCAGCGGTGCCCAGACCTCATACAGCTTTGAGGCAACGCCAGTAGATGCACACATACTCTCTTTTGTACAAGTACTTTTGTCTCTGTTGTTTTGTTTTTTAATGTGGATTCGATATAGGTCAGAACAAAGAGTGGAAAAAAACAACTGTATTTTTTAATATTTTAAATATATTTTACTAGCGTTTAAAACAGTGGAAAATACATATATAATTTATCTTTTGTAGCATTTTAAATTTATGTAATTATTTATGAATAACGATCTTTTTATGATTCTCAAGATTTTTTAAATGTGGAAGTATGAAACCGAAAATATACCGTGTAGATGGTACTATCCATCAATTTAGGAACCTTAAGACCACTTCTGAGGCGTCAACATCTCCCTTTAAACGTTTAAGAAGATTTTCAACACACTGCAACCCGAAATTGATACACCGGCATATTTTCTATCGAATCGCATTGAAGATCACATTGAACATCCTCTTAATAAAACGATGTTTTTGTGAGACAAAAAAAATCTCAATGGTAATTTTCATGTGAGAAACGAAAATTGTGAAAAACCAACGAAAACTCAAACTCGTCATACAATGAATCGCAAACCTTTATTTAATATAAATTCAAAAAGAACTCGCGTATTAATTAAATCTAATTTAGAAAAATATGTAACAGTTTCTAACAAACCGCAGATTAATTTGCCAAAAAAATAAATCTAGTTTCATACTTCAACAATAAATTAATCTATGTTATGTTTCGCTCAAAATTTTATGTAATTACTTTATGATAGACAAAATTTTAATAAGTAATTTATAAAAAAAATTTCGTGTCACTTAAAAATTATACACTTCTATTTTAAATGCACACGTGTGAAGATAATTTTTGTAATAGTTAGACATTCCACTGCGTTTGATAAGTGTGCACGAATATGAAAATTGCAGCTTTTAATTAGTATTATTGCGATGCGATAATATTTTTTAACCTAATAAAATATATAAAAACCAAAAATATGCTTGTAGAATTAAGATCTCATAATATTTAGATGTAGTTGAAAAAAATAATGGCATTTTTATGTATTAGCATATACAGGGTGCCGATTTTATTAGTAGAATAACTTAAACTAGGTGTAGGAATGACGCCATAAAAAACATTTAAGTTAGTTGCAGACTCCTAGCTCTGCCCAATCCCGAGAAAAAGTGATTTGTTTCTTATCAAAACAGTAGGTTTGTCACCGTACATTGACCTGTAGGTACGTTTCGTCCCAGCTGTGTGACGGTGAGCGCAGCGCGAGCGGGTCTATTTGCCTACTAGTTCAATGTCACACGCATGAGTATATGCCTACATGAAATTTTTATAATACAAGTGTATTGACCGCTTATCAGTATGGCAATTTAATCAAAACTTAGGTACTATTTTTTTTACTGCTTTGGATAGTGTATCATGGTCTGATACACCCCCTTCAAGGATTCTACTAATTAAATCGGCACCCTGTATATATAAATTAGGTTTTGCCAACGACTTCATTCGGGTAGATATCTTGTGTGATGTAAACATTAAATATCATCTTAATTATGTGCTGCAAGGTGAAAGTAATAAAAGCAAAAATGATCGCCTAATTTACATCCTAAAAGAGAAATATCACCTCTGACGGACGTGTCACTATTTGACAAACCAAGAGGGATGTTGCTCGTCTTTCAGCCGAGGGGGAAAGTAAGAACACATCCTATTCTTAACCTGTTACCATACGGCGATATTTGAAAATTATTATAAAATTATGCACGTGACATAATTATAATGTCTATGAAATAATTATTATGCCCGTAAGTTAATTATAATGCCCATAAAATAATTATTATGCCTATGAAATAATTATAATGCCTGAGAAATTATTGTAATGGCTATATATTATATAAGGACTGTCCTAACTTTGCTAGTCACATTCCAGTGTTTTTTTTAATTAAGTTTGTTTTTTTTTATCTCAGTATTATATAGGCACAAGTTAACAGATATTCAACTTTTTTATCTATTTTTTTTAATTTGTATTTGTGATAAATTGTGCAGTGTATTGCAGTATTTAATAAAGTCTTTTTTAATATCTCCTTGTGTTATTTTTACAATTTAGGGCTTTTATCCCCGGGGTTTGATAAATTCTCAGCCGTTTTTTTTTTATTAATAAGAGGCGAACCTAATGCCGTTAGGGGTCGTCTTTTAATCACATGAGCCTTGAGTGTAGTGGCTTCGACTAAAATTAAACCAATCACGAAATCAGAATCACACACACACACACACACACATTATCACAATTGTTCAAAAGATGCTGTAATAACATCACGTGATTATTAGATGACCCCTTAATTGGGATACTATTATAAGCTAAGCTTCAGGATATTTAGGCTATTAAGAATTACCTGATTTATTCTAAGATAATATAAAATCTTGGATTTTTTTCCCGTCTGGTGAAGAAGTAAGATTACAATTGAGGCTGCTAGAACCAGAGTGGCCTAACTACATTTTTGCAAATTTTAACCTAATTGCAATTTCATAGTCTAAAATTGTTAATCTACAAAACTACCGCGACCTAAAATTCTATACAAGCTCTTAACAATGCATGGCAATACAAGTACTATTTCGGCTTATGTTCAAATCGATTAAATTGAATTGAATTTAATTTTAATTCCCTCCATATTGTAAAACATGGTTCTTGTAGTTAGGCCGTTCTGGTTCTAGCAGCCTTAATTCACCCATATCTTACCCATGGGTGATCGTATGAGACGACTAAGGGATATTAAACGCATATAACATCTCTGCGGAAAATCTGTGGAGTTAGGCTGACCGACCGCATTCGTAACGACGACGTAAGAGAGCGAGTAGGTATGAAAGAGAGTATTGGTGTAAAGATGCGAAAGGGAATGCTCCGATGGTTCGGACATGTGGAAAGAATGCCGAACAAACGCCTGGTTAAGAAGATATACAATGCGAAAGTGGAAGGATGTAGGTACCGGGGGAGACCGAGACTAACCTACCTAGACCAGATCGGTCATGTACTGAAGGAAGGTGGAGTCAAGAGTCTCCGAAACCGGCGAGCGGCGGCGGCGAGTATGCAGAGATAGAGTTCTCTAGCACTCTGTTCTCTCTGCCTACCCTGCAAGGGATATGGCGTGACGATATGTATGTATGTAACATCTATGGAAGAGAATATAATATCTATGCAAGGGAGAAAACTCGAAACAAAACCCTATACCAACACGTCTGACCAGCGTGGTGTAGTAGATCAATTTCTTTCCTAATATGAAGGAGGCTCGAGCTTTATAGCTGAGCTGAGATGCAACATATATGAGCTGAGATGATAAAGTCTTGGATTTATAAAATTTTTCTCGTGCACATAGTTAATTAAGCGAAACGAATGCAAATATTCCATTAATTACTCGACGTAATAAATACAAAATTAGTGACACCGACGTGATAAGCTTCATCATCATTTCAACTCATATATGTCCCACTGCTGGGCTCGGGCCTCCTCCATAATGGAAGGGTAATTGACTTACTATACCACGCTGGTCAAACCTGTTGGTATAGGGTTTTGGTTCGAGTTTTCATTCTCTCGCATAGATGTTATATGCGTTTTATATCCCTTACTCGTCTCGTACGATCACCCACGGGTAAGATATGGAGTGGTGAATTGTATTCTTACTCCGTCACCACACGGAAAAAATGATAAGCTTAGCTATTATAGAATACAAAATTTTACTAATATCAAAATAAGCCATATAGATTTAGAAAAGTTTTTGATTATTATGGTTTGTTTATAATATTTTTGTGATAAATTTCTGTGCAATTACATATATTTTAATATTCATTTGAAATTTATAATACTATCTACACTATATGAGGTATGTTCAAAGTTCACAATTACTTGAGGTCGATATAATATGTACTCTTCTTTCATAGTACATATTGTAAAAGTTATTGACATTAGTTTTATGACCGGCCGCTTGCCAGACGTCAACCCTCCTTGCGAATGTAATTGTTGACCAAACGGCATCAGATGGAGTTGGCCCAAGTCGTTATAAGGCTCTTAGTAGTCTTTTACGATATCTACGAGCAAAGTAAGGGTTGGTAGTATTCGTAACCTCTACCACACAGCTTGGCAGGTATGTTAAAACTTATTGTTTTATAATTTTCAAAGTACATAGACAAAAATATAGAGACGGTGTACAGTAAAAACACAGGATAGATGTAATGTGTGTGCTTTTCAATTAGTAGCTATATAAATAAATGAATAACAAACCCAACCCTATGTCTATACATAAGTGTTTGATGTACATAATTACATATGTTTCACTGTACATAATGAAAATAAGTTAATTATGATTATTTTTATAGTGAATGTCACATAATCAGGAACAATATGACACTTATTGAAGCTATATTACAAAAAGTATTATCACAGAATGATATGCAACATAATATGGCAAAGTATAAATCGCCACCACCGGAGGTCAACGTCGATATTTTCCGTAAAGGAATTAAGAGAACATTAAAAAAACCAGTTTATAAGGTAAGTCCTTAAAATGAATCAAAGAAAGAAAAATATATATACAAAGTGGAGATGACAATAAATGAAAACACCGGGAATACTAGTGTATAGGAGTATTTTGAAACTATCAAAAAAGTCCTTACCATGTAAGGACTTTTTTGATAGTTTCTTCTCTCTACGGAAACTTAAGAATTTATTCCTTAGTAACTTTACTATTTTAAATAATAATAATAACTCTTTCAGTATGATAACGTAAAAGCTCGCGTGGACTCGTCACCTCCTCTCCTAAGGGGATACTGTGGTTACCACAATCTTCATCGCTGGAATAATGATCTTCACAAGCTATTCGCTGAAAATATGCGTCTTCTGATGTCGATCAGAAAAGCTCACCATTTCAGGGTGAGTACCTGACCATTTATCCATCAGCCCGTGAACTATTCCTTACACAAAAAGGCGAATCAGAATTTCAAAGACCATATGAAGTTTCAGTTCCTAAAATATTTTCTTTTCATCATCGTTGGCCTTTGTAATATACCTGAATATATTGTGCCAAGAAGTTAAGTAACATGCTTATTTTTTTTTAACCGACTTCAAAAAGGAGGAGGTTCTATGTTTCATTGTATGTATTTTTTTTTTTATGTATGTTCAGCGATATTTTTGTCTATCGTGGGCCGATTTTAAAAATTCTTTTTTCTTTCTAAAGGGTATACTCCAGAGGTGGTCCCATTGTCACCAAGTCATGATCTGATGATGGGAAGTCATGGAAATCGAGGGCAACCCTCAAATTTTATAGGCACATATTACGTGTCTCATATATTTTCAAAAGCTATTCAAATATTTGCATCTGACAGTGATAAACTCATTTAGGTGAGCTGATGATGGAAGGTACATCTCCTTAACGGTTAGGAGTTGGAGGATAATTCTTTCAATATCATACGCACGCATAGACCTTTGACTGTATTTTTTCAAGTTAATTACGTAAGCTGATAATGTAAGGTACTACTCCATAACGATTAGGAGTTAGGTAATTATTTATGTTGCCGATATATGATCTTTGTTACGAGACCCACATTTAGGGACCACATTTTCATGTCATTAATCATCACTGTTCATAGACTTGTGCCTTCAGACACTGAGATATATTAGGTGAGATGGATCAGATTCAGCCGTATTGGATAATTGTATCGTACCTATTTAGAACCGTCTTATTCTTTACGTTTTCTCCTGGTATAGTTTTTTGATTTGAGTAGTTTATTAGACCCTAAGTCGCAAAGAGCTGTCCCTCTAGGGTCTTTACACAACTCAGTGCAATATAAAACTGATCATTGCCAATTTATTTTTGCCTAAATCAATGACAGCTTTGTTTAAGGCTTTGTAAAGTACCCTAGAGTTTATATATCGTACCGCCGAGCGGGCCACCGAAGACAAAGATCGGGTACCGGTGGCCCGCTCGTACGGCGAAGAAGAGATGCTTGCAGGGTGGGTCAATGGGGTTGCGCGCCGCCTCTTCCGTCACCCCGGACCGATTTGGCGGGGTGCGACGTCCATAGCCCACCGCAAAAAAAAAAAAAAAAAATGAGTTTATATATCGTAACCGCCCAACAGAGGATTAGCGGAAGCATTTTCCATTCACTATCCCGTAACCTTTCGTTGCCTGATATATGGTTGACACAGGCGCTATGGCAACTAACCTGTCACTGTCTTTCACTTTCGTGCCAATAGTGTCGTCATTAAATTTTATAATAACCAAATCAGGTAACTAGCCTGTTTCAATTTGGTCACAACGAAGGGGAAGCCTACAAGTTTGGATATTATCCCTATTGCCCGCTTACCAAGCCCTTAATGACAGAGATATTGTATCCCACCATGATTCTGGAGCCTATGTCTAGTTTTAACAATTGCATCAAACCGTCACAATTATTTACATCACTTGGATGTTGGTAGTATCTCATACCTAAGTTGTTGCCTCACGTGACGTATCGATAGCACATATGGTGTTATACGCGAATTGATTGAAACAGTGAAATTTAAACCATTGGCAACGAGATACAGCATTTCGTTACCATTTTTTCGAAATACGTTCTTTATTTTTTTATTTTGATTCCCTACTTCTACTCTTCCTCGTGCCATGTGCATTTTTTTAGTTGATCAACTTATAGTAGCACTATAAGTTGATCAACTAAACTTAAATTAACAAAAAACAGTAAGCTTAATGATATACACACAGGGTGAAAAATTAACAAAAATTAAATTATTAAAGGAAATAAGAACACTATGACGCCACAAATTTAATACCATTTGACACAACCGTGAACGATGTCTGCCCGTATGGATCAAATCGCTTAACCGCTTGCGCATTCAGATCACTTCAGTCACAAGCGCGGCATGGTTGGAATGCGATATAGTATAACTATTTGGCTTGGCACCGACTTCAAATCGTGTTAGTGGATTTCTAGCATACATTGTAATTATATTTTATAAAAATTAATACATAATTAGAATTAGACAATAATTAAATAGTTCATCTTATTTTTCGGTTTTTAGTGTTTTAAATAAGTATGGTTTTTGGCTGATCCTATTTTGAAGTCGGTTTACATTTTTTTTTATAAAAAGTTTAATCTATGCAAGAAAACCCGTTATGGGTACTCCTTCGCTGGGCGGGCGGAAAAGTTATTCACAATCTACACGCTAAAATTATGACACAAGGCTTTATTTTATAGTAAGAGATGTTGCATTTTCTATATAAAGCAAAAAATTATAGGGCAAAGTGGATTGCCATTGGCCATATGAACCACGACGTTCGCAGCAGTACCATCGGAACAGAGTGGACTTCCTGAAGCGAATACAAAGAGACAACTTGGATATATATAAACGAATTATTAGCACTGTAAGTATACTCATCATCATACTCATCTATGAGACAATTGAAATCCATTCTCATCATCCTTATCTCATATATGTTCTACTGCTGGGATCCAGCTTCCTCTAGAGGGGAAAATTGACCTACTATACCATGGGGTTTAGACGAGTTGGTATGTTTTATTTCGAATTTTCTTTCTCTTGTATAGGTATTGTATGTATATTATACTCGTATCTCCTAGTCATCTTTTAAGGGGCATTATTATCCGCGTGGAGATGGAATAAGAAGACCCCCCAATCCCTCATCCCCTATCTTGCCGGTATCGACGAGCTAATGGATTACCCATTTGGAATAAAACTATTTTTAGGACTGTGTCTTCCAGCATAGTCACTCAGTTCTCAGACTCGGTCCTCCCGTGATGCTGCAAAGCGTTCGAATCGTCAGGCAATGAAAAATCAAATACAAACGCGATAAAATATATTAAAATAGTTTTATTTCAGTCTATTAAAATAGTTGAATGAAGTGGGTCAAATTTTTAATTATGTATTGTGATAACCACTTAGGTTTTTAGGAGTTTTATAGTAGTATACGAGTAAAAGACTGAAAGCTGGCTCTCGTAATATTTTTAATTTTTATTCTTCAATTTCTTCAAGTGTTGTCGAGTAATGCCAACTTCTTGCTTAAATCACGATTGGTGTCGACAAAAACGCCAGATAATCAATCGTGCGCTGAACACATTCGTCTTGTTCCCTGCTCTACCTCAAGAGGATATGGAGGACCCAGCCTTTGCTCCACCATCAGGCCTAAAGAGACCGAGGTTTGCTTACTATTAATATTCTACAAAACATATAACGGCCAAGGTGTTAATTATTTTTTTATTTTTATAATTAGCAAACGTGAACTGAGTAAAAAATATTTTCTACAGAGTATACATGACGGTAGGGCAGCAAGGATGCGCTGCCTTCGGCGAACTATGCATCGAACTGTTCTCAGACATCTGTCCAGAGACCTGTCGACTCTTCACCGAGCTGATGGATGGTGATACAGTAGGATATGGTTACGTGGGAACATGCTTTTTTAGGTATATCAATAATTTTGCAAAATTGCCGTTATTGTGAATGTTTGGCTTTACAGATTTACGCAGACTATGGGTGAGCGTTTAGAGCTCTCAACGTAATAAGACAAGTGACATGCCCCAGGGCACACCTAATGGGGTACAGACCTCGGTTTAAGACGTTACTGTAGGCAAATTTGGTGATTGCACGATCTGATTAATTACTTTTCGCAGCGTGGTTAGGCTTTTGAATGGCAAGAAAGGGGTACCGGGGATATTTTTACTGAGAAATTTGTGGGTCCGCCTATCCAAGATTCACGTGAATGCCACAATTTCATTTAAAGGTTTCATACGATATCTTTTCAGTCGCTGATGATAATGCCAAAATAGAAAGTAATAAACCTTAAAAAAAAATGTAAACCGACTTCAAAATAAGATCAGCCAAAAACCATACTTACTTAAAACACTAAAAACCGAAAAATAAGATGAACTATTTAATTCTTGTCTAAATCTAATTATGTATTAATTTTATAATATATAATTACAATGTATGCTAGAAATCCACTAACACGATTTGAAGTCGGTGCCAAGCCAAATAGGTATACTATATCACATTCAAACCACGCCGCGCTTGTGACCGAAGTGATTTGAACGCGCAAGCGGTTAAGCGATTTAATCCATACGGGCAGACGTCGTTCACGGTTGTGTCAAATGGTATTAAATTTGTGGTGTATAACACCGTGTTCTGAATACATCTTTTAATTCTTATTTCCTTTAATATTTTGATTTTATTAATTTTTCACCCTGTGAATATCATTAAACTTATTGTTTTTTTGTTAATTTAAGCTTGGCACCGACTTCAAATCGTGTTAGTGGATTTCTAGCATACATTGTAATTATATTTTATAAAAATTAATACATAATTAGAATTAGACAAGAATTAAATAGTTCATCTTATTTTTCGGTTTTTAGTGTTTTAAGTAAGTATGGTTTTTGGCTGATCTTATTTTGAAGTCGGTTTATATTCTTTTTAAAAAGTTTAATTATTTTTTAATTTTTAGTGTAAATAATCGTAGTTAAATAATAATTTTAACTAGTTCATATAAATAAAATTATTTATTAAATATAGCACTATGAGTAGATCGACTAAAATGCACGTGGCACGAGGAAAAATAGAAGGAGATAATCAAAATAAAAAAAATAAGAACGTATTTCGAAAAAATGGAAATAAAATGCTGTATCTCGTTGCCGATGGTTTAAATTTCACTGTTTCAATCAATTCGCGTATGCACCATATGTGCTATTGATGCGTCACGTGAGGCAGCAACTTAGGTATGAGATACTACCAACATTCAAGTGATGTAAATAATTGAGACGGTTTGATGCAATTGTTAAAACTAGACATAGGCTTCAGAGTCATGGTAAGATGCAATATCTCTGTCATTAATGGCTTGGTAAGCGGGCAATAGGGATAATATCCAAACTTGTAGGCTTTCCCTTCGTTGTGACCAAATTGAAACAGGCTAGTTACCTGATTTGGTTTTTATAAAATTTAATGACGACACTATTGCCACAAAAGTGAAAGACAGTGACGAGTTAGTTACCATAGTGCGTGTGTCAACCATATATCAGGCAACGAAAGGTTACGAGACAATTAACGGCAAATGCTTCCGCTAATCTTCCGTTGGGCGGTTACGGTATATAAACTCCAGGGTACTTTACAAAATATGAGAGAAGCTAAGTGTAGATGATGATACATATTTACAACAGTTCGACTTTGAGAAAGGTGAATTGAAAAAGGTCCATCCTTCCAGCTTAGTATGTTATTTTCTACCTACGTAACAAAGATTACTATATCGCCAACATAAAGAATTACCTAACTCCTAATCGTTATGGATTAGTAGCTTACATTATCAGCTTAAGTGATTAACTTGAAAGAATACAACTAAAGGTCTATGCGTGCATATGATATTGAAAGAATTTTGCTCCAACTCCTAAGCGCTAAGAAGATGTACCTTCCATCACCAGCTCACCTAAATGAGATTATCATCGCCAGATGCAAATATTTGAATAGCTTTGGAAAATATATGAGACACGTAACATGTGCCTATAAAATTTGATAGTTACTCTCGGGTTCTATGAATTCCCATCATCAGATCATGATTTGGTGATAATGAAATCACCTCGGGAGTTAACTTGAAAGAATACAGCTATAAAATTTAAGGGTTGCCCTCGATTTCCAAGAATTGCCATCATCAGATCATGATTTGATGACAATGGGACCACCTTGGAAGTTAACTTGAAAGAATACAGCTAAAAATCTATGCGTGCGTATGATATTGAAAGAATTATCCTCCAACTCCTAACCGTTAAGGAGATATACCTTCCATCACCAGCTCACCTAAATGAGTTTATCACTGCCAGATGCAGATATTTGAAGAGCTTTTGAAAATATATGAGACACGTAATATGTGCCTATAAAATTTGAGGGTTGCCCTCGATTTCCATGACTTCCCATCATCAGATCATGATCTGGTGACAATGGGACCACCTCTGAAGTATACCCTTTAGAAAGAAAAAAGAATTTTGAAAATCGGCCCTCAATTGACAAAAATATCGCTGAAAATACATAAAAAAAAATACATACAATGAAACATAGAACCTCCTCCTTTTTGAAGTCGGTTAAAAATGGATTCGTGTCAATTAAAATTCCCATAAAATTCTTTTAAAATGTTTAGTGCGGCAGTGACAGATAATTTCCATGGTGCCCTAGGCCAAAATTAATGTAACGTCGTTATATAATAATACCTAAAGCTTTTTTAGTAGCAATTTGTTAGACAAATGATGACGCGTGAGTGTTGCCATTGTAATCATTTATCTAATATGGTGTCAAACTTACGATAATTTCAAGATATATTAAATTTTAGTACTTACATGATTAATCATTTTAATAAAAGAATTTTGCTATTTTAAGATTATAAAAAATTTGGTCTTACAGTTAATAAAAAAACATTAATTTCAAATTTTCACCATTTCCAAAATTTTGGTGCATCTACAAATTTGCCGCCTATTATTTTTTTTTTTTGCGCTGGGCTATGGATGCTTCTCGTGTTCTCACCCCGCCAAATAGATCCGGGGTGACGGAAGAGGCGGCGCGTGACCTCATAGACCCACCATGCAAACCCCTCTCTTCGCCGTGCGAGCGGGCCACCGGTACCCAATCTTTGTCTTCGGTGGCAAAAAACGCATCGCGGACCTTTTTTTTTATTATTTCTTTTTTTTGGCGACGGGCTACGGAACGTGAAACACCGCTAATACGTCCGGGGCGACGAAAAGCGGCGCAAAGCCGGAATCCGTCACTAAATATCGGCATGACATTGGGATTGATTTGTATAGTTATACTATTAACTTTAAATATAAGAATAAAACGTAGATATAGTACGTAGTATAGTTAAATATAAAGTATTTATTTAATTACATACTATGTAATTATTTTTGCGATCTTTAAACTATTAACCTTTATATGAATAGAAGAATGCCATATAATAATAAAACAAAATCTCACATCTGACAAATTTTTGACAGACTTTATTGAAATTATGACCAAACTTATTTGCTATTTTACCACTTTATTTTCGAGCCTCATTTTCTTTCTTCTTCTGATACATTTAAAATATATTGACTTTAGTAATCTTGCGAACGAAAATTAGGTCACGTACCTACTGTTCAAAATGTTAGTGCCAGACGCAGGCGTTGCTACAAGCAGTGAGATTCTCATCAAAATCATCAGTCCTGAAGGTGAAACCTTCACAGCGTACTTCGCCGAAAATACACTCATTGAAGAACTGAAGAGCAGGGCTATTGATTTCTTTTATCCAAATGGGGAAACAGGTTCTAGTCGTTATAAAATCGTAAGAGTTTTTGACACTTCAACATTACACGATTTCTTGACAATATCTCAAGAGCAAATCATGATGCAGGAAGAGTTGCTGCTCATTGAGAGGCGAACTCCCGAAGCTAGTACTTTATGGGATCTGGGACAAGTCCGGGCACCTTTGCATGGAGCTATTGCTGCAGCTACTGCGTCTTTGCCATTGCCACAGAACGTCATAAGGCAACCAAACCTACAGTCTTTACTATCAACTAATGAGCTGTCTTACGAGCTACGCAAGATTCTAATATCTTTGATAGAAGCTGGTGCACGTCTCGCAGCTGCTGGAAGGAACTACGAGATGACTTTAGCGCAATTATCAGCTGCTTTAGATGAACCGCATCAAGTGCAGTCGACTTTCAACCAAGTTATAACTCCAGAAGATATTGCAGCAAGACTCGAGGCCGACTTGCAGGCAATAGCTGAAGACCCTCCGCGTAGTAATAATAAATCGGATGGAAACGAATTGTATCGCAGAGCTGAGCATCTGCAAAGATTTTTGGAGAAATTTCACTTATGGAGAATCAAAATCGCAGAACCACCGAACCCAGAATCTATTAGGGCTTTAAGAGACCTGGGATTTTCCAATGAAGATGCAGAGGAGGCGCTCAGACATACTGGCTGTAATGTACCAGCTGCTGCTTCTTATTTAATCGGAGAAAGGGGTTCGAGCATCTTCGAACTAGTGAATGGCTTACCAGATGGATTGATTCTTCAGACTTTATTGAAACAGCCTCAAATTCAACGTGGTCTTTTAAATACGAGAATGCTGATTGCATTTATAGCTATGGTTGGTCAAACTGGAAGCGCTTCTCTATGGCTGAATTCGCCACATGGGAATCCCTTGTTATCCCAAATATCTCGCACGTATCATTCGGAAAAATACTGTTTGGCTGTAAATCAATTTTCAGAGGAGAGGCGAGAGCCAACTACTTCCCTGCCGTCTACATCGCGCCAAAGGAATTAATTGCTTTGTATTAATGTACTTAAATGCTTTATTTCATATATACTTTTAATATGAATGGCTAGAAATAACAGCAGACTTAAAAACTCTGTCACACCTCTTTAAATAAACACTTGTTATTAATTCATTCAACGATTTCTCTGCGAGATAGAACTCTAAATACGGCAACAATTCACAACAAAACTGGTGTAACGAACATAGCATGAAGAAATTTTCTCTTTTCAGTTCAATTTATCTTTATAGTTTTCTTTCATCTTATTAGGGTTCCGTACCCTGAAAGGAAAAAACGGAACTATTATAAATAGGATCACTTTGTTGTCCGTCCGTCTCTCTGTCTGTCAAGACCCTTTTTCTCAGGAACACGTGGAGGTATCAAGCTGAATTTTATATCAAATACTCAGGTCTACTGTCCCTTGGAGTTGTGAAAAATCAAACTTCTAAGCTAACGCAATCAAAAGATACAGCTGTATCTTTTTATCGAAAATTTGCAGAAATTTGCGACATAAGCAGCTGCTTATGTCGCAAATTTCTGCAAATTTTCGACATTCGCAAGGGAATCAAAACCTACAGGGTACTTCTCGTGAACGTCTTATAGCACAGATAAAGAAAAAATTGTGAAATTAAGCGTTACATCATATATAAAAAATATTTTTAATAATTTTAAACTCACTACCCCTTTCCTCCTGAACGTGTAGACTCCTGTGTGTGTAGATGTATTAAATTGAAATTCAACAAATATTGATTTAACACGAGCAATTTCTCAGATGTGCGGCGGGCCTGCCTTGCCCACAAGGCCGTTCTAAGGTATTAATATTTTTGTGCACAGAACGCATGCTTGTTCTATCTCTCTCGCTCTCACGCAAAGGATTTGTAGGAAAATTATTAGTCCTGGCGATCCTAATGACGATAATGAGATATTCTTATGAAATTATTGTATTGTCATTAATTAGTACTTATGAAGTCTACAAAGTTTAAATGGAATCTGACTGCTAGTCTAATCGATCAAAGGTTCGATCACACACAAAAAAAAATACAGGTGAAACTAAACATTACGCGACGAAGGCGGCGTCGTTTCACCCAGTGAACTGGCCGCCTGGCGTGAGGACGCCCACCGGGACGTCATTGCCCGTTGGGTAATGCGCAGTGCCGGATTAACCCAGCGCGGTCTGACACATCGGGCTCCACCTCGCCCAGGTGCCGGAAGATGCGAGTAGCGAGGATACGCTCCAGCAGCTTCCCACATCGTCCAGCCGCACTATGAGCCTGTAGACTGACAGCGAATCCGGAGGCTGTCCCGGCTTTGGCAGGAGAACCAACTTCTCCTTCTTCCAGCACCCAGGGAACTGTCCAGCCGCCAAACAGGTGTTGTACAGTCGCCTGAGGCGTGATTTCAGGTGCTCGAGGAGCAACGTCAACACCCGAACGGGTATTCCGTCCGGGCCGGGAGCTATGGTGACGGAACGAATCCTCACCACAGCCGCCCCCACTTCCGGCTCCGTCACGGGCGGAACACTGTCGTCTGATCTGGCGAAGCCATGACCGGGGACGTGTTTTCCGGCTACCGCGGAGAAAGCTCCTCAATCACTCTACGGAGTAGGTCAGGCTGAAGTGTTTCGGTGAGGGAGAGGCCCTACGTCGAAGCTTGTTCAGCGACGCGCGATAAGGGCGACTCCAGGGGTCAGTGACCATACTTAAGGCTTTTTCCAAAATCTCTTCAGTGTAAGAGTTTTTAGCTGACGTAATAGGTTCTCCAAAAACAATAATAATTTTACAATATGCTTTCATTCATTTAGTTAATTGATAGACTTACAAATGTATCAAATCTGTTAATTAATTAATCTCCTATCTAATATGTAGATATAGATATTTTTATACCATATTAATGTATGATAAACCACAGGATTAATTTCAGATAAAAAAATAAATTATACTGCTGAGTACACTGAAATCGAAATTTAGTTTTTCAGTTGAAAGGGAAGCATAATAGCCTAAGCACTTCGCGCTTAAGCAATGGAGATATTTTTACACTTTTAAATTGGAAGTTTTTTTAACGGTCAGAGAGACGCAGTTGGAGTTTGGGGCCCCCCACTTCTCGGGGCCCGTAGCATTTGCTACTTTTGCTACGTGGCTAATCCGGCACTGGTAATGCGGGTGGAGAGGCCTCGATTTGGTGTACGTACCGTTGAGGCCCTCCGGCCTGTACTGGTGGAATAGATGGAGCGGCGGCACGGAGTCCTCTCTCTTCGGCGACAAGTACCTGTACACGGTCGCAAAGAGAGAGTTGGCTCCATCCTGCCAACAGTGCGGCTGCGACGAGGACACAGCGCAGCATACGCTCGAGGTTTGTACAACCTGGGCTGGGCAACGCTTTGCCCTCCCAGCAAGAGGAATTGGGACGCGTTCCCACCTTCTACGAGTACGTCATCTCGCAGAAGGAAGCAGCGGAGCGAGTCCGGGAGACTGGGGCGGTAGCGGCAGATGAATACCTACGCCTCATGCCGCTCTAGCTGAGGTAGCGTGTGACCCGACCGGGGATTAGTCTGGTCGCCCCAGTGCAAGGCCACCGCGTGAGGACAGGTAGTAGACAGGAGGTAGCTATCGCAATAAGTTCGCCATCCGGGCGTCGACTCGAGAGGATACCCGCGAGGGTAGACCGCCGGGTTGGAGGGGCGCAGTATCTTCTGCGCGAGTCCCGCAGGGAACATTGTGCGAACGCCCATGTCGTGCGGTGTTCCGCTGGGGTCGGTGTTGGAGCCGACTCTGCGGGACATCGGTTACGACTGGGCGTTGAGAGGGAGTTTCCCCCCCGGGCTGAGCGTGATATGCTATGCTGACGACACGCTCGTCACAGCGAGCCTGGCCACTCTCGGCACCGAGGAGATGGTCAGGCGAATCAAGGCGCTGGGGCTCAGGGTGGCCCTAAATAAGACGGAAGCCCTTCTATTCCATGGGTCCCGCGTAAGGCTGCCTATCGGCGCCTCGTTAGTCGTCAACTCCATCCACATCAGTATCCAGGCCCATATGAAGTATTTGGGCCTGGTGCTCGACGGGCGTTGGTGGTTCCGGCAGCATTTCCGTAGGCTTGCTCCCCGGCTGGTCGGCGCGGTGTCCGCCCTATCGCGGCTCATGCCGAACATGGGCGGACCCAGCTTCGAGGGCCGACGGCTGTATGCGGGGGTGATCCGCTCAATGGCCACGTACGACGTACCAGTGTGGGCGAGGGCTCTGAACGCTCAGCTCAGGGCTGTTCTGTGGAGACCACAGAGAGTCATGGCGGTCAGAGCCATTCGCGGGTACCGCACGGTGTCAACTGAGATGGCATGCCTATTGGCCGGGACACCCCCGTGGGACCTAGAGCCTACCTACCTCTACCGGCGGGTTACCTCAGTGCGCGACGAGGGTGGCTCCCCATCGTCTAGCGAGATAGCCACCTGGCACGAGGACGCCCGCCGAGACGTCATCGCCCGTTGTGTAACGCGGCTGGAGAGACCTAGACACGGTGTTGTTACCGTTGAGGCCCTCTGGCCCGTACTGATGGAATGGATGGAGCGGCGGCACGGAGTCCTCTCCTTTCGGTTGGTGCAGGTGTTTGTCGGGGATCGAATGCCAGTAGACGATCTCTCCGGCGCCCCGTAAAAGCGCGGAAGTGGGCCGCTGTGGTTTTAGTGGGTATTCCGGTTGGACTAGCCGGCCGGCGAGTCCCACACTCCCTCCCGTCTTGACATCGGCGGGCAGGGGTTAGCGCGCAAAAGCGTTTCCCAGCGTCAACAAAAAAAAAAAAAAAGGTGTTGTCGGGGCACGGTTGTTTCGGCTTGTACCTGCACACGGTCGCGTGGAGGGAGTGGACTCCGTCCTGCCACCATTGCAGTAGTGACGAGGACACGGCGCAACATACGCTCAAGGTATGTCTGAGCTGGGACGGGCAGCGCCGTGACCTCGTCGCTGTCATCGGTGCCGATCTGACGCTGTCGTGAAAGCGATGGTCGACAGCGTCAGGAATTGGGACGCGGTCGCCGCCTTCTGCGAGGCTGTCATCTCGCGGAAGGAGGCGGCGGAAAGAGTCCGGGAGGATGCCCGTGACCCGGGCCGCCGTCAGCGGCCGGGGCGGCGCAGGCGCGAATATCTGCGCCTGATGCCGCCTTAACCGAGGCTTCGGGTGATCGGAACGGGAAATTGTCCGGTCACCCGACGTGTGGCCACCACGTGAGGGCGACCCACGAGGGCATCGACATGAGAGGAACCCGCAAGGGTAAACCGCCGGGCGGGCCACCGAAGACAAAGATCGGGTACCGGCGGCCCGCTCGCATGGCGAAGAGAAGTGCTTTCAGGGTGGGTCCATGGGGTTGCGCGCCACCTCTTCTGTCGCGGCGCGCGACCGCATCCATGGTCCACCTTGAGGGGGAAAAAAAAAAGAGGGTAGACCGCCGGATAGGCCACTGAAGTAAAAGACTGCGTTCCAGTGACCCACTCGTACGGTGTTGAGGTATGTTGTAGGGCGGGTCTACGGAGTCGTACGCCGCTTTTCCTGTCGCCCCGGATGGATTAGCGGGGCGGAACCGCACCGTAACCCACCACCAAAAAAAAAGGTGAAACTAAAGCCTTAAAAAGCAAAATCATCTGACCAACGTGGTGTGCAGCAATTTTCCTCTCACTCTGGAGTAGTTTCCAGTCCAACAGGACTTATATGAGCTGTGGTGATAATGACGATGAGACTTGGCAACAACTTCAATAAATGAAATCCAAATCGACCTACACTGTTTAGACAAGTTGGCATGGCATGTTATATAAAGCTTACCCTTCTCTTGCTTGTGTTATCGTTACAAATCAAGTTTTTGTATTCCAGAAAAGTTCCACATCTATATTGGTCTGGTGGAGATGTAACCCGTAATAATGGATTTGGCTGTTACGCACAAAGAGGCCGGATACAACCAATCAAACCTGAGAATTACCACTTCTCACATTCAATGCCTGGTAATCGTACTAAACTTAATATTTGTTAAAATCAATTATATTTTACAACACGTAGCTTTCTGCAATAAAACCAAGAAGTAAAACTTCTTTACGTAACTTCTGTTACGTAATGCTGTTTTACTTCGCAACAGTTCTGCTTTGAAACAGAAATACATTGCCGCGGAAATAACAGTTAGTCAATGGATTAGCAGTCAAGTGAATACTGTTGCAAGATGCTTGTGCCAAATTATGAAACTGTTTCCTTTTTAAAAATTTCAATGGATAAATAAAAAAAAAAAAAAAATAAGGAACTTCGTTCCAAAAAAAAGACCTTTATAGCCATCTGCTTTTTGGAAATAACAGCACGGAAATACATGTACCTACATAAAAAAAATGTTAAAACGAAACATGTTTTAAAAAAAAAAAACAAAAAAAAAAAATTACCTTTTGTGGATCTAAATTCAGCCATTAGAGATACCACAAATCACACTGCTTACGACTGTCGCTTACCTCTGAAACAGCGCCATGCATTGTCATACTATCTATTGTCTGACTATTGTCACATGAGCCGCGCGCGACAATAATAATAATAATATTTATTTAGCAATAATTTGACAGTAATTCCTAAAGTTTTCAAGCACCAGAATTAGATATAACACAAGACTAATAACTATACAATCAGGTATTGAACTACAAAGGAAATTTATTATTGGCGCACCCGAACTAGGTGTGAACCTGTATCTCGGAGTGCAGTTGTCCCCTTTAGAGTAGGATCAATATGGTAGTACATTTTATTCTATTTTGTGCCATCTATGTCTAACTGTCGTAAGCATTCAAACGCGATGCACGGAAATGAACCTTAAGTAGATATATTTTATTTAATAACGAAATCTTAATTACTTTAACATATCTCCATCCTATTACATACTAGACTGTCAGTACTTCTTACGATGTTATACAGGGAGCGACAGAGACAATGCTCTACGAAGCCGATACTCGACTGTCTCTTTTCAATGGTCGATGTGTAATATCATCGGGCACTATAAGGTGTTACATGTTTTCCAGTAGAACGCTGCAGATAAGATTACCTGCTGCAGATGGGCATCTATAGGTTATCCCTCAGCCAATTTTTGTTTCATTAACCAGACAAGAATAAAATTATAACGTAAACATTTTACCGGCAGGTTTGTTATCAATGCGTGTGACAAGTGATAATGAAGTGTGTGGTATTTTCAATATCACCTTCAAACCGCTACCTCAATTTGATCTTCAAAACGTCGTATTTGGCAGGGTAATTGGAATGTTGAATTACATTTGTAGTGACTTTTATAGGAACTTTTTATAGGACTTTGTTAAATTCTGATCGACAACTTTTTTTTGTGAGGAAAAATATTGGGAGTAAACTCTGTGCCGGGTAGAGTGACAGCAGTGTCTTGCTTGTCTTCGGATAGATATCAGAGAAGAGTGAGACATATACTCGTCTTCACAATTGTATATATGAATGAAAACGAATGATAAACATAATCAATAGATTATGTATAGAATACTATACAAGTGTTTTATGAATATTTATATTAAAATGTTTCCATATACAAAAGTTTATAGGTAGGTACTATTTATTATCTTTATTGCACGCCTCATAAGCGAAGCGTTGAGGTCTTGCTCGACTCTCGATATATGAAAATCGAGCACTTTTCAAACCTAAAAATTATTGTATTTTTCTCACATTGCACTTATCGAATAATATTATCATACATATGTCAAGAAAAAACATTCGTTTAAAAGTATTTAATATTTTTAAAAAGCAATTAATTTGTTCAAAGTAAGAAAATAGTTGATTAAAAAAATATTATATTTACGCTGTGTGTTACTAACAATTACATTGTTTGTTTCATGCCATTATTCCCAAGGAGGGTTGACGTCTGGCAGGCGGCCAGTCATAAAACTATTGCCAATAACTTTTACAATTTTATGTAGGTACTATGAAACAGGAGTACATATTGTATCAATCCCAAGTATTAATTGGGATAAGAGTAGGAGAATGATAATACTATTTATTATCTTTATATTAGGGGGGCATAGTCCGGAGCGTGCTCGTCTAATTAGACTGCTAATCCGGCTCGATATGCGTACCGCAGTGCGGGTTAGGGCGTCCCCCGGAGGCGACACATACCGACCCGCCCCCGTCGGTACGAACTTTGGCAGTTGCGGCGATGGGGGCCGCCACCCATCACGCCTTGCCCAGTCAGGCGAGTCGAGGAGAGCAGAGTGCCGGGTGGGCACGTGGAATGTAAGAGGTTGTGTGGAAGGTAAGTTACACGAGCTGATATCCGTCATGGCGGACAAACAGGTAGACGTGCTCTGTGTAACAGAGACCAAGCGAAGGGTCAGCGACGCCTGCGATCTTCCTGGTGGCGGGATGGCTCTGTGGTCTGGTGTACCACAGAGCGATCGAGCTAGCATGGGGGTAGGAGTGCTGTTGTCCTCTCGCTTGGCCTCAGGTGTGAAGGATTACGGAATGTATGATCCCAGACTTCTTTGGGTCCGTATAAAACTAGGTGTCACCAAGGTATTCATGGTTGTAGCATATGCTCCCGTAGGATCCTCGGTGGCATCAGACCTAGAGAAGTTTTGGGTTAATGTTAGGGAAGTTCTGGATATGGCAGAAACCAGTGAACGCGTGATTGTATGCGGCGATTTGAACGGATGGGTGGGGACCAAGCGTCCCGACTATGAGGACGTACTTGGTCCATTTGGTGATAAGAGAGTGAACGACGCAGGTAGGCTCATAGCGGATGTATGCATGGAGAGAAACCTTATTGTGTCAAACACATTTTTTCAACGTAAGGACATCCATATGTATACATGGAGAAGGAATGAACAGAAAAGTATAATAGATTTAATTTTGGTAGACAGTCGCCTCCGAAGCAAAATGTTGGACGCAAGAGCCTACAGGGGCCCCACAGTCGATACGGACCACTATCTCGTTATTGCGAGATTTAGTGGTCTGTTCAGAAAGTGGAGGCACTGGCGAGAGCGTGTCCACTTCGGAGGGCTTGAAAGAATAAAGGTTGAAAAGTTGCAAGAAGAGTGTGTAAGAGAAAAGTATGCAGAGGGTGTCCGAGAACGGGTGACGATGGCAAGCCAGCCGCAAATGAACATTGAAGAATGCTGGAGAGTATTGAAAGAGAGTATGGTAGATACAGCGAAAAAAGTATGTGGAAGTTCAAAGAAGCATAGAAAAACAAATGGTGATGCATGGTGGGATGCGGAAGTGGCAGCTTCCGTAGAGCAAAAGAAGAAAGCGTGGCTGGACTATGTCTCTTCTTTGAATCTGAATGACAGTATGACTGAACAGAAGAAAGAAATATATCGGCAATGTAAGAATGACACCAAGGCCTTAGTGAAAGAGAAACGTGATAGAGCAAGTATGAGTGCAGAAGATAGACTGACTAAAAACTTCGAGGGTAACACCAAACTCTTTTGGAAGGAGGTGAAGAAGTCTCGGTGTGGTTGGTCAGCCTTCAGAATGAATAAAATAAGGTCTAAAGGTGGAGACATTCTTACACAAACACACGACGTGTTAAGCCGATGGAGTGAATATTTTGGCGATATGTATGCGGATGCTACGGTTGACGCCGGTGTTGCATGTGGTTTAGTAGAACAACATTCGACAGCGGCGTCCTCCGATGACATCAGTATGGATGAAGTTGAATGGGCGATAAGTTTGAAAAATAATAAGGCACCGGGCATTGATATGGTGTCTGCCGAGATGATCAAGCTTGGTGGCTCCTGTGTCTGGGAGGCGTTCCTGTTGCTCCTCAATTTATGTTGGAGCTCGGGAATGGTTCCCGGGGACTGGAATAGCGCAGTCATCGTGCCTTTGTTTAAAAACAAGGTTCACGTTATGACTGCGCAAATTACAGAGCCATAAGTTTGACCAGTTTGGCAGTAAAATTGTACGGTAAAATTATTGAAAGGAGAATGAGGATGGTGTCCGATGGTTTACTGTGTGAGACACAAGAAGGTTTCAGGAGTGGAAGGGGATGCATGGATCAAGTGTTCTCTCTGCGCAACATTGTGGAGAAGCATCTGGCTCTAGGTCAGAGGGTTTTCTGCAGTTTTGTGGATCTGGAGAGAGCATTTACCGGAGTATGGTATTAACGGTGAACTGCTACAGGCTGTGCAGTCCAGTTACACGGGCTGTAGAGTCTGTGTGCGGCTGGATGATGGAATGTCGCCTTGGTTTGACGTCAATATCGGCGTTAAGCAGGGGTGCGTTCTGTCAGCCAGGCTGTTTATCATATATCTGGATAAATGTCTCCAAAGGTTGAACGATATGAATGTGGGAGTCCAGATGGGCGACTCAGTGGTCACTGCTCTGCTTTATGCAGATGATGCAGTACTGCTGGCACAGTCAGCGACTGACCTGCAGACCCTAGTCGACACAATGACAGAAGATTGTAAGAAAAGGGGTCTACGCGTGAATGTGAACAAAACCAAAATAATGGTCTTTGAAAGAGATGAAGCCAGAACAGATGTAAGAGTAACAATGGGTAATGATGTACTAGAGCAAGTGGATGAATTTGTATATCTTGGATGTGGATTTAGCCGAGATGGAAGGTACTACCACTGATATAGAGCGAAGAGTGAATGCGGGAAACAGAGTGAACGGAGCGTTGGGGCAACTTCTCGGTAGCCACCACCTCAGCCAGAAGGCACGTGTAGCAATACATAACGCAGTGCTTGTCCCAACATTACTGTATGGAAGCGAGAGTTGGGTATACAGAAAAGAGTATGAAAGTAAAATTAATGCGGTCGAAATGCGATCTCTGCGGAAAATCTGTGGAGTAAGGCTGACCGACCGCATTCGTAACAACGACGTAAGAGAGCGAGTAGGTATGAAAGAGAGTATTGGTGTAAAGATGCAAAAGGGAATGCTCCGATGGTTCGGACATGTGGAAAGAATGCCGAACGAACGTTTGGTTAAGAAGATATACAATGCGAAAGTGGAAGGATGTAGGTACCGGGGGAGACCGAGACTAACCTACATAGACCAGATCGGTCATGTACTGAAGGAAGGTGGAGTCAAGAGTCTCCGAAACCGGCGAGCGTGTATGAAGAAAATTATAAGTGTTGAGGAAGCGAGTGAAGTATGCAAAGATAGAGTTCTCTGGCACTCTGTTCTCTCTGCCTACCCTGCAAGGGATATGGCGTGATGATATGTATGTATGTATGTGTATATGTTGCACTGTCTTTATTTTTTTCTTGTATAAATATTCTATTAGTATACTATAAGTTATTTGCTATGTATACTGAAATGGCATTTTTTTACATTTTGATTGCCGATACCGCTATTTTGAAAATTGCAAACTGATTCGACAAAAAAAAATATCTATGTAATTTTTAGCGGGCTAAACAAAATTCATAAGAAGTAACAAAATAATACGGCCTATGGAAGATAACAGCTGGACATGCAGACAGCCATGTGAAAATATATTTACTCCAGATGGAACGGAGAAGCGTGGCGTTTACTGGGTCAAGGAAATAAATTACAAAACTCTTGTTTTCCTATTGATAATTATTTTTTAATTATTACTACACTTTTTATTTTTAAACTTGCGTATTGTATAAAAATATTAGTATTAATTTAATGTTTTAATCTATAATTTTCAGATAGTCCGTCCATCTGTGACGTATGATACGGCGCGGGTAATCGGTAGTTCGTTAAACAGTTACCCGATAATAGAAATTCTGTCTACACGACGTAAACAAAATGGATGCTAGATCAAGGGACAACCCAACACGCAGCTTCAATTAAATAACAGAAAGGAGATTGTACTTAAAAGATAATAAACGATTATTTAGCAATTAATTAATATTATTTTTATAAAAAATATATTTATAATTTTTATTAAGTAAGAATACAATTAATTATCACATTTACTGCCCGTAAATATCGTAAAAGACGACGACGGATAGAAAAAGACTATATTTTTAAAGACACGTGGTCCCTCAAATTGACTAATCAGGTAAATTTCACTACCTAAGTCCAATAGTGTCGCTTTTATAACAGACAGAACATAATACAGTCCATATTTGATATTATTTTACATTTAACTAATGTTATACAGACCAATATAATAGAAACGACCAACGCAGCCAAATTAACAAAAGCAGTTTTAATTTTAAATAAAAATAATGAATTATGCATCAATGACAATCCAATAGAACTGCAGTCAATAAATAATATAACTGATTTTATCTATTTATAAATACCCGATACGATTTTATCTATTTACTTAATAAATACAACCCATTTCTCTTCGCTTTAGCAAAGATTTGCCAAGGCCAGGCTCCGTTTTTATTATACCTTATTTGCCTGCAGTAGCATATATGTACTATAGTTCATCTAATCCATGGAAGTAATAAGTACTCTGTACAACAGGAATGAGCTGTTGTCGCAAAATTGAAGCCGAGCGAGAGCTCAGAACTGTACCTTTTATCCCTCTCTGGCGATGGTGACCATATTGAAATAAGATTTAAGGACAATAATTATAAAAAATATTTGTGATCTGGCGTCAGCAGATCATTGCTTCAGATGGATTTTAATCGAAGATACTAATTATAAACTTGCCCTTTGTGGCACTATACATTTCCTGTTTTTGCTTGCTTTTCACACTCGCGTCATATAGGTAGGTACTTATCTACTGGTCCTTGTGGGACACGACATGCAGCTGGACTGAGATAAAATTACGATGAGGTGGTGTGTGGCATATTTTATTAAGAAAAAACAGTTTTAGTTTACATTTAAGCTTAATTCTAAATCAGACATTGCTAAATAAGACAGTCTTGTGAAGTTTCTGCCGCAAACCCAGCTTATTCCTTATATGTTTCATTGATTATAATTTTGCATTGAGTTAAACGTAAATTGAGATATGAATTTGCTAACGCCTTCATCAATAGGATATCATGTGGATCTTCAAATATAGATTGAGGAGTATGTGCTGATTCTAACGATGTATGTAGTTTGCTATAAAATTCTCGGACGACATACCTACATGATAATTTTATTTTTGTTTACGTTTTTTAACGATTGATTTAATAATGTAATAAACAGTGTTCTATGGTGTTGTGATCCAATAACACCACACAATTTGAACAAGAAATTTTGTGAATCATCCCATTCACGATATATCCAGCAATATAAAAAATAATGTTCAGTTTAAAATCTGAATCATAAGCGTTATCTACGAGATCTAACAAATCATCTATTGATGTCGATCATGTCGACTGATCTTTATTACATTCTTCCACAATAGCTTTCTTTTTGTTCCTAAATTTTCTAAAGAACTTAATGTTAGGAACATTAAGATCTTTAGGCAATTTGAAATCTAAACAAAGTTATTTTCATAAAAAAATAAAAAATACATAGGTATTTAAGTTATTTGTTCTTGAACTAGGATTGAATAGTCATGCATGGTCACCGTAATTCTTCATTAAAAAATTATGTTACTATTATTATTTACGATTTCATGTGGGGTTGTCAGGTCAGGTGTCCGTATTTCATACATATAAAAGAAAACCTATACCCCAATCGCAAAATGTTTGCGTTAATAAGGTTTTACACTTAGCAACAAATAATATTGCTTTAATATGTCGGTAATAAATTATTATTTATATTTAAAACATTTTAGAAGTAAATGTTTTTACTTCATTACATTACATCAATCGCATATTTTTCTACCAACAAGGAAAGGATTGAAATCAACTTAACTCTGGCAATTCTAAGTCCACTGTTAGAACGGGACACAGGGTACACTGGTTGCCCTCTCACTCGGCTTCATTTTTATTTTGCGCGCAACAAGACTCTTACTACCTTAGTATAAGGTTTTATTTTCTTTATTTTTGCTGCAAGATGCACAGATAGAGCTCATTCCTGTTGTACAGAGTACTTATTACTTCCATGATCTAATCTAAGAAGTGCATTTTGAGGTTTTGCATTTTTTAATACACAATAACCTTGGTCAAACGTATACACATGATTGCAAACAATAAATCTGAAATTTCAAAGAATTATTAAGTTATTTACATAATTAACGTTGCGGGTGACTTTCTTGTACAATAATCTAACGTTGAAACTCGTAAATTTAAAATTAAAATAACATGGTAAATAGTAATTGTTATTGACGAACTAACAATGTCACGTCATCACATTCTATACAGTAGTGCTTGACAACTTTCAATTCATGAATATCCAAATAATCGGTAAAAATATTAGAATAATATAATTAATCGAATAGAGATTTTGACAGAGATGTACATTTCGACAATTTTATTGATAAGGAAATAATGATTAATGTTCGGGACGATGATAATTCAAGTAATAATAGTGATTCTGAATAATTAGCTATATTTTCAAATCCAGTTTTTGTTTTTACTTAACCTAATCCTACTAAATATGATGAATAGATTTTATGCTGAAATAATTAAATTTGTTTAATATTAATTTAGCCCTCAATCCATTCATCACCTTTTTGAAAAATTAAAAGATTATTAATTAAATAGAATCAATATCGATTTCTCACTAAAATCGGATATTTTCGATAGCCACTATTTGTTTCACATACCCTTTTTTTTTGGTGGACTATGGATGCGTCTCGCCCCGCCAAATCGGTCCGGGGCGACGGAAAAGCGGCGCGTAATCCCATAGACCCACCGTAAAACTCCTCTCTCTTCACCGTGCGAGCGGGCCACCGGTACCCGATCTTTGACTTCGGTGGTCCGTTTCACATACCCTAGTAGCCATGCTGAACGAAAGGTGACGATAATATGATCGTCAACTTTGCTATAATGTACGGCCGCTACTAGACAATAACTTGACGGAAATACCTTGAATGTAAAATTTAACCATAACTTGCCCGAAAGTCGTTGAGAAAGTATGTCGATATAACAGACTCACAGGAATCCGTTATTTTGAGCACAGATAGATAACTTATCGATAGTCTTACCATTAAAATGAAATGAGCAGTGGGTATAAAGATTTCCTTGATTATCAATATTATCGAAAATACATAATAATCAATCAATACATACAAATTATCAAGTATTTTATAATCAATGTAAGTGGTAAGATACATATAATTTACTATGAAGTTATTATATATAAAGTCTTGCATAGAAGTTCATCATAACTTTCTGTTTAATTTTTAGGCCAAGTTTACAGCAGTGTTTTGTGAGTAAAGACCATGGAAGTAATAAGTACTCTGTACAACAGTTGTACAGAGTACTTATTACTTCCATTGTAAAGACTTACTCATAATTTTCATTCTAATATCGACCGTAGATTCTTATTAATATACTGTACATCTTTCGTTCATATTGTGTATAATTTTGTACTGAGAATGACTTGTTGGAAACTTATCGTAAATTTTATGGTAATTTTACCGAAATTGCTTGTAGTCAACATTTTGCTGAGAAAGTCTGGCTACTAGGGTAACTAGACAACTTACTCCGACAGCTGTCAAAGTGCACTTCTTAGATTAGATAGAATGTAAATAAAATTTGTTCACCGTTTTTTTATCAAACCTTTCTTCACTTTAATGAATTGCTTGCTAATTGTTGTTAATTGCATTAGCACCCCGTAGGTGGCGCTATGATCGATTTCAATTCTATTTTTTTTTTTACAAACTATCGCGACTGTTCGGTTATCATCATCATCATCTCAGCTCATACATGTCCCCAGTAATGGGCTCAAACCTCCTCCACACTTGGAGAGAAATTGACCTATCATACCACACTGGTCAGACTTATTGGTATAGAGTTTTCCTTCTCTTGCATAGATGTTATTTGCATATTTTATCCCTAATTCGTTAGTCCCTGAATATTACGATCACCCATGGGTAAGATAGGGGGTGGTGAATTGTATTCTTGCTCTGTCACCAGACGGAAGACAGTCTGTTGGGTCAGCTAATTATAAGAAAGGCAGAATAAATAATAGTCAAAAAATACATTAAAATTCTTTATAAATAAAAGAAAAACACTTATTCAATCTGATCTATTTTATTCGGCTGAGAGATTATACATAATTCTAATATATGTTAGGAACGGGGTCACGCTCCTAATAACAGCGCGTCATCTAGCGTTTTGTGTTTCAAATATCTAAAAATTCGCCTGAAAGAAAAAGAAAAGAGGTCATCATTATTTACTTCAACATATGCAGAACAAGATCCTCAGATTAACAATCCAGCTGCTGGGTTTGAGCGTTCTACATAATAGGAGGCAAATTGACCCACCATGGCACGCTCTTGTATAGATGTTTTAAAAATCAAGCTGTGTGGTAGCAGTTACGAATACTATCAACCATTACTTTGCTCGTGGATGTCGTAAAAGACGACTAAGAGCCTTATAACGACCTGGGTCAACTCCATCTGATGTCGTTTGGCCAACAACAACATTCCCAAGGAGGTTTGACGTTTGGCGGGCGGCCGGTCATAAAACTATTACCAATAACTTTTACAATATGTACTATGAAAGAAGAGTACATATTGTATCGACCCCAAGTAATTGGGATAAGAGCAGGCGAATGATGAAATACAGAAAGCCATTATACGGCTAATCATGATGATACATCAAAATATCAAAGTAAACTAAGGAAGAGATTGTATTCTTATCCAAAAGATATTAAGGTCCGAATGAGACCATTTAAATTACCTCACCAGTTGAATTTACTATTTATTAAACTATGCCAAAATATTTATAAGAATATATATATTGCAATTATAGGTCATGGATATTGTAAAAGACTACTAAAAGTCGACGTGGGACAACTCCATCAGATGCCATTCGATCAACAATTACATTAACTAGGGTAGCTTTCCATTTAGTTAACACAGAGGGACTCTGCGTTACATTGTGAAACACTGCCAAACACTGTAAAAGTTTAAAAGAAACAGCTAGTTGTCTCAAAATAACACTAGAGTGCATCAATATCGCAAAATTATGGGCGTTGTATACCTAAATGCAAGTTCCTTGACAAAGTCTTGGCTCAATAATTTATAAACATAACCACATTATCAGGGCTCACTTCAATAGTGCAAATATTTACATTTGAACATTTTTATTAAATTTTAATTAGCAGTAAGAGACAAACCTCAATTTAATAATCTCAAATAATACTACTAGAATATGCCGTAAATAAATTGCGAGGTTAAGTAATGATACTTAATTCAAGCAAAATAAGCGAGCAAAGTAGGTAAGCATCTGTCAAACACTACTTTTTCGAGTGTCGAACAGTGTACGGCTGTGTTCAACAGTGTCGTTGATGGAAAGGGCTTTATCGAGCACTGCGTTACACTGCGTCACTTTTTGTATTAATTGGAAAACACACAAGGAGAGTTAACCTCAGACAGTCGGTCGATCATAAAACTATTGCCAATAACTTTTGCAATATGTACGATATAAGAAGAGTATATATTGCGTCGACAAGTAATTGGGATAAGAGCAGGAGAATGATAATGATAGGAAATTGGGACTCACCACAACGTCCTCGGCACGTGTCCCCAGTCCTTGTCTATATGTGACATCACCCGTTGGACCTCCCCCGCTGTGATTATCACGTCGGATACAATTCGTGTAACACGCACGTTACTCGCGCGTGGCCAAGGCGATTCATTTGCGTCTTCTACTACAAGCTCCAAGTCCATGTTTACTTCCCAAACAGAACGTAAAGGTATATTAGCCACCTGCAATAAGATTATGTGCTTGTTTAATTAATTTAATTAAATAATAATAGCAACCTATCAAATTATTACATTAAAAATTACATACTTAATATATTTTATAAAAACCCGATTACGAGCGAAAAATTATGTCACAAGTGGGATTCGAACCCACACCTAATGGAAATCCGTTCCAATCTTGCTGCCACTTACACCACCGTGAACTATTGCAGGACATTCAATTCTCACTTCGTATCATATTTACGTCTTTAAGGAGACGTGCCGCATCTACCCGACAATGTTTACACATTATATAGGCTTAATACTTCAAACTTTGCAGTTAGAATTGTATTAAACGACGACACAAACCTGTTATTCAAATTACTGAAATTTTTAGCATTTAATATGCTTGATTATTTTATAAAAACCCGATTAGGAGCGAAAAATGATGTCACAAGTGGGATTCGAACCCACACCTATTGGAAATCCTAATGGAAATGGTGTAAGTGGCAGCACGATTGGAACGGATTTCCGTGTATTTTGTTTCACGCATATCTTAACTGTGGGTGATCGTACGAGACGGCTAAGGGATATAAAACGCATATAACATCTATGCGAGAGAAGGAAAACTCGAAACAAAACCCTAAACCAATACGTCTGTCCAGCGTGGTATAGTAGGTTAATTTCCCTCCCATTATGGAGGAGACTCGAGCCCAACAGTGGGACATATACAAGCTGAGATGACGATGAATACAAGGATTATTTCCTTAGTGTGCGTGTCCACAGCCAGGTAATCAGTACCAGTAGCCAGTCCGATGGGGATGGAATATGGGGGGTTATGAGGTCGCCGCCCTGGACAGAACGAGCGGAATGTGTCTACCATAGCCTACCACAAATAAGGGTGTTCATTAAAAAAATATTTTTTTCAACTGGAAAAAGTTCCATCCAACAGTTTCTCTTACCTTAAGCGCAAGATGTCCACCAGCATCAAGTGTATACGCAAGATGTAGCTTAGCATCATGCATAGCTCGTCCCCAGCGTAGGGCGATACGCGCGACGGCCGCGCTATGACGCAGCAACGAGGGCACGTCACGCGCGGCAACCGCAGCCGCCACGCAACCACCACGCTTCACCATATACCTCATAGTCTCGCACGCAAAACGTACGCATAAATTCGCCACTATGTTCTTCTTATCTGAATTTTGTAACAATTTTATATACATTAAAAATATTGTAATCCGTCCATCTGTTATCCTGCTCTTATCCCAATTACTTGGAGTCTACGCAATATGTATTCGTATATATTGCAATGCGTGTGGTGCTATATGTGTGGCGACGGAGTAAGAATACAATTCACCACCCACAATCTTACCAGTGGGTGATCGTGAGAGACGACTAAGGGATATAAATCGTATATAACATCTATGCAAGAGAAGGAAAACTCTAGATAAAACCCTATACCAACACATCTGACCAGCGTGATATAGTAGGTTAAATTCCCTCCCATTACGGAGCAGGCCTGAGCCCAATAGTGGGACATATATGGGTTGTGATGATGATGATCATATTTTGCAAAAGTTTTTAGCAATTGTTTTATGACCAGCCGCCTGTCTGATATCAACACTACTTGGGAATGTAATTGTTGACAAAACAGCATCAGATGGAGTTGGCCCAGGTCGTTATAAAGCTCTTAGTCGTCTTTTACGACATCCACGATCAAAGTGAGGGTTGTTAGTATTCGTAGCCGCTACCACACAGCACTATATATTAAAATATAAATAATAAATGCTCGAGCTAGCTTAAACGAGCTTTTTATTTTATATTTTTAAATTACATTTATTTTCTTTAAGAAAAGACTGCACCCTGCACTAATAAGGAAATTATCCTTGTATGGCGGGGAACAGCAACATTTCGGTCACACACAGACTCTAAATTTATGAGTCTGTGATATTGGACATTGTATCGTTACTTAATAACTACACGTTAACATGTAGTTATGAAGTTAGTTTACAACTCACATACACTCACTCACACTCTCGCAGAAGATCGACGTCTGAGTAATAGCAATGTGCTATTGCGCTTTATTCGGCGAGCGGGAGAGCCGGAAGCTCAACTGGGTGGGTTTGGGGATAGTATGGTAGGCAGCGGCCTAGCTATACCCTTGGTACTGCAAAGGTCCATACGCAGCAGTGACACTTACCATCAGGTGTGCTACCTGCTCGTTTGACGCGGTAAGCAATAAAAAAACATGTAACACTAATGTTGTTTAGGTGTAAACTAAAATTTAGTTATTGCTAGTAATAATGATCATTTTAGTCTATTTTAAATCCTTTAAAAGTATATGGAAAATAATAACCTTGGTGTACAGTTTCCACTTTCACGTCCACGATGGGGGTGTCAGCTCTGACCCTGGTTCTGATCGCGTTATCATGCCTATGCTCCAATCGGATTATCAGCCGGATGCGGCCGTGAAGTAACCGGAAACACCACGTGTCCCCTGATGAGGAATCCCATTCGCATTCCTGAGTCCTGTTTAGAAAATAATATGAAATATTATAAACTTGCGTCATCATGGTCAAGTGGCATAAACCATGATCGTTTCTCATGTATGTCCCACTGCTGGGCTCGGTCTACACAACAGTAGGAGGGAAACTAAAACTTGCACCATTCTTGTCAGACGGGTTGGTATAGGACTGGAGTTTATTTTGAGAATGTACTGCATGGGTGAAACCACACTAGTGCCTTTATATATTTAAGTTTCATGGGTGAAAGCACACAAGTGCCTTTATATATTTAAGTTTCATGGGTGAAACCACACTAGTACCTTTATATATTTAAGTTTCATGGGTGAAACCACACTAGTGCCTTTATATATTTAAGTTTCATGGGTGAAACCACACAAGTGCCTTTATATATTTAAGTTTCATGGGTGAAACCACACTAGTACCTTTATATATTTAAGTTTCATGGGTGAAACCACACTAGTGCCTTTATATATTTAAGTTTCATGGGTGAAAGCACACAAGTGCCTTTATATATTTAAGTTTCATGGGTGAAACCACACTAGTACCTTTATATATTTAAGTTTCATGGGTGAAACCACACTAGTACCTTTATATATTTAAGTTTCATGGGTGAAACTACACTAGTACCTTTATATATTTAAGTTTCATGGGTGAAACCACACTAGTGACTTTATATATTTAAGTTTCATGGGTGAAACCACACTAGTGCCTTTATATATTTAAGTTTCATGGGTGAAAGCACACAAGTGCCTTTATATATTTAAGTTTCATGGGTGAAACCACACTAGTGCCTTTATATATTTAAGTTTCATGGGTGAAAGCACACAAGTGCCTTTATATATTTAAGTTTCATGGGTGAAAGCACACTAGTGCCTTTATATATTTAAGTTTCATGGGTGAAAGCACACAAGTGCCTTTATATATTTAAGTTTCATGGGTGAAACCACACTAGTACCTTTATATATTTAAGTTTCATGGGTGAAACCACACTAGTACCTTTATATATTTAAGTTTCATGGGTGAAACCATACTAGTGCCTTTATATATTTAAGTTTCATGGGTGAAACCACACTAGTGCCTTTATATATTTAAGTTTCATGGGTGAAAGCACACTAGTGCCTTTATATATTTAAGTTTCATGGGTGAAACCACACTAGTGCTTTATATATTTAAGTTTCATGGGTGAAACCACACTAGTGCCTTTATATATTTAAGTTTCATGGGTGAAACCACACTAGTGCTTTATATATTTAAGTTTCATGGGTGAAACCACACTAGTGCCTTTATATATTTAAGTTTCATGGGTGAAACCACACTAGTGCTTTATATATTTAAGTTTCATCATCATCACGGCCCATAAATGTTTCACTGTTGGGCTCGGGCTTCTTCCACAACGGGAGGGATATTGACCTACTATACCACGCTGGTCAGACGTGTTGGTACAGGGTTTTATTTCGAGATTTCCTTCTCTTGCACAGATGCCATATGCATGTTATATCCCTTAGGGCCGCCGCTGATTGCGACTTTTTGTCGACGTGACTTATTGTTATTGTCACCTGCTGTAACCCACGACGCGCTCACTGAATCTGTTCCTAGGCAACAAATTGCGGTCATTTTTGTAATTCATCGTCATTTTTGTAACTTCTTGTTGGTAACAAGGGTATTACTATTTCCTCCGATATTGTTCTTTTTAAAATTATATCGGAATATTCCTTTAATTTTTTTGCATATATAGTTATCATGTCTCACCATAATGCGCACTCAGTATAGTTTTTATTGCACTTAAGTGACAAAAAGTCACGTCGACAAAAAGTCGCAATCAGCGGCGGCCCTTAATCGTCTTTTACGATACCCACGGGCGAGAGAGGGGGTGGTGAATTGTATTCTTCCTCCGTTACCACACGGAAGTTTAAATTAATGTTCTCATTGAAATATGGGGATAAAATATAGACTGTATGCTCATAGTGTATGTTTGCATTAGTGAAAGAATATTTCAACAAACAAAACAACCTCACATTTGATTTTATACTAGTTAGGATGTAACTTACCCCATAAAAGGCAGCATATCAATCTTCGCAACTATATTGACACCCGAATCAGAAACAGGTGTGATAGAATCCAAACTGCATAACTCTGGCTGACAACTAATCTTCGAACTAGACTGAGGACTGCAATCACTTTGAAACTTTCTAGCGTTAAAGTTTTTGCTTGAAGTAAAAGAATTAGCAAGTTCTACGCTACTGCATACATCAGACCGTGAAGTTATCATACTTGAAGCATCAGACTTATCGGATTTAAATGACTTAGAACTCTGTAAGGCCTTTAATATTTGTTTGTTAAGTGCAGACTCGTTAATTCCACCATTATAATCAACATTATAATCTGTTAAAAGTTGTTGTACTGTAATCGAATTACTAATTGTATCTTTGCATTTCTTCGGTGATTTTTTTAATTGTGTTCTATCAATATCTATTTCTGTTTGATTCATAGGCATATCAATGTCTTTTTCTGGTGTTATCCTTATATGATTAACTTTTGGACTCAAAGAGAGTTTCTGCATTTTGATACAAGGTTTTGGAGTAACATCTATATTTGTAATTAGGTTTTTAGTAGGCGTAGCTGGTATATGAATACGCTTTTTCGCTTTAACATAGGTCATATTAATATCTTCATCGGTACATGTCGTATCCGATTCTAGATTTTCAATATTTGAAGATGATTCTTGTTCGTCTACTTGGAATATAACTCTTAATGGTGATTTTCTCACAGTTCTATCATAACAATCATTTGACGAAGTCGTTTTTGAACATGTATTAATAGTTTCGTCAACTAATGTTAGCGAAGAGTTAACTGCTAGCAATTCTGTATTGCCTTTCATAGCGATGATTGTATTAACTTCAGTATCTTTTACATCTGTAAGGCAAGCATCAACTGAACAATCTCTTGATTCAGGTCTTAAAATTTCAGCTTTACTCTGATTACTTATAGAATCTTTACTTGTTAAATTTTCTTGAATTTTCTCAGCAGATACTATAGCTTTGACTTTGCTTTCGTCAACGTTTTTATCCACATCGATTTGACAAGATTCACTATATGTTGAACCACATATTGTTTCATCTGATTTTAAAAGCTGCGGAACGGTTACCTTTATAGGGTCATACTTATGTACAAATGCATTATCTACAGGTCTTATTAAAACATTATTTAAAGGATTTTCTTGGTCAAATACTATAAGTGTATCCTGCTCGGGCTGCTCGGTAGAACATAGACCATTTATATTAACTTGATTTTTATCTTCCTTATTAAGAGGCGTGAAAATAGATTCAGGCCCATTCACTTCTAAGCCTAAACATGATTCAACTTTCTGTGACGCATTATTATCTTCTGTTGGATTAAAACTATGGCTTGTTGGTTGCAAACAATACGATTTCCTACCTAATTCGTAATCTGATGTCCGATTTGAGGGTAAATCGATATCCATATCAATTTGGCTAGATGTTGCCAAATTAGCTTGCAATTCTTTAGTTACGATGCTATTATTATTGTTCCCTTTATGTTCTATGTGGATATATGGAGAGAGATCAATCATCGGTTTCACCAAATCAGACATCAATTCCTTAATACCATCTGCCACATCATATGTAGGTATAACCTTGACTTTATTACATTCCCTTTTACGCATAGAATCCATCATATAAGATGTTTCCCCGAAAGCAGTTTTCCTCAAAGGGGATAGTTTGATATTAGTTTCATTTATAGATTCATCATCAAAATGTAAAGTTTTAACCGCTTCCCTACTTATGCGAAGCGGTTTTCTCGGTTCGTTAGAATAATCTTCAGAGATATGTTCTTGGCTATCATCTGATAGACTACTTTCATCTAAGTTCATCTGTGATTTTTGCAAAACGGCCTTAGCCATAGATATGCTGTTCAGCATATCTTCTCTGCTGATTACTATTGATTGTCGGTTTGAAGCAAAACTCAGTCTTTTCAGCTCATGAATTTTAGGCTCATTATCTTCTGTAGCCACCAAGGTCTTAGTTAAAATGGGAGGTAAAGAAGTCGGACTATCATTGCATAAACTGTCATCAGTAAAGTGGGATATCATATCAAGCAATGCCTTTGTATCATTTGCGTTCTTAGACATCGACAAATCTAGATGCGTAATTAATAATGTATCCATTTGGTCATGTTTTGAAAACATTACATCAGTCGGTATAGGTTTACTTATAGATGGATTACCAAAAGATTTATTGACAAATTCAACTTTGTTTTTCTCTTCTAATCTATTTTCTAAATCTTCTAATTTATTTTCTACTTGGGATTTATTCTCTGTGTTAGAAATTTTCTTAACATTATTATCTGTGGAAATCATATTTTCCTGGTGCTTTCCTAAATTCGCAACACCTTCAACGATTCCAATATTATTTATTCGTGTCTGTTTCGCCTCGTTTACGTCTCCTAGTTCTGGTATCTCGCTTTTGTTAGATTTTCCTATTATTAGTTCAGGTACAGTTTCTGTAATTGATATTTCATTGTTATCTATAACAGTTTTTTGTTTTTCTTCTAAATTTATTACATCATCTCTGGTATCTACTTTGGCACTATTCGTTTCTTTCTCTGTTGTTTCTTTAATATATTTCACTATTGGAATTATGCTTTTATCCAATTCTTCTTTCATTATATTTCCCATTTTAGACATATCTGCATCTCTGTCATTGGCCAATATAATTGATTTATGTTGTTCACACAAATTAGGATCTCCAACTGTAGAAATTTCATTTCTATTTAATTCTCCCATTGTAATATTTTCCAGTTTAGGTATAGTCTCTGTAATAAATATTTCAGCTTTACTATCCTCTGTAAACATAATAGTTCTTTCTTGTTTGTCATCTACTTTAGTAACAATAATTTGTTTCTCTGTTATATCCTCAACTGGTTGCATTGTTGCAATATATTTTTTTTGCAATTCTCCTATTTTTATATTTGGTACTTCAGGTATAACTTCTGTAAGAAACACATTGGCATCCTCGTTATTTACGATAACAATAGTTCGTTGTCGTTCCCGAAGATCTATAACATTATATTGAGCACTAACTGTTTGTTTCTCTGATATCTCCCTAATGGTGTCCACTATTGGAATTTCATTGTTATGTGAGTCTTCTAACTTTTTATTTTGAACTTTAGACGCAGCCTCTGCAATAAATATATTAGTTCTCCTATTATCGGTGATAATACCTGTGAAAATATTTTTAACTTCAGGTATAGATTCTGTAATAGACATGTCGGCATATCTATCATTTGTAGGAACATCTGAGAAAATGTTTTGAACTTTAGATATAGCTTTTGTAATAGACATATCGGCATTCATATCATCTGTAGGAGCAGCTGAGATGATATTTTGAACTTTAGGTACAGCTTTTGTAATAGACATATCAGCATCTATATCATCTGTAGGAACAGCTGAGAAAATATTTTGAACTTTAGGTACAGCTTTTGTAATAGACATATCAGCATCTATATCATCTGTATGAACATTTGAGAAAATGTTTTGAACTTTAAGTACAGCTTTTGTAATAGACATATCAGCATCTATATCATCTGTAGGAACATCTGAGAAAATGTTTTGAACTTTAGGTACAGCTTTTATAATAGACATATCAGCATCTATATCATATGTAGGAATAGCTGAGAAAATATTTTGAACTTTAGGTACTGCTTTTGTAATAGACATATCAGCATCTATATCATCTGTAGGAACATCTGAGAAAATGTTTTGAACTTTAGGTACAGCTTTTATAATAGACATATCAGCATCTATATCATCTGTAGGAAGAGCTGAGAAAATATTTTGAACTTTAGGTACTGCTTTTGTAATAGACATATCAGCATCTATATCATCTGTAGGCACATCTGAGAAAATGTTTTGAACTTTAGGTACAGCTTTTGTAATAGACATATCAGCATCTATATTATCTGTAGGAACATCTGAGAAAATGTTTTGAACTTTAGGTACTGCTTTTGTAATAGACATATCAGCATCTATATCTGTAGGAACATCTGAGAAAACGTTTTGAACTTTAGGTACTGCTTTTGTAATAGACATATCAGTATTTATGTTATCTGTAGGAACGTCTGAGAAAATATTGTGAACTTTAGGCACAGCCTTTGTAATAGACATATCGGCATCCCTGTCATCTGTGAGAACATCTGAGAAAATATTTTGAATTTTAGGTATAGCTCTGGTAATAGACATGTCGGCATCGCTATCATCAGTGTAAACAATGGTTCGTTGATGTTCTTGTGAATTTGTAACCCCATATTGAGCACTACTTATTCGGTTCTCTGTTTCCTTCCCAAAGTTTTTCACTATTGGAATTAAATTGCTATGCAATTCTTTTAAACTTATACTTTGAATCTTAGGTATAGCTTCTGTAATAGACATATCGGCGTCTTTATCGCCTATGGAAACAATGGTTCGTTGTTGTTCACGTAAATTTGTAACTCCAGATTGAGTACTACTTTTTCGCTTCTCTATTAACTCGCCAATGTCTTTCACTATTGGAATTTTATTATTATATGATTCTTCTAACTTTATATTTTGAACTTTAGCCATAGACTGCACTTCAACACTGCTTTCTTTCTCTGGTTCAATAGTTTGTATATTCTCTTTAGAGTTAGACGCAACTCCACTGAGTAAGAATGCATTAGCTTTTTTCCAAGGAGCATTTGCCGATAAAGGAATTTCACACTTATTTTCTTCTAATACTATAGATATTCTATTATTATTATCAAGCTCAGGCATGTTACCAAAACCCATAGTTTTACGCTTTTCAGGTTTTTCAAAATTATCATTCTCCATAATGTTGATCGGTAATTCTTGCGTTAAGGATATATTACAACTATCGTTGTTATGGTCCACTACTGATCGACGATGTGTATTGGCTTTCGTACTGTCAGTGATAATGTTGGTCGATAAAGGTTGCGTCAAAGATATGTCGTATAATTCTTCTTCGAAGTCCGTATTTTGATGTTTTACTATTGGTACAATAACAGATGGCAATGCTTGCGTGAAAGATATTTCTCCAATGTTCGTTTTACGATCCATTTCATATCTATTATTTATAGATAATGGCAAATCATTATATAGGATATTAGGATCATATTGCACTTCATTTTTCGAACTTAAATCATCCGCAAAATTAGGCAAATCATCATTCGTATTTAAAAATATAGTTTTTCTTTGAGGTGTCGCAGTTAACGCATCAGGTAGTAACGTTTTTCTGAAGACCTTTTCAGGTTTATCTATTTCTAAAGTCAGTCTTTTACCATCGAAAACTAAAACTTTATTTCGTTCATCGTTAATTGCAAAATTATCTGCATCGCATGGCGTTACATAAGGATTAATGGCTATATTCTCCTTATCAGCAATCCAATCTTTATTTACACCACCTATTTTATCAATAGAACTGTATTTCGCGAGATCCTGGACTTTCGAATTCTGGTCTGTTATAGATATATCATTCTTATTTTTCATTACATGTGTCATATTCAAATCTACTTCAATATATTCTGATGTATTACAATCTTTAGGACCTACGCAGACGACATTGGAGACACGACCAAGATCTCTTTCAATCTCGTCCAAATCATCACCTTCTGGTATCTGTTGTATTGCTGAGAAGTTTACAGCAATGCGCCCCGACATCTCACCTATACCTGTTACAGTGAAATCGTTGCCGAATAGTTTGCTTTGATGATCAGTTATAGCACTCAGTTCGTAGTTAATTTCTGGAGCAGTTAACTTTCCATCTGGAATACACTCCAAAGATGCTATTTGTTCTGTGAAATTTATATTGTGTAAAGACATATTAGCGTTAATCGGGGGATTATGGGGGCCTAAAAAACCAACCGCTTCAAACTCTTCGAATTGTTGACTGAATATTCTTTTGCCAAGATGGCCAGGTTGTCGAGATGCATTCACATCAGAATCGTTTCCAGATGATTCCAATGATTTATTGTGCTCTTCATAAAAGGTCTTCCATGTTGTTGTAGCTTCGTTTGTTACAAACTCCCTGTAATATAAATCGATTGATTAAATTAGGCCATACATAGGATTATCAGATAGATGTGAATCTTTCCGTATCTGCTATCCTATGTTGACACTACTCTGTATTCTGTATCGAAGTGATCATATTGTTATATGGGATAATGGTAAGTTTTATCCTCTGGTTAATATTCGATTAGCTAGCGTAGTGCTTAAAATATACCGTGCTAGCGTCGAAGATTTAAATCCCATGCAGAGCAATACTTTGTGTGATCCACATATTGATTGTGCCTAGTCTGGATGTAATTGGAGTCTGATAAATGTATGTCTTCTAATGTTTACGTTTATTACAAATTTGAAATAAAACTACATTTACGGATTCTATCGCGTTTGTATTTGATTTATAATTTCCCGACGTTTCGAACACTTTACAGTGATCATGGTGATATCAGTCCTCCCGTGACCATGATCACTGTAAAGTGTTCGAAACGTCGGGAAATTATAAATCAAATACAAACGCGATAGAATCCGTAAATGTAGTTTTATTTCAAAAATGTATGTTTGTAAAATCCCCGCATGGTGACTTTCCGTATGGTCATGGAGTAACAAAACAATTCATCACTCTCTATCTTACCCGTGGGTCATAAGAGACGACTAAGTGATATAAAACGCATATAACATCTATGCAAGAGAGAGAAAACTCAAAAAAAAAATCCATATACTAATATATCTGACCAGCATAAATATAGCAGCAATACAAGAATTATTTGCTTAGTGCAGAGAAATAAAAATACTATGGGCTACCTTACTTTTTCGTCGGTATCTAAACCAGTTGAGAGATCATCAAAAGAATATGTAACAGCACTCTCCTGGGCAACTTATAACACTTATTATCTGTACCCGCCTGCTAAGCATTACCAAAAAATCTCTATCACAGAGATTTCTAATAAAAAGTGAGCATTTATAGTTAGTCGAGAAAAAAAGCTATAGTAAAAAAACTCACGCTATGCCAGTCCTCTTCGAGAAACTAACACGTCGGCTTTTGGCCGTGTCTGTAGGAGTAGCTGCATTGAATTCAAGCTCAGAGAACGGTGTACGAGCTGGACGGTGGCTTTTCAGGATCGACGACCTCCGCTTCCGGCTGTGAACAGTAATACATAATGCATAACCATACCCAATAGCTCTCTGCGTGGTGACGGAGTTAGAATAATATTCACGACCTTGTCCATGGGTATTATAAATTACGTTTAAAGGGTTGCTGTACGAACGTCTGGTTAAGAAGATATACAATGCGAAAGTGGAAGGATGTAGGTACCGGGGGAGACCGAGACTAACCTATACCTAGATCAGATTGGTCACGTACTAAAGGAAGGTGGAGTCAAGAGTCTCCGAAACCGGCGAGCGTGTATAAACAGTATCATGAATGTTGAGGAAGCGAGTGAAGTATGCAAGGATAGAGTTCTCTGGCAGTCTGTTCGCTCTGCCTACCCTGCAAGGGATATGGCGTGATGATATGTATGTATTAAAGGTTCATTTACGTGCATCACGCACAAGCATGTATGGAGTAGTCATGTGCAAATCATGTCCTGGAGCGGATCGGACACGGAACGATTCCTTTTTCTGTCGGAACTATATCCAGGAAACATGTTCGCGGACCTATCTAGTTCCGCTGACCGATAGATAGTACATAAGTCCTATCCTATCGGTTCTAATGACATGATTATGCAATCCAATCCAACGTAACATGTGCGGACATAATTTTAATCGGCTCCAGCCATTCAAGATCCATATTTCTTAGTTTATAACTCCTTCAAATTTAGTATTTTGAAGGAGCTATAAACTACGAAATGCAAGTTATTTTTAGGTTCCGTTTATTTGTCAGTAATTGTCGGAATATCAGTTGATTTACCCTCATACTTGACAGGGTTAGGACTGACAACCAAGATATATATAGACGACGACGCTATATAGAAGAATATTTAGGCGCATGCATGACGCACACTTTATTACTCGGTCGTCGGAACGATTCGGTCGTCGGAACGACTCGGTCGTCGGAACGACTCGGACCTGTGGAACTATCTCAGCCGTGTGGTTGGATTGGAACTAGATCGTTCCGGCAAAAGACATAGTTCTCGGAACTATTACGCTCCGGAACTACTCATCTCTAGTATGGAGCAGTTGCTGAAGTCTGGGATAGTCGCAAACGACAACTGATGTAGTATGTACCATACATTTTCATACTTGGCAATAGGGAATATGCACGTGACTCCAAAATGAACAAAATATTTTTATTTGTAATCTTTATTGCTTAAAAAACATTACTATACAATTGTTTTTGAAATTCATCAATATTTAATAGTGAAATTTAATTATCAAAAATCGGCTTTATTTAACCCTTAAAGTCGCATGATGTTTCTTGCTAATAAAAACTAGTAAACTGAATTTTAATGGTTTATTAGGCATATAAAAAAGATACAAAAAATATTTTAAAAAATCTTAAGTTTATATTTTTTGGAAAAACCTATGTATAATATACTATACGTTGCCACTTTTGCTCGTAACAAGAAGGAATCGACAACGTATAGCATACTAGACGTTGCGCTATATTAGTGCTTCAAGTGATAAGCCAAAAAACAGTTTCTGCCTTTGACATAGCATAAATGTACTTTGCATTTTGTGCACATTGTACTTGCTTGACCTCCTTTACAATATTTACATACATACACATACATACATACACATCATCACGCCATATCCCTTGCAGGGTAGGCAGAGAGAACAGAGTGCCAGAGAACTCTATCTCTGCATACTTCACTCGCTTCCTCAACATTCATAATTCTCTTCATACACGCTCGCCGGTTTCGGAGACTCTTGACTCCACCTTCCTTCAGTACATGACCGATCTGGTCTAGGTAGGTTAGTCTCGGTCTCCCTCGGTACCTACATCCTTCCACTTTCGCATTGTATATCTTCTTAACCAGGCGTTCGTTCGGCATTCTTTCCACATGTCCGAACCATCGGAGCATTCCCTTTCGCATCTTTACACCAATACTCTCTTTCATACCTACTCGCTCTCTTACGTCGTCGTTACGAATGCGGTCGGTCAGCCTAACTCCACAGATTTTCCGCAGAGATCGCATTTCGACCGCATTAATTTTACTATCATACTCTTTTCTGCATACCCAACTCTCGCTTCCATACAGTAATGTTGGGACAAGCACTGCGTTATGTATTGCTACACGTGCCTTCTGGCTGAGGTGGTGGCTGCCGAAAAGTTGCCCCAACGCTCCGTTCACTCTATTTCCCGCATTCACTCTTCGCTCTATATCAGTGGTGTACCTTTCCATTTCGGCTAAATCCACATCCAAGATATACAAATTCATCCACTTGCTCTAGTACATCATTACCTATTGTTACTCTTACATCTGTTCTGGTTTTATCTCTTTCAAAGACCATTATTTTGGTTTTGCTCACATTCACGCGTAGACCCCTTTTCTTACAATCTTCTGTCATTGTGTCGACTAGGGTCTGCAGGTCAGTCGCTGACTGTGCCAGCAGGACTGCATCATCTGCATAAAGCAGAGCAGTGACCACTGAGTCGCCCATCTGGACTCCCACATTCATATCGTTCAACCTTTGGAGACATTTATCCAGATATATGATAAACAGCCTGGCTGACAGAACGCACCCCTGCTTAACGCCGATATTGACGTCAAACCAAGGCGACATTCCATCATCCAGCCGCACACAGGCTCTACAGCCCATGTAACTGGACTGCACAGCCTGTAGCAGTTTACCGTTAATACCATACTCCGGTAAAATGTCCCAAAGTTCCTTTCGTGCAACCATGTCAAATGCTCTCTCCAGATCCACAAAACTGCAGAAAACCCTCTGACCTAGAGCCAGATGCTTCTCCACAATGTTGCGCAGAGAGAACACTTGATCCATGCATCCCCTTCCACTCCTGAAACCTCCTTGTGTCTCACACAGTAAACCATCGGTCGTATCAACCATACAATATTTACATCTCTGATACCCCGTTAGCTGAGGCCAATGATCATATTTATCAAACCTCACATCTTCAAGGGGTCTCTCGGTCATTGGTTTCTTTATCTTTCGCCTCTCAGGTACAGATTCAATGTCCTTTACAGCCACAGTTCTATCACGCCTCAGAAGTCCAGCGTAGATTTCGTAACGAAAGTCTTTCAAATGATCTTGCTTCCTTTTCTTATTTATTTGTTTGTCATGTCTACGACGTAAGAGCCAAGCATTATTTACACATATATCTAGAAGCTGGGAAAAAATATTCATGTACCATCTGTGAGATTTTATGCCCGTGCGGTATAATGCTATTAGCATATCTGCCAAATCCACACCTCCCATGTGGCGATTATAATGTTTCACAATTTGTGGACATTCTACATTTACGTGACTTTTTGTCTCTTTGCTGAAACGTTTGATATTCTCAAGGGGAAAAGCGTCAACATAAGAGCTTACTAACCTTACATGCTTATTATCAAACCACTTGACCACACTCAGTTTGTTTTCATTACAGACCACTTGGGTAAAAGCTCCTCTTCCTTTTTTCTGTAACGATTTATCGTCAACCATTTTACACTCTGCATCCTTCAATCTATTTTTCCTAACGGTGCCTAAACTGAATATACCATAGTTTTCTCGTAAGATATATATTAGCTCTAAAGAGGTGAAATAATTATCAAAGTAAACAACACTACATGCTTGTTTTCTTATGGATTTACATAACGCTAAAACAATTTTTCCTCCAACACCCAAAGATTCTTCTTCATCGGTAAATTTTACACCTCTAAACGTATCATCGCCAGCGTAGAGTATGAAATCGTAGATGATTCCAGAAACACCAGCTCGAACCAAATTTTTAAAACCCCACTTACTTGGCTTGTTTGGGTTATACTGACGACGACTGCCCGCTTTTTTACCCTTATATGGTATAACCATCTCATCTATACTGAAAGCATTTTCTTCTTCAATGGATAAACATTGAGACCGAATGCATTCAATTAAGGGTCGCAGTTTATAATACCTGTCAGAAACATCAGCTTGGGTATTATCAGTGAAATGTAAATATCTTCTTAGTTGTTGAAAACGCTTCAAGGACATGACATCTGCAATTTTTGGATATCTAAACGATGCTTTCCAGTAGTCTTTGTAAGAAGGTAAAACTATTATACCCATAAGAATGTTGATGGCCAAAAAATCTAATATTTCCTCTTCTGTAGTTTTGATCGATTTGCCCTTTTCTTGAACGCTGTACAAGTTGGTATTCATCATTATATCGCTGACCAATACTCTGGGGAAAAAACGATAAAAATAGTCTAAGGGTGACCAATCAGTAGGTACTGCATCTTCAAAAGTAGGATTAGATATGTTAGTCTTGTGTTGAAATGACACTTTCTTCCAACGAAAACGTAAGTTTAGTTTTTTTATACAACGTCTTTTTATTGTGTTAATAGTAATAGAAGGCCCAGTACGTTTTTTTTGTCCACGTGTCCTCAAAGGTGTGTCAGGTGCCATAGAAGTAGAAGGTTGAATAGATGACACAGAACTAATGGAAGAAATTGAAGGGATTGCATCATAGTTGCATTGCGTAGAGCTCGGAAATACAGCGTTCAGGATTGGTGTGAGGGGAACTTGAGTAGTTTCAACTTCAACATCAGAAATATTTGATTCTTCCTCGTCCTCTGAAGGGTTGGCTGACGAAACGGAGCTCCCTAGAATGTTCAGCCTTTCAAATGATGATTCTAGTGACGGTGCGGGTGAACTCCCAACTGTTCTCGCTTCATCACCAGTGCTCGATTCATCACTAGCATCAGAATGAGCATTTAGCGCAGGCACCAAAGACAATATTCGTCTGGCTCTTCCATTCATTGTGATCTAAAACAATATGAAGCAAACATGCAAGTCAACTACCACCCAAAAAGCCAAGACGTTATTTCTGCACCCTATATGACTAGTATCGTATCAAAATATCAAACAATTATTAGTTTCATCACATAACAGCGATTGTGGCGTTGTATAGTATACTATACAAACAAAAAATGTAGCAAATGTTAGCATTTGTAGCATTGTATAGTATACCATACATATACATTAACAAGTCAAAATAATACAAACAGCATACTTTCCAAGTTATTTATACAGCAAAACTATTAGAATAACATTTCACCTTTACATTTTATGCATTTTCAATGCATAATTAGCAATAAAGACACGAAAATAAGCAGAACTCACCTTGATAATAATATCGGGTAGCGACTCGTTCGTTAATTTTCACAACTGATTTAAATTTACCATAGATTAAAAAAGTATTGTCAATATGACAATACTTTTTTGACTTAAGAAAAAACGTTCAGAAATTTGATTTATGATGAAATATTACAGATAAAATGGAATGAAAATGGACAATATTTTTTTAAAGTTAGACGTATATTATACTATACAATGTCACTTTAAGGGTTAAATTCGCTCGCAAATTTCTAAAACGCGACGCGATTGGTTGTTCAAAACGTGACGTCCTCGTACACTCAAGCCTTCTGGTATCAAGGTGTTTCTACTGATTATTTTGTGTGTGTTCAAGTATTAATCCTTGAGAATGAAAGACTTAGCAAACGTTACTTTTTGTCCCAGTTCTAATGCCATTATTTTGTATTGCATATAATTTTCTGTATCTGAAACCCAATAGAAAGATAAATAATAAATAATTTCGAACTTTTCTCTTACTCTAATAAGTTACATGTTTTCATTCATAGGTATCATAGATGACTAAACGTATATTACTTTTATGGATAAAGACCCATGTACCTATTAAATATTGAGAATATATCTTTAAGAACTTTACGTAAACTAGGTAGGTATGTATACGTCGGAGTTTGTAAACAAAATAGGTATGTGTATGTAATTAAGGAAAAATGATTCTTTTATGTACTTCATCACTTCTCTAATGTGTTTACTTACGTTAAAATGATCTTCACAACAGTATAACTGCTCAAACACGACACATTGTCTCTTCTCATCGCCTTGCATAATCTTTTTCTTATTTATTACATTTCTCGGCATGAGGAAATATACTTTGTTAGGTGCACTTTTGATAATATTTTGGCACATAGGAACGACGCAATATTTATAATACGGTTTTCTGTTCTTTTCCATGGTAATAAGTAGACTTTACACTCACTTTTTTAACTTTCAATAACTTCGTGAACCAAACATTTCGTTGTTGACATCCAACTTGTGTGTGTTTATTCTGACGTCACAGAAGCGCGCCATAATAACCGCGTTTAAATCGCCAAAAAATGATTGTGATTTTAATATTCTTTTTTTTAGGCTTAATGGTTTATATTTTGGATGTGTTATATTTATTTTTGGTGATGTAATAACTAGTAGAAACGTTTAAAAAAATAAAAAAAAATCATTCATATTCCCCATTACGGCATCAGCCGCGCGCGTCAGTCGTAGGTGAACGATCGCGAGCGACCGCGATGTTCGGTAATAAATATTAATGGACATATGTAGATAATATCTATGCAAATGAAGGAAAACTCGAAATTTCTTAAGTGGTAGTAACACACTGTTGACAGTTTTCTGTCTACAGCCGCGGGCCGGTCCGTCCGGGGCAGTACCACACTTTCGCAGAAGATCGACGTCTGAGTAATGACAATGTGCTATTGTACTTCGACCGGTGAGCGAGAGAGCCGGAAGCACAATTGGGTGGATTTAGGGTTTGTATTGGTCAGCGGCCTGCTGGGTCCGAGAGCCACGCGCTTGGACGACATGTGTCTAGAACATAGACTGCCAAAAAAGGCAGCGGCATAGCTGAACGTTCATCCTGTCTGACCAGACTGAACAGTGTGGTATATAAGGTCAATTTATCTTCAACTATCAAGAAGACTTGAGGCATGCCTTGTATGAGATAAGATGATGATGATGAGCAGTAGGTCAGATGGGTTGGTATAGAGCATTATTTCAAGTATTCCTTCTGTTGCTTGGATATGTATATTATATCCTTTGTTATCTTTTACAACACCCACAAGGTAAGATGGGATGGCAAATTGTATGCTTACTCTGTCACAATAGTGAAAGATATATTTTACTGCTATTAAAAAGCTGAAAACTATTTATTTATTTGAACAGGATAATCTCGAAAACAACTGTTTCGATTACAAAAAAAAAAATATCACACAGAGATCCATTGATCATGATAGATTATATTAAAGAATATTTATAAATGTTACCAAATAGAACATAGGGTAGAAAAGACACTTCTCCATAATCGCCTTTATGTTGGCAACTGCTAAGATAGTGATTAAAGTATTGTTTTATTGGAACGAAGTTCCTTATCGCGCGTTGCGAAAGGGGGCTAGACGGAAAAAATTACTACCGACACAACAAAGTTGTAACGACACAACATTAAACAAAGTCGCTTTTTCTGTCCCTATATCCCTATTTATGCTTAAATCTTTAAAACTACGCAACGGATATTGATGCGGTTTTTTTTTTATAGATAGAGTGATTCAAGAGGAAGGTTTATATGTATAATATATGCATAATGTAGTAGAGAAACACTGATAATTTTAGAGGTTTCTAATGTGATGTCGTAAATAAACACATTATTTTGCGCTTACATTGCAAACGCTGGCTGAACCCTACGAAATAGATCAAAATAAAGTACTACAGTATTATACAGCTTAAAAAGGCCTACAAAAAAGTCCGCGATGGTATATGTCTATCTCTTAAGGATAACATACTATATCCATTTTAATACTTTAAAAAATGGCCTATTATAAAACGATAATTGAAAAGCTATTTCCACAAATACTGTATTAATCCTTATCATTTTAAATACATTAGTTGGCTTGAGCATTTCATGAAGATAATTTTTTTCCTTCAGACCATGCAAATTATATCAATACCGTAAGAGATATAGCAAAATCAAAATAATGCGTAACGAAATTAATTTCGCCCGTGACCGGGCCGCGTGGCCGGCTCGCGTTCGAGCTCGGGGCCCAAAAGTTTTTGGTAGTCTAGTGGAATTGTATATGCTATTATTATTAATATTATAAACGTGAAAGTTTGTAATAATGTATGGATGTGAACATGTTTGTTGCTCTTTCACGTAAAAACTACTGAATGGATTTTGATGAAACTTTATAGTAATATAGCTTGCACATCAGAATAATACATAGGCTATAAGGACAATGGGCATTGCGGCCCATGAGCGGCCATCAATGAAACTAGTGTCATTTGAAAGGGGAGATCTTTGACAACAAATATTGTTCAAGGAGTACTATGAAATACCGTTTGGGAAAAAAAATATAGTTAAAATACTATTATTAAAATACTATTTTTTTTTTCATTATTATTTATGTATACTAATATTCAATACTTTTTCTATTAGAGGTCTAAGAACCTTTGTTAAAATCGGTCTCGCCATGTTTCATGCGTCAACCAATCAGCGACGAGCGCCGCTCGCACTCGGCGACTCGGCGATTACCGTTATGCTCGAGCGCACTGCGCAGTCCATCGTTGACATTTGTTTCGTTGAGTACTGTGCGATTATTATTGTTTGACAATTTCTTTTGACTCTGGCTTGCATATCGGACTTGTTAATATCTATCTTGGTGACTTGTGCTCGTTTTTTTGGACTTTTTTTAAGCAGATTCCTATAACAATGGCAGATAATCGCCAAGTGTGTATTTTATGTAATCGATTCGTGATAAACAGAAGAAGATACGAAATAACCCGTGCTCGGTTTGAAGAACATCCCGCTGTAGGCCAATATATCTTTGAAGCTCTTACCTCTGAACATCAGGTAAGTACATCAAACGAAATCATTATTTCTTAGTTGTCACGTCAACAATATAGTACTGTTTAACTTGAGGTGGTCACAGTGTTTTAACTCTCGCGCATTGAGATTACATTTCGCTGTAAGTAGTAAGTAAACTGTTACCGACGCGGCGACGTTGTCGTTCCGTTTGATCCACGGGGCGAGAACGGGATAGAAGTATCGGTATTTACGTATGAGTAAGCGAGATAATTAATACTGCTTAGGCAATCGAGTAAAATATTTTTCTTTATATTTCGCTTTGTTTGAACAGCGTTCAATAAAAATAACTAAGCGTTTTGACTAATTGTAATACTCTCATTTTCAGATACAATACAATGGTCAGGAGTACATTTGTCGACCATGCTGGCAACGGGCAGAAAGAGCTGCGCAGCCAAGAGAAGACCGTCCACACGAATGTGTATTACATATTGAAGAATATTCAAGACTCCCTAATACAGCAACGCGTTGTATGTATGAAAACTGCAGACGAACGGATCTCCGAAGGATTCCGGATAACATTAAAGTGACATTCTTGATTCATTTTAATTTTTATATTCCAAATAGTGCAAGAGTTTGCGATCATCATTTGGTATCCAATGATTGGGATCAAATAATTGACAGCCCTAACTTGCTCCACGACTTCAATGCCACACATTTTGTGCATATCATGAGCCTCATGAAAATCGCGGTGCTTCGAGGATCTATACTAGATTTTGATAATATAGATGACATGGACCCAAATGAAGTATACATCCGATTAGGCGTTAGTCGAGACCAATTTATGAATATTTTGGAACAAACTCCTTCATTGTCGAACGTATCAACACGCCCGAAAACATCTTTGGCATGCTACTTAATGAAACTGCGAAGCGGTGAAGCAAATGAAAGGCTGGCGACGCTTTTTAATATGAGCCGTAGAACCCTAGAACGACATTTAACGTTCGCCAGAGACTCTCTTTTACTGGACTTCGTTCCCCGGCATCTTGGTTATGATCATCTCAATAGAATTGATGTAGCTAACCGAAACCTACAAGTTCCAAATGCGATTTTTGGAAATGCAAATGCCTCAATTGTGATAGCAGACGCCACTTATATATATATACAAAAGTCCGCAAACTATTTATTCCAAAAGCGATCATATAGTCTACACAAATACACGAATTTGTTGAAACCGTTTTTAATAGTGTGCTGCGATGGCCACATTTTAGATGCCTTTGGGCTATATTCAGCCATAGAATCAGATGCACAAATAATGAAAAATATGATTGACGACGAAGGAAATCCTTTCCATTGGTTTTTTGAACATGGAGATGTGTTCATCTTAGACCGTGGGTTTCGCGACGTAATCGACGACTTACATGCCTATGGTTATGAAGCTCACTTACCGAAAACAAAAAATCGAGACGAAGATCAATTGACGACAGAACAAGCGAATAAGTCTAGGTTGGTTACTATGTGCCGCTGGGTTGTTGAAGTTATAAATGGTTGGTTCAAACGCGATTTTAAACTATTCCGACAAGACTTTTTCAATCGTGCTTTGCCTCATATGATGACAGATTTTAGAATAGGTGCTGCATTATTGAATGCTTGCAGAGAACCATTGTCAGATAACGTTCACGCTGAAACATTTATAGAAGTTATAAACCAAAGAGTGAACCAAATAACCTAGCAGAGTATGTCCTAGCCAACAACCTTAATCGTAGACGAGCTAGTTTCGATAGCATTACAGGAAACCAACTTAACATAAGTGATTTTCCTTTGCTGACTGAGGACGATTTAACCATTTTTGCACTTGGTACATACCAAGTGAAGCTAGCCCGCAGCTATTATGCGGAGCATGTGCGACAAGGTCTCTATAATATAGAAACGTATAGGGACCCCGATGTTACAGGCCTAGGCAGGTACGGCATCACAGCAACAAATGTTTGGCTGCTAAGATGTCGAATACAATCTAGACATACTAGGTCAAAAATATATTATTCGTACATTATAGTAGATAGAGAGAAAAGCGGCAGAGAAGCCATAGAAAACTACTATTGCAGTTGTCTAAGCGGTAAGCGCACTCTTGGTTGCTGTGCCCACATTATGTGTGTAGTGTGGTATTTAGGGTGGGCGAGAAACCAAGAGGAAGATATCCGTTTACCAGCTCATTTTTTAAACGATATTATTGTAGACGACAATTGAATCCCATCATTTTCTTTTTTTAAAGGAATACTAGCATTATATACGAGCATTGTATATGTGTCTGTCAATAAATCGATGTATTTAATAACCAATTAACCTTTAGTTTTATTTAATCCATCATTATCTTATACTTAGACATGCATTACGTTTTATCATTTACGTACTTTCGGTTTAATTAATTCGATTTTTTTATATGATCAACGCTTTATAACTTTTTATCTAAACAAGTTGCCGAAATAATTTTTTGCAGTCTTAATATATACATAATTGTCGACTAAAAAATATATAGGACAGATGTGGCCGCCGATGGGACAAGCGCCATACATTTTTGCCCATTGTCCTTTATAAAGATATTTTGCAAATTGGCTAAAATATAACGATAAAAATCGCTTAAGGCAGAAAAAATTTATATAATTAAAATAGAACTTCGTTCCATCCGGGTGTCCCTTGACACCTCCGGTTTTTATATTTTTATTTGTTTAAAAACAACACCGAGCACAGCCTTGTATTGTGACAGACCAATTATTGTCCATTAACTGTTGTTTCAAGCCGGAGGTTTTTTTTTTATGTTGTTAGTTGTGGCAAACGAGCAAGCAGAATACTTGATGGTAACTGTCACTGCCACCCATTGACCTTTGCAATACCAGAAAGAAAGAAAGAAAGAAAGAAAGAAAACTATTTTATTTTGTAACCTGACATTTTTCCTTAAGCTTAACGTTTATATTAAATAATGTGCATATGCGTGAGGCCAAAATATGGTATCTGTCTCAGCTATTGCTAAGGCAACACGATTGCCCAAGCGCTGATATTCTGACAGATCCAACAATGAAATCACTTATGTCAAGTTAAAGTCTCACCGATGTTATATGTATCAATAAAGGGCTCTGCGGGAAACAAGAATAATATAATATATATTCTATTAAATTTGAGATGTACATATGTATATTATATTAACTAATATTATTACAATTACCGGAGATTTAAATAGAAAATAAAATAGATTTTTATAAATATCTTTACAAAACAGTGTGTCAATTAATAATAATAATAGTGTTGGATGATAAGATGTAATATAGGGATATATAACAGAAAACTAAGAGTGAAACGCACAACTCGTTGATATTTGTGCACCAAAGTTAGGTTGTTATTAAGGTAATACAAATTTTTGTTTGTCAATTATTATTTGTTTGTATTTTCTCTGGAAAGCCTTTGTTGATTTCAAAGTACGCAAAGGCGGCTTGAGATCGTTCCAACAACGAGTTGCAGCGAATCTAAAACTACCACGGAATGCAGCAGTCTGGTGTTTTGCATTAACTAGCAAGTAAGAGGAGGCCCTTGTACTATACTTATTGTATTCCTTTGACCATGACAGTCTCTCATATAAATAAGTCGGTTTTTTACTTAATACAATAGCGAACAATAAAGTGGCCAGGTGGAGATGTCTACGTGACGACATTTTCAACAGATTACCTGCGTTTAGATATGGAGTAACGTGTGATCGTGGGGGTATTTTAAAACAGAACCTAGCGCAAGCGTTTTGTACGCGCTGAATAAGCTTTTCAGTTCTGCCTAAAATACATGGACCATATACGATATCGGCGTAATTTAATTTGGATAAGATTAAAGATTCGCATAAAGTGATACGCAAATCGACGCTAAGGAATGGACGCATTTGATACAAAAGTTTCAGGCGGTAAAAACAGTTACGAACAGCTTCAAGGACATGAGTTTCAAAGTTGAGATGGCTATCAAAAATGACCCCCAAATTACGTACTTCCTTAACCTGCTCAATTAGACAGCCATCAATTTTTACATCTTGAGTCAAGGTTTGTATGAATTCAATACGCTTTTTAGTCCCTAGAAATAAATACTTCGACTTACTTGGATTTAATACCAAAGAGTTTGCTTTAGCCCACCCGGCAACTCTCTCTAAGTCCTCATTGATTTTCTTTACAGATTGACTACAATCATGAGGATGAAATGATAAATATATCTGAAGGTCATCAGCATATAAATGAAACCTTGAATTGGTTATATGATTGGTGACATCTGTACTGTAAAGGATGAAGAGAAGGGGCCCAAGAATCGAACCTTGGGGGACACCTCTAGTGACATGTTGCAGCGAAGATGTAAATTTACAATTTTTACTATTGCTATCTACTTGCACATATTGTGATCTACCAGATAAGTAGCTGTGGAACCAGTTTATTGCGTTAGAGTCACAGCCATAGTAAGAAAGCTTGGAAAGAAGAAGAGATATATTAATTGAATCAAAAGCCCGTGAAAAGTCAAGAAGAGTAAGAATTGTACACATTCCCTGGTCCCTGCTTTCTAAAATATCATCAACCACAGCAAGGAGAGCAGTAGTTGTGCTATGGCCCTGTCGAAATCCGGACTGCACATGAGACAAGATGTTATGCTGCTCCAGATATACCAATGGTATAAGTAGGCCGCTGCCTACCAATATAAACCCCAAACCCACTCAATTGGGCTTCCAGCTCTCTCACTCAGGGAACGAAGCACATTGCCATTACTCATACGTCTTTCTTCTTCGAGACTATGGTACTATCCCGGATGAACAGGCCCGCGGCTGCAGACAGAGAACTGTCAACAGCGTGGTCTATGGCTACCACTATTAGAAGTTGTAAATACAAATTACACCCAGACTTAAAACAACAATTTGCAAATTGCACAAAGTATTGTCCGTCATGAGAATCAAACCTGCAACACTTGGTGCGGTTGATCGGTATCTTAACTGCTACACCATCTGTGCAGTCAATTGTGGAATTTATTAATATTATTTTTAGCATTATTATTGAAGGAAGGACATTTAGTCAAGGAAACACAAATATGAATTTTAGTCTCGTTAAGAACTTCCAGAAGAGAGCGAGCTGGTATATTTCATACTGGATGTCATGAGTGTTAATATAAATAGTTATTTACTCAAAATTCATGATTTATTCTTGTTCTTACTCTTGTTGCAGATAACAAAATGTTCAAATAACCATAGGCAATAAACCCATATTTAGGGAATGGTCTTTGAAAATGCTGTGCATAGTCGTAGTTAGGTATTAGCTAGCTACTACAGATGGTCACTTATAGAACATAGAAGTTTAAAAATTGTAAAAAATGGGACTCATATTATGATTATATTCACATACTATAATAATATATATTGTATACATACAAGATTTGCACAAAAGTTATAATGTTTAAAATATCTATCTACCATGCCAGTGTCATACATTTAATTCCTATACAAGACAAAGCTTAGTGTAAACCATACATTTTTATTCTCAGCCTGGGTGTAATTTGGGTGCATTATTTGTGAAAGCCCCCACAATTCAAGAGTTACTGCTATAGTGCGGATTGTTATTTAAAAAAAAACAAATAACATTCAAATAATACCAAGAGCTGCGGTCTTTAGCTACAAAGGTGTGTTTTAAATTTAATAGTTTCAAATAAATTTTGTCACAGAAATTAATAAAAAAAAGCATTTATTTGTTTATGATCATTTATAATAGTGAATTAATTTATTTTTGTATGTTCGTATATCAAATTTCTAGTCATACGTAGTCATGGTCATAAAGCGACAATTAACGTGTAATAATACTGCCAAATTGTACTTCCAATAGTGGTTCAGAAATCTAGTAAGTCATAGGGACTTACTAGATTATAATACCTCATAAGTAATAAATTTGACAAAAACAAGTAATTAATTATCAGAAGGGAAACTGGGTAGAACATGAAACTTACGTTGCCCCTGCGTCTGAAGCTCGACTCTGCTGTGTATCATCCATTATGTTAGTTTACCATTACCTATAATGTACTATAATAACACCATAATTTCATAAAACTATAAAGTTAAAACACTGATTTGTTTATGTAGAATCAAAACACTCCAAAGTACTTAACGGTTGCAGCGCGTCTACAATTCAAATTCAAATAATGACATTGACAAATGACAGTCATGGGCTAAAAAATGTTGGCATGCTAAAATATTGTTTATGATAACTATTACCATTGACTAGTAGTGGGTCGTCGACGATTTTTCAGTCGACGCAACGAGACCGTTTATCGTCGATGATAAACTAGTTGAAAAAACAGTCTAACCGTCGACTAGTTTATGTCGTAGACGCTTAGACAAGACGAGACGTTTAGTTTATATTGTGACGTACGTTGATCGTCAACGTGTTTACGTTGTCGTTTACCAATGGACGATCATCGTGTTTACGTTGTCGTTAACCAATGGACGATCAACGTTATTTTATTAGACAACAACATTTAATATTTACGAGCATGTTGAAATGAACTCCTCTTCATACTTTTTCCAGACTTAGGACTGGCAGGTTAATTATTTTAGATAGCTAATAGGAAATAATAAGATTAAATTATTTAAGTTAAATATTATGAACCTAGCGTATTTAATGGTTCATTTCATTTTATGAAGGGACATAATCAGTTTCAAGTATTTACATATTTACACGACTTTAGAATATTCACTATTTACATGTAGTTTGCAAACCTTCCTTCATCTAAATTTATATTTAAAAACATTAATTCTTCTACTTTGTTGGTTGTTGATCTTGTCCTGCGCTGATTAAAATTAATCCTGATTTGGAAAACATGCGTTCATAAGGAACGGATGCTGCGACTAAATTACAATGTTGTATGTACAATTTTAATAAATTAGGAAACCCAAGACGATGGTTTTTCCATCACAGAAGGGGACAGCAGTCACCTTTGACCTGCGCTGCGCGTAACGCATTCAAACGAAACTAAAAAATAATGTACTTAATAAACAAAATTTCAATTTGCAATCCAATATTTTATTTATAATAAATGCAACACAAAACATATTTATACTAATAAAAATAGAGTCTATTTTGATCTAGCTATAAGCTAAATGCAAGTATTAAAACTAAAAATGTTTCATTGTACAATGTACGTTGACGCTTCAATATGTAATGTTCCATCACATGACAGCACTGTTCAATGAATTGCAACTCAATCTATCTAATAATTTCGGCTCGACCAGCGCCCACGGGCGGTGAGGTTTGCGGGATGAGTAAGGAGCGTAGCGAGCTGCGAGAGCGCGCACTCGTCGCGTCCTCGAACTTCGGGCGCCTTCAAACACTCGTAAGTCGTCGTCGGGTTCGTGTCATTCGTCGATGCGACGACCGATTCGCGAAACCGTTCATACATAAACATGTTTATGAAAACATGAAAAGCGTAGCGTAGCTTTTTATTTTAATTAATTTTGTTGGCATTTTATATAACCTGTTGCGGCAAACCTGCTGAGATCTAGTGAACATGATATAAAAGTGGATTTCAAAAGTTTTCGTTTCCTTTTCCACCAAAATTCTCAGTAGATACCAACATTATCGGGTGACTGGATCGGGGAATTAGTCCGTCACCCGCCGAGAGGCCGACCGCGTGAGGAAAGACCGACATCCTACCCGAGGGGGGGATGTCAGTCGAGGAGAGGGTACTCCTCAGGGGTATTCCGTCGGGCCGACCACTGACGTCAAGTCACTCTGCTCCGGTAGTCGGCCCAACGACGAAGGCGACGTCACGGGTGGGTTACGGGTGTGCGTGCTTACGCCCCTCTGTCACCCCGGATGGAGTGGTGCGAGGAGTGCGCCGACCGTAGCCCACCACCAAAAAAAAAAAAAAAAGATACCAGCATTGTGGCCGTAATACTGATTTCGTTCTTCGTTCTTCTCTTCCATTAGAATCCTGACGTCGATGATTTTCTTTGTATGCCTACATGTATAATCATGTAGAAAGAATATGAATAAATTTAGACATATTATAAATTTGCTCACATCTCTGGACTTTTCAAACCACTGTTGGCTCTGCAAGTAATCACAGTCGCGAAAAGTGAATGTCGGGCTCTCACAACTATAATTTTAATGAGGATATAGCGCCGAACGAACGAACGTCTGGTTAAGAAGATATACAATGCGAAAGTGGAAGGATGTAGGTACCGAGGGAGACCGAGACTAACCTACCTAGACCAGATCGGTCATGTACTGAAGGAAGGTAGAGTCAAGAGTCTCCGAAACCAGCGAGCGGGTATGAAGAGAATTATGAATGTTGAGGAAGCGAGTGAAGTATGCAGAGATAGAGTTCTCTGGCACGCTGTTCTCTCTGCCTACCCTGCAAGGGATATGGCGTGATGATATGTATGTATGTATGTATAGCGCAATACATACTGGAGGTCGATCTTGCTTAGGCAGCATTGAAGTTTAACAGTGGTTGCTATTCGCCACAAGGCATGATGGTCATTAACAACAGAAACTTAAAGCTGTTGGCGCATTCTGCGAGGTAGTGATCTTGCACAGGAGAGTACGACTTTATCTAGCATTTGTAAGTAGCATATGGCAGCTACGAAATTTTGATTATAAACCAATACGCCAGAGCAGACTAAAAATCACTTATAATTTACATACAATAGCGCGATGAAGTCTAGTAATTTCCTTACTTAAAGTTTGTCTCGTGTAATACATGCAGGTCCTATTCATAGTAACTTTAAATTTTCATTTTAAGACATTTCTTTAACACATGATTGAATTTTCTTTATAAAACTTATTTTAAAACTTGTTTTATGTAATAACACTTTATAAATCGATAAACGCCGGTTGCATGCACAAAAAAAGTGTCATGTTCGGTTCGAGCGAGAGTCCGGAACAAGCGATAGAGAGGCACGAGCGGTCTAAACGTGCTTGTATTTTTAAGAATTTGGCGTGAACTGCTTTGTTAACTGTTTATAAGGAGAAATGAAAAGTTAATATGGTTTCTATTTTTTATGTTTGTTCAATTGATAAAAGTATGCAATATTTCATCGATATTTTTATGATGTTATCACGTAAAAATAACGTCCGAAAACCGACTTTTTTTTAAATATACATAGATTAAAACCATTCAACCGATATGTCCTAAACCAGTTTTATTACTAAGGTCTATTATATTGCCTTGATATGTACAAAGACGATTTTAAACTACTAAAACTATTAATTAATTACGACCTTGTAGGTGGCGTTGCGATCGATCTCAAGGAATTATGTTTATGCTTTTTTAGGGTTCCGTACCTCAAAAGGAGAACGGAACCCTTATAGGATCACTTTGTTGTCCGTCCGTCCATCCCTCTGTCCGTCTGTCTGTCTTTCAAGACCCTTTTTCTCAGGAACGCGTGGAGGTATAAGCTGAAATTTGTATTATATATAAAATTTCCGCAAATTTTCGACACTCGCAAGGGAATCAAAACCTACAGGGTACTTCCCGTAAACTCAGAATCTTGAAATTTGGTGCAATGCAACGTCTTATAGCACAGATAAAGGAAAAATTGTGAAATCCGTAAATTTTTAATTACGTCATATAATAAAAATATTTTTATTAATTTTAAACTTACTACCCCTTTCCTCGTGAACGCGTAGAGGTATTAAATTTAAAGTCATATCAAATACTCAGATCTATAAGACCCTTAAGCTGTAACAAAATCAAACTTTTATGTCAACGCAATAAAAAGAAACAGCAATTTAAGCAGCATATTTTCAAACACGCAACTACTCGCAAGGGAATCAAAACCTAAAGGGTACTTCCAGTCGACCTAAAATCTTGGAATTTGGCATGAAGCAATGATTTATAGCACATATAAAGAAAAATTCCGAAAACCTGAAATTTTTAGTTAAATCACATTTTTTTTTTTATATATTATGGCACAGAACCCTTCGCGCGCGAGTTACTCGCACTTGGCGGATTTTTTTTTATATTAGTTTTTGTATACAAACATAAAAATACAACAGTATTAGTAGGTTCAGATAGTATATGGTCATTCTTAATGAATATAAATAATGTTGTTCTTTTATTCCGTTGCTAATAACGTCGGAATATATAGCTCCTTAACTTCTCTCTACGTTATCAATACAAGAAGAAAGCTTGTAACTGTCTTTGCCCTTAAGATTTTATATTACTTCTCGTCTTTTGTCGCTTAAAAATGGATATCATAATTCATATCATGCATAAAAGACATAAGTGAAGTAGCATATCATGGGTTCCACTCCTTGTTTTTCCGTTTCAATTCGTGCAAATATTTTTCTTTTTAATATATATTTTAATGCTGTGTTGTAGTAGGTTAGCAATACACTGTGACCAATCCTTGCTCTTCCGTGAAAGTTGTAAAAATTGAGTAAGGTATCAACAACAAACCAATTGAGTACTAAGTCGCCTGCCAAGCAGGTGATTCTGGCATTGTCTCCTTTTAGGTAGACCTATTTACAAAAGTGGCTGTCGATGGGTTAATGGATGGATGATTTTAAAACGTAATTTTTATTTTAACTATAGTGGTATTCTAATAAGTCTAAAAAATAACTTACAGTATGAAAATCACGATGAGCACAGTAATTGTTAGTAGCGTAGTATAAACGGTACAAATCATTAACCATAGATTAATAGCATATTCTTCTACGCTCTCCGAATACGACATCAGAGCTAAGTTACTTTTTATTTACATCGCTTCATTATTTTACTAGAATTTATATATAAAAAAATAATTGCCGTTTCATCATAATTTTGAACCTAAACATATTTAAGTAAAATGTCACTGTGACAATGAATAGATATTAAAGTTTTCTGATGACAGAGCATTGTTTACTCTTTGGAGTACTCTATCTTCGAGTATTTGTGTTGAATTTGAAGGTTGATAATAATAGTCTTAATAAAATCGTTCTTCTAACATTAGGAACACAACAACCATACGGGACTAAGCTGTTTCAGTGTATTTTTTTTAAGGGAAAGCACTAAAATTCTGATCTACATATGACCTTTAAGAAGAGCGTACTCTACACACACTTTCACTTCAAAGAGACGAATATGTGAAAGTACGCAATGTAGCTTTCACTTTAGCCAATTTTCTTGCTAATTTGAGAAGAGTAAGACGTGCCTTCTTCTCACTTTCATAATTTTATGTAAATAAATGAATATTAAACACGGATCTATGCTATACAAAAGTGTTTGATAAATAATTAAAATATATCTCTGTAAGTCTAAAGCTTCATTCCTTTCCTTTTTGTGTCTTTATGAAACACTTTGTCTAGTTTTTATTTTTTATACAGGGTGGAAGTGGACCGCTCCCGAAAACAAGGACAGGTAACCCTACTAGTCCTACTTGTAATGATAGGCTAGAAAAAAAATCGATTCGGGTGATGGTTTTGTATTAAGTATATTCATTATCGTCTTCTCTTCTGTTTTAACGTGTTATATTAAATAACTTTGACGGCATTTTATGTAATGTGATGCAAAGGAACTGTAGGGATGTAATGAATATGATAAAAAAAATGCTTTACAACGTTTCCGTTTTCCACCAAAATTATAAGAATTAACAATGTGGCTATAGCATTGATGAAAGCGATGATTTGACTTACTGGCGGGTAATGACTAACATATAGACACCAACTAAAGACACGAAGAAACTCGACACTTGCAACAATGACTCATATATGTAAATAGCCAATTGCCAATACAAAAAAGAATATTATTTTTACTCTATGATTATATTATAAAATTCAGGATTTTTCTTTGGCTTTTACCCATAAATTAACACTACAAAATGAAATTACCAAAAGAATCGTTAAACCGAAAAACATTTAATGCAGAATCAAATAAACCAAAGTACAATCCAAGAAAAATGTCGCTAAACATTATTAGTAATAAAGCGTCGTGTGAAAATGTTGATAGTATTAAAGAAAATATTCATTTTAGTGTTAGTAAAATCATTTATGAGTATTCTTCTGGTCTTGCTCCGATTACTCGGTGTCGACTCAGTGTTTAGAATCATACTATCGTAGATATTGCAACAGTTTTAGCAATTGTTTTATGACGACCTGTCTTTTTATTTCGCTTCCACACAGAAAATGGTATAGCCACTACTGTTCGAACGAAGTGTACTTCTGTAGGTGTACTTTTGTCTGTAGCATAACTAAGATTAATATCAACTTTATCTCAACGAACATACGCCTCAATCTTGATAGATTGAGGTGTATATGCGATAATCACCACATCCGGTCCAGCGTTGTCCGCAGTTTGAGGGCAAATTCTACAATACAATATTGATATAAAGTTTATTTTGTATTTTATCAGCTTGGATCCCTTAGTTAGTAAAGGAGGACCTTTACTATCATCTTCTGGAAAGAACGGACCAGTAATTTTTGCATTCTTCCTTCGTCACCACATGTATAATAGCATACAAAATATCAGTGAAATTTAGTGGCACGCTAGCATTTTTTAAGTTACCAAATATAAGACTGATTCAAAATAACGGCAATCCACACTGTACTACGACAATGGGTGACCAGCTTATTTATTCAAAACTACCACACATTAATTTTTTTATAGTTCTACTAGCTTCTGCCCGCGGTTTCACCCGCGTTAAAGGTTACTTTCCTAAAGTTTTTCATCCCCTATTTTTATTTTAACCCTTAAGGGTAAATTTTTTACAAAATTTTAATATCATATTTATTTACATGTAATCAATAACTTAAAAATAAGTTTCAAGATTCTGGCTTTAAAAATGACGATACAACCCTTTTTTTGCATTAAAAAGTAGCCTATGTCCCGAATACGAAACGAATAATGATGTCACAAGCGGGGTTCGAACCCGCACCTATTGGGAATCCGGCGCAATCGTGCTGCCACTTACACTTATAATCGGGTATTTATAAATAATTAAGCATATTAAATGCTAAAAATGTCAGTAATTTGAATAACAAGGTTGTGTCATCGTTTAATACAATTCTAACTGTAAAGTTTGAAGTATTAAGCCTATACAATGTGTAAACATTGTCCGGTAGATGGCATACGTCACCTTGAAGACGTAAGATATAATATGAAGCGAAATTTGCATGTCCTAAAATAGTTCACGATGGTGTAAGTGGCAGCACGATTGGGCCGGATTCCCAATAGGTGCGGGTTCGAACCCCGCTTGTGACATCATTTTTCGTTTCGAAATCGGGTATTTATAAGTAGCCTATGTCCTTTGTCAGGTTCTAGATTATCTGTATACCAAATTTCATTTAGATCGGTTTAGTAGTTTTGGCGTGAAAGAGCGACAGACAGACAAACAGACAGAGTTACTTTCGCATTTATAATATTAATAAGGATTATATTCTCTTATATTTATTTCATTTAGTCATCCAAGGACAATGACATTAAGACATCCTGGAAGGTGTTACCAAAAGACTCGTGTGAAATATACAAGGAGCGTCAAAAATATCGACAGAAACACAAAAATGTAACTACAAACAAAAATCGAATTCGTCCGGTGATGAAACAGAGGAGATGCAGAAGGAAGCCACCTAGAAGTCGAGTACAAAAGAATAGAAAAGTGCCACAGAAGAACATGAAATCTAGAAAGCGGAGTTCTAAAAGGTTCTAGATGGATTATAAAAAATAAAAATAAACCTTTTCAGAAATCCAAGCCCTGTATTCAGGATCAAATGGCTTCTGCAGCTATAATATCTGCCACTGTCTGTTACTATCCTCGATTATAATACTAGGATAATTATCTAACCATACCACAGTAACTAGACTGAAAACTATAATAAATAAATACTACCAATCCTTACCTTGCTCGTGGATGTCGTAAAAGACGACTAAGAGCTATACAAGGTGGAGACGACCATACGACAATAATTTTAATCTAGTGTATCTGATGACTTGCCCAGCCTGTATACAAACTTTGAATACAATATGTCGTATAGTTTAGCCGCAGCACATTACTTTGTATTATTAACAATTTCCACACTCTGTATAAAAATTAAAATTATTCGCCTATCAATGAGCTCCCGCGCCGCATCGGTATAAACCAATATGAAACTAGTACCTACATATCGCCATGTTTACCAGTTCAAGTCTTCCCCAAACGTAATACAAATCAATGCATATTATACCTTATTCCTAAATCTTAAGATCCATACATATAAACCGTGTCATCAGACTTAGATGAGAAATTTAAAACTACCTAATGCGGCTTAATGAAAGAAGACCTCGGTCTCATGTTCAAAACTATTATAATAGGTCTGTAGGTCAGTGTGCCATCGTGATCCTGTGACGTGAATGTGCGTAATTAGACGCTTACTTTGTGTTAGAATAGTATTTCTTTCTCATTTACAATGCCTCGTTATAATTACACAGCTTCGGGTATACAGATATGATTTTAATTTATGGAGAATATCACGGAAATGCAGCTTTAACCATACGTACGTACCGAAAGAGATATGGAAACACACGTGTTTGTACTACCAATGGCCGGACTATTGTGCAAGCTGTCCAGAGGTTACGGGATAATCAATCCTTACTGCCTCATATGGATAGTGCTCCTTCGCGTGTAAGAGTCACCCTAGATGAACAAATTTTAAATTATTTTTCTCGCAAATTTGACACAGGTTGATAATGTAGAGAACTTAAAAAAAAAACTGAATAGAAAAAAACAAGCACTTAGATGTCCGGTGGTCTAGAATTCCATAATATATTATTGAATAAATACTATTGCAGAAAATGAAATATATTTTAATAATAGAACATGACAACTGAACAGTCGGGATCCTTTATTCGACAGCAAATCTAATTTTTCAATCCTTTATTCGACAGCAAATCTAATTTTTCAATGGATCCCGACTGTTCAGTTGTCATGTTCTATTATTAAAATATATTTCATTTTCTGCAATAGTATTTATTCAATAATATATTATGGAATTCTAGACCACCGGACATCTAAGTGCTTGTTTTTTTCTATTCAGTTTTTTTTTATTATGTACGTAGTTTTGGTGACTTTTTACGCAGTCAAGTTTTTTGATGTTTTTTAATCATTTTTTTTTATTTTATACTTTTTAGTTATAAATACCTAGGTAGCTATAGTTATCTTATTTATTAATAAGTAGGTAAGTACCTAACTATATATAGTTTTTCGACTGAAGTAAAGTACAATATCGTTAGAAATTGGAGATGGGCGACCGCGTCAGACATTAGATACTTTAGGTAGGACTACCTATGGTATATTGGACAATATACCTACTAGATACTTCAATATATGTCCATCCACATCCAGTTATATGAATTTTTCGTCTTTTCATCGTAAATTTCTACTGTCTAAAAAACCTATATGTGAGAAAGGTTGTTACGAAACTTTAAATCGATATAGATCCTAAGCGGTCAGTCAAATCGAAAAATGTTGAAAGAAAACTAATAATGATTTTTAAATACCTATTTAACGATACCCCACTCGATATAGTTTGTTGACTTTAATTTTTTTTATTTTCACAATATGGCGTACAGTAGTCGCCATATTGAATTTTCAATGACGTCATATCTTTAGTGACACTCGCCGGATTAAGAGGAATCGATTGACGTGCGAATCATTAAAATCGGCTTAGGCGTTTGGTATATATAGTGCTTCAAAGGAACATACAAACATACATACATACATACATACATAGACTGTTAAACACAATACTACTCCTTTGCAGTCGGGTAAAAAAAAGGAATTGTACGATCTTTCGACAAGTTAAAATACATCGCCGTCAATGGCGACCTGTTAACAAGAGTTCGAAATAATATTTTAAGACGATATAATTTGTGCGTTCGGGTCCATGGCGCACATATCGAAAATTTAAGTTTAACGACCAAGTGAATTATTAAAGTTATCGTGATTATTTTAATAAAATAATCAAGTGAGAATGAATAGTATAGCGCCCAATGTATTTACCTACGTTTCGAAGTTGTAACATATGATACCACAAGGTCACTCGCCGCTTGCCGACCACAGGTTAGTGAACTAATATTTACAAACGGTGTTCTATTTTGTTTCAATATTTATGATAAAAAGTTTGTTTGAAAAAAATGATTTTTAAATATGCATGCGAGGACTTTTTTAATAGTTTCAAAATACTCCTATGCACTAGTATTGACGGTGTTTTCATTTATTGTCGTATTGACGTCTCCACTCTGTATACGACCTGGGCCAACTATACCTAATGCCGTTGAGTCAACAATTACATTCCAAAAGAGAGTTGACGTCAAGCAGGTGACTGGTCATAAAACTAATGCTAATAACTTTTGCAATATGTGCGAGTACATATTGCATTGACCTCAAATAATTGGGATAAGAACAGGAGAATGATGATGACCACAGTGACTAGAGGGTTTGATATGGCATTTAATAAAAGTTTGCTCTTACAATCACGTTATCTGCGTATATGTCCTAATTTTTTATACGATATTTGTAAAAAGGATAGAGTGCTGTCATAATTAATCTTAAAAAAATACTATTAAAATCAATAATACGATATCTATGAATTGCACAACCATTTCTCTTCTTCCACTTGTAATATTCACGTACACTTAAAAAGTACCGTTTTTGTGCACTTACTCTAGTTCAATGATGATTTATGGCTTCGAACTGATAATATCGCAATAAACTATACAAATTGTGTATTTTGTTTTAAATTACTGACCATTGCCGAGCCAGGAACCATAGTTACTGCGATTCCTAAGGCAAAAAACGATAAATTCGGTATTTTACGGTTTTTAGGCAAATATGTCGCATCAGTTATTAAAAAGTAATATATTTAAAATGTTATTAATTCGTTCTAAATTCTATATTTTCTGTGACAATTAAAACCCACATGTATTTTCATTGATTATTAACAGAAAAGAAACTATACTAAGCGAGCGAGTAATATAAGCTGAGACTTGCCAGTGCCTACGGGCCTCCGAAGACAAAGATCGGGTACCGGTGGCCCGCTCGCACGGCTAAGAGAGGAATTTTGCATGGTGGGTCTATGGCAGAGCGAGACCACGTCCATAGTCCAACGAAAAAAAAAGAAAAAGCTGGCCAGTGCCTAGCGTCACACTGGCATGGTATATGTAGTTGAGGTAGCATTTGCAAACCGGGCCTGGTTTCTGGGATTGCTGCAAAATAGGTAAATGGTAGGTGAGCTATGAGGTCCACGCATGCTAGATCCCAATTCTTACGAAGTAAATTTTGACAAATAAGATAGTTCTTTTAATAATTAGGAACAAATAAAGAAAAAGCACAATACGGAAATTGTTGATTCTGAGCAGGCCATCCCTTTTCCCTTAAATTAATTTTGAAAAGTTTAGAATGGCTATTACTGTTGATGAAATCAATGGCCAGCCTTGAGCTGCGAAGCCATCCAGACCCTTCCAAACTAGTCTGATCTGAACTAGCAGATTGACATATTGTAAATTCCTAATATGGTCAACCATAGGTACTTTACTATAAATAAATTACGTTAGATTAAAACAATGTTTAATTGTACAATATAGTTGTTATACTATAGTACATAGTTTCTACAGTAGTAGTAGTAATATATATGTGGATTTTTTCATTTTATTACATAATGCTTTTTTTTTGTATTACAGGTCGATGTCATCAATGTCTTTCGACAGTTCAACTTGTGATTCTTGTGCAAGATCGAAGTCATCGACGTGCTTCGACAGTTCAACCTGTGATTGTTATAAAAATACAGAATATTCTGATGACTGTTCAAAATAAATTCTCAATAAACACTTACAATAGTAGAATTTTTGGGGCCACACTGTTGAAAATTTTCTGTGTACAGCCGCGGGCCGGTCCTTCTGAGGTAGTACCACATTCTCGCAGAAAATTGAGGTCGGGACAATGTCCAATGTACTATTGTGCTTCCTTCAGTGAGCGAGAGAGCCGGTAGCCCAATTTTCTGGGTGGGTTTGGTGCTTTCATTGATAAGGAGCGGCATAGCTGTACCACTGGTATTATGTATGCTCATTTGCCATCATCAGAAATAAAAAAAATAAAAAATAAACTGAATCTTACTAGGCATGGGAGAAATAAATTGTCCTTGAGTGAGTAAAGTTTCAGAAATATAAGATTCTCCTGTCCATGCCAAAATTCTTCACTTTATAACTCTTTTGCGCTATACAGTTTCTCTTTGATATTTTTCTACGCTATCAGCGGCTTCATGGCGCACTTCTTAATTTCGCTTCTATGTGGCAACTTTATTACTAATGGTCTATTGTGTAAGCCGTACCTACACGTGTTCAGATGTAATGTGTACATATGCAATGCAATATATTCAGATAGCGTGAATCTTTTCATTTGAATTTGTCATTACAAAATGTTAGTTTGTTCTTATAACGCTTGAGCACTCAATATAAGCGAAACTATTCTGAAAAATTACACAATATATATCTTTGGTTCACTACTGCCATTTATGAAAAAAATATTTTAATATCTAATGGATGCCCAAGTTTTAATTTATAGTCGTACAAATGCAGCAATACGATGAAGAATACAAAAAAAACCTGTATATTTCGATATTTTTTTAATTTTAATATTTCATTGTTAAATAAAACTTATTATAGTATAATTTTATTATGAATGAAATATCTACATTTTCAGCATTTATAGTCGCAGTAGAAATCCTACCGATTTAGGAGGAAGGAGTTCTACCGTGACCATGAATGCTGACGGTGTTCGAAATGTTGTCAAAATAAAAAAAAACTAAACTAACGTAATAAAAATTAATGCAATTTTAGTGGTAGGACTACGCTGTTAACAGTTTCTACATTTGCGGGCCGGTCCGTCCGGGATAGTACCACACTCTCGCAGAAGATCAACGTCTAAGTAATGCGTTATTGCGCTTCGTTCAATGAGCGAGAGAGCCGGAAGCCTGAGTGGGCTTAAGTTTGTATTGGTAGGCAGCGGCCTAGCTATACCTTTGGTATTGCAAATGTCCATGGGCGGCAGTAATACTTACCATCAGGTGTGCTGCTTTCTCTTTTGCCACCATAAGCAACAAAAAGAAATCGTTTTATTTGTAAATAATTGTATTTCATGAATAATTTTATTTTATATTTGTGTATACTCGTAATGTAATATTAATATCATAATGTACTCTATAAACATCAAAAATCATTATGAAGTAATGGATTATTAATTGGAGTTTATAAAACAAAATTCTTTACTAGTGTCTCTCCATCTTTCGTTAATTTAAAAAGAAAATTCACCTAATAAAATAATTATTTAGATACCCTCGCTATTTGTTGTATTTTATATACGCAGTATTATAGTAGAAATAACAAAACTATAGATAAGCTATGCACCCGGAGGGTAAGATAAGCTCAAGGAGCAAATAAGTAAACGCGTAAGATGAAACAAAACGCAATAATGTCATATGACCAACAATCCCAATGCTACCAACTTAATTTGCTCGGCCACCATTTTCGCGCAGCTGATGTTTATTTGAGATATCTATAATTTAGAAATAAGCTAAATAAAATCTCAAAATGGGCGCCTCAGTAGTCCCCATCGCCGTATTTACCGTATTGTGGGGTGTTGTGGGTATTGTGTGCCCATTCTTCGCTCCCAAAGGACCAAATAGAGGGTAAGTACTGAGAAGTTCTAAAGCTGAATAATATTCTATATCTCTTTGATTTAATGCCTGACCTATTTCAGGATCATCCAGGTGGTGTTGATGTTAACTGCAGCTACATGCTGGTTATTGTGAGTATACATGATTTTTTATCTAAATGACTCATTATAAAAACCTTCAAAGTTCTACTAAAATCCTCGTGATCAATATAAAAACTTTACTTCTAAGCCCATATGAAACTTGAACTCATAGTATTTATGATTTTTAATACATATTGACGGTAAAAATGCATAATTTCTTATATGATAATAGACAAGAAATTAAATTCTCTTAAATCATGTGATCTAAAAGGATCGAAGAAGTTCTAGTAAGATGGCTAGAGGAAAACTAAACAAAAATTCTTCAATCGCTGTCATACAATGAAACTGAAGTATTGGTAAAAGTTTGTGACACACTAGTGTCCTATCCGGGCATTATACAGGTTGATATTAGTTTTTTAAACATTTTAGAATAAAAATAGAGTATATGTACTGTTATGCAGATCATAAGTTTATTTGGTTTTATATGTATTTACATTCTTAGTAGTTTTTTATCTTTACATTTTATTTTTTAGTTTTATGTAATGGGTGTAATAATTGGACATTGGTAAAGTTTTATATATATGTTCTTTAGTTAGTTAAACATTTTTCTTTTATTCTCTATAATTTGCACAGCATATTCCATAAAAGATATTTGATGACAAAACTTTTAGCAACTTGTGGATTGCATTATTAACTTATCAGTAATCCCTAATAGGTCAGAGTTGCTATCACAAATATTTTACTCTCTATATAGTTTACGTAATAGTTTAGTTTCAGGTTTGCCTGTTACTGTAATGTAGGCTCGGAATGTATATGGCCTGAGATGATGATTATAATGATTATGACCACTCTATATGAGACTTCATTTTTCTTATATTATTTATGTTTTTTTTTCCATTTTGTCTAATCATTAATCAGTTTACAACCATCCACCTGTACTAGATCTGGCAGGTGGATAAGTGCTGTCCATCCCTTCGGATAACTTTAAACCACATAGATCTTTGTGCCGCACCATTACTTATCACTATTTAGAGTAGTTCTCCATCAGTAACTTAAATTGTCACCTTCATTACTACAATGGCCACAGCAATAATAATTTGTACTCAGAGTTTTGGTGGAATATAAAAACACATAAAGCTATTAAATATAGACTTTATACTATATAACTAAATATTCAATATATACTTTAGAACTTACTTATTATTGCATTATATAAAATGCCAGAAATATTGTTCAATAAAACATGTCACAACTAAAATATTGATAAATATAAGTGGTGACAGAGTAAGAATACAATTCACCACACCCTATCGTGATCGTAAGATGTGGTGATCGTAAGAGACGACCAAGGGTTAACATATGCATAAATATCTATGCAAGAGAAGGGAAACTTGAAATAATACCTTATACCAACACGTCTGACCAGCGTGGTGAAGTAGGTCAATTTCTCTCCTAGTGTGGAGGAGGGTCAAGCCCAGCAGTGGGACATATATGAGCTGAAAAGAGGAAGAAGAAGACTGACATGACATTTTCCCACTTCCTATCTAGCCAATGGATGTCATAAAAGACGAATAAGTCATATAATATGCAAATAACATCTATACAACAAAAGGCAAAGTTAAAATAAAAACTTGTACCTACCAGCCTGAACGTCTATGTGTTCCTGCCAAAACACTTGGTCATAATTTTTAGAAAGGCTGGTATAAAAACTAATCCCTTTTTACTTTAAATTTCAGCTGGCTGTGTGCGTACATGGCACAAATGAATCCACTCATTGGGCCCAGACTTGATAATGAAACACTCCTCTGGATATCACTTCAATGGGTATGATTTTATTCCATCTATATTTTTAGTATAAAGCTGATGAATACTATGTCAACAAATGCTCATCAGATTTTGAAAAAAGGTTTATTAAAAAAGATAAATAAAAAGAGCATGAAAGTAAAATGAATGCGGTCGAAATGCGATCTCTACAGAAAATCTGTGAAGTTAGGCTGACCGACCGCATTCGCAACGACGACGTAAGAGAGCGAGTAGGTATGAAAGAGAGTATTGGTGTAAAGATGCGAAAGGGAATGCTCCGATGGTTCGGACATGTGGAAAGAATGCCGAACGAACGTCTGGTTAAGAAGATATACAATGCGAAAGTGGAAGGATATAGGTACCGCGGCAGACCGAGACTCACCTACCTAGACCAGATTGGTCACGTACTGAAAGAAGGTGGAGTCAAGAGTCTCGGAAACCGGCGAGCGTGTATGAAGAGAATTATGAATGTTGAGGAAGCGAGTGAAGTATGCAAGTATAGAGTTCTCTGGCACTCTGTTCCCTCTGCCTACCCTGCAGGGGATATGGCGTGATGATATTTATGTAAATAATAAATTGGTTTTAAATCATTATTGCTAGTAATGTGCTTATATTGGATAGTAATATACATCCAAGTAATCATGAACGTTAGTCGGCACAAAGGCGTTGGAGAAGGTACACTGGGTTATTAGGCTGTACACCATCTGCAGTTGTCCTGGACGGAACGGACGAGGTGCGTCCAGAACATAACTAGTCAAAAATATTTTTTATTACTACATATTTGGTCCAATCAAACATAAGTACTAGAGCAGTCTTATCCCAATTACTTGAGATCGATGCTGTATGTACTTTATTTACATCGCACATATTGCAATATTTTTGACAACAATTTTATGACCGACTGCCTGACTGATGCCAGGTCCTTTGTGAATTGTTGATCAGACAGCATCGGATTGAATAGACCCAGGTCTATGTAAATATAGTAGTCTTTTAGGACATCCGTGGGGAATTTAAGTATTGGTAGTATTAATAATCGCCACCATATGATTGTCAATCGTGATATCGAATGTGTTGAAGATATATTGACGTCCTTCAACAAAGATACGAAAAGTGAATGGTGCCATAACTGATACTACCCGGCCCGCTCGCTCGGCTTAGGGAGGTACATGTAGGGCGGGTTTATGGGGTCGCGCGCCTCCTGGCACCCCGGATGGATTTAGTGGAGTGTGAACACTCCATAGCACGCTGCCAAAAAAAAACATCCAGGAGTCAGGCTGACGATCGTTATTGATGAAGAACCGACCATTCTGCTGATGTGCCATGTTCATGATGTGTATGATAAGTTCTTACATTTCCCACGGCCAACAAAGCATTGATGACGGGTTTAATTGTTGATTGCTCACTGTACGGGGATTATTTTAATATATAAAAGTTTTATTTATGTAGAATTATAATGTGTGGGAGCTGATACGAATACTACCAACACTTTCATTGCTTGTGAGTGTACGTGAAAGATGATTAAGAACATTACATCAACCTGGGCTAACTCTATTTGATGCCGTTTGTTCAACAACTACGTTCTCAAGGAGGGTTGACGTCAGGGAGGCGGCTGGTCATAAGCTACTTCCAAAATTTTTGCAACATGTAGGTACTATAGAACAATTGAACAGTACATATTGTATCGACGTGGAAGTAATAAGGATAAGAGTGGGCTAATGATGAGTATCTAATAAATACCAGTTTTTTTATTTATTCTACGTACTTGATAGTCAAGGGACCTGATTACTCAAAGTATAGGAAAAAAAAAGACAAAATATTTGATTTATATTATAATATGCCTTAATGTTTGTTAAAAACAACTGTAAATAAATTGACAAATAATAAAATAACCTTTCTGCACTTTCCTTTGGCAAATTCTTTAAATTATTATCGTCCATTTTTGACTTTCATTTGACTTAGATGGGGGCCCCCCTTGAATCCACGGGGCCCTAAGCTGAAGCCTTAAAGCCGTATGGTAGATCCGGCCCTGGTTATGAAAATTTATCGGGGCTGTTGCATCAGAGCTTCGAACGTTTATTGCTACCGAAATGAGCAGAACTTGCATATTGAACATGATGTTCGTTGACCTTGACAAAGCAACAAAATACCTGGAACCATTTTACAGTAGGAATTGAAATAGACATGTACCATTTACGTATAGTACTTACTGCTGTACCATACCTAGCTTCTGGCGTCTCTGACGGGTTCAGTCTGACAGCCAGTCTACACTAATGTTGCAACAGATTGCCTCTTCCGTACTGACCATTTCCGCTTTCGATTCTGCAACTATAGCAGTTCTGCATATTTTTTTAATATCAGAGTATATTTCTTAACTTTTTATTACGAAAATTTGAATGGCACTTTACGAAATTTGAAGGCTGAATTCTGAAATTCAGCCTTCGTCATCATCAATGATGAATTGATCATTATAAATGTTAGATTCCATCATCCAGGTTATTACGTGTGAATGTATGAAATGCATTAGTGGTAGGACCACGCTGTTGACCTTGTCGTCAGCCGCGGGCCGGTCCGTCCGGGGTAGGGGGTAGTACCACACTCTCGCTCGCACAAGATCGACGTGTGAATAACGGCAATGTGCTATAGCGCTTCGTTCGGTGAGCGAGAGATTCGGATGCCCAACTGGGGTGGGTTTGGGGATTGTAATGGTAGGCAGTGGCCTAGCTATAGCGAAGGTCCATGGGTGGCAGTAACACTTACCATCAGGTGTGCTGCTATATATATATATATATATATATATATATATATATATATATATATATATATATATATATATAATTTCATAAAAAAAAGCATTTAAATAAATCTACTGCTTTTATACTAGCGTTGCATCACTAGTTTGCACCAAGTCGACGTTAAGCCCTTATTTCTTCCAGTTGATAATTAATCAAATTAATTATTTTACTCGACCTATATAAGCTCTCAATTACTGTATACTTAAGTTAAATATAACTTAATAATAAAAGCACCGTGTGTTTTCCGTATGGTGATGGAGTAAGAATACAATTCACCACCCCCTATCTTACCCGTGGGTGATCGTAAGAGACGACCAAGGGATATAAAACGTATATAATGTCTATGCAGAAAGAAAACTCGAAACAAAACCCTATACCAACACGTCTGACCAGCGTGGTATAGTAGGTCAATTTTCCTCCCATTATGGAGGAGGCTCGAGCCCAACAGTGGGACATATATGAGCTAAGATGATGATAATGATGAATAAAAGCACTAGTACTGGACTCTTCATCACTCTTAAATGTTATCCTTTAACTGTCACACTATCACAGTCTTCTATGTCTATGCTAACATTTAATTTTTCCTTTTTCTATTCCAGGGTAACAAGGTGGCTTAAGTCATCCGATCACTCCCAACGCCTAGTATAAGTGTTGATATTCATGAACGTAATTACTAAATGTTATTTATATAATTACATTATTACGAAGACCTGTGTGAAATAACAAAAAGCAAGCTTAAATTAAATAAAGCGTTCCTTGGACAATTGATGTAATTAAAAAGTATTATTTTCAATACTGCCAACATAATCATTGTAATTTGAAATATGTATGTAATAATATTGTCTATGGCTTACATGTCATACGTTCTCATTTACAACTGAAATAATTTGATCATTCCAATTGACTATTCTTATGTTTACTGCTATTTAAAAACTGTATAAAGTATATTGTAGATAATAAAGTTATTTCAGTTAATTATTGTTTTTTTATTTAATGACTTTGATCATCTTTTTTTTTAATTGGCAATCAATTACTTATACGAGCCATTCTTACCAGTGCCGAGTTACAATTTTCAAGATTTTAGTCTTTTAATTAGTTTTTAGTATTTTTCCGTGTGGTGACGGAGTAAGAATACTATTCACCACCCCATATCTTACCCGTGGGTGATCGTACGAGACGACTAAGGAATATAAAACGCATATAACATCTATGCAAGAGAAGGAAAACCCGAAACAAAACCTTATACCAACACGTCGGACCAGGGCGGTATAGTAGGTTAATTTCCCTCTCATTATAGAGGAGGCCCGAACCCAACAGTGGGACATTTATGGGCTGTGAGGATGAGGAGTCTTTTAATGTTAGTCATTGTCCATTGGTAAGTCAAATCGTCGCCGTCAACAGAGCTATGGCTACACTGCTAATGGTATCTTCTGGGATTTTTTGGTGAAAACGTTTGTAAAGCACTTTTATAACATATTCACCACACCTTACCAATAAAATTGTATAAAATGCCATCGAAATTGTTTAATATAATAACACGTTAAAACACTAAGATATTGAATATAATACAAGAGCACCATCCATCCATCAGCCTATACACGTCCACAGTTGGACATAGGCCTCTCCACGAGAATGACACTCAAAACGAACCCGCGCCATCTGTATCTAACGGTTGCCTGCCACCTTCGTATTGGCGTCAGTCCACCTAGCAAGAGGGTCGCCTTATGCTTGGGGTGTCGGGGATAGAATGTCAATAGACGATCTCTCCGGCATCCCGTAAAAGCGGGGAAGGGACCGCTGTGGTTTTAGTGGGTATTTCGGTCGAACCAGCTGACCGGCGAGTCCCACACACCCCCTCGTCTGTCACCGGCGAGGGCTAGTGCGCAAATGCATTTCCACAGCGTGAACAAAAAAAAAAAAAAAAAAAAAAGGGTCGCCTTATAGGCTGCGTCGTACGATTCATGATCGCCACTTGAGAACCTTTCTTCTCCAACAGTTGGCAATTTGACGAACGTTGTGGCCTGCCCATTGCCTCTTCAACGTGCTAATCGGGCTGCTGGTCGATTCTATCACGTAGATACGAGACCACCACATAATGCTTTTACGTTCCTAACAAAAGTCCGTTTATACAGATATAGTTTTTACGATCCATCACTAAACGGGGCTCATTGCATAGAGAAATATGATTTTTTTATTTGCCATTCTACGAGTTTTATGTGGTGGCAGCTAAGAATATTACCTATCTTTGCATCGATCGTGGATATCGTAAAAGACAAAAGGTACATAGATCAGCCTATGCGAGGATATAAACCTAGAGTTAACTATAGAAATAAGTCATTTACTAATAGTAAAGTAAAAATCAAACAAAAATAAACTAGAAATAGTTACCAAGATTCAATATGTAACAAGGTCAAATAAAGGCTTTTTATTTTATTTAGATCAGCCTATTCTCATACCGTCTGGTTATCAAGTAAATTCTCAAGGAGAGTTGTTTGACATCATGCAAGCGGCTAGTAATAAAACTTTTATATGTACAATGGCAAACGAGCACGCAGCACACCTGATGGTAAGTGTTGCTGCCGCCTATCATTCTTTGTAATGTCGCAGTACAGTTAGGCTGCTGCTTACCAATGAAAACTGTAAATCTACCCAACGAAGCGTAGCAGCACATTGCTACTGCTCAGGCGTTGATTTTCTTCGTGTGTTGATCGTCTTGCCGGACCGGCCCTCGTCTGTGCACAGAATACTGTCAACAGAGTGATCCTACCACTAAAGTTTAAGTACCGGCTCGTGTCGAATTTCATGGGTCCAATATCGACGCAAGACAAATGTCCTCAATGAGTTTGGGTATAATTTGTGTCCGTTAATTTTGTTGCATGGTGTTGCCGTTAATTTTGTTGCATGGTGGGTCTATGGGGTCGCGCGCCGCTTCTTCCGTTGCCCCGGACCGACGAGGCGTGACCACAGCATAGTCCGCCGCAAAAAATGGTTAAAATATGCATAAAACATCTATGCAAGAGAAAGAGAACTCGGAACAAAACCCTAAACCAACACGTCTGACTAACGGGGTATAGTAGGTCAATTTCCCTCCTAGTGGCTCAAGCCAAGTAGTCGGGCATATAAGAGTTAAGGTGAAGAGATGAGGAATACATTATTTTTTTAGCTCAAGTACGTCCCCACTGCTGAACTCGAGCTTTGACAATACAAGGGAAATTGACCTACTATATCACGTTGCACGCTGGCCAGATGTGTTGCATTTATTCCTTAATAATGTTACGATAACCATCGGCAAGAGAAGAGATAATGTATGTCTTACTGCGTCTTAATCAGCACTTCTGGCAAACACATAATTTACCGCGATCGCCATCAAACTGGCGATCACGACAATAGCTTTACAATTAATGACCGCGTCGCAAGGCGTTCCGTAAGAGAAACCTACATCTAATTACAGATATTTTATTTGCAAATTTTAGTGGTATCTAGAATCACGCTGTTGACAGTTTTCTGTCTACAGTCGCTGGCCGGTCCGTCAGGAGTAGTACCACACTCTCGCAAAACATCAACGTGTGAGTAATGGCGATTTGTTCTTGCGCTTCGTTCGGTGAGCGAGAGAGCCGGCAGCCCAACTGGGTGGGTACAGGGTTTGTATTGGTAGGCAGCGGCCTATCTATACCTTTGGTGTTGCAAAGGTCAATGGCTGGCACTAACAACATCAGGTGGGCTGCTTGATCGTTTGCCACCATAAGCAATAAACAAAATATATTATATCTTGACTTGAAGTGCATCACAATGGAGCTAAAACTTACAAACACATGTTCTGTACAATCATCATTCTTTTACTCTTATCCCAATTACTTGGTGTTGATACAATGTACGGGGGGGGGGGGGGGGGCGCTTTGATACAATGTATGTACTCTTCTTTCATAGTACATATTGTAAATGTTATTGCCAATAGTTTTATGACCGGACGCCTGCTGGACTCAACCCTCCTTGGGAATGTAATTGTTGACCAAACGGCATCAGATGGTGTTGGCCGAGGTCGTTATAAACCTCTTAGTCGTCTTTTACGACATCCACAAGCAAAGTAAGGGCTACTAGTATTCATAGCCGTTAACACACAGCTATAAACTTAAAACTATTATACCGATCATTATAAAAGTTCGTATGTTCATATTTTTTTCGCAGAGATAGTTTATATGCCCATTGATAACTCGCTAACCAGGTGGCGCTGCCCTTTATCGACTTATATCAACAAACCAAGTAACTGGGTTTGCTATTTTATATAAATAAAATCGGTAAATTATACAAAAGTTTAACAAAAAATCAATAACAATTTAGTTGGACCTTTGCAATGCCAGGCTGTTACCTATTCATGAAAATGCTCAAACTCAACCAAAAAGTTAAGCTTCCGACACTGCTTAGACGTCGTATTTCTACGACTGTAGACAGAAAACTCAATAATGTGGCCCTACTGTTATTGGGACCACATGGTCTAATCTTTTTTACTTGAAAGCTGGTACTTACTATACAGTAAGTTACCAGCTTTCCAGTAAAAAAGGATCATAAAAATCGACTAGATTAAAACTATTTTTTAGGTGTTCGGAGGTAACAAACAAAAATGCAGATTTCACAGAATTTGAATTACAGAAATTGAAAACCTCATCTTTTTTCTGAAATCTGTTGAAAAATAGACAAACCTTTATATTTTGTAACATAATTATGTTTTTTACTTGTAGTCCTACAGACCCGTGATATTGAAACTGAAAAGTCTGAAAACCACCTTTCAATCACAGGTCAACTCACAGGTTTCGTTTGAAAATCAGTGCCAAGCTTGTGACCTGGCACATAATAACATGTGATGACTGAAATAAATTTCTGGTTGGATAGATTTCAAACACTTCCTTTTTTATTTTTGTAATAGCAAACCCAGCCCGTTGGTTTGTTTTTAGAAGTCGATATATATTAGCGAGTTTGTTAATGGGAATAGCATATAAACTTTCTCCGTGAAAACATATATGTATATACCAATTTTCATAATGATCGTTTAAATAAACTATTCTTTCTTTCTTTCAAACTTGTTGAGTTTTTTATCGTATCTGCCCAATCGCCGTCGCGTACTGATCGAATAGTAGATTTTAAATTTAAGGTAAAATATTAAAATTGACAATGAAATTGATATGTATATAGGTACCCTCGGGGGGATTATGAATAATAAATAATAATTTGAATTTGACTAAAATCTGAACGATCTTAATGATTAGAGATGACCAACAATTAAAAATAAGGTCATTATTCCTCTACTTTTTGTCTTAGGATAAAAGAGATCCCTTTTTTTGGGGAGGGGTGGGCTACGGTCGACGCACTACTCGCACCACTCCGTCCGGGGCGACAGAGGGGCGTAAGCACGCACACCCGTAACCCACCCGTGACACCTCACCTTCATCGTTGGGCCGACCACCGGAGCATAGTGGGCTGACGTCAGTGGCCGGCCCGACGAAGATAAAAGATATACCTGATTACACAAGACCATAGACAAAATTTGGCTACAGTTTGACTTTACCTATTTATTATTGAGTCTACAAATACAGCAACAGGAATATTGCCATGTACTTAAGTGTCAAGTCCAATCCAGACTGAATGCGTAAAGACATCTTCTACAGCCCTGTATTGAAGTGTTTTGTATAATTGATTTATCTTAGTTTTTTACGATATTTTCACACTTTAGCCAAAACTAGGACAAAAATTGTAACGTTTAAGCACTTCATAATTTAGAAAAGCTTACCCCTTAAAGACATTTTAAGTTGGAAGGTTTTACAGTCCACATAATCTGTTGCTAAGCTGAATAATGTTAGATCTTCTGTTTTCTAACAACGATATTTTTCGTTACTGTCTCACTTAATGTGGATAAGGACCATTTACTTAAAGCAAAAGTGTTAAAATCACTCTTAAGTCAATACAACTCCGGAATATGATACAATTTCTTTTATGCCTATATAATTTAATTATATAACGTAGAAAAAAAAATATTTGACCTGAGTAATGACCTTGCACTACATATGGGTTTGTGCGTAGAATATTTGGCCGCCATCCAAGCCGGCGCACGCGCTAATACGGGCCACAATTCAGTTTGTCCTTTCTTATGTAATAGCTCGTGATCTTTGTACTTGACACCGAGACAAGTGCATACCAGTGGCTGGTTAGAAATATGTCCTTGGCCGTTATTTTAGTAGCTGTCAAATGATTTAAGAAGTTAAAGGTTTGGAGGGAAAGTGATGATAGTTCCAAATTTTGGCGGCAACGTAGGTACTAATGTCAGATTACTCATTACTCATAAATTAATTTAATTTTTTTTTGTGTTTTACTTTTATAACCTTGTTTTGCATTTTGTCTATAAATGTAGTGTAAAAACTCTGAAGTGAATATGAAATAACAGTGCTTTATGCGTTTCACCGTACCCACTCTCATACTTCCAAGAAAAGATTTTCGTTCTAAAAGCCTACTTCTTCAATCGTTAATTACAATTCAATTAATTTTATTTGCTCAAATGGTTTATATAAGTGTAACACTTGGAGTTCTAAAACAATTCCTCGATTGAGCTTAACTAGTTGTCAGATTTGTCTTTTTTACCAGGGTAGAATGAGCCCCGTGTAGTAATGGAAGAAGAATACAATATTTTATAATTTTCTCTCCAAGGGCAGCAGCTCTTAGCTGAATTATGAAGACTAAAATCTGTACATTATATATAATGATCCAACATGAATTTATTGATTCCAAACTATTGTAATTTAAGAAAAAATTCTGGATTATCAGTCGTCTCACTGTTATTTGGATTACATAAAAATTAAGTGGCGTAATCGGCATTATATTTTTAAGTTGTTTTCTGTACTCAACAAAAAACTATTTGCTTAAAATTAGTACATTCTTAGTATTAGTATCTCCGCTTATATAGGTCCCGCTACCATGTATGTAAGAGAAAGCAAACTCGAAACAATACCTTATACCAATACGTCTGACCAGCGTGATATTGTAGGTCAATTTCCCTTCTATTATGTGTAAGTGTCACGTCAACTACGTGACGCGTAAAGTACTATTATATCATATTCACCGCATCAAATGACATAAACTATCATTATCATCATCACAGCCCATAAATGTCCCACTGCTGGGCTCGGGCCTCCTCCGTAATGGGAGGGAAATTTAACCTACTATACCGCGCTGGTCAGACGTGTTGGTATAGGGTTTTGTTTCGAGTTTTCCTTCTCTTGCATAGATGTTATATGCATTTTATATCCCCTTAGTCGTCTCTTACGATCACCCACGGGTAAGATAGGGGGTGGTGAATTGTATTCTTACTCCGTCACCACACGGATGATATACATAAACTATCATTCATCATCATCACTATGCGCCGCATCAGGCGCCGGCGGTGGAGCGTGTCGCCGAGGAGTATTTCCTCTCGTTCCCGCCCCGGTGCCTCCTTCAGCGAGACGACTGTCGCAGACGATGGCAACCTCATCCCAGCTCTTGACACCGTCTAACATTACCTTAGCGATGGTCAGCAGCGTCAGGTCGGTACTGATGATTGCGACGAGTTCACGGCGCTGCTCTGCCCAGGCCACACAGACCTCGAGCGTGTGCTGCGCTGTGTCTTCGTCGTAATCGTGGTGGCAGGATGGTGGCCTCTCCCTCCTCATGACTGTGTTCAGGTAGGTACTTGCCAAAGCAACCATGATCCGTCAAGACCTGCACCAGTCTGAAAGAGAGGACCCCATGCACCGAAAGAAGGGAAGGACTACGGGATGGTATCAAGATTTAATAGAATATAAGGAGGACTGTTTTACTTCTATATGATGAGCAGGCTCCAGAATTTCGGAACGTGCAATATTGAATCGACACGTGTTTCGTCTATAAACGATGCATTCTCAAGACGATTCGGCATCAAATGCGCAAGGATCAATGGATAGGGCTTTTAAAAAAATTCTAGTATATAGGCAGTTTAAATAATAATAATAATAATAATAATAATAAACATTTATTTGTAGGAATATGGGTATACAAGTTCTTTGTTCTTAAATTTTTAAGCACATGCCACATTCTACCAATAACTGGTGTACAAAATATTTATTTACAGCATTATAATCATTTTAACATTAATAATAATCAATTCTATCATTATTATATAATCCAAATTAAATGTCTCATTAGTCACAACTCTTTATCATTTAAATAATCCTTTACACTATAATAACATTTGTCTAATAAAAATCTAAATAGTTGTAGTTTATAAGCTCTTAATTTATTTATTTCCTTAAATCTATTTGGTAACTTATTGTAGATAAGTATTGCCATGCAGTATACATTTCTACTAAATATATTTAGCTTTTGTTTAGGTACTAATAGTTTGTGAGTATGTCTACCTGGTCTTGTTACAGCATCATTGTGCTTGCAGAATAAGTGCGGATGTTTACTTACAAAAATACAAATTTCATATATGTACATACTCGGCAGAGGCAAAATATTCCATTTTCTAAAATGATCCTTACAACTCTCTGATTGCTGTAACCCAAACATAGCTCGTATACATTTTTTTTGTAAAACAAATGCTCTATTGACATCTACTGAATTACCCCACAGTATAAGAGCATATCTTAATTTTGAGGACACATACCCATGATATGCATTTAAAGCAGTCTCTAAGGTTGAAATACGTCTTAAGTGATATAGAGCGTAAACAAATCTGTCCAGACTTAAACAGAGATGTTCAATGTGTTGCTTCCAGTTACAATATTTATCCATTATAATGCCTAAAAAGGATGTTGCATCTACTTCTTCAACTATTGTATCATTATACTTTATGTTTAAACTATTTGATTTGCTATTGTAAGTCTGGAAATGTATAATTTTTGTTTTATCTATGTTAATGTGTAAGTAATTGTGATCTAACCACTCAATGATCCTCTCTAATGCTTTGTTTATCTTATGTTCTAAATTATTTTTATTGCGATCCTTTATTATTATTGTAGTGTCATCGGCATACAGTACACAGTTATGCTCGGTAGCACTGGGCAAGTCATTAACATATATTAAAAATAATAACGGGCCAAGAATACTCCCCTGTGGAACTCCAGAGCTATTCATTAATTCAAAGTTTGAACGAACAGATGAGTTGTATTTTCCAGTCATAGTATTAATCTCTACACATTGATAGCGATTTTTTAGGTAACTACCGAACCAATCGAGTGCTTTACCTCGAATGCCATATTTGTCAAGCTTAATGAATAAAAGTTTATGATTTACATAATCAAATGCCTTAGACATATCCAAAAATATGGACGCTATGTTATTTTTGTTATCAATACTCTCAGTAATAATTTTAGTCAGAGTGAAACCAGCCAAGGTAGTTGAGCAATTTTTTCTGAAACCGTTTTGGTCAGGTGTTAGAATATTATTTTTTTCTAAAAATTTGTAAATCTTCTCGTGCATTATTTTTTCAAAGATCTTTGATAAGATAGGTATTAAAGTAATGGGTCTATAATTGTTCATGTCATTAGTATCACCCTTCTTATACAAAGGCTTGATAACCGAAAATTTTAATCTAGCAGGAAAGCAGCCATGCAGAAAAGATAAGTTAATAATATGACATAGGGGTTTAGATAATATTTCAGCACACAATTTTAAAATGTCAGTTCTAATATAATCATAGCCAGTAGAATTAGTATTATTTAAAGAATGAATAGTTCTAAAAATGTCAAAATGATTTACAGGAGTCAGAAATATGGTGTTAATGTTATTCGAAATTACATTTGGATAAGTGGTCATATTTATAAAGTCAAAATTATGTCCAATATAATTATTTTTGGATGTCAAGTTTATAAAAAAATTATTAAAATGCTGGGCCATTAACTCAGGATTTCTATATTCAACATCATTTACTAGGATAGCATCTATATATTTGACAGTCACTTGATCTGATATGTTATTTTTTATAATATTCCAAGCCGCTTTGCATTTACTCTTTGAATTATTTATATATTTTATACTCTCAATTTTCTGAGCTTGAGTTATACATTTTTTTAAATATTTGTTATAATTTACATAAGTCTCCTTATTTAATTTTGTTCTTGAGACTTTGTACCGCAGGTAAAGATAGCGTTTTTGCTTACATGATTTTATCAAGCCTTTTGAGATCCATCTACTCTTTGTTGGTTTCTTTGTAACTTTTACAGTGATTGTAGGAAAACATAAATCGTAAAATAATGTAACAATATCATAAAACATGGTAAAAGCCTCTTCAGTATCATTAGAATTCAAAACATCATTAAATGTGAGAGCCGATAGACAAGTGACAAATTTTTCGAGATTAGGTTTGGAGTAGTCTCTTTTTTTCTCAAACCAGAACGGTCTTAGTGTTTTTGAGCTATCATTTAATTCGAAAGATACAGTTTGTGCAGTTTCGTGGTCAGATAATGCTAACGTAAATAAATTAGGCTTAACGTTTCTTAAATTGCTCGCTATAAGGTCAATACAAGACTTTTGACGTGTTGGGCCTATTATATGATTTTTAAGGTTATAATTAGAAAGAATAGATTGTAATTTTTTTGCATATTCGTTATTTTTAACTAGGTCAATATTCCAGTCACCACATACTATAATATTTTTTGTTGTTCGTTTGCATACTATATTCAACAGATTAGTTAAAGTTTCGAGAAACAACGTTGCATTATAATTTGGTATCCTATATATACAAAGTACAATTAGATTGAGTGACAGTATTTCAGTGGCGCAATATTCAAATTGAAGTGGTATGGGTTTTATACTATATATAGGGCTTTTACATTCAAAATGTTTCTTGACTAAAATACACGAACCCCCTCTACGTTGGTTTACTCTCGAGTAGAAAGCAGCCAACTTATATTGTTTAAAAAATAAATTAGATTCTGAACCTCTTTTCATGAATGTTTCCGTTAGGCATATTACGTCAATATTACAATCTATTAAATTTAAGCTGACTTCAAACATATCTTTTTTCCGTAGAATCCCAGCTATATTTTGATGTAAAAGTGTATATGTCTTTTTATTAGTGACGAAAAAGTTTAGTTTTATGTGATGATTCACTATCCCTTTTATTAGGTGTTCTATGGTTAGAGTCACAATTAGTAAATTCATTGTTTGCGTATAACGAAGTGTCATTACTGTCATTAGGAATATACAATTTTAAGCTGTCAAATATAATTGTCATACCATAATTGTTAAGTATGCCATTATGTTTTGAGAACATGCTATAATCATTTATTAAATTTAGGTTAGAGTCTAGTAACATCGCGTAATTGTATATTTGTATGTCATGATAAAGCAAATTGTTGAACATCTCAACTCGCCAGTTAAACAGTGCAGAGAAATCCGTACATTTGTATGTTGGTAAACAAATCACTATATTTGTGTGATTGATGCTTAACAAAGTTTCCCGTAAAGAAGAAACTAGTGCTGAATAGTTTTGTGTCATTCTAAAATCGTTATAACCAATTAAAATAACACAATAATCATCCAAAGTATAGTTCTGTAGTTTTACATCTAGATTACTGATGAGCTTTTTTATACCACAATTTGTTGACAGATAATGACATAAATCATAGTCAGGAAAGGTATTCTCAGCTATAGATAAGATATCATTGTACTTATTACTACTAACAATGCATAATTTGTTTTTTGCTAGTGTTCTTTGTTTCTGTGAGTTTATCATTGTAGATGGTGATAATGTTGTCGGCAGCTCTGTATATATATTAGGATTGTAAATTGATAGTGTTAAATACTGTATTTGTTTTGTAAGTGTATCAATTTCCCGGTGTGCATCTTCTAGTTGTTGTTGTAAATATGTGATTTTTTGTTGCAGTGATGATATTCTATTGTCTTGGTGCTGATCAGAATTAGGCTTAAAAGTCAAAGAGGAAGGAGTGGAGGATGCATTGTGAATTCTTTGAGAACTTCTTCTCTTTTTTTTTGCACTGCTGTGTGGGCTACAATTGATTATCGAAGAAGAATTGCATAGTGATTTCAATAATTTTTTATCTTTACATAATTGTTCTATTTGCTTATTAAGCTCAATATTTTCTAAAATTTTAGTTTCTAATTCATTCTCCGTACTCTCCAGTCTACTGGTAAGCTTAAATATTTTTTCTTTCATTTCTGTTATACACAACGTATCAGTTATTGTGTAATCCATACTTTTAGAAAATTTATTAATTGAATTATCTGATTCATATGAGATGTCAAGATCAGTATATATATGAGAGTCTGTTAAATTAGAAGTATTGTGCTTTCTCTCTTGTATCCTGTCATGAAGTTCACAGCTGTCATCAGGGGTAGATAGAGTGGATGCAACTATTGGATTATTATGTTTTCTCCGTGTTGTTATATTGTTTGAGTTATCGTTACACAATATTAGGTTTTTTTTAATACATGATTTGCATTTCCAATTCTCCCTTGATTCTTGGTTTAATTGGCTATATGTATGTTTTGAATATCCATCACAATCAAATTCGTAACTGCATTTACATATTGAACACATTGCAGTATTTCTTATATTCACTGTTTTTTTACATTTAAAACAAGATACCAGAGTCGACATCTTGTGGCTAAAAATTGCTTTTGTATTACTTTTGATAACAACTGTGATTTTATCGCTAGATGTCGCTATTCTCAATACACACTTGTTTACGAATTATTCATGAATTTTAAATTAACGGCAGCAAATAACTATCACTTTTTATGGTTTTATAATTGAAATTTTGTAGTAATCTATAAGAAAATGACTTTTCTTTGGGGTTTACAAACAGATACAGGTCTATAATAGCATTAAAACGTTAATAATATAATTTAAATTGTTTTGTAAACACTTATCACTTTTTGAGTTTTTGGCACAGTTCAAACAGTTTTTTTTTTAAGATAAAAAAAAAACTTGTACATAGAACAATTAAAAATTTCTGGAAAAACTACGCAAAATACCCATAATTTTACTTTGACTTACCCTTATTAATTGGAAACTTAAGGGCAAAATTAACAAAACAAATTTACTCGACGTAGGCGATAAGGGCTTATTATATAAATAGTTGGTGACCAAAAATAAAAAGAAAAGTAACCATAATGTTCAACAAGTCTTTGGCGCCACGATTTTTTTAAATTTCGAGAGTGAATAAAATATTTTATTCAAGCGCTCCGGTAACCTGATGTTATGCGTCAACGAATGGGGATTGACGTAAAATATCTATTCCTTGCTCTGAATTACTAACTGTCGTCTAGAGCACCTATTGTTTTCTTTTTTGGGAAACACTTTAGTTGCTATCGTCAGAAAAAATATGATTTTCTTTGAGCGTCAAGTGTTTTTAACCCATATTACTTATCCATCGCATCGTTACATAAATTGCAAAATAACACAAAAGACATTTAATTTATTAACTAGATGGCGTTGTTATAACGCCATCTAGTTAATATAACGAAAACAAGATCAGATTGATTTATTGACATTTTTATTGCAATTTATTTGTTTAGCAACAATTAATTGTCCTACTAAAATAAATATATTATCACATTTTAAAAGCGTACCTATAAATTACCAGACGATTTGATACCATCTATATTACATACATACATACATACATATCATCACGCCATATCCCTTGCAGGGTAGGCAGAGAGAACAGAGTGCCAGAGAACTCTATCTCTGCATACTTCACTCGCTTCCTCAACATTCATAATTCTCTTCATACACGCTCGCCGGTTTCGGAGACTCTTGACTTCACCTTCCTTCAGTACATGACCGATCTGGTCTAGGTAGGTTAGTCTCGGTCTCCCTCGATACCTACATCCTTCCACTTTCGCATTGTATATCTTCTTAACCAGGCGTTCGTTCGGCATTCTTTCCACATGTCCGAACCATCGGAGCATTCCCTTTCGCATCTTTACACCAATACTCTCTTTCATACCTACTCGCTCTCTTACGTCGTCGTTACGATTGCGGTCGGTCAGCCTAACTCCACAGATTTTCCGCAGAGATCGCATTTCGACCGCATTAATTTTACTATCATACTCTTTTCTGCATACCCAACTCTCGCTTCCATACAGTAATGTTGGGACAAGCACTGCGTTATGTATTGCTACACGTGCCTTCTGGCTGAGGTGGTGGCTGCCGAAAAGTTGCCCCAACGCTCCGTTCACTCCACCATCTATATTAATTATCGAATAATTTGTAAACATAATTTTTAGGTCATTTGGCAAAGATTACAATATAATAATAGAACATTTATAGTTCACAGATAATTAAATACCTTAACTAATGACGTTTCTTGCCGAATATAATGTGTGCTTTCCATTTAATACAAAAAGAGACGCAGTGTTCGATAAAGCGCTTTCCATCAACGACACTGTTGAACACAGCCGTACACTGTTCGACACTCGAAAAAGTGGTGTTTGACTGATGCTTACCTACTTTCATAGAGTACTTTAAATATATAGGTACTACTTTGCTTGAATTAAGTATCATTACTTAACCTAGCAATTTATTTACGGCATATTCTAGTAGTATTATTTGAGATTATTAATTGAGCTTGTCTCTTACTGCTAATTAAAATTTAATAAAAATGTTCAAATGTAAATATTGCACTATTGAAGTGAGCCCTGATAATGTGGTTATGTTTATAAATTATTGAGCCAAGACTTTGTCAAGGAAGTTGCATTTAGGTATACAACGCCCATAATTTTGCGATATTGATGCACTCTAGTGTTATTTTGAGACAACTAGCTGTTTCATTTAAACTTTTACACAGTGTTTGGCAGTGTTTCACAATGTACCGCAGAGTCCCTCTGTGTTAACTAAATGGAAAGCAACCATAGTGATGTATATTTTTTACCGTTTACCACACAGGAGAGAATATTGAACCTCAATAGCTATATAATAAAATAAAAAACAAAACAAGTCATGTCATAAAAATGCATAGTAAATGTTTTTTTTTTTGTACATACATACATATCATCACGCCATATCTCTTGCAGGGTAGGCATAGAGAACAGAGTGCCAGAGAACTCTATCCTTGCATACTTCACTCGTTTACTCAACATTCATAATTCTCTTCATACACGCTCGCAGGTTTCAGAGACTCTTAACTCCACCTTCCTTTAGTACGTGACCAAGCTGGTCTAGGTAGGAAACATTTTAATTATTGATTAAACACTTTTGTACAGCATAGTGAAGTGTTTATCATTAATTTATTTATATCTATACTAATATTATAAAGCGGAAGAGTTTGTTTGTTTGTTTGTTTGTTTAAACGCGCTAATCTCAGGAACTACTGGTCCGATTTGAAACATTCTTTTTTTGTTGGATAGTCCATTTATAGAGGAAGGCTTTAGACTATACAACATTACGCTGCGACCAATAGGAGCAGAGCAACAATGATGAATGTGTAAAAATCGGGTTTTTGTTTCCTTTTGAGAGCTTCCGCTGCGTAAACGGTTAAAGTTGCGCAAAAATTATGTACCACATAATTGTTCCCCTTTTAAAGTTCTAAATAAAAGTCCGCGACAGCATATGTCTATCTTTTAAGATTGGCTCACTATAACCTTTTTTTATGCTAATCAAATTTGTTTTAAAATAATGTGATATTTTCGAAGGTGTTTTTATAAACATAATATTAATCCTTATCCAAATAAATGAGTTATTCATCACAAGTATTTAATTTAAAACAAAATTGCTCTTTACATTATTTGTTTTCAATGAATATCTTAGGAAATATCGCAGTTTAAAAATAACATCGCAGCAAAATAATGATCAAGTACTGGGCGCGCATTTACGATAAAAATACTGGGTCTTATAATCTTATATTAAAAAAAACTCAAACTAATGTTATTTCAAAGTACTTCTCTACACACTACATTTTTAGTTTTGTTTTCTTCTCATGACCTTCCGTCGGCTTTACACATCCTAAATAATAATAATAAGTATAGGAAGTATTAGTGCCTGCCCTCATGTATGGTAGTGAAAGTTAGATATGACGGAGAAGACATGAAAATAGAATAAATGCTGTAGAGCTGACAGCTCTTCGTAACGTGTGTGATGTAAGTCTGAAAGATAAAATTAGGTATAATGTTATAAAAGAGCGCTGGTATGCTGAGGTGGGTTGGACACGAAGTGGAAGAAATAATGAGTGGGCAGAGGTTGACGAAGCAAACATATAAAGCAATCGTGAATGGGACGAATACAAGGGGAAGACCACGTCATACTTTTCTGGACCAAATTGGAAATTTGTTCACGAGAGGTCATCATCATCATCATTCTCCTACTCTTATCCCAATCACTTGGGGTCGATACAATAAATACTCTTCATTCATAGTACATATTATAAAAGTTATTGGCAATAGTTTTATGACCGGCCGCCTGCCAGACGTCAACCCTCATTGGGAATGTAATTGTTGACCAACGGCATCAGATGGAGTTGGCCCAAGTCGTTATAAGGCTCTTAGTCGTCTTTTACGACATCCACAAGCAAAGTGAGGATTGGTAGTATTCGTAGCTGCTACCACACAGCGACGTCATACACATTAAAAGTATGTGTAATCGTAAATAGGCGTAAGTGTATGTTACATACATTGTATATGGTATATCTATAGAAAGTATAGATAAGACCCAATACTTTTACTTAAGGTTTAATGTTCTACTCTTACTAATAAAAGGGTCATGTAGGTACCTAAAACAGCTTTAACGTATGTATTATTTAAAAATATTTCCACCTTTTACGTAAACGAATTCGCGCGTTGAAGTTAACGTTAGCCCAAAGTAACCATTCCACGCGGACGAAGTCGCGGGCGGAAGCTAGTACAAATTATAAAAGCGAAAAGAGTTTATATCTCAATCTTCGGGGATACCTAAAGGCAAGCGAGATCGCTCCTACTACCTGACACACTGTTTCACGTCAAAGCTTTTGATCAAAAAAATTGTGCAAAATCCAAGAGCCTCTAGACAAATTTAACTGCAGTATATGATAAGAAAGCCTAATTGTACCAACGTTAGTTTATTGTTTTTTTTTTATTTTATTCTTGTACCTGGTATGGTGTATAATAAAGAGTTATTGTATTGTCTCAGAATTAAAATATCCCACATAGGATACAGCGAATATAAAGTAGTAAGTAGGTACTACTATTACCTGCCTTTCATCATCATCATCTCAGCTCATATATGTCCCACTGTTGGGCTCGAGCCTCCTCCATAATGGGAGGGAAATTGACCACGCTGGTAAGAAGTGTTGGTATAGGGTTTTGTTATTGTTGATGAGTTTTCCTTCTCTTGCATAAATGTTATATGCATTTTATATCCCTTAGTCGTCCCTTACAATCACCCACGGGAAAGATAAGGGGTGGTGAAATGTATTCTAACTCCGTCACCACACGGAATACCTACCTGCCTTTATTATAACTACCTTTAGCACCTTTAAATGGCCGTTTGGACAAGCTAATAGATATATATAACACTACTTTGTCTCATACATTTTATTTCTAAGAAAATATGGCCACACTGTTGGCAGTTCTCAGTATACAGTCGCGGGCTGGTCCGTCAGGGGTAGTACTACAATCTGGCAGAAAATCGACGTCTGAGCAATAGGAATGTGCTGTTGCGTTTCGTTCGATGAGCAAGCGAGCCGGCAGTTCACATTTCTGGAGGTCTTTTTGAATGATAGGCAGCGGCGTACCTATACCCCTGGTATTTCTAAAGATCCATGAGCTGCACTGCTTACGATCATGTGTGCTGCTTGTTTATTTGTTTATTTGTCGCAAAATAAATAAATAATATCTGAAGGTCCAGGGATCTTTTTCTAAAAGGTTGCAAATAAGAATTTCATAGAGCTATAAAAAAGAATCACTTGAAGAAGAAACAGTATCAGTTGTTGATAGCGAAAATATTCAACGACGCGTTAATGATAAGCTGGGCAGCGATTCAACAGCGGATATTTTAAAATCACGTGCCGTATAAAAATAGACAAACGCATCTACGTAATAATATGTTGTTCAGTATTTTTGAGTATAATTTTGTATATTCGTCTATATCTATTTAATCTGGTGATCCATCCATCAGCCCGTAGACCTCCACTGTTAGATATAGGCCTTTTCAAGACAATATGCCACTCAGAGCGTTCCCGTGCCACCTGCAACCAACGCCCCCCCTGCGACTTTTGAAATGTTGTTAGTCCACCTAGAGGGTTTGTACTAGGCTGCATCGTTTTGTCGCTGTCTCATAGACGCCACTCAAGAACTTTTCGTTCCCAAAAACCATATCAGTTTGACGAGCGATTTGGCCTGTCTTTTGCCACTTCAACGTGCTAATTCTTCGAGCTATAAGGGGTTACAACCATTCATCTACGGATTTTCGTATTCTGTATTTATCACGAAGAGAAATACAAAGCATAGCTCTCCCCATAGCATACTGAGCGATTTTGAGCCTTTTTTTGAGGCCGTCATTTAGAGACCACGTTTCAGTGCCATAAGAGATAAATTAAAAATGTCAAATCAAATATTATTTTTTTTATGAATAAGTTTCATAAGTGCACTTATATATTACTAATTTTACATTTTGCTTGAAATTAGTCTAATAATATATCACCGGTTGGAAAGCGGTCACAAGCTGAGAATATCTGACAAAAAACTTGTGTCCCATCATTTCTCAAGATACTTCTTTTAAATGAAATTGTTGTTTAGCAAGGATTTTATCCAATATGTTCACCTTTGAACCACAATTCTATTTTCCCTTTTTTTATACATAGGCATATTTTTTTTTAATCCAAAAATATTGCGCCTGTGACAGAACCCACAAGCGGTATCCGATCACGAGTTAACCACTAGAGCAGTCAATTCTATCAACCACATTGTACGGGAAAGGAGAGACCTACACCACGTAGTTACTTCAAGCCTTATTGCCTTTGATATCTGATGGTAAGTGGTAAATCCCTCATAGAGAGAGGGAGAAAAAAGGAGAGAGAGGCAGTAGAGCCATACTGTTGATAGTTTTCTATATGCAACCATGGACTGGTCCGTCCAGGGTAGTACCGCAGTCTCGCTTAAAATCGACATCTCAGCTATGGTAATATGCAATTGTGCTTCGTTCAATGAGCGTGAGAGCCAGAAGCCCAACTTTCCGGGTGGGTTTATGTTGGTAGGCAACGCAATAGCTTTACCGTTTTTTTTTATTTTTTTTTTTTCCAAACTCTAATTGTTCGGGCATACGGGTCCCCTGACATGATCAGGGACCTTAAATTAGCAGTGTTAAATAGTGTGGTGTGGTTAATTAGTTGCTTTACTCTTGTGCCTTGGCGCTACAAAGTTCCATGGGCGGAAATGATACTTACCATCGGGTGTGCTCATTGCACCACCATAAGTAGGTAATAAAATAGGAGATGTAGAATGATAAACCAAGTCCTGCTAAACGTTTTCCTTCTCCCCATACGTAATAAGAACGTGGCGTGTGACGCAACTATTGATTGTAATACTACGCTGCGTCATTGAACTCAGATAACCTATATTTATTTGAACTTTAACCTATTGGATATGTAAGTATATAAAATAACCTTATTATATATTACCTAAGACCTAGTTTGTAAACATCTGATGGCCTATTACTATAGTTATAATACTATAGTTAAATACCGTGTGTATCTCGTGATATTGGACTAAAATACTGTTTAACGAGTGTTATTTTAAAATAAAATCAGTTTTTAATAATACAACTTGATGTGTGGTAGATTAGACAGGGATGACGAATTGTATTCTTATTTATAATATATGTAAATATCATCATCATCACCATCATCACATCCCTTTAAATGTCCCACTCTTGGGCTCGAGCCTCCTCCACAATGAGAGGGAAATTAACCTACTATACCGCGCTGGTCAGACGTGTTGGTATAGGGTTTTGTTTCGAGTTTTCCTTCTCTCGCATAGATTTCATATGCATTTTATATCCCTTAGTCGTCTCGTACGTTCACCCACAGGTAAGATATGGGGTGGTGAATTGTATTCTTACTCCGTCACCACACGGAAAATATGTAAATATAGTATATCTTTTTTTAAGACACCGCTCCGCATTAAGGAAATAATAATAAAAAATAGTGGTAGAACCACGCTGTTGATAGTTCTCTGTCTACAGCCGCGGCCCGGTCCATCCGGGGTAGTACCACACTCTCGCAGAAGATCGACGTCTGAGTAATGGCAATGTGTTATTGCGTTTCCTGAGCAAGAGAACCGGAACCGGAACGAACTGGGTGAGTTTGGGAATTTTATTGGTAGGCAGCGGCCTAAGCTATACTTACTCTTGGTTTTGCAAGGCTCCATGGGTGTCAGTGACACTTACTATCAAATGTGCTGCTTGCTCGTTTGCCACCATAAGCAATAAAAATAAATAATCCTTGTATTGCGGGGGACTTAACAAACGTATAATTAAAGCAGACAAATTACACCCAGACTCAGAACAACACTTTGTAGATCACACAGAGTGTTGTCATGAATAGGAATCGAACCCATGCCACTGGCACGGGAGTTCAGAGAGGTCGAAGATCTTAACTATTACGCCATCTTTGCAGTCATAATAATTTTACACACAAATTAAAAACTTAAAAAAGAATTTTTTATTCAATTTAACGTGATATTTATAACAATAAAAGTACGTTAGTAACAAAGTAGGTGCTATTCTAGTATTAAAGTAATATTTTTTTGGTAAAGTATACGTTTGTAAAGTCACCCGCAATAGAAGAATTACTTTCTTAGTGCCAAATGTTGCCTTATTATTATAAAAAAAAAACTATGTTTCTAGTAATAAAGTATCTCTAAAAATTAATCTAACGTTTTGAATCTTATATATCCTTCGTCATCATTTCAACCATTTGCGCGTCCACTATTGTATACTTTCACACCAATGGATGCCTTCAGGGGAAATAGGAGGGTAGTAATCGCTTGTATTGCGTGCTAACGATCGCACACACAAAAGTAAAACATTTAGCTAATCTTTACTATTTCTACGAGCAAGTAAGGGATGACGACAATTGTATTTTTATCCCGTCGCCATATTTCCCGCCATTTTTTCTAGTGCCATTTTCTTTCGCAACATTTGTAGTACGTACGTATGGAAGACTTTTAAAGAGAATGTGATAAATACTGCTATAGAACTATGTGGCGTGACCAGAAGAAGGAAAGTAAATGAGATGAAGAATGTATGGTGGGATAAAGATGTGCAGAGTGCAGTTTGTGAGAAGAAGAAAGCCTGGATAGATTGGCTTGCTAGCAGAGCCAATGAGAGAATGGAAAAGGCAACGAATGATGATATAGATATAGCTAAAGAAGAGTACAAGAGAAGAAAAAGAGTAGTGAAAGAAATTGTCAGAAGAAAGAAAGAGGATCAAAAAGACGAGTATGATAGAAGATTATCGCAGGATTATCAATCCAACTTAAAGATTTTCTGGAAGTCGATAAGATCAGCTCGAGGTAAAGCTCAAAGTACAGAGCTTGCCTCGATCATGGATAAGTATGGAAGGATAGTGAATAGAGAAGAATGTGTACTAAAGAGATGGAAGGAATACTTTGAAAGCTTATTTGAAAGAGAAGAGTCACAAGACCTGTCATCTGAGAGTGAAAGAGATCTTGAGGATAAAGAAGGTATAACTATGATGGAAATTATGAACGCACTGAAAGGTATGAAAGTTGGTAAATCTGCAGGATACGATAGGATTACAGTTGAAATGCTGACGGCTGGACAAGATATCATAGCTAACATGCTATACCAGCTCTTCAATCTCTGTTGGACTAATGGCCAAGTACCTGACGACTGGTGTAAGGCAGTTATTGTACCTCTGTACAAAGGGAAAGGTTCCCAGCAAGATTGTGCAAACTACAGGGGCATAAGCCTCCTTAGCATTGTCGGCAAACTGTATGCGAAAGTATTGATTGAAAGAGTAGTGAAAGTAACTGACAAGAAAATATGGGATGCACAAGCAGGTTTTCGAAAAGGTATGAGTTGTACGGATCAAGTTTTCTCCTTAACATGCATGACGCAGAAATTTTTGGCTAAAGGTCAGAAAATCTTTTGCGCATTTATTGATTTGGAGAAGGCTTATGACAAAGTGAGGAGGAATGAACTGTGGTCGGTACTGTCTATGTATGGGGTGGACAGCCATCTTATTCACGCTCTGAAATCCATTTATAAGGACTCCAGGGCGTGCGTAAGAATAAACGGATCCTACACGGAATGGTTTAATATTGATAAAGGTGTTAGACAGGGATGTGTAGCATCACCGTGGCTGTTTAACCTATTCATGGATAGTTGTCTGAAAGATCTGAAAGATAATGATTGTGGTTTAAGAATGAATGAGTTACTTATCAAATGTCTTCTTTATGCCGATGATCAGGTGTTACTTGCATCGTCGGCTGAGGAGTTACAGGCGATGGTAACTACTATGCATGAAGCTTTTGAAAGAAAAGGCATGAAAGTAAATGTACGTAAGACGAAAATAATGGTTTTTGAAAAGGATAAATGTATGACGGAATGTAAAATTAGTATAAATGGTGAGGAATTGGAACAGGTGAAAGAATTTTTGTATTTGGGTGTATTATTCACTCGAGATGGTAAAAATGATAATGATGTTGAAAGAAGAGTAAATGCTGGTAATAGGGTGAATGGGGCACTGTACACCTTTATGAGAAGCAGAAATGTGTCCAAAAAGGCACGTCTAGCTGTGCATAAGGGAGTATTAGTACCTACCCTCATGTATGGTAGTGAAAGTTGGATTTGGCAGAGAAGACATGAAAGTAGAATAAATGCTGTAGAGATGAGAGCTCTTCGTAGTATGTGTGATGTGAGCCTGAAAGATAAAATTAGGAATAGTGTTATAAGAGAGCGCTGTGGTGTGAATGAAGAAGTAGTGACAAAGATCAAAAAGAGTATGCTGAGGTGGTTTGGACACTTAGAAAGAATGAGTGAAGAGAGGTTGACGAAGAAAATATATAAAGCAAGCGTGAGTGGGACGAATACAAGGGGAAGACCTCGTCATAATTTTCTGGATCAAATTAGCGATGTATTGACGAGAGGTCATATTAAGAGTATGCGTAATCGTAGAGTATGCATGAAGACTGTTATGAGTGTGAATGAAGCGATGGAAGTATGCCAGGATCGTGGTTTGTGGCAATCCGTAGTCTCTGCCTACCCCTCTGGGAAACAGGCGTGAAGCTATGTATGTATGTATGTACTACTTTCGGGAGATTGCGCAAGCGTTTAATCTGATCTAGAGAAACGTTCCTAAGAATAAGTATTTTACACAAAAATAAATAAAAGTGTTAATAATTGTGTTATCTTAGTTTCAAATAACGGTAACCTAAATGCATTGCTGAATTTTAATTACATTTATCTCTTAACTTATTGCTTATAAATTACCTTTCGAAGCGATCATGTGCTTACATTTTAATTAATCGATCAAAAATAGGTATTATATTTGTAATAGACCGCACAGTGGTAAAGATAATCGACTTACAGTGCCAAGCATGGGTTCAAATCCTACGGAGAATATCCGGAGGTGTATCCTTATGTGATCCTTAAATAATTGTTCTAAATCTGGAATTAATTTGCATCCATTAATTGTAAGTTCGTAAAGGCATAATAAAAAAAAATATTCCTTAGTCTGAAATGTTTTATATAAAAAAATAAATTAAAAAAATATGATATTATCAATCAAAGCGCTTCAATAAAGGTTTCCCTCCATATCACTTGCCAAGATTATTGTCTGTTACGTAAAAACAAATCAATGTTTAATACTTCATGCCAAGAATCTTACATTGCGGAATACATATCTATGTCAGACAAGATTTTGATGACTTGTTATCAGTTATTTCTAGTTTTCAATGTTATCTGTACGACCTTGGGTTAGAATACGTGACGTTGAAATTTTTTGAGGTTGGTAGTTATGTAATAATATGACGCTTATTTGTACTATTACTTTACGTTTACTCTCTTACTTTATTCGTGAATTTATTGACCTTTTTTTTTTTGTTTACGCTGTGGAAATGCTTTTACGCACTATCCCCCGCCAGTGACAGACGGGGGGTGTGTGGGACTCGCCGGCCATAGATGTTGGCGGCCGGAATACCCACTAAAACTAGCAGCGGTCCCTTCCGCGCTTTTACGGGATGCCGGAGAGATCGTCTAATGACATTCTATCCCCGACACCCCTACGCTTGGCCATCTGGCCACGACCAGTCAGCCGTCAAGGCGGTGGGAGGAGGTGCGCGTAGCGGCGCCTCCCTCTCCCTGGTCGCCGCCGGTGGAGCGAGTTCGCAGACGCGAGTACTTTGCGTTCCCGCTCCGCGGCCTCCTTTGCAGAGATGACTTCCTCGCAAAAGGAGGCCATCGACGTCCAGTGCCTGTCGCTGTCAAGCATCTTGTTGATGACGGTCGACAACGACAGGTCCGCTTCAATGACCGCCGACAGGTCGTGGCGCTGAAGCCCCCAGGCGGGACATACCTCCAGGGTGTGACGTGCGTCATCGATTTGCGCGCCACACTCTTACCACACCGCCACACACTTTTTATTGTGGTAGGACCACGCTGTGGACAGTTCTCTGTCTACAGCCGCGGGCCGGTCCGTCCGGGGTAGTACCACACTCTCGCAGAAGATCGACGTCTGAGTAATAGCAATGTGCTATTGCGCTTCGTTCGGTGAGCGAGAGAGCCGGAAGCCTAACTGGAGTGGGTTCAGGGTTGTATTGGTAGGCAGCGGCCTAGCTATACCATTGGCAAAGGTCCATGGGCGGCAGTGACACTTACCATCAGGTGTGCTGTCTGCTCGTTTGCCGCCATAAGCAATAAAAAAAAAAAAAAAAAAAAAACACTCATAGCATCCAGGGGCCTCTTCACGTCCAATTCAGTGTAGATACTTACCGAAGACCCCGTGTCCGGTAAGTACCTGCGTCAGCCTGAAGGACAGGTTGCCGTGCCTTCGTGTCGTCCAGTGGTGAATGTGGGGCGCTAACGCCTCAACGGTCCCCCGTCCTGCTACGGGGGACTCTAGTTCCTGCCTCCACCGCCGGACTACTGCCCTTCGAGCCACTTCTTTCGCCCTGCTCAGTACCCTGGTGGTGACGCGTTCACCATTTGCTCAAGCCGCAGCGCAGAACTGGTAGGCTTCCGCCTGAGCCCTAGCCTGAAGTGACCAGGGCGGATCACCCGCCAACAATGTAGCTGCAGTCCAAGACACCGCACGGTACCCCCGTATTGTCCTCAACGCCATGGCCCTCTGCGCCTTGCGTAGTAAGGCTTTATTGGAGGCGGTGAGTGACTGCGACCAGATCGGGGCACCATACAGCGCCATAGACCGCAAGATACCGGCATAAAGCCGCCGGCAGGACGATCCGGGACCTCCAGTATTGGGCAGAAGCCTACCCAGCACCGCGGCCGACTTAGGGACGAGCTGGGCAAAATGCGGCCCAAAATTCCACTTACTATCCAGGTGCAGACCAAGGTACTTCATCCGGGTCTGCACCGGCACGGCAACCCCAGACACACTGAGTTGTGCCCCTCGGAGAAGACCTTGGCTGGGACCATAAAATAGGAGGGCCTCTGTCTTCGACAATGAGACAGTTGGGCCTGAGCCTAACTTGCCAATCCGGTCAACAACGAGCGCTACTCCGACTCTTGCCAGTCGGGCGGCGTTGCGGAAGTCAGCCCCCCTCACCGTGATGAGGGTGTCTTCTGCGTAACAAATAATCCCCATCCCGGGGTGAATTTATTGACCTGGGCCAACTCCATGTAATGCCTTTTGGTCAGCAATTACATTCCAGAGAGTTGACGTCAGGCAGGCGGCCGGTTATAAAACTATTGCCAATAACTTTTGCAATAAGTTGGTACGATGGAAGAGGAGTAAATGCCACAAGTAGGTACTTGGGATAAGAGGAGAAGAGAAGAAGAAAGTAAACTTTAGTTAATAAAGTAAATATTAGTAGATTTATAATATATAATATTTTTTTTTTATAAAAACCCTTTAAGAGGGCTGGCCTGTATTTTGCACAAAAGATTAGCATTGCCATTCAACGTGGCAATGCTGCCAGCCTTCTGGGCACATTACCGGTAATGGACAGTGATGCGGAGGAATTTTTCGATGCCTGATTGCGCCTTTTTTTTCTTTTTATATATTTTTTATTCCTTATTCTATTTTCTTCTATTTTTCTGTAAATATTTTAATTTAAAACTTAGCTCTAAATGTACATATTTGTGCGGGACAGCAGATAAACAATAGTTTTAAGAATAGTTTGTAACAGTTGTAATTAATTAGTTATAAGATTTTACGAAATTAAATAAAGAATAAATATAGATTTAGTATTAGCACGTAAGTACTAATATTGTAAACGGCTCTCGCAACGGTAACGCCGCATAGTACTTAAGGTAATTAATTGTATTGAAATTAAGCGCGGCTCTCGCAACGGTAACGCCGCGTTGTACTTAAGTAAATTTTAGAGCTTTGTGATTGGCTATAATTCCGACTCCGTGATTGGTCAAGAAAAACTGTAAAATTACGACCAATCGCGGGGTCGGCCAAAAATATATAAATACGGGACCAAACCTAAAAATATCCGCCATCCGACGTCCTCGACACGCACTGACCGACGTTGACGACGAAATTACTGTCGCTCAAGAAAGAGCCAACACGGCCCGCGCGGCCATAACACATAACCACTCGCGCTTTCGCCTCCGCCGCCGGGGAAGGAAGACGCGACGCGTAAAAATCAATATTCCAAACGTGGGCACACCCACTTTGCCACCAGCGACGCCCCGAGCCGAGGTCCGTTCTCCACAGGGAGAGCCCTCGGGCGTAGTCGCTTAAAAGCTATTCCGGGTTGAGAGCCTTCAGCGCTCACCCATAGTCCGGTTAAGCTGTCAAAGCCCTCTCGGCTAACAGCGATCGCAGTGGAAAGAGTTTAGTGGGTATTCTAGTCACGGGGCTAGCGAGTCCCACACTCCCCGTCTGTTTTTTCCGACAGGCGGGGGTTAGTGCGCAAATAGCATTCTTGAACCACTGCGTTAACAAAAAATAACAAAAAAAAAAAAAAAAAAAAAAAAAAAAAAAAGTGGTACCGGCACCGTCGTCAGGTGCTTCTCTCCGAAGAAACAACTCTTAAGAAAATAAAGCAAGATTAATCTACTGAACAAGAAGTCTCTTCATTCCTACTAATCCCAGCAAATCGTCAATGTCACCGTACATTTAATGGTCCTTCCCGAGCCGGATCCAGTGGGAAGCGAAGAAAATTATTATCTATTGGTAGACAAAGTCTAAACAGCAAGTAAGAAGCCACTGGTTGTAAGTATGCCGGTCACACGCTCCGAGGGAAAAGGTCGCAAGCAGCCTACAGAAACTCAGTCGTCGTCTGAGAACACCGCAACTACCTCGGCAACCGAATACAGCGGGGAAACAAGCGTCGCTACGGAAACAACCGAACAAACCGAACGTACAGAAGCCTCCGCCGCGACCGCCCAATCCGCCGTCTCCGCCGCTGCAACCGCCGAGCCCGCTGCTACCTCGTCCCCCGCCGACGCCGTCGCCTACTCGACCGCAACGACGCTGCCCGTGGATACGAACATGAAGCCGCCTACTACGGTCACCGAAAATCGAAGAGAGGCTCGTCAAGAAACCGATACAGTGAAACGAGCGAAGAATATAGTCGGCCCGTCGCCGCCGAGTGGACCACCGAATCCTCGGCCCTCTAACAAGAAGGGGGGTGGGGGGGTATCTACCCATAGCAAGACTAAGGCGTACAAGATAGCGAAAGCTAAAGAAGAATTATTACGTCTACAAGTCGAACTGGCCACCGCACGCCTCGCCGCACTAGAAACCGAAGATAGCAATGATGATGAAGAAGATGATGTCTCAATCTGCTCCAAGTCGAACGCGAACGAACGAGTGGACAACTGGCTGAAGAACCAGGCGCATCAAACCCACCCAGTGGAAGACCCAGTGATCGCCAGCACCGAGCCGCAGACTCCAGCCAGACCTACCGAAGAGCATCATCAACCGCAGCAGCCACTACAGACACCGGCGGGAGTGCAATCTGACGTCAAGATGATGACCGACGCCATCACCCTCGCCATCAAAGCTGCACACCGACCGAAATTCATCGAGCTACCAACTTTCAACGGGTCACATCAAGAGTGGCTACCGTTCCGCGCCGCGTATTACGAAACCGAAAAAATGTTCACCACAGTGGAGAATACTAACCGCCTAAGAAGAAACTTGAGGGGTAAAGCGAAGGAAGCCGTCGATGGTCTGCTGATCACCAACGCTCATCCGATGGAAGTGATGAAGACTTTGGAGTCCCGATTTGGAAGACCAGAAGCGATCGCAATGATGAATATGGAAGCGCTCCGTGGTCTACCGCGCCTCACAGAATCACCACGAGACATCTGCATCTACGCGACAAAAATATCCAACATCGTGGCAACTCTGAAGACTCTAAATTGTACTAACTACTTGTACAACCCCGAAGTTACGAAAGCCGTCATAGACAAGCTTACCCCGACACTCCGCTACAGATATTACGACTTCTCGGCGAAACAACCGCAAGACAGCCCGGATCTTATGAAGTTAGAAAACTTTTTCAAACAAGAAGCCGACCTATGCGCACCGTACGCGGCGCCCGAACCAGTGACGTCACACGCGCCGACCACTATACAGAAAAGAACACAGAAGGTCAACAATATTACGGAAAAAATATATCCACCGACCACTATACAGAAAAGGACGCAGAAGGTCAACAATATTACTTATACACCGAAGTGTCCAGTGTGTGATGAAACGGGACATACCACATCTGACTGCGAAGAATTCAAACAATTAGATGAAAATTCAAGATGGGATGTAGCGAAGAATAAACGCCTGTGCTTCAGATGTCTTCGATATAGGAGCAAGACTCACAACTGCCGAACCAAGCCGTGTGGTGTCAACGACTGTGGGAATACTCACCACAAGTTGTTGCACTACGTTAAGAAGATAGAAAAGACAGACACTGAAGAGAGTCAGGAAACGCACCACGTAGAAGCAATTAATTCCACCTGGTCAGCCAAGAAGAAACAATCCTATCTGAAGATTCTACCAGTACAGATACGAGGTCCGAAGGGATCCTTCGACACCTTCGCGTTCATGGACGACGGGTCAACAGTGACATTGGTCGACAACAACATAGTCGATACCATAGGAGCAACCGGTCCCATAGACCCATTGAAGATAGAAGGCATCAACGACATGAAGACTTCGGAATCGACTTCACGAAGAGTCACCATCAATATAAAAGGGCTCAACAATCACGAGGAACAAGTACAAGCGCGCACAGTGAAGAATCTACACGTCTCGTCTCAACAAGTCTCAGGAACAATAGTGGAAGGATGCAAACACCTGGCAGACATCAGCAAGTACCTCGCTTATCCGAACGCCAAGCCTTTAGTACTCATCGGGCAAGACAACTGGCATCTACTGCTAACATCCGAGGTCAGGAAAGGAGACAGGAAACAACCGGTGGCGTCACTAACACCGCTGGGTTGGGTACTCCATGGCAGCCAAACACGCAACCGCAGCCACAGCATCAACTTCGTGTCACACATAGTAGAAGAAACCGAAGAACCAGAGGACAACCTAGAAAAGATGATGAAACAATACTTCGAAATGGACGCCCTCTGCTTAAATCCTAGAAGACCGAAGTCCGATCCTGAAGAACAAGCGCTACGGATACTTGAGAAGGCGACGACCAGAACAGAAAACGGAAGATTCGAAACCAACCTACTCTGGCGTAACGAACACGTCACCTTCCCGAACAACTACGACAACTCACTGAAGCGGCTGGTCAACATCGAGAAGAAGCTTGATCGTGATCCTACGTTGAAACAAAAGTACACAGAACAGATGGAAGCCCTCATCACAAAGGGGTACGCTGAACTAGCTCCAGCACAGAAAACGCCGAACAGGACGTGGTACTTACCTCACTTCGGTGTAGTTAACCCAATGAAACCAGACAAGCTGAGAGTGGTTCACGACGCTGCAGCCAAGACTAAGGGTATCTCCCTCAACGACATGCTACTGAAGGGGCCGGACCTTTTACAATCGTTACCAGGCGTAATCATGCGGTTCAGACAGCACGAGATCGCAGTCGCAGCTGACATCAAGGAAATGTTCATGCAAGTGAAGCTCCGATCCGAAGACAGAGACTCGCTTCGATATCTATGGCGAGGGAACCGACGTGATAATCGACCACCACAAGAATACCGATTGACGTCACTAATATTCGGAGCATCGTGTTCGCCTTCAACAGCAATATATGTCAAGAACCTGAATGCCATGCAACACGAGGAGACTCACCCCGAAGCCGCAGCAGCCATCGTCCATAAGCACTACGTCGACGACTACCTAGATAGCTTCAGAAGCATAGAAGACGCCGAAAGAATCACCAAGGATGTAAGAAGAATTCATCTGAAAGCCAGCTTCGATCTGAAACAATGGAAATCGAATTCACCAGCCCTCTTGGAAGCACTCGGTGAAACCAAACACGTAGAGGATATGGAACTCTACACATCCGAGGAACAAACGGAACGAGTGCTAGGCATTATTTGGAAGGTCGACTCAGACGTACTCACCTTCAACCTGAACCTAGCCAGAATACCACCGACATTATTGGAAGGAAAGAATCCAACAAAGAGAGAAGCGCTCAGGATAGTGATGTCACTCTTCGATCCGCTCGGACTTGCATCGCCCGTCACCGTGAGAGCAAAGCAAATCCTACAGGAAGTATGGCGGCGAGGCACGTCGTGGGACGACGAAATAGACGAAGACCTTGCGGATCAATGGGCAAACTGGATGACACACCTGAAGAACCTCTGCAACGTAACCATACCAAGGAAATACCTTCACTACAGCGATGCCACTTCTCTACAACTTCACATCTTCACCGATGCCAGCGAAGCAGCCTACTCAGCAGTCCTATTCTGGCGAGCAGTAACATCGAACGGCAAAGTACACATATCGCTCGTGATGGCAAAGGCTAAGGTGGCACCCCTGAAACTAACATCGATACCAAGGATGGAGTTACAAGCAGCAGTCATGGGCGCCAGACTCGCAGAAACGGTCATAGCGGAGCACGAAAGGAAACCTGAACGCAAGATCTTCTGGACGGATAGCAAAACAACCCTGTCCTGGATAAAGACTGGGTCGAGGTCATATAAACCGTACGTAGCTCATCGGCTGGCCGCAATAGAAGAGTGCTCTACAGTCAACGATTGGCGTTGGGTCCCGACGAAGATGAACGTAGCAGACGACGCCACCAGGGACGTCCCAATGGGATTCAGTAAAGATCACCGTTGGTATAAGGGCCCAGACTTTCTGCACGAAACCGAAGACGCCTGGCCGACCGAATCCTCTACAACAGCAATACCAGAACCCTCAGGAGAAGAGAGAGTACATCATATACGAGAAGGAAAATTGAAACTCTCGGAAGGTCTTCCTCAACCCTCAAGATTCTCCAGCTGGCACCGACTTCGATATTCTACAGCTCGCGTTCTGCAATTCATTCAACTCTGCAGATCATCGAAACAATCTGTGAACCATAGAAGAACGAATAAAAATAAAGAAAAGGATCCAGATTGGAAGAAGATAGTCAAACCAACGGGCACAAATACAACACAGAAGACGCTGGTACCTGGCGGGAGAAAACTGATACTAATCCCCGCTGAAATACTTAAGCAAGCACAAGAACTCCTCATGCGCTCCTCACAGGAGGACTCCTTTCACGCTGAAATAGAAGACTTGAAGAACAATAGAACAGTCAGCAGAGAGAGTCGACTAAAGCAGTTAAGCGTCGAATACGTGAACGAAACCGTAAGACTCAGGAGTCGCATTCAAGCTACACGCAACGTTACGGAGGACTTCAAAAGCCCACTGGTGCTCGACGGTGACCACCATACAGTAAAACTTTGGATAGAATCAGTGCATAGACAACTACATCACGCAGGTGCGGAAGCAACAGTCAACGACTGCAGACAACAGTATTGGGTGCTGCGCTTACGTCCTATTGCGCGCACGATACTGCGAAGGTGCCTGTTCTGTCGAATGAAAACACAAGCGCCACCATACCCAAGGACGGGAGACCTGCCAGCCTGTCGACTAGCTCACCACAGACGACCTTTCACTTACACCGGGGTCGACTACTTCGGGCCTCTCTCTGTGACTGTCGGACGAACACATCAGAAGAGATACGTAGCCATCTTCACATGCCTCACCGTACGAGCTATACATCTGGAAATAGCTGGCTCACTCAGCGCTGACTCCGCGGTAATGGCACTGAGAAGAATGATAGCGAGACGAGGATGTCCGACGGAAATCTGGTCGGATAACGGCACTAACCTGAAGGCAGCAGACAAAGAACTACGACGAGCAGTCGACGAAGCAACCGAAACCGAAGCAGCAAAAAGGACAATCTCTTGGCGCTACATACCGCCGGGAGCACCGTTTATGGGCGGAGCCTGGGAGAGAATGGTTCGCTCAGTCAAGACCGCACTTGCAGCAACGCTACACGAACGACATCCTACAGAAGAAGTTCTCGCCACGCTGCTAGCCGAGGTGGAGAACACCGTAAACAGCCGCCCGCTGACGCATGTATCAGTTAACGCCGAGGACCCAGAAGCTCTGACCCCCAATCACTTCCTGCTGGGGGGACCCGGACGAATGCCACATCCGGGTGAATTCACCGACAGAGACGTCCTATCGAAAACCAGCTGGCGAGCGGCTCAGAGATTAGCCGACATATACTGGACACGTTGGTTGAAGGAGTATCTTCCCGAACTCCAAAACCGGCGGGAGCCCCATGGGAAAGGTGCAGCAGTACGAGTCAACGACCTGGTGCAAGTAGTGGACACCAACCTACCCCGCAACGTGTGGATACGGGGTCGAGTCGTCGCAACATACCCGGGACCAGACAACGTCGTGAGAACTGTGGACATCCCGGACCAAGGGTGGAGTGCTGAGACGTCCAGTGCGGAAATTGGTGATCCTGCCGCTGTACACCGACGCCGAACCCGCACCGGAACCTGATGCAACGCAGTCGCACGGCGGGAGAGATGTGCGGGACAGCAGATAAACAATAGTTTTAAGAATAGTTTGTAACAGTTGTAATTAATTAGTTATAAGATTTTACGAAATTAAATAAAGAATAAATATAGATTTAGTATTAGCACGTAAGTACTAATATTGTAAACGGCTCTCGCAACGGTAACGCCGCATAGTACTTAAGGTAATTAATTGTATTGAAATTAAGCGCGGCTCTCGCAACGGTAACGCCGCGTTGTACTTAAGTAAATTTTAGAGCTTTGTGATTGGCTATAATTCCGACTCCGTGATTGGTCAAGAAAAACTGTAAAATTACGACCAATCGCGGGGTCGGCCAAAAATATATAAATACGGGACCAAACCGTGGTACCGGCACCGTCGTCAGGTGCTTCTCTCCGAAGAAACAACTCTTAAGAAAATAAAGCAAGATTAATCTACTGAACAAGAAGTCTCTTCATTCCTACTAATCCCAGCAAATCGTCAATGTCACCGTACAATATTATAATTTAATAAATTTCGAACTCCATTAAACTGTCAAAAAAAAAATCCTTTTGATATGTATATATTTATTTAGTTTTGTATATAGGCTTCTAACTACCTCAGCAGTTAACTGAATATATTTGGATTGCTTTTGGATATAGTTTACCAATGGTTTGACTACAAAGAACCCTTAATTGTTAAAATACCAACCAGCCATGCCAATGTCGCAGGTTCGATTCGAGTTTTGATCTTGATGTTTGTAAAATGGTGAGAGAAGTAGGTAGTACTTACATGTTTTTTTATTTAATCTTACAGATTTTATCCCGTTTATATTTGATGAGTGGTAGCGGCTACGAATATGGTAGCATTCGTAGCCGCTTACCCTTACTTTGCTCGGTGATGTCGTAAAAGACGACTAAGAGCCTTATAACGACTTGGGCCAACTCCATCTGATGCCGTTTGGTCAACAATTACATTCCCGAGCAGGGTTGACGTCTGGCAAGCGGCCGGTCATAAAACTATTGCCAATAACTTTACAATATATACTACGTAAGAAGAGTACATATTGTATCGACCCCAAGTAATTGGGATAAGAGTAGGAGAATGATGATGCTTATATTTGATGAGTGAAATTCTCCTGTGAGAAATTAACAGTAATGAACGCTGTGAAGTTTTCAAAACGTCGTACAATTAAAAATCAAATACAATCTTGAATAAAATCGATAAAAATCAGAAATCATAATGTTTCTATATTAAAAATTAATAGTGTAACTATTTTCATATCTTACTTTACGTGCTAAATCAATTTTTGTTATTACAATCGGAATTCGCATACTGGCTTATCGTTACTGTAGCGTCTAGACATGTACCCGGATGCGAATACGTAACTTCAACGAGAAATCAATACGGCAAGTATGTCCGCCCTGGAAAATTTAAAATTACAAAGATTGTATATTTTTATTGCAGTTACAATTATTGGTCTATCAAAGGTTATTATACAGAATAATTTTTTTTTTGGCAGTGGGCTGTGATGTGGACACACCACACCCCGTTAATTCCGTTCGAGACGACAAAAAGAATGGCGTGAAACCCATTTTTCAATGTACCTCTCGACCTGGCCAGAGGCCTGGGTTTCTACTACAAAAAAAAAAACAACTAACTATGACAGTTCGGAAGCTTTTGGTTTTCTATTTTGACATTTAATTAAACACAAAGCATATAACAGAAGAAGAAAAACATAATAAAAATAAAACCAATTAAGAACCCATATGACCAGCGTGGTAGATATAGTAAGTCAAGTCCTTCTTGTCGGATTAGACTCGAGCCCAATTGTGGGACTTAACTAAGACGATAAGGATCGATTTAAAACAACTTTTTATTATCACTAAATGCTGGTCGCAGCTTCGATCGCGTAAAAAGTAACTTTCCCAAAGTTGAACTTTTACCTGAAGGCAGGGCCGGCTTTACCTATAGTGTAGAGGGTGCAGTGCACCCGGGCGCCGGGTGTTAGGGGGCGCCGAGAGCCGCTTGTAACCATCAACCTATTCCATTTTGTTCACCCACTTTGATACAAGAGGGCGCCAGGTTATTGATTGCACCCAGGCGCTACATGTGCTTGAGCCGCGCCTGCCTGAAGGGATCATATTACTGGGATAAAAGTATCCTACGTGTCAGAAAATCCAGAAAATGGTCTATATGTGTGCCAATTTTCAACCAAATCTGTTCAACGGTTAACGCGTGATTGAGTAATAAACATCCAAATATCCTCACGAATTTTTACATTTATAATATTAGGTAATTATAGAAAATTTGTTGAATAAAATCGATAATTCGATTAATTAATCTTGGATCCTTGACTAACCTAAATACCTAGACCTCTAAATATTACCTAACATTGACATGAGTGAATGATAAATTCGTAATCACTCATACCTACTAACTTACCTACGCCTAGGGTGACCAACATTTCAATTTTTTGAAACTCGTTTTCTCGTATCTGTTAAATTAACTTCCCGAAGAGTGAGAATATTTGGTATTTGGACCACAGAAGTGAATGATAATGTACGACAATGTGAAAAATGAAAAAAAAAATTACCTACTTAAAATCAATTCCAAATTGTCATTCACACAGACTTAAAAAGCAAAAATAAATAACTTCCATGAGGTAACGAAATAAGAATACAATTCATCATTCTCTATCTTACCCGTGGATGATCGTAAGAGAATAATGGATAAAACGCATATAACATCTATGTAAGGAAAGGAAAACTCTAAATAAAACCCTACCAACACGTCTGACCAGCGTGGTATAGTAGGTCAATTTCACTCCCATTATAGAGGAGGCTCGAGTCCAACAGTGAGACATATACGAGCTGAGATGATGATGATGAATTACAGAACAAAAATTACACACTAAGAACAACAGTTTGGAGATCGTACATAGTATTGTCCTACGTGGAAATCGAGTCAGACTCTTGGCATGGTGTAGATAGCGACCATCTGCCGCTACGCCATTTGTACAGTGATAAATACGGAGTAAGAATACAATTCACCACCCCTTATCTTACCCATGGATGATCCTAAGGGACGACTAAGGGAAATAAAATGCATATAACATATATGCAAGAGAAGGAAAACTCGAAACAAAACCTTATACCAACACGTCTGACCAGCGCGGTATAGTAGGTTAATTGCCCTCCCATTACGGAGGAGGCCCGAGCTCAGCAGTGGGACATATATGGGCTGTGATGATGATGAAATATGGTCACCCTATTGACATACCAACACTAAATTTTCAAACACGTGTAGCCGTGTTAAATAAATTTTATCTTATAATGTCACGTTTTACGCGATAAAGATAACATTTTCAATCTTAATAAGTTGTATGAAATATCTAAAAATTATCACGTCCATAAATTTCCTTGTTGCCTAGCGGCTTAACAGTATTTTTTTTTTATTGCTTATGGTGGCAAACGAGCAAGCTGTCACTGCTGCCTATGGACCTTTGCTATACCAAGGGTATAGCTAGGCCGCTGCTTACCATTACTATCCCCAAACCCACCCAGTTGGACTTCCGGTTCGCTCACTCACCGAACGAACCGCAATAGCACATTGCCATTATTCAGACGTCGATCTTCTGCGAGAGTCCACATGAGTAAATAAACGTACAGAGACCAAGCTTCTAAGGAGCGAGCAAAATTGTTACCTATTCTGATGGGGTTGGCACATGAGGATGAAAATAAACACACAAAACGTTTGTCAGCTTTTTTATGTATGGATATTTTTTTACAAATTGCTTACTCTAAATAGTTTTTTTTTTTTGTAATTTTTGATTTTTAATAATTTGTTGTAGGTATCTCTTAATCGAATGATAAATTCTAAATCTAATATAATTAAAAAAATATATGTTTTTATTTTTTCGATTGTTGTTCATGCACACAGTACAATAAACCATATTTACACTATTTCTAATTAATTCAAATTTCAAATTTAAACAAACACGTACGACGCGATGCACAGCGAGCGGTGAGTGAGCCCTTTGTTTGAGCACTGGCCAAACCAGCCTAAACAGGTTTCATTCCGTACGTGACGAGTCGCCAGTGCTCACGCATACATGCGCATCATACTTGTAGTGATGTACCTACCGTGGTTGTTTGAATGTTTGTCTCTCTATCTCTACGTTTATTTACTCATGTGGTACTACCCCGGACGGACAGGCCCGCGGCGGTAGACAGAGAACTGTCAACAGTATGGTACTACCACTATTAGAAATATACAATAAACAGGCGTATATCTACTGCGGGGAGTAGGGTTCTTTTTTTTTTAGAATAAAAATAAATATTGTAATACTTATAGTGACGAATACTACTTTTTGGGTGGTAATTGTAAAAGTCCAGCTTAGGCATAATCACGAGAGAGAGAGTAGAACTCTTCCGAAGAATTACACTTATTGGTTTTCACGATACCCACGGGGTAAATAAAGGGTCATGCCATCTTACCCCGTCTAAAAGACTTTTACACTTAAAGAATTTTTTGTAATTAAAAAAAACTTGGTTAAGGTTCTCGATTCGTCTGTATTATTGAAGTGATTACTTCTTATGGGAGGGTAAACCGCTTTGTTACGTAACGCGTGAAGGCGCGAGTCGGTCTGGCTTCCCTTTCTCTCACGCATACGGCAGCGATAGGCAGGCTCCTCTCTCCCCCTAACCCACAGCGGCTAGCCGTATTAAGATGTGATGTTATTTTTTTTATTGCTTATGGTGGCAAACGAGCATGCAGCATACCTGATGGTAAGTGTCACTGCCGCCCATGGACCTTTGCAATACCAAGGGTGTAACTTAGGCCGCTACCTACCAATAAAATATCCAAACCCACCCAGTTGGGCTTCCGGCTCTCTCGTTCCGCGGCTGTTGACAGTTTTCTATCGTCCTGCGTGGTCCTACTAGGTACTAGGTACTAGGACTATTATAAGATTTTAATAATTAATAACCTTTTTCTTACATTATTATATTAATATACCTACATAAAATTTAAGTAATAATCTAAACTTTTCTCAAGTTAAACAATTTTGAATATTATATAGTTCAACTTAGATTAGTTTAAATTATTACTTCTGTCGGGCGTTTCGAGACATTTTTGATAATTCCATTCCAACCCCTTGCCAGACATGCAACAGCATGTAGGATAGCTGTAGGACTGAGAGCAGTAACCCAGTATATTATTCTTATAATTAATAATGAATATTAAAGTAATAATATTTGAAGGTAGCATATAATATTAATTTAGTTAATGTAAGCATTTACTAAATACAAGAGCATCTCACTCGCACCTACTCATGTATATACGGGCTCGCGCTCGCTTCTACGACTACCCTACATGCTCAAAGCAGCACAATATTCAAACCAAAGATTCACAATTTATTATTTGATGAATTGAATGATGATGAAAAAATATCGGTGCTTGTGGATGTCGTAAAAGACGACTAAGAGCCTTATAACGACCTGGGCCAACTCCATCTGATGCCGTTTGATCAACAATTACATTCCCAAGGATGGTTGACGTCTTGCAGGCGGCCGGTCATAAAACTATTGCCAATAACTTTTACAGTATGTACTATGAAAGAAAAGTACATATTGTATCGACCCCAAGTAGTTGGGATAAGAGTAGGAGAATAATGATGATGATGTGATCGGTATTTAACACACCTTTATTAGGTACCGTTCACCTGCCAAAGCCACGATAACCCGAACTTCATAATGGTCCATCGTTCGTTCCTGTGTTGGAAGCATGCGCTGATAAACTTTAAGCTTTTATAAAATAACGAAGGTCTGAGGTTCACAGGCTCTTGCCCTATCATGGTCTGTAGCGAAGGAGATTATGATACTTACGCGTATCAGGAAATGTCGTGACGTGTACACGCAAATGGCGTTGGCATACTGAAAGAATCTCTCTTCTTGTTTTAAACTAAAGAATAAATACTTGTATTGGGCTTTACAAACATTTAATTAACGTACACGAAGTGGTTTGGCCGGACACGTGAAAGCGTCATGGTGATCTGGCATACGACTTGGACACTTTTACATATAATTTTGTAAAAAAAAAGCAACTACAGTATACTGTTAAAACCAACATACTTGCAAGAAAAGTCTCGGGTTCAAATCTATATATCACATTTCTGGTTTCTTACATTTAGAAATACATACATACATACATATCATCACGCCATATCCCTTGCAGGGTAGGCAGAGAGAACAGAGTGCCAGAGAACTCTATCTTTGCATACTTCACTCGCTTCCTCAACATTCATAATTCTCTTCACACACGCTCGCCGGTTTCGGAGACTCTTGACTCCACCTTCCTTCAGTACACGACCGATCTGGTCTAGGTAGGTTAGTCTCGGTCTCCCCCGGTACCTACATCCTTCCACGTTCGCATTGTATATCTTCTTAACCAGACGTTCGTTCGGCATTCTTTCCACATGTCCGAAACATCGGAGCATTCCCTTTCGCATCTTTACACCAATACTCTCTTTCATACCTACTCGCTCTCTTACGTCGTCGTTACGAATGCGGTCGGTCAGCCTTACTCCACAGATTTTCCGCAGAGATCGCATTTCGACCGCATTAATTTTACTTTCATACTCTTTTCTGCATACCCAACTCTCGCTTCCATACAGTAATGTTGGGACAAGCACTGCGTTATGTATAGCTACACGTACCTTCTGACTGAGGTGGTGGCTACCGAGAAGTTGTCCCAACGCTCCGTTCACTCTATCTCCCGCATTCACTCTTCACTCTATATTAGTGGTGTACCTTCCATCTCGGCTAAATCCACATTAGAAATAGAACTAATTCCACATTTAGAAATAGAACTATTTTTACGGATTCCATCGTGTTTCTATTTGATTTTTAATGTTCCGACGTTTCGAATACTTTACAGTGATCATGGTCACGGGAGGACAGTCCTCAGGACAGAATAATACAAATGCGATAGAGTCCGTAAAAGTAGTTTTATTTCAAATGTGTAATACTAGCGTAAACATTAGAATCTTATCCGTGTGGTGACAGAGTAAGAATACGATTCACCATCCCTATCTTAGCCGTGGGTGATCGTAAGAGACGACTAGGGAATATAAAATGCATTTAACAGCTATGCAAGAGAAAGAAAACTCGAAACAAAACCCTATACCAACACGTCTGGCCAACGTGGTATAGTAGGTTAATTTCCCTCCCATTATGGAGGAGGCCCGAGCATAACAGTGGAACATATATAGGCTGTGATGATGATGAAACATTAGAAATCATTCTTACAGTTAGAATATTTGATTACTTTAAAAATTAAGGCAAAATTCGTGATTTTTTTTTTCTTTAAGTTCAAATTTTTTTTTAGACATGTTGAACAGTTTTGGCAGAGGGAAAAATAACTGAACTCGCGTGACCACCACGCTCAGATATAAACATAGTCATACATAATTATCATCATCCGGCTCTTAATCTAATTACTTGTGGCCGAAGCAGAATAATAACTCTTCAATCGTACATTTTGCAAAACTGTTATGACCGGCCGCTTGGCTGACGTCCGCCTTAGGAATGTAATTATTGATAGACAGCATTTAATGTAAGAGCTCTGATAGCATTCGTGTCAATATAAATTTAAAAAAAAGTTGGGTGAGTCAAATGTTCTACTCAGGGGTGTAGAAAGATTTAAAATCTCTCAGTGTGCCCTACCACCTTGGGTAGTAGGGAATCGTTCTTCCGCATATGGCCTAGAGTGCGCGTGACGTGAAGCCTACGCTGAGGTTAGATTTAGTACAGCTCTGCAAACTGCTTTACTGAGTAGAAACGGACTCAAGAAATAAAGTATTAGAAATTCTATATATAGTAATAATTACAAAAAATACTTATATCGAGATTTAGAACTTTTAAAATAAATTATCATCACTTTCCTACTCTTGTCTCAGTTACTTGAGGTCGATACAATAATGTACTCTTCTTTCATAGTACATATTGTAAAAGTTATTGACAATAGTTTTATGACCGGCCGCCTGCCAGACGTCAACCCTCCTTGGGAACATAATTCTTGACCAAACAGCATCAGATGGTGTTGGCCCAGGTCGTTATAAGGCTCTTAGTCGTCTTTTACATCCACGAGCAAAGCAAGAGTTGGTAATATTCGTGGCTGCTATCACACAACTTTTAAAATAAATATTAAATTAAAATTATTCTTTAAATTTATTTAATTGTAAATAAATTTTATTCCATCAAATCATATTTTAAAATCAGTGCAATATTTCAAAAAATAATAAATGTTTTCATTGTTTTATGAAAGAAATTATTGTAATTATAATATTATAGGTATATATAATAAGGATAGCAAGAAAGTAACGCCATGTAGGTGTTTTTATGAAAACTAGTTAATAAATCAATGAATTACCTAAAAATAATTCTTGATGCATAAAAACAATTATATAATAATGATTAAATATTTATTATCACAACGTACACAACATAGGAAAATTTTAAATTTCTGTAAATGAGAAATTTTAAATCATACAAAATGAAACTTGTTTATACATAAAAATATGTAGGTATGTATTGTTCCGCTTCGTTCGGTGAGTGAGAGGGTCGGAAGTCCAATTTCTGTGTGGATTTTGGGTTTTCATTGGTAGGCATCGACCTAGCTGTACCTCTGGCATTGCAAAGGTCTAATAATACTTACCATCACGTATATTTCTTGTTGGTTTGCCACTAATAATTATAACCAATAATCTAATAAATAGTTCTGGAGTAGGTAATCGTTACCTCGTCTACATTGTTTTAGAGTCGCCTTTTCTTTGCACATTCTGTACTTCTGTCACACCCCGCCTTTTTGCCACTATTTGTAGTAAGTGCTTGTCTTCATTGGTACCCCCTTTTTTTTTTGCTGTGGACTATGGATGTGGTCACGCCCCGCCAAATCGGTCCGGGGCGACGGAAGAGGCGGCGCGCAACCCCATAGACCCACCATGCAAACACCTCTCTTCGCCGTGCGAGCAGGCCACCGGTATCCGATCTTTGTCTTCGGTGGCAGCGACCGCCTAGCTCACGTGCTTGCAGGGTGGGTCTATGGGGTTGCGCGCCGCCTCTTTCGTCGCCGGACCGATTTGGCGGGGCGCGACCACGTCCATAGCCCACCGCAAAAAAAAAAGAAAAGCTAGGCGGTCGCTGGAATAGTGGAGGAATTTTATTTTTCTAAATTTAAACCAGAAAACAAACTCGTCGAGGCCGCGGGTGACTGGATCGGGGTATTAGTCCGTCCCCCACCAACAGGCCGACCGCGTGAGGAAAGACCGATGTCCTCCCCGAGGGGGGGGATGTCGGTCGAGGAGAGGGTACTCCTCAGGGGGTATTCCGTCGGGCCGACCACTGACGTCTAGTCACTCTGCTCCGGTGGTCGGCCCAACGACGAAGGCGACGTGCCACGGGTGGGTTACGGGTGTACGTGCTTACGCCCCTCTGTCGCCCCGGATGGAGTAGTGCGAGGAGTGAGCCGACCGTAACACTCCCCCAGAAAAAAAAAGGCACAAATTCTTGTATTGCGGGCTTCACAAACATACAATTAAAGTACAATAAGTGTTTTGGAGCGCACGTGAAAGCTTATTTTTCTTGTGGTTTAGTTGTTAGCTTCAGATGGCTATGACAACTTTACCCGGACTGTGGGTGAGCGCTGAGGGCTCTCAACCCGAGCACGAAAAAGCGTCGATGTCTTGTGTTATCAGTGTTATATTCAATATCTTAAAGTTTTAACATGTTAAATATAATTTTGATGATATTTTATGTATTGTGATGCAGAACAGATGCTAGGGTGTAATGAATATGATATAACAAATGCTTTAGATATGTTTTTGTTTTTCCAGAAAAAAAAACAGATACAATTGAATATGGTTATATTGAACGACTTGATTTACTGACCGACAATTAAAGAAAGAATGAATGCCGAACGAACGTCTGGTTAAGAAGATATACAATGCGAAAGTGGAAGGATGTGGGTACCGGGGGAGACCGAGACTAACTTACCTAGACCAGATTGGTCACGTACTGAAGGAAGGTGGAGTCAAGAGTCTCCGTAACCGGCGAGCGTGTATGAAGAGAATTATGAATGTTGAGGAAGCGAGTGAAGTATGCGAGGATAGAGTTCTCTGGCACTCTGTTCTCTCTGCGTACCCTGCAAGGGATATGGCGTGATGATATGTATGTATGTAGAAAGAAAGAAATTTAGAATAGACTACGTATGTGATAGAATTAAGTTATAGATTATAATGTTTACACTATCGCATTAGGTAGGTATTTGACATGTAAAGATAGATGTATATTTGGAATAAATAAATAAAAATGTGATTTATTGCAGACATATGTTAAGTTTTATTACTTAAATAATAGCTTTATGCTCAGAATGGTAGATCTGTCACTAAATAAATCGATTATCGATCCCTGACGGTGACTCCTTTTTTTTTGTTATTTTGTCACCAATACAATAGTTACATTTTATTTCGTTCAGTTATTAAAATAATAGTACCTATTCGTAACCAATTTAGTAAATCAATTTATAATTTCAATGAAAATATATTCAAAGAGGCGAAGATAAATTGGCGCGCTTTCCGTCCTGAACTATGGGTCGCAGGCACAGACTAATAAGAGATACTACGGTACGGTCGCAAGCTCGTAACCTTAGAGGTACGATCATACGATGCGCAGCGCGGGCAACGAGATGCAAGTTTACTTCATTCGCGTCGATTTGTGATTATTATTATTAACAATAAATATTGATTATTTTGACTTTAATTAAGTGTTTTATTTAGGTACTATTCTCTAAATTTTATTTAAATATATTTATACTACCTATGGAAATTAAAATCCTTGGGGGAGGCATATGTCCAGTCAAGCAGTACCTAGACTCTTTTGGTTGAAACGATGACAACTCTAAATTTATTTTGAAACTTTATGAAATTTCCTAGTGACATAATTTATGATTTACTAGCTTCGGCCCGCGGCTTCGCCCGCGTAAAAGATTACTTTCCTAAAGTTTTTCATTCCCTATTTTTATTTAACCCCTCAAGGGTACATTTTTACAATATGTTAATGTCATATTTATTTATATCTAATCAATAGCCTAAAAATAAGTTTTAAGCTTCTGGCTTTAAAAATGACGATATTGCTTTACAACTTTTCATCCCCCTTTACAACCCTTTTTTGCATTAAAAAGTAGCCTATGTCCTTTATCAGGCTCTAGACTATCCATGTACCAAATTTCATTTAGATCGGTTCAGTAGTTTTGCTGTGAAAGAGCGACAGACCGACAGAGTTATTTTCGCATTTATAATATTAGTAAGGATTGGTGATCTCTTTAAATTAATTTTATTAAATACTTATAAGGACAAACCTATTACAATACATACAAAAACATTTATTTGGTACTAGACCCTATATATATCCATGATATTAGGTGATTGATTGTGGAATTAATTTTATATTGTTTGGTGACTACATTTCGGTGACAAATCTACTATTTCGCGGACAAACCCTGTTATTTAAGCAACGCAAAACTATAATTACAGTGGCGATAGTTTAAATGTTACCCATTTTTTTTTCTGGTGGCATGCTATGGAGTGGTCACGCCCCGCTAAATCTGTCCGGGGCGACAGAAGAAGCGGCGCACGACCCCATAGACCCGCCCTACAAGTACCTCTCTACGCCGTGCGAGCGGGCCACCGGAACCCGGTCTTTGTCTTCGGTGGCCCGCCCGGCGGTTAAATAATACCCATATATTATATACTCTATGCAATCCTCTTACTCTTCTTCCAACGTACATATTCCAAGTTTTATGACCGGCCGCTTGTCTGATGTCCTACTTGTAAGCGTAATTGTTGATCAGACGGCTTCTGACGTAAAAGCTCTAGTAGCATTTGTAGCAATATAAATTTTAAAAAAAGTGTGGCGAGTCGAATTTTCCACTCAGTGGGGTGGAGTAGTCTCGACACCCCCATACTAGCAGGGTAGTATGTATATCGGACTGGCGCTAAGGCCTGGAGTGCGCGGCAGAATTGCCCACGCTGAGTGCGGATTTAGCACAGCTCCGTAAACTGCTTTACTGAGTAGAAACGGACTCTGCTCTTTATTTAGTAAAAATTGTATATATAGTAATAATTACAAAAAATACTTATATCGAGATTTAGAACTTTTGAAATAAATATTAAATTAAAATTATTTTTTAAATTTATTTAATTGTGAATATTTTTTTTATCATATAGCACTTTAAACCTAGTACAGTGTTTAAAAAACAAATATTTTCATTGTTTTATAAGAGAAATTATTGTTATTAATATATGTATAATAGAGATAGCAATTTTTCACGAGAAAGTAACGCCATCTAGGTGTTTTTATGAAAATTAGTTAATAAATCAATAAAATACCTACCTAAAAGTACCTTCATGCATAAAAATAATTCTATAATGGCGATTGAATACTATTTATTACTCGGTACATCAGACAGAAAATTTTAATATGAAATAAGATAATATTATATTAATATTCTGTAAATGAGTTTTTTTTATCCTTAATTCATATAAAAAAAAATGTTATTTCATTTTAACAATATACCTTGGTACTGTACCAGAGAAACAATTGCTTTGCTTACAAACATAATCAATGTAGAAAGTATCCACTCAGATTCAGAACTACAAATTGTGGATCTTACAAACTATTGTCCTGTACAACAAATTATGCGATGAACGTCATATTTCTGTCTATAGCCGCGGGCCGGTCCGTACGGGATAGTAACACTCTCGCAGAAAATCGACGTCTGAGTAGTGGCAATGATGTGCTGTTGCGCTTCGTTCGGTGAGCGAGAGTGTCAAAAGTCCAACTTTTTGGGTGGGTTTAAATTATTAAAAATGAGTGATGTGATGTGGCGCTGGCGAGTGGCGGTTAATTATGTAATGAAAAAATACCTACGACTAAACTTTAAAAAGTCCCAAAGAATTCATATCATACGAAATAAAGTATTTTCGTATACTTTATTGTTCTCATAAAGTATTTATTTATTTATATAAGGCTCATCTACGACATAAACACTAACATATGCTAAGATCATTGCAGTGCCTTAAAACTAGTGTTTATATCAATTACAGATGTGCACAACATTTAGGAATATATTACAATGCGTAAATTAATGATAGAGATAAAAAGAAAAGTATTAATTAATTATCTAATAAATAAAATAACGAGTAAAAATAATTAGAAGGTAAATAAAATCTAAGATAAGTATGTAGTTAGTTATATAGAAAAATAATTTATAATATAAGTAAGATGTAAGTAATGCGCAAAAATTAGCGACTAGAATTTGTAAAACATGCATAATATTATAAAATAACCATATTTCCTAACTAACCAATGAAGTGAACCTATAAGAGATATAGCAATAGTACTAATAATAAAAAAATATGAATTAAGTAACTTTTTTTTAAATCTTGTAGGCTGATCGTGGAAAATATCAAGCCATAAGATTTTCCACCAATTATTATAAGTAGACATTAATCTTGAGATAGGAGAGTTCATGCCAAGATTAGTTTTACACCTAGGAATATAGAAAAAAGGAATATTCCTTTGTCGAGAATTAAGTTTTGGAACATTTATTGATATGCGGTATAGAGTATATAGTATAGAGTACATTTATCTGAAATAACCTACAATACTTTATAATAAAGTACGGGTGGCAACCCTAGTTGAGATCGGTAGACAGCGGCCTATCTGTACCTCTATTATTGCAAAGTTCCATCTGCCGCAGTAATACTTTCCATCAGGTGCGCTGCTTACTCCTTTGCCACCATAAGCAATAAAAAAAAGATAATTGAAGCTGTGTTGTGGTAGGAATACCATCAGACCTTATATTATACGTGGGATAAAAGACGATTAAGAGCTTTACATCGACCTAGGCTAACACGATCTGATGTCATCAGGTCATCAATTACATTCCCAAGGAAGATTTATGTTAAGCAGGCGGCCGTTCATAAAAATATTCTCAAATCTTTAGCAATATGTACCTACTATTCAAAAAGAGTTTGCGTCAACCATAAGTAATTGGGATAAGAGCTGGAGAATGATGAGAAAGCAGGAAAGTATATTATTATTACTTTTATGTTATATAAGGTTTCGTGGCAACACATTTCGGCTTGTAAGTGTTAGTTTCACGCAATTATTTTAAAACGTGTTTCCTATTGATTTATTGATGGCAAATCTAATAACACTGTTCGCTTTAAAGTTCAAACCCTAATAATCGACAGCCACTGAATATGAGACATTTATTTAATGTAGGTACCTAATTTTCTCTGTAAAATCCTATTATGACAATTGCCTTAGGTGTATAAGAAAAAGAACCATTAAAGATTCTCATAAAATAAGTATTTACTGCGAATAACGATGTATGTACTAGGTATTGTGTATATAATGTGTATAATGTATACAACAGCAGAATATAACTGAAACCAGATATCAAAGGTCCTGAATTTCTAAAATATATCTCATTGATTTATACACCAGATAGCTAGGAAAGAAAAATAAAAATAAAAATGGCTACTTCATAAAAACATTCGATATATACTTTTCACAAACTTCGCAAAAACGCCACGGTGGAGGCGCCATGTTATTACGTGACTGCCAACCTAAAGAATAGGTACTAAAAAGATATTTTAACGTTCATTGTGTTCATTCGCTCCCAAGGTCGTATGGATAACATTGGAAACTAGAAATAATTAACTGATAACAAGTCATCAAAATCGTGTCTGTCACAGATATGTATTCCGCACATGGAAGTAATAAGTACTCTGTACAACAGTACTTATTACTTCCATGATTCCGCATTGCGGCAGTATTTGGCTTGGCGATAAGTCTTAACTTTGATTTTTTGCGTGACTAAATAATGTTGGCAAGGGAATACATGGAAGATATTCTTTATTGAAGCGCTTTGAATGGACCAAAACCTGTTATTTTAGTCTGTCAACGTAGTCTATTTAAATCGCTATGTAATTTAATGATTTGATAAATTCTATCATAGAATGAAATCTATGATAACACCATAATTAATAGCAATATTTTGACCTTTTTTTTGTAACAATTATAAACCAATACTTAATGCTAGGGCCGCACCTGCGTATATCGTCACGAAGCTTCGTGCAGTGAGACGATACATGCAGACGTGACCGGTCATTATCGGCTATCGTCGCAAACATTCGGGCTTCGTGTGTGTTATCGCTTGGGTGGCGATAAGTCAAAGAGTTTTAGCGCGTTAATATATCGCGCTCTGTGGTCAGACTAGCGTTTTTCATTTCGGCGGAAATTTTCGATGTGTTTAGACTCTAAACACATCGAAAATTGCCGCCGAAATGAAAAATGGTCAGACGACCACAGAGCGCGATATATTAGCACGCTAAAACCCTTTGACTTATCGCTTATCGCCAATCAAGTGATAACACACACGAAGCCCGAATGTTCGCGACGATAGCCAATAATGACTGGATGGTTTAATTTGGATGTCTATTAGGCTGGTGGTGATTAACTTCATTATTGTGTTGACTTCAGTTTATTGGGATAATGGACCAAGCTCTTTCATTACCCTCTCGTCTCTATGTTTTACCGCCATCTTCTTGATGTATTCCAGTATAGTCCCAGAATCCTGATCATCCATCGTACATATTGCAAGTTTTATGACCAGCCGCTTGTCTGATGTCCTACTTGTAAGCGTAATTGTTGATCAGACGGCTTCTGACGTAAAAGCTCTAGTAGCATTTGTAGCAATATAAATTTTAAAAAAAGTGTGGCGAGTCGAATTTTCCACTCAGTGGGGTGGAGTAGTCTCGACACCCCCATACTAGCAGGGTAGTATGTATATCGGACTGGCGCTAAGGCCTGGAGTGCGCGGCAGAATTGCCCACGCTAAGTGCGGATTCAGCACAGCTCCGCAAACTGCTTTACTGAGTAGAAACGGACTCTGCTGTTTATTTAGTAAAAATTGTATATATAGTAATAATTACAAAAAATACTTATATCGAGATTTGGAACTTTTGAAATAAATATTAAATTAAAATTATTTTTTAAATTTATTTAATTGTGAATATTTTTTTTATCATATGGCACTTTAAACCTAGTACAGTGTTTAAAAAACAAATATTTTCATTGTTTTATGAGAGAAATTATTGTTATTAATATATGTATAATAGAGATAGCAATAGGGATATTGATTTTTCACGAGAAAGTAACGCCATCTAGGTGTTTTTATGAAAATTAGTTAATAAATCAATAAAATACCTACCTAAAAGTACCTTCATGCATAAAAATAATTCTATAATGGCGATTGAATACTAATTATTACTCGGTACATTAGACAGAAAATTTTAATATGAAATAAGATAATATTATATTAATATTCTGTAAATGAGATTTTTTTATCCTTAATTCATATATAAAAAATGTTATTTCATTTTAACAATATACCTTGGTACTGTACCAGAGAAACAATTGCTTTGCTTACAAACATAATCAATGTAGAAAGTATCCACTCAGATTCAGAACTACAATTTGTGGATCTTACAAACTATTGTCCTGTACAAATAAAACAAATTATGCAATGAACGTCATATTTCTGTCTATAGCCGCGGGCCGGTCCGTACGGGATAGTAACACTCTCGCAGAAAATCGACGTCTGAGTAGTGGCAAATCATTGCCAACGAACAGAGATGCGATTTATTTGAAATACTTCTATTTAAAATGCAAATACAAAATGCAAAATACCTATTTTGTATTTTGCATTTAAATGCCTTTTAGTAAAAAGCATTTTGTATTTTATTTGAAATACCTTTCAAGAGGTATTTTGCATTTTTAATATTCATTTCAAAATGCAAAATACTTTGTGATTAAGTTTACCAACAATATCAGTCAAACAAAATGAAATGAACGAATGACGCTTGTATTGCCGAATTTGACCGATAGAGGCACCTGCTAGCCATGCGCGCCCTTTTTTTATTTGATTTGATTACCTACTTTTATGATATTGATGTGTTGTTGTTATCCCTACAACAATGAAACGGCTATGTACTGTACTACAACAAGATAAGAGAAAAGAAAAGTGAACCGAAATAAATGGCCACACAATTCACAAAATGGAGCCATGGTTCTCTTTTCGTTAGTCTAGTTTTTTACATTATTTTAAGTGAGTATTATTATTATTAATAACATAACAGAATTTATTGATATGCGTACTGATAAATATGACCAAAATGTCATGCATAAGGTGCCATGTTATTAGACGTTTTTGTTTGGCTCGGCATTGTGTCTCTATTTCTAATGCTAGGGCCGCACCTGCGTGTATCGTCCCGAAGTAATTTGTGGCGAAGCTTCGTACGTTTGGTACACTAAAAATTATCGCGATAAAACTGTGGTCACATTAGCGACTTCGGTATTTTACACGAAGTATCGTGCAATAATTAAAGATGGCCGAAATCATTTTCATGCATTTAACTATGGATGACGAATTGCTTTACTATTACAGCTATATTAAGCTAATAATTACATAATGATATTTTTGGATCCCTTCATGGGTTCCGCTTCATAATGGTGTATAAATTCTAACACCATTTCATCACCCCACTCCATACAGGGTGGAAGGGGATCGCTCCCGAAAACAAAGACAGGTGACTCGAAAACAAAGACAGGTGACTCTCGTAGTCCTACTTGTAATGATAGGCTAGAAAAAAAATCGATTAGGATGAAAAATTTTTTGGAACGAAGTTCCTTATCGCGCGTTGTGAAAGGGGGCTAGACGGAAAAAATTCTTACGAAAAGTTGTCACGACACTTTTTGCTATAGTAAGCTATTGTAAGCTGTGCGGCGTCGCTCGTCGGCTCTCTTATAGAAAGCAAGCCAGATATTTTCATTTCTATTTCGCATTGAACAGTGTGGTGTCGCGACGATTTTTTTTATAGATAGAGTGATTCAAGAGGAAGGTTTATATGTATAATATATGCATAATGTAGTAGAGAAACACTGATAATTTTAGAGGTTTCTAATGTGATGTCGTAAATAAACACATTATTTTGCGCTTACATTGCAAACGCTGGCTGAACCCTACGAAATAGATCAAAATAAAGTACTACAGTATTATACAGCTTAAAAAGGCCTACAAAAAAGTCCGCGATGGTATATATCTATCTCTTAAGGATAACATACTATATCCATTTTAATACTTTAAAAAATGTTCTATTATAAAACGGTAATTGAAAAGCTATTTACACAAATACTGTATTAATCCTTATCATTTTAAATACATTAGTTGGCTTGAGCATTTCATGAAGATATTTTTTTTCCTTCAGACCATGCAAATTAAATCAATACCTTAAGAGATATAGCAAAATCAAAATAATGCGCAACGAAATTATTTTCGCCCGTGACCGGGCCGCGTGGCCGGCTTGCGTTCGAGCTCGGGGCCGAAAAGTTTTGGTAGTCTAGTGGAATTGTATATCCTATTATTAATATTATAAACGTGAAAGTTTGTAATAATGTATGGATGTGAACATGTTTGTTGCTCTTTCACGTAAAAACTACTGAATGGATTTTGATGAAATTTATAGTAATATAGCTTGCACATCAGAATAACACATAGGCTATAATTTATAAAGATATTTTGCAAATTGGCTAAAATATAACGATAAAAATCGCTTAAGGCAGAAAAAAATTATATAATTAAAATAGAACTTCGATCCATCCGGGTGTCCCTTGACACCTCCGGTTGTGTATTATGCAACACTGGTGGATACACTGCAGATAGATCGCTGTGAACGTGCTGTGAGCATTTGTTTACTAACAGTATAGTTCTTTAATAACTAATAATATAAGAGATTTTTTTTAAAACGCATTTGTTATTCTTGATATTAACCTGGCTATTTGGGAGAGTATATAGGTCCCATCAGACGCACTTCTATAGGACGTGCTGTATAATATTGAAATGTGCATTAATTTATAGACAAGTGATTTTATGAATCCTATGGTAAAGTAAGTGGTATTGATATCTATATATCGCAATTCGCAAGTTTCTTGTTTTATATTGTCAAAAATTAAACTCTTAAAAAATGTGATACGCTTCACGATTTTGCGTGTCATCCTTGCGCAGGGGCCATGCTAATCTTCTCTGTATCGTTCCAATTTTAGTATATGTACTGCCGAAGCAAGTACAGTAGTTCATTATAAATTTTAATATATATAGTTAAAATTTGCAAAAATTTCTATAGCGCGATTTAGACTCTAATACATGTCCTCTTAGAATCCATTAACTCTGTTACAGCGCCATCTAGTAATAGATTATGATCCTATTTAAAAAAAATCTGAGTTACTCCCTAGTCGCGCCTAAAGAAGTTTTAAGTACTTCAAAAATATTATTATAACTTAAAAAAAATAAAATTTTATTACAATTCCTTCACTAATTAATCGAAATGAACTTCGTTCCATCCGGGTGTCCCTTGACACCTCTCGTTTTTTTTTTTCCATTTTCTCGATTTTCTACACTCTATCATATTAAGACAGTGCTTAACGATAATTCCTTGAAAAATACGTAAATTTACTCAGATGAGAAAATACGCAATGTATTCAAATTTCAATATCACATGTGAGAGAGTTCAATAAACCCGCGCCCCGCTAGACGTTTGTAGGTATCATGCGTCTAGGTACGCGCCTTACACACTTGCGAACTCCTTCCATGTATGTATATCAATACTGATTAACGTTACAATAATTATTAACGTAATCGGTTCTAATAACAATAAAATTCACTATAATTTCAATATTAAAAAAATACCTATTCGTTCAGAACTAATGTAATAAAAAGTACGACTAAACTAACTATCTACTTACCTAAATCCTCCGCGGCCTTATGAGATGTGGCTCAAATTGTGCCCCATTCATTTCGAGACAGATTTGTGCTCGCCGTTGCGTCTCCTCATGCAGGAAAGTCGTCATTGTGGGGTGTTTGATACAGTCCGCACGTAATTTGTCAAAAACATCCACGATCCTTTGTCGCATTTCGTTAGCATTATTACACTCACTATTAAAAACCCTTTCTTTGACATATCCCCATAGAAAGAAGTCCATCGGGGTGAGGTCGGGCGAGCGAGGGGGCCAAGCGTGAGGTCCTAGTCTACCCATCCAGCGATTATCAAAGAGCTCGGTGAGACGCTCACGGACAGATCTCGCCCATACGTTAGCTGACCATCGGGTTTGATGCCCGGTCACACGAACCGCATGCGGATTCATCTCGGCATAAATGTGTGTATTCCTTCTGATCCACAGTCAGTTTCTGGTAAATGTCGACTCGTCCGTCCAGATCACGTGCTCAATGAAACCAGGCAAATTTTATTGCTGTTCTAATATCCAGCGGCAGAACGCTCGCCGGCGGTCGTGATATCCGACTACTAAAGCTTGTACTTTGTGCAGTTTGTATGGGCGTATTCGATTACGCTTTAGTACCTTATGTAGTGTCCAGTGTGACACACTTGTTCTATCCCGATGCGGTAACAGCATAACGACACTTCGTGTGCCTAGGTTTGGATTCTGGTGAGCGACATCTAAAATGCGCTCCTCAGACTAAAAACTCGTTGGATTTCCGCCTCCTGATGCTATTGGTCGATTTTCCAAAACTTTTTGAAATTCTGCCGTTATCAAACGGGAGTCAGTTGGATGTCGAGCGGTCGGAAATCGCTCTCGGTAAATTTGGAATGCACACGAGGCATTCCCGCGAGCTTCTCCAAGGCACATTAGCATATTGCCGTATTCATGAGCACTATAAACGTATGCATTAGGTATTATTATAATAAAAAGAACACACAATTAAGAAGAAAAACAAAAAGTTACAATACAACAGTTTAATTAGTAAACCGATTAAACAAATATCTGTCAGTCACGGACACATGACAGTCAATACGAGACTGGTTCATAATTTCATATTTTAGAAATAAATAATTAATACCTAATAATAAATCCCGCCAAAATAACTGCCTACCGTCCCGCTCGCGCCCAGCAACTAGGTATAATATAATATATATATTGTATCTACCTATGTATATTGTACCTACTTTGAAGTTTTACGCAGACCGATAGACCGTAATACAAGTAGGTAGGTATTGAAGCTATCATATTTTAAAATATCATATTTTACAAGAGTGAAAAATTTAATTGTATTGAATAATTTAATTCTTAACATTCATTGCAACTATGTAACATGCATGGTCGGTTCTACTTTTTTCTTTTAAGTCCCACTAATGAGCTAGAGCCTCTTTCTTTAGCGTGGCGGGTGTGACCATTCCATAGACAGACGCCAAAAAAAAAACTATTTCTATGAATAGATAGCCTGATGAGTTACTTCTGTTTTCCTTCGTGTATTTATGCTAAAATAGAAAAAAAGATAAGAATGAATGTGAAACAAGAATAAACTGATGGATTGAAACTTACGCAACGGGAATAGAACTCGGGACTTTGGACCTGGTGACACCATCTAAGCTGGTATTTACGGTACTCGGCCAGATGAAAAAATACGTGCAAGTTTTAATGTGGTTTCCGATGCCAATTTTTATTTTTTATTTTTAATACACCACCTTGCATTAAGGAAATAATTCTTGAATTGCGGGGAACTTAACAAAATGCAATTAACGCAGAGATATTACACTCAGACCCTGAACAACACTGTGTATCGCATAAAGTTTGTCCTGCGTAGGAATCGAACCCATAGCACTGGCACGAAAGGTCGGTATGTCAACCACTGCGCCATCTGGAGTCAAAGTGTTTTGCGAACTGCAAACCTATAGGGATCTGTCGTTATGTAACCTATTTCAATTGTTGTTTGTACCTACTTACTTCCTATTAAATAAATTCATAGGTAGTTCTGAAAGGATAAGTAAATAATTTTAATTTGAGCCGAATCACATAAGGCCGCGGACGATTTAGGTAAGTAGATAGTTTCATATGTACTTTTTAATAAATTAGTTCTGAACGGATAGGTATTTTTTTTTAAATTGCTTTTTAATTCATTGGTGGCAAACGAGCAAGCAGCACACCTGATGGTAAGTGTTACTGCCACCCACAGACCTTTGCAATGCCGAGGGTATCACTAGGCCGCTGCCTACCAATACAAACCCATCCACTTAGGCTTCCGGCTCTCTCGGTCACCGAACGAAATGCAACAGCACATTGCTATTGCTCAGACGTTGATCTTCTGCGAGAGTGTGATACTACCCCGGACGGATCGGCCCACGGCCCTATACAAGAAACTGTCAACAGCGTGGTCCTACCACTAAAGAATTAATATTGAAATTATCGTGAATTTTATTGTTATTAGAACCGATTACGTTAATCATTATTGTAACGTTAAACAGTATTGATATACATACATGGAAGGCATGGAAGCGAGTTCACAAGATTGTGTAAACACTTGTAAAGCGTGTACCTATTACTTGCCGACGCCGCAGGCCCGTTTATACCTACTGCCACTAGCAGCGCACACCGGTCGATCACCTCTCCAACAGCTGATTTGAAATTTGAATACATTGCGTATTTTCTCATCTGAGTAAATTTACGTATTTTTTAAGGAATTATCGTTACACAGCACTTTCCTAATATGATACAGTGTAGAAAATCTAAAAAATTGTTGTAAAAATATTTTTTTTTTCATCCAAATCGATTTTTTTTCTAGCCTATCATTACAAGTAGGACTAGGTGAGTCACCTGTCTTTGTTTTCGGGAGCGGTCCCCTTCCACCCTGTATTTATTGATTAACTGGAGATACTCGAATGCGTCTAAACACAACGAAAATTTCCCCCGAAATGAAAAACGCTAGTCTGACCACAGAGCGCGATATATTAGCGCGCTAAAACACTTTGACTTATCGCCACCCAAGCGATATTGCACACGAAGCCCGAATGTTCACGACGATAGCCAATAATGAGCGGTCACATCTGCGTGTATCGTCTCATTGCACGAAGCTTCGTGACGATACACGCAGGTGCGGCCCTAGCATAGTGATAAATACCTAAAAAAAATAAAAATTTCTGAGATTTGGTCAAAAGGTATTTTATTTTGAAAAAGTATTTTGAAAATACCTATTTTGCATTTAGCATTTGAAATACAAAACGCAAAACTATTTGGTATTTTGCATTTGAAATAGTAAATCAGAAAAGTATTTTGCATTTTGTATTTAAATGCTTTTTTAAAACCATTTTGTACATCTCTGCCAACGAAGCGCAACAGCACATCAGTGCTGTTGCGCTTCGTTCGGTGAGCGAGAGTGTCAAAAGTCCAACTTTTTGGGTGGGTTTAAATTATTAAAAATGAGTGATGTGATGTGGCGCTGGCGAGTGGCGGTTAATTATGTAATGAAAAAATACCTACGATTAAACTTTAAAAAGTCCCAAAGAATTCATATCATACGAAATAAAGTATTTTCGTATACTTTATTGTTCTCATAAAGTATTTATTTATTTATATAAGGCTCATCTACGACATAAACACTAACATATGCTAAGATCATTGCAGTGCCTTAAAACTAGTGTTTATATCAATTACAGATGTGCACAACATTTAGGAATATATTACAATGCGTAAATTAATGATAGCGATAAAAAGAAAAGTATTAATTAATTATCTAATAAATAAAATAACGAGTAAAAATAATTAGAAGGTAAATAAAATCTAAGATAAGTATGTAGTTAGTTATATAGAAAAATAATTTATAATATAAGTAAGATGTAAGTAATGCGCAAAAATTAGCGACTAGAATTTGTAAAACATGCATAATATTATAAAATAACCATATTTCCTAACTAACCAATGAAGTGAACCTATAAGAGATATAGCAATAGTACTAATAATAAAAAAATATGAATTAAGTAACTTTTTTTTAAATCTTGTAGGCTGATCGTGGAAAATATCAAGCCATAAGATTTTCCACCAATTATTATAAGTAGACATTAATCTTGAGATAGGAGAGTTCATGCCAAGATTAGTTTTACACCTAGGAACATAGAAAAAAGGAATATTCCTTTGTCGAGAATTAAGTTTTGGAACATTTATTGATATGCGGTATAGAGTATATAGTATAGAGTACATTTATCTGAAATAACCTACAATACTTTATAATAAAGTACGGGTGGCAACCCTAGTTTAGATCGGTAGACAGCGGCCTATCTGTACCTCTATTATTGCAAAGTTCCATCTGCCGCAGTAATACTTTCCATCAGGTGCGCTGCTTACTCCTTTGCCACCATAAGCAATAAAAAAAAGATAATTGAAGCTGTGTTGTGGTAGGAATACCATCAGACCTTATATTATACGTGGGATAAAAGACGATTAAGAGCTTTACATCGACCTAGGCTAACACGATCTGATGTCATCAGGTCATCAATTACATTCCCAAGGAAGATTTATGTTAAGCAGGCGGCCGTTCATAAAAATATTCTCAAATCTTTAGCAATATGTACCTACTATTCAAAAAGAGTTTGCGTCAACCATAAGTAATTGGGATAAGAGCTGGAGAATGATGAGAAAGCAGGAAAGTATATTATTATTACTTTTATGTTATATAAGGTTTCGTGGCAACACATTTCGGCTTGTAAGTGTTAGTTTCACGCAATTATTTTAAAACGTGTTTCCTATTGATTTATTGATGGCAAATCTAATAACACTGTTCGCTTTAAAGTTCAAACCCTAATAATCGACAGCCACTGAATATGAGACATTTATTTAATGTAGGTACCTAATTTTCTCTGTAAAATCCTATTATGACAATTGCCTTAGGTGTATAAGAAAAAGAACCATTAAAGATTCTTATAAAATAAGTATTTACTGCGAATAACGATGTATGTACTAGGTATTGTGTATATAATGTGTATAATGTATACAACAGCAGAATATAACTGAAACCAGATATCAAAGGTCCTGAATTTCTAAAATATATCTCATTGATTTATACACCAGATAGCTAGGAAAGAAAAATAAAAATGGCTACTTCATAAAAACATTCGATATATACTTTTCACAAACTTCGCAAAAACGCCACGGTGGAGGCGCCATGTTATTACGTGACTGCCAACCTAAAGAATAGGTACTAAAAAGATATTTTAACGTTCATTGAGTTCATTCGCTCCCAAGGCCGTATGGATAACATTGGAAACTAGAAATAATTAACTGATAACAAGTCATCAAAATCGTGTCTGTCACAGATATGTATTCCGCACATGGAAGTAATAAGTACTCTGTGTACAACAGTACTTATTACTTCCATGATTCCGCATTGCGGCAGTATTTGGCTTGGCGATAAGTCTTAACTTTGTTTTTTTGCGTGACATAATAATGTTGGCAAGGGAATACATGGAAGATATTCTTTATTGGAGCGCTTTGAATGGACCAAAACCTGTTATTTTAGTCTGTCAATGTAGTCTATTTAAATCGCTATGTAATTTAATGATTTGATAAATTCTATCATAGAATGAAATCTATGATAACACCATAATTAATAGCAATATTTTGACCTTTTTTTTGTAACAATTATAAACCAATACTTAATGCTAGGGCCGCACCTGCGTATATCGTCACGAAGCTTCGTGCAGTGAGACGATACATGCAGACGTGACCGGTCATTATCGGCTATCGTCGCAAACATTCGGGCTTCGTGTGTGTTATCGCTTGGGTGGCGATAAGTCAAAGAGTTTTAGCGCGTTAATATATTGCGCTCTGTGGTCAGACTAGCGTTTTTCATTTCGGCGGAAATTTTCGATGTGTTTAGACTCTAAACACATCGAAAATTGCCGCCGAAATGAAAAATGGTCAGACGACCACAGAGCGCGATATATTAGCACGCTAAAACCCTTTGACTTATCGCCAATCAAGTGATAACACACACGAAGCCCGAATGTTCGCGACGATAGCCAATAATGACTGGATGGTTTAATTTGGATGTCTATTAGGCTGGTGGTGATTAACTTCATTATTGTGTTGACTTCAGTTTATTGGGATAATAGACCAAGCTCTTTCATTACCCTCTCGTCTCTATGTTTTACCGCCATCTTCTTGATGTATTCCAGTATAGTCCCAGAATCCTGATCATCCATCGTACATATTGCAAGTTTTATGACCAGCCGCTTGTCTGATGTCCTACTTGTGAGTGTAATTGTTGATCAGACGGCATCTATACTAATATTATAAAGCGGAAGAGTTTGTTTGTTTGTTTGTTTGTTTAAACGCGCTAATCTCAGGAACTACTGGTCCGATTTGAAAAATTCTTTTCTTGTTGGATAGTCCATTTATAGAGGAAGGCTTTAGGCTATATAACATTACGCTGTGACCAATAGGAGCAGAGCAACAATGATGAATGTGTAAAAATCGGGTTATTGTTTCCTTTTAAGAGCTTCCGCTGCGTAAACGGTTAAAGTTGCGCAAAAATTATGTACTACATAATTGTTCCCCTTTTAAAGTTCTAAATAAAAGTCCGCGACAGCATATGTTTATCTTTTAAGATTGGCTCACTATAACCTTTTTTATGCTAATCAAATTTGTTTTAAAATAATGTGATATTTTCGAAGGTGTTTTTATAAACATAATATTAATCGTTATCCAAATAAATGAGTTATTCATCACAAGTATTTAATTTAAAACAAAATTGCTCTTTACATTATTTGATTTCAATGAATATCTTAGGAAATATCGCAGTTTAAAAATAACATCGCAGCAAAATAATGATCAAGTACTGGGCGCGCATTTACGATAAAAATACTGGATCTTATAATCTTATATTAAAAAAAACTCAAACTAATGTTATTTCAAAGTACTTCTGCACACACTACATTATTAGTTTTATTTTCTTCTCATGACCTTCCGTCGGCTTTACACATCCTAAATAATAATAATAAGTATAGGAAGTATTAGTGCCTGCCCTCATGTATGGCAGTGAAAGTTAGATTTGGCGGGGAAGACATGAAAATAGAATAAATGCTGTATAATAATAAATGCTGCTATGTGCTGATCATTGCAGTGCCTTAAAACTAGTGTTTATATCAATTACAGATGTGCACAACATTTAGGAATATATTACAATGCGTAAATTAATGATAGCGATAAAAAGAAAAGTATTAATTAATTATCTAATAAATAAAATAACGAGTAAAAATAATTAGAAGGTAAATAAAATCTAAGATAAGTATGTAGTTAGTTATATAGAAAAATAATTTATAATATAAGTAAGATGTAAGTAATGCGCAAAAATTAGCGACTAGAATTTGTAAAACATGCATAATATTATAAAATAACCATATTTCCTAACTAACCAATGAAGTGAACCTATAAGAGATATAGCAATAGTACTAATAATAAAAAAATATGAATTAAGTAACTTTTTTTTAAATCTTGTAGGCTGATCGTGGAAAATATCAAGCCATAAGATTTTCCACCAATTATTATAAGTAGACATTAATCTTGAGATAGGAGAGTTCATGCCAAGATTAGTTTTACACCTAGGAACATAGAAAAAAGGAATATTCCTTTGTCGAGAATTAAGTTTTGGAACATTTATTGATATGCGGTATAGAGTATATAGTATAGAGTACATTTATCTGAAATAACCTACAATACTTTATAATAAAGTACGGGTGGCAACCCTAGTTTAGATCGGTAGACAGCGGCCTATCTGTACCTCTATTATTGCAAAGTTCCATCTGCCGCAGTAATACTTTCCATCAGGTGCGCTGCTTACTCCTTTGCCACCATAAGCAATAAAAAAAAGATAATTGAAGCTGTGTTGTGGTAGGAATACCATCAGACCTTATATTATACGTGGGATAAAAGACGATTAAGAGCTTTACATCGACCTAGGCTAACACGATCTGATGTCATCAGGTCATCAATTACATTCCCAAGGAAGATTTATGTTAAGCAGGCGGCCGTTCATAAAAATATTCTCAAATCTTTAGCAATATGTACCTACTATTCAAAAAGAGTTTGCGTCAACCATAAGTAATTGGGATAAGAGCTGGAGAATGATGAGAAAGCAGGAAAGTATATTATTATTACTTTTATGTTATATAAGGTTTCGTGGCAACACATTTCGGCTTGTAAGTGTTAGTTTCACGCAATTATTTTAAAACGTGTTTCCTATTGATTTATTGATGGCAAATCTAATAACACTGTTCGCTTTAAAGTTCAAACCCTAATAATCGACAGCCACTGAATATGAGACATTTATTTAATGTAGGTACCTAATTTTCTCTGTAAAATCCTATTATGACAATTGCCTTAGGTGTATAAGAAAAAGAACCATTAAAGATTCTCATAAAATAAGTATTTACTGCGAATAACGATGTATGTACTAGGTATTGTGTATATAATGTGTATAATGTATACAACAGCAGAATATAACTGAAACCAGATATCAAAGGTCCTGAATTTCTAAAATATATCTCATTGATTTATACACCAGATAGCTAGGAAAGAAAAATAAAAATAAAAATGGCTACTTCATAAAAACATTCGATATATACTTTTCACAAACTTCGCAAAAACGCCACGGTGGAGGCGCCATGTTATTACGTGACTGCCAACCTAAAGAATAGGTACTAAAAAGATATTTTAACGTTCATTGTGTTCATTCGCTCCCAAGGCCGTATGGATAACATTGGAAACTAGAAATAATTAACTGATAACAAGTCATCAAAATCGTGTCTGTCACAGATATGTATTCCGCACATGGAAGTAATAAGTACTCTGTACAACAGTACTTATTACTTCCATGATTCCGCATTGCGGCAGTATTTGGCTTGGCGATAAGTCTTAACTTTGATTTTTTGCGTGACATAATAATGTTGGCAAGGGAATACATGGAAGATATTCTTTATTGAAGCGCTTTGAATGGACCAAAACCTGTTATTTTAGTCTGTCAATGTAGTCTATTTAAATCGCTATGTAATTTAATGATTTGATAAATTCTATCATAGAATGAAATCTATGATAACACCATAATTAATAGCAATATTTTGACCTTTTTTTTGTAACAATTATAAACCAATACTTAATGCTAGGGCCGCACCTGCGTATATCGTCACGAAGCTTCGTGCAGTGAGACGATACATGCAGACGTGACCGGTCATTATCGGCTATCGTCGCAAACATTCGGGCTTCGTGTGTGTTATCGCTTGGGTGGCGATAAGTCAAAGAGTTTTAGCGCGTTAATATATCGCGCTCTGTGGTCAGACTAGCTTAGAGTTAGCTAGCTAGTTTAGAGTCTAAACACATCGAAAATTTCCGCCGAAATGAAAAATGGTCAGACGACCACAGAGCGCGATATATTAGCACGCTAAAACCCTTTGACTTATCGCTTATCGCCAATCAAGTGATAACACACACGAAGCCCGAATGTTCGCGACGATAGCCAATAATGACTGGATGGTTTAATTTGGATGTCTATTAGGCTGGTGGTGATTAACTTCATTATTGTGTTGACTTCAGTTTATTGGGATAATAGACCAAGCTCTTTCATTACCCTCTCGTCTCTGTTTTACCGCCATCTTCTTGATGTATTCCAGTATAGTCCCAGAATCCTGATCATCCATCGTACATATTGCAAGTTTTATGACCAGCCGCTTGTCTGATGTCCTACTTGTTAGTGTAATTGTTGATCAGACGGCATCTAATATAAAAGCTCTGGTAGCATTCGTGGTAATATAAATTTAAAAAAAGTGGGGCGAGTCGAATTTTCTACTCAGTCGGGTGGAGAGATTATAATCCTCAGAGAACCATATTTTCATGTACTGTAATCGAACTGGCGCTTAAGGCCTGGAATGCGCGGCAGAATTGCCCACGCTGAGTGCAGATTTAGCACAGCTCCGCACACTGCTTTACTGAGTAGAAACGGACTCTACTGTCTCAATTGTAGAAATTGTATATATAATAATAATTACAAAAAAAAAACTTATATCGAGATTGAGAATTTTTAAAATAAATATTAAATTAAAATTATATTTTAAATTTCTTTAATTGTGACTATTTTTTTTATCATATGGTACTAATACTGTACTAGTTTTTAAAAATAAATATAACTAGTACAGTATTTAAACATAAATATTTTCATTGTTTGAGATATTGATTTTTCATGTGAAAGTAACGCCATCTAGGTGTTTTTATGAAAATTTGTTAATAAATCAATAAAATACCTAAAAATGATGCTTCACGCATAAAAATAATTCTATAATGGCGATTGAATACAAATTATTACTAGGTAAACCTCACAGTAAAATTTTAATATGAAATAAGATAATATTATTTTAATATTCTATAAAAGAGATTTTTATTATCCTCAGTTCATATAAAAACAAATGTTATTTCTTTTTAACAGTAGGTATACTGCACCAAGAAACAATTGCTTTGCTTACGAACATACAATCAATGTAGAAAAAATTCACTCAGATTCAGAACTACAATTTGTGGATCCTACAAACTATTGTATGTACAATTATTATTAAAACAAAGTATATTATTATTACTTTTATGCTAAGGTTTCGTGGCATCATACATTAACACAGCCACATTTCGGCTTGTAAGTGTTAGTTTCACGCAATTATTGTAAAACGTATTTCCTATTGATTTATTGATCCGTTCACTTTAAGCTTCAAACCCTAACAATTATTGACAGCCCACTGAGTATATGGGATTTATTTAAAGTAGTTTTTCTCTTCAGTATGTGTAGTTTTTCTTCTTCAGATGTATACACCAGGTGGCTAGGTTTTGAAAAAAAATTAAAAATAATTTGGAAAATCCAAAAGTGCACGCCTCATAATTTTTATATCATTTACTATTAGTCAATGCCAGAAATGAAAATGAAATTAAAGCAAAAACATTATTTAAAAGCAAGCTGTTTATTATTTGCTAAAAAATGCAACAAACATTATTTATAAAATTGGGACTATGATAAAAACGGGAAGATTTAATAATTATGGTGTAAAGTTTTAGTGTTAAAAATATATACGATAAGTACGGTAGTAATGTACGATATGGAATTATTTTGTTGTTGAATCTTGATCAAAATATCGTTAAAGGTTACAATGAACTTATAAAGTGTTATATGTCTGATTAGAGTTAATTTATTTTTAACTTTTGACGTGACAACGTCTTATAAATTGGTTTGCCGGGTGACACTTCAAGAAACTGCGTTACGCTCCGCTCACGTTATGCGCTCACAATGAGAGCGAGTGAGAGGCACGCGTCCCTTCCACTCGGGCATGGTTAGCCCGCCTAAGAGCGAGAGAGACAGACATAAAAAGTTATGTTGTTAATGTATTGCAAGTTATTGTATGTATATTTGTATATAAATACGTATGTATGTGTAAAGGTAAAAATAAAATTTTGTTAATATGAAATTCAGTGCGAGATTCTTTGTATAAATTAATGTTTTAAATATAATTCTTTGTATAAATAAATGTTTTAAATTGTTACTATTATTTCATCCTTCTTCCTACTATACGAATGAATATTCACATTAAAATTATTTTACCACACAAAGTCGTTGTCACGTAAAACTTTCGCCCGTATACCGACTTTACAGGCAACCAATTTTTTAGTTTATTATATTAGCAAATAATAAAAGCTTGTTAAAAACGATATTTTTCTTTAATTTTATTTTTAACTTTTTAGTATTTTTATAATTCGTGTTGTTCCCACAAATATAGGACAAAAACGGTTCATCACCCCAGAGGTCCATTGTGGAAGGATAAGGCCTTCAGTATAACAGGGTTCGCCCTGGTACTCTGAGGCGCTACGTTAGCGATATGAAATGTTTATATATCCTCACGCCATTCAGCTCTCGGCACGTGCTTACTTTGGCATTGGGTCAACCATCTAATCAATCATAATCTACATTCATAATAAGTGGAACGAACTTTTTCCCCAATTTGTTGGAGTTGCATATTCACGCCAACCATGATACTCGTCAAGACGAATCAAACGAGCCCATACCCGGTGGGGTTGCATCTTTTAATTACGGAGTTCCTATGGCCAGCTTCCAGGTCCATCATCAGAACCTAGTTACCATATAGTATCAAAGTACTCCTCAAGACGAATCAAGCGAGCCCAAACTCGATGGGGTTGCGTTGTTTAATTACGGAGTTCTTATGGCCAGGTTCCAGGTCCATCATCAGACCCTGGTTACCATACAGTTTCAAAGTACTCGTCAAGACGAATCAAACGAGCCCAAACTCGATGGGGTTGCGTCGCTTAATTACGGAGTTCCTATGGCCAGCTTCCAGGTCCATCATCAGGTCAGCTCTATGTCACAATAATATTGCATTGTCATCTAATTTATACATGCAAGCAAAATTTCAGCTCGATCGGAAACCGGGAAGAGGATCAAATTTAACTTGGAAGATTTGATTACAGACAACGGGACAGGTGAAACTAAATAAAAGCTTGTACATACTCGTAATGAAAGAAAAAAAATTCGTGCCATTCTCGTCGTAGAGCTAAACATAGCTGTATAGGCTGAATGGTTGGTAATCGCAGGATGAGATATAAAATATATTTATATAAAAAAAAAAATTGAAAGGTCTGTTTGTAATTTAATTTTTTAAAAACAGCTCTTCACTAAATGCATATGGGACACAGACAGAATCGACTGCGTCCAGTGACAGCTTACACTGATAACTATTATTATTATTGAATATTGTTATTCAAAGATGAATATTATTTTTTAAATATAACTTTTTAATTTTCAAACATATTTTCTTTGTTGAATATATAACTTGTACGTTTAGTGCTCGCAATAGTCACAATGCATATCGGAACATGCTCAATACTTTTACTGGTCGGCGGTGATCGGCATATATCGGGCACTTTCGGTCCAAAGAGTATGTAACACTACGTATTAAGAGTCCGAACTCCATACATCGCTTTCAGCTACACGCGGCAGCAAAGTATTACCAACCATACAAATCACTTTTTTTGTTATATGTTGGCTAGTCTGTAAATTGTCTGTTGCCTAGCAACGTCATACTAACGTCATTATATACTTTAGTGCTGCGCACATATCGACAAACATTCACGATATAGTAGTGTTGGGATTCTAATTTATTATCGATACTTTTTCCCAGGGTCCATTCATTATGGTCGTTTATAATATTTAAGACCTCGGATTGGAATACACACAAGGGAATTGCGAATCAATAAATAAAACCATTTCATCATTGCTTAATTTTATTAATTTGTCATGTAATATTGTTACTATTTATTTTTCTGACAGAGAAATTTTTACATATTATAGGATTATATATCATTTTCACATTCGAAATTAAATTCTACTAGACATCAAATTAAAATCTGCATCAATAATTTTATGCACTATATAAAACAAAAATGTAAATCTAACATAATAGATTTAATTCTATCAGATCACAATTCACAATTAATAGAAAGCCCTGTAACTAAACAAAACTATTCGAACTGGCGATACTGGCGCGTAAACTATCATGATTTTAATAAAGCAAACATGTCAAACTTTTAATACTCCCTTAATAACTTGTCATTTACAAAAAATATTTTACTGAGGACCCAAACCGTGCATATATTTTTTGATAATTTTAAGCTATTTTACGACTTCTTTCCATTCAAGATGACAGTTTATAAAATACAAAGAGGTCTAAATGGGTTTCTACAGGTATAAAAATATGCACTTAAAAGACTGAACCCTTTTAACTGAACAAATTTGACTGCACAGATAGCGTAGTGGTTAAGATACCGACCTTCCGTACTAGTGTCGTGAGTTTGATTCCCATGCAGGACAATATTTTGTGCGATCCACAAAGTGCTGTTCTGAGTCTGGGTGTAATAGGTCTGCGTTAATTGCACGTTTGTTAAGTCCCTCACAATACAAGGATTATTTCCTTAGTGCAGAGTATTCAGGGTAGTATAAAAACAAATAGTATAAAAAAAAAAGAAAGAAATTTAAAAAAAATATAAAAATATAATAATGATAGTAGATATATCAATAAAGCAATAATTATAATAATTAGCAATCCAGTCCAAATGTTTTCAATAATTATTTTGTTGACAAAGTCATACCAGTGTCAACTAGTAGCAAAATAATGACTATCATTTTCACAGTCAGAGAACCAATGTTTATGAGACCTGACCTGAGTACATCATTCAATATTAAAATAATTACAATTCAATTAGCAAATAGTAAGTGTAGGTTATGACGGCATAACAACAAAAATAATTAAACTCAAATAAAACATTCAAACCACTAGTCATATTATTAATCCAAGCCATGCTGTCTTGTGAGTACATTGCCCATGTAGGATAATTCTTTGTATAATCCATAAATGATTGTTGTGAATCTGGGTATCCTTTGTGTCTGTTAATGGTATGTTTGTGTCTAGAAGTCTAGAACTGCCCCGCAATACAAAGACATATTTTAACTCTTTTTTTCAAAATAGCTTTACAAATATACCATTAAGCAAAGTTTAAGTAGAATTTTTTTTTATTGCTTATGTGTGACAAACAACCAAGCAGCACATCTGATGGTAAGTGTCACTGCCGCCCATGGACCTTTGCAATATCAAGGGTATAGCTAGGCCGCTGCCAACCGAAGTAAACCCCAAATCCACCCAGTTGGACTTCCGGCTCTGTCGCTCACGGAACGAAGCGCAATAGCACATTGCCATTACTCAGATGTCGATCTTCTGCGAGAGTGTGGTACTACCCCGAATGGGCCGTCCCTGCCTGTAGACAGAGAACTATCAACAGCATGGTCCTACCTTTCTAGAAAGAATTTGAAGAAAATAAAGAATTTGAAACAGAAATGATAAATGCAAGTTATCCTTAAAAGAAAATTTAAGCCTAAAAAAGAGTTGTTCTTAAATTTTGTGGTACCATAATCATTGAAGCGAAGCATGCCAAAGAAGTTCTCAAGATTTTCTCTTTTAGTAATATTTTACAGTCAATTCATGAGAAAGTTGAGGACACCATTGTGTTCTTACTTCATCACCCTATGAGTAAATTATGCAATTTCTAATAAACCAACTAAATTATTCATCATCATCATCACAGCCCATAAATGTCCCACTGTTGGGCTCGGGCCTTCTCCGTAATGGGAGGGAAATTAACCTACTATACCGCGCTGGTCAGACGTGTCGGTATAGTTTTGTTTCGAGTTTTCCTTCTCTCGCATAGATGTTATATGCGTTTTATATCCCTTAGTCGTCTTGTACGATCACCCACGGGTAAGATATGGGGTGGGGAATATTATATTCTTACTCCGTCACCACACGGCAAATTATTACTATTATAAAACATGTGAAATGATGAAATATCTAAACTACACATCATCATCACAGCCCATAAATGTCCCACTGTTGGGCTCGGGCCTCCTCCGTAATGGGAGGGAAAAAAACCTACTATACCGCGCTGGTCAGACATGTTGATATAGGGTTTTGTTTCGAGTTTTCCTTCTCTCTATCTAAGCTACACAAAGCCTGTTAATAGGATATTTACACCACATGACTCATCAGATAACGGCCATAAAAGTGTAGTAACTATTTTCTTTTTCATGCACTATGTTATTGCGACACTGTTGAGTATGAACTCACAACTCATGCTCTATTTCTATTATGTGAATATTATGTACAGAACTGTGGGAGTATACATCTTTACTTAATCCTTTGGTAATAAAGTGTAATAAATATAGTTATATACTAGCAATCTACCAATTCTCATTTTATAACAATGCTCATCTTCTTATTGAACTTTTATTAATACTATAATGGCGGCAATTAATCATACTTACTATGTCTTAGATATTAGCCAATATGTAGTGGCAAATCCACAAGAGTCTTCTAATGGCTTTAATGGTAAATTTAAAGCTTGGTTTATGTACTTGTTTAGTAAACTGTTATAATCTTCTTTAAAATATAAATTACAAACATACTTAATTTCATTTAGTTTTTCTATGATTAAATACATATGACCTTTCTGGCTTATCGCTTTTACAAACCACGATATCTAAAACAAAACGTGCCATTAGAATTATTTATATCTTTTCAAAATATAAAAGCTACTCACATATATGAAGATAAGTAAGACATACATATCTGATCCAGTGGTGTTCTTGTTAAATATACATTTGATGCCGGTACCGGTATATATCTTTTTTCAGTTTGTAATTCCTCCCAAATAGCAGGTTTATCCATTTTAACGAGATCACTTATTGTAACTTTCAAAAACAACAATTTCATCCAATACCAATGTTTTATGTAAGAAAATAGGCGTTAAAAAGTTTCATGCCCTTTATCACAGGAAGGTAATAACTGCACATCCACTTAGAATGTTTCACATAAATCTAAACGCTATATTATTAAAACTATTCAAAATCAAATACTATTAAATGTAATATTACTCTTATTGTTATTATAAAAACTTGGAAATAAATTCTCAATACCCTGTGGCGCCAAATATGCAGAAAAGAATCTGCAGCCAACACACAAAAGTAAAAAAAACTGTTGTCATGTTGGCTGCACACGCTGTGCTAACATTTTTTTTTTGCAATGAAACCTACTGCATCGGAATAAGGTTTAAAATTGCCTGAATTTCTGTCATAAAAATAATATGTTCTAGAGTGACGACGCACTGTTTCGGTCGTCGACTGCTCGCTAAGCATGGCATAATTCACAAATAGCATGTGATAAATCATATGAAATGTTTTTTCATACGTCACACCTGTTACCTGCATTAAAAATCATGCTACTTTGCTACTTTGTTACCTACATCATTAGTTCGTTTATGAAATGAATGAAATTATAAAATGAAATGTCACTTGCCGCGTGACATTATTTAAGTGCGATACGTGTATTTATTGTGATTTTATTTTCATTTTGTTTCCAAGTTATTTAATGTAAATAAATATAGATTAGTGTTTGGTGTAAAATTATTCCAAAAAGGTATATATATATATATATATATATATATGATAAAGAGTTCTCATCTTTACGCGAATATTATATATTTCAAATAAAATTATTTTTGTGAATCTTATCGTATTTGTATATGAATTTTTGACGATTCAAACACTTTATAGCATCCGTGATCATGGAATGACTAAGGTATCTCATATCTAAATCATGGTTATTACAGATATTTATTTACAGTATAAAAATAATTGGACGCAAAGACAGTTAGTTATCGTCGTCGTCGTAAAGTCCGGTTTAAGTAAAATACTTAAAATAGTAGCCATTATACATTTTCACTGACATTTTGAGACAATCTAGAAACTATGAATTTATGACTTCGTGTCACTTGTGTTTTTGTAATAGTTCTTTAATTAAAATGCAATTGAAATTAATAAATGACACTTAAATTAGCACTAATTTATACAATTAAAACAAAAAAATAAAAGTGTGTGTGTCAGCTCCGACGCACGACTGGAGTTTACTCCTTAAGTACGATTATTGTTTACATTTATTAAAACTGTTCAGTGCATTTATTAAAACTGTTCAGTATTATCTTATGTCAGAAAGAGAAAGGTGCGCAGAATAGGTTGCACACCAAAAACGTAACGAGGTCATTCGATCACTAGATTGTACTCCTCAAATTTTCTCATACCGGGCGCTTTATATGAAAATCGATTCTTAAGGAGTAAACTCCAAAAGCAATTATATATGTTCCCGCTAATGGTCTAATTCATATTGTGGTGCCATTAATCATAAATCATTCTGCATTTGAAATAGCAAACGTGTAGTGTAACAAAAAATCATTGAATGTGAAATTTCACATGTGAAATCACAGTGAAAAGGAAAGATAATTTCACCAAATGAAAGTGAAATAAAAGTAGCAATCATTTCCATGTCTACTGCTCGCACGACATGACGACGCGAGTAAAAGAGCCGATTGAGCCGTTGAACTACTAACTGAGCTACTGAGCTAATGTGAGCTAGATTGAAATCAAAGAGCTAGTTCATTTGTATCTCTCATTCAGGAGCTACCCAAGTCTAAAACGAACCCAATTTTCATAAAGTATACATACACTAATGACTAAGCAGTTTAGTTTTTTATTAATTGCAATTAAACGACAAGGAATTACCAAGCCATTTTCGAAAGGAAACAGCGCGTTGCGATTTATGAAGCTTTTAATAAAAGAAAAACTTCGATACATTAATTTTTACGGTCTAGAGAATGCCAGATACTTTACGGTAACATCTGGACGTCCTCGAATATTTTTCAATCAACTTTTTTCTTACTTTAAACAAAATAATTGCTTTTTAAAAATATCAAATACGTTTAGACGAATGTTTTTTCTTGACATATGTATAATAATATTATCCTATAAGTGCAATGTGAGAAAAATACAATCATTTTTAGGTTTGAAAAGTGCTTGATTTTCATATGTCGAGAGTAGAGCAAGACGTGCAATAGCTACTTCATAAAAACAAAATCTTTTCTTTTTTTTTTGTGTGTCTTAGTTGTTAGCCTCAGATGGCTATGACAACTTTACCCGGACTGTGGGTGAGCTCTGAGGGCTCTCAACCCGTTAAAGTTAAGCGACCGATCCCGAGGGCAACCCCTGTGGGGTACGGACCTCGGCTCGGGGAGTCGCTGGCAAAGTGGGTTCACCCACGTTTATGATTTGAACGCGACACGATTTCCGACCCCGACGGCGGGGACGGAATCGTGAATCTTTATTTGTCAGGGCCGCGCGGGCTGTGTATGCCTCCGTCTGGGCGAGCGAGATAGCGTCATCGGGTCCGTCGAGGATTAGTCGCGGTTGTCGGATCGCCGATATTTTTGATGGGGTATAGCTAGACGCCCTAACCACTTGTAAACGGTGTAACCTGAAGGGTTTCGCTTGTGTAAACACCACACCTGCATACGTCATGATAGGGCGTATGCAGGCGGTGTATAATCTAACTTTACTACTGAGGGATAGCGCTTGGCTTTGGCGTGCAACAAGCTATGTAATCGTCCTAGCACAAAAGCTGCGCGCGCGCGCGAACACGCTTCATGTGCGGACCGAAGGTCAGGCGACTGTCCAGGGTGACGCCCAGATATTTGACATGCCTAGTCCAGGGAATGGACTGGTCTGACATGGTTATACGTGGGAATGAAGCCATAGGATGGATGTGATCCGTCCACCGGTGGAACATGAAACAAAATCAATTCGATATTCAAATTTATAGCACTTTTCACAAACTTCGAGAAAACGCCGCCATGTTATTACGTAACTGTCAACCCAAAGAATAGGTACTAAAAACATATTTTAACGTTCATTCTCTCCCAAGGCCGTATGGATAACATTGGAAACTAGAAATAATTAACTGATAACAAGTCATCAAAATCGTGTCTGTCACAGATATGTATTCCGCATTGCAGCAGTATTTGGCTTGGCGATAAGTCTTAACATTGATTTTTTGCGTGACATAATAATGTTGGCAAGGGTATAAACATGGAAGATATTCTTTATTGAAGCACTTTGGATGGACCAAATCCTGTTATTCTAGTCTGTGAATGTAGTATATTGTATCGCTATGTAATTTAATAAATTCTATCATAGAATTAAAACTACACCAAAAATAATGCCAATATTTTGTCTTTTTTGTAATAATTATAAACCAATACTTAATAGGAAGACGGTAAGCTGTGATGAGGGCTTGATAATGTAATGTGTTTACAGACATTACGCGGATAATATAGCTGATAGCTGACTAGGAGAATACGAAGTAGCACTCTCCTCAGCACCTAATCATTATTAAAATATCGTTACATTTCTCTATGTTTATAGGTTAACATATATTTTTGTTCATTTATAATATGTGGTGCATATGATTACAAGTTAAAACTATTGTCAATAGGTAACTTTATTGTCATAATATATGGAGTAAATTATAATAATTTAGCATTTATATAATAGTTATTTAAAAAATCATTCGCATTTGACATAGGTATTCATTAATTCGTCGAACGTATAACCGACGACCGACGGTAATTGAATGAGATTTTATTTAAAAACTAGCTTTCGCCCGTGACTTCGTCCACGTAGAAATCATCTCTGACAGAGTTAAATAGAAAAAGCAATGCAAGGTGTTGAAGGTTTGTCGCTAGGACGATGATCAACAGCGTTAGAAACTGGGATGCGGTCGCCGCCTGCTGCGAGTTAGTTGTCCAACGGAATTAGGCAATAGGGTGGGTCCGAGAGAAAATACTCTACGTTGACACGCTCTACCGTCGGTGCTTTGGTTGGTGCAAGCGTTAGTACCTGTATTGAGGTTCACTGCATGAGGGCTTCGACTCGAGATGATACCCGGTTGCGGTGGCTCGCCCGCACGGCGTAGATGACGGATTGGGCGCGGTGTGTATATGTACCATAGTCGGTCACTAAAGAAAAAGGATGTTTAAAAGTTCTATTCATTCTAAATATTATATTGCCTTTAATATCCTATTTACGGAATGGCCATGGTATAAGAATACCATTATCGCAGCCTTTTATTTAACTGTTCTGTTGCACCAGCAGAGTTGCGACTTCGTTAGATATGATTTATTATTTCAGTTATAGAGTGAACATTTTTGAACTTAACTTGTATCTTAAACCCTTAAGCAAGCACCTATTGCCGTATACTATGTGTATCGTGTGAGCTCTCACGCCGGCACTGGTCGTCACAATGGCATTGTTGCGGGGTTGATGGAGGGAGAAACACGTGTTTATTTTTTTTTACTGAAGATAATTTGTACTTAATTTGAAAAGAATCGATAAAGATTCTTTTCGCCGAACATTTTTTAAATTGACATAACTTTTTTATTTATAAACCAATTGACATGAAATAAAGCCTAATTGTTAAGTGAAGCTTACTAATATATTACCGCATTAATTATATATTTACCACATTAAAACCGCGTCTAAATCGGATAAGCCGTTTCTGAGATTAGCGTGCACAAACGCACAGACAAACATATAAACAGACAAAAATTTTAACAATCATTGTTTTGGGTTCTATTTGTGTTGATAAAGGTCCCAGTAATATTTTTTCTCATATATCTTCCGTGTACAGACAGTGATCCGTTACATTTTTATTATATGTATAGATATAGATTAATTAAGTATTTTAACAATAATATATATTATATTGTATGTGTATTTTTCGTGTGGTGACGGAGTAAGAATACAATACTTATTTGCCTCTTGGATGTTGTAAAAGACAAGTAAGAGATGTACAATATGTTTCTCTATGCAAGAGAAGGGTAACACGTTTGACTTGTGTGGTGTAGTACGTTATTTTTCACCCCTTGTAGAGAAGGCCAGCCCAGCAGTGATACCACTGCTATATATATATATATATATATATATATATATATATATATATATACACATATAAGCTTAAATGATTACAAAGAATATATTGTATACTTGCTCAATAGTCAATAGGGCCTTTTCTTACAAAAAATCTTATTAATGGGCAGGGGGCAGTAGCTGCAATCTTACGGTAGAGGGGCAGGGGGCCAAATCACTCTTCAAAACACCTTACGTAATTTATGAACGGCCCCTTAAATGCTGCAATATTCGTAGCAATACCTACAACTAAAACTGCGCATCGTTTTTTTTTTTTTGTAATTCTTACAGCTTTCACGAATATAGACAGGTAAAAAAAATGCAGCACTTTGGAATCATTGCACCATTCTACCCTTATCCTAATTACTTGGAGTTGATTCAATATGTATTCTTCTTTTGTAGTATGTATATATTGTAAAAGTTCTAGTTCTAGCAATAGTTTTATGACCATATATATATGCCTTTTTTTTTTGTTTTTGCTGTGGAAATGCTTTTACGCACTATCCCCCGCCAGTGACAGACTGGGGGCTGTGTGTGACTCGCCGGCCATAGATGTTGGCGGCCGGAATACCCACTAAAACCAGCAGCGGTCCCTTCCGCGCTTTTACGGGATGCCGGGGAGATCGTCTAATGACATTCTATCCCCGACACCCCTACGCTTGGCCATCTGGCCACGACGTTCCGCGGCCTCCTTTGCAGAGATGACTTCCTCGCAAAAGGAGGCCATCGACGTCCAGTGCCATGACCAGGCGCCTGCTTGACCTCAACCGTACTTGACAACATAATTGTTGATCAGATGACATCAGTTGGAGTTGGCCCATGTGTACATAAAGCTCTTAGTGCTTTTTTACGACATGAGCAATATAAGGGTTGGTAGTATTCGTAGCCAGCCGCCACTACACAGCACAATCATCATTCGCCTGCTCTTATCCCAATTACTTGAGGCCTACGCAATATGTCCCCTCACCCTACATATTGCAAAAGTTACTGGCAATAATTCTATGACGGCCGCCCACCTGACGTCAACCCTCCTTGGGAATATGATTATTGACCAAATGGCATCAGGTGGTATGGGCCCGGGTCGATAAAAGCTCTTAGTCGTCTTTTACGACATCCACGAGCAAAGGGTTGATAGTATTCGTAGCCACTAACATACAGCATTACCACTATACAGCACAATGAAATCACTATATTATTGTTATATTACTTTGTAATTATAGACAAGAAAACTTAATCCACTTTTCAAATAGTAACACTAGCGTTTGACCTTTGGCTGTTCCGATGACTGATACCTTATTATCTTAAACGGTATACGATACACAACGCTAATAGTAGGAGAGCTAGTGAACCCGGATGGTTAACTAACCCGTTTCCCATAAAGCTAGAAAATGTTAAAATGGTTTTTCAGTTAATATATTATGTTCTACTTCTGAGCTCGAGCCTCCTCCACAATAGGTGAAAAATTGACCTAATATACCAAGCTGGTCAGACGGATTGATATATAGTTTTAAATTTTTATTCTCTTGTATAGATGTTATATGCATGACATATTCCTCAGTCGTCTTTTACGACACCCACGGGCAAGAAAGAGGGGTAGTGAATTGTATTTTTAATCTTTCACTATAAGCAATTTTCATTATCTGTTGACGTTATTTACAGATATTTTTTTGTCAATTACATTATCGTGCGCACGTGAAAAAACGAGGAAGTCTATGGCACAGCTGATTTGCCGCCAATTCTAAATTTAGAACTTTTGTAGTTCATCATTTCAACCATACTTGATCTCAACCTTGAGTTAAATGGCGATTGGCGCGATTATGAATGCCATAGCATGTAACATTGTATTTTAAAATCAAAATCCCGATTTGTCTTCAAAAGCTGAACATGGATTTGGTCTGATATTAAATTATACTATCTGTAAGGAATTTTACGTGGTTTCAATGATTCTTTGAGGCCAGGGAATTAATCCGTCACTCTAGTAAATAAGCTGACCGCGTTAGCGAGCGACGATACGCTAAATATGTACCTAAGTCAATATGAACAAGCGAATAGACGTTACGAGATGAGGGCGGCACAGAATCTTTTGTTACTAAGTATGAAGAAGTCCTATTAACCAGTGGACGATAAAAGACTGAATAAAGATGATAATGACCAAGCCCATAGTTTGTCAAAAAAAAAGGTTTCCTGTGCGTCCAAGAAAACTATCTCGGCTTCGTAAGGGTCTGTCAAATAGTACCATTATTTATATAGTTATTTATCAATAACTATATGTGGTGTAAATACCTACTTGGTTTTGTCTTTATTTATATCACTATATTTAACGCTGTAATTATATTAAGTACTAGCTGATGCCCGCGACTTCGTCCGCGTGACATTCAGTTTAACTACGCACCCCTATTTGAAACTTAAAAATTCAAACTCGACCAAGTATTTCCGGCAGCCGCTTGACCATTTTCATCAAGGAGGCAGTAACTGTACAACTATCAATAATTAGGTACATACCACTAAACGGAAGTGGGGCTATTATTCTTCCGTGTATTGGTATTACTTGTAAGAGTACGAAACAATCCTTTCTTTGCTAACAAAATCGTAAAATCATGTCTAAATGAGCACTGCGAAACTTTTGCAGCAAGTCTTAGTCTTGCATTTGGGCAACACTAATGTGAATTTTTGAAACCTTGGTTTTGCTTGCATGTTGATGGTTAGGGTAAGCTTTCCTATTTGGGGCGACAGATAAGAATACTTCAGTGAAGCATTGATCTCATCAGTTCTACTTCCTCGAGTTTTAACAGGAAGGATTTGCCGAAAATCTCCAAAGAAAAGCACCATTGACTTTTCAATGTGTTATTTCCGCTTCATTTGTAAGAGGCGGCGCAGGCGCGACTACCTGCGTCTACTTGCCTTAGCCGAAGTCGCGGGTAACTGGAACGGGGAATAGTACGTCACCCGTGGAGAGGCTGACCACGTGAGGGTGAAACCCGACGGCCCGGGGCATCATCGGGGATGGTACTCGAAAGGCCCAATGGTGATGGGGAGGGAAAACGGTGGGTTATGGGGCCACGCGGACGGAATGCAAGGCATGTGTCCAAGCCATGGCCTGCCAAAAAAATAAGTGTATGCTGCTTGCTCGTTTACCACCGTACAAAATAAAACAAAAAACACTTTGAATGTGTCGCAGTTTCGTGTTATCGAACATCTCGGTGTTTTATTGCTTTATAAATCTATCGGGTTTATAAACCATGTGCATAAATCTATCGGGTTTTTAAACACAGCTCTTTTACCACCAAGACGTAATGCAGCTGCGGTTTCTGACGTACTTAGTTACTTTCAAAGTTATTTTACGCTGTCTCCTCATTTTGGTAAGATTGCTCTGCTCAGATAATTCTTTTCAGGGCTAGGTACTTGGGGACTTGGACATCTATAATCTCAGCTTATATACGTCCCACTATTGGGCTCAAGCCTCGTCCGTAATGGGAGGGAAATTGACCTACTATATCACGCTGGTCAGACGTGTTGGTATAAGATTTTGTTTCGAGTTTTCCTTTTCTTCTATAGATGTATGATATGTATATGTCCTTCAGTCGTCTCGTGGGTGATCGACCCACGGGTAAGAAAGCGGTTGGTGAATGGTATTCTAACTGCGCAACCGCACGGATAAATATATAATAAATGACTTTCATTACGAAAGAATTAATAAAAATAAATTTCTTGGTTTATGTCGCGTTTTAGTAGCGTAGAATATCTTCAGATGGATATCTTTTAAATTTTATAATAAATTCAAAGGATTTTAAAAACAGTAAAATAATAACATCATTAAAAGCAAAAGACTCAAACGAATGGGACTATGACTGTTACAGGCCTACTCAAGGGTGTCATCTCAGCGCTGATCACCTTCAAGTGCTCTGCAAGCTGCTTAAAACGTACTCTATGCTGTCAACAGTGTATAAGCAGCACTATTGCTAAAGTGACTGGTGTAGTGATGGGGCATGGTTGTTTCGGCGTGTACCTGCTCACGGTCGCAAGGAGGGAGAGCACACCGTCTAACCACTACTGCGATTGCGAGGTGGACACGGCGCTGCAGACGCTTAAAGTTTGCGCTGGCGCATCGGAGTCACAGGCGCGGTACCTGCACCTGTTGCCATCCTAACTGAGGTCGCGGGTAGATGGACCATGGAATTAATCTACCACCCGCAGAGATACCGACCGCGTGAGGGCGATACAACACAGTTGTTTGCCGGAGTGTAGACGGAGACGATACCTGGAAGGGTAAACCTCCGGACCGGCCACGGATGTCAAGTAAGCGGTACCAGAGGCCAGCCTGATGGTTTGGGCAGAGAACACGATGAGTTATGGAGCCACACGACGCCCTTCTGTTACCCCGGAAGGAATGGCCGTGTCCAGACCATAGCCTACCAAACAAAAACAAAAAAGGGTGCACTTTGCATACTCGCCCCAAAGTAGCCTCTTAACTAAGAATGTACGTTTGAGTTAAGAGTGTACGCTCTATGATATGGACTTTACTTTTCTTTTCCGTGTTTGACTTAGTTGTTAATCGCAGATGGCTATGACAACTTTACTCGGACTGTTAGGTGAGTACTGAGAGCTTTCCACCCAAAGTACCTTTACTAAGTTCAAGAAGTTAATGTAGTAGTAGCTTTTGAAAATATAACGAAAAAATGATTTAAAGTTTTAAACTAAATTATAGCGCCATCTATTACTCATTTAACATACTAAATAAATCATGCATTTTATTAATTCATAGCTGAATTATATATTATTAACTAATTAAAACATTCTTTTTTATCACAAATAGTTTTAATAGTTATTTTGACTACCTGACTAATGTTATATATTATATTATGTCAACTTCCCTTCAACTTTGAAGGAGGTTTGAGCCCAGCAGTGGGATGTATATGAGCTGAATTGATGAAACTACTATATATTAAGTAATACAAATACTTGCCTTACATTATAGATAAATTAAATAATTATTTTGAATTGAACCTTCCAGTAACATAAAAGGCGAGCGGTGATTTTAAAAACTGAAATGACCATAACTTTTTTTACAGACTTCAGATTTCAATTAAACAAAGACTAAATGTTGCTCTGAATTGGGCTTAATCTTTTTATCAAAACAGACAGACAAGAAATTCCAAAAAATGTTTTTTGTTAGTGTTTTCTTACTGCCTAGATTAATTTTTTATAAATCTATCAAATGTACAGACACGGGATTTCTACTGATTTATTATATGTGTAGATACGGGGTAAGCCCCCCATTCCGAACCGTGATCCGCCATTTCGTGACACTTATTACATTTGTAGCTATTAACTAAATAGCCTGATAAACCAATCTACTGATGACACAAGAAACTCTTTTATCACGTCCTTGACTTATAATTCATGTTTAAAAATACTCCTCAAACTCCATCAAATATTAAGAACACAATAACTAGATAACTACCTACTACATAGGTACCTACCTGGATAATTCATTCAAGCGTATTGAATATAGATAGGTAATAATTCTAATTATTTACAGAAATGTATACTTTATTTCACTAAATATAAGTGCAATATTAGCCTGTACATGATCTAACATTTGGCGTAGCATACCTATGTATTCGTTCGCAACATCGTAAACGGAAAAAGAAATTGAACACCTTGAATGAGTCAGTTATAGCCAGATCAAGTTGACCCGACTCGGGTTTGTAGTGACCAAAACACGTTTAATCTATTTGTAGAGGTACCCATCTATAGATATAAAGAACTTAGTTGAAAGACTCATCAATGCAACGCTTGGCCAAAATTACTGAAACTAGAAACTTTAACAATAGGCTCTTTTATGTGGCAGAAAATGTAAATTCCCGGATTAAAGTTTCCGTTAGTAGGTATTTGTTTTTGAAATCAACAAATATAAGCACTGAAATTGACGATAAAATCTCTATATATAATGAAACATGGCATTTAAGAGCTGTTAAAAAAAGGATATATTGTACCTATGTGTTTCTGCATTATTTTAACTAATCTATAAATCTAGTTAGAAGTATGGATATCAAAACAAGTACTAAGTAAAGATAAATAAGTAAGTACCAGTAGCCGGATATTATAAATTTTAAAAGAAATTGGTATGACTGTTAGCAAAAAGTTGAGATATTGAAACCTAAACACAGGCACTTTTTCAACAATAGAAATAAAAAATAAACTATTTCACCAAAGAGTTTGGACTGATTTATTAACTGCCGATAATTATGAGTGTTATAAACACTTGATTTAAATTACCCTAGCCATTTTAAGATTATTTAAATATAAACAGCCGGCTTTAGCGTCTAACACGTTCCGTTCCTAATAAAAATACCTCTGACGTTAGAAAACAAAAATTATTAAGGCTGCGACAATAAAAAAATCTTTAATCATCCTTTCCTTTTGTAAAAGAAAAAGACCGTGTGAAAGGCCTGGTATTCCATTGTAGAGGCTCGCCCGGTTCGTGGGATAGGTACCATTAACGGTCGAAGAACTTTTCGGAAACGGATTTTCCCAATCTACTGTACATTTAACGGTGCCTGTTTGATATTAACAACTAAGTAATACTTACCATACATCTATCAACCAGCTCGCCGTCTACTATTGAACATAGATTACGCCATGCTGATTGTCAGTCGTCACGCTTGGTTAGGTGTATGTAGGTAATGTTTTAAGTTGACTAAGAGAAAGTCCATTCTCTTGAAAATCCTTTATCATATTTCTAAGACTGTCACAGGAAAAATGTATTTTCAACCAGTTACCGTGCGGTCACTAATACACATGGCTTTAATATTTACCTCACATCCCTATGGTGTTGCGATTTGCCTGCATCTTTAATTACGTATCTGGGTGCTGTGGAAACGGCATTGACCCGATGTTACGTAATCGACTATGACGTCACGTGATGTAGAATTAAAAAATTTATCTATCTGGATTTATAGCAGTTTTTACCGGACTCGTAAAGTTTAAGTAACTTCTAAGGCAATATAAAGAACATTAATATTCTGCGTCATTTAGATATTACATAAAATTGTGAAGTCGGTGGTGAAAATAGACTAGGTACCAAATTTTCAAGAGAAATTATAGGTAGTTTACTAAATCAATATTGTACAATTAGCAATATTCAATGTTAGGATGGACATATCTACCTAATATTTAATATCAGCCAATAAATTAAATTCTAATTAGTGTTGTAGTTGGGAATTTGTCTAGAAAACCTTAGTTGAGAAATAATATATAATACCTTAGTTGAGATTTCTATTCTATTTACGGTTGTGGAAGGAGACATTGTTAAAAAATTTTAACTATTAATTTATAAGCTGTAGTTGTATTTAAAAAATATCTTTTCACACTGTATGTGATATTTTTATTTCTTAATAGTTTGTACTAATAAATGAATTAATTTTTATGTTCGGGGTATGATTAGAATAAAAAATAAAGAAATATTTTTTTAACATTTAATTCACTATAATTATAATTAACTCTTAGCATGAATTTTTCCCACAAAAAAACTCACACCGAGCATTGATGTTAACAGAATCAACTTCTGAGCAATAACTGCACTCGGTTACATAATGTTCTTAAGACACGAGGCTTGAACTACGTTGCATAACACTTTTTCAAAGTGAAATAAAATTAAATTTCTACTAGGTCACCATGCACACACCATAGCACAAACATACTGCATTGTTACACAACATTTTTCAATCACATGATCCAGAATTCCACAGCTTTTTCACTAGTCACAGCAGTGTATTTTAAATTTAAAGTACAAGGTCTCACTCCCAATGCCACTTAGGTCAAGAATGATAATTGAAAATCTATTTTCACATTTAAATTACTAGTAAACCTACTCTATTTAAATAATTTGTAAGATAACATTATACATGTCTCAACCTTGGCCTATAGATAGAATGAGGTTAGTTATATAACTAACATTGGCTGAATGAGTGATCACTGGCACAATACATGTAAAATTCTTAATTCAAATAAATGGAATAACTGTTTGAATGTATTGTAAAGCATCTGTTCCAGCTAGGTGTAGCCAAGCAATTACATAACATCTACATTTTCACAATAAAACAAATCACATATGGAATTGATTTATAATAGTTTTATTTAAACTAAAATAAGTTACTAGGTTTAAATTCAGTGTCTAATAATACATGATTTTTAAAGGGAGTGGCTATCTGTGGTGATTTGGAATCACAATTTTTTTATGTAATTATGGTAACAATTCTTACATTAAATTTAAAGAAGTTTCTTGATTTCATCATATAAGACAAGTACGAAAGCGCCACCAGTACCTCTGAGTACGTTGGAGAAGGCACCCTTGAAGAATGCACCAGTACCTTCGGACTTGGCAATGGTGGCCCAGCAGTGAATGGTGTTCTTGTACAGGATTTCTGACTTGGCGCGACCAGACTGCATCATCATGCGCCTACGGACTGTGTCGAAGGGATAAGAGATGATACCGGCGACTGTTGTGACGGTCTGTGCGATGGCCCAGCTGATGACGAGAGGTGTGTTCTTGGCGTCGGGCAACATGCCGCGGGCTGTGTCGTAGAAACCGAAGTATGCAGCACGGTAGATAATGATACCTTGTACGGATACTCCGAAACCTCTGTACAGACCGACCAGGCCGTCGGACTTGAAGATCTTGCTTAGGCAGTTTCCGAGTCCGGTGAACTCACGCTGACCGTCACCTTTGCCGACATCGGCGGCAAGACGGGTACGCGCGAAGTCGAGTGGGTACACGAAGCATAGGGAGGTAGCGCCGGCGGCACCACCGGACGCAAGGTTACCGGCAAAGTAGCGCCAGAACTGGGTGTTCTTGTCAACTCCGCCGAGGAATACCTGCTTGTATTTGTCCTTGAAAGCGAAGTTCAACGCCTGGGTGGGGAAGTAACGGATGACGTTGGCGAGGTTACCGCGCCAGAAGGATAGCGGACCCTGTTCCTTGGGAATGCGGACGAAGGCATCGACGATACCCTTGTAGCGCTGGTCAGCGGAGATCTGCTTGCTGACGTGCTGCACTTGGAGCAGAAGCTTGACACGCTCGATGGGCGCGACAGCGGTCTTGGAGACAGCGGCGGAGACACCGCCAGCGATGAAATCTTTCGCGAACGCGACCGGATCAGCGAGGTTCGACATTTTGTTCGGTTAGGTGCTCACTTGGTAATTACCTCGCGGACGTCGAGGTGGAATTTACACACACGGAATGGAATAAATCACGAACAACGAACCCCTGATTTTATTTATCAGGAGATTTAATTGTTATTTCGTGATCACGGGAGCACAAGGGGTAGGTGTGTGCCTTTTTGGAAATTCGATCGATCACGTTCTCTCGCAGGTCTGCCCAGTGGATCGGCGCAAAAGAAGGAAGGAAGGGGCAGATGTTGCCAACTTAATGTAAAAGCACCACGAGGTCAGGGTGGCAATCATAAATGATAAAATTTCCATTAGTTTCTAAAAATAAAACTGTTGCTAAATGTGCGTATTTGACGTAAATATTATGAAATTTTAGTAATGTAAGTTATAAAACATAAAATTAATAATTAAACTATAAAACTAATAACAATCTTTCTCTACAGAAGTTTAAATTATTCTATTTACACACTAAAATATAATAAAATGAAGTAGTGAGATTTTAACTTTATCTTGTAGCTAATAATTTAACTATAAAAGATATTTAACAATGTATCTTCATGGAGAGTTTATTTTTAAGAAATAATAAAATTACCCTGAACGTATAAATAAATACAAATTTAGGGTATATTATTTATATAGAGAAACACTTACGTGACGTCCACCGTTTTCGTTTTGTTTTTGCTTTAAACTAATTATATTTTACTACATTGAAGCGGCGACAAAATTTATTTAATTATTTTACGAGTTTAATTCACTTTTAAAAGTTTATTGAAGTAAGTAAAAAAAATGTTTTTGTAAGTATTACACACAAAATCGGCAATTATAAATGTACCCTTGTACAGTATAAACTAAACGTGACCAGGTTAACCAACTTACATTCTCAATGACATGGAATTGTTGAATTTTTAAATATATAATCTGTGTGTAGCTTATAATGTAAGTATTCACAGATATTTTTCTTTAATTTATTTATATTTACAATAATTCGACGACTATTCTCTACAGCGTCATGCAAATGAGTCGAATGGGGTCTCCTTCGGTCATAGAAGATGATGTAGGAGCTGGCCATGCTCTAAGCGATTTTCTTCTACAGCTTGAGAACTACAATCCTTCTATTCCTGACTCTGTAGTAGCTCATTACCTTAATACATCGGGCTTTGAATCACAGGATCCCAGGTAATTAATAAGAATTAAAATTCATTAACACAAACAATTTTCAACATTCTAAAGGCCTTTTTTTGTATTGACTATTATGAAATAATCTAAGGGTGTCACTATACACTATAATTGGACTCGGTTAAACAAGGAAATAGTTAAATGAATAAGAGATTCTTTACAATAATTTACAATGAAATTATCACTGTATTAACTATATGTGTGTACATTTAAATAAGTTTATATGTCTTGATATTGAAAGAAACACTTCAGACTATCTGTGTTTTTGTATATATAGACTAAGACAATTTAGAAAAATAACATATTCTTGCGTACCCTAGAATATCTTTAACTAATAGTGGGCTGATATATGAACTTAGAAGATAGATAATCAATAAAATCTGCATTTTGTTATACATAAACATGTTTTATGCACTACTAACCATTATATTTATGTGATTGAAATTATACTGTTAAACAGGTTGAAGAATTTTGTAGGTTCTTATAAAAGTCAGCTGGATAGTTCTTAATTTACTATGGAGCCCATATTCAAGATGACTCTCAGTCTAGGTTGGAAATCTTTCCAGAATTTTAACTTTATTATTGTTGGCCATACCAGTTTTTTTTTATTGTTTATTATTGCAAGCAGCACACCTAATGGTAAGTGTTACCACCATCCATGGACCTTTGCAATACCAGCAGCATAGTTATGCCATTGCTTGTTAACCAAAACCCAAAACACTCACTCACCAAACAAAGAGCAGCAGGGTATTTTCACTGCTCAGATGTAGATCTTCTGTGTATATGGTACTAACCCCGGGCAGACTCGTCTGAGGCTGTAGATAAACTAGAAAACTGTCAACTACTACTAAAACTGAGCTGAAAGCTATAGGTTCATGCCACTGAAGAAAAAGACCGCGTCCCAGTGACCCACGCGTATGGCGGAGAAGTATAGGGTGCGTCTATGGGGTCGTGCGCCGCTTTTCTGTCACCCTGGACGGATTAGCGGGGCGTAACGTACCGTAGCCCGCTGCCAAAAAAAAAATAGGTCCTTATAGGCTTTAATATGATTTTCTATACTTGTAGTCAAAGCTAATTTGCAACTTTGTTACTATCAAATAGTAAATATCTCGCAGTTTTGTGTTTAGCTGTTTTCATTTGGACCATATATGTTTCTGCCATGTTAATTTTCTGTCTATAGATGTACCTTAGCATTGCCCTGTGGAATAATTTCTCTGTTTAGTGTAACTAGTGGACAGGTTTACTTCCCAAGTTTAAAGATGATATGAATGGATTTACTTTGTTTTTCTTTTATATGCCAGATATTAAGCTATTCTTCTAATGGGTATATGATGTTGCAAGTTTGCCAAGGCTTTTATGGTTTCTGTATCATCATCATCATCTCAGCTCATAATATGTCCCACTGTTGGGCTCGAGCGTCCTCCGTAATGGGAGGGAAATTGAACTACTATACTATGCTGGTCAGACAAGTTGGTATCAGGTTTTGTTTTTGGGTTTTCCTTCTCTATAGATGTTATATGCCTTTTGAATCCCTTAGTCGTCTCTTACGATCACCCGCAGGTAAGGGGGTGGTGATATGTATTCTTACTCTGTCACCACACGGATAATGTTTCTATATCTCTTCTTTACATTAATGATTAATGGTTTCTGTATGTGCAGCCAATGTAGCGGTATTATATGCTTCCTGTGTTGTGACGGAGTAAGAATACAATTCACCACCCCTTACTCATGGGTGATCAAAAGAGACGATTAAAGGATAAAATTTGGATATAAAATCTATGCAAGAGAAGGAAGACTAGAAATAAAACCCTAGACCGACATATCTGACTAGCATGGTATAGTAGGTCAATTTCCCTTCCATTATGGTGGAGGCTCAACCCCAGCAGAAAGGAAAGAAAGCTCTGCTGTCAATTTACAAATGTTCTTCTCTTTTTTGATGTTAGGAAAGCTTTTCTCCTACATAGAAACCATTCTATATATTTCTATATACCCTCAGCCATGAGGGTATAAAATTACTTATCTAACTAGTATTTAATAAATTCCAGGTTAATCCGTCTCATTGCGTTAGCGGCCCAGAAATTTCTCTCCGACATTGCCAATGATGCGCTTCAGCATTGCAAGATGCGTACATCCAGCCAAATGACTCAGAGTTCTAAAAACCAGAAGGGACCTAAGGAGAAGAAATATGTTATGACAATGGAGGACCTGGCGCCAGCGTTGCAGGAATACGGAATAGTAGCGAAAAAACCACATTATTTTGTTTGATATAATTTTAAATTATTTGTTAATTTGATATGGATTAATTCCATTTTAGTATATTGTGTTTTTGGGGTATGTGTTTTTTGTGTGAGAAAACACACATGTATGGACTTAACAATATGTGATTACACTTGGGTGAAAGTTGATTTTTTTATGTACTAATATGTATTTTTTATTTGCTATTTTTGTTACAAGGGAACGTACCCATATTATGTGACCAAATTTTTACAATTTTAACCTATCTCTATCTCCCTTAATATATGCTTTTTTTTGGTGACAGTCAATGTTACAGTCTCATCACTCCCGATCCGTCCGGGGCGACAGAGAAGGCGGCTATTGACCGCATAACTAGTCACGCACGTACCTCTCAACGCCGTGCGGGTGGACCACCGTAATATATGCTAAGTAACGTCTAGTTTTCTTGTAATAAGTCATTAATATGGTTTTAAATCAATTTTGTAAACGATAAATCTGTCTAAACTTGATAAACAATGAATTTAGCTAGACTATATAACGAAAACCTAACCTCCCCGTCCTTATGGCGAAGCGTGGTATTTTTGAATACCCGCATCACCTTTTAACAGGTCACTATGGTGGTATGGGTACGATCCCCTATGTACTTTCTGATCTCGACTAGATATATTGGAGTAAATCGAATTTTATAGATTTTATTGCGTTTATTTATACACTAGTTGACCCACGCAACAACGCTTGCGCTACGTGAGAGAGGGCGAGTCGTAGGTACCTATAACTTATGGCATTCGCAATGGAATCTCTCAAAAGAAATACATTTATTTAAATAATTTTGTAATCGATGCTCCACTGCTATTAGTCAAAGGGTGATGTTACATAGTCTATACTTTCTAGATAAATGGGCTATCCTATACAAAAATAATTTTTGAATTCGAATCATTATTGCCCGAGATTGTTGCTTTCAATCAAACTCTTCAATCTTTATAAATGTAGTATAAATTTAAATGATAATCTTGACTGCACAGATGGTGGATTGGTCTAAATCAGTGGTGGGCAACCTTTTGGCAGACAAGGGCCGCAAGGTGGAGAAATAAACTAAACGTGGGCCACAATAGTAATATTAACACTAGAATATACCGTATATGGTCGATCGCGGTTCGTTCATGCATTTATTTTGATATTTATGACGTATTTACAAAACATTCACGGGCCACATAGAAGACGTTTGCGGGCCGTCTGTGGCCCGCGGTCCGCGTGTTGCATACATGCGGTCTAAATCAATGCTCTGTTATGCATTGTGTTACTGGTTTGATTTAGTGCAGGACTGTTCATTTTGTGTTAGTACACAACTTACTGTTCGGATTATGATTTATATTTGTTAATTATATTTGTATAGTCCATGTAATACAAGCTGTTTATATTTAAATGCCCGATGTAATCTTTTTAAAAACAATACAGTGTCTCGTACAGACCATGTGTCTGTATAGAAATGAAACTTTTTTATTAAAAGTAAACATTTTAATTAGGTATTGATCAAAAACTTTTGTATAACATAGCTATGTTTATCATACATTTATTTATATACTAACTAGCAGACACGGCCACGCGTTGCTGTGGCTAAGGTAGCCTCAGTAACACGTGGTGGTTATGCTAATAAATTGTAGCTTATATGAAACGTTTGTACGTTAACATGACGCCATCTAAATACTAACTCAATGCAGTCAACAGACACCGCCATCTTTTAGAATCATTTGGAGATAACAGATAATTGTGACTGTCAAATAACAGACAAATAATTTGTAATAAAATAATATTGCGACTATAAATTGAGATGAAAACTATCCTATCTTTTAAGTTGGATCAATCTACACATGCCGTGCAAATTTGATTAAAATCGGTTAAGTACTTTAAGAGTCCATCGCGGACAAACAACGCGACGCGTAATTTATATATATTAAGATTATGAAATCGAGAATAGTGTATGCTTTACTGAATTGTAGTTACTACTTCAAAGTATGTGACGATGCGACAGTGGTCGCTTAAGTTGTTTTTCTAGCGAATGTTTCGACACATAAAAAGATTTTAAATCGTATACAGATATGATATTATATATTGTATTCAACGCAATAAAATCTTTAAAATTATATTTATTTCATTATATTAATTGCTTTTTAGTTTTGCGCATAAGAATTGTCCATTTATTTCCATTAATCACGTTCGAAATAAATTATGAAAAATAACTAGGGAGAAATAATTCACAATCCTGGTTTAGTGAAATATTATGTGTATTTATTTTTCGTTGAACCATTAACCATAAGCCAAGAAGCTGTATGCCAGACTTCCCGCTGCCAAGTAACAATTGTTATCACAAGTTTTAATTTTATAGAATTAAAAATAGACTATATACCTATTACTTTATTTAAAAAAATATTGTAAGATTATAATAGATATATTATTTAGTTTTATAAACATTTTAAAATACTACTATGTATGTATGTGTATTTTGGGTAGATGAGAGGGGTTAGTTGTAAACTTCACCACTTATGAACAGGGAGAACGAAGGGGTTAAAAAGTTGGAAAAAAAAAATAACACGTGGTTAATGGAAGACCCTTTATATATGTTTATACAGACAAGTTTTCGTAAAGCATATATATTTATCTAGTTTCCTTCTCTTGTAATGAGTATTATTTGCTTAAATCGTTTTTATTTTACGTTGTAAGCTTATTCCTGTTTTCATGAACTCCCTCTATCTTAAGTAACACCTAAAGAGTATTCGGTGTTACCTAAAGTTTAAATTTTATTTAAAGTTCAAATAACATCAAACTTAATACAAACTTGTGTCGTTTGTCTCATATTAGATGTCACCTAAAATTTAGGGTTCGTTGGTAAAAACGGGTATTTGTCTATCACCATATGGATTACTTATCATAAGGATTTAGTTTAAAAAACTTACAATCTCGATCATAAAGTGTTTCGTATTATTATAGAAGATTTCTTTTCCATCTGAAACTGATGAATGGAGAATCGTAGAAGGCGTTTCCAAAGACACACTAACTGAAGACGCACCAAGGGGTGTGCCGGAACGTCAACTGTGGTTGCAAACTCGAATGTCGGCGTGGTTTATTAACCCCCACGTATGAAAACTTATCTCCAACAGTGGACATGAATGGGATAATGGATAGAATAAATTTAATTTATAATGAAATTACTGCCGCGTAGAAAGTGCTGTGGTGTAGTGGATATGATATAACAGTGCTTTACAAATGTTTTCATTTGCCACCAAAATTTCCAGAAATTAACAATATGGCCATAGCACTGTTCAATGTGATGATTTGACTTACTAAATGAACAATTACTAATTTGAAGAAATTACATGAAGAAAATTTTAACTTGGACACTGGGAATGACTGGCTTAAGAGCTGATTGCCATTACAAAAAATCAAGTATATGTGGCAGTATAATTCTAGGCAACATATATCAGCAACTATGATCGCCAATCTAATCCTGGCGATAATGGAATCTTGCCTGTGCAGAGAAGCACAAGTCCAACATTGAACGTCGTTAGGCTGATGTTAGGATGGATGAAACTTATTATTTTCAATACTTCATATTTCTAAATCATCCTAATACTTTAACCAATTAGAATTTATTATATTTTATAATTAAGTAGAATAATTATATAGATTTAAGATTATAACTTATAAGCAAATATAAGCAATAATTAATAATATATATAGTTTTATTTTTATCTAATTTAAAAATTTGATCTGATTGCGGCTGATTTTACAAACTCATAATGTTTCGTCGTCTCACCTCACGTATGTTCCACTGCTGGGCTTAAGCCTCCTCTCCAATAGGAGGGAATTATAAAAACCTATTATACCACGCTGATCAGATAGATGGGTTGGAATATGGGGTTTATTACGAAGTTTTTTTTCCTTTACATCCATAGTTACACCAAGAGGTGGTGAATTGTATTCTTACTGTGTCGCCACACGTGGAAATAATGTGTACGAAGAAAAATTACATCCAGTCTAAACAACAATTTTGTGGATCGCACAAAGTATTGTCCTAAATAAGAATTGTATCCATAACACTGGCTTGGTAAGTTGCTATTTTAACCGTTACGCCAACTGTAGCATTTGTATTGACAATACTATACCATGTAATCCTTATGCTAGGGCCGCACCTGCATGTATCGTCCCGAAGTAATGTGCGGCGAAGCTTCGCTTCGTTTTGTACACTAGAAAGTTATCACGATAAAACTGTGGTCATATTAGCGACTTCAGTATTTCCCACGAAGTATCGTGCAGAAAAAAAAAGATGGCCGAAATCATTTCGATGCACTTAACTATGAATGGCGAGTTGCTTTACTTTTACGGCTATAATATGTTAATAATTACATAATGATTTATTGGATTTCATCATGGGTTTAGCTTCATACCATAATGCTGTAAAAATTTCAACACCACTTCACCGCTCCACTCCATATTTATTGATTAACTGGAGACCCTCGAACACATCGAAAATTTCCGCCGAAATGAACAACGTTAGTCATAGTGTGAGTGACCACAGAGCGCGATATATTAGCGCGCTAAAACCCTTTGACTTATCGCCAACCAAGCGATAACGCATACGAAGCCCGAATGTTCGCGACGATAGCCGATAAGGGCTGGTCACATCTGCGTATATCGTTTCGTTGCACGAAGCTTCGTGACGTACACGCAGGTGCGGCCCTAGCATCAGAAGCGATTGAATTAAAACTTCTTTGACTATTGTGGCAGTTATTAAAGTCATCAACCACACCCTTTACCCCATATACACTCATCAGTCATCATCATCGTTCTCCTATTCTTATCCAAATTACTTGGGGTCGATACAATATGTAGGTACAATAGGTACTCTTCTTTCATAGTACATATTATAAAAGTTATTTGGCAATAGTTTTATGACCGGCCGCAGACATCAACGCTCTTTAGGAATGTAATTGTTGACCAAACGGCATCAGATGGAGTTGGCCCAGGTCGTTATAAGGCGCTTAATCGTCTTCTACGACATCCACTAGCAAAGGAAGGGTTGATAGTATTCGTAGCCGCTACCACACAGAAAATGCCATACCTATACACTATATTATATATAAAAAAGCTATCATTTCTACTAATGGACATATTTCCATGAATTTTCCATTGACCACCGGTATCGAGTCTTTGTTTTCGGAGCACTTCGGTACTGGGTAAAGTATTTAGCATGCCGTAGCGTGTCGGGTCGCGCACCGTGTGTAGGTATCTGCCAAAGTAACAATGCCCCATCAATACCTGCACCAGTCGGAAGCAAAGGACCCCGTGCGAACGAACCAACCACACATCAGCATCGGCTGGCAGGCCTCAACGATCCGAACACTAAACCGGCCTCTCCAGCTGTATTGCCGGCCGCAACGAGTAATGACGTGCCAGCGGGTGTCACCTGGTCAGGCGGCTAACTTGCGGGGCGAGACATTGTCGCTTCCTGCCAGCGACAGTGATACCCGCCAGTAAAGTCTGAGTATCGCCGCCCTCAATTTCTTCGGGGTAGATCCAGTCAACAGGCACACTGCCTCCGTCGCCACGCGATCGCCAACCCTCCTGCCAAGCGTGGCAATTACGTCACTATCATCTCATGTGATTGTAAGAGGGAGGCCTGCGTCCAGTAGTGGAACAACCTGAATGATGTCGCAAGCTTGCGACATCATTTTTCATTTCGTAATCGGATTTTATAAATAATTAAGCATATTAAATGCTAAATTTCAGTAATTCAAATAACAAGGTTGTGTCATCGTTTAATACAATTCTAACTGTAAAGTTTGAAGTATTAAGCCTATAACAATGTGTAAACATTGTCGGGTAGATAGCACACCGTCACCTTAAGACGTAAATACAATACGAAAATGAAATTTGCATGTCCTACAATTAGTCGCGGTAGTGTAGTGGCAGCACGATTGGGCCGGAATCCCAATAGGCGCGGGTTCGAATCCCGCTTGCGACATCATTTTTCATTTCGTAATCGGATTTTATAAATAATTAAGCATATTAAATGCTAAATTTCAGTAATTTAAACCTGAATGATGGTAACATCTATGCAGAAAATACTCGAAATAAAATCCTGTACTAAGCAGTTTGACTAACGTGGTATAGTAGGTCAATTTTCCCTCCAAATATAGAGCAGACTCGGACCTAATAGCGGGACAAATATAAGCTGAGATAATGATGGTGAAATGAATATAAAACGAACAAGGCTAGCTGGGAACAATACTAAACTTCAATGTTGAGAAATTCCTCAGCAATTTAAAATATATATAGTGGAAGGCGGAGAAATAGCACACCTGATAGAAGGCAGAAATTGTCGCTCAGAGATCTCAACAATACGAGGGCTATAGCCAGGCCAGTTTACTATAATAATTGGGGAATAAGGACGGAGAGTTTTGGGCATCCAGCTCTCAACGTAAGCACAGTTTAATTCCCGGCAAAAGTGTGACACTACTCCGGGCAAGTCGATCTATTTTCGATAGTTATCCGTCAGCAATTAGTGAGCCGGCCGGCGTGACCTTCCGCTATATACCTATTTATTTACTTCCTCAAATTTTTTTAGTTCAGTCAGGAATTGAATTGCTTGTATTTCTCACACGTTTTCACCATTTTAACTTCTGTAAACCAGGATTATTAGGGGGGCATAGTCCGGAGCGTGCTCGTCGCGTCCCCTGCTAGTCTAGTTAGACTGCTAATCCGGCTCGAATGCGTGCCGCACTGCGGGTTAGGGCGTCCCCCGGAGGCGACGCGTACCGACCCGCCCCCGTCGGTACGAACATCGGCAGTTGCGGCGATGGGGGCCGCCACCCATCACGCCTTGCCCAGTCAGGCGAGTCGAGGAGAACAGAGTGCCGGGAATGTAAGAGGTTGTGTGGAAGGTAAGTTGCACGAGCTGATATCCGTCATGGCGGACAAACAGGTAGACGTGCTCTGTGTAACAGAGACCAAGCGAAGGGGCAGCGAGGCCTGCGATCTTCCTGGTGGCGGGATGGCTCTGTGGTCTGGTGTACCACAGAGCGATCGAGCCAGCATGGTGGTAGGAGTGCTGTTGTCCTCTCGCTTGGCCTCAGGCGTGAAGGATTACGGAATGTATGATCCCAAACTTCTTTGGGTCCGTATAAAACTAGGTTCACCAAGGTATTCATGGTTGTAGCATATGCTCCCGTAGGATCCTCGGTGGCATCAGATCTATAGAAGTTTTGGGATAATGTTAGGGAAGTTCTGGATATGGCAGAATCTAGTGAACGCGTGATTGTATGCGGAGATTTGAACGGATGGGTGGGGACCAAGCGTCCCGACTATGAGGACGTACTTGGTCCATTTAGTGATAAGAGAGTGAACGACGCAGGTAGGCTCATAGCGGATGTATGCATGGAGAGAAACCTTATTGTGTCAAACACATTTTTCCAACATAAGGACATCCATATGTATCCATGGAGAAGGAATGAACAGAAAAGTATAATAGATCTAATTTTGGTAGACAGTCGCCTCCGAAGCAAAATATTGGACGCAAGAGCCTACAGGGGCCTCACAGTCGATACGGACCACTATCTCGTTATTGCGAGATTTAGTGGTCTGTTTAGAAAGTGGTAGCACTGGCGAGAGCGTGTCCACTTCGGAGGGCTTGAAAGAATAAAGGTTGCAAGAAGAGTGTAAGAGAAAAGTATGCAGAGGGTGTCCGAGAACGGCTGACGATGGCAAGCCAGCCGCAATCGGATTGAAGAACGCTGGAGAATATTGAAAGAGAGTATGGTAGATACAGCGAAAGAAGTATGTGGAAGTTCAAAGAAGCATAGAAAAACGAATGCATGGTGGGATGCGGAAGTAGCAGCTCCCGTAGAGCAAAAGAAGAAAGTGTGGCTGGACTATGTCTCTTCTTTGAATCTGAATGACAGTATAACTGAACAGAAGAAAGAAATATATCGGCAATGTAAGAATGACACCAAAGCCTTAGTGAAAGAGAAACGTGATAAAGCAAATATGAGTGCAGAAGATAGGCTGACTAAAAACTTCGAGGGTAACACCAAACTCTTTTGGAGGGAGGTGAAGAAGGCTCGGTGTGGTTGGTCAGCCTTCAGAATGAATAAAATAAGGTCTAAAGGTGGAGACATTCTTACACAAACACAAAACGTGTTAAGCCGATGGAGTGAATATTTTGGCGATATGTATGCGGATACTACGTTTGGCGCCGGTGTCGCATGTGGTTTAGTAGATCAACATCGGCACCGGCGTCCTCCGATGGCATCAGTATGGATGAAGTTGAATGGGCGATAAGAAGTTTGAAAAATGGTAAGGCAGCGGGCATTGATATGGTGTCGGCCGAGATGATCAAGCTTGGTGACTCCTGTGTCTGGGAGGCGTTCCTGTTGCTCCTCAATTTATGTTGGAGCTCGGGAATGGTACCCGGGGACTGGAATAGCGCAGTCATCGTGCCTTTGTTTAAAAACAAGGGTTCACGTTATGACTGCGCAAATTACAGAGCCATAAGCTTGACCAGTTTGGCAGCAAAAGTGTAGGTAAAATTATTGAAAGGAGAATGAGGATGGTGTCCGATGGTTTACTGTGTGAGACACAAGGAGGTTTCAGGAGTGGAAGGGGATGGGGTACGGTGCCAGAAAACCTCCACGTGGTGTACCCTGGGTGCGAGCGACAGTCCCCCAGAACGTTTTTCTGCTGAATTATCGCCCGCAGCTAATTTCTGGCGAGAGGGCGGGTTCCCCAGCAATGGGTTGAGCCCCAATTCGCTCCTGACCCTGTAGTTGTAGAGGGTATAGGAGGCGAAATTTTGGACGGGCCCGGTCACTCATTAATTTGAGGGCTGGGCAGGCTCATGCCACCGCCGACATATCGTGAACCTGATATCTTGCTTCAAGACACGTTGTCTTGAGGCGTAGTATCAGGAGCGAGGGTCTTGGCTTAACCGCCCGGACCGCGAGGAAGACAACCTCTATAAAGAATTTGAACTTCGTTCGAATTCGGAAATCACCCAGAATCTTAAGTTCTGGCGTGCGGCGAGAAGATGCATGGCAGATGGGTTGTTCTGTCGTTAGCACGCTCCAGCCAGGGTACCGGCCGACCGACGCTCAATTTGGGTTTCGGAGGGGGCGTTCGACCATCGGGGCCCTGCTACGCCTGAGGCAGACGGCCGCGGAGGCTGTCGCCGGCAAAGGAGTGCTGTTGGCGGTGTCGTTGCACATCGCCAACGCCTTCAATAGTCTGCCATTCAGCTGCATCAGGGAGGCGCTCCGGTTCCATGGAGTGCCCCTGTACCTCAGGCGGCTGGTTGCAGACTATTTGGAGGGGCGCAGTGTCCTCTACGCGAGCCCCGCAGGGGACATTGTGCGGACGCCCATGTCGTGCGGTGTTCCGCAAGGGTCGGTTCTGGGGCCGACTCTGTGGGACATCGGTTACGACTGGGCGTTAAGAGGGAGTTTCCCCCCCGGGCTGAGCGTTATTTGCTATGCTGACGACACGCTCGTCACAGCCCAGGGTAGGACACTCGAAGAGGCGGCGAGCCTGGCCACTCTCGGCACCGAGGAGATGGTCAGGCGAATTGAGGCGTTGGCGCCCGTTCGGCTACGCGGCTGGAGAGGCCTAGACACGGTGTTGTTACCGTCCAGGCCCTCCGGCCCGTACTGATGGAGTGGATGGAGCGGCGGCACGGAGTGCTCTCCTTCCGGTTGGTGCAGGTCTTGTCGGGGCACAGTTGCTTCGGCAAGTACCTGCACACGGTCGTGCGGAGGGAGTGGACTCCGTCCTGCCACCATTGCAGTAGCGACGAGGACACGGCGCAACATACGCTTGAGGTATGTTCGGGCTGGGACGGGCAGCGCCGTGACCTCGTCGCTGTCATCGGTGCCGACCTGACGCTGGCGGCTGTCGTGAAAGCGATAGTCGAAAGCGTCAGGAATTGGGACGCGGTCGCCGCGTTCTGCGAGGCTGTCATCTCGCAGAAGGAGGCGGCGGAACGAGTCCGGGAGGATTCCCGTGACTCGGGCCGCCGCCTGCGGCCGGGGCGGCGCATGCACGAGTATCTGCGCCTGATGCCGCCCTAACCGAGGCTTCGGGTGATCGGACCGGGGAATTGTCCGGTCACCCGACGTGAGGCCACCGCGTGAGGGCGACGCCTCGACGGCGAAAGTGGCGTCGGCGTCGGGCGTCGACGAGAGAGGAACCCGAGAGGGTATATCGCCGGGCGGGCCACCGAAGACAAAGATCGGGTACCGGTGGTCCGCTCGCACGGCGAAGAGAGGTGTTTGCAGGGTGGGTCCATGGGGTTGCGCGCCGCCTCTTCCGTCGCCCCGGGCCGATTTGCCGGGGCGCGATCATCATCCATGGTCCCACCTTGCGAAAAAAAAAAAAAAAACAAAAGGAGTGGAAGGGGATGCATGGATCAAGTGTTCTCTCTGCGCAACATTGTGGAGAAGCATCTGGCTCTAGGTCAGACAGTTTTCTGCAGTTTTGTGGATCTGGAGAGAGCATTTGACACGGTTGTACGAAAGGAACTTTGGAACATCTTACCGGAGTATGGTATTAACGGTAAACTGCTACAGGCTGTGCAGTCCAGTTACATGGGCTGTAGAGCTTGTGTGCGGCTGAATAACGTTGGGGCAACTTCTCAGTAGCCACCACCTCAGCCAGAAGGCACGTGTAGCAATACATAACGCAGTGCTTGTCCCAACATTACTGTATGGAAGTGATAGTTGGGTATGCAGAAAAGAGTATGAAAGTAAAATTAATGCGGTCGAAATGCGATCTCTACGGAAAATCTGTGTAGTTAGGCTGACCGGCCGCATTCGTAACGACGACGTAAGAGAGCGAATAGGTATGAGAGTATTGGTGTAAAGATGCGAAAGGGAATGCTCCGATGGTTCGGACATGTGGAAAGAATGCCGAACGAACGTCTGGTTAGGAAGATATACAATAAATACCCGATTACTAAACGAAAAATGATGTCACAAGCGGGGTTCGAACCCGCACCTATTGGGAATCCGGCCCAACCGTGCTGCCACTTACACCATCGTGAACTATTTTAGGATATGCAAATTTCGCTTCATATTATATCTTACGTCTTCAAGGTGACGTATGCCATCTATCGGGCAATGTTTACACATTGTATAGGCTTAATACTTCAAACTTTACAGTTAGAATTGTATTAAACGATGACACAACCTTGTTATTCAAAATACATATGTTTAATAATAATATGCTTAATTATTTATATTTTTCGTTTCGTAATCGGGTATTTATAAATAATTAAGCATATTATTGTGTAAACATTGTCCGATAGATGGCATACGTCACCTTGAAGACGTAAGATATAGACGTAACGTAAGATATATGAAGCGAAATTTGCATGTCCTAAAATAGTTCACGATGGTGTAAGTGGCAGCACGGTTGGGCCGGACTCCCAATAGGTTCGGATTCGAACCCCGCTTGTGACATCATTTTTCGTTTCGTAATCGGGTATTTATAAATAATTAAGCATATTAAATGCTAAAAATTTCAGTAATTTGAAGATATACAATGCAAAAGTGGAAGGATGTAGGTACCGGGGAAGACCGAGACTCACCTACCTAGACCAGATCGGTCATGTACTGAAGGAAGGTGGAGTCAAGAGTCTCCGAAACCGGCGAGCGTGTATGAAGAGAATTATGAATGTTGAGGAAGCCAGTGAAGTATGCAAGGATAGAGTTCTCTGGCACTCTGTTCTCTCTGCCTAACCTGCAAGGGATATGGCGTGATGATATGTATGTATGTATGTAAGAATTGAATTGCTTGTATTTCTCACACGTTTTCACCATTTTAACTTCTGTAAACCAGGATCCAATCGTCACCTCAGCTCACAAATGGATGGAAATTGAACTACGATACCGCACTGGTCAGGCGGTTTTATTTCGAGTCCCTTCTCTTGTATAGATATTGCATGCAGTTTTTTTTTAGTCCTTAGTCATCTTTTGCTACACTCACGGCTAAGATAGGGGTGGTGAATTCTATTCTTGCTCTATTAGAGAGGTTTGATCATCGGCAGTTTCGAGAAATTATCTTGGGATCCGAAAGGGAAATTAATTAGAAAATGTAAAATCGGGAGGAGTTGGAAAGATTCCATATCCCTCTTATGCAAAAGAGTGATGAAGGTAAATTGTTTATTAGCAAAGATAAAGGTCCCTTCATTATCATCCACCTAATAAGGCAATAATATAAAATCAATTTTTATTAATTTTGCAAGCAATTTGGCAAGTGCCTAATTTTGATCTTATGATTTATATCTCAATATAGACTAAAATTGTGGAGGACCAAAAATATCTCAAAACATTTGGATGCTAAGTATTTGAAATATTAAAAATCAAATAATAAAAGTAAAAAAAATATTTTTATTAAATCTTTTTTTATTTAAGCAGTATCTTGAACTAAGGTTATATAAAATAACCCTTGCCATAGCTTTTACAAACTTAAAATTAACACACACTAATTCTAACCAGATCAATTGTGGATTGCAAAAAAAATATCCTGGTGAATACTGGTACTACGAGGAGGTTAAAAGGGGTTGCTTTTGGGGTTCTGGTTCAGCTATAATTTTCTTTTATTATTATTTGAAAAAAAAAAAGCAATATATCCTAGTTCAGAGGACATCACACTGAAACTAATACTTAATAAACATGTTGCATACATTTAAAAGAAGTAATTTAAAAAATATCAAGACTGCCGAGTTTCTTGTCAAATCTCGGATTGGAGTCACATTCAAATCCGGTGGCTGATCTTTTTATTAATTTTAAACAAAATGTAAAATTGACAATATGTAGGTATTACCTTTATGGGGCCTATAAATATTAATTTGAGTTATATAATATTTTTTTTAATATCTGTGCAATCAGTTATTATATCTATACTCAATATTACAAAGCTTCTACCGATAAGCTACCTAGCTTAGTTTGTTTGGTTTAATGTGCTAAATCATGGGAACTACTAAATGAAAATCTTTTATTGCCCATTTATCGAGGAAAGTTATAGGCTAACAGCACGCTACAATCAATAGGCGCAGGGTATCAATGAAAAACATTCCAAAAAACGGAAGTAATAGATTATTTTTGAGAATTTTCACTGCATATGTTGCGTGTTATCACATGATTTTCTCTAAGTTGGACATGTCCGCTAGTAAATACATAGATTTACTATATTGTAACAGAATATAAATACAATATACTACCCATTTCTTTGCAACATTCTAAAAGCAGATTAAGGCGTGCAAGTTAATGACTATGAGAGAAGGCAAACTACAAACAAAACCCAAACACCTTTGGGGAGCATAGGATAATAATAAACCTTTATGCCCATTGTGGATGAGGTCTGTGCCCAATAATTAATATCAATACCACCCCTGTCTTTCTTGAGGGTAGCATAAAAATCTTTCCCTCTTTGGAGAAGGCTCACGCGCAACAGTGGGACTGATATGAGCTGAGAAATAGAAGAACCCATTTTATGCCTCTACTTTCTTGTAAATAGCTTTAAGGTGTTCCGTCATTGGTGTATTATTAGTTTCCATGAATAAAACCACTTGCAATGTGTTTGGATCTAATAGTTTGAAAACTCGTTTTATATTTTTCACTTCTGGGGGTTTAGCGAAGGACATTCTAGACAGATTAACTGTTTCTAGTATGATTTCTTTGGTTTTAACATCGCATGTTCCTTCTTCGTGAGTAGTCAGACCAAGATTGTGGCTAACTAGGAATGCCAATTCGTTAGTTGATGGCTTGATGCGTAAGAAACCCCTCTCTTGTTGCATAGGCGTCTGCTTTTCGGGATGTCTGGAGATTGATTTGAAATTGAACATTGGCTGCCCTGGAAATTAAAATAATGATTTTCAGTATTTTTAAAACGAATCTTGGTTGTTTGGCAGTTTGTGCTTCGTTTGTGTTCTGGGTGGGTTTAGAGTTTTTGTTGGTAGGCAGCGGCCTAGCTGTACCCCTAGTATTGCAAAGATTTATGAGTGACAGTAACACTTACCATCAGGTGTGCTGCTTGCTCGTTTATCACCATAGTAAAAAAAAAATACAAAAAATATCTCTAATATGAAAGGATTTGTTCATAATATTTTTCAGTTTTCGTCGGCTGCTTGGAGTCTTTTTATTGAGTGTTTGTAAATGTATTGTTTTTTTTGTACTTACCAATACACACGAATTCCATTTCATCATGATATTCAAAATCAGGTATGTTTGGATATGTTCCGCGTCCTTCTTTTGTTAGCCATCGTCCTGCTAACCAGGATATCGGATTTAGAGCTTCTGGAAGAGCCATTTATACTAAGAAAACAAGTATATCTCTTAGAAAATTGCCTATAAATACGCTTCGTTGAGGACTTTTTGGTTTTATTTTGAATTTTCGATTACTTAATTAATTAGAATACTCTGTAGTCTGGATCTATAGAGTAAGTACTATTTGGATCGTTCAATACTTTAATAACATTAGTCGATTAATGGCGTCGCTTCGGTTAGTTTCAGCCATAAAACCTAGTTTCGGCCCTGATTTCGGTTTCGATCAAAATATAGCCGAAACCTTAAATCTCGCCAAAACTCGAGTGTTTATCTTTAAAATATTGTGAACCCAATTACGTATTACTAGTTAGCTAACTACTATACGTGAGGAAGTCCAAAAGTTCGTGGAATGGAACGGTTTTAAATAAAATAAAACAAATATATTTTTCCTTTTCAATATTACCTTTAAGCTGAATACATTTATTAAATGTATGAATTATTTTTTCTAAACCATCGTAAAATATTTTTTATCTTTTGCCTCACGACAGGCCACCCTGGCGGTTTTGTGGTCACGGTGAAAAAACCATGAAATGTCGGTAGTTCCCTTTATGATCAACAGTGACAACTTAGTATTACAACAGTGTTTTCACGGTGTATCATTCGTGCTTTTGTTTCATTTCACAACTGTCAAAATATGGTATATATTAGAATATTAGACCTAGGTAAAATGGTTAAAACGACACTTTTATATGGCAGCTATAGAGTGAAACCTGGGTAAACAGTTGATAAATGTATAGTTAATTGACAGTCAAAGCACTATTGTGACACAGTAAAATAGGAGTGAATCCAAAGTTGTTTCACCGTCGTTTCATGGTCGTTTCACCGTCGTTTAACTGTCATTTCATTGTCGTGTCACTGTTGTTTCATGTTCCTTTCACAGTTAATACTTTAAAATTCTGATGAATACTGTGAATCCTGTTTCAAAATTCACGAAAATCATATTAAATACTTTTTAATCCTGGAATCATGAAGAGAAAAAGTCATTGCAAGATGGGTACTGAGAATGCTCACGCAGCTTCAGAAACAGCAGTGTGTCGATGTGTAAAAACAGTTTTTGGAGTTATCTGGTGACGAGCCTGCACTGATTTTGGAGCGGATTGTTCATCCATCCATCAGCCCGTAAACGTCCACTGTTGGACATAGGCCTCCCCACGAGAATGCCATTCAACACGGATTGTTACCGGAGATAAAATATGCGTTCATCATCACTTTGAGCCTGAGCCCAAACAACAGTCCATGCAGTGGCATGAAAAGGGATCCCATCGCCAAAGAAATTCAAAATATCGGAGTTGGCTGGAAAAATGATGGCTATTTTGGAATTGTGAGGTCATCACGGAAAAGGTCGAAGAAAATTGATCAACAGTGTGTTGTTCTTGCAAGATAATGCACTGATTCACAAGAACAGACAAACTCTGCACACGCATGATTTTGAATCACTAGTCCACCCACCCTACAGTCCAGATATGAACCCCCAAGTTATTTTTGTTTGTTTCTCAATTTAAAAAAGACTTATAGGGTAGGCAATTTTCTGACGACAATGGAGGAAAGGAGGCAATTTTAGCATGGCCTGTCGTGAGGCAAAAGATAAAAAATATTTTACGATGGTTTAGCAAAAATAATTCATAGATTTAATAAATGTATTCAGCTTAAAGGTAATATTTAAAAAGGAAAAATATATTTGTTTTATTTTATTTAAAACCGTTCCATTCCACGAACTTTTGGACTTCCTCACGTTTAGTAATTAGCTAACTAGTAATACGTAATTGGGTTCACAATATTTTAAAGGTAAACACTCGAGTTTTGGCGAGACTTAAGGTTTCGGCTATATTTTGATCGAAACCGAAATCAGGGCCGAAACTAGATTTTATGACTGAAACTAACCGAAGCGACGCCATTAATCGACTAATGTTATTAAAGTATTGAACGATCCAAATAGTACTTACTCTATAGATCCAGACTACAGAGTATTCTAATTAATTAAGTAATCGAAAATTCAATATAAATCCAAAAAGTCCTTAACGAAGCGAAGAGGGAGAGAGTCAGAGAGAGGTGAGAGAAGGAGTGAGACAGAGAGAGAGGAGAGAGAGAGAGGGAGAGAGGATTTTTAATAGTGGCAGGACCATGCTGTTGACAGTCCTCTCTGCACAGCCGCGGGACGGTCCGTCCGGGGTCGTCCACACTCTCGCAGAAGATCGACGTCTGAGTAATGGCAATGTGCTATTGCGCTTCGTTCGGTGAGCGAGAGAGCCGGTAGCCCAAGTGGGTGGGCTTGGGGATTGTAATGGTAGGCAGCGACCTAGTTATACCCTTGGTATAGCAAAGGTCCATGGGTAGCTGTGACGCTTAACATCAGGTGAGCTGCTTGCTCGTTTGTCACCATAAGCAATAAAATAAAAGGCAGAGAGGGAGAGAGAGAGGGAGAGAGAGAGGTAGAGAGAGAGGTAGAGAGAGAGAGGTAGAGAGAGAGGGAGAGAGAGAAAGAGTAGTTAGCCAAAGTGTCACTTCTGATATGTGTACGTACTTTATACGCACGCATATTTTTTGTTTTATTCAAAGTGCAATTTTATTTAATATTACTACCAGATCTTGCTCAATGAAATGATTAAGGCACTTTATTTATCGTGCATATTATAGCATTGACTAATAGTAAATGCTAAGTAATATAAAAATTATGAGGCGTGTACTATTGGATTTTGCAAATTATAATTTTAACTTTTCGCGGTCTTTTCCAAACAAACCATTAGACCACGTAAGTTTAAGTTAAGTTTTTTTAAGTTTTGTGATTAATAAGAAACCATCTTATCTATATCTATTCATATAACAAATATGTAACGGATCGCTGTCTGTACATGGAAGATATACGAGTAAAAATGTTACTGGGACCTTTATCAACACAAACAGAACCCAAAACAATGATTTTTAAAATTTTTGTCTGTTTATCTGTTTGTCTGTGCGTTTGTGCACGCTAATCTCAGAAACCGCCTATCCGATTTAGACGCGGTTTTCACTAATATATTGTGGTAAGCTTCACGTAACATTAATGCTTTATTTTATGTCAATTAGTTTATAAATAAAAAAGTTATGTCAATTTAAAAAATGTTTGTAGAAAAAAATCTTTATCGATTCTTTTCAAATTACGTACATATTATCTTTAGTGAAAATATATAAACACGTGTTTCAGCATTTGTTGATTTTCACCCTCTGGGGGTGTAAATTAGGCATGCAAAACGGGTTAGATGACTCATTAAGTCATTAGCGCCAAGCCGATATTATTGAAGCTGGCAACTTGAAATGTTGACAATGATTACTTTCTATGACGTAGAGATTTACTAAGAAAGGATTTTACGAAATTATACCCCTAAGGGGGTGGAACAGAGTGGCAAAGATTGTATGGGGAGAAAAAAAATCTTTATTCATTCTTTTCAAATTACGAGTCGAATCAAATATTCTAGGGTAATATCCGGCATTTGTCAAGTTTCACCCTCTGGTTGTGTAAATTAGGCCTGTGAAGCGGGTTGAACGACTCATTATCGCCAAGCCGAAACTAATAAAGCTAGAAACATTAAATTTTGAAGCACGTTTCTATTTATGAGATAGAGATTCAATATGAAAGAATTTTATGAAATCCGCCCCTAAGGGGGTATAACAAAGCGGCAAAGTGTGTATGGGGTGAAAATTTCTTTATCGATTCTTTTCAAATTAAGTACAAATATTCTTCGATATAATTAAATAAACACGTGTTTCTCTCTCCCTCTCCATCAACCCCGCACCAGTGCCGGCGTGAGAGCTCACACGATACACATAGTAGACAGCAATAGGTTCTTGCCTAATGGTTTAAGATACAGGTTAAGTTTAGCTTCAAAAATGTTCACTTTATAACTCAAATAATAAATCATATCTAATGAGGTCGCAACTCTGCTGGTGAAACAAAACAGTCAAATAAAGGGTGGCGATAATTATATTTTTATCCCATGGTCATACCGTAAATAGTATATTAATGGCAATTTAATTTGTAGAATGAATAGTACTTTGAACCACCTTTTTCTTTAGTGACCAGCTATGGTATATGGATACACGCGCGTCGTACACGTACATCTACGTTGTGCGGGCGGGCCACCGCAACCGGGTATCATCTCGAGTCGAAGCCGGACGGTAGAGCGTGTCAACCTAGAGTATTTTCTCTCAGACCCATCCTATTGCCTAATTCCGTTAGACAACTAACTCACAGTAGGAGGCGACCGCATCCCAGTTTCTGTCGCTGTTGATTACCGTCCTAGCGACAAATCAACACCTTGCATTGCTATTTCTATTTAACTCTGTCAGAGATGACTTCTACGTGGACGAAGTCGCGGGCAAAAGCTAGTAGAGTTGATATATTTTATGGCATCCCAGTTGTAAGCAAGTCATCGAGAGGCAGTGTTAGAAATAAGAACCATAATTATGGAACGGATAGCGTATTATGTACAAGAACACAGCTTCGAATCACTCTGCATGAAATAATTTCGTTAAATTCATCAAGAAATAGCTTGCTTGATACTGTTAATAATTAAAACAAAACATACAATAAAGTCAATTGTCATTACACATTTAATTTGTTTTTCAACAAGATATTCCTTCAACAAGCTTGTATATGAAATAAAACTACTTTTACGCATTCATCGAACAGTCAGACAGTCCTCCCGTGACCACGAACCCTGTAAAGTTTTCAAAACGTCGGGCAATTAAGAATCCGTAAAGGTGGTTTTATTTCAAATGTGTAATACTCGAGTAAACATCAGAAATCATTGTGCTTATATGTGCTATGAGTTTAAAAATTAATTGAATGCATGTCATCACCATACCATCTTTAAACTTAAGGTACATTACGGTGACCACTTATGGAATGTAGGCACAGAAAATCTTTTATAAGAAATTAATTTAATAAAAATTTAATAAGAGAAGAAAATTTAATAAGAATTTTAAACTAGTGCTAGTAATTTCTAAAATACGATGGCTGTTCATTTAAGAAGAACAAAAAAATTATATGCATCAATTTGTAATCTTTATGGATTTTTGATGTGAAGGATGTATCTTTAAATGATGATTAAATATATAAATTAATAGATTTTATACCGAATAAAAGTTCTAATAATAAAATATAGTTCTCCATGTAGATTAATCAATAAATAGAACATAAATAAGTTCTTTTTCTTCTTGCTTTAATGGCTATAGCAGCTTCAATAAGCCACCATTCTGCCAATGTTTGTTGGTAAAGCTGATATCAGACGAGTCATTTTTTGTTCATTTTTGTCTTTCATTTCGCATCTTTCACTCGAAGTGACGCATCTGAACACAAAATGAAACATTAGTGCCGAATGAATTCATTAGTGAACCGATCCAACAGTGTTGGATATTGGCATCCGGCATCTTTCACTCGTACTCCGAATGAACGAGAAATGAACAGTCTGAACATTGAGCTCAATGTTCATTCGGGTTTGGCCATTTTGTTTCGAGTTCTGTAGCCGAAGGACGTCCCATGTTGATATTCTTTGTGTGCTTTGCACTGGTCGCACGCGGCAAAATGGTGTTTAAGTGGAACGATCAAAATACATTGCTTTTTTTGGAGAACTTTAAAAAGATAATTACAATATGAATCAGGATCTTCAACTGCTCGTTCTCTCAACAATATATTTGATGGTGCTAATAAGTTTCTTCTTTCAATCCATGGTCGCACCCATCACCGTCGTCGTTTTCTTTGCTTTTTTTTGTCAACGCTTTGATTTTTTTTTAGTGCTCTGGTGGCAAACGAGCAAGCAGCACACCTGATGTTAAGTGTTACTGCCGTCCATTGACTTTTGCCACACCAGAGGTATAGATAGACCGCTGCCTACCAATAATCCCAAACCCACCCAAAAAGATGGGCTTCTGGTTCTCTCGCTCACGGAACGAAGCACAGCAGCCATTTTGCCACTGTTCAGGCTTCAATTTTCTGCGAGAGTGTGGTTATACCCGGGATGGACTGGCCCGCGGCTATAGACATAAAACTGTCAACAGCGAGGTCTACCATTAAAAAAATTACCACTAAAAATTGATTAAATTAAAGTAATTCCAAGACGCACGACTTCATTCGATGACATATTGAAAGAATGAATAGTGAATGTTCTTTTTTAAATCATTCTCTCTTAGCCGTGTGAACATAGAATGATAGAAAAATGAACCATCACCCGAGTGAACAATCACTAGAGTGAACCGTCTGATATCAGCTTTAGAGAATATTATGCTCAGTGCTTCAACAGGTGCAACTGTCTTGACTTGATTTTCTTGTATTAGGTGGCTTGTGCAGTTGCACTTGATACAATTCCGCTAATGTCCGGTTCACATTAGTATCATAAACATGAGGTGGAGAGAGTGCTTAAGAATTTGATCAGTAGTTTGGAAGAAACGTCAGCTGTGATGATTTGATGATTAATCTAAGGACAAAAATACACTATTCTAAATACTTTACTTAATCAAACTATTGAATGAAATTATATTAAGTTGAAATACTAACTATGTTTGTTTAATTAATTATTTCCTGAGTCAGATGCATAGAGCGCGTACTTATTAAGTACATGATGAACCTAAAGTGTTAAGGTATTGCCTATTGCTTTGTGAATGTTAAAAACTGAAAGACTATCTATCCAAATCTACTTACATCACCACAATTCCGTTCGGAACGAATATTTGTCTTAATAATCATATATAAAAAATATTAAATATTTGAAATAAAATTATTTTTACGGATTCTTTTGCCTCACGTGACCATGAACGCTGTAAAGTGTCCGAAACGTCGGGAAATTAAAAATCAAATACAAACACGACAGAATCCATAAAAATAGTTTTATTTCAGATGTGTAATACTAATAATTTTTGGGTATGCAGAAAAGAGTATGAAAGTAAAATTAATGCGGTCGAAATGCGATCTCTGCGGAAAATCTGTGGAGTTAGGCTGACCAACCGCATTCGTAACGACGACGTAAGAGAGCGAGTAGGTATGAAAGAGAGTATTGGTGTAAAGATGCGAAAGGGAATGCTCCGATGGTTCGGACATGTGGAAAGAATGCCAAACGATCGTCTGGTTAAGAAGATATACAATGCGAAAGTGGAAGGATGTAGGTACCGGGGGAGACCGAGACTAACCTACCTAGACCAGATCGGTCATGCACTGAAGGAAGGTGGAGTCAAGAGTCTCCGAAACCGGCGAGCGTGTATGAAGAGAATTATGAATGTTGAGGAAGCGAGTGAAGTATGCAAAGATAGAGTTCTCTGGCACTCTGTTCTCTCTGCCTACTCTGCAAGGGATATGGCGTGATGATATGTATGTATGTTATACTCGCGTAAGCATCAAAAATCATAATATAACTCGCAAGTTTATTAGTTATTTCGTTGTTTAATACAACAACAATTTCCTGTAAGGTTTCCAGTGCATTGGAAGTATTGGTTAAAAGCAGGAGGAAAGTGGCATGAGCATTGCCGCTCTTCCACGTTTTCTTCTTGTGAGCAACCACATCGATTAGAAACATTGCTATTAATACTGGTTTTGCTTCCTTTACTTTTCTTTTTATTATCCTTTTTACCTTCCTTGTCAAGAAAAGCTGCTTTCATGATTTGATTAGTATCACTAGGGATGGTACCTTTTTGTTCCTTATTAATGACAGCAGCATTTGGACATATACTACATAAAAGTGATGAGTGTTTATCTAGATTGCTTTGATCTTGAGATTTTTTTAATGTTAAGTTTTCTGGACACATGGTGTCGTTTATGCAATTACTAGAGTAAGTGCTTGAATTAGAAATAGGATTGAAATTAACAGATTTTGTGATTTCAGGTAGACCTTTTGACTTTTGACAGAAAATTTGTTTACTTGGTTCTTGCTCTTGACATTTTTTGCAAATTTTTGGAGGCTCTGATATTGGCATCTGCATTGGACATGACTGACATAGGTTAACTGACGACTTCTTTTCTTTACACATTGACGATGCTGGTGAGTGGGCACAACATGGTGGTATTCGATTTGGCATTGCATTTTGTTGTGGTTTTTGTACAGTCACACATTTTTTACAGTTACATATATTATTAAAATGAGGACATGGCCCAAATTGTGGCATAGCTTGCATCTTGATGTTATTAGGGCAAGGGCTTGTTTGAGAAACGCATCCATGTCTTTGTGAACAGCATTTAGATAAAACTTTTAGCTTTTTGTTCCCCAAATTGTGCTGTTGATCTAAAGCTTCACAAGCAACCATACAAGTACTTGAAGGAAACTGGGTAGACTTACGAATAGTCTCATCCGCTTCGGGAGATTTTATTTCCTCTGTGGCACAAGTTTTTGAAGTACAAAAATTATCACAACAATGTGAAATATTCAATGAATCCTGTGAACAAGATTGCATTGCAATGTTGCGCCACAATTTTAATTAAAACTGAAACTCAAAATTGGCAAATGATTCTTCTTCTTAATGAATTGCTTCTGTTAGCGATTAACCACAACTTCGCCAATGTGAAAGTAAAATAAGTTTAAAAATTAGTAGATTAACATTTTAGTCATCAATAAAGTCAAGTCATTTTCGAAGTCCCGGCAAGTGATTCTTCGTCTTTACTATTTCAAGACTTCCATTTTTATGAGGCATCTGACAAATTGAGAATAGACATCAAATATGTGCATATTTCACAGAAGAATATATGAAGATATGTCTATATGACATGTGTATTAATTTACTCATAAGAACAAGGGCTAAAGACATTACTGGCAAGTATAAGGTGCAATGTTAATATATTGACTCAAAGCTTTCACACGAGTCCGAGCACATTTAGTTTTCTGTACTCTGTTGCATCGGATTATTTATACTGCCAAATTTATATACACTCTGTTCTCTCTGCCTACCTTGCAAGGGATATGGCGTGATGATATGTATGTATGTAATTTATAGGCTATGGCCTATTCCATACGCGATGTAGTCAGTGTTATTTTAAAACGAAAAAAGATTTTGCCTATTACTACTTAGTCTGTGGTTTTGCCAAAAATGTGACTTTCTCTGCAAATAAAAACAAATCAAAAGTAGTTAGTTTGGAAGAATTCAAAATGCAAACAGTTAAGAAGGCGAGAATCTTTTTGGGCACACTTTCACTATTTATAGTGGAAGATATGCCTGGCTGCAGTTCAGTAAATAATTATTGCATGCTATATATGTATACCTAAGTAGTAATAGGTAAAAATTGTATTTTGTATTCTTTTAGGAGATGAAATGTAAAAATATATTTTACCACTCTTTTTATCCTGCGGGTACAATTAGCGACAATTTTAAAACTCGACATATCTTAAAACACAACTAAGCACACGTGTAAGTATAGAAATAATACAAATATTCAATAAGGCACTATAAAATAAAGCCAATCTAACAAATCATCGTTCTCCTACTCTTACATATATGGGGTGGATACAATATGTACTCTTCCTTAATTGTACATATTGTAGAAGTTATTAGCAATTGTTTTATGACCAGCCGCTTGCCTGACGTCAATCCTCCTTGGGAATGTACTCGTAATTGTTGATCAAACGGCATCAGATGAAGTTGGCCTAGGTCATTCAGATGCTCTCCGACCTCTACCGGCGGGTTACCTCATTGCGCGAGGAGGGTGGCTCCCCATCGTTGAGCGAGATAGCCACCTGGCGCGAGGACGCCCGCCGAGACGTCATCGCCCGTTGGGTTACGCGGCTGGAGAGGCCTAGACACGGTATCGTGACCGTCGAGGCCTTCCGGCCCGTATTGATGAAATGGATGGAGCGGCGGCACGGGGTCCTCACCTTCCGACTGGTGCAGGTGTTGACGGGGCACGGGTGCTTCGGGAAATACCTGCACACGGTCGTGTACAGGGAGTGGACTCCGGGCTGCCATCATTGCAGTAGTGACGAGGACACGGCGCAACATACGCTCGAGGAATGCTCGGGCTGGGACGGGCAGCGCCGCGACCTCGTCGCTATTATCGGTGCCGACCTGACGCTGCCGGCTGTCGCGAGGGCGATGGTCGACAGCGTCAGGAATTGGGACGCGGTCGCCGCCTTCTGCGAGGCTGTCATCTCGCGGAAGGAGGCGGCGGAACGAGTCAGGGAGGACTCCCGCGACCCGGGCCGCCGCCAGCGGCCGGGGCGGCGCAGGCGCGAATACCTGCGCCTGATGCCGCCCTAACCCAGGCCTCGGGTGATCGGACCGGGGAATTGTTCGGTCACCCGACGCGAGGCCATCGCGTGAGGGCGACGCCCCGACGGCGAAATCTGTCGGGGCGTCGACGAGAGGAACCCGCGAGGGTAAACCGCCGAGCGGACCACCGAAGACAAAGATCGGGTACCGGTGGTCCGCTCGCACGGCGAAGAGAGAGGATTTTATGGTGGGTCTATGGGGTCACGCGCCGCCTTCTCCGTCACCCCGGACCGATTTGACGGGGCGAGACGCACCCATAGCCCACCAATAAAAAAAAAAAAAAAAAAGGTCATTCTAAAACTTTTAGTCGTCTTTTACGACACCCACGAGCAAAGCAAGGGTTGGTAGTATTCGAGGCCGCCACCACACAGTTTAAAGTCAATCTAACATATGTGGTATAGTAATTTACTATTTTTTACTTTCATAAGGATTGACGTTCACACCTAGTGGTGGGACGTATATTAGCTGAGAAGAACAGGCATCGAAAGATTCATCATTACCCTGCTCTTATCCCAATTACTTGGGGTCGAAGCAATATGTTCTTTTCTTCCACACAATCCTATTCGATATCATATCTCCGGTCACACTCTTCCTATCCATATCATGCTTCACGCAATCCGTCAATCTTTTCTTCGGTCTTCCCTTACCCCTAAAGCCTTCAACATCCTTAAAACTTTTCTCACAACATTACTTTCGTCCCGTCTCATCACATGTCAATACCAAGTCAGGCGTTCACTTTTCTACTTTTCCGTCACTGGCCACTTTCAAACTTTCTCTTACACACTCATTCCTTATCTTATCCATTCTCGTCAGGCCACACATCCATCTTAACATTCGCATCTCTGCTACATGCAGCCGTCTCTCATCCGTCGCTTTTGTTGCCCAACATGTTGACCCATACAATACGACAGGCCTTATTAAGGTTTTGTATATTTTATCTTAAATTTTAATGGTACTTGAGAGTTATATATGGTATCCGTCGTATCGAAAGACTGTGCCAATCATTTATAATAAATACTGATCCACGTAGTCTTTATGTCAGGAATAGAAATAACTAAAAATCAGAGCTTAGCTTGTTAAACTAAGACTATAAGGTTGATCTTTTAGCATTATTTTTTTTTTGATATGTAATATTTTAATATAATTATTATTAATATAGAGGTTGACAATAATAATATTTTTGCTACTATTAAAAAAAATATGTTAAGTATATATGTACTTAAGTTCTGTAAACAACCTATCAAAAGAGTGTTATAAAAGATGACTTGTTTATAACAATGTATCAATTTAAAGTAAAAAATAGTTATTTGTAATGTTATTGGGGTACAACTCTTTTTTTCTATAGTGCTTCCCTCCATAGTTTTAGTAAGTAACATATTACCAGAGTAAAAATTGTACACGTGATTATGTAATATCCGTTATGGCGCTGCAATTGTCACATCTGTTTCCTTTGACACTGTGCGTCTGGCGCGGCACGGTGTATTCACCGTGTGTTAAATAGTTTCCATCGGATTTAAGACATGTAAGTGAAAAAAACTACTGTAATACGACTATTATTTATATTCTTTCAGTATTCTCATTGTATTTGATATTAAACTTATACAATTCACGTAGATTTGTTAACTGAAATGTTCATTTTTCCTTACGTAACGATAATGAAATTATGTTTGCACGTGACCTTGCTCTATATATTGGTTAAATATAATTAAAATTTCTCTTATTATGGGTTTAAATGAGTACTTGTTTGGTTAAAGTCTTATATTATAGTCATTATCATGTTAAGGTTGTTCTTCATTAATTCTGACGTACCTATGCTATGCCCGGTTCAAAGCGGTATCTAGCAGGCTGCTATTGATTAAATTTTGTCTATATTACATATAATAAAGACAAATTTCCAGTGTATATATGATCTAGATTAAACTCTAATGACAATTAATAATAGTTTAATAACAGAATTATTCAAAAATACGCGAAATTTTTCATAGCCAACCTTCATGTTAACTTTGACGAATCTGGCATTGGCATTGATTTTCAGTTGTTTCGTAATTTTAAAATACAATTCTATGTGATTATCTCTTGAATTATCTTTCGTTTGCGCGAACTTTTACGTTATACAAATGAAATAAATAAAGTTATTTTATAAATATATAATCTTATATAGATATTTTTTCTCTATAGTATTATTTTTGCCGAAATTTTACAAACCATTTTTTTTTTTTATATATAATACTTGTGCTAATCAGTTTTGTATATATAATACTTGTGCTAATCTATATACACATTTAAAACACACATTATATTTTTTAATATTTAATGGTATTAAATTACTAATAGATGTGCTATTCAAGCCCTAGTCCATGCAAGAATATAACAGCCATCTGAGGCTAACATCCAAAGTCCAACAAGAAAAAAAACAACCATGCAAACAGCATTAATAATAGTGCCATATGGATCCTGATTTAAACTATAATTTTTAAATTCCATTAAGTCATTAATTGTATGGAATCATATTTTTAAATTCTTACTAATATATGATGGAAAATATTAGCAAGAGAGTATTTGCTTTACAGTGAGACATTATAGGCTAAAAAATATCAGTCTGAATCAATTCATTTATTATACATAAGCCCCACAGGGGGATGTCTGTGTGTGTCTTACATATTGTCAATTTTACATTATTTAAAAAAAAAATATTTTAATTAATCTACAACCGGATCGGAAAGATATGAATAAAATAATATCATGAAAATTTTAAATTTTCTTATAAGCAAATAGATTTTATTTTCTAGTTACATTGCACCTACCTCGCATTATTTCTGCTCTAGGTTTTTTTTTATTGCTTTTGGTGGCAAACAAGCAAGCAGCACACCTGATGGTAAGTGTTACTGCTGCCCATGGACCTTGCAATACCAAGGCTAGGCCACTGCCTACCAATATAAACTCCAAACCCACCTAGTTGGGCTGCCGGCTCTCTCGCTCACCGAACGAAGCATATTGCCATTGCTCAGACGTCGACCTTCTGCGAGAGTGTGGTACCACCCCGGGTGGACCGACCCGCGGCTGTAGACAGAAAACTGTCAACAGCGTGCTCCTACCACTATTAAGACTGTTATAAAATATTTATGGCATTAAGTCTGCCTTGTACTAATATTTTGTGCAAAAGTTATGAAATAGATAAATTTTAATAGTGCATTAATGCATAATAAATTTTGAATGTAACTAATAAAGTTCACACAATGACCTATATTGATTGACCCAATTTAAAATTTATGAATAGCATAATGAAATTAACAAACAAGGCATGTTTTCTATTATGTAATTGTTTTAATGTAGAGAAAAAAGTTATTAATTCTTAATTTCTTGTACATTTTTAAATATTTAGGATGGCTTTTAGATTGTCCAATTACATAAACATGTACCAAGCAATATTGAAATTTGGATTTTGAAACTTGGGTGGGGCAAAATACATGATATTGCATTTGTATGGCAGATTTTAAGAGGCTTTCATTCTATAATTTGGGTATTTTTTTTTCATTTTTTTTTGTGTGACTTAGTTGTTAGCTTCAGATGGCTATGACAACTTTACCCGGATTGTGAGTGATAGGTATGCGTCCGATATATCAAAACGAATCTGAAATCGGATTTCAGTCAGAAATCGTATCGTATCGATATTCAACACTATACAAACTGATTTTAGAAAACGTATTTCGGCAGAAACTAAATCAACACATATCAAAACAAAACGACGAAAACGCAAACTAATAATAAATCTAATCATCGCGCAATCGTTTTCTATTGCTAGTTTTGCAAACCAAACCAATATTTGAAAACTTACTAACTATCTCTTTCACTCCGCTAAGCGATCGCTTAGTCAGAATGAGAGAAAGCGAATTTCATTAAAATTCGCCTCCTTTCATTCTAACTAAGCGATCGTTTAGTGCATTGAAAGAGATGAAGCGAATTGTCATCTGTTTTGGAATTTGGCGGTTTCTAAGAAACTCAGAATGGCAGATGGAAACGAAACAGAATTACAAGAGTCAGGGAATAAGATCTATATTAGAATGCAACTACTTCCATGATAATATTACACAATACTTAATGATAGTAGTTTAAGTTTTGTGTTTGTTAAATAGATTTTTGAATTATGGGAGAGTTTTTGCACACTTGACCTTGGTGACACGTGCGGTGTGCGCGTAATGTTATTTTTGTGATCTCGTGAACTATATAATTAGATAGGTATTTTACGATTCAATACTATACTAACGTATGTTAGTATCATACATACGATTTGATGATAAATAAGAAATAACTATTTAATGTAAAAAGGTAAGATTTTCGCTTCGTAATCGGGATTAATAAAAAAAAACCATACAAAAAAAATGTACATTATCTATACTAATATTATAAAGCGGAAGAGTTTGTTTGTTTGTTTGTTTGTTTGTTTGTTTGTTTGTTTGTTTAAACGCGCTAATCTCAGGCACTACTGGTCCGATTTGAAAAATTCTTTTTTTGTTGGATAGTCCATTTATAGAGGAAGGCTTTAGGCTATATAACATTACGCTGCGACCAATAGGAGCAGAGCAACAATGATGAATGTGTAAAAATCGGGTTTATGTTTCCTTTTGAGAGCTTCCGCTGCGTAAACGGTTAAAGTTGCGCAAAAATAATGTACTACATAATTGTTCCCCTTTCAAAGTTCTAAATAAAAGTCCGCGACAGCATATGTCTATCTTTTAAGATTGGCTCACTATAACCTTTTTTACGCTAATCAAATTTGTTTTAAAATAATGTGATATTTTCGAAGGTGTTTTTATAAACATAATATTAATCCTTATCCAAATAAATGAGTTATTCATCACAAGTATTTAATTTAAAACAAAATTGCTCTTTACATTATTTGATTTCAATGAATATCTTAGGAAATATCGCAGTTTAAAAATAACATCGCAGCAAAATAATGATCAAGTACTGGGCGCGCATTTACGATAAAAATACTGGATCTTATAATCTTATATTCAAAAAAAACTCAACCTAATGTTATTTCAAAGTACTTCTGCACACACTACATTTTTAGTTTTGTTTTCTTCTCATGACCTTCCGTCGGCTTTACACATCCTAAATAATAATAATAATAAGTATAGGAAGTATTAGTGCCTGCCCTCATGTATGGCAGTGAAAGTTAGATTTGGCGGGGAAGACATGAAAATAGAATAAATGCTGTAGAGCTGACAGCTCTTCGTAAGCTGTGTGTGATGTAAGTATGAAAGATAAAATTAGGTATAATGTCATAAAAGAGCGCTGGTATGCTGAGGTGGGTTGGACACGAAGTGGAAGAAATAATGAGTGGGCAGAGGTTGACGAAGCAAACATATAAAGCAATCGTGAATGGGACGAATACAAGGGGAAGACCTTTTCTGGACCAAATTGGCGATTTGTTCACGATAGGTCATCATCATCATCATTCTCCTACTCTTATCCCAATTACTTGGGGTCGATACAATAAGTACTCTTCATTCATAGTACATATTATAAAAGTTATTGGCAATAGTTTTATGACCGGCCGCCTGCCAGACGTCAACCCTAATTGGGAATGTAATTGTTGACCAAACGGCATCAGATGGAGTTGGCCCAAGTCGTTATAAGGCTCTTAGTCGTCTTTTACGACATCCACAAGCAAAGTGAGGATTGGTAGTATTCATAGCCGCTACCACACAGCGATTTCATACACATTAAAAGTATGTGTAATCGTAAATAGGCGTAAGTGTATGTATGTATGTATAATATACATACATTGTATATATCTATAGAAAGTATAGATAAGGCCCAATACTTTTACTTGCATTACTTTATATGGTACTACATTGCATTATATGGATTACGTCAAACTTGAATCACTTTTAAATACTTATTTCGCGTAACTACAAATACACACAAAAAAAAAGAAACACATACATGCACGCACACTACATCACAAACACACGCACACCACACACACACACACATACACACACGTACACACACACATAAACACACGCACACACACACACACACACAAACACACACACACACAAACAAACGCACAACACACACATATACACGCACACACACACACACAACGTGTGGGCGCGCTCACTAACACGTTAATTCTCACTCATTCATTTATTATAGATTTCTTTATCATTAGTCTTTATTACGTAAGATATATATATTCATTATTTATAATGTATGTTACTGTAAAATAATTTGATGTTCAAGATTTATGTATTTCGGGAAGGAACTGTCTCTTGAAACACAGGTATTACCTAATTCAAGAGGCAAAGACATCTATGTCAACTGTCATATGTATTTAGTTTTCAATAAAGATTATTATTATTATTTTACTTAAGGTTAAATATTCGACTCTTACTAATAAAAGGGTCATGTAGGTACCTAAAACAGCTTTAACGTATGTATTATTTAAAAATATTTCCACCTTTTACGTAAACGAATACGCGAGTTGAAGTTAACGTTAGCCCAAAGTAACCATTCCACGCGGACGAAGTCGCGGGCAGAAGCTAGTATAATATAATCATGAAATCATTGTAAATATGACGATTTTTAAATACGCAAGAAAGTTTTGTATCATATCCAAAACAAAACATTTTTGCAAGTCTAGTACTCTAGTTAAGCCTAGATAAAGCATGAAGGAAAATCGTACACCTAAATCCAATCAACAAAGAAATTATAGAAAAATATTTTGAATGCGTTCGTTCGATTGCGTTTTTCGTTTGCTACGCTAAAATAACTAAAAACATCGAATATCGATCGAAACTAAAGTAAACCCGCTCCGTCAACCGCTCTGGAAATCGATTTCTGAAATCGGTTTTTAAAATCGATTTAAATATCAGAAATCGGATTTGTATCGGTTTGCGTAAAAATCTGAAAACGCCCATCTCTAGTGAGTGAGCGCTGAGGGCTCTCAACCCGAACTATAATCTGGGCTTAAAAATTATAATGAAATTTGGTTGTCAAGTCTTTGTCCTCTATAAGAACAAAGATGACCACAGAACAATACATATTAATTATTTGCTGGTGTAGTGATGGAGAGAGAAATATAACAGTACATATTATCACCCACCCTCTTATCTATGAGTGTTAAAGATGATTAAAGTATATGAGATGCAGATAACATTAAGAGAAGAAATGCTCAAAATAAAACTTTAATAGTGTTAGGACCACCCTATTGACAGTTTTCTGTCTACAGCCGCGGGCCAGTTCGTTCGGGGTAGTACCACAACCAACCAACTCATCTGACTGCTGTGGTGTGCTAGATGAATTTCTCTCTCACAATAGAAGACAGCCAAGGCCGATAGGCATATAGGCTGACATGATGATTTAAATGCTTGGTACAAATATTAGGATTATCTTTAAGTCTTTATCTTTATTATGACATCAATAAACCTGACTTAGTCTAGAAGTGATTTATGTCTAATTTTATGGTGGATTAATTTCCTACTATGTTCTGTAATTTTCTCAAGAACTATTATCCTAAGGTAAGACATGACTAGGATAAAAGATTGCAGAGTAAATCCACAAAATGGTCTTACTATATTCCAATATTCATCCAAATCTGTTTAGTGGTTTACGCATGATTGAGTAAAAAAACGTCCAAATATCTTCACGAACTTTTATATTTATAATGCTAGAGTTTCGGATATTAGAATAATAATATACCAGTCTCTGATACGAATTTGGTTTATCCAATAGTTTGGAATACGGATAACAAATAGTTGTGTGGTAGCAGCTTCGAATACTACCAACCCCTACGTTGTTCATGGATGTCGTAAAAGACGACTAAGAGATTTATATCGACCTGGGCCAAATTTATCTAATGTTGTCAACAATTACATTCAGGAGGGTTGGCATTAGGCAAGCGGCTGATCTCAAAACTATTGCTAATATGTACGATGGACGGGGAAGTATATATAGCGTCGACCGTAGACTAGCGATGGGTAATTCGAATCATTTAATTCGAACAACTCGAATAAGACCATTGACTCGTTCGAATCGCCTTTGACCGAAACCGAATCAATTCGTTAACTCGTGACGTACTCGTAGCGCGGGCGACCGCGGCGGTGCAGCGATCAGTCGACTCGGCTTGATTGGACATTCGTTGATTCGCTCTCTCGCTCTAATACGGAGTCGAAGAATCTAACGAATAAATTCTACGAGTGTGAAAATACGAAAATACATGAAATGTTCTAAGAATCACGAGTTGGTTGGATACAATTCGATTCGTTTGACGTACCTATTACATTTGCATAACGTCCGTCGTCTAAAGGAAATAAAATTTTGATCTGGGAGTTTTCAATAAAACTGAAGATGGAAACAGTTTCCTGTAAACTATGTTCCTGTAAACTATGTTCCTGTAGTTATAAATATTTTGGTAATACAACAAACTGTATAAATCATTTAAAATGAATAATAATGTAAACGAGTTATAACTCGCCAACTCGGCTTAGGTAACAGGAGGATGACTCGACATACGAGTACGAATTCGACCGTAATGCTTTCGCAAATTCATCGCGCGATTTAATGACTCCCACGTGACGATTCGAATTGTGATTCGAATCAATAGTAATTTTAATTCGATTGATTCGAATTGAAAAAAATACAATTCGTCTCATCGCTACCGTAGACGTCGAAGTAATTTGGATAAGAGCGAAGTAATTTGGAAGAGAGATGGCGATGGTAGGAATTGTAAAAAGAAAATACAAACAATAATTTTAATTTAGGATCGTACCTATATTTCCGTGACCCCATTTTTTATAATTTTTCTTTCGTTCTCATTGTTGGGGAGGCCAGATGGTTTTTTTGTGCCTGAAATTGTGGGACAAATTAGCGAGAAAAATGCGACATAATAAATAAATAAGACGTTCTAGATATATGTGCAGAATTTTAGTATTGCAGGTATAAGAACAAACGCTAGAGTAATTCTTGTTCGCAAAGAAAATTTCTCGAATGTTCTTCTTCTTAGTGAATGGACTCTGTGAGTAATTAATCACAACTTCGCCAATGTCAAGTAAAATAAGTTTAAAAAATTATAATAGATTTATATTTTAGTCGTCAGTCATGTGGTTTCATTGTCTCTATCTGTATCCATGTAGTTACATGTTCTCGAATGTTTGCCTGTAATACAAAAGTTTTTTTTACGATATGTCAAAATTTTCTTTTTTTTTTTAATAACTCGGGTTAACTAATACTATATTTAAGCTGAATTTACATTACGAAATTAGTGGCATGCATGATAAAATTACTTTCATGAAACTGGTTGCAGTACCTACTCATGAAACTTGTTTCGTTAAAGTATTAATGTAGTGAAATGAACAGTATTGCTGTTATCATGACTCCGTCGCCATCGAAGCTTTGTTTAGCACTGCAAAGCGTTGTCGTATAGATGATAATATATAAAATTAAAAAAAGATTGACTATATTGATATTCATTTATGAATTGTATGTTTTTATCGGCCGGCTAACGTTGGTGCGCCATTTTTGACGCTTATAACCTAAAAAAACATGCGTCCACTCCACGCAGACGCTTTCCCGACACTAATCATAGATAATATACTAATCCCTACTAATATATAAATGTGAATGTAAGTTTGTTTGTTACGCTTTCACGCTAAAACTACTCAACCGATCATCATGAAACATTGTACACATATTCTTGGAGGTATTAAAAGTAACATAGGATACTTTTTATTAAAAAAAAATCAAAATTTCTATATGAAAAATAAAAAAAATGTTTGTCAAAAAATCTCAAAATCTAGCTTCTTCAACGCCATCTAGCAGTCCAGTAATGATGTTCCAACCCTGAGTATTGTAATACCGTTGCACTGTATTACCGACGGTTAAAAATAAAAATAGGGGATCAAAAACTTAGGAAAGTTACCTTTTACGCGGGCGAAGCCGCGGGCAGAAGCTAGTATACTATAAATTAGACACTAATTTCACGTCAAGTTTACACGGTGAAATTAGTTGCATGACATTAGTTTTACCAAAAAATCGCGCGGGACGCGAAACTAATTAGTGTCATGAAATTAATGCATGCACTGTGAAACTTGATGTTTACACGTGAAATTATTTATGAAACTAGTGTCCTGAAACTAATTTTATGCCACTAATTTCGTAATGTAAATTCGGCTTTATGTACTATATATATATATATATATATAAACTAATACTATATATATATTAAACTATATTTGTTTGAGCACAGAGCATTTAGGTGCGGGATCATATCTTTTTTTTTATTTTTTATTAACGGCTATGGTCTAGTCGCACCCCGCTAAATCCGTCCGGGGCGATAGATGAAACGGCGCGCGTCGTCATAGATTTGCCTCGCAATGTAGTTACATTGTGGTCCACTCACACGGCGTGGAGAGTTCTCCACGCCGTGTGAGTGGACCACCGAAACCCGATCTTTGTCTTCGGTGACCAAGTCCTTTAAGCCTGGGATCATTTCTACTATAAAAAATCACACATTATTCAAGAGAGGTTTAGTCCCCGCGGAGTGAGTTCACACTATAGCCTACCACAAAAAGATTAATGTACCTTTTTGGATCACTATATATATTTGTGCAAATGAGTCATCATCATCACAGTCCATAAATGTCCCACTGCTGGGCTCGGGCCTCCTACGTAATGGGAAGGAAATTAACCTACTATACCGCGCTGGTCAGACGTGTTGGTATATCTCTCGCATATATGTTATATGCGTTTTATATCCCTTAGTCGCCTCGTACCCACGGGTAAGATATGGGGTGGTGAATAGTATTCTTACTCCGTCACCACACGGAAATGTGTGTAGCTTGCATTACAAATGAGCGTAGCTTGTTAATTAATATGTATTTATAAGATACCGTATAGTATTATCAATAACTATTATGTAATAAAAAGGTCAGTGGAATAAGGCTTATACAAAACAAATTTTAGGTCACGATGTCTGTGCCTGGTGATCATTCTTAATCTCAACTTATGTGTGTCCACTGCTGGGCTCACCCTTCCTTTATTATGGGAGGGTAAGTGGTCTACTATATCACCCTGTTAGTATCGTTATTTTATCTGCATATTATAATCTTTAGTCAACACCTACGGGTAAAAAAAGGGTCATCATCATCTTAGTTTATTCACGTCCCACTATTTGGCTCGAGCCTCCTCCATAATAGAAGGGGAATTTATCTATACCTCGCTGATCGGATATGTTAGTATAGGGATATATTTCGAGATTTACTTCTCTTGCATAGATATGTAAGCATATTTTTCTGTTTTTTTGAAGTGAAAACTTCTTTAGGCGCGTTGAGCGTTTTTGCAGGGGAAAAACTTATAGGTTCGCGTCACCGACATGCTAATGCTAATAGTATAGCTATGTGAAAACTTCTTTAGGCGCGTTGAGCGTTTTTGGAGGGGAAAAACTTACAGGTTCGCGTCACCGACATGCTAATGCTAATAGTATATCTATAGCTATGTGAAAACTTCTTTAGGCGCGTTGCGTTGATCATTGTGGTTTAAAGGTTAACTTACTAGCGTGGTAAAACCGATTCCTAGATGTTCGATAATATTTTTTATTTTTATATAAAAATTATAAAATTATTATTATTTCAATTAGTCTTAAGTTAATAGTTTTCACTTCTATTGGCAGTCCCCATGACTGCATGTTGTTTTATTTTAAGACAACATTCTGCTCTAAAAAAATTGCCCTTGTATTGCGGGGAGGGTTTACAACTGGGGGTTTACAACTCGGAACAATAATTTTTGGATCGCGTAAAGACTAGGGTTAGAATCGAACTCAAGGCTGGCACGGAAGGTCGGTATCTTAAACACTACGTTATCTGTCCAGTTAATATAATCCCTTAGTCGTCTTTTATGACACCCATGGGCAAGAGAGGGGATATTGAATTGTATTACTTCTCATGGAGAAAACACTTAACAGATTTGAATAGTGTTTTTAAATACCAATTATTACAACTTATGAAGTGTGATAGTTTTTTTGTCCGTATCAAAAACTCATAATAATCGCAATAACTAAAAGCATAATAATCAATTTATCACAATAATTTTAATTTTTTTTTACAATAATCATTAAAATTCAAATTACATGTCAAACAATTAATAATTAAAAAAAATATATATTATGAATCTATTTTTCTACGTGGCATCGGTACCACTAAATGTCTATTGCAGCAACGTTTGACATACGGACAGTCCAATCTATTGGCGATCATCGACAGAACAATGTTAGGGCTAGACCACACCCTGCCCACGAGGGAAGTGGCTCACTTGCGCTTAGGGGACGTCCATTATTCACGTGATCTTTTTTTTAGCATTTTTAACCATAAGCCTTGGTGATACGTGGTGACGTTTAAGACTATGACCCCCTACCCCACCAACATCACGTGAATTTTTAGTATCTACAAAGAAGTAGACCACAGTTCATTATATTCTTGTTCTTTTTGCTTTTTTATACTTCACGAAAAGGTCTTTATACAGATCACCTACTTTAAACGACATCGTTCGTTGTCTGGCAATGGCTTTGAGTTTAGAAATCTCAGCGTTTGACGAAAAAACAAATACACGTGATATCTTACTACACATGACAACCTTGTGATATTTCGTGATTTTTGTCAAACTCCTCCCCCCTTTCAAAACACACGTGATTAATGGACGGCCCCTTAAGGACGGAGTATACAGTCTAGAAATTCTTATTCAGCTTTTTTTTTATATTTATCGACTGTATGGAGTTGGTCAGGCATTTAGTAAAACTTTAAACATTAAATTGACACTCCTAATTAGCATCAAACATGATAAAGTATATATCGCCCCAAGACATTGATAAAATAACAGATTTAAATGTACACATAATGATTGATTTTATATGATAAGACAAGATTATTTTACTTATGTAACTCCTTAGACCTGTCGCAACTTGTGTGACTATTTGGTGTTTAATAAATAAGGTGTGTATATTTATCATATCACGGGTTGAGAGCCCTCAGCGCTCTCCCACAGTCCGGGTAAACTTGTCATAGCCATCAGAGGCTAACAACTAAGTCACACAAAAAAAAAAAATTATCATATTCTTCACATAGATCTCGGCCTGCCGACCATCAGGCAGTACATGAAGCAGTGCTCTCGCCGCTACTTCGACTCTGCCGCCACTCACCCTAATCCCATAGTGGTTAGGGCTTCTAGCTATACCCCTTCAAAAATTTCCGCGATCCGTCAACCGCTATTAATACTCGACGAACCCGACGACATTATTACGCTCGCCCAAACGGAGGCATACACAGCCCGCGCGGCCCTGACAAATAATTATCCACGATTCCGTCCTCGCCGTCGAGGTCGGAAGTCGTGTCGCGTTCAAATCTTAAACGTGGGAGAACCCACTTTGCCAGCGACCCCCCGAGCCGAGGTCCGTACCCCACAGGGGGTGCCCTCGGGAACGGTCGCTTTCCAGCCGCGGGGCTGGCGAGTCCCACACTCCCCGTCTGTAAAGGGCGGGGGTTAGTGCGTAAACAGCATTTTGACCACTGCGTGACCAAAAAAAAAAAAGAAGTCATATACCGGGTTGAGGCCCCTCAGCGCTCACCCATAGTCTGGGTTAAGCTGTGACAGCCATCTGCGCCTAACAGCTAAAAGACAGTAATACAAAATTTTAACAAAAAATAAATAACTTCAAACTAACATAGTCCGTATAAATTTCCGTGTGGTGTTGAAGTAAGAATACAATTCATCACCCCCTATCTTACCCACGGGCGATCGTAAGAGACGACTAAGGGAGATAAAACGCATATAACATCTATGCAAGAGAATGAAAACTCGAAACAAAACCCTATACCAGGGGTCGGCAACCTTTTGAGTCGGAAGAGCCAAAAATTAGAATTTATAAAGGTTTAAAGTTTTTAAAAGAGCTACAATTTTTTTTTTGCCAGCAATAATTTGTGTCTAATCCTCATTAATCAATTCAGTAACATTTTTTAATATTTTCTTTATAAAATATTCTTTTGCGTATAGAACTAAAGAGCCGCAACTTCACATCCAAAGAGCCGCATGTGGCTCGCGAGCTGCAGGTTGCCGACACCTGCCCTATACCAACACGTCTGACCAGCGTGGTATAGAACTAGAAGGTCAATTTACTTCTCATTATGGAGGAGGCTCGAGCCCAACTGTGGGATATTTATGAGCTGAGATGTTATATTAAAGTCAATCAAATAAGCATTGAGAATAATTTAAAAACTACTGGTCAGATCTTCATTAAATTTGAATAAGATCGCATTGAAAGCACAAGCTTTCATATAATAAACAAATTGAGAAACTCCTCCTTTTTTAGTCGATTAAATCTGAACAAGCAATGGGGCAGCACGCCGACCTTCCATCACTACACACGGTACGGATAGAACACAAAAAGAAAGGCCACTGAAGACCAGTACTTGGTACACGTGTTCAGCCTAAATGACGGCTCAGAGGTACAATACGGCAGATTGAAAGGTTGCACGTCGTCCGCTGCTCCGGGCGGAGTGTAATTCGCCTGCCTCCAAAAGCGTTATTAAGTGCATTTAAAGAATTCAAGGCTGCTATTAAGACTAGAAGATAAAAGGCGTTGAAAGTATCAAGATTTTTTTTTTGTTACAGAATTATGTTCTCGTCCCTATTAGACGTGGCGCGGAACTCGCCATTCCGCGGGCCCCTTACAGCGGCCAATTGCCAGGCATCTACACCGGCGCCCATTGAAAACTCACAGGTAAGAGTACAATCATATTTTGCTCTTTGCCGTCCACTGCTGGGTGTCACAAAGTGCAGTCCTGTGCCGCTTGCATCCAATTACTTTTTTAAAGACACCTGCATTAAGACAATAGTCCTTATATTATGGGGAACTTATAAACAACGGTCACAAATTACTACCCAGGTTCAGAACATTATGAATAGCACAAGGTATTATCCTGCGTGGGAGTTGAACCCATTAAACCTGCATAGTAGGTCGGTGTCTTAACCACTATGCTACCTGTACAGTTACCGACACAGCTATTTTCTCCAAATCGTCGGTTCATTTGTTAAACGAAAATAGTACAATCATCTCGGCTTATAAATATCCCACTGCTGAGTTCGAAACTCCTCCAGTGGAAGGGTATTTGACCTACACTGTTCAGATAGGTTGGTATAAGTGTTTAGGGTATGTGTGTTAAGTGTTTTACAGACGGACTTTATATACTAGTTCTCATAAATAATTTAAAATGAAAAAAAAAACGATTTCTCGACGTAAAAAAAAATACTCAAATGAGCAAAACCGACAAAAGTTACGACAAATCGAATAAGCTCAAAACTTGATGGGTTTAATTAATTACTCAATTTAAGATTTCGTCCTCTACCTTCGACCTTCATCATCAGAGTAACTCAATGGTTTGTACCGTTCTCATCATATACGAGCGTTTCAAATCTCAACTTTGTTGTTTGATAGTAAATTGAATACCTAATATGTATCTAAAACCACTATTTAATAGTGGTTTTAGATACGCCTGAATAGATTCACATACTGTAGGTAAGAACCATCGCAATCACGACAGCTTTCAATCTTCAAAAACCCTATAATCAGTCTTTTTTTTCCGTCCGCGGCGACAGAAGAAGCGGCGCTCGACCCCATAGACCCGCCCTACATGCACTGCTCCACGCCGTGCGAGCGGGCCACCGGAACTCGGTCAATGTCTTCGGTGGCCCGCCCGGCGGATTACCCACGCGGGTATTCTCTCGAGTCAATGCAGAGTTAATTAGCTTAGAAGTCATATTGCCATATATAACCATATATAACGTCAAATTTGTAATAATCTTCGCGTTAGATGTTAAAAAATGAAAGTATTCTTCGCCCGATGATGAGAACTCTTGCCTGAGGGGAGGCTGTCATGTCTACTATTGCTCGACTTCATAATTTTATGACGTCTTGCATTAGCAACGTAGGCAGTGGTAGCGTCGCAGCAGTTGCCCTATGACCAAAGGATTATGAGAGCTGAGGGCTGTTTAATCAATTAACGGTTAATTGCCATCCATCCATACATCAACTCCGAAGGAGGAGTATCTTCGAGATATAATGCCGTAATCACCATGGTTTGTGGGTTGTCAATAGCTCCCGGTGTTGTAAGTCTCCTAGGGGAGATCTGCTTCTCATTCCCCTGTTGGTTCTTCAGTCGATTCTTTCTGCTGCTGTCGGGAAAAAAGGGAGGTGGTGAATCATATTCCTAAAAAATACTTATTTGTGCGTGAAAAATGATTACTACACTTAACAATTGAATCCATCTCTATTGGAAATCTTTCCAACCGACTATCAATTAGACCAGACTTAGATGTGGAAATCTATAATCTGTTCTTACCAATTTAGCAATTAGACCAGTACGGCTGTTACGCATGATAACCAAATTGTGGCTTTGCAAATAGACGAAAATGCAACTCACAATTTATCATACGTGAAACCCACATTAGTCTAATTATGACTAAATTAGATTAGAATGAGAAGGAAATCTATATAAAACCGTATAACCAACGTTGGTCGTATACCAATGTGGTTAAGACGATTTGCCAGCTATTGTGTAGGAGGTTCGAGCCCAGCAATGAGGCGTAAATGAGCTGAGATAAGGATTGATTGGAAAATTATCAACACGAATGAAACTATGGGTATAGTTAGAATTATATATTTATTTATGTTAAGCTGTCAATATGTTTATTCAGAGTGGAATGGCTGCTGCCGCTGTGGTGCAAGGCGATTCATGCGAATTCGCTTCAAGCAAATACTTCGCTCTATGCGGTCTTGGCGGTATCCTATCTTGCGGTAAGTCAACCTCAAAGGGCACGAAATCTCATCATTTGTCTCTAAATATTTTAATGCCAGTATTTTTATAAGGTTATAAAAAAATATTGGCATTGTTCACACTCGTTAATAGCCAAGGGTAATTAGGAAAAAATAATATTCTACGCTATTAACACACTTGATTAATTTTACTATAATACATACATTAATATCATCACGCCATATCTCTTGCAGCGTAGGCAGAGAGAACAGAGTGCCAGAGAACTTTATCCTTGCATACTTCACTCGCTTACTCATTCATAATTCTCTTCATACACGCTCTCCGGTTTCGGAGACTCTTGACTCCACCTTCCTTCAATACGTGACCAATCTGGTCTAGGTAGGTTAGTCTCGGTCTCCCTCGGTACCTATATCCTTCCACTTTCGCATTGTATATCTTTTTAACCAGGCGTTCGTTCGCCATTCTTTCCACATGTCCGAACCATCGGAGCATTCCCTTTCGCATCTTTACACCAATACTCTCTTTCATACCTACTTGCTCTCTTACGTCGTCGTTACGAATGCGATCGGTCAGCCTAACTCCACAGGTTTTTCGTAGAGATCGCATTTCAACCGCATTCATAATAATTTTACTATAATAATCTATTTTACGACATCCATGAGTCAATAAAGGGGGTAGTGAATTGTTTTCTCCGTCACTATATGGATACGGTTAGAAAACTTATGTACAAACAATCTGTAATCGTGTACGCTTTTACAATATAACTCGTCCTTGGCAATAAGCCAAAGGTCGCATTTCTTGTATCGAGTGTAAAGGTTAATTGTATAAATAGTGGTTTATTATATTTATAGATATGTATTCAAGATTGATATGCTACGATTTAAATAAGTCATCATCACAGCCCATAAATGTCCCACTGTTGGGCTCGGGCCTCCTCCGTAATGGGAGGGAAATTAACCTACTACACCGCGCTGGTCAGACGTGTTGGTATAGGTCTATAGGGTTTTGTTTCGAGGTTTCCTTCTCTTAGTAGGCCAAGCGCCGGGTCTTTTTTTTTGCAACGTACGGGACCTGGTTTTTTTTTGGGAATATGTTCAAGGTCGTCCCCTGAATGTAAATCCAAGTTGGCGCGGCGGGGGAGGGTTCACTTCAGCCGCCATCTTGGAAAACACGTTTTATTGAATATCTCGCGAACCGCGCATCGTACGACAAAAATTGCAGAGACCATTATTGTAGATAATAATATTTGCCATCTTTTTTATTTAAAACTTTTTTTTGTATAACGCATAGGTTTTTAATTATAGCGAATCAAACTTTTTACAATATGGTTTTTACTAAATATTTATTTAATGGTCAATGATAAATTAAAAATAATGGTAACTGAATTGCAGAGCATGAAATTACCTATAAATTTTATAAAAAACTTTTTCTCGTAGCATTTATAGTCTAAGAGCTGCAGCTTAGTAAAACTTGCACCTCGTACATTATCAGTGGCAATATTGCTCGCTGTATACGAAAACCATTTCATAACGCATAAAATGGCATAAAGTGTTCAAAAAATGTCAATACAGTTGTGCAGCAAATCAATTAAAATTATAAATAACTAGCTTCTGCCCGCGGCTTCGCCCGCGTAAAAGGTTACTTTCCTAAAGTTTTTCATCCCCTATTTTTATTTAACCCTTAAGGGTAAATTTTTACAACATGTTAATGTCATATTTATTTAGATCTAATCAAAGCCTAAAAATAAGTTTCAAGCTTTGGCTTTAAAGATGACGATACTTCCTTACAACTTTTCTTCCCCCTTTACAATCCTTTTTTGCATTAAAAAGTCTATGTCCTTTATCAGGCTCTAGACTATCTGTGTTCCAAATTTCATTTAGATCGGTTCAGTAGTTTTGGCGTGAAAGAGTGACAGACAGACAGAGTTACTTTCGCATTTATAATATTAGTAAGGATTTAATGTCACACTTATATTAGACAGCTACCGCTGTCATACGCGCACACACACAAATGAATAGAGAATAACGGCGTAGTATCACGGCATGACCACATTTGCTTTAGTACCTACCTAACCCAATCTATCATTTCCAATAGTCAACATAATTTTACTGCTAAGGCGCGCAAAAAGGTGTTTCATATCACAAACTTTCAATACCTATCTATTATATACAGGTATAGTAGGCGCGCAAAAAGGTGTTTCATATCACAAACTTTCAATACCTATCTATTATATACAGGTATAGTATGTTATTAACAAATCAATAGTGCTGTCAAAAATACAACAATCATCAACGATGACTGCTCTCACGACTTTACTTGTGTTCGGGTCGCACAATCGGCGATCATAGATTTCTTGCCATATTTCTGTAGTGCACCCGGTTGCTGCCTGACCACAGCACTGCGCACTCTTATCGTTCTAACTTTTGAAACATTGTACCAAACGACACGCGGTAAAAGGCAAAAAATATGTACTTTAAATATCGAAAGCAATAAAAGCATTTGTTTGCATAAGAAGCAATTTGTTACTATAAAATATGCATCGGCAATAAATACAAAATTATTTTGAATTTTTAATTTACTATTTTAACGATAAATGCTTAAATATTAAAAATAGATATATGCTGTCGCGGACTTTTTTGTAGAATTATTTAAGAGGTACAATTCCACAATACATAACATTTGTCTAGCTTTCAAGATCTTTGCAGCGTATGCAAAAGTAACTCGCAGATGGGCGATTTTTTCTGTCTTAAGCGATTTTTATCGTTATATTTTAGCCAATTTACAAAATATCTTTATAAATGTAAAAGACTGTAAAAGAGCAACAAAGATGTTCACATCCATACATTATTACAAACTTTCACGTTTATAATATTAGTAGGATGTGGAGAACAACTAATAATTTGTCGATCTTTATTGTTACTTAAAACGGTATCATCATAAAAGATTGTCTATGTAGCAAAAAACAATAGTACATCCCGCTACATCGTAAGAATTGTAATAGTTATTATTTTTATTATTATGTATTTCCAATTGTTATCGAAATCACAAAAATGAAAAGAATTTTACGAATGTTACTTCAAAAAAACGGAAAAAACATTTGTTTACACAAACAAAAAGTGGCGCATTATTTTACGGTGCGAGTCTTATTTTTTTCGATGTCCAGGGAAGACACTCATCGTCTTGTGGATCTATCTCTTCTGCCTCCGCCATATCCGAAGGAGACGAATCAAAGGTTGGGTCTTCGGTTGGGATGGCATCTAATATGTCTGGCACGTTGTCGCATGCTTGGCCGCTGCAATTGGAGCAAATAATCGAACATTTGAGAACAGCTTTTCGGCATCCACAGGCAGCTCCGCAATTTTTGGTGCATTTGCACGATATTATTTGCAACAAGCTCGACGGTGCAGAAGCCATAGCAGTTCGAATTGGTTCAAGCCCTTGTGCAGTTCGCTTCCAACCCTATTTTTCAGCGTCGTGATAAAATCCAAGCCAAGTTTGAACCTGGTGGTACACTGTGAAAGAATGGTAGCGTGCCGTATCTTGTGTTGGAGATAGAAGTGATAAATTCAACCTTGTCTTACTCGCCAATTTCCCGAAGCATTTGTAGCGAAGCGAGTTAATAGAGACTTCCGATTTTGTAAAACGGTTGGGATTTATACCTGAATACTGTTGGAATGTTAAGAGGGAGAAATTCCGAACGACCCGAAATATATACTACAACTTATAGGAACATTTATAAAATCCGATTACGAAATGAAAAATGATGTCGCAAGCGGGATTCGAACCCGCGCCTATTGGGATTCCGGCCCAATCGTGCTGCCACTACACCACCGCGACTAATTGTAGGACATGCAAATTTCATTTCGTATTGTATTTACGTCTTAAGGTGACGGTATGCTATCTATCCGACAATGTTATAGGGACATAATTGAATATACAGCATTATAATCTCATTTACAGCGTTATAGCTCTTAAACTATAAATGCTACGAGAAAAAGTTTCTTATAAAATTTATAGGTAATTATTTTTAATTTATCATTGACCATTAAATAAATATTTAGTAAAAACCATATTGTAAAAAGTTTGATTCGCTATAATTAAAAACCTATGTGTTATACAAAAAAAGTTTCAAATAAAAAAGATGGCAAATACACTCATTTGCAAAAAAAACGGGCGGTTTTGATTTTCATTCATATTTAAAAAGATACAATACCAAAAAGGTTTCAATCGTTTGTACACGTTACTGGCCGGTTTTAAAAATGCTGTGGTATTTAAAAAAGTACGTTCTAAATTCAATTTTTCATTTGATGTTCATTTTTACAGAAAACCCCTTTTTATCCTACATTTTTGGCGCGAAGTTCCAGAAGTTAACATCGACTTTCATAACTTTTATTCAATTTTTATCGATTAATTTCATATCCTTGACTGTCAAAGCTTTATTTAATGCTGTTTGGCTGTATCAAAAATGGTAGATAAAGTGGTAAAAGCTACCAAAATTATCGCGCTGCTTGAAGAGGGTTGCAGCCAATGTTTCGTGGCTAGGAGGCTAAATGTTAGTCGCTCGACAGTCCAAAGGACCTGGCAGCGATATCAGGAGACTGGTTCCGTCGAGAGAAGGCCTGGTTCTGGAAGAAAACCATGTACCCAACCACGGGATGATCGTTTTCTTGTGAGTCGCGCATTGAGAAATCGCAAATCTTCGTATGTGGATCTTAAGAACAACCTCCAAGAAGTAAGAAATGTGCATATTAGTCTATGGACGGTCAGGAGGAGGCTTCTCGCTGCCAATATACGCAGTCACCGCCCGGCCCGCGGCCCCAAATTACTCCGTGAGCACAGAGTTCACAGGCTTAGGTTCGCTAGAAATTGTGAATCATGGACTCAAGACGATTGGAATAGGGTTTTGTTCTCTGATGAAGCCAGGATATCTCTGTTCGGTGAAGATCGACGTCGGCGAGTGCTAAGAAGACAAGGAGAACGCTTTGCAGAGGCATGTTTCGAAGAAATCACACCTTATGGTGGGGGCTCTGTTATGTTTTGGGCAGGAATAAATTCAATGGATCGTACAGAGTTAGTCTTCATTGAAAACGGCTCACTGACTGGGCATCGATACATAACGGAAGTTCTAATTTCTCATGCACAACCCGCATTGGCCGCTCTAGGTGAAGACTCGATTTTTATGGACGACAATGCTCGCGCCCACCGATCCCGCGATGTTAATGCGTATGTGCAAGAGGTCGGCATTCGTCGTTTGGATTGGCCAGCTCGAAGTCCCGACCTCAATCCCATAGAGCATGTCTGGGACGTTCTGAAACGGCGTGTGAGATCAGTACACCCGGCTCCGCAGACCATCAGAGAGCTGAAGAATGTGATTACTGCGGAGTGGGAACGTATTCCGCAAGCAAGTATCCGGGATATACTCGCTAGCATGCCCAGACGAATTCAAGCTGTGATTTTAGCTAGAGGGGGTCACACTTGATACTAAACATTTATCTGCTTTTACTTTATTAAAGAAAAACAAACAAAAAAACTTTTTTATTTTTACTTCATGAGCATATGCACTACTAGCGAATATACACTACTAGCGAGGTTTAGCATTATTTCCCATAAATTGTATCTAAATTTTATGAAATACTGATGAAAACGATTATTTTCTTATTAATTTACCAAATTGTGTGGATAAAACTACCTATAATTATCAAACAAAGAAATATTAACATTTGAAATGGTTCATTGCTTAGGTGCCCGTTTTTTTTTGCAAATGAGTGTGAGTTATTATCTACAATAATAATCTCTACAATTTTTGTCGTACGATGCGCGGTTCGCGAGATATTCAATAAAACGTGTTTTCCAAGATGGCGGCTGAAGTGAACCACCCCCCGCCGCGCCCACTTGGATTTACAATCAGGGGACAACCTTGAACATATTCCAAAAAAATATACCAGGTCTCGTACGTTGCATTACAAACCTACTTTTTTTGCTACGGCGCTTGGAGTATAGATGTTATATGCGTTTTATATCCCTTAGTCGTCTCTTACGATCACCCACGGGTAAGATAGGGGTGGTAAATTGTATTCTTACTCAGTCACCACACGGATAAGATATTTAAATAAGTAACGGTAGCGAATAGATTAGAGGTCTTGGATTCGATTTTTCGGTGTTGTATGAAATTATTAATGTTTTATGGGACTCCACTGACTGTTCATAAAATTTCTTAAGGCTTTTATTCTATTTTAAACTTCCTAAAAGGAGAGGTCTCAATTAGTCTGTACTTTTTTATGTGTTACCTCATAACATTTTTTCGCGGGTCATAGATTTTGATGTTTTTATGTTCTTTTGAAAATTGCTACTTTTCTAGTCCCATTTAAATTTTATCAATATCTGCGTATTTTTTGTTTTATCCACAATATTAGTATAGATATATTAGTATATGGTTGACCTCAACTACATTTTTGAAGTCTTGTTTTATTTTTGTTCATATTTAGTATTTTTTGCTACCATACAATCAGATTTTAATGATCAATTTATTTATACACTGCACTAAGAAAAAAGCAAAAGAATCTTTTATAAAGTTTATGATGTAAAACTTTTTGTGAGAGTGGGCTTTGAAATTCTGATCCCCAAACTTGTGTCAAGTTTGCGAGTAAAATAGCGGAAACGACAGCTCTCATATCATTGTTATTCTATTCTATTTTTTTCCTAATGGCAAGTGTTGCCGGTGTCGACAATTCTGCCAATGTCAGCTATGTGGAGAAACGTGTGTGATTTTTATAACAATTTAAATTTTCATAACATTATAACTAGATGTGATCGATTTTAATAAGTAAAACATAGATTTAACACTGATACACACGTACACGTACACAATATATACATACATAGACATACATATAAACAGCAGACGTATATTATGCCTTTATAAAGGATTAATAAGCCACATAGGATTATATATCATATCATTGTATTTGTGGCACACTTTGAGGGAGGGACTTTTGACGGGAATTTGAAAATGTCATGTGGTGCTCTTATATTATATTCGACATCTTAGTGTTTTAATGTGTTATATTAGATAATTTTAATGGCATTTTATGTAATATAAAGCGGCGGAACTACTGGGATGTAGTGAATATCATATAAAAGTGCTTTACAACGTTTTTGTTTTCCATCAAATTTCCCACAAGATACCATTAACAGTGTGGCCATTGCACTGTTAATGGCGACAATTTGGCTTAGACAATGACAAACTTGAAAGACTAAAAACGTGAAAATATTTCTAACTTGACACTGGCACCAATAGCTCGTATATGTAGCTGATTGCCAATATATGAGAAGAAGAAGAACACTTTGAGGGAGGACTTTTGACGGGAATTTGAAAATGTCATGTGGTGCTCTTGTATTATATTCGATATTTTAGTGTTTTAACGTGTTATATTAGATAATTTTGATGGCATTTTATGTAATCTGATGCGGCGGAACTACTAGGATGTAGTGAATATAAATACAAAAGTGCTTTACAACGTTTTCGTTTTCCATCAAAATTCCCACAAGATATCATTAACAGTGTGGCCATAACACTGTTGAAGGTGACGATTTGACTTAGACAATGACTAACATGAAAGACTAAAAACGTGAAGATATTTATAACTCGACACTGGCACCAATAGCTCGTATAAGTAGCTGATTGCCAATACATACAGGGTGATAGTGGACCGCTCCCGAAAACAAAGACAGGTGACCCTACTAGTCCTACTTGTAATGATAGGCTAAAATCGAAAAAAAAATCGATCAGGATGATTTTTTTTTTTCCGCAAATATTTTTAAGTTTTTTTCACATTCCATCGTATTAGGACAGTGCTATGTAACGATAACTCGATAAAAAATGCGTAACTATACTCAGATGAGAAAAGACGCAATCTATTCAAAACTCACGATCATATGTTCAAGAGTTCAACGACCTAGCGTGGTGAAAAAAAATTTTTTTTTTTCATCCGAATCGATTTTTTTGCTAGCCTATCATTACAAGTAGGACTAGTAGGGTTACCTGTCTTTGTTTTCGGGAGCGGTCCTCTTATATCCTGTATATAAGAAGAAGAAAAAGAACACTACACTATTCACGTGAGCTATGTATACGCCGTATTTACACTACATAGAAGTCGTTGAAGCTGATTTTCTCGTGAACTTAAGAACATTGAGATATACGCTCTTCTCACTTCATAATCTATAACTACTAAACAGTTTGTATATATGACATCGCTAAACTCAGAAACTATTTGACAAATCATTAAAATTGGTATGTACTTTTATGTATTTTTCACGGAGGTTTATATGGTATCCCCATTGATGTATCTCGATACCAGGCGGCGCTGCGATATATCGACTTCTACAAGCTAACGGTCTAGGTTTGCAGGTAGTATTTAAATGAAATAATGATAAAACCAGCTCTATTTTATACAAAAGTGTTTAATGTACATTTTGTATTTCTTACATACATACATACCATCACGCTATATCCTTTGCAGGGGGTAGGCAGAGAGAACAGAGTGCCAGAGAACTCTATCCTTGCATACTTCACTCGCTTCCTCAACATTCATAATTCTCTTCATACACGCTGGCTGGTTTCGGAGACTCTTGACTCCACCTTCATTCAGAGCGTGACCAATCTGGTTTAGGTAGGTTAGTCTCGGTCTCCCCCGGTACCTACATCCTTTCACTTTCGCATTGTATATCTTCTTAACCAGACATTCGTTCGGCATTCTTTCCACATGTCCGAACCATTAGGGCACTCCCTTTCGCATCTTTACACCAATACTATCTTTCATACCTACTTGCTCTCTGACGTTGTCGTTACGAATGTGATCGGTCAGCCTAACTCCACAGATTTTCCGTATTTTTTGTATTTCTTTGTTATACAAAAGCTTGACCTCTATTCTATATTTACAACAAATTTTATTTCTAGATCTATTTTCTTAGTTTGTTTTTTTTTTACCAGGTATAACACACACAGCCGTAGTGCCCCTTGATTTAGTGAAATGCCGTCTCCAAGTAGACGCTGATAAGTATAAAAATGTAGTCACCGGCTTCAAGGTGTCCGTCCGCGAGGAGGGCCTCAGGGGTCTTGCTAAAGGATGGGCTCCTACATTCATTGGATACTCCCTACAGGTAAGACTAATCTTCATCTATTAAGTACTATTTTTGCCACACAATTCTCGCCATTCAAATTTTTTCTCGATTTTGTAATTCTAACCTTTTCCAAGTGGGATTGGTCCGTTCTCAGATTGAATGAGAACAGATTAATTTCGCTTGAGAAAAGTACAACATTTCATGGCCTACTTGTATGACGAGAGTTATACCCCCAAAGCGCGCTGGGCATTCACTCAAAAAGGAATTATGAGAATGATGGCTGCTCTAGTAGTTGACTTTGTGGTCGGATGCAGTTTGTAAAATCTTTTCTGGCATCCTTTCCATTATAATTGGAAAAGAATATAAATTTTATGGGTCCGAAGGCATCTCACAGGAGTTAATAGCCACTCAACATGTTGAATTCTATAAAAGAAGAAATTTGAAATGCAAGACTAATGCCTGCCAAGTTTCTTAAGGGACCTTTAAATCTGGTGGTAGTTTACTAAATCATTGTCAGGCATAGTTAATAATATATAAGTGCCTTCACAGGGTTTATACATAATAGTTGATTTAATTTTCACCATTTAGTGACAATAGAATACAAAGTATCACTACCCCTTGGGTACCACCACTTAACCCATGAAATAGATGCCACCAACTGTAGAATTATATCAACTGATGTATTTTTGTTTTCCAGGGTCTTTGCAAGTTCGGTCTCTATGAAGTCTTCAAAGTGCAATACTCCAGTATGCTGGATGAGGAGACCGCATACAGTTACCGTACGTTTGTGTATCTTGCTGCATCAGCATCCGCCGAGTTCTTTGCTGACATTGCCCTGTCACCACTCGAAGCCGCCAAGGTATTGTACTCTAAATTATTATAAAATGGAGGAAAGGAATGAAGACCCATCACTTTCTCAAAGTTAATCAATATACCTTACACTTCAAGAAAGGAAAGAACAAGAGATAGGTTCAAGATGGAACAAGATATAAGGAAGTCTTCTTACTGTTATGGGAGGAGCAGCCTCCAGAATTTTAACCTGCAATTTGCCGCAAAATGTTGATTATTGATTCGACACGTGTTTCGCAGATCGATCCTAAGGAACGTTCGGCATCAATTGCGTATTTGATTAACCATGGAGGCTCTCCCTTCCCTTTTGCCGTTTAAAAATAAAGTATTGCCGCCATGTATCGCCTAATTCAATCAACATACTTTCATTGGTTCAAGTTAATTTTAGTACTAGGGGTTTGAATATAAAAAAAAAATTCCAACTTCATCTAAGAGATAGCATTAGTTTTGTGTTAATTGTAGTATTTTTTTTTAAATTGGATTTTATTTTTAAAGATTTAAGTGTCTGATGTAAATCATTGCCCGATGACGAAAAAAAAGCGCTCGAGGGAAATCGGCTTGCTGTAGTCAGTGACTAATTTTAAATCACTCTGTATTGCATATATGAAATGCAGTGTGGCTTTAGCTAGCTGAAGTTGTTCCGATGATTGCTAGATTATGAGATCTGAGGGCTATTTTTTTTTTTTTAAAGACACAAATAATATTGCGGGGTACTTTACAAATAGAATTAACGGATACAAATTACATTTAGAACATTATTATCGATTATTCGACAGCGTCGGTTATGGATATTTAGATTTTACAGAATTATAAAAAAAAAATGATAAGTGTGATACTTGTCATATAATTCTCCTTAGGAGAGGCTTATGTTCAGGCTGCAAGTACGGCCGGTTGAAAAAAAAACCTGACAACATGTCTCTTATACAGACACTAATCATATCCTAAATTATTTGAAACCATTATCCGTTTCGGATATCGGATAATCAAGGATACGAAGCTCCGTAACTTAATTTTACTTATTTGTATAGTTTATTAAGTATTTATTAATATTTCTTTCTGTTAAATCAAGTCTATATATATAATTTTTTATTGTCACAGGTCCGCATCCAAACCATGCCTGGTTTCGCTAACACGCTTCGTGAGGCGTGGCCCAAGATGGTCCAGAATGAGGGTTACGGTACATTCTACAAGGGTCTAGTGCCACTGTGGGGCCGTCAAATCCCATACACCATGATGAAGTTCGCCTGCTTCGAAAAGACCCTTGAACTTCTGTATAAGGTAATTTATTGTTTTAAAATTAGCCTCCTATGCTGTAATAGCTATGTATTGATATTAAAAAAAAAAGAAATGTGTGCGTGGTACTTATGTACGCGCGTGAAAAGTTATACTTCTTTGGCATCACTAAAAATATTTTTAATTGGATGCAAATAATTACATACACACATACATATCATCACGCCATATCCCTTGCAGGGTAGGAAGAGAGAACAGAGTGCCAGAGAACTCTATCCTTGCATACTTCACTCGCTTTCTCAACATTCATAATTCTCTTCATAATAATGCAAATAATTAATTACAATAAAATAAAAGGATAGGATAATATTTTTACTAATATTTACGAACAGTAAATAATATTAATCAAAATATTCAATTTAAATCACTACTGAATATAATTTATTTGCACATATATAATTCGCACACGTGTTTTGAATGTGGAAACAAGAAAGAAGTACTATTTCTATTTTGTTGGTAGTTTTTTTTCGAGACTTAATGAGCAGTTTTGTGGCCAACTTCAACCTGTTTTACTTTTGTGATACAGTGATGCGCGCGCATCTTATTTGCGGCCAACTTCAATATGTTAATTTAGTGTTACAGTGATGCTAGCTTTAATTTTGTGTTACAGTGATGCTAGCTTCTTAAAACTTCACTCTCATTATTCTTTCATAAAGCGCCTAAAGGAGTATTACTTTAAAATTGTGTGGTGACACATCTATGTTGCCGAGTTTTCTTTATCTTGCATAGATGTGTCCTTTAGTCGTCTTTTACAACATCCACGGTCAAAACTGACAATGGTATCTATACCAGATATATGTATCTATACCAGTATACCAGAAAATATATACAACTGTAAAACATGTTATCTGTGAAATCTATACATTTATTTTTCTTTTTTCAGTATGTTGTACCCAAGCCTCGTGAACTTTGCACCAAGGGCGAGCAGTTGGTAGTGACATTTGCTGCAGGTTATATCGCTGGTGTATTCTGCGCCATTGTATCCCACCCCGCCGACACTGTCGTCTCCAAACTTAACCAGGTATGATCATACTCTTAACATATATCATTACCAAAGCATTGGCTTTCTAGCATGAAATACATATTATAGAAGTAAATTAGCTGTTTGGTAAGGGTAGGGCCAGGCTCTTAAGAATTTTCTTTCTGCATAAATGAGTCCTTTTGTTTAAAGTAATAGGACACTCGCAGAAAATTAATTTGCTACTGCCCTTCATTCCCTTTGGATCTCTCGCTCACAGAGTGGTCCACAGGCAGCGTTCTATTAAGAATAAAATCAAACGGTAGTTTGTCGCGGAAATTGTCAAAAACTAACTAATAGCTCCAGATAAGGCAGTTGTGTTACTCATATCTTTTGACAAGTTAGGATCTAAACACGCAGTGTAACCTCATAACATGACGTATTATCTTCCTATCGCCAATTGGACTAATACCCGGTACTGGTGCCTTGACATCTGTGGTAGCTGCACTATCATAGGCAGTTAAAAAAATCAACTACCCTGCCAAGGGAGTCAAGGGATTGCGCCTCATAAGGTGGCTTACAACTAAGAGACCATTCATAAATTACGTAAGGGATTTTGAGGAATGATTTGGCCCTCTCCACCCTACGACGAACGTAAGACATCATAAGATTGCAACTAATCCACTCTGCCCCTTAATATTTTTTTTTTTGTAAAAAAAGGGCCCTTTTGATCAAATATAATCGTTTATTCTGAAAATATACTTTATTACTATCTTCTTACTACAAGTATCATTAACTCACTGCAATAATATTAATCTTATTAATCTATCACACTTTTGAGTAAAATTAGTAATTTTCAATTTAATCTTACGTAATGTCAGGTTCACGTATGCCTATAGTAAGAAGTTATAATATTCAGTCAACACCACAAACGACTTACATAGTTTATGAACAGCCCCTAATAGGGGACATAGACGTGATTAATAGATGGAAAGATGAAATACTTTCAATAATACACCGCAGTTACGATATTCATCATCATAATTTTTTGTATTTCAGGACAAGACAGCAACAGTCGGCTCCATCGTCGGCAAATTGGGTATGGCCGGAGTCTGGAAGGGTCTTGGACCTAGGATTGTGATGATTGGTACCCTCACTGCATTGCAGTGGTTCATCTATGATGCTGTAAAGGTATGTATTTTTTCATATCTAAGTACTTTTTTTTATCCTATACAGATAGTTTTAGTGCTTACAATAGTGATTGCCGAGGATAAAAATCTCATTAAATTTGCTTTGATATTGAATATATTTTGTAAGTCAATCCTATTTATTAAAATATTTGCAAATACAAGGGTTTAGTCAGAAATTTTAAATATGAATTTCTACAAGAGCAGCCGCCTATTGTTGTAACAATAGTTGAGAACTATTTAATTGATCATATAATAATAAAGAGAATTTAAAAACTGATCAAACCCTGATTGGCTTAAAAAAAAAATCCTTTTAATAAAATTGATTTTGAATAAATATCAAAGGAATTCTTTATATATAAAAATAGTTATTTATCTAAAAACTATACATATGTATAGGTTATATGAATAACATGTGTCATTTATATTGATTTAAGTGTAACCTAAAATTTAAGAGTCGTTAGTGAAAACAGACATTTGTCCCTTATCAAACAAATAAAAAACTTAAGAATATTAGGACTGAGGGAAGATAAAGTTTAAGAAAGTCGATGATTATGATAATTACCAATTGTTCCTACCGAAAGTTTTTGTGGACAACACTTTTTATGAGCATATCAAAAAACAAAAAATATGTTGTAATTAATAATGTACCCATATTAAATTGTTTTTTTTATATCACAAGGTATGGCTGCGCATGCCTCGACCACCACCAGCCGAGATGCCCGAGTCCATGCGCAAGCGACTGGAAGCCGAAGAAGCCGCTAAATCAAAGTGAACCCCTAGAATAAGTTAGTTACTTCAAATCGCGCGCGATAAACTAAAATTACTATTAGTAATATGGAACTTTGACTGGCGTAAAAAAGTTTACACAGCCTTTTCGCCGTGACCTGTCAGATTTAAAATCGGAACGATATTTTTTTTATTATTAATAGGAATGGGAACAATGTGGTTTGATCATATTTTCCAGGTGCAATTGATTTACAAATTGCGTTGAATATTGCCTATGAATTTAGTTCAACGACATAAGGCATGATTTGATAATAGGATAGCAAATGGACTGAACGGATTTTGTGACGTCACTAGAGCGTCTAGATATTTTTTTTACGATATTGTGAGTGATATTATATGGTTACAGCTTCCAAGCGCGCGATTTTAGCAATCTGTTCCAGACATTATACCACAAAGTATGTAGTTTACAATGTGATTACCAATGTTACAGTTTTATTTTATAAGTAAAACAAATCATGTTAAATTATTTTTTTTTCGAAAATAAAAAATATTATTTTTATTTTATTTTTATTATTTTTTCTTGTTCGTTTATGTAAATATAGAGTTGAGTGTTATTTATTTACTTTGATTGTATGTATGCAGGTGTTTAATGAATAAATCTATAGATCAATAATTTGGTTTTAATGTGAAATAATTTGGATTTTATTGGTATAAATAATTAAACATATTTTACACTGCATAATTATTGTTGTGGATTCGATCGCCACATGGGGAGATTTGCCATTACCAGACTATTTCACAGTACTATTGGATTTTTTTAAAGACCTCCGTAAATGCTTTTGACAGCCGTTATTGATATCTTAGGGGACGTCCATTAATCACGTGAGGTTTGAATTGGGGAGGAGTTTGACAAAAATCATGAAGGCCTAAACCTTCATAGTCTTAAGACAAGGCTTAGGCCTTCGTGAGGTTTAAACCTCACTACGTATCACAAAGGAAGGGGGTTAAAAAAGGCTAAAAAAAAAGATCACGTGATTAATGGACGTCCGTACGTATCGGTCTTACTGGAGGCACGGGTTGTAGATCAAAGCGAGGGGCTACTCCACAGAACATACTCGGAGAGAACGACAACTTCATATTTTAGAATTGCTTACACGGTGCAAACTAGCGCTCCAGTTTTATCCATTGAAAACATTCGTAGAGCGGGATATTTAAAAATGTAATTATATTTTTAAATATCCCGCTCATTTCAAAACAATATTCAGCTATCGAATTTCCGTTTGTTGTTTTTGCACAATGTTTATAAATTCGAATATATAAAAATTGTGCAAAAACAACAAACGAAAATACTTTGTAAAGGGATTTACAATGGTTACATAAAACAAAATGTCAGACATTCTGTACGATATTTACTTGAAGTCATACTACAATTTTACACACTTTACAGTTTTCTTTCCAGCCTTTGTAGAAAATAACAAAAAGTGTCAGTATTTCACAAATATAATGAGTCTCTATCTCTTAACACCTTATAAACACAAAAGCGTCAAAATTTCACAATGGAGTTTTTATCTCATAAGTTGCTGTAACACAACACTAAAAGCGTCAATTTCGTCACTGATGATTGAAAACACTGTAAAATCACAATTATCTTACCAAACTAACGTTTAAAAACAAGTAATAGATACTAAAATAGAAATAACGCCGAACGCAAATCCAAAGTCTTATCAAATACACAGAGTAAGAAATATTATGGTCAAATCATAGATGATAGAGTAACAGTAACGTAACATAATCATGGAAGTAATAAGTACTCTGTACAACAGGAATGAGCTCTATCTGTGCATCTTGCAGCAAAAATAAAGAAAATAAAACCTTATGCTAAGGTAGTAAGAGTCTTGTTGCGCGCAAAATAAAAATGAAGCCGAGTGAGAGGGCAACCAGTGTACCCTGTGTCCCGTTCTAACAGTGGACTTAGAATTGCCAGAGTTAAGTTGATTTCAATCCTTTCCTTGTTGGTAGAAAAATATGCGATTGATGTAATGTAATGAAGTAAAAACATTTACTTCTAAAATGTTTTTAAATATAAATAATAATTTATTACCGACATATTAAAGCAATATTATTTGTTGCTAAGTGTAAAACCTTATTAACGCAAACATTTTGCGATTGGGGTAGAGGTTTTCTTTTATATGTATGAAATACTGTCCGTATTTCATCCTGACCTGACAACCCCACACGTAAATAATAATAATAACATAATTTGTTAGTGAAGAATTACGGTGACCATGCATGACTATTCAATCCTAGTTCAAGAACAAATAACTTAAATATGCATTTTTTTATGAAAATAACTTTGTTTAAATTTCAAATTTCCTAAAGATCTTAATAATATTAGGTACATATTAAGTTCTTTAGGAACAAAAAGAAAGCTATTGTGGAAGAATGTAATAAAGATCAGTCGACATGATCGACATCAATAGATGATTTGTTAGATCTCGTAGATAACGCTTGTGTTTCAGATTTTAAACTGAACATTATTTTTTATATTGCTGGATATATCGTGAATGGGATGATTCACAAAATTTCTTGTTCAAATTGTGTGGTGTTATTGGATCACAACACCATAGAACACTGTTTATTACATTATTAAATCAATCGTTAAAAAACGTAAACAAAAATAAAATTATCATGTAGGTATGTCGTCTGAGAATTTTATAGCAAACTACATACATCGTTAGAATCAGCACATCCTCCTCAATCTATGTATATATGAAGAACCACATGATAGTCCATTGATGAAGGCGTTAGCGAATTCATATCTCAATTTACGTTTAACTCAATGCAAAATTAGAATCAATGAAACATATAAGGAATAAGCTGGGTTTGCGGCAGAAACTTCACAAGACTGTCTTATTTAGCAATGTCTGATTTAGAATTAAACTTAAATGTAAACTTAACTGTTGTTTCTTAATTAAATATACCACACACCACCTCGGGAATGGTTCCCAGGGACTGGAATAGCGCAGTCGTCGTGCCTTTGTTTAAAAACAAGGGTTCACGTTATGACTGCGCAAATTACAGAGCCATAAGCTTGACCAGTTTGGCAGCAAAAGTGTATGGAAAAATTATTGAAAGGAGAATGAGGATGGTGTCCGATGGTTTACTGTGTGAGACACAAGGAGGTTTCAGGAGTGGAAGGGGATGCATGGATCAAGTGTTCTCTCTGCACAACATTGTGGAGAAGCATCTGGCTCTAGGTCAGAGGGTTTTCTGCAGTTTTGTGGATCTGGAGAGAGCATTTGACACGGTTGTACGAAAGGAACTTTGGGACATTTTACCGGAGTATGGTATTAACGGTAAACTGCTACAGGCTGTGCAGTCCAGTTACATGGGCTGTAGAGCCTGTGTGCGGCTGGATGATGGAATGTCGCCTTGGTTTGACGTCAATATCGGCGTTAAGCAGGGGTGCGTTCTGTCAGCCAGGCTGTTTATCATATATCTGGATAAATGTCTCCAAAGGTTGAACGATATGAATGTGGGAGTCCAGATGGGCGACTCAGTGGTCAATGCTCTGCTTTATGCAGATGATGCAGTCCTGCTGGCACAGTCAGCGACTGACCTGCAGACCCTAGTCGACACAATGACAGAAGATTGTAAGAAAAGGGGTCTACGCGTGAATGTGAGCAAAACCAAAATAATGGTCTTTGAAAGAGATAAAACCAGAACAGATGTAAGAGTAACAATAGGTAATGATGTACTAGAGCAAGTGGATGAATTTGTATATCTTGGATGTGGATTTAGCCGAGATGGAAGGTACACCACTGATATAGAGCGAAGAGTGAATGCGGGAAATAGAGTGAACGGAGCGTTGGGGCAACTTTTCGGCAGCCACCACCTCAGCCAGAAGGCACGTGTAGCAATACATAACGCAGTGCTTGTCCCAACATTACTGTATGGAAGCGAGAGTTGGGTATGCAGAAAAGAGTATGATAGTAAAATTAATGCGGTCGAAATGCGATCTCTGCGAAAAATCTGTGGAGTTAGGCTGACCGACCGCATTCGTAACGACGACGTAAGAGAGCGAGTAGGTATGAAAGAGAGTATTGGTGTAAAGATGCGAAAGGGAATGCTCCGATGGTTCGGACATGTGGAAAGAATGCCGAACGAACGCCTGGTTAAGAAGATATACAATGCGAAAGTGGAAGGATGTAGGTACCGAGGGAGACCGAGACTAACCTACCTAGACCAGATCGGTCATGTACTGAAGGAAGGTGGAGTCAAGAGTCTCCGAAACCGGCGAGCGTGTATGAAGAGAATTATGAATGTTGAGGAAGCGAGTGAAGTATGCAGAGATAGAGTTCTCTGGCACTCTGTTCTCTCTGCCTACCCTGCAAGGGATATGGCGTGATGATATGTATGTATGTATGTACACACCACCTTATCGTAATTTTATCTCAGTCCAGCTGCATGTCGTGTCCCACAAGGACCAGTAGATAAGTACCTACCTATATGACGCGAGTGTGAAAAGCAAGCAAAAAAGGGCAAGTTTATAATTAGCATCTTCGATTAAAATCCATCTGAAGCAATGATCTGCTGACGTCAGATCACAAATATTTTTTATAATTATTGTCCTTAAATCATATTTCAATATGGTCACCATCGCCAGAGAGGGATAAAAGGTACAGTTCTGAGCTCTCGCTCGGCTTCAATTTTGCGACAATAGCTCATTCCTGTTGTACAGAGTACTTATTACTTCCATGAACATAATGGATTAAATTGTCAATTTTTTTTTAAGATGACGTCAATGACCTGATTCTTATGTCTCATTCTTTAATAGAGCACCATCTCTTTTGTACCGATAAATCCAGTATAAGCATGCTCTGCTTTGAAAGCTGACTCCCTGTGGGCTACTCGCTAGTCCTCAATGAGGAGCAGAAAACCCTTTGACTCAGAGGGTTTTCTGCAGTTTTGTGGATCTGGAGAGAGCATTTGACACGGTTGTACGAAAGGAACTTTGAGACATTTTACCGGAGTATGGTATTAACGGTAAACTGCTACGGGCTGTGCAGTCCAGTTACATGGGCTGTAGAGCCTGTGTGCGGCTGGATGATGGAATGTCGCCTTGGTTTGACGTCAATATCGGCGTTAAGCAGGGGTGCGTTCTGTCAGCCAGACTGTTCATCATATATCTGGATAAATGTCTCCAAAGGTTGAACGATATGAGTGTGGGAGTCCAGATGGGCGACTCAGTGGTCACTACTCTGCTTTATGTAGATGATGCAGTCCTGCTGGCGCAGTCAGCGACTGACCTGCAGACCCTAGTCGACACAATGACAGAAGATTGTAAGAAAAGGGGTCTACGCGTGAATGTGAGCAAAACCAAAATAATGGTCTTTGAAAAAGATGAAGACGGAATAGATGTAAGAGTAACAATAAGTAATGATGTAATAGAGCAAGTAGATGAATTTGTATATATTGGATGTGGATTTAGCCGAGATGGAAGGTACACCACTGATAGAGAGCGAAGAGTGAATGCGGGAAATAGAGTGAACGGAGCGTTGGGGCAACTTCTCGGTAGCCACCACCTCAGCCAGAAGGCAAGTGTAGCAATACATAACGCAGTGCTTGTCCCAACATTACTGTATGGAAGCGAGAGTTGGGTTGCATACCCAACTCTCGCTTCCATACAGTAATGTTGGGATGAAAAGAGTATGAAAGTAAAATTAATGCAATCTCTACGGAAAATCTGTGGAGTTAGACTGATCGATCGCATTCGTAACGACTACGTAAGAGAGCGAGTAAGTATGAAAGAGAGTATCGGTGTAAAGATGCGAAAGGGAATGCTCCGATGGTTCGGACATGTGGAAAGAATGCCGAACGAACGTCTGGTTAAGAAGATATACAATGCGAAAGTGGAAGGATGTAGGTACCGAGGGAGACCGAGACTAACCTACCTAGACCAGATCGGTCATCTACTGAAGGAAGGTGGAGTCAAGAGTCTCCGAAACCGGCGAGCGTGTACGAAGAGAATTATGAATGTTGAGGAAGCGAGTGAAGTATGCAAGGATAGAGTTCTCTGGCATTGTGTTCTCTCTGCCTACCCTGCAAAGGACATGGCGTGATGGTATGTATGTATGTAATACTGAATGCTAGTACTACAAATAGAAAGCGCACTACTTCAATCGTAGACTCATCCTTACCAATAAAAAAAACTTCAGCTAATACCTCACTTCTATCGTCATCAAATCTTGCAACATATATTCATCCAGATCACTCTGATGAAAAATTAAAGTACTGGGACTGTGATGACGCTCCTTTCTTGGTGCATGTTACCAAGTCACTGGGTGATACCTACTCTCTAAGTCCTATTAAATATGTTTACTTTTTATTCAACAATAATAATTAAAAAAAAATCTAGATGGTGTAAAGCAACATGTAAAGTTAACAAAGTTAAAGTTGTTAAATGTAAAGTTAACATGTAAAGTGTTGATCGGAATCGTATTTCTGTAGAATTCAAATCTGGATAGCATCATGCTAATAATTTCCTTAGCAACCCTGTATTATCGCACGCGAAATATTCTGCTTAAATTCCATCATATACATGTGCCAGAATGACCATAGTGAGAGGGGTGGCTGTAGAATGGTCCGTCGAGGACATTGTTAATTCAGTTAAAGTGCCCTCTGGGTTAGGTTCCATCACTAGAGCTCGTCGTTTAAACAAAAAATCGTATAGCGAAGACAATAGTATCAGTTTCATTCCAACGCAATCTGTGGTACTCACATTCAAAGCTCAAAAATTACCATCAAAATAAAAAATAATAAATATTTTCTTCAACTTATGTAGTTATAACTATAGTAATATTAAAAAAAAATCTAATACTATATCATTTAAGAAATGAGTTTTAAGAGATTTAGAAATAGTTATTAGTAAAAGAATTGTTTGATGTGCTTATTTTAAAAAAATAAGCTTTGTGTTTGACAGTAGTAATTTTGGAGTTTAGGCGTCTTGTGTTATATTCAATATTTCAGGGTTTTAATGTTATTACATTAAATAATTTTGATGACATTTGTGTAATTTGACGCGTAAAAAGTTTTAGAGTGTACTAAGTTTAACAGTATACATACGTTTTTGTTTGCCACGAATTTTCGCAGAAGATACGATTAACATTGTGGCCATACCACTGTTAATGGCGATTTTTTGAGTTACTGATGGACAATAACTAAATGAAGTGATAATTTACAAATAGAGACTTCTGATATAACATCTCAATAATCAAATTTATAATGACCCCTTTAACGAGCCGTGATGGGTAAGTTACCAACGATATAATTAAAATATTTTTTTCTCATCTTGTGGAAGATAATGTCCAGCTCAAATATAGAAGTATTTTACAGAATAACTACCCTACAGATGTTTTGATGCTTAACATGTAAATCATCATCAATATATTCAAAGTTCTTTCTCATATTATTAATATATTTAAGACATCATATTATTAAAGCATTTGGAACATAAATGTAATAAGTTCGTATACTTCTACATTCTGCAATATAGGTTTAAATATTGTCTACTGTAGTTTTGATTAAGTTTCATAAACCCCAGTTTAACCTAACCCATTAGGTTTGAGTATTTTCAAAACATATTTAGCTTAAAAGACTATATAACCAAGTCATAAAATTGCATCCCTATAAAAATACGGACACTGAAAACTGTAACGTCCGGTAATTTCATTTCGCTATCATTCTTCTTCCGGTAGCAGCGAAGAAGGTAAGTGTTTGAAGGTGTTATTTGCATTTTAAACTTTTTCTTTAAGCTTTAAAATACTGCTTCTTTAAGCTGTAATTACTTCTCGCAAGCGCAGGCTATTCTTGTATTTTCAAATAATACAATTAAAAAGTGTAAATGAAAGGTCAAGTAGGTTTTTAAGGGTTTTCATAAACTTTTGTATTGGAAACCAGTTTTCTAATTCGGGTTTATATATCATTCTAATTTCTATTTATGGTAAGGTTATACCAATTTCTGTAATTTTTTCTTAGATGCGTTCTCATTAGGTTCGATGTAAGTTCACATTTTTAATTATTAAATATAAATAATTCTATGTTTGTGGTATCAAAAATATCGTCTTGGCATTTGAAGATTTCAATATATTTAACTGCTCGTTTATAGGGAACAGTTAAGAGAAAATATGCCACTACCCTCTATTTTTCCAAGGATGTTATTCAGGGAGGCCCTGCCAAGTGGAAAAAGTGAGACGCCTCGACTTAGGGAGATCTATGCTCAAAAGTGAACGTTAATTTAATTATGGATGGGTTATTGAATTGTTTATACCCACTGTTTTTGCAGTGTTAGTACAGTTTTTTTGCAGACAGTTATTTTGATTATCTGTAGTTGGTGGTTTCATTAACGTGGGTAGTAGTAATACTATTAATAAATAATTTGTTTTTGTATACCTATACAAAGTAATATAGATTTTTACCTATGGCTAACTAGTCATAGGTAAGAATCTATACTAACCCACTTGACCAGTATGGTGGGTTCGTTTTCCTTCTGTTGTGCATATAGTTTGAAGCTAGCAGGGCCGTATACTTAGATGGTAGTGATGATCCATTATATATGTAGGCCCTTTAACATTCAATCTTTATATGTATATGCCCTGTTGGTTTATTAAATTATGTGGTAGTGTTTATTCAGTTTAAAAGAAAATACTTCAAAGTTATTATTTGTTATTTTTATTTTTTTAATTACTTATGTTGACAAATGAGCAAGCAGTACACCTGATAGTAAGTGACACTGACACTCATTGAAGTCATTGACTTAATGCAGTATGTGTGCAATGTCATTGTTTTACTGCAAAGATAGTGCTTTTTTTTTAATACACCACCCTGCACTAAGGAAATAAACCTTGTATTGTGGGTGACTTTACAAACATGCAATTAACGCAGACAAATTACACTCAGACTCAGAACAACACTTTGTGGATTGCACAAAGTGATGTCCTGCGTGGGAATCGAACCCACGGCACTGGCACGGAAGGTCGGTATCTTAACCACTACGCCATCTGTGCAGTCGAGTGCTCTTATTGAACCTTGTTTAAGTTGATAGATTATTGTGATTTTGGTTTATGAAGCATTGTAATAATAATAATAAAATACTAACTTTGTTATTTTGAAAAGAATGGATATTTCATTCAGTTTAAAATTCTTGGATGTAGTAACATGTATTTTTTTTTAATATCATATAGAAATATACTATAATTAGACCAATATTATAAAAACACTGGACAGTTAGAAGAATTTAAATTTTAGGAATTTTCACAATTTGCCTTAACCAAAAATAAACTAAAATTTCATACATAAATCTTTTGAGAGTTGTTTTTATTATTCTGCACAACTTTTATACATTCCGGTAGTACAATATCCTTTTGCAAGAATCAATAAAAAAAATCTATACTAACCTACACTGGCCAGATAGGATGACATAAGATTTGCTTCAAGTTTTTCTACTCTGGTAGTAAGGTATTGTTAAATTCCTCTGTCATCTTTGTTAAACCAATATTTTAAAAAGCAATGAGGGGTGACATTATTTAAAGTCGCACAGATGTCATACATATTTCATTTTCCAATGTAATTAATTTTAGATAACATATTATTTCTTGAATTTTTCAGAAAGTGGAAGTGGCTACTGGTCTGGCTGTAATGGAAAGTATGGCCGCTACTCTGAAGAAATGTGAAAATAACATGGTCTTTGCATTCAAAGTGCAATGAGTTTGATTTCAGTCACAAATCATTGCTCTTGGTTTGGAATTCATTTGAATCCATTAATTGTGTGTTGTAGTCCTTAGACTTATCAAGCAGCTATCGATGGTAAGCATAAAATTAATACATGGTAACATTTTATAAAAAAATCTCTCATTTGACATCCAAATTTTATTTAATTAGTTTGTTTTTATTATTCGCACAACTTTTATCTATTCCAGTATTACAATATCCTTTTGCAAAGATCAATAAAAAAAAAATTCTAACTGTATGACATAGGGCTTTGCTTCTAGCTTTTCTTCTCTTGTAGCGAGGTATTTTTAAATTCCTTGGTCATCTTTGTTAAACTAATATTTTAAAAAGCAATGAGGGGTGACATTGTTTAAAGTCATTACGCAGATGTCATACTTACCTACCTATTTCATTTATCGGCACAGATGGCGTACTGGTTATGATGCAGACCTTACGTGCCAGTGCCGTGGGTTCGATTCCCATGCAGGACAATACTTTGTGCGATCCACAGTGTTGCTCTGAGTCTGGGTGTAATTTGTCTGTGTTAATTGCATGTTTGTAAAGTCCCCCACAATACAAGAATTATTTCCTTAGTGAAGGGAAAAAATCTAATGTAATAAATTTTAGTTAATATATTATTTTTTTTTTATTTTTTAGAAAGTGGAAGTGACTACTGGTCTGGCTGTAACGGAAGTATGGCTGCCACTCTGAAGAGATGTGAAAATAAAGAATTGGGATTTAACTCAACAAGATTTTATGAAATAGGTTGATAGAATTGTATTGGGAGAACAAAGTCCTGTATTTGAAACTATTATGGTGTAATCTCTAAAACATAACACATTCAGTCTATAAATGGCCTAGTTGTCTTCGCATTCAAAGTGCAATGAGTACAATTTCAGTCACAAATCATTGTTCCTGGTTTGGAACTAATTTGAATCCATTAGTTGTGTATTTAGTAGTTTAGCTGTTGATTATTTCTTTTTAATTTTTTTTTCATTGAGTGTCATTGTAGGTAATGAGTCGGGTGACTTCTGTTATCCGCAAGTGATCGCTATTACCTACAAGTAACGTGTGTGTGTGTAAAACTAATTATTTTGTATGTCTTGAGGTATATCTTTACTTTCGCCTTATCAGAATCGAGAAATAGCACTTAGTAAAAATATCTATTTATTTTTTGAGACGCCAAGAATATGCCTGATAGCCTGGAAAAAGCTGTGCAGCAGTCACAGTTTAACGTTGACACTTGTTAAAAAGGATATACATAGCAAAAAAAGAAATTGAAAATAAAGTTGAACAGAAAGAGAAAGAAAAAAGGAAATTGAAGGTTAAGGGCAGAAAAACAGAACTGAATTTCAGAAGAAGGACAATTAAGGCCAAGCATCTACTTCAAAAATCTAACCAGAGATCATTATCGAATTTTAGTACCAAGGATTTATGACAGTATTATGAGGATGACGACATAGAAAATGCTGGCAATAATATATAAATTTTAGTTAATGTTACATTTGAGTTCTCACTTAAGTGACCCCCATTACCCCCTTTTCCTCTACACTGATGTTTTAGTAGGTAAAAAGTAGTAAATACTCGTTACTGCCAGTCGACCATAATTGATATTGATTTCAAATTTAAAATAATCGTTTGTAAGTTGGGAAAATTATTGATGAGAGAAATTGTAAGCAAGTAATACATAAGTATAACGAAAAGTAAATAACAAATTCTATAATAATAATAAAAAATATGTTAAAAGAATATTTGTTTTCAGTTGATATAAAGCTAAGTTTAGCTACAAATATTATCTAAAAGTATTACAATATAGTTATATAAATTGCTTTGGTTTGTCCTGCGGTTAAGAGAATGCTCTATTCTCCATATTAGTGAACACTATTATGGTAATATAGCCCATTTCGCTCTTATTAACATTACATTCAAATTTTAAACATAAAATTTAAATATAAATTGATAGTTATAAATAAAAATTGATGTAAGATATCTCAATAATATAAAAAAAAAATGTGTTTTTGTTCTCTAAAATTTAGTTAATTCCCAAGGAGGGTTGATGTCTGACCGGTCATAAAATTATTGCCAATAACTTTCACAATGTGTATAGTACACACGAAAGAAGAGTACATATTGTATCGACTCCAAGTAATTGGGATATCTGCTAGTATAGTAGCAGAATAATGGTTCTCGTAAAATTTAGTGTTACTTGTGATTAATAATATTTTCAATTCTTTGATTAGTCCTATTATCGTCGGCCTTGGTGGCTATAGTGGTAATCTCACTGCATTGTTCTTTTAAATGTAAATTGTCATACTCAAGTTGGCCTCATATATGTTGCCTTATTTAAACTATTCAAGATGTGCTCTTTTTGGCTTTTCTGTCATATTTGGTTACATCTTTTATTTAAGCCTGGATACAAAGGCCATGTGTCAAATGTCGAATTCAATTTTAAATTAGCTTACTACTACTTCATAGTTAAAAATATTTTAGTTTTGATGAATTCATTGTCAGCTGGACCTTTCCATGTAAAATAATTTTACCTTCGGTTATGATTATGTGATTGTCTTTTATTTCTAATTGGTTTGTTTTCTTCTGTCATGAAAGCTTGAATTATAAATATGTAGTATAGATGCCAATTCTAATTTTAAAGTAGGTATATTACAAATATATAAAATTATTTTAATTCTGATAAATTCTTTTTAAAATTCAAATTCATTTATTATGTGTAAACCCTGCGAGGGCACATACATATCGACCGTATGCTGCCAATACCTCGTAAGTGCTTCGAGGTGAAGTTTACAGGAGACAATAAAAACTGAATATTTATAAAAATACTGAAGATATAAACGCAAAGTCCAAGTTTATTAATTTCACGCCAGCTTAACATTGTTACTAAGAAAATATTGATATCTCGTTCTTATAGGGATCTAGGTAAGTTAGAAGATATTTCCATAGAAAAGTTGGGCAGAAAAATCAGTTAGGTGCTTTTTCTTCTCTGTATATGTTCTCAAAAATAAAATAAATCACAATATTTTAATTATATTTTTATTAGAAAACTTAAATTTGACTTTTAATATTATAGATTGCACTAATAAATATTTTGAACACTGGTTTGAATAGGAACGATTAAAAAAAAAACTTAGTTATCAAAAATATAAAAAGTAAGAAAAAAGTAATATACTTGTAATAACATAATAGAATAAACTTTTGTAAAGTTAATGAGTAATTAAACAAAATAAAAAAGCTTAGTTTAAATGACTAAGCTTTTTAAAAATCATTAAAAAATAAGAAAACAGAATGTAATCACTTTAGCTACACGTAAATCAGTCTTCTTTTATTAGATCATCTTCTCTCTTCATCTTAGATAGTCAGTCTTCAATTAGATTCCAGGATAAACTCTTAGAAATGTAAGGTTTATGGTTAAAACTAACAATATTAAAAACAATCTAGGTAATATAACAAAAATAAAATCAACTTTAAAACATAAAATGAAATCTAAGCATGTGACAAGTTGTCATAGAAGGCATGACAATCGACTGGAATAACACTTTAATTCTCGTAAATGCCTAAACTTTGCTTTTTTTTTTTTAGATTACTGATCACTGTCTCTATAGAACGACCTGCATAGAAGATGGCAGTGTCGTCGGCGAATAGTGCAGTTTGCACATTCTTAAGCTGTGGGATATCGCTGGTGTACAGCGTGAACAAAATTGGAGAGACCACCGATCCCTGGGGAACGCCGGCTTTTAGTGGGTGCGTGCGGAGAGAGTACCTTCTACCCGGTAGCGGAAGCTACGATCGGTTAGAAAGTCCCTAACTAAATAACGGGGTATACCAAACTTGATTAATTTGAATATAAGGCCATTATGCCAGACTTTGTCAAACGCTTTTGCTACATCGAATAGAAGCATAACCGTGAAATAGCTATGTTGTAGCTTAACACTGGCATACTCGACTATTCGATGTACTTGCTGTACACAAGAGTGTTGCTTGCGAAAGCCGAATTGAATCGGCGGGATAAGGGCGTTAGCCTCTGTGTATGTTCTTAGGCGGCTAAGAATTACGCGTTCATATACTTTTGCATAACTATTAAGTATAATAGGGCGGTAAGAAGAAGGTTCGGTACGCTTCTTGCCGGGTTTGTGGATACCTATTACCACGGCTTGTTTCCATTGAGATGGAAAGATACAATTAGCTATTGCGGCGTTAATTATAGAGGTTAAAATAATGAGTAGTGAGAGGGGGAAGAGTTTAATTACTCTGAAATGCCGTCCGAACCTGGGGATTTCCTAGGGAGGAGGGCCTTGACAATCGTTCCCACCTCGTCAGTTGTTACTGGCGGGGTAGGCTCGTCGGGTGTGTCGGTAATGGTGGGTGTACGCGACGTACAACGCTCCACCTCGCTATTAACTAGTTCGGTGTGTCGCGCGTCTATGTTTTGTGTGCTTGACGTACTTTGCTGTTCAAGGCTAGCTGCCAAGCATTCGTACTTTTCTTCGTCCTCGAACGCTGGAGGTTGGTCAGGGCGGGTGAGTGGAGGCATTGTGGACACTGTCCTTTTTGAAAGAACAGGCTAGTTGCCAGTAGGCGAGGTGAGACGGCTCAAGCTCGCTTAGCGTGGCATCCCATCTGTTTTGTCCAGGGTTGGGCTGATTAAAATCAAGTGATTAAAATCATGATTTAAATCGCTTGATTTTTAAAATTAAAATCATGATTTAAATCATTTTTTTTTCCCTTTTTATTCAGAACCAGATAACAACATAGTATCTGCTTTTAGCAAAAACAACAAAAAAGAAGTACATAATTCCAAATTCTTAAACTAAACGTAACACCTAAATTTTATTACCGTATATTTTCAGTCTATTCATTTTCGTTATAAAATTTAAACAAAAACACGAGTTTTCCTCCTTTTTCTATGCCTAATCTGTTTCTAATATCCGAGTGTACAAGACCAAAAGAGCTAAATACGCGTTCTACTGAAGCTGAAGAAGCAGTTGCACACAGGAACTGTTTTATTATTGGCAACTGTTTCAAGATTGCCGGCTCATCATTTTGTGATAACCACCATTGTAGTCCGTTTACATTTTTTATTACTTCATCCAAAAACATAACTTGCTTAAATGGAGCACTGCGGGCATTTAACTTTATTACTAAAGGTAACAAGTCCATTGTTTTCATGTAACTCTTTAATTGTTTCTAAACCTATATTCTTTTCTTCTGGTGTTAACTGGTATTTTGTTTTTGTGGATTCAACATATACGCTATAAAATGATATGGCGTTAGTGCTTGCTTATATCGATTATTAAATTGTTGTGTTTTTTGTAATGGTAATTCCACAGATTCATCAAAGATATATTGTAAATGTTTCCACTGCTCTACAGTATCTGCGATAGTAGCATTTTTCCTCTGCACAGTATCAAGAGCAACTGATATAGGTTTTAAAATGTTTAAATAATCTTGCGCTGCATGTTTAATCGCAATATTTGAAACTTTTCGGTAAATAGTGGAATCAATCTCGTTTTTATTTTCTTCGCAGATTTTTAATATGATGTCCCACTGAGTGACATACATCTCTAAGCAGTTGCCAAGGCTATTCCATCTCACATCGCTTGGAAGGACTAAAGCGCTGCCTCCTGCTCGACTGAATTTAGCTCTAGCCAAATGGTTATTTCGAAAATATTTAACAATTTGGACCACATGTTCTATAACGTCTTTAACTTGAAAGTCCTTGCACAGTAAATTAAAAATATGTGCAGAGCAGCCATAAGTTATAACTTTTGCGTTCGTTTTTCCTTCTAATGTTTTTCTCATAAGTGTCATATTTGCGGCATTGTCTGTCACAAAAGATTTTACGGTACACTTGTATTTTAATTCACACGAAGAAATCAGGTCACAAACTATTTGAGTTAAATATTCTGAAGTATGTGGATTTCCTGATGTGTCTATAGTTTCGTATAGGAGGGCTTGTCCATCTTCAGTGGTTATCGTTGCGCATATCACTGGTTCGTTGTGCACGTTTGACCACCCATCAATTGACATATTTACGGACTGTCCTGAAAGGGAGGAGAAATATTTTTCTTCTTCCTCTTCATAGATTTCGTCCAAAAGACTTGTTGCTACCGTTTTTCTCGAGGGCGGTGTATAACCAGGCCTTAATAACGGAATGGCTTTTTTCACCTCTAAATTCTCAATACATCTGAAGCTCGAATTAGTAGCAAAAATAACCTTTGCTATTTATTTGTCAATTTTATGTTTTTCAGCAGTTGAAGTCCGCATTACATAACTACTCATGGTACTCATGGTAGGCTGAGTTTCAATTGCTTTATTTTTTTGGACTGGCTCAAAAGTTGTTGGACTTGCTGGTGTTGGTACTTTCGTCATGAGTGAACTACAACTTGAGGCAGATGATGTGCTAGCAAAACTGTCAAGCGACATTCGACTCTCTGGAAAGAGAAAAAACATAACTGAAAATTGATATTGAATAATTATAATTGATGATATATTGATATAGTATTGAATTATTGATTTTAAAATAAAGTTACAAATGTTCAACAGAGATGTAAAAGCAAATTTATTTTTTTAAGTTGGAAAAAAATAAAAATTAAGTAAGTATAGAAGAGTAAAGATAATCTTTAATAATTAACCTGGGAAAGGTCGCGTTAAAAAAGTTACATTAAAGGCCACGCCACGTGTTAGATTTCACCTAACATTTAAAAACAAAAAACAATCATATATGCCTAAAATATAAATAAAATAAAATTAATAATTTAATTACCTGTATTCCTCTCTTGATAATTACAAACATCGTGGTGTGCTTTAAGTCTTTACAATGCGTTGGTTCAATAGGCGCTATGATATCGAAACTAAGCCGGGTGGCGTAAGTCTCCAGGGCCCTGCCTCTGGTGTTGGTGGTGTGGTTATTCCACGACTTACTCTTGGTGTTTAGGTCGCCTGCTATGAGCACGGCGTCGCCGAGGTTTAATAGCGCTTGTAAATCGCTTTCTAATAGAGGGTTGCTCCCGTTGTCACGCGATGGAGCGAGATAAACTGATGCTACAATCAGTGGCTGGTGGCCCGTGAGGGCCAGCCGACAGACCGAGGCTTCAATGTACGTCATTGCGTGCAGTGCAGCGACCTTTTGTAATAAATAAGAGTCCCGCCTAGGCGGGAGTGAACCCGATCGTTGCGCACTATATTGTAGTTTGCAATTTTCGGGTCTTTATGGTAGGGCTTTAGGAAGGTCTCCTGGACCAGAAGAAGGTCGAGCTGCTGGTCTTGTAATAATGTGCCTATTTCGTCTCTCTGTCGGGAGAGACCGTCCGCGTTAAAAATCCCTAATTTAAGGTGTCGTGTTTTAACTCTGCCTGGTGTGTGCTTATCCATTTTAAAGCTCTAAATTTTCCAAGAGTCTCTAGGACGGACGAGAACTTCATGGCGGTGTTTAGCATCGCGAGGCTATTGACTTGATTTATGCGCGGCTCGGCTGCGACTTCACGGATTTGCTCCACATTTATTATTGACGCGAAGCTGGTTGGTGACCAAGGCGAGGGCGAGGCGGGCAAGGGCGAGATCCGCATCAAAGCCCGGAGTGACTACCGCATGTGTGTTAGGCGCTTTATTGCCCTGATGGGGCTTAGGCAGGCCCACGGTGGGCGGTTGGTTATGCCTTACGGGTGGCGGTTTATAGATATTATTATTGATCGACGGCGGTGTCGCGATCGCGGGTGCCGGTTCTACATGTTTGGTTGGCAATGGTGGGAACTCCACACTGCTTGATGTTTTAACCCACGGGTTTTTGGGTGGGGTGTAGGGTTTAGGAGGGGGTTACGGTACCGAGGGGGTACCTTGTTGTTTCCCTGATAACCGGCCGTGGTGCGCGTGGGCAGCCACGGTAGTTGGCAGGGTGTCCCACCTGACCACAAAGAACGCACGACGCTGGGGTCGTACTCTTATTTGGGTCGTTGGCCTTGGGCCTGGCACAGTCAGCCCCTAAAAGAAAAAATCCCTAATTTAAGGTGTCGTGTTTTAACTCTGCCTGGTGTGTGCCTATCCATTTTTAAGCCGTGAATTTGCCAAGATTCTCGAGGACGGACGAGAACTTGATAGCGGTGTTAAGTAGCGCGAGGCTGTTGCCTTGGTTTATGCGCAGTTCGGATGGGACTTCACGGATTTGTTCCATGTTCATAATTGCCGCGAAGCTAGTCACCAGGGCGAGATCCGCATCAAAGCCCGGAGTGACTGCCGCTTGTGTGTTTGGCGATTTGTTGCCCTGATGGGGCTTAGGGTGGCCCACGGTGGGCGGTTGTTTATACCCAACGGTTGGCGCTTTAGGTTGTCTATTATTGAACGACGGCGGTGTCGCGATCGCGGGTGCCGGCGCTAAGTTTTTGTTTGGCAGTGGTGGAAACTCCACACTGCTAGATGTTTTAACCCACGGGTTCTTGGGTGGGGTATAGGGTTTGGGCGGGGGTTGTGGTACCGAGGGGTACCTTTCGGTGGTCTCCTGATCACCGGCCGTGGTGCGCGTGGGCAGCCACGGTAGTTAGCAGGATGACCCACCTGTCCACAGAGTACACACGACGCAGGGGTCGCACTCTTATTAGGGTCGTTGGCCTTTGGTCTGGCGCAGTCGGCCGTCGCGTGGTCGTCAAGGCACTTTACGCACCTGGGCTTCGCATGGCAGTTACGAGATGAGTGGCCATAGAGTTGGCACCGGTGGCATTGCGAAAGCATGCCTTTACGGTGAGGGGGTTCGACAGATATGCCGGAGAGTCCGCATACTGTGGTGATACGGTAAATGTCTTTACCGGTCTTGGTAAGGTCCAGTACGGCCATTAGCATTTCGTAGGGGGCGCGGGTATCACCTCTAACCATGCGGTGAACCTCGATTACCGGCAGGTTTTGGTCTAGAAGTGACTCCTTTATGGACTCACTGGACAGTTCTACGGGTACGCCGCGTACTACGACCCGTAGTTTACGTTCCTCGGGAAGAGTGAACGTATGGTATGCGCTCGCGGAGGAGCATCGCAGTAAGTTTGCGATGATCGTCCGATGTTGCGAGATTTACTTGAATGCCCTCGAAGGTCGAACGGGCCGAGCGGTATTGTACGCGGTTGGTGTTGCACCACGCGGAGATTGGCAGCCACTTGTCCTTGTTGCGGATGACAAGGGGTGGTGGAGTGGGGGGGCTTATAGGCCTGAGGGGCGGGTTGCGGGGCGGGCTGCGATTGCAGGGGCGCGCGCGGGTGGTGGGGGCCTTTCGGCTTGGGTAAGGCGGGGCGCGACGAGGAGGCGGATGCGCTCTCCATGTCGACACGCGGGGCCTTGTTGGGCGCGTCTTTAGTGTCGAGGCGTGCCCTTTTACAGGGGCCTACGACAGTGTATTCCGAGTCCGCCGAGGTGGACTCGGACTCGGAGGTGGACGGATCCGCCGAGGTTGCGGTCTCGTCGTCCGATTCGCATTCCTCCATTTCCGCATCGCTTACCGGTTGGGATTCCGGCGCGGGGGAGGAGGGGGATGTCGCGTTGCCCGACTGAGGGGGCGAGGAGTTTTCGGCCGCGGAGGGCGCGGCGGTCGCGGGTGGCGTGTTGGTCGCGAGGACCAACATATCTAGGTTCGCGGCGGTGGTGGGGCGCGCGGGGTTTATGTTGCCTAGTTTACGGCGGAGTAAGGCGTATATCTCGTCGTCGGCGAGAAGTACGTCCCAGTTAGGGATAGCAGAGCCTTCCATAGTGGTTGGCTTGGTTTGGGAAAGTAAAAGTAGCGAAAACTCAGAGTCCGCCTCGTGTCACTTTGTGACACCACCCTAGTGGTGGCTCGTCCGCTATTGGAGCGATTCTAAAAATTTTTCCTGCCACCCCGAGGGGATACTCGGGGGTGTGTTTTATGATCCCTCCCGACCGGGTTAGGCCAGGAGGATGTGCTTAAAATAGGTGTGCCCTAAGCTGTGCGCTCCCTTCGCCGATCTCAATGTGCGATAGGGTTCCTAGCTGCTCAGGTACAGAGGAGGTATTGGCCCGGGAGGGCCGCACCCGAGAATAGGAGGTAAGGATTAGGAGGTTGGGAAGGAGATAACCGAGCTAGATTAGGGGCCACCCCCAAGGCCTAGTGATTCGGTCCCGTCCGATAGTGCCTTTCTCTGAAAGAGATCGGCGGCGAATCGGGGCTTCGCCCACCCGGCTTCGTTGGCACCGTGAGGTTTCAACCGGGGACCAAAAAAATTGGTTTTACCTTGAAGAGGTCTTATTGACGATTGACTTTTTATATACCAATAGAAAAGAATACAGCAATTTGCTGTCACGGTTTTCCGCAACAACAACTTACTGTACTCGTGAGGTTATTAAAACACAGCGTGCCTCGAAAAAGGCGGTTTAATAATCCACTGACGTCAGCCGGAGTAATGTGTTTTCGCGCGAAAACAATTACGTCGTATGACAGCGAGCGACAGAGCGTGCAAGTGGTGGCAAGCGCGCACCGAGATGTCTGCGAGCGGAATGCCACCGGGTTAGGCCAGGAGGATGTGCTTAAAATCTAGGTGAGCCCTAAGCTGTGCGCTCCCTTCGCCAATCTTAATGTGCGATAGGGTTCCTAACTGCTTAAGTACCGAGGAGGTATTGGCCCGGGGGAGCCGCACCCCTAAACAAGTACCTAAGAATAGGAGATAGGGATTAGGAGGGTTGGGAAGGAGATAACCGAGCTAGATTAGGGGATACCCCCAAGGCCTAGTGATTCGGTCCCGTCCGATGATGCCTTTCTCTGAAGGAGATCGGCGGCGAATCGGGGCTTCGCCCAACCGGCTTCGTTGACACCGTGAGGTTTCAACCGGGGACCAAAAAATTTGGCTTTACCTTGAAGAGGTCAATTGACGATTGACTTTTATCTATTAATAGAAAAGACTGCAATAATTTACTGTCATAGTTTTCCGTACAATAACTTATTACACTCGTGAGACTACTAAAACTCAGTGCGCCTCGAAAAAGGCGGTTTAATAGTCCACGTGACGTCAGCCGGAGTAATGTTTTCGCGCGAAAACAAATACGTCGTATGACCTTGTGAGAACAGAGCGTGCTAGTGGCGGCGAGCGCTCACCGTGACATCTGCGGGCGGAATGCGATGCGCCCTAAACTTTGTATTTGTAAATTGCTATTTTATTTTGACGGAGTTGTGTATAATTCTGTAAACTTCAATGTTATTAGTCCTTTGTGGCAAATCTTGCCAGTCATCATCAAAATCCATTTTAAATTTAATGATTCTGGCTGGTTCCTAGAGGATTGCCTTGATATCGGTCACTTTAGGGTCTCCCGGCTTACGGCCAGGTCTAATAGAGTTATTTCGCCAAGTTGATGAATTTGTATAGTCCCGAATAAAGTTTTGTTCAATTAAAGCTGCTTCGTAAGGAAAAGGTTTTTGTTTTGCTTCTATAGTTGCTGATATGTAGTCGCTAGGGAGATGTATTAAGCAATTCTTTAATTTGCGCTCAATGGCACTATGGAGGGAATCTTATTCCATTTGCGTATGTCCAACTTCTAAGTATTTCTACATTATGAGAATATTATGGTACGTTGCAAGATTAAAGAGATGCTCTCTTGAATCTTGCAACGTACCGTGTTCAAAATATTATTGCGATTTTGCCCCGTGCACACATCTGTGTAAATAATTATAGGACCATTTTTGTCTAAGAAGTGCTTCGTAATGTAGTCCGTTAAAAAAGTAGCGTAAGTCGCGCTGTAAGGTCAGCATCAACTTCAGAGAACCACTAGCATGTAACGGGATGATTGGTCACATTGTACACAGAATAATTGTGTAGTGCAAGTTTTGTTTTATAGTAGATTACACTAGCTGTTACGTAGGGACACGTTTTTACTGCTTATAGATCTGCATTCAAAACTATACACTTAAAATTTTCTGCATCTTTTTTGTTCTTTGCCTTTTCTTCTCTAGCTTTTTCTTTCCTTCTAATATGTTCATTATACACTACTTTATTGATATTCCCCGTATTATACCTCACACAAGTATAACACGTATCTTTCATTAGTTTATAATTCATAATTTGTTTAAATTTTTATCCATGTTTTATCTGGCTTATAACGCCGTTTCACGCATTCGTAGGCATCGCCATAAAAAGTATTCTGACTGGAAGACATTATCGACAAGCCAAGTTCATTTCAGCACCTCAATTTTCAAGTATAAGTGCCTCAACTGTCTCAAGTTTTTCGGGCTAGCCAAGGGTACTGCTAGTTCACTTACGTCTGCATCCATTTCAATACCTAGTATTCCAGATGTAAAACTCTCACCAGGTAATAAGTTGGTATTAGCTGAAGACGAGCTACTTGAATCTATATCCCCTGATGAAAACTTAGCCGAAGTTGGTTGTATCGTTTCGTGGCCCGATGGCGTAAAAATGGTTGTGTAATTCTTAGATAAAGCTTTTAGTACCATTGCTTCATAATTTTGACTATCACTATCCCCTTGGCACAGTAACATAATCCTGTCTATTCGACTTTTACGCTAATATTAAAAAAAAATCAGTGGAAATATCTCGTAAGTGTAAAACGAACATTTGAGTCCGGTTTATGTAGTTAAACTACTTAAAATAATGCAAATAAACATAAAAGAATGCTAGTGTGATATCTAATAATAAATTACAACACGAAATAGGAACTTAATACATTGAAAAACAAATAAAATACTCCCTTTAGTTGAAGAGTGCACTATAAACTCGTTACTCCTTACAAAATCACTGGTCTAACTCTAGATAGGAGGTATTGTCGCTCAAAACTTTTTCGTTGTAGATGATAGATATTTCTATAACGGTTTATTGCACGTTTAATATGTTTTGACGGTTACTATAAGTTGTCACATGGTGAAATACAGTACAAGCTAATAGATGGCCCAAAAATCAGTATTTAGGTAAAAATGTAGTTACGAGGTTATTGGCAGCATACGGTCGATATATCAAAACTGACAGTTTTAACGTTTTAAATTAATCCAATAAACTTAAATAGCATGGTCGCTTTCATGTAGCTTCAGTTGCGATATAATCATTTGTAATTAACAAAAACTTCAATGAATTAAAATACGTAAATTATATAACCAAATAAATTGAATTCAATTTTACACTATATTAGTTAATATTTCGAAATTAATTAGTGACCTCTTGGTAAAAAGTTAATATCAGGATGTCTTCAGCACAAATTAAATGCAGATGTGAATACATAGCGCGTATTGAATATAGGCGTGTGGTTGTATACAGCGTAAGGCTGGACAATGCAGTGGAAATATAATTCATTTAGTTCAAAATGACAACATAAAAAAATATCTAATCCTATTAGGATAAAAGGGGCAACCTTATTGTTTTCTTATTGTCCGTTGATAAGTAAGCAGTTTGAAATTAATTCTACCTTTAGAAGAGGGAAAAATAACGTGTTAAGATTCCGTTACATACAAACCATGTTAAAATACCATGCATATTTCATTTAGATAATTCTAATTGTTTATTTTAAATCATTATTGAAAATGATTTCAAATAACACTTAATAATTAAGTGAATTTATGGATTACCCGTTCGCGCTAAGTTTGTCGTTGGCGATATGACATCACTCGAAGGGTAGCGTCAGCAAAAAAAATAAAGTAGTATCTAAAAAAAAAATGTGTATTTGTGTAAAATTAGACACATTAATTGCGTTTAATCACTAACGTCCATAGGTTCAACACCAGATATTTCACACTCAATGTTACTAAAAATTGAGTCCGTATCACTCTCTGAATCAGCCCCCACTGAAATTATTAGTTCTCTCTCGTTTAATTCTTGCAGTCTGTGCGGGACGGGCCTCCCGACAAATGTGTTGTAGTTGGCTGACGTCCCGTTTGGTCGCTGGTTCGGTGGTAAAGTGGACTGTATTCTGTATCTCGCCGGGACCAGGAAATTATTGAAGAAATAAAACTCTTGAATGAAGTAACAAACGTGCTTCGGACGAATATTAGACCATTGCTGCCTAGCTCCCACGTACTATTGCTTGAAGTTCACTATCTTGCTATATCTTCATATTAATATTTTTGCGGCCACACAATGTCGATTTATTGTGTCGCTTAGGTACAACGAAACTTTACCGTAACGAGAGCCGAGCAGTGCGAATGGTGTTAATATTCATCCTTGTTTTACACTTATCTTTATTAACATTTTTGCTTATAACTTTAAGACTATACTAGTTACAGTTACGATATATAGCTTATTTTTCGTGTAATCTAATTATCTATCTATTACAACTGTTACCTTAGCCCTAGATATCGATTTAGGCTTCATTCAAGCACTAAATACCACAATTATAACACCTTTTAATACTATTAATCTATTTTAAAATACTATATTTCCAAAACTATAATACCTAGGATGGTGGTTTTTACTGCGTTTGATAGGCCCTATCGTATGCTTTAATAAAACACCAAAAAACATATATATTTATTACGATTTCTACAAGATAAATAACAAAATTGGGGCATAGTTAAGAACAATAAATTTTTATACAAATTATATAAACAATAATAGTTGCAGCCTATTTTAACATTAATTAAATATTATTATATCTCTAATTAACCTATTTTAATGTTCTTTAATTATTATCTTTGTTTTTTTCCACTATTTACTTAATGTTCGCGAGATGTAGGCGCACTCTGATTGGTCGACACTCGCGGTATGTTCCCAGCTGGCATCGCAAACTGTGTTATTTAACTTACACGGCACTAATACACTATGTTTTGAACACTATATTTTTCTTTCACTAGTACTGTTATTGTCGCGAACACTGTTATTATCGCGAACACAGTCGATCACTTTCCCAATATTGCTGTCTTAATCTATCAACATGGTTGATTTCTCTATTCCAATCATCTGCAGATATACTTCTTATCATTGCGCGTTAAATGTTCATCATTTTCCTGCAGTCGTCGTAAATATTCTGCCCTCCATGCAGCAATTTCTGGTTTCTATAACAAAAACTCACGAGTGTTTTTACATTTTTTTAAATTTATAGCCCAGCTTGTTCTTTAATATTTTCCACAAAGTGGTTGTTTGCCCAGGGAAATTTAATTTCGCTTTTGCAGCGGCTAGAATCTTTCGCAGTGTGGGTATTTCTTTTTGAATCGTATAAAGGTGTTTATTATATTTCTTGTAGCGCAAATCATTAAATCATCAATTTCCAATGTTAGTTTCCTGTCTTTTTTTACGTGTTTTCAAAAGTTTAATAGCTTCTGTACTCGTATTTGCACCAGCTTCTGACGATCCTGACGCTACTTTTTTAACCTTTTGTATACCAGTCGCTATTGCCGTGCGTTTCACAGCTTGATTGACAGGTATTATATAAGAAGTTTTTCTTCTCATTTTCGAAATAAGTCATAACTTTTAACACCATATTTCGTACATCACTTCTTAAAGTTTTGCCTTTACCCATAGTTTAAACAAAGTGAAAAACTAAGAAATATCAAAATAATAGTAATATGCGCGCATGCAATGGCGTTACCAATGATACTGCGAGGGCGATTTAGCGGCGCAGTAGGCGGTTGGGGGAGGGGACGCGCATTCCACGGACCGGCAAACTTAGGGCGAACGGGTAATATATTATTATTATTTAATTATAAACATGATGTAAATCATATTTTGCATGAAAAAGTGTGGGTGTGACAGGCGAGCTTCTTAGAGCAGTCACCTCGAAGTCCTCCATGAATATATCGGCAACAACAGGAGAGACAGGCGAGCCCATAGCCACTCCATCTACTCGCTTGTAGAATTCATCATTCCACATTAAATAGCCAGTTGTTAGGCATTGACGTAACAGTTCAGCATATTCCAAGGGAATATTACTGTCGGATAGCTTCTCAGTTACAGTTTTGATAGAATCCTCATTAGGTAAGCAAGTGAAAAGTGATGTGACATCAAAACTGACCATAAATTCATTATCAGCGAGATGTAGATCTTTAATTTCGCTTACAAAAGGGTAAGAGTCTTCACAAATGCACTAGTGTGTCCTCGAAGTCGTGAGAGGACCTTTGGAACCATCTGAGCTAATTTGTAAGTCGGTGTGTCGATCTGACTTACTATTGGTCGCAGTGCAACATTTGGTTTGTGTATCTTCGGCAATCCATGCAGTTTGGGCGGTTCTGCACACGATGGTATAAGGTTTTTGACGTCAAGATGCATTGTTTTTTAATGAACTTTTTGTGTCGTTTACAATAGTATTGGTCGGGTCTGTTTTAACCTTTTTATACGTTGTTTCATCCGACAAAAGTTGGTTAATGTTTGCATTGTAATCCGACGTGTCCATTACTACGGTACATTACCCTTATCTGCGCGCAGGATGACGATATCTGGTTTATTTCGCAAGTTTTTAAGCGCTAAATATTGTTTTTTAGGCAGGTTAGGTGGGGGCAGTTTATTTCGATGTAGTAACGACGAGACGTCTCGTGGAATAGCTTCCATATCCTCCTTTTGCACAGTATTTTTAACCAGTACATCTTCGACAGCACAAATTATTTTCTCATAGGATATTCGGGTAGGTGTTACGGCAAAATTAAAGCCCTTTGATAACACTTGAATTTCGGTTTCGTCCAATGTTTGTTGTGACAGATTTATGACAGCGCGATCTGCGTTTGAGTTTATGGTTGACAGGCGCTTTCCGTTACTATATATTATGTTGCGTTCCGTGATGAACGCGAGATTTTCGGTTACATAGTTTTTCAAATTTTGTAACATAATTATTTTTGCATCTGTTATATTTAATTATTTCGCGCTTACCAAGATGTTAGATGTAACTTTCGAAATGGGCTTTCGTTAAAACTATCTCGATCACACTAGACTTTTCTCAATTTCACGGTTAATATTGTATAGATCGGAACGGGTCTCGTGAATTACCGTCTGCAATAACTTTTTACTCGCCTGTTCTAAGATCTTAGCGCTTCCACGTATGTTTTTCTTACAAGGGATCCTCACACACGTAGGAATGAGACCATGATCGCGACGCCTCTTCAAGAAATTTAGCGATGTTATATATCTTGCGTACTTTGTATAAAGATACTCTAACTGGCGTATTTTATTTGCAATTTCTAGTCCGTACTGGCTAACATAATAACTTCTAATGTTTACGCGAGTATTACACATTTTAAATAAAACTACTTTTACGGATTCTATCGCGTTTGTATTTAATTTTTAATTTATACTTGTTAATTATTTGGAAATGACTCGGTATCTCGTAAAACCCTAAATTAAAGTTAAAATAATTGGAATATAACTGACAAAATTTTATGAAACAGGTTGATCGGTTTGAACTGTTTACTCGTTGGGACAACAAAGTTCTGTCTTTGTAATTATTTAAGTATAAGGGGCCGTTCAAGTATTACGTAAGCAGATTTATTACAGTTATTACCCCCACTTCATCCCCCTTGTCGGCAAAAGTAAGCAAAGCTCTTATTTTTCCCGGTGGGCTATGGACGTCGCACCCCGCCAAATCGGTCCGGGGCGACGGAAGAGGCGGCGCGCAACCCCATTGACCCACCCTGCAAGCATCTCTTCTTGGCCGTGCGAGCGGGCCACCGGTACCCGATCTTACCTTTACCCCCTCCCCCTAAGCTTACGTAAATATTTTTCTATTAATGTATTGTTTTTTAAATATTATAATTATAATTTAAAAAAGTAAGAAAAAAGATTTAGTATGAAGATTAGATTTTACTGATACGGTTTTCAACATAGAGTAATAGGTACAAAAATATTATAATTTTCCGAACAAACTTATTTTAAATTTTTGGTACACATATTAAATTCAAATTAACAGTCTTCAGTCCACGAAACCCGAATCTATGATTCTAAGTTTTCGATGACATTGGATGTTTGCTGCTCAGTGTTGTGAGTCTGTTCACTTTCATCCGATTTTGGAATGTCTACGTCGTTCTCATCGAGCCATTCAACATCATGGTGCTCTAAATTTTGAATAATGCACATCAGTTCATTAGCACGACGGGCAGCGACTCTCACAGGTCTAATTTTCCTTTCAGTGTGTGTACTTTTTTATGGATCTTCTCGATGTGAAGATTAAGTGACTTGACGGAAGCATGATAAAGACCACACGTTTTGCATGTTCGACTTGATAGCCTCAATTTTACCGACGGACAAAAATAATCGTAGGGCATTTGCAGGAAATCTTTGAGTGAAGCACTTAAGCGTAGAGCTAAATTGACTGGAAGATTAAGAAATTGTCCTTCATCCAAAACAAAATCATCAACTGTTTGTTTTACTTTTACAGGTGGTGGAAGAAATCTGTTGTGTAGTAATCTAAATAGGCCACTTCTTGGACGACAGCATTCTGTATTTCTACATTTTACAATTTGAAGCAAGTATTGCCTTTCACGCACATGTTCTGAATACCATTTAATGTCTGGAAAATCAGGAAGATCTTGTTCGCCTGCCCCAATATATTTTGCAGTAACATTATAGCCATCAATTTCCATTGAACTCCATACTTCAGCTAATACATTTCCTGCAAATTCGAAATTAGATGTTTCTAAATGTTCATCAATTGTAACGCCACGTTCATCCAAATGAGACCCAAAATGGTCATAAGGCAATATTAAACCAGCCAGTTCCCGACTAAGAGGAGCCATTCTCGCTCTACTCTGTTATACGCACTTCTTCCAGGAGCATTGGTAGCTAAAAACAATGCATCGAGATCATGTCGCTTAAAGTGTTGTATAGCAAACCATATGACTTTTTGATAACGCGGATTTTCATCTGGCCCTCCATCAACCGTCATGATTACCACTGGTTTTATAAATCCATGGTCAGTTTTAGCTAATGGTCGAAACTCTTCGAGTTCGAGAAGCGTCTCGAAATCCTGAGCATAAGAATTAGCAGTAGATAAACTATGCTTTCCACTTCGAATAGCGATGTATGTTGGTCCAGAATATCCAACGGCTTGCGGTTGCAAGCCGTTGGATATTCTGGAGCGTCCTAGCATATTGGAAGTGATTTTGATACTAGCATAAACAGATGGTATTAATTTATGACGCTCAGCGATTACCAAATCGTGATCAGGCAATTTGATTCTATATTACATGTGCATTAGAAGAGGTGCTTGCTTATTTGCCGCAGTTACGCCCATAGGGACTCGAGCTTTATCATCTTGAGATAAGAAAAATACTTGATCTGGTCCAAGTATGGATGCTATGTTCTCTAAATAGGGGATTGATGTTTCGGCGAACTTGCTATCTAAGTGGCTCTTGTGGTGATCAGTTTGAGCCCGAATAAGCCTAACAGGGACTGTCGATATATGTCTTCGTCCCTCTGCAGAATTAGATTTTCTGGGAATCAAACGGAAGATATGTCCCACTGCAACTAATGTCTAAACCTATTTTAGGTAGTTCTTGTGTGAGTTCATCGAGAGTTTTTACGCTCCGAATAGATTCCTTTCGTCTTCTATCATCTGCTGCACTCCCAAATAAAGCTATATCCGCAATTGTTTTCAATAGTGATGGTTGTTTGCTTTCAAGATTAGGACGTCCCACTGAATCCTTCAGAGATAGTCTTTTTTTTATTTCTGGATTTTCTTGACAAATATCTTCTAACTTTCTTTTCATACCATCCCCCTGTGTTTTTTCTGGGCTACTGCGTTTTGAATCTTCCTGTTTAAAGACCGTTTTGCTGTTTTTATATCCTCGCGTAACTTAATGATCTGTTTATCAACTTCAGCACGGCTTGGCATAGTATCTCTGGCAGAATACAAAGTATTCAGATTTTTTTCGAGTAGAGCAATCTTATTTTTCATAGCTTCCTGAGAAGGTTTTGCTCTCTGTTTATCCGCATTTTCATTATTTTCGCATTGCTGTTGCGGTTCATTACCGGGTTTAATTTTATCTTCTTCCTGTTTTTTAATATTTGAAGCTGGCTGTATAATCTGTGTTTTTTCTGCAGGTTTACACGTACTCGTTGCCTAAAAATAAAAACTTTCTATGAGTTCTACTAAAGATTCTCTTATTAAGCTACATAAATACAAAGCATACAATAAAAAACTGCATTTAAAGATTATTTAAAACCGGGAGTCAAACCCATCATATTATACAGAAAACTAACATCCTGTATTTTATGACCAATTGACGGAGTCAATCTTAAGAAATAAATATATATAATGAATATAACCTCTATACTTTGAGATAGGCCATAATATTTTCTAATCATAAAACGTCTAAATTATTGTTACGAAATGTATAGAGAAACTCTTTGGAGATTTCTAATATTTCTAGTACTTTTTTTTTTTTTTTTTTTCTCACCTTTGAAAAAGAATGTAGTAGATTGGATTTATTCTTAGTCGTCGCTTGCAATTCTTCTTCAATTCTCTTAGACACAATAATATCTAATTCCTTGTCGGACTTTGCTTGTAATTTATAATTTCGCCACACTTTGTTCACTAACTTTAGTACATTTTGTACTTTCGTATTTGTATGAGATTTCTTAAAACTTTCAAACAATTTTTGGTATAAGTTGGATTTGTCTATTTGAAACGACATCTTATTTAAACATTAAACTTTAGCTAATGGAATCACCGTTAAACAATATTAACTTGCTTTGCTATGCTTACAATACGTCTACTCGCTATAGTATACAAACGAAACAATACACTGACAGAGAAAATTTTGACAATTGAATAGCGCGCGGTAATTCCCCTACTCGGTTCTAAAGCGAGTGCCTAAACATATGCATTATTTGCGGGAATCCCCGAAAATGCGTTTCGTTTTCAAGCAAAGACAAATGTGAGGGTTGCCATTCGTATAAAAAAGTAATTTACTATCGATGACGTAATCATCATCTAGACTCCCTTACCCCCCCATGTCATCCAAAATAAGCAATACATAGAGTCTATAAATGGGCTAGTTGTTTTCTCATTCAAAGTGCAATCAGTTCGATTTCAGTCACGAATCATAGTTCCTGGTTTTGAACTAATTTGAATCCATTAATTGTATGTTTAAGTCCTTGGCAACACAAAAATGTATGCATTAACCCCTTACCGTATGATTTTTTTTTGATGAAAAAAATATGTGATACAAATCACGAAATAAAAGAACACGTATTTCAGGATTTTCACGTTTATTGGAAAAATAAAGAAAATACAGATTTTCTTCTTTGGTCCATATTTGGTACAATGAGAATAAAATGAACAAAAAATGACAACAGTCTTATTTAGTATAATTAATAATCAAAGTTATGTTGTGTGGAATAGCATGAAGCAATTTCTTTTATCGTTGAGATATAGGCAGACCTTATATTTTTGGCACTCGACATGTGATCTGCCACTACTGTCTAGTGGTCCAGATGGGCAGATGATCTATTTAGTCTAGGCGTACATCCCTAGATGGCATGATAGCTATTGGTCCTCTAAGTCTTTTAGCTTCAACTGCATTCTCTAGGTCCAAAGAAGACGTCCTCGTTTGCTATCCGTAGATTTGTTTGTTAGACGTAAACCCTCAGCCATTGCACCTAAAGGTAGTGATGACTCCAAATCATCCAATCCTCGCCTATACAACAACCAGGAATTTATTGTAATGATGTCGAGCATGTGAAAAAAATCCGGTGGTAAAATTTCTTAGATCTAATCTGAATTCTATAGTAGCTTAAAGCGTCTAACAAATCTACACCTCCAATGTGCTTATTATAAACCGTCATCGCATTAGGACATGACACTTGTTATACTATTTCCATTTCTTTATTTTCTCGATGACAGCTCCTGTGGAAACTTAAACTGTGAAATTTAATAAAAATATGACGCTTACGCGCGTACAAGGTCATAGCAGAGTCGGAGAAACTGATAGGGATAGAGCTATCGATAAACGTAACACGATAAGAGACACGATATTTTTTTACAAAGTGTAAGAAACTAAACTATTGCCGGATAATTTTATACAAATTTATTAACTAATATTACATTTCATTACAAAATGTAATTATATTATGTTGATTGTTCATTTATTTATTTTAATCAAAATCTGATGAATCGCCACTATCACTCGATGAGCTCTCCTCAACATTTATTATAAGTTCCTGTATTTCTATATTATCTAATACCACATAATTTTCCCAATCCGACGCTATAATGTTTTGGGTTTTTCTCACAATTTTTTCCCAGTGTTCGGCAGTTACTTCCGCACATGCATTTTTTAATAAATCTAACATCTTGTTTGCTGTAAAAGGGGGATGGGTACTGTTTCGAGCGGCGTGTCCTTTGATTTGTGCCCATATTAGTTCTATAGCATTGTACTGGCAATGATACGGCGGAAGTCGAAGAACCCAATGACCACATTCAGCAGCTATTTCGTCGGTAATATATCTTTTAGGGAAGCTTTTTTTTGGATTTTAAAATATTCACTAATTGTACTTTTAATAAAGGATCATCCACATTTTCGCCATGACGTTTGAGCCAGTCAATTATCTCTTGTTTTTTATTGGCCTGCGTCGGCATCTTATCAATTTGTCTAGAGTGATATGTAGCGTTGTCGATAATAATTATCGACGGTTCTTCCAGAGATTGCACCATTTCTTTGAACCATCCTTCGTAAATCTCCGCGTTCATTTCTTCGTGGTAGTCCACTGTTTTCTTGGATTTAAAGGCCAGTAAAGCATCTGACACGAATCCTTTCGTAGACCCTGCATGGCATATGATAAGGCGTTCACCTTTTCCCATTGGCACTGAACTAGTGGAAGCGGCGGTGTCGTCAGTCCTGTTCTTCGATACTGTGTGGTTTGCATTTAACCAAGTCTCGTCAGTGAAAATAACATTTGACCAATCTGATATCTATTTAGCTTCGCTCCAAAATTCGCAGCGAGCCATCTCAACGTCGTGACGCTCCATCAATATTTTACGTTTGTCTGATTTTTTATAACAAAAACCAATTTCTTTCAAAACTAATAGTGGAGCGCCTGTGGCGTTAAAAACCTTAAAAACTCGAACTTGCGCTAGAGTGAATGAAATTTAAAAATTTAAAATGCAATGTTTAGCTACTAATATATATTAAAAAGTTTACAAATTAAAAAATTGTCATCTTGATTAAAAAAAAAATGATAATTTACATAATTCAAACAGTATATTCAGACAGTAATCGGGGAAAAAAAGTAAATGAAGGAAAGGAAAATTTAATAAAAATGAAAATTATTAATAAAAATTGTTTTTTATTTGAAAAATTTACATTTTTGTACATATTAAATATTTTCTTCGACTTCATTTATTTGAATAATAGGTTGAGTATTGAAACAGTTGTCGTTGCACTGTAGACATGCTACACTACAGTATAAGCCACTTTGCCGACATCCACAAGCAGCTCCACATCCCTTTTTACAATTACAAAATAACATTTGTAGTAAATCATCCGTAGCTGGTAATTGAGTCATTGTTACTGGAATGAGCATATTTCGGGAATACTTCCATCCCCAATTTTCAATATTTACGTCATTACCTAGCCATATCTGAATTTGCAAGTACACTCTTTTCAAGTGTTCAAATGCTGCATCTGTTGTAGGAGGTAATGATGATAATACGACACTTGTTTTTTTCCCCGTTGCTTTTATAAAAGAATTGAACCTCAACGTATTTCTTTAATTTTTGCTGGAGCTCCATATAAACCCAAAATACATGTTATACCCGTTTCAAATATATTATTGGCGTCTTCGTTAACATTTTTGAATACTTTTGCTGATTCGTGTAAATCATGACGTTTCTCAAAATTTTTAGCAAATCTAATTTTACTTTTCTTAAAAAACGTAGATGTTGTATCACAACCAGTGAAAGCATGCAAAAAAAGAATATGTTTTTTACATTTCGGAAAGTAATTTTCTAAACTTTTCGAAGGGAATATTTTTTGTTGGACTTTGCCTCGGGATGGCTTTAGAAAATAAATTTCACGATCCTCATCCACTAATGCTGTTAATATAACTAAGACGTCAATATCTTCTGAAACTATTACAACATTTTTTGTTTTTAAATTAATTGCTGTATCAACTATTAATTTGTCGGCATCGCTCTCCGCTTGGTATGTAAAAATATTGTCAGCTAATTTAATTCTCAATATTTCTATCAAGTGGCCTTTATTTTTATTATTTGATAAAAATTTATCTTGATCTATTTTCAATGGCATATTTTCGTCGAATTCAATATCTGCACATTTATTTTTCAATGCATGACGATTCCTTTCGGTTGATTTAATACCATCTTTTTTATATCGCATCAAATATCACGTACAACACGTACACACTACAATATCACATATATATAACACTATTATAATTATTCTTCAAATATCTTACATAATGCTCACATATCATTTTGAAGGTTTCATTCAATTGCCATTTACAACCATGTAATAACATGCTTCCGCCAATAACATAATGAAAATTTTCTGTATCTTTTAAATTAATTGAAATTGCCGAAAATAAATCGTAAAAAGCTGATTTTTTAGTCTTTCGCAGTTCGCCATCTTCAAATAGAGCAAGGGGATATGGTGCTAGTTCATAATTCATATATTTTTTTAGTTCTTCATCTGTTTTTTTAAAAACACATACGTTGGAACAGCAGCAATGGATCAACAGGAATCACATCGTCATGAATTTTAATTTTGTTATTTGTCGCCAATAGAGGATTTATTTTATCTTTCCTTGATAATTTTAATTCGCGTAAATTTTGTCCCGCTGTTTTCTTCATTATCTTTAAACCTTCTTCAAAAGCATTGTAACAATTTATATCTTTATCTCCAGTAACTCCGGTAGCAATAGACAATATGGCATCCGTATCAGGAAAAGGGTTGTGTCGTTTGAAGAAGTCGACCAATATTCTTACATCGACATTATCCCTTTCTATTCTAGCATCTGTCGTATCACTGTTGATGACTTTTATTGAAATATATATTACAAAAATGTTCTATTCCTTCTATAATGTCTTGGCTATAAATAACTCCTCTGATCCATTTATATACTACCACTGAAAGCAGTGGCACCACGTTTGAAAGGACCTCCTTCAACACTCATTCCTTTCATCAAGGTTTGCTCAATTGTCTGATCACTTGCAATGCCGGAAAAAAAAATTATCTGAACGCCTAGATGTAAAATAATCTTCCGTAGATTTTTTAAATTCCGTGGGGTCCATTTTATCATGTAATTCTTTCAAATCTTGCAGGTAATTTTGTGAAGCCTTAGCATAGGGAAAATGTCCTGATGCATAAAATAATGGAATCATTAGCTCAATACAATGTAAACGTAAGTTCCAATCTCCCATGCGGTCAGCTGCAATGAAGTCCTTCAAAATTATAACCATTCGAAAATAAGTAATCCATAGTTTCGACGTTTTATTTTTATTTTCAAGCTCAAGTAACTTCTTTTCAAAAATTGCAGAAAGCGTTTGAAATGCTTGGTTTTCAATTATTTCAGTATACTCAAACATTTGAAACATCGTAGATTTTTCTTCATCATTCAAAAAATTTGCGAAATCGTATTATGCTCCGTAAGATCTTCAAAAATCAATTGCGATAAGATAAAGCTCGCTGTAATAAAGTATGAGCACGTACTGCTCTAGCATACGCCCGTCCAGATGTTATGTGATCAATCGTATTTTCAGCATAAATGGTAGATAGAACTTCTTTTATCCCACTACCTGCCATAATGTAACCAATGGATCCCATATAAGACATAGCAGTATGAAAAGGACCAAACCTCACAAGGCTCACAACAACCAATACTTCATCAGATAAAAACAAAGCAGATGTGATATCCCGTGCTTTCATATATAGAGGTAGATCGAATGTTACAATGCAAGTTCTCATATTCAACCGTTTAGCATTTTCTATAGAAGTTTTAATACTTTTATAAATTGTGTTATAATCACTTGGAGCTGCATTAATAAATGGTAAAAAAATTATCGATGACATATCAAAATCGTGCGCATTAGTTAATAAATTCATAAATCCATTTCATCCGGGAAATGTATTATCATTTTTTGATGTTAAATATGTCCAAAGAATATTTAATTTTCCATTCGTAGTAAATTTCTTAATATCCGGTTCAACTTCTGATAACTTGATTATTATGTTCGAAAAACCCGTACCCGCAGAAGCTGGATATATTTCAAGAGGGATATTACCTTTGTTAACAAACTCAGATTCCGGTGGAATAATCTTCAAACGTTTGATAGGTCGTCGAGGTTGTATACTATCAGCTGAAGTAACTATTTCAATGCTTCCCATATAATGAAATGTTCCTTTACTATCGATAGTGTTGATATTAAAGTCAGCATTATCATGCACAAATTGAACAAAGCTGCCAGGTTTTATTTCTGGTGGAGTTGCAAAAGTAGCTGAAGCTTCGTATAACGTAGCTTCTTTGTATGAAGCACAGAATCCTAAAGAATGACATATATTTATAACTTTTTGGAACCAAATTTCCGATGAAACATCACAGCTAAAGTAATATGTAGAGGGGTGCTAAAAATGATCTTGGTCGTACAGGTGATATTATCGCGTGCGCGATAGATTGACATTTCTTTTCATAAGTAAGAGGAATTGTTTGTGCTGTATTTCTCTTATCTTTTAATATTATTTCTGACAGTAAAAAATTTAAAGATTCTGGTATTGATTCATCAATATCTTCAAACATTTTGTCACTTGGTGAATAATTTTCATTATCATATACTTGAGCTCTTATATCCCTCCTAATAATTTCGCTAGCCGCTTTTAATATATGAAACTCCTCTTCTTTTTTATTATTATGTTTTTGATTGTACCAATTTTCTGTTAATATATTAAGGTTGATGTTTTTGAAACACATAACGGTATTGGATCCAAATTTACTTGATATAACTATGTCATCATAATATCGATCAATTAGTCGTTTTCGAATAGTTTTTTTCATCCGGGATATGCTCCGTAGTGATGATATTTTTCAACTCTTGCATTGTAAATTGGCAGTCATCATTTTCTTCTATATACTTAAGTGTATATTTGCTCCATTGCTGCATCTATCATCAAAATTCTCGGACTGACTTTCTTTTCGGTTTTATCCATTTGAATGGAATTCCTAAGCAATTTATAACAATCTGCATGATATTTTGCTTGAAGTGCTTGTAAATCTATAATACCAGAAATTCTTTTATGGATTTCTCGATAATAATCATCTTTCTGTACAGCTATAAAATTCAGAGAAGTGTCATTTAAAGTTGGAATATTGATGTAAGAAATTTGTCTTCGGCGAATATTGATGTAAGAAATTTGTCTTATTGAATTTTGCTTGTTTTTCTTCATCAGCTTCTTGCCCACACAGGAAACAATTTTTTTCCCAATCGAAGCTAGATAAAACTGTGCTACAGCGGAGCTTCTTTTTTGGAGGTGAAAATGAGGTTTCAATTCGCTTCTTCTGAGACATTTTCTTATAGTAGATATATATACACTCATTTGCAAAAAAAACGGGCACCTAAGCAATGAACCATTTCAAATGTTAATATTTCTTTGTTTGATAATTATAGGTAGTTTTATCCACACAATTTGGTAAATTAATAAGAAAATAATCGTTTTCATCAGTATTTCATAAAATTTAGATACAATTTATGGGAAATAATGCTAAACCTCGCTAGTAGTGTATATTCGCTAGTAGTGCATATGCTCATGAAGTAAAAATAAAAAAGTTTTTTTGTTTGTTTTTCTTTAATAAAGTAAAAGCAGATAAATGTTTAGTATCGAGTGTGACCCCCTCTAGCTAAAATCACAGCTTGAATTCGTCTGGGCATGCTAGCGAGTATATCCCGGATACTTGCTTGCGGAATACGTTCCCACTCCGCAGTAATCACATTCTTCAGCTCTCTGATGGTCTGCGGAGCCGGGTGTACTGATCTCACACGCCGTTTCAGAACGTCCCAGACATGCTCTATGGGATTGAGGTCGGGACTTCGAGCTGGCCAATCCAAACGACGAATGCCGACCTCTTGCACATACGCATTAACATCGCGGGATCGGTGGGCGCGAGCATTGTCGTCCATAAAAATCGAGTCTTCACCTAGAGCGGCCAATGCGGGTTGTGCATGAGAAATTAGAACTTCCGTTATGTATCGATGCCCAGTCAGTGAGCCGTTTTCAATGAAGACTAACTCTGTACGATCCATTGAATTTATTCCTGCCCAAAACATAACAGAGCCCCCACCATAAGGTGTGATTTCTTCGAAACATGCCTCTGCAAAGCGTTCTCCTTGTCTTCTTAGCACTCGCCGACGTCGATCTTCACCGAACAGAGATATCCTGGCTTCATCAGAGAACAAAACCCTATTCCAATCGTCTTGAGTCCATGATTCACAATTTCTAGCGAACCTAAGCCTGTGAACTCTGTGCTCACGGAGTAATTTGGGGCCGCGGGCCGGGCGGTGACTGCGTATATTGGCAGCGAGAAGCCTCCTCCTGACCGTCCATAGACTAATATGCACATTTCTTACTTCTTGGAGGTTGTTCTTAAGATCCACATACGAAGATTTGCGATTTCTCAATGCGCGACTCACAAGAAAACGATCATCCCGTGGTTGGGTACATGGTTTTCTTCCAGAACCAGGCCTTCTCTCGACGGAACCAGTCTCCTGATATCGCTGCCAGGTCCTTTGGACTGTCGAGCGACTAACATTTAGCCTCCTAGCCACGAAACATTGGCTGCAACCCTCTTCAAGCAGCGCGATAATTTTGGTAGCTTTTACCACTTTATCTACCATTTTTGATACAGCCAAACAGCATTAAATAAAGCTTTGACAGTCAAGGATATGAAATTAATCGATAAAAATTGAATAAAAGTTATGAAAGTCGATGTTAACTTCTGGAACTTCGCGCCAAAAATGTAGGATAAAAAGGGGTTTTCTGTAAAAATGAACATCAAATGAAAAATTGAATTTAGAACGTACTTTTTTAAATACCACAGCATTTTTAAAACCGGCCAGTAACGTGTACAAACGATTGAAACCTTTTTGGTATTGTATCTTTTTAAATATGAATGAAAATCAAAACCGCCCGTTTTTTTTGCAAATGAGTTTATATTAAGATAGATGAGTGTTCCCCCCAGTCGTCCAGTAGTCCTGTCATTGCGAACTATGTTATAATTCGCAATTTTAGGGTCCCGGATGGAAGGTTTAAGGAACGTCTCCTGTACCATAAGAATATCGAGCTGATGTTCCTTTAGGAATGTACCTACTTCATCCCTCTGTTTGAAATGGCTATTTGCGTTGAATGTACCTAACTTTAGGTGTCGTGGTTTGACTCTGCCGCTAGGATGTGAATCCATTTTTAGTTGAATCTAAGAGAGCCCAGGCTTTCTAGCGTGGGAGCGAATCGGATGGCGATGTTGAGAAGGGCAAGGCTGTCTCCCTCGTTCCTTCTGAACTTCGCTGCTATTTCGCGGATTTCCGCGAAGTTAATGAATGCCGCGACATTGGCCACAAGGGCTAGATCCGGGTCCAGTCCTTGTGGTGTCTTTGGGAGCGCGTTGTGTACTACCCTAACCGGTGGTGTCGCGGGTTTGTTGGTCTTGATGCCCATAAGGGGCTTAGGTTGGCCTCCGGTAGGCTTGTTTTGCCCAACGGTTGGCGGGGGGGCTGAGGGTGTCACCTGCCTACATAGAGGGCTGCCTTTGCGGCAGGGCGGGGAAGGCCTCCTTATTATTCAATAAGGGGCGATTCTTGCTTTATTTTCTTAAGAGTTGTTTCTTCGGAGAGAAGCACCTGACGACGGTGCCGGTACCACTTTTTTTTTTGTTAACGCAGTGGTTCAAGAATGCTATTTGCGCACTAACCCCCGCCTGTCGGAAAAACAGACGAGGAGTGTGGGACTCGCTAGCCCCGTGACTAGAATACCCATTAAACTCTTTCCACTGCGATCGCTGTTAGCCGAGAGGGCTTTGACAGCTTAACCGGACTATGGGTGAGCGCTGAAGGCTCTCAACCCGGAATAGCTGTTAAGCGACTACGCCCGAGGGCTCTCCCTGTGGAGAACGGACCTCGGCTCGGGGCGTCGCTGGTGGCAAAGTGGGTGTGCCCACGTTTGGAATATTGATTTTTACGCGTCGCGTCTTCCTTCCCCGGCGGCGGAGGCGAAAGCGCGAGTGACTATGTGTTATGGCCGCGCGGGCCGTGTTGGCTCTTTCTTGAGCGATAGTAATTTCGTCGTCAACGTCGGTCAGTGCGTGTCGAGGACGTCGGATGGCGGATATTTTTAATGGGGTGTAGTTAGCCGCCTCAACCACTAGTTGGTTGGGGTGAATCATGGCAGAGTCAATGAACCTCTGCGAGCAACGCTTCATGTATTGCCTGATGGTCGGCAATTCTAGGTCAACGTGAAGGTCGACATTTCGAATGAACCACGGTGCCCCCGTGGCTCGTCGCATGAACCGGTTTTGTAGTGATTGTAACCTGCGGATCCTTGGTGGGTTAACGTGTGCGAACAATACGCTGGCATAGGTCATGATAGGCCGTATGCAGGCAGTGTATAATCTGATCTTGTTCTTCAAGGATAGTTTGGATTTGGCGTTTAGTAAACAATGAAGACGTCCCATCACAAAGGCTGCGCGCGCGCCTACCTGCCTTATGTGTGGAATGAACGTGAGTCGACTGTCAAGGGTCACTCCTAGATATTTGGCTTGCCTGCACCATGTGACAGGCTTATTGAATAAGGTAAGTGGGGGGATGTCATCCGGAGAGCAGATGCGGGCAGTTCGTTTAGTGAACATAACCGCTTGACTCTTCTCGGCATTTATTTCTATTCTCCATTTCCTATACCAATTGGCAAGGGCGGTGACCGCTTTCTGGAGTGTCTTAGCTACGGTTGTCGGGGAATAACCTGCACAGAAGAGTGCGGTATCATCGGCATAGAGTGCCGTTGTGTACACGAGTGAATTTGGGTATATCGCTAGTGTATAGCGTGAAGAGGAACGGAGAGAGGACCGATCCCTGAGGGACACCGGCCTTGATAGGGTGGGCGGTCGACAACGTCCCGTCCACCCTGTAGCGAAAGCTGCGATGACTTAGGTAGTCATGTATGACTAGAATTAAATATTCTGGGACTTTGAAGCTATATAGTTTATAAATTAGGCCCTCATGCCAAACTTTGTCGAACGCCTTCGCTACGTCTAGGAATAGTACACCAGCGTACCTGCCTCTGACGAACTGACTGCTGGTGTACTCGACTAATCTGTAAACTTGTTGGACACAGCTGTGCTGTGGACGAAAGCCAAACTGCGCGTCGGGTATTAAGGCGTTTGCCTCAGCGAAGGTGCGTAGCCTACTGAGTACTATCCGTTCGTATAATTTGCCTATGCTGCTCAGTAGGCTGATAGGGCGATAACTATTAGGTTCGGTACGTTTTTTGCCGGGTTTGTGGATTCCGATTACCACGGCCTCTTTCCACTGTGAAGGAAAGATGTTATAAGTGAGGGCTGCGTTAAAAATACTACACAGTATTAATATTAGGTGGGCGGGGAATAGTTTTATGACTTTGTTATTTATTCCGTCCGAACCTGGGGCTTTCCTGGCTACTAGACCCTTGATCAGTGACCCGACCTCGTCGGTGGACACTGCTGGAATAGGTTGATCGTGGTTTTCGTTTTCGTGCGATCGCGAAATATTGATACGACGAACCACTTCGGTGTTGATGTGGTGGTGGTGTGCCGCGTCTTGGTCGTATAGTGTGCTCGGCGCACATTGAAGTTCTAGACTGTCGGCCAGACATTCCGACTTGTCGTCGTCCATGAATGCCGGCGGTTGGTTAGGTCGATTTAGGGGAGGGAGTGTGGACACTATATCCTTTTTGAGAGAGCGGGAAATCTGCCAGAAGGCTGTGTGCGAAGGCACTAGCTCTTCTAGTGTGGCGTCCCATTTGCTCTGTCTAAAATTACTAATTTCGGACTTGACCTTCCTTTGGAGGGTCCGCAGGCGTTTGCGGTTGTCCTCCGTGGGATATCGGTCGTACGCGCGGCTCGCGGCGTTCTTTTGTCGTAACAGTTCACGTACGTCGGCCGGCAGGGGCCCTCTACGGTTTCTCGTATCGGGTACTCGCCGCGAGCAGCCGTTAATTAACGACTGCACGTGTTCTGTGAACGAATCGATCGCCTGGGAGGTATCTTCCTTAGACTTAATGTCTTTTGGAATTTGATCAAGGTGAACCGAAGTGGTAGTCTTTAGATTTCTCTTCAGTTGACCCCAGTCGGTTATCATCCTTGTCGTTTCGTGGTTTCGGCCTGAGGGGCCTGGGGTGGGGGAGGCGAAATCCAGAGTCACCGGACGGTGATCTGAGTCTAATTTGTGATGTACTTCTACTAAACATAAACGTAAATTTATGTTTTTGAGTAGTACTATGTCTAAGATGTCTGGATTGCTCGAGACTATGTAAGGGAAATGCGTCGGCTCTAATGGCGCTATGACGTCAAAACCTAATCTGTCTGAGTACAGCTCCAGGTCCTTGCCTCTCTTGTTGGAACTGAGACAGTTCCAAGAGGTATTCTTGGCGTTAAGGTCACCGCCAATGATGACGGCGCCGCCCAAGTCAAGCAAGGCCTTGAGATCGCTTTCTATGAGGTTATCTGTTCCCCTAGGGGTTAGATAAGCTGAAACTAGTATAATTGGCTGATGGCCAGTGAGGGCTAGACAGCATACAGATGCTTCAATGTGCGCCAGAGGGGGCGGATCCACAGTCGTGCAATGCAACGAATTCTTATAGTAGATGAGTGTTCCCCCCAGTCGTCCGGTAGTCCTGTCATTGCGAACTATGTTATAATTCGCAATTTTAGGGTCCCGGATGGAAGGTTTAAGGAACGTCTCCTGTACCATAAGGATATCGAGCTGATGTTCCTTAAGGAATGTACCTACTTCATCCCTCTGTTTGAATAGGCTATTAGCATTGAATGTACCTAACTTTAGGTGTCGTGGTTTGACTCTGCCGCTAGGATGTGAATCCATTTTTAGTTTATTTTTAGGGAGCCCAGCCTTCCGAGCGTGGGAGCGAATCTGATGTCGATGTTGAGGAGAGCGAGGGCATCTCCCTCGTTCCTCCTCATTTCCGCTGCTATTTCGCGGATCTCCGCGAAGTTTATTTGTGCCGCGAGGTTTAGCACAAGGGCTAGCTCCGGGTCTACGCCCTGTGGAGTCTTAGGGAGCGCGTTGTGTGCTACCCTAACCGGCGGTGTCGCGGGTTTGTTTATCTTGATACCCATAAGGGGCTTAGGTTGGCCTCCGGTAGGCATCGTTTGCCCGACGGTTGGCGGGGGGGCTGAGGGTGTCACCTGCCTGGTAGGGTGGGACACGTAGTGCTGCCTTTGCGGCAGGGAAGGCCTCCTTATTATTTAATAAGGGGCGATTCCATGCATTATGAGTGGGGAGAGGGGCGGGCACGAAGGCCTTATTGTAATATTTGGCCCTGCTTTGCGGGACGATTCTGCGCGGCGCTCTAGGGCAGCCGCGGTAGTCGGCCGGGTGGCCCATCTCTCCGCACAGCACGCATGAAGGCGGCTCTGTGCAGAGCGATAGGTCCTTGGGCCTCTCACACTCTTTGGTGTGGTGATCGCCAAGGCATTTAACACACCTTGGTTGGGCGAAACAATTATTTGAGGTATGGCCTTAGAGTTGGCACTTGTGACATTGGGCGATATTGCCCGTTTTGTATGGGGGTTCGACGGAGATGCCGGATAGCCCGCATATTTTGGTAACCTTGTAGATACCTTTACCCTCAGGGGTGTTATTAAGGCATACAAGTACCATATTGAGAGGTAGTCGGCCCTGGCCGCGTACCATGCGGTGGACTTCTTTGACTGGGAGGTCTAGGCCTCTGAGGGATTCGAGGATCTCCTCAGTGCCTATCTCCTTAGGGATGTTGCGCACGACGGCGCGGAGTAGCTTTGCCTCTGGCAAAGTGTAGGTGTGGTAGGGGATACGTTGCTCCCCTAGCATCTTTGATAGGGCACGGTGGTCGTCAATGGTGTTGACGTCCACTCTGATTCCTTGCGGCGTGGATTTAGCCGACTTGTAGTTTACATGGTGCGTATGGCACCATGATGATATGGGGATCCATTTCTCCTTGTCCCTGATATATAGGGGCGGAGGAGACGAAATTCTGGGGGTGTTGTTGACGGGGGCCGAAGTGGCCGCCTGTGTTTGAGCGACCTTAGGGGTCAGGACGGCGACCTTGGAGGTCGTGGTAGCCTTGGCGGCTGAATAGGGGGACGCTTTAAGAGCGGGTGGGGATGGTGTGCCATGCTCCTCGAGGTGAGCGGCAGGAGAAGAAGAAGAGGTCGACGCAGTCTCTTCGGTTTTGAGGGCCTTTGCGGCGGCCTTGGCTTTGTGGGCCTTCTTTCGCTTGCGCGAAGAGGCCTCTTGGAAGTCGCCTTCGTTTGGCGATTCCTCCGTTTCGGAGGAAGAGGTTGAGCGAGCAGAAGCAGAAGCGGAGTCCAGTTCGGACTCCGTTTCCATATCGGAGGTCTCTTCTGACCCGCTTTCGGCGGGGGTGAGAGTGGGGGCTGGGGAGGCCGGGCGTGACGGAGCACGCTCCGGCAAGCGGTACCTCTGAGAGGCTATCGCCCATATGTCTTCGTCTGAGAGAAGGCGCTCGAAGAGCTGCTCTCGCTCGTTTACGTCGTCCATTTGAAGAAGAAGCTCTCGCACGTTTACTGTGTCCATTTTTTATAAAATGGACAAGCGCGTGCGGCTTTCGGCGAGAATGACGTAGAGTACCACAGTAATCTCCTAGCGTCCCTACCACCCCGGGGGGAGTTCCCGGGGGTGTGTGGATGTTTTCCCTCCCAACCGGATAGGTCGGGAGGATGTGTGTACTTAGAGTAGGCCCTAAGCTTGTATCCGTTCGCCTACCGTAAGTGCGAAACGGTTCCTGACTGCCCAAGTGTAGGGGTGGTATGTGCCCTTTCGGGCAGGCACACCCAAACTCACCACTCGGGAATGGGAAATAAGGATCGGAAAAGGTTTGGAAGGAGATACCTAGGGCCGACTAGGGGCAAACCCCAAGGCCGGCTGATCTAGGCCCGTCCGCTTGTTTTGTCGATCCAAGAGGGGGACCGACAGACGAGTCGGGGCCTCGCCCACTCGGCTTGGTTGGCACCGTTTGGTTTCCACCGAGGACCAATATAAAAAATTGGATTTACCCTTATGGGGTCAAACTGACTTTTATCTATTGATAATAATAGAAATAAATTCTCCCTTTTGCAACAGCAAAGTGCCGAGCAGCGAGGAGAATATGTGAGACGACCAAGTAGCCTTGAAAAAGACGGTTTGGTCGACCACTCGCGGTGTCCGTAAGGACGGTTTGTCGAAAGCGCGCGAAAACACTCGTACGCGGGGAACGCAAGGCGGCGGCACGTGTGCGCGCCGAAACGAACGATCGCGGTATATGTCGCCGGTACCATTTTTTTTTTTTTGTTTTTGGTAACGCAGTGGTTAAAAATGCATTTTTCGCATACCCGCCCCGGGCGGGGTATGTGGGACTCACAGGCCCTGAAGGGGACACTGAATACCCACTAAAACATACCAACTGCGAGCTGTTAGCCGAAGGGGCTTTTACAGCTGAACCGGACTGCGGGCGAGCCCGAAGGCTCTCAACCCGATAGACATGAGTTAGGCGACTTCGCCCGAGGGATTCCCCTGTGGGGAACGGACCTCGGCTCGGGGCGTCGCTGGGGGTAAGGTGGACGTGGACGTGTCCATCTTTGGGTCGGTGATTTTTGCTCGCCGTGTTTTCGTACCTCGACGTCGAGGACGGAAACGCGGATATTTGTGCGCGATGACCTCGCGTGCGGCGTAGGGTTTGGTCTGGGCGAGCGTAATAGCGTCGTCATCGTCGTTGAGGACGTGACGTGGACGTCGGACTTTGGAGATACGCGATGGGGTGTAGGAAGCCGCCCCAACCACTAGTTGGTTGGGGTGTGTCATGGCAGAGTCAAAGTAGCTCTGGGAGCACCGCTTCATAAACTGCCTGATGGTCGGCAGTTCGAGGTCGATGTGAAGATCGACGTTACGAATGAACTACGGTGCTCCCGTAGCTCGGCGCATGAACCTATTCTGTAAGGTCTGTAACCTATGGATCCTGTGTGCCTTGGTGTGCGCGAACACTACGCTTGCATAGGTCATGATCGGCCGTATGCAAGCGGTGTATAATCGGACCTTGCTGTTCAAGGATAGTTTCGACCTAGCATGGAGTAGGCTGTGGAGGCGTCCCATCACAAAGGCTGCACGATCGCGTACAATCTTTATGTGGGGAGCGAATCTAAGTCGGTCATCAAGGGTCACACCCAAGTATTTAGCTTGCCTGCTCCAGGAGACAGGTTTGCTAAATAGCTGGAGGGGTGGGATGTTGTCTATAAAGTAGGAACGGGCAGTTCTGCGAGTGAACATGACCGCCTGACTCTTTTCTGGATTGATTTCGATTCTCCATTTCCTGAACCAATTGGCTAGGGCGGTAACCGCTGTTTGGAGAGTTTTAACTACTGCTGTCGGGGTCCTGCCTGCACAGTAGAGTGCGGTGTCATCAGCGTAAAGCGCTTTGTGGACTCTGTTAAACTGGGACATATCGCTAGCATATAGCGTGAATAGGAATGGGGAGAGGACCGATCCCTGAGGGACGCCGGCCTTGATGGGGTGGGAGGTAGACAGCGTACCTTCCACCCTGTAGCGAAAGCTGCGATGACTCAAGTAGTCGTGTATAATTAAAATTAAATAATCTGGGACCTTTAGACGATAGAGCTTGTGAATGAGGCCCTCGTGCCACACTTTATCGAATGCTTTCGCTACGTCTAGGAATAATACACCGGTGAATCTGTTCATCATGAACTGACCACTTGTGTATTCCACCAATCTGTGGACTTGTTGTACGCAACTGTGCCTCGCACGGAAGCCGAATTGCGTGTCTGGAATGAGGTTGTTATCCTCGGCGAATGATCTAAGTCTGCTAAGGACTATGCGCTCATAAAGCTTGCCTAATCCTTTTAGTAGACTTATCGGGCGGTAGCTACTGGGTTCGGTACGTCGCTTGCCGGGTTTGTGGATTCCGATTACCACGGCCTCTTTCCATTGCGAGGTAAAGATGTTATTGTTCAGTGCTGCATTGAAGATACAGCTCAGAATGGTAATGAGGTGAGCAGGGAATAGCTTAATGACTTTGTTGGAGATACCGTCCGAACCGGGGGCTTTCTTGTCGTGTAGACCCTTGACCAGAGATTTGACCTCGTCGTTGGTCACTGCTGGAATAGGTACGTCTGGATTGTCGTATTCAGAGGATCGAGAGATAGTGGTACGACGTTCCACTTCACTATTTATGCTACGGTGAAGATTTGTGTCGTCGGGGTATAGTGTACTTGGCGTACACTGAAGTTCCAGACAGTCGGCCAGGCATTCGGACTTTTCATCGTCCAGGAATGCCTGTGGCTGGTTTGGTCGGTTGAGAGGAGGGAGAGTGGACACGATGTCCTTTTTGAGTGAGCGGGAAAGCTGCCAGAAGGCTTGGTGAGAGGGCTTTAGCTCCTCAACCATGGCGTCCCATTTGCTCTGTCTCATGGCTTGTATGGCTTTTTTGACCTCCCTCTGTAGGGACCGCAGACGAATGCGGTTGTCCTCCGTAGGGTATCGGTCATAAGCGCGGGTAGCGGCGTTCTTGCGTCTTAACAGGACACGGACGTCGTCCGGCAGGTGCCATCTACGATCGCTCGTAATTGGTACCCGCCGTGAGCAGTCGTCGATAATTGACTGCACGTGACTCGTTAAGGAATCGATTGCCTGAGAGGTGTCTTCCTTGGACCTAATGTCCTTTGGAATTTGATCAAGGTGGGGCGAGGATGTTGATTGCAGACCTTTCTGCAATCGAGCCCAGTTGGTGGTCATCCTTGTCATAGTGTTGTTTTGACCTGAGCGGTTAGGGGAGCGGGAGGCGAGCTCTAGAGTCACCGGACGGTGATCTGAGTCTAACTCGTGTTGTACTTCGATTGAACATAAGCGTAGGCTTATATTCTTGAGAAGGACAATATCGAGTATATCCGATCTGTGTAAGATGTTGTGTGGGAAGTGCGTCGGCTCTAATGGCGCTATGACGTCATATCCCAGTCGGTCGGCGTAGGTCTCTAAAGCCCTGCCCCTCTTGTTGGAACTGAAACAGTTCCATGAGGTGCTCTTGGCGTTAAGATCACCGCCAATGATGACGGCGTCACCCAAGTCAAGCAAGGCCTTGAGATCGCTCTCGACTAGAAGAGTGTCCTTGTCAGGAGACAGGTATGCGGATATAAGGGTTATCGGCTGATGGCCGGTGAGGGCTAGCCGACAGATGGAGGCTTCAATGTACGCCAAAGGGGGCGGATCCATTGGTGTGCAGTGCAGCGATCTCTTGTAGTAGATGAGCGTTCCACCCATAGTAGAGGTTGTCCTATCATTACGAACTATGTTATAGTTCGCAATTTTAGGGTCCCTGTTGTATGGTTTAAGGAACGTCTCTTGTACTAACAAGATATCGAGCTGGTGGTCCCGAAGGAATGTGCCTACTTCGTCCCTTTTGAGGGCGAGGCTATTAGCGTTGAATGTCCCTATTTTTAGGTGTCTTGGTTTGACTCTACCGGGAGTGTGCCTATCCATTAACGGCTATTAAAGGAACCGAGACGCTCCAGGGTGGGAGCGAACCTAACGGCTGTGTTGAGGGCGAGGCTGTTGCCTTCATTCCTTCTCAGCTCAGCTGCGATCTCGCGGATTTCCGTAAGATTGATAAGACTCGCGAAATTTGAAACCAGGGCTAGGTCCGGGCCTAGTCCCTGGGGTGGTTTTGTAGGCGCGTTGCCTGGGGCTACCGGATTCGCGGTTTTTGTGCCTTGAGGCTTTGTATGGTCCACGGGGGGAGGGTTTTGCCTAGCGGTAGGCGGTTTGGGGGTTTGTGGTTGTGATACCAGTGGTGGCGGGTGGTTGGGCTGCCTGATGGGCAGGGTTGGGAATGCCTCCTTGTTGGATAGCAAGGGGCGGGCCCACGCGTTGTGGGTTGGGATTGGGGCTGGGACAAAGACCTTATTGTAATATAAGGCCTGCTTGGGTGGCTGCCGGACTATCCGCCTCGGTGCACGTGGGCAGCCGCGGTAGTTAGCCGGGTGGCCGAACTCTCCGCACAGAACGCATGCTGGCGGTTCTTTGCACAGTGTGTGGTCCTTAGGACGCGCACACTGGCTGGTGTGGTGGTCGTCTAGGCATTTTACGCACCTGGGGCGCGCAAAACAATTAGTGGACGAATGGCCATAAAGCTGGCACTTATGGCATTGTGCCAGGTTGCCATTTTTATATGGTGGCTCAACGGTTACACCGGAGAGCCCACATATTTTTGTGGTTTTGTATATGCCCTTACCCTCTGGGGTATTTAAGAGGCATACTAAGACCATATTGAGGGGGAGTCTTCCCCTACCGCGTACCATGCGGTGTACTTCGACAACCGGGAGATTGTCGGCTTTCAGAGATTGGAGAATCTCTGCTGTGCTGATTTCGTGAGGCATGTTACGAACTACTGCTCGTAACAGTTTGGCCTCGGGGAGGGTATAAGTATGATAGGGGATCTGTTGATCCCCTAACATCTTTGACAATTTGCGGTGGTCGTCGGAGGACCGCAGGTCGACCCGGATGCCATTTGGGGTCGACTTGGCCGCTTTGTAATTTACGTGGTGTGTGGTACACCACGTTTGGATGGCCAACCACTTATCCTTGTCCCTAATGTATAGGGGCGGCGGAATAAGTGATTTGGCGGGGGCCTGAGGGGCCGGGCTGGGCTTAGGAGCGGAGGAGGTCGACGCTACTGGGGTGGCCGAGGCGGCCGTAGCAGTGGGAGTCGACGCTGGTTTGACTGCCGATTCTGTCGGCTGGATTTTAGGGGCCTTGGAAGGGCCGTCGTTGGAGGACCTTTTGAGCCTCTTACGAGAGTGGACTTCGATGAAGTCACTGTCGTCGGTTGCAGAGTCATCTGCTTTCGAGGAGGCTGGGGATGGTGACGGCTCTTCTGTTTCCATCGCCACCTCGATAACCGGCATTTGCGGTTGGTGCGATGTGGCTGGTGGAGACAGCGAGCGGGCGCGTGAAGGGTGGGTTGGCGGCGCGATCGTTAAGTCGCTGGTGCCGAAGTGTCGAAAGAGGGACTCCTGAATCTCTGGAATGGAGAGGATGTACTCGATGGTAATACTTTTCTTAGCTGCCATGGCTGCTAAGAAAGTATTAAATATCGAAATTAATGAAGATATTAAATTATCGCGGGGAACGTCTAACTCCGCGGGGGGTGGACCCGGGGATGTGTGTCTATATTCCCTCCCAACCGGGTATAGGTCGGGAGGATGTGTGCTTAATTAATGAGCCCTAAGCTTGTAGCCTGTCGCCGATCTTATTGTGCGAATAGGGCCCTAGCTGCTTGGGCTGTTAGGCCCGCGCAGAAAAATGATGATGTGCCGTAGGTTAGGTCCGACTAGGAGATCCCCCAAGGCCGGATGCTCTAACCCCTTCCGATTGTTAGCCTTCGCCAAAAGGGCTCGGCAGGCAAATCGGGGCCTTGCCTCACTCGGCTTCGTTGGCACCGTAAGGCTTCAACCGAGGACCAAAGTTGATTTTTCCCTGAAGGGGCCAAATGGACTTATGTCACTAATAGAAATCGGATTTCTATGTCTTCAGAAAGACAAGAAATCCGTTGGATGGGTGTTGCAATCTGGAATCTCCGCGGCGACTCGGCGGTCTGGCAGCCGCAGCGCGGTTCAGGCAGCCGTAGCGCGACACACTCGTACCGGTTGCGGCTTCCAGACTTGAGTACACTGCAGCGCTTCGGAGTTCCGCGAATTGCAACGACGCGAACGCGAGAGAGCGAGACGGCACGACGAGCGAGCCGAAACACGAGAACGCACGACCGCAGGGCGCGGGTGCGAGTGAGAGCGCGAGTGGGAGAGCGGGCAGCGCACGTCCGTACGCTACGAGGCTCCGACGCGGAATATTGCGGAGGCGGTTTTTTGTGTGTCTTAGTTGTTAGCCTCAGATGGCTATGACAACTTTACCCGGACTGTGGGTGAGCGCTGAGGGCTCTCAACCCGTAAAAGTTAAGCGACCGTTCCCGAGGGCACCCCCTGTGGGGTACGGACCTCGGCTCGGGGGGTCGCTGGCAAAGTGGGTTCTCCCACGTTTAGGATTTGAACGCGACACGACTTCCGACCTCGACGGCGAGGACGGAATCGTGGATAATTATTTGTCAGGGCCGCGCGGGCTGTGTATGCCTCCGTTTGGGCGAGCGTGATAATGTCGGGTTCGTCGAGTATTAATCGCGGTTGACGGATCGCGGATATTTGAGATGGGGTATAACTAGACGCCCTAACCACTATGGGATTAGGGTGAGTGGCGGCAGAGTCGAAGTAGCGGCGAGAGCACTGCTTCATGTACTGCCGGATGGTCGGCAGGCCGAGATCTATGTGAAGATCCACATTGCGCATATACCACGGTGCTCCCGTCGCACGGCGCATGAACCTATTCTGTAATGTTTGCAAACGGTGTAACCGGAAGGGTTTCGCTTGTGTAAACACAACACTAGCGTACGTCATGATGGGACGTACGCAAGCGGTGTATAATCTAACTTTACTACTAAGTGATAGCTTGGCTTTGGCATGCAGCAAGCTGTGAAGGCGTCCTAACACTAAAGCTGCGCGCGCGCGGACTCGCTTTATGTGAGGACCGAAGGACAGACGATTGTCAAGGGTGACGCCGAGATATTTGACCTGTTTCGTCCATGGGATGGACTGGTCGGACATTGTTATTGGAGGGAAGGAAGCCATTGGATGTAGGCGATCTGTCCACCGGTGGAACATGATCGCTTGGCTTTTTATGGGGTTGATAGTAATTCTCCACTTCCTAGACCATTTATCTAGGGCGGTAGCCGCTCGTTGGAGATTACTGATCACTGTCTCTATAGAACGACCTGCATAGAAGATAGCAGTGTCGTCGGCGAATAGTGCAGTTTGCACATTCTTAAGCTGAGGGATATCGCTGGTGAACAGCGTGAACAAGATTGGTGAGAGCACCGATCCCTGGGGGACGCCGGCTTTTAATGAATGCGGTGCGAAGAGAATACCTTCTACCCTGTAGCGGAAGCTACGGTCGGTTAGAAAGTCCCTAACTATTATAACTAAATAACGGGGTATACCTAACTTTATTAACTTGAAAATAAGGCCATTATGCCAGACTTTATCAAACGCTTTTTCTACATCGAATAGTAGCATACCAGTGAAATAGCTATGTTGTAGCTTAACACTGGCATACTCGACTATTCGATGTACTTGCTGTACGCAATAGTGTTGCGTGCGAAAGCCGAATTGAATCGGCGGGATAAGGGCGTTAGCCTCTGCGTATGTTCTTAGGCGGCTAAGAATTACGCGTTCGTATATTTTTGCAAAACTATTAAGTAAGCTAATAGGGGGGCGGTACGAGGAAGGTTCGGTACGCTTCTTGCCGGGTTTGTGTATACCAATTACCACGGCTTGTTTCCATTGAGATGGAAAGATACGGTTGGTTAATGCGGCGTTAAATATAGCTGTTAATATAACGAGTAATGAGAGGGGGAAGAGTTTAATTACTCTGTTTGTAATGCCATCCGAACCTGGGGATTTCCTAGCGAGGAGGGCCTTGACAATCGTTCCCACCTCGTCAGTTGTTACTGGCGGAGGGGGGTCGTCGGGTGTGTCGGTAATGGTGGGTGTACGCGACGTACAACGCTCCACCTCGCTATTTACTAGTTCGGTGTGTCGCGCGTCTATGTTTTGAGTGCTCGACGTACATTGCTGCTCAAGGCTAGCTGCCAAGCATTCGGACTTTTCTTCGTCCTCGAACGCTGGCAGTTGATTAGGGCGGGTGAGTGGAGGCATAGTGGACACTGTGTCCTTTTTGAGTGAACGGGCTAGTTGCCAGTAGGCGAGGTGAGACGGCTCAAGCTAGCTTAGCGTGGCATCCCATCTGTTTTGCCGAACTTCTTGGACGGCCTGTTTGACCGCCCTCTGCAGTGACCGCATTCGAAGGCGGTTGTCTTCACAGGGGAAGCGGTCATAGGCTCGAATTGCTGCGTTCTTTTGCCTTAACAGATCACGTACGTCAGCGTGTAGGCGCCATAAACGATCGCTCGTGTCTGGTACCGTCCGTGAACAATCACTAACTAGTGATTGTACGTGATTTGTTAGGGAATCGATCGCGGACGTGACGTCCTCTTGGGAGTTTATATTGGTGGGGATTTGATCTAGGTGTACTGACGAGGAGGACTGAAGTTTGTCCTTCAGTTGATTCCAGTCCGTACACACTTTTGTGGTGGGAGGGTTTGGGCCTGAGGGGCCATAGCGCGGGGAGAGTTCTACTATCACCGGACGGTGATCCGAGTTAAGCTCGTGAAGTACTTCTATCGAACTTAAACGTAGGTTTATGTTCTTAAGAAGGGCTATGTCTAACACGTCGGGCCTGTGCTCGACGTTGTAGGGATAATGCGTTGGTTCAATAGGCGCTATGATATCGAAACCAAGCCGGGTGGCGTAAGTCTCCAGGACCCTGCCTCTGGCGTTGTTGGTGTGGCTATTCCACGACTTACTCTTGGCGTTTAGATCGCCTGCTATGAGCACGGCGTCGCCGAGGTTTAATAGCGCTTGTAAATCGCTTTCTAGTAGAGGGTTGCTCCCGTTGTCGCGCGATGGAGCGAGATAGACTGATGCTACAGTCAGTGGCTGGTGGCCCGTGAGGGCCAGCCGACAGACCGAGGCTTCAATGTACGTCATGGGTGGGGTGGGGATTGGCGTGCAGTGCAGCGACCTTTTATAGTAAATGAGAGTCCCGCCTAGGGAGGAGTGTACCCGATCGTCGCGCACTATATTATAGTTTGCGATTTTCGGGTCTTTGTGATAGGGCTTCAAGAAGGTCTCCTGGACCAGAAGAAGGTCGAGCTGCTGGTCTTGTAGCAATGTACCTACTTCGTCTCTCTGTCGGGAGAGACCGTCCGCGTTAAAAATCCCTAACTTGAGGTGTCGTGTTTTAACTCTGCCTGGTGTGTGCCTATCCATTTCTAAGCCGTAAATTTGTTAAGATTCTCGAGGACGGACGAGAACTTAATAGCGGTGTTTAATAACGCGAGGCTATTGCCTTGATTTTGGCGCAGTTCGGCTGCGACTTCGCGGATTTGATCCACGTTTATTATTGCCGCGAAGCTTTTCACTATGGCGAGATCCGCATCAAAGCCCGTAGTGAAAACCGCTTGTGTGTTAGGCGAACGGTTGCCCTGATGGGGCTTAGGGAGGCCCACGGTGGGCGGTTGTTTATGCCCAACGGTTGGCGCTTTTTGTACGCTATTATTAATCGACGGCGGTGTCGCGATCGCGGGTGCCGGCGCTATATTTTTGTTTGGCAGTGGTGGGAACTCCACACTGCTGGTTGTCTTAACCCACGGGTTTTTGGGTGGGGTATAAGGTTTGGGCGGGGGTTGAGGTACCGAGGGGTACCTAGGGGGGGGCGGAGGTCTCCTGATCACCGGCCGTGGTGCGCGTGGGCAGCCACGGTAGTTCGCAGGGTGACCCACCTGACCACAGAGTACACACGACGCAGGGGTCGCACTCTTATTGGGGTCGTTGGCCTTAGGTCTGGCACAGTCCGCCGTTGCGTGGTCGTCCAGGCACTTAACGCACCTTGGCCTCGCATGGCAGTTGCGCGATGAGTGACCATATAGTTGGCACCGGTGGCATTGCGAAAGCATGCCTTTACGGTGAGGGGGTTCGACAGTTATGCCGGAGAGTCCGCAAACTGTTGTAATACGGTAAATATCTTTACCGTTCTTGGTAAGGTCCAATACGGCCATTACCATTTCATAGGGGGCGCGGGTGTAATCTCTGACCATGCGGTGAACCTCGATCACCGGCAGGCTTTGGTCGAGCAGGGATTCCTTGATGGAATCACTAGATAACTCTACGGGTACGCCCTTAATTACGACCCGTAGTTTACGTTCCTCGGGTAGAGTGAACGTGTGGTAAGGGATTCGCTCGCGGAGGAGCATCGCAGTAAGCTTGCGATGGTCATCTGAAGTCGCAAGGTTAACTCGTATGCCCTCGAAAGTCGAACGGGCCGAGCGGTAGCTCACGCGGTTGGTGTTACACCACGCGGAGATCGGTAACCACTTATCCTTGTTGCGGATGACAAGGGGTGGCGGGACGGGGGGCTTGTAAGCCTGAGGGGCGGGTTGCGGGGCGGGCTGCGATTGCAGGGGCGCGCGCGGGTGGTGGGGGCCTTTCGGCTTGGGAGAGGCGGGGCGTGAGGCGGGGCGTGACGAGGAGGCGGATGCGCTCTCCGTGTCGACACGCGGGGCCTTGTTGGGCGCGTCGTTGTTGTCGAGGCGTGCCCTTTTACGGGGGCCTACGACGGTGTATTCCGAGTCCGCCGAGGAGGAGGACTCGGACTCGGAAGTGGACGGATCCGCCGAGGTTGCGGTATCGTCGTCCGTTTCACATTCCTCCATTTCCGCGTCGCTCGCCGGTTGAGATTCCGGGGCGGGGGAGGAGGGGGATGACTCGTTGCCCGACTGAGGGGGCGAGTGGTTTTCGGCCGCGGAGGACGCGGCGGTCGCGGGTGGCGTGTTGGTCGCAAGGACCGACATTTCCGAATTCGCGGCGTTGTTGGGGCGCGCGGGGATGATGTTTCCTAATTTCCGGCGGAGAAGAGCGTAAATCTCGTCGTCGGCGAGAAGAACGTCCCAATTAGGTATGGCGGAGCCTTCCATAATGGTTGGCTTGGGTTAGTAACAAGGAAAACGCAAAATTTTACCTACCACCCCGAGGGGATACTCGGGGGTGTGTTATATGATCCCTCCCGACCGGGTTAGGCCAGGAGGATGTACTTAAAATAGGTGTGCCCTAAGCTGTGAGCTCCCTTCGCCGATCTTATTGTGCGATAGGGTTCCTAGCTGCTTAAGTACCGAGAGGGTATTGGCCCGGGAGGGCCGCACCCCTAAACAAGTACCTAAGAATAGGAATTAGGGATTAGGAGGGTTGGGAAGGAGATAACCGAGCTAGACTAGGGGCCACCCCCAAGGCCTAGTGATTCGGTCCCGTCCGATATTGCCTTTCTCTGAAGGAGATCGGCGGCGAATCGGGGCTTCGCCCACCCGGCTTCGTTGACACCGTGAGGTTTCAACCGGGGACCAAAAATTTGGTTTTACCTTGAAGAGGTCTTATTGACGAACGACTTTTATCTACCAATAGAAAAAGAATACAGCAATTTGCTGTCGCGGTTCTCCGCAACAACAACTTGCTGCACTCGTGAGGTTGTTAAAACTCAGCGCGCCTCGAAAAAGGCGGTTTAACAACCCACTGACGTCAGCCGTAGTAATATGTTTTCGCGCGAAAACAATTACGTGCGTATGACAACGATCGACAGAGCGTGCAAGTGGCGGCAAGCGCGCACCGAGACGTCTGCGGGCGGAATGTTGCGGAGGCGTTTTTTTTTTTTTTTTTTTTTGATAACGCAGTGGTTAAAAATGCGTTTCCGCATCCCCGCCCCGGGCGGGGTATGTGGGACTCCCAGGCCCTGAAGGGGTCCTGTATACCCACTAAAACATACCAACTGCGAGTTGTTAGCCGAAGGGGCTTTTACAACTAACCGGTCTGCGGGCGAGCCCGAAGGCTCTCAACCCTGTAGAAGTGTGTGGAGCGACAACGCCCGAGGGCTCCCACTGTGGGGAACGGGCCTCGCTTTAGATCGGTGATCGGGGCGTGCCCGTTTGTGATTTGAGATATTGACTATTACGCGTCGCGTCTCCATTCACCGGCGGCGGTGGGGAGGCGTCGTTGTTTGTGTGTACTACGGCTACGCGAGCCGCTTATGCTATGTACTATAGGTATTTTTTGAGTGTTATTAATCGTTGAAAGCGCTCAGTCTTTCGATTAAGGGACCGAACTTGGTAGCGGTGTGGAGAAGGGCGATGGCATTGCCTACGTTCCTTCTCAACTCCGCCGCCAAATCGTGAATTTCCTCGTTATTGAGTATGGACACGAAGTTTGTCACAAGGGCTAGATCCGGTGTTTGTCCCTGTGGGTTCTTTGGGGTCGGGGTGTTTATCGCCTTTACCGGTTGCGGGATGTTGTGGCTTGTCTTAGGGCCCATAGGGGGCTTTAGTTGACTATTCGTGGGCTTAGTGTGTCCTACAGTTGGCGGGAGCGATGACGTCACCTTTTTTGTTGTTGGCTGGGATGACGGGACGGGCTGCCTTTGCGGCAGGGCGGGGAAGGCCTCCTTAGCGAATGTAAGGGGGCGGTTCCACGCATTTTGAGTGGGTAGTGGGGCAGGCACGAAGGCCTTATTGTAATATTTGGCCGGGCTATTTTGCGGGACCGTTCTGCGGGGAGCCCTAGGGCAGCCGCGGTAGTTGGCCGGGTGGCCCATCTCGCCACACAGTACGCACGAAGGCGGCTCTGTGCAGAGCGATAGGTCTTTGGGCCTTGCACACTCTGTAGTGTGATGGTCGCCTAGGCATTTGACACACCTAGGGTGGGCGTAACAGTTATTGGCTGTGTGGCCGTATAGTTGGCATTTGTGACACTGGGCGATGTTGCCCGTTTTATATGGGGGTTCTACCGATATCCCGGATAACCCGCATATTTGGGTGACTTGGTAAATGCCTTTACCTTCTTTTGAGTTGGTAAGGCAGACTAGGACCATATTCATGGGTAGTCTGCCCCTTCCGCGTATCATGCGGTGGACTTCCTGTACAGGGAGGTCTAGACCTCTGAGGGATTCGCGGATATCCTCGGTGTTTATCTCCGCTGGAATGTTGCGCACGACGGCGCGGATGAGTTTGTCCTCTGGCATTGAGTAAGTATGGTAAGGGATATTTTGCTCCCTTAGCATCTTGGAGAGTGTCCGGTGGTCATCCGTAGTACGGACCTCTACTTTGATGCCTTGTGCGGTAGATTTGGCCGTTTTGAACGACACCCTATTGGTGTTGCACCAGGCCGAGATGGCGAGCCATTTTCCCTTGTCCCTTATGTAAAGGGGCGGAGGGTTTGGTGATTTCCTTTGGGCCGGGGTGGGCATGGTAGATGGGGTCGACACTTGGGTCGACGCTGTCGGGGTGGCTGCGGCGGCTTTGCCGGTGGGCGTTGGCCTCGGTGAGTCGGTCGAGTCCGACGGCGATATTTTTTGAGCCTTTGAGGGGGCTTCCCTCAGGGCCTTTTTTGCGCGTTTCCTCGATTGGACGGTGATGAAATCACCGTCCTCGGAGGAGGAGTCGTGTTCAGTCGAGCACTCGTCGGAGAGGACCTCTGTGTCCATTGCCGCAGGCGGCGCAGGATGAGAGGGAGGTGACGCTGGTGGAGCAGTATGGTGTATGGGGATATTATCCTCCCCATGCATCGCGATTATGATATCTCGTATAGCTGGAATACTTAATACATATTCCAGCGAGAGTGGCACTTTCTTGTTGCACTCCATGGCCATTGTGGGACAATGGTTGGAGTGCAACAAGCAGTTAAACTAACTGTCTATCTGTAATTGTTAAAATAATAATAAGTAATATATAATACCACTTGGGTGTCCGTGAAGGTGGTTGCGAGGGCGCGCGAAGCACTACACGCGCGAGAAACACCACGCACGAAAAACACCACGCGCGAAAAACACCACGCTCACGGGGCGTCAGGTAGCGCCCTCGTGAACGGAGTAACGCGAGACGCGGCACGTACGCACGCAGGTAGCTCGCGGGCGGAACGACTCGGGCGAAGCAGCGGCGCGCACGCACGCCTGCAGCGCGTGATCGAAGCGACTCGAGCCGGCGCGCAACGCACGCCAGCGATTCGTGTTCGGATAGACGCGGGATGACGGCACGGGTGCACGCCAACGCGGACTAACGCAGTATGTTGCGGAGGCGGTTTTTTTTTTTTTGGTAACGCAGTGGTTAAAAATGCATTTGTCGCATACCCGCCCCGGGCGGGGTATGTGGGACTCACAGGCCCTGAAGGGGACACTGAATACCCTCTAAAACATACCAACTGCGAGCTGTTAGCCGAAGGGGCTTTTACAGCTTAACCGGACTGCGGGCGAGCCCGAAGGCTCTCAACCCGATAGACATGAATTAGGCGACTTCGCCCGAGGGCTCCCCCTGTGGGGAACGGGCGTCGCTGGGGGTAAGGTGGACGTGGACGTGTCCATCTTGGGGTCGGTGATTTTTGCTCGCCGTGTTTTCGTACCTCGACGTCGAGGACGGAAACGCGGATGTTTGTGCGCGATGGCCTCGCGCGCGGCGTAGGCTTTGGTCTGGGCGAGCGTAATAACGTCGTCATCGTCGTTGAGGACGTGACGTGGACGTCGGACTTTGGAGATGCGCGATGGGGTGTAGGAAGCCGCCCCGACCACTAGTTGGTTGGGATGTGTCGTGGCAGAGTCAAAGTAGCTCTGGGAGCACCGCTTCATAAACTGCCTGATGGTCGGCAGTTCGAGGTCGATGTGAAGATCGACGTTACGAATGAACCACGGTGCTCCCGTAGCTCGGCGCATGAACCTATTCTGTAAGGTCTGTAACCTATGGATCCTGTGTGCCTTGGTGTGCGCGAACACTACGCTTGCATAGGTCATGATCGGCCGTATGCAAGCGGTGTATAATCGGACCTTGCTGTTCAAGGGTAGTTTCGACCTAGCATGGAGTAGGCTGTGGAGGCGTCCCATCACAAAGGCTGCACGATCGCGTACAATCTTTATGTGGGGAGCGAAGCTAAGTCGGTCATCAAGGGTCACACCCAAGTATTTAGCTTGCCTGCTCCAGGAGACAGGTTTGCTAAATAGCTGGAGGGGTGGGATGTTGTCTATAGAGTAGGAACGGGCAGTTCTGCGAGTGAACATGACCGCCTGACTCTTTTCTGGATTGATTTCGATTCTCCATTTCCTGAACCAGTTGGCTAGGGCGGTAACCGCTGTTTGGAGAGTTTTAACTACTGCTGTCGGGGTCCTGCCTGCACAGTAGAGTGCGGTGTCATCAGCGTAAAGCGCTTTTTGGACTCTGTTAAACTGGGGCATATCGCTAGCATATAGCGTAAATAAGAATGGGGAGAGGACCGATCCCTGAGGGACGCCGGCCTTGATGGGGTGGGAGGTAGACAGCGTACCTTCCACCCTGTAGCGAAAGCTGCGGTGACTCAAGTAGTCGTGTATAATTAAAATTAAATAATCTGGGATCTTTAGACGATAAAGCTTGTGAATGAGGCCCTCGTGCCACACTTTATCGAATGCTTTCGCTACGTCTAGGAATAATACACCGGTGTATCTGTTCATCATGAACTGACCACTTGTGTATTCCACCAATCTGTGGACCTGTTGTACGCAACTGTGCCTCGCACGGAAGCCGAATTGCGTGTCTGGAATGAGGTTGTTATCCTCGGCGAATGATCTAAGTCTGCTAAGGACTATGCGCTCATAAAGCTTGCCTAATCCTTTTAGTAGACTTATCGGGCGGTAGCTACTGGGTTCGGTACGTCGCTTGCCGGGTTTGTGGATTCCGATTACCACGGCCTCTTTCCATTGCGAGGGAAAGATGTTATTGTTCAGTGCTGCATTGAAGATACAGCACAGAATGGTAATGAGGTGAGCAGGGAATAACTTAATGACTTTATTGGAGATACCGTCCGAACCGGGGGCTTTCTTGGCGTGTAGACCCTTGACCAGAGATTTGACCTCGTCATTGGTCACTGCTGGAATAGGTACGTCTGGGTTGTCGTATTCAGAGGAGCGAGAGATAGTGGTACGACGTTCCACTTCACTATTTATGCTACGGTGAAGATTTGTGTCGTCGGGGTATAGTGTACTTGGCGTACACTGAAGTTCCAGACAGTCGGCCAGGCATTCGGACTTTTCATCGTCCAGGAATGCCTGTGGCTGGTTTGGTCGGTTGAGAGGAGGGAGAGTGGACACGATGTCCTTTTTGAGTGAGCGGGAAAGCTGCCAGAAGGCTTGGTGAGAGGGCTTTAGCTCCTCAACCATGGCGTCCCATTTGCTCTGTCTCATGGCTTGTATGGCTTTTTTGACCTCCCTTTGTAGGGACCGCAGACGAATGCGGTTGTCCTCCGTAGGGTATCGGTCATAAGCGCGGGTAGCGGCGTTCTTGCGTCTTAACAGGACACGGACGTCGTCCGGCAGGTGCCATCTACGATCGCTCGTAATTGGTACCCGCCGTGAGCAGTCGTCGATAATTGACTGCACGTGACTCGTTAAGGAATCGATTGCCTGAGAGGTGTCTTCCTTGGACCTAATGTCCTTTGGAATTTGATCAAGGTGGGGCGAGGATGTTGATTGCAGTCCTTTCTGCAATCGAGCCCAGTTGGTGGTCATCCTTGTCATGGTGTTGTTTTGACCTGAAGGGTCGGGGGAGCGGGAGGCGAGCTCTAGAGTCACCGGACGGTGATCTAAGTCTAACTCGTGTTGTACTTTGATTGAACATAAGCGTAGGCTTATATTCTTGAGAAGAACAATATCGAGTATATCCGGTCTGTGTAGGATGTTGTGTGGGAAGTGCGTCGGCTCTAATGGCGCTATGACGTCATATCCCAATCGGTCGGCGTAGGTCTCTAAAGCCCTGGGGTACGATGCCAGAAACCTCCGCGTGGTGTACCCTGGGTGCGGGCGACAGTCCCCCCGATCCTTCTGTCGAATTGTCGCCCGTAGCGAATCTCTGGCGCGAGGGGGGGTTCCCCAGCAATGGGTTGAGCCCCAATTCGCTCCTGACCCTCTAGCTGTAGAGGGTACAGGAGGCGAAATTTCGGACGGGCCCGGTCACTCATTAATTTGAGGGCTGGGCAGGCTTATGCCACCGCCGACATATCGTAAACCTGATATCTTGCTTCAAGACAAGTTGTCGTGAGGCGTAGTATCAGGAACGAGGGTCTTGGCTTAACCGCCCGGACCGCGAGGAAGACAACCTCTATAAAGAATTCGACCTTCGAATTCGGAAATTACCCAGAATCCTAAGTTCTGGCGTGCGGCGAGAGGATGCATGGCAGATGGGCTGTTCTGTTCCTAGCACGCTCCAGCCAGGGTACCGGCTGACCCCCTGGTTGGTAAATGTAGGCTTGCCCGGGTACAGGGATCTCTGCCCGGGTCGACGGTTTTTCTCCCATACTCGTGGGAATCAACATGGATTTTTCTTTACCTACACCAACACAAGACGGGAATCCAGAGGATTCCCACATCACGGCCTTGTCAAGCCAACGTAAAACTGACAACGACGCCTCGTCCTCAGGACTTGAGGCGTCCGCCGAGGGCCCGGCACAGACGAAAGAGGCCCACAAAAAGAAGACGAAGAAGCGGCGGAAGGCGCATAACTGGTCAGGCAAGGGTGCCTCACGGGACCGGCAGCGTTTGGCGGAGCGGAAGGCGAAGGAGGAGGCCGCTACCGCCAAACTGGAGGAAAACGGCGGCAGATCCACTGCAGAGCCGTCAATGGACGAGGGCGACAGTAGTGTCGCAGAGCCGTCCAGAGACGAGGGCAATGGATCTGCCGATATAATGGACGAGGGCGGTAGTTCCGCAGAGCCGTCCAAGGAGGCTAGCGGGTCGGCGGAGAAAACCGCCGCCGCCAGGTCGTCGCCGCGTCTTGCGGCTGCGGCCCCGACGACAAGGGAGGAGGCCCTCCCCTCGGAGGTGCGGAAGCGCCCCCTGAACAGGGATGGCAGCTCGGGCGCTGACTCCGAGGGGAGTGCTATCATCATGCCTCCTCCCAAAGTTCCGGCCTCTCGCAGAGGGCGAGGGGCCGCGGCGTCAGGTCGGAGGACCCATTCCCCAGCCGGCGGAGTATGCAGAGGGGCGGAGACTCGCAAGCGGACCGACGACGAGGCGGCCGCCGCGAGGGTGCTGGAGGTGTTGTCCGGCATCCCTCCCACCGAAGTGGCGGCCGCTGGTGCCCGCGCGAGCGGTAGCGCCCCGGACGCGAAGGCCCTGCAGGCCGAAAACACCCGCCTTGGTGGCGAGGTGTCAGGCCTGCGGGCCCAGAACCGCCGCCTAGAGTCGGAGCTGGCCGAGGTGAGGAGGGAAAACCGCCTCCTCGCCAAGGACATGGCCGAGTTAAAGGCGCAGATGGCGCGACTTATGCCGACTGCGCCACCCGCGTTACCGGCCAGCGCTGGCCGCCGAGGAGCTGGCCGCCCAACGGTTGCCGCTGCGCCGAAGACGGCTCCGACTGCGGAGCGCGCGCCGCCGACATTCGCCAGCCCACCAAACGTCGTGGAGCAGGCTCCGATAGCGGCCCAGCCGTTAACACCGACCCCGCTGTCCGCGGTGGGAGGCGTGCCGGACGAGGCCTTGCGCGCCATCATCGACTCGGTGGTCAAACTGGTCGATGCGCGCTTGGCCGTTCTGGAGGCAAGGCTGCCTCCGGAACCACGAGTCCGGCCGCCTCTGGCCGCGGACAAACGGCCATATGCGGCACCAGCCCCCGCTCCGCTGCCTTGTCAGGGTGGCCGCGTGGGGGGTAGCTACGCCGCGGCCGCGGCTGGGCCCAAGTCCAAGGGGCCCGCTCCCGCGACGAAGAAGAAGAAGGTGGCACCGGCTCCTGCCGGACTGCAGTCGTCGTTGGCATCAACACCGCCAGCGACGACCAGCGCGCCCGCGACTGCGCCTTCCGCGCCTGGCACGCCCGCTGCGCCCGAACAGGGTTGGCAGGTGGCCGAGCGCGGCAGGAAAAGTCGCGGTCAGAGGAGGAGAGCGGCGACCAAGCGCGCCGCTGAGGTCGCCGCTCCCCAGGCAGGAGTCGGAGGAGGCGGCACAACGAAGAAGAGGAAAAGGCCGCGCAAGGGGCTCCGGCCGCCGAAGACAGCCGCAGTGGTGATCACTGTGCTGCCTGAGGCGGCAGAAAGGGGCCTCAGCTATGAGGCCGTTCTGCGGAAAGCCCGGCGGGAGCTCGACGTCTCCGACATAGGAGGCGTCGAAGCCAGGACCCGCAAGGCCCGGACAGGGGCTCGGATTCTAGAGTTCCCTGGGGCCGAGGGCACCAGGACGGCCGATAGCGTGGCGTCGAAGTTGAGAGGTCTGTTCGCCGAGGAGGGAGGCGTTAAAATCGCCAGACCCGTGAAGTGCGCCGAAATGCGCATTGCGGGTCTGGACGACTCCGTGACGGTGGAAGACATCCGGGAGGCCATTGCCTCGAAAACCGGGTGTCCCATGGACACCGTCCGGGTTGGTGCCATCCGGCCCGGTCCGGGCGGCGTAGGTGCTGCCTGGGTGCAGTGCCCAGTGGAGTCGGTCAGGCAACTGGCCGACTCAGGCAGGCTCCTCGTGGGCTCGAGCTCAGCGCGAGTCACCGTGCTGGAGCACCGGCCTGCGAGGTGTTTCAAGTGCATGGCGGTCGGGCACACCCGGCCAACATGCACTAATTGCTTTGACTGCGGCGGACTCTGTTTCCGCTGCGGTCAGACTGGGCATATGGCGGCATCTTGCGCCGCCCCGCCCCACTGCCCCGCGTGTGCGGCGGGCAATAAGCCCGCCAAGCACCGCATGGGCTCTGGGGCGTGCAGACCTCCGGCTTCGGCTCCAAAGGGGCGGAGCGGCCCTTCGACTCCGGCCGCTTCCGCTCCTAGCGCGGCCCGATCGCCCGCAGCAAGCCAGGAGGTGATGATGGACACGGCCCATTAATGGCTGCCCAGTCCACTCACCTCCTGCAGGCCAACATCAACCACTCCGCCGGTGCGCAGGATCTCCTCCTGCAATCCATGGCGGAGTGGTCGATCGGTGCAGCCGTAGTCGCGGAACCGTACGTCGTGCCTGATCGCCCCAATTGGGTGGTCAGCCGAAACGGAACCGCGGCAATCGTCACCTCCACGCAGCGGCACTTCCCGTCCTTATCCCTCTTGGATAGGGGCGAGGAATTTGTCGCGGCGGATTGGGGAGGGGTCACGCTCTACAGTGTATACCTCTCCCCTAACAGGAGAATGGACGATTTCGGGGCCTCCCTCACCACCTTGGAGGCTTCGATACGGCGACTGGCACCGGGCCTCGTCCTGGTCCTGGGGGACTTCAACGCCAAATCCACGGCGTGGGGGTCCCCGATGACGGACGATCGTGGGCGGGCGATCGTGGAGTGGGCGGCGTCACTGGGCCTCTGTGTCCTAAACAGAGGCTCAGTGAACACGTGTGTGCGACAGCAGGGTGGGTCGATAGTGGACTTGTCGTTCGCTAGCCCCGCTGTCGCACCACGAGTGAGGAACTGGCGTGTCCTGGAGGAGGCGGAGACCCTGTCGGATCACCGATACATCCGGATGGAGGTCTCCCCTCTCCGGGACCCCAGCAGGGGTCACAGGGCGGACCGGGCTCCCGCATTTCCGCGGTGGGCTGTGGGGCGTCTAGATAGGGACCTACTGGCGGAGGCGGCCATCGTGAACACGTGGCTGTCCTCACCACCCCCAGCGGACGGAGTGGACGTTGAGGCTGTCCGCATCCGCAGTGCGTTAACGCAGGTCTGCGATGCGGCCATGCCCAGGGTGCGGCGTCTACCTCCGAGGCAGGGGGTCTACTGGTGGTCCCCAAGACTGGCGGACCTTCGTGCGGCGTGCATTAGTGCCCGAAGGTCCTACACCCGCAGTCGGCGGCGTCGCCGCGATGTTGAGCGGGAGGGCCAGCTGTACGAGGCGTACCGCAGTGCGCGTACCGCCTTTCGGCTGGCCATCCGGTCCGCCAAGGACGCAAGTTGGCAGGAGATGCTGGACGGTCTCGACCGTGACCTCTGGGGTCGCCCGTATCGCGCGTCGCTGAATAAGCTTCGCGCGCAGGGCCCCCCCCCTCACCGAGACCCTCCAGCCCGACCTCCTTCGTAGAGTGGTCGAGGAGCTGTTCCCGCGGCAGTCGGAGCACACGCCCCCGGTCATGGCTTCGCCAGATCACGACCGGGAGGCCGTCGAGAGTGTTCCGCCCGTGACGGAGTCGGAAGTGGGGGCAGCCATGGCGAAGATTCGATCCGCCACCACGGCCCCCGGCCCGGACGGAGTCCCAGTCCGGGTGTTGACGTTGCTCCTCGAGCATCTCGAACCTCGCCTCAGGCGACTGTTCAACGCCTGTCTGACGTCTGGACAGTTCCCTGAGTGCTGGAAGGAAGGGAGGTTGGTTCTCCTGCCAAAGCCGGGACGGCCCCCGGATTCGCCGTCGGCCTACAGGCCCATTGTGCTTCTGGATGATGTGGGTAAGCTGCTGGAGCGTGTCCTCGCTGCCCGCATCGTCCAGCACCTGGAGGAGGTGGGGCCCGATCTGTCGGACGCTCAATTTGGGTTTCGGAAGGGGCGTTCGACCATCGGGGCCCTACTACGCCTGAGGCAGACGGCCGCGGAGGCTGTCGCCGGCAAAGGAGTGTTGTTGGCGGTGTCGTTGGACATCGCCAACGCCTTCAATAGTCTGCCATTCAGCTGCATCAGGGAGGCGCTCCGGTTCCATGGAGTGCCCCTGTACCTCAGGCGGCTGGTGGCAGACTATCTGGAGGGGCGCAGTGTTCTCTACGCGAGCCCCGCAGGGGACATTGTGCGGACGCCCATGTCGTGCGGCGTTCCGCAGGGGTCGGTTCTGGGGCCGACTCTGTGGGACATCGGGTACGACTGGGCGTTGAGAGGGAGTCTCCCCCCCGGGCTGAGCGTTATTTGCTATGCTGACGACACGCTCGTCACAGCCCGAGGCAGGACACTCGAAGAGGCGGCGAGCCTGGCCACTCTCGGCACCGAGGAGATGGTCAGGCGAATCGAGGCGCTGGGGCTCAGGGTGGCCCTAAACAAGACGGAGGCCCTACTATTCCATGGGCCCCGTGTGAGGCTGCCTATCGGCGCCTCGTTAGTCGTCAACTCCATCCACATCAGTATCCAGGCCCATATGAGGTACTTGGGTCTGGTGCTCGACGGGCGATGGTGGTTCCGGGAGCATTTTCGCCAAATTGCTCCCCGGCTGGTCGGCGCGGCGTCCGCCCTTTCTCGGCTCATGCCGAATGTGGGCGGACCCAGTTTCGAGGGCCGACGGCTGTATGCGGGGGTGATCCGCTCAATGGCCATGTACGGCGCACCCGTGTGGGCGAGGGCTCTGAACGCCCAGCTCAGGGCGGTGCTGTGGAGGCCACAGCGAGCCATGGCGGTCAGAGCCATTCGCGGGTACCGGACGGTGTCGACAGAGGCGGCGTGCCTATTGGCCGGGACACCCCCGTGGGACCTAGAGGCGGAGATGCTCTCCGACCTCTACCGGCGGGTTACCTCAATGCGCGAAGAGGGTGGCTCCCCATCGTTTAACGAGATAGCCACCTGGCGCGAGGACGCCCGCCGAGAAGTCATCGCCCGTTGGGCTACGCGGTTGGAGAGGCCTAGACACGGTGTCATTACCGTTGAGGCCCTCCGGCCCGTACTGATGGAATGGATGGAGCGGCGGCACGGGGTCCTCACCTTCCGACTGGTGCAGGTGTTAACGGGGCACGGGTGTTTCGGGAAATACCTGCACACGGTCGTGCACAGGGAATGGACTCCGGGCTGCCATCATTGCAGTAGTGACGAGGACACGGCGCAACATACGCTCGAGGAATGCTCGGGCTGGGACGGGCAGCGCTGCGACCTCGTCGCTATTATCGGTGCCGACCTGACGCTGCCGGCTGTCGCGAGGGCGATGGTCGACAGCGTCAGGAATTGGGACGCGGTCGCCGCCTTCTGCGAGGCTGTCATCTCGCAGAAGGAGGCGGCGGAACGGGACCGGGAGGATTCCCGTGACCCGGGCCGCCGCCCGCGGCCGGGGCGGCGCAGGCGCGAATACCTGCGCCTGATGCCGCCCTAACAGAGGCTTCGGGTGATCGGACCGGGGAATTGTCCGGTCACCCGACGCGAGGCCACCGCGTGAGGACGACGCCTCGACGGCGAAATCTGTCGGGGCGTCAACAGGAGAGGAGCCCGAGAGGGCATACCGCCGAGCGGGCCACCGAAGACAAAGATCGGGTACCGGTGGCCCGCTCGCATGGCGAAGAAGAGGTGCTTGCAGGGTGGGTCAATGGGGTTGCGCGCCGCCTCTTCCGTCACCCCGGACCGATTTGGCGGGGTGCGACGTCCATGGCCCACCACAAAAAAAAAAAAAAAAAAAAAGGTCTCTAAAGCCCTGCCCCTCTTGTTGGAACTGAGACAGTTCCATGAGGTGCTCTTGGCGTTAAGATCACCGCCAATGATGACGGCGTCACCCAAGTCAAGCAAGGCCTTGAGATCGCTCTCGACTAGAAGAGTGTCCTTGTCAGGAGACAGGTATGCGGAAATAAGGGTTATCGGCTGATGGCCGGTGAGGGCTAGCCGACAGATGGAGGCTTCAATGTACGCCAAAGGGGGCGGATCCATAGGTGTGCAGTGCAGCGATCTCTTGTAGTAGATGAGCGTTCCACCCATAGTAGAGGTTGTCCTATCGTTACGAACTATGTTATAGTTCGCAATTTTAGGGTCCCTGTTGTATGGTTTTAGGAACGTCTCTTGTACCAACAAGATGTCGAGCTGGTGGTCCCGAAGGAATGTGCCTACTTCGTCCCTTTTGAGGGCGAGGCTATAAGCGTTGAATGTCCCTATTTTTAGGTGTCGTGGTTTGACTCTACCGGGAGTGTGCCTATCCATTAACGGCTATTAAAGGAACCGAGACGCTCCAGGGTGGGAGCGAACCTAACGGCTGTGTTGAGGAGGGCGAGGCTGTTGCCTTCATTCCTTCTCAGCTCAGCTGCGATCTCGCGGAATTCCGTAAGATTAATGAGACTCGCGAAATTTAAAACCAGGGCTAGGTCCGGGTCTAGTCCCTGGGGTGGTTTTGTAGGCGCGTTGCCTGGGGCTACCGGCTTCGTGGCTTTTGTGCCTTGAGGCTTTGTATGGCCCACGGGGGGAGGGTTTTGCCTAGCGGTAGGCGGTTTGGGGGTTTGTGATACCAGTGGTGGCGGGTGGTTGGGCTGCCTGATGGGCAGGGTTGGGAATGCCTCCTTGTTGGATATCAAGGGGCGGGCCCACGCGTTGTGGGTAGGGATTGGGGCTGGGACAAAGACCTTATTGTAATATAAGGCCTGCTTGGGTGGCTGCCGGACTATCCGCCTCGGTGCACGTGGGCAGCCGCGGTAGTTAGCCGGGTGGCCGGACTCTCCGCACAGAACGCATGCTGGCGGTTCTTTGCACAGTGTGTGGTCCTTAGGGCGCGCACACTGGCTGGTGTGGTGGTCGTCCAGGCATTTCACGCACCTAGGGCGCGCAAAACAATTGGTTGACGAATGGCCATATAGCTGGCACTTGTACTGGCATTGTGCCAGGTTGGCATTTTTATATGGTGGCTCAACGGTTACACCGGAGAGCCCACATATTTTTGTGGTTTTATATATGTCTTTACCCTCTGGGGTATTTAAAAGGCATACTAATACTATATTGAGGGGGAGTCTTCCCCTACCGCGTACCATGCGGTGTACCTCTACTACCGGGAGATTGTCAGCTTTCAGAGATTGGAGAATCTCTGCTGTGCTGATTTCGTGAGGCATGTTACGAACTACTGCTCGTAACAGTTTGGCCTCGGGGAGGGTATAAGTATGGTAGGGGATCTGTTGATCCCCTAACATCTTTGATAATTTGCGGTGGTCGTCGGAGGACCGCAGGTCGACCCGGATGCCATTTGGGGTCGACTTGGCCGCTTTTTAGTGTACGTGGTGTGTGGTACACCACGTTTGGATGGCGAACCACTTATCCTTGTCCCTAATGTATAGGGGCGGCGGAATAAGTGTTTTGACGGGGGCCTGAGGGGCCGGGCTGGGCTTAGGAGCGGAGTATGCTACTGGGGTGGCCGGGGCGGCCGTAGCAGTAGGGGTCGACACTGGTTTAATTGCCGATTCTGTCGGCTGGATTTTAGCGGCCTTGGAAGGGCCGTCGTTGGAGGACTTTTTGAGCCTCTTACGAGAGTGGACTTCGATGAAGCCACTGTCGTCGGTTGCAGAGTCATCTGCTTCCGAGGAGGCTGGGGATGGTGACGGCTCTTCTGTTTCCATCGCCACCTCGATAACCGGCAATTGCGGTTGGTGCGATGTGGCTGGTGGAGACACCGAGCGGGCGCGTGAAGGGTGGGTTGGCGGCGCGATCGTTAGGTCGCTGGTGCCGAAGTGACGGAAGAGGGACTCCTGGATCTCCGGGATGGAGAGGATGTCCTCTATGGTAATACTTTTCTTAGCTGCCATGGCTGCTAAGAAAGTATTAATTGGATTGTCGCGGGAAGATATTAAATTATCGCGGGGAACGACTAACTCCCCGGGGGGTGGACCCGGGGATGTGTGCCTATATTCCCTCCCAACCGGGTATAGGTCGGGAGGATGTGTGCTTAATTAATGAGCCCTAAGCTTGTAGCCTGTTGCCGATCTTATTGTGCGAACAGGGCCCTAGCTGCTTGGGCTGTTAGGCCCGCGCAGAAAAATGATGATGTGCCGTAGGTTAGGTCCGACTAGGAGATCCCCCAAGGCCGGATGCTCTAACCCCTTCCGATTGTTAGCCTTCGCCAAAAGGGCTCGGCAGGCAAATCGGGGCCTTGCCTCACTCGGCTTCGTTGGCACCGTAAGGTTTCAACCGAGGACCAAAGTTGGTTTTTCCCTGAAGGGGCCAAATAGACTTATGTCACTAATAGAAATCGGATTTCTATGTCTTCAGAAAGACAAGAAATCCGTTGGATGGGTGTTGCAATCTGGAATCTCCGCGGCGACTCGGCGGTCTGGCAGCCGCAGCGCGGTTCAGGCAGCCGTAGCGCGACACACTCGTACCGGTTGCGGCTTCCTGTCTTGAGTTGCGGCTTCCAGACTTGAGTACACTGCAGCGCTTCGGAGTTCCGCGAATTGCAACAACGCGAACGCGAGAGAGCGAGACGGCACGACGAGCGAGCCGAAACACGAGAACGCACGACCGCAGGGCGCGGGCGCGAGTGGGAGAGCGGGCAGCGCACGTCCGTACGCTACGAGTCTCCGACGCGGAATGCGCGGAGGCTCACGTCATAATTGCTTCGTGTGACCTCTGCGGGCAAAGAAGGTGCCCTTGGAGAGGTGAGTACACGGACAGTGTCGGACTGATAGTCCCTAACTGTAGTTTTCCTTCGTCGCTCCCAAAAGTGGAAGCGAGTGGTTGTGGGTGACAATTTTGTCGGTAAATTCCTTACTTGTGTATTCATCCTACTGACTTTTCAGTTTCAGGTGGTGTGGCTCGTGTGTAGAGTGCGGCAGCAGAGGTGGAGAACCGAAGGAGTCGGCCTAGTGGATGGAGTCCAGCTGGATGGCGGGTGACGTCCTCCGAAGATGCGGTGGCTGTAGTCGTCCCTGATGTCCTTCGAGGTGAATGGTTTCTTCTTTTGTGTTTATTTTAATGGTGTTTGTGATGCTGTAGTTATAGCAGCGTGGTATGGTATCTTGTGGGCTGTTAGTCATTATCCGTTCCGGATGAAATCAGTGATCTGATCTGTGGTAGTGGTTTCCTTCCTCGGGCTCTCGTGTAGTCAGGAGGGCGCGAGTGGAGTGGGGCTATATTGTGTAAATGAGGTAAGGCAGAGGCATCGGCCCTTGCGAAGAGATTTGTGGAGAGTCTGGATATGAATGTTTCTAGTGGGTCCATTTTCAGGCCCGAAGCAATGGTAGAGTTCCTGACCATACGAGGTGCACGGACTATGGTCCGTAACGTTTGGGCTTGTTGGGATTGTAGCTTTCTTCTGGCTTTTGGTTTGGCCAGCGCGTACCAAGCTGGGGCCGCGTAGGTTAAGCGTGACCGCAGGTACATGCGATAGAGACTAAGTTTAATCCTGACCGGCAGGTACCTGGCGGACAATATGGGGCGGAGTAAGTTCCTGGTATGCCGGACTACATCCGTAACCCTACGAACGTGAGGGTTCATGGTTAGCCCGCTATCTATGAGGACGCCCAGGTATTGTACCTGGCGCGACCAGTGTAGTGTTTCTCCCATAAGAGTTAGGAGGGGTGGTAGTCCTTTATTGGATGTGAAAGCAATTGCTTGTGTTTTCTTCGCGTTTACAGTTAGCCGCCATTTGGCGAGCCATGGCGGAAGTAGGTCCAATGTTCGTTGCATCTTTCTAGATCCATAGCGAACGTTGGGATTGGAATGTACGTATGCGGCATCGTCTGCGTAAAGAGCTAGATATGTGCCTGGTAAAGTTGGTATGTCGTCAGTGTACTTGCTATAGAGCACGGGTGAGAGACAGCTGCCCTGGGGGACACCGGCAAGTGCCCGTCCTGGGCGCGACAGTGTTCCGCCTACAACTACTCTATATGAGCGCTCTTGTAGGAAGGATGCTATAAGTCTCACTAGTCTACGTGGGGTACTGGAAGTAGCTAATTTGTATAGTAGGCCTTCATGCCACACTCTGTCAAAGGCCTTCTCCATGTCTAGGAAAACCGCTATGGGTTTTCCACGTTGGTTGACGGCCGTAGTGATGATGTGGAGGACTCTAGCGAGTTGGAGAGTAGTGGAGTGTCCGGCACGAAAACCGAACTGCTCCTCTCTAGGTTCGATGTGAGGTAGGATCTGTTCCAGTAACAGGCGCTCTAAGACCTTTGACAGAGTGGACAGCAGGGTTATGGGTCGATATCCACCTGGTTGGGTGGTATTTTTCCCCTTTTTTAAGATCATTATGACACGTCCTTCGCGCCACGCGCTAGGGAAAACCCCTATGCGGACAATGCCATTGTACAGATGGGTTAATGTGGCTAGGGTACGTCTAGGCAGATGGCGGAGCATAGCATTAGTAATTTCGTCAGCTCCAGGAGCCTTACGAAGGCGCTGACGCTTAATAGTGCGTGCAACCGTGAGAGGTGAGAAAAAGATGGGATCTTCCTCTGGCTGTATAGGGGCCATGAAGTAGTTCCTGAGGAATCCTTGCACCATTTGCGTATGGGATTCATCCAGTGAGGGATTCGGCCGGAAAACTTGGTCTAGGTGATCAACGAATATGTTGGCACAATCTAGGGGACGATACCTAGGTGTGCCATCTTCGTGTAGTAATGGTCTTATTGGTGGTGGGATATTACTCAGCTGTCTGCAGAGACGATGCATCGTTTGCCAATCCTTACTGGCGTTGTCGATACGTCGCTCCCAGCTGGAGGTGGTAAGATCTCTAAGCTCCTTCCGGACTTTATGGGTCAAGTTATTGAGCTGAGTTTTGATTAAGGGGTCTCTGTTGCGTTGCCATCGTCTCCTAAGCCACTTTTTCTCTTTTATTAGAGAATGTATATAGTGTGGTAGAGGAGGCCGATCGCAAGGTGTGGAAGTCGTGGACATGGCTGCCGCTTGAGCGGCCGACTTTATTGCTGTGGTGAGATCTAGTACTAGCGCCTCTATTTGTTCAGGTGAGTCTAGTGGTCTGTATTTTGGAGTATTTTGGGATAAGGTTTCCTGGAAAACCTTCCAATTGGTGGTTGGGCGCACTGCCCGGGGAACAAGCTGGGTAGGCTCCTTGTTTAGTGTGATTAGCACCGGAAGGTGGTCTGACCCAGTTTCGTCGACAATAACTTCCTGTGAGAAGTTGCAGTCGATGTTATTGCATATGGTGATATCGAGGACTTCCGGTAGGGCACTGGTCTGTGTCGGATAATGCGTAGGGGAGTCGGGTCCCAGGACAAAGTACCCTTGGGTTTCGGCATCCTCAAATAGAGTTTTGCCAGCCCGATTTACCCTGCAACTATGCCAGGCCGGGTGTTTGGCATTTAAGTCGCCCGCAAGGATAGTTGGCGTAGTATGGTTCAGTAGCTGATGTATATCCAAGGGATCTAAAGGATCCAACGGAGGTTTGTATATAGCGTATAGTTGGTAAGGTATGCCGTGGAAGTCTAGTTCGACACCCAGCGAGTAAAAGCTGCATGGAGGGGGCACTGGCAAGGGTTGGTGTATAATCCTACGCTTAACCAGTATCGCCAGACCCCTAAATGCCCGACCGGCGTCGGTAAGCTCATCTCTCCTGTAGGCGAAATATCCTGGGAACCTAATTTGATCAGTGGGTCCCAGGAATGTTTCGCTTATAAGCGCAATATCTATGGAATACTCCCGAAGGAGATTCCTGAATAACGTGACCTTAAATTTAAGACCACGGGCATTCCAATGAATGATTTTAATGTTATTGGTCGCGAATGTGAAGGTCAATAATATTCCTGATGGTGATGAGCATGGTGTCCATAAATTGGTCACTCACCTGCTCATGTTGGACCGCTGTTATCAAGGTATACAGAGACTCTATAACCATTTGGAGCGTACTAGCGCTTTTGGATGCGCGAGTAGCTGAGGTAGTGGTAGCTGTGGGTGTGGCTATGTTGGTAGCCTTCTTCGTAGACCCTAGGTTGGGTTTTGTGGGTCTGTCCCGGGCACTTGGTGCAACATAGGCATTGCTAGAGGTTGCTTGGGCGTGGTCGTGGTCTTTTACGACTCGAGTGCGGCTTTCATCTTCAGAGGGGGGGACTGGCGTGTCCTTACCCTTCTTTTTGTTCCGCCTCTTTTTATTTTTGAGAGGAACCCCTCGGTTGGTTGGCTCATTGGCCGCAGCCATGAGGGTTGGACCTTCCGAGATTTCACCAGTAGGGTGAGGTCGGATGGGTTCAGGCGGTAGTGTTACAGTGGGTTTGGTCTTAGGGCGGCGTTCCTCAGAAATAATTCTGGTGCCAGCCCTACGGATTTTGGCCTCTCTCTGGTAAACGGGGCAGTTCACGTGGTTGGCGGGATGTTCGCCTCCACAGTTACTGCACGTGGGTGGGTCCTCTCTGGGTCGCGGGCAATCCCTCGCGGCGTGTTCGCCACCACAACGCACGCAAACGATTGGTCTGTGACATAAATGGCTGGAGTGTCGGAACAGCTGGCAGCGGTGACACTGCGCCAGCTTCCTCCGACCCCGCCATGCTTCAATAGTTATCCCAGGGACACTCTCTGTTATCTCGTATATCCCTGGGAGGGTGTCTCTTTCTCTCCCAATAGCCGCGAAGAGTATACAGCCCGGCCTGTCTCCGCGGGCTCTAATGGGTCTGACGTATTCCGGGGAATAGCCCAAATCCCGAAGTTCGTCCTCGACTTCCTCCGGTTGGGCGTCGTGGGGTAATCCTCTGATAGCGATTTTCAAACTACGCTCCTCTGGGAGTGAGTATGAAAACCAGCTAATGCGTTCGGTTTTCTCTAAGTTGGAAAGGTAGCGTTGGACGAGGCGGTATTCGTCCTCGTCCTTCGGTGTGAACCTTATCCCTTTACCATAAGGGCGGGCGTAGGCTGTTCTCCCAAGTTGGGATTTTATCTCCTTCAGGTGGTAGGACCAGTTCGGGAGTTTCTCTACCACGAGAGGTGGGTATCTAGGTTCCTTATTTACGATAGGTTGAGTAGGATGCTTATTATTATGACTTACCTGTGTGGCGTCTTGGGAAGTCGTGGCCGTTGCTGTGGTACCGGCCGTTGTAGCAGCACGAGTAACTGTTGCAGATGTTGAGGCCGCGTGAGCGGCGTGAGAGGCGGAGGTGGTGACCGCAGTGGCGTATGTTATAGGGGGCTGTAGTCCTTCATTGGAGCAGCTCCTCTTAGCACTCAATGAATTATTATCGTCATCATCAGAACTCCTGCGCCTCCTTGGGCGGGAAGCCTGGGGGCGCGTCGGGGTAGGTGCAATGACGGTAGTAGTCTTTTTATTCTTGTTTTTCTTCGGCCGCTGTATGCGAAATGATACGTCAGCAGGCTCCAGAAAACGGTGTGGTCCTTGCGGGGCGTTACCGTGACCGCCCCACTCGCGCTCAGAGATCGCAGACGAGTCAGTCATCTCGTGCGGACTCACATCTCGTGTACCGTAAAAGGTAGCGGATGCTAGTGTTCCTGCAGATGAACCCGAAGCGCGGGTGAGAGGTCGCTCGCTTTTGGTTGGTGAACGCTTGGTTCTGTGAGGTACCTTGGGTGTGATGGTATCTCTCGCTCGAGTGGTGTAAGCGGCACTATTGTCACTTTGATCACTATTATCACTCGCGGGTATACCTAATATACGCGGAGGAGGCATGATCGATGATACGGTACGCGGCGCGGGCGCAGCGGATGTCGTTGCGCAATACGCGACCGCCTGTACCGGTACGGCGGAGTCGCTCACGTCGCCCGCAGGAATGCGGGGGGGTGAGGATTGAGAACGCGCGGGCGCTGCCGACAAGGGCGCGCGAAACGCGTGGCTGGTTGACGGAATGGCGTGAGATAAGGGAACGAGCAGACGTGGGTCGAGCTCGCTTACCTTAATTGGGCGTTGCGGTAACGGTGAATTTTAATACACTGTAACGGTATCCTCCGCGGACGGGCCCTGAACGGAGGAGGTACGAACACGCGCGGCGGCGGCACTCGCGGCGGTAACTTTCGCGGCACTGCTTAGCGCACTGTCCAGGGAGCGACGCGTTTGTTGCGCGGTTCCTTTTTCTGTTCCGCCGACGAAGGGCTGTGGGCTCTTCGGCCGGGTCTTCTTCAATGATGGTTGTGGTTGAGATGACGATGTAGATGGCTTGAGGTGGCCCTGAAAAGGGCCCTTGGAATCCATTTGGCGTAACGGTTTTTCACGTAACGGTTATTTATTTTTAAAAACGCAGGTAGTATTACGTCGGGACGCCCGTGATCGGTACACTAAACGCGGATATTCATAAGCGACGCCCGACAAGCAGCCCCCGGTGAGGCGCCGACGCTCCGAACGTCGACGCGAACACCGGAGCGAATGTTTGTTGAGCGCACGTCCGATCCGTACAAGCGCGAGCGAGAGACTGACGGCCAATGCGACCGCTCGCTTCGACAAGGCCGATCCGCGCGGAGGCGGTTTTTTTTTTTTTTTTTTTTTTTTTTGTGTGTCTTAGTTGTTAGCCTCAGATGGCTATGACAACTTTACGCGGACTGTGGGTGAGCGCTGAGGGCTCTCAACCCGTAAAAGTTAAGCGACCGTTCCCGAGGGCACCCCCTGTGGGGTACGGACCTCGGCTCGGGGGGTCGCTGGCAAAGTGGGTTCTCCCACGTTTATGATTTGAACGCGACACGACTTCCGACCTCGACGGCGAGGACGGAATCGTGGATAATTATTTGTCAGGGCCGCGCGGGCTGTGTATGCCTCCGTTTGGGCGAGCGTGATTATGTCGTCGGGTTCGTCGAGTATTAATCGCGGTTGGCGGATCGCGGAAATTTTTGAAGGGGTATAACTAGACGCCCTAACCACTATGGGATTAGGGTGAGTGGCGGCAGAGTCGAAGTAGCGGCGAGAGCACTGCTTCATGTACTGCCGGATGGTCGGCAGGCCGAGATCTATGTGAAGATCCACATTGCGCATATACCACGGTGCTCCCGTCGCACGGCGCATGAACCTATTCTGTAATGTTTGCAAACGGTGTAACCGGAAGGGTTTCGCTTGTGTAAACACAACACTAGCGTACGTCATGATGGGACGTACGCAAGCGGTGTATAATCTAACTTTACTACTAAGTGATAGCTTGGCTTTGGCATGCAGCAAGCTGTGAAGGCGTCCTAACACTAAAGCTGCGCGCGCGCGAACTCGCTTTATGTGAGGACCGAAGGACAGACGATTGTCAAGGGTGACGCCGAGGTATTTGACCTGTTTCGTCCATGGGATGGACTGGTCGGACATTGTTATTGGAGGGAAGGAAGCCATTGGGTGTAGGCGATCCGTCCACCGGTGGAACATGATCGCTTGGCTTTTTATGGGGTTGATAGTAATTCTCCACTTCCTAGACCATTTATCTAGGGCGGTAGCCGCTCGTTGGAGATTACTGATCACTGTCTCTATAGAACGACCTGCATAGAAGATAGCAGTGTCGTCGGCGAATAGTGCAGTTTGCACATTCTTAAGCTGAGGGATATCGCTGGTGAACAGCGTGAACAAAATTGGTGAGAGCACCGATCCCTGGGGGACGCCGGCTTTTAATGAATGCGGTGCGGAGAGGGTACCTTCTACCCTGTAGCGGAAGCTACGGTCGGTTAGAAAGTCCCTAACTATTATAACTAAATAACGGGGGATACCTAACTTTAATAACTTGAAAATAAGGCCATTATGCCAGACTTTATCAAACGCTTTTTCTACATCGAATAGTAGCATACCAGTGAAATAGCTATGTTGTAGCTTAACACTGGCATACTCTACTATTCGATGTACTTGCTGTACGCAAGAGTGTTGCGTGCGAAAGCCGAATTGAATCGGCGGGATAAGGGCGTTAGCCTCTGCGTATGTTCTTAGGCGGCTAAGAATTACGCGTTCGTATATTTTTGCAAAACTATTGAGTAAGCTAATAGGGCGGTACGAGGAAGGTTCGGTACGCTTTTTGCCGGGTTTGTGTATACCAATTACCACGGCTTGTTTCCATTGAGATGGAAAGATACGGTTAGTTAATGCGGCGTTAAATATAGCTGTTAATATAACGAGTAATGAGAGGGGGAAGAGTTTAATTACTCTGTTTGTAATGCCATCCGAACCTGGGGATTTCCTAGGGAGGAGGGCCTTGACAATCGTTCCCACCTCGTCAGTTGTTACTGGCGGAGGGGGGTCGTCGGGTGTGTCGGTAATGGTGGGTGTACGCGACGTACAACGCTCCACCTCGCTATTTACTAGTTCGGTGTGTCGCGCGTCTATGTTTTGAGTGCTCGACGTACATTGCTGCTCAAGGCTAGCTGCCAAGCATTCGGACTTTTCTTCGTCCTCGAACGCTGGCAGTTGATTAGGGCGGGTGAGTGGAGGCATAGTGGACACTGTGTCCTTTTTGAGTGAACGGGCTAGTTGCCAGTAGGCGAGGTGAGACGGCTCAAGCTCGCTTAGCGTGGCATCCCATCTGTTTTGCCGAACTTCTTGGACGGCCTGTTTGACCGCCCTCTGCAGTGACCGCATTCGAAGGCGGTTGTCTTCACAGGGGAAGCGGTCATAGGCTCGAATAGCTGCGTTCTTTTGCCTTAACAGATCACGTACGTCAGCGGGTAGGCGCCATAAACGATCGCTCGTGTCTGGTACCGTCCGTGAACAATCACTAACTAGTGATTGTACGTGATTTGTTAGGGAATCGATCGCGGACGTGACGTCCTCTTGGGAGTTTATATTGGTGGGGATTTGATCTAGGTGTACTGACGAGGAGGACTGAAGTTTGTCCTTCAGTTGATTCCAGTCCGTACACACTTTTGTGGTGGGAGGGTTTGGGCCTGAGGGGCCATAGCGCGGGGAGAGTTCTACTATCACCGGACGGTGATCCGAGTTAAGCTCGTGAAGTACTTCTATCGAACTTAAACGTAGGTTTATGTTCTTAAGAAGGGCTATGTCTAACACGTCGGGCCTGTGCTCGACGTTGTAGGGGTAATGCGTTGGTTCAATAGGCGCTATGATATCGAAACCAAGCCGGGTGGCGTAAGTCTCCAGGGCCCTGCCTCTGGCGTTGTTGGTGTGGCTATTCCACGACTTACTCTTGGCGTTTAGATCGCCTGCTATGAGCACGGCGTCGCCGAGGTTTAGTAGCGCTTGTAAATCGCTTTCTAGTAGAGGGTTGCTCCCGTTGTCGCGCGATGGAGCGAGATAGACTGATGCTACAATCAGTGGCTGGTGGCCCGTGAGGGCCAGCCGACAGACCGAGGCTTCAATGTACGTCATGGGTGGGGTGGGGATTGGCGTGCAGTGCAGCGACCTTTTGTAATAAATGAGAGTCCCGCCTAGGGGGGAGTGTACCCGATCGTCGCGCACTATATTATAGTTTGCGATTTTCGGGTCTTTGTGATAGGGCTTCAAGAAGGTCTCCTGGACCAGAAGAAGGTCGAGCTGCTGGTCTTGTAGCAATGTACCTACTTCGTCTCTCTGTCGGGAGAGACCGTCCGCGTTAAAAATCCCTAACTTGAGGTGTCGTGTTTTAACTCTGCCTGGTGTGTGCCTATCCATTTCTAAGCCGTAAATTTGTTAAGATTCTCGAGGACGGACGAGAACTTAATAGCGGTGTTTAATAACGCGAGGCTGTTGCCTTGATTTTGACGCAGTTCGGCTGCGATTTCGCGTATTTGATCTACGTTTAATATTGCCGCGAAGCTTTTCACTATGGCGAGATCCGTATCAAAGCCCGTAGTGAATACCGCTTGTGTGGTAGGTGCTTTATTGCCCTGATGGGGCTTAGGAAGGCCCACGGTGGGCGGTTGATTATGCCTTGCGGGTGGCGGTTTATAAATATTATTATTAGTAGACGGCGGTGTCGCGATCGCGGGTGCCGGCTCTATTCGTTTGGTTGGCAGTGGTGGGAACTCCACACTGCTCGATGTTTTTACCCACGGGTTCTTTGGTGGGGTGTAGGGTTTAGGGGGGGGTTGCGGTACCGAGGGGTACCTTGGGGGGGGTGGTTTCCTGACCACCGGCCGTGGTGCGCGTGGGCAGCCACGGTAGTTGGCAGGGTGACCCACCTGACCGCAAAGAACGCACGACGCTGGGGTCGCGCTCTTATTTGGGTCGTTAGTTTTCGGTCTGGCACAGTCCACCGTCACGTGGTCCTCTAGGCACTTGACGCACCTGGGCCTCGCGTGGCAGTTGCGCGAAGAATGACCGTACAGTTGACACCGGTGGCATTGCGAGAGCATGCCTTTACGGTGAGGGGGTTCGACATGAATGCCGGAGAGTCCGCAGATGGTAGTGATGCGGTATATGTCCTTACCCGACTTGGTAAGGTCGAGTACGGCCATTACCATTTCAAAAGGGGCGCGGTTGTAACCCCGGACCATGCGGTGAACCTCGATCACCGGTAGGCCCTGGTCTAGGAGAGACTCCTTAATGGAGTCACTCGACAGCTCTACAGGCACGCCGCGTATGACGACGCGCAATTTACGTTCCTCTGGTAGAGTGAACGTGTGGTAGGGAATTTTTTCCCGGAGGAGCATCGCAGTGAGTTTGCGATGGTCGTCGGAAGTGGCTAAGTTGACGCGGATGCCCTCGGAGGTCGAGCGGGCAGAACGGTATGCGACGCGGTTAGTGTTGCACCACGTTGATACAGGGAGCCACTTGTCCTTGTTGCGGATGACAAGGGGTGGCGGGGTGGGGGGCTTATAAGCCTGAGGTGCGGGTTGCGGGGCGGGCTGCGGTAGCAGGGGCGCGCGCGGGGGTTGGGGGCCTTTCGGCCTAGGTGAGGCCGGGCGAGAGGAGGAGGCGGACACGCTCTCCTTGTCGACCCGGGGGGCCTTGTTTGGCGCGTCGTTCGCGTCGATGCGAGCCCTTTTACGTGGGCCAACGATGGTGTACTCGGAGTCCGCCGAGGTAGACTCGGACTCCGAGGTGGACGGATCCGCAGAGGTTGCGGTCTCATCGTCCGATTCGAGCTCCTCCATCTCCGCGTCGCTTGCCGGTTGAGAGTCCGGGGCGGGGGAGGAGGGGGATGACGTGTCGCCCGGCTGGGAGGGCGAGGGGGAGCCGGCCTCAGCGGAGGCGGCGGTTATCGGTGTCGCGTTGTACGCGGAAGGCGACATGTCGTCGTTCGCGGCGGTGTTGGGGCGCGTGGGAATGAGATTGCCAAACTTCCTTCGAAGAATGGCATAGATCTCGTCATCGGCGAGTAAGAGGTCCCAGTTGGGTACCGAAGAGCCTTCCATGGTGGTTGGCTTGGCTTAGGGACGAAAAACGTTGAAAAACGGCTGAACACAAAAGTCCACCTCGTATGAAAAAACACGACACGAAAGTCCACCCTAGTGGCGGCTCGGCCGCTATTGGTCCGATCTTAAAAATTCCAACTACCACCCCGAGGGGATACTCGGGGGTGTGTTTTGTGATCCCTCCCGACCGGGTTAGGCCAGGAGGATGTGCTTAAAAACTAGGTGAGCCCTAAGCTGTGCGCTCCCTTCGCCGATCTCAATGTGCGATAGGGTTCCTAGCTGCTTAAGTACCGAGAGGGTATTGGCCCGGGAGGGCCGCACCCCTAAACAAGTACCTAAGAATAGGAAATAGGGATTAGGAGGGTTGGGAAGGAGATAACCGAGCTAGACTAGGGGCCACCCCCAAGGCCTAGTGATTCGGTCCCGTCCGATATTGCCTTTCTCTGAAGGAGATCGGCGGCGAATCGGGGCTTCGCCCACCCGGCTTCGTTGACACCGTAAGGTTTCAACCGGGGACCAAAAGTTTGGCTTTACCTTGAAGAGGTATTAAATGACGATTGACTTTTTTCTACCAAATAGAAAAGAGTGTACTAATTTATTGTCACGGTTCTCCGTACAATAACTTAATACACTCGTGAGATCACTAAAACTCGGCGCGCCTCGAAAAAGGCGGTTTAGCAATCCACGTGACGTCAGCCGGAGCAACTCGTTTTCGCGCGAAAAACAGTTGCGTCGTATGACAAGCGAGCGTACAGAGCGTGCAAGTGGCGGCAAGCGCGCACCGAGACGTCTGCGGGCGGAATGTTGCGGAGGCGGTTCTACGTCATGACTTTCCGTGGTTCCTTGTGTGAGCGGAGATCGCTCTTTAAGGGTACAGGTACACGGCAACAGTATCGGACTATGATAGTCCCTGACTGTGGTATCAGTCGTCGCCCACAGAAGTGAGGGCGAGTATTTGGGGTTGAAACATTTCTGGTGGTTTCTTGTACTATTCATTCTACTGAGGGGCCCGGTGGGCCGGTGACATCTCTCGCCGGCATCAGGTAGTGCGGAAGAGGAGGCGTCGTGATGGTGGTGTTAGACATCAGTGCGGTGTGAGAGGCGAAGGGCCGCCCCTACACCAGCCTGCGGTCGGTTGACCGAAGGGGGAGGGGCGGTGGCGTTCGTCTCTCGTGGAAGCTTATTTGGTGTGGCTTCGCCGTCCTGTTTCCAAGCGGGTTGCGATCCCCCGGTTGCTAGCACGATGCGGATACTATGAGTAGTATCTACAGGTGATAAGCAGAGCCGGGTCGCAGTGTTATAGGCTGAAAGCAGGTCGGTTAGTATGGTTGCCCGGAGGCTAGGAGTCCTGGGTGGAGGATGACGAAGAGTCATCATCATTAGATGTTGATATTAGTGATCTAAGGTGAGGTAGTGGCTTGCGCCAAGATCGGGCAGTTCGCTCCGGAGGCCGAGAATGGAGTGGAGCAATATTTTGGATAAAGGCAGATGATGAAACATCTGCCTTAGAGAAGAGATTGGTAGCCAAGCGGCTTATGAAAGTCTCAAGGGGCTCCATTTGGAGATCCCTCTGAATGGTAGCATTTCTTACCATGCACGGGGCACGGGCAATGGTCCGTAAGGATAGGGCTTGCTGGGCTCTTAATTTATTTTTGGCAGCTGGAGTGGTAAAAGCGTACCAAGCTGGTGCCGCATAGGTAAGGCGAGACCGTAGATAGATACGGTAGAGGCTCAGTTTGATTCTGATTGGGATGATTGGAGACGATAATAGTGGTCGTAGTAGATTCCTGGTGTGGCGAACCACCCCAGTGATACGTCTGACATGGGGGTTCATAGACAGTCCCTTGTCTATGAGGACACCTAGGTATTGGGCTCTGCCAGTCCAATTGAGTGTTTCGCCTAGTAGAGTCAAGGACGGAGGTAATTTACGGTTAGACGTAAAGGCTATGGCTTGAGTTTTCTGGATGTTAACCGTAAGGCGCCATTTGGCCAACCAGCCCGGCAGTAGATCCAGAGTGCGTTGGAGTTTGCGAGCTCCATAGCGGACGTTTGGGTTAGCGTTGATGTAGGCCGCATCGTCGGCATATAGTGCGAGGTGAGTTCCGTCAAGTACCGGTATATCGTCCGTGTACTTGTTATATAGTAGAGGCGATAGCACACTGCCCTGAGGTACGCCCGCGAGGGCCCTACAGGGGCGAGATAGCGTGCCACCAACCGATACACGGAAGGTGCGGTTATGTAGGAAGGATGCAATAATCATGACAATCCTCCGTGGGGTGGAGGTAGTGGCGAGTTTGTACAGAAGGCCCGCGTGCCACACCCTGTCAAAGGCCTTCTCCATATCAAGAAAAACCGCAATAGGTTTCTCCCGGCTGTTAATGGCGGTAGAAAGCAGATGAAAAACTCTCACGAGTTGGAGTGTAGTGGATCGTTCGGCCCGAAAGCCAAACTGTTCCTCTCTCGGTTGGATGTGTGGTGTAAGGTGTTCTAATAGTAGGCGCTCAAAAACCTTTGACAGGGTGGGCAATAGTGTTATAGGGCGATAACTGCCCGGTTTGGTGGTATTTTTACCTCTTTTTAGGATCATTATGACGCGGCCCTCCCGCCAAGCGCCCGGGAAGGTCCCCGTGCGGATGATGCCGTTATATAAGTAGGTAAGCAAGGCAAGTGTGCGACGAGGAAGATGGCGGAGCATGGCGTTCGTGATTCCATCCGCTCCGGGGGCCTTACGCAGGCGCTGTCGGCGGATGGTCCGCGCCACCATGTCCGGGGAGAAGAAGAAGGAGTCCTCTTCTGGCTGTAAAGGGGCCGAAAAGTAATTCATTAGATATTGGTGTACAGACTGGGTGTGATCCTGATCCAATGAGGGATTAGGCCGAAAAACCTCTTCGAGGTAGTCGGCAAAAATGTCGGCACAGTCCGACGGGCGATATCGGGGAGTGCCGTCACGGTGATGAAGTGGTCGTGTAGGTGGTGGAATGTTTGTTAACTGGCGGCATAATCGATGCATGGTTTGCCAGTCTTGTCTGGCATTGTCAATGCGGCGTTCCCAGTTCGCAATCGAGAGCTCACGGAGCTCAGTCTTAACTTTCCTTGTGAGGATGTTAAGGTCGCGTTTCTGCAGAGGGCATCTACTTAGCTGCCAGCGCCTTCTAAGTCGTCTTTTCTCCCTGAGTAGAGACTGAATATACCTAGGAAGCGGTGGGCGAGCGTTTGGTGTGTCCGAGGTTTGCGGTGTTGCCTGTTGGGCAGCGCACTGGATAGCACAGGTAAGGTCGTTGACCAATTTGTCAACTTGTGCTATAGTATCAATGGGGCCACGCTTTGGTGTATTAGTCTCCAAGTACTTTGGGAAAGTCTTCCAGTTGGGTGTTGGGCGTGGAGTACGTGGGGCTAGCTGAGTGGGTTCCTTATCCAGAGTCAGTAGCACTGGAAGATGGTCAGACCCAAACTCGTCCGTTATGACTTGTTGAGTGACGTGGCAGTGGACGTTGCTAATTATAGCAATGTCGATGACGTCCGGGTTATCATTGGGGTTTAGAGGATAGTGTGTAGGGGTGTCGGTACCCCATATAGTATATCCACGGGTCTCAGAATCGTCGCAAAGCAACCTGCCTGTGCGATTGATTTTGAGGCTATTCCAGGCCGGATGCTTGGCGTTGACGTCACCGGCCAGGATAGTGGGTATTATGGGGTCAATGGCGGCATGTATGTCAGAGATCACAATGGGGTCCTGTGGTGCTCTATATATGGCGTGGATATGATGCGGGACCCCCCCAAAGTCAAGCTCTATACCTAAGGTATAGATGCTGCATGGGGGTGGGATTGGCAGCGGTTGATGGATTATTTTGCGTTTGACAAATATTGCAAGACCCCGGATGGCCCTGCCGGTGTCTGTAGCGAGTTCGTCGCGCCGGTATACGTAGTACCCTGGGCATCTGAAGGTGTCCATGGGTTTCAAAAGGGTTTCGCTAATAAGTGCCACATCAATATCCCGTTCTGCCAGGAGAGAGCGGAATAGAGTGGCCTTGGAAAGCAGGCCATGGGCATTCCAATGCATAATTTTTAGGCTATTAGGTGTGAATGTAGAGGTTGATAATACTCTTGAGGCTGGTGATCAGAGTTCTTACGAATTTTAGACTCACCTGCTCTTCCTCGAGCGCCGTAAGGATGTTGTCCATAGCCTCCATTACGGTTTTTGAGATAGCTTGGCTATCTACTTGGGAAGCTGAGTTAAAACGATTGTCGGTGGTATCTCTTATGGTTACTTCCTTTTTCCCTTCAGTAGATACCTTGGCCGTTGGTTTAGCTACTTTGGGGAGGCTGATAGTAATCGCCGTGGCGTCGGTTCGTGCCTGTGAGGAACCTGCCTTGGCGCCACCCGTGTTGGGTGGGATACGTCTCTCATCCTCGGAGGGAGGAGCTGACGATTCGGTAATTATGTTGGGCTTCTTTTTTCTTTTGCGCTTTTTATTTTTGGTTTTTGGGGGGAGACCGCGTTGGGTTGGGTCATTGGCAACGGCCATGAGTGTGACCCCGGCGGAGCTCTCTCCCATTGGTTGAGAATGAATGGGCGCAGGAGTCTGAGTGGTTACGGGTGGTCGTTCACCTGAGATAGCCCTGGTGCCAACTCTACGGTTTTTGGACTCCCGTTGGTAAGTTGGACAGTTAATGTGGTTTGCGGGGTGGTCACCACCGCAATTTACACACGTGGGTGGCTCATCCTTGGACCGGTCACAGTCCCGTGCCGCATGTTCGCCCCCACAGCGAACGCAGGCAATGGGACGGTGGCATTGGTAGCTGGAGTGGCGGAATTTTTGGCATCGATGGCATTGTGCCAATTTCCGCCGACCCCGCCAAGCTTCTATTTTGATGTCGGGGATGTTTACCAATTCGGTAACATCATAAATCCCCGGGACAGTATCTTTCTCCCTTTTGATGGTCGCAAATAAGATACATCCGGGCCTGTCGCCACGGGCTCTAATGGGCCGGATGTATTCTGGAGAATACCCTAGGTCTCGGAGCTCGTCCTCGACCTCTTGGGTATCAACATCATGGGGTAGTCCACGGATGGCTAGTTTCAAACTGCGCTCTTCGGGGAGCGAGTATGAGAACCAGCTGAGGTGTTCCGTTTGTTCCAGTTTAGATAAGTAACGTTGGATGAGACGGTACTCATCCGCGTCCTTAGGGGTAAAACGAATTCCTTTCCCAAAAGGGCGGGCGTAGGCTGTTCGGCCTAGTTGACCCTTTATCTCCTTTAAGTGGAAGGACCAATTTGGGAAGTTTTCAACGATTAATGGCGGGTATTTGACTGATTTAGGTTCAATATGGCTCACCTGGGTACCGCGAGGTGCGGCTTTTGGCGTCATAGTAGCTGCCGTGCCGGCAGGAGCAACGTATGTTGAGCTAGTGGATGCTGCGGTTGCATATGTAGGTATAGGGTGGAGTAGTGGTTGCGGCCGGGGGCCCTCAGTCGAGCAGCTCCGCTTGGCCCTGGTTGGATCCTCCTCGTTCGAGCTCCGTCTCCTCCTTGCACGTGGGGTCAGGGGGGGCTCGGGAGTTCGTGTAGTGGCGGAGGTAACCTTTTTCCTGGTCTTAGGATTCTTAGTGCGTATGGCTATATCTATGGGTTCAAGAAACCTGTGTGGTCCCTTGCGGTTGCCATTGCGGATATAGCTAGCCGTTGATGAGTCCGACATTTCGTGGCTGTCGTCGGCTGCCGTATGGTACGGATCGTATTTGTCCTTAGTTAGCTCCCTTGGAGAGCGCTGTGTATGGCATATGGCTATGTCCGTGGTAGGTTGCATGTGAGTGTCATATGGCACGCGGCTGTCTCTCGCGGTTTTACGCGGAGGTGGCATATCAATGGGCAAAGTATATGGCGCGGGCACGACAGGCGTCGGCGCTAGGTATGTGGTCATTGGTACCGGCGGGACCGAGGGAGTCATCACAGTTCCCACTGACACGTGGGAAGATGACATACCCATAGGTGCGGTTATATTCGTGGCTACACATGAAACTACACTGGCGGCCGTAATCACGGTTTCACTCGTAGGTGTAGCCGTTGAGGACGCTCGGTGTGTGTGTGCCAAAGAGGAAGCAGCGCGAGGTGGTTGGGCATCGCGACGGGGGTCGTAGTCGACCCCGCGTAGACGTTGCGGTAAAGGCGGGTAGTCGGTAATAGAAGGACTAGCACTGTATGTTGCGGATGGTACGGTACCTGTAGGATACTGGGCGTGTACTGGTCCGACGCCGGGATGAGGCCCCAGCATGCTGTCCAAAGAACGGCGCTGTCGGGCGGTCTCACCGGCGAAGGGTGTGGGGCTCTTGGGCCGTGTTTTCTTTATCGACGGCTGCGGAAGCATTGTTGATGTAGCTGGATGTTGAGTTGGTTGGCCCTGAGAAGGGCCTTTGTGTTCCATTTTAATGAAAAACGTAGAACGGCGAATTTGTTACGAATGCAGGTAGGTTAGCGTCGGGACGCTCGCGACCGCTACACTTAACGCGGGTATCACAAAGGGGCGCTCGACTAAACCGAGACCCCGGTGAATACGCCAACGCTCGGCGAACGTTGACGTGAACACCGGGGCGAATGTTTGCCGAGCACACGTCCGGTCCGTACGAGCGCGCGCGAGAGACTGACGACAACGCGACCGCTCGCTCCGACTAAGGCCGATCCATTTTTGCGGAGGCGGTTTAACGGTCCACTTATATATACACACTATATATTTTTGGCCGACCCCGCGATTGGTCGTAATTTTACAGTTTTTCTTGACTAATCACGGAGTCGGAATTATAGCCAATCACAAAGCTCTAAAATTTACTGAAGTACAACGGAGCATTACTTTCGCGAGAGCCGCGCTCAATTTTAATACAATTAATTACCTTAGGTACTATGCGGCGTTACCGTTGCGAGAGCCGTTTACAATGTTAGTACTGACGTGCTATTAAATGCATATTTATTCTTTATTTAATCTTGTAAAATCTTATAACTAACTACTTTAATTAATTACAACTGTTACAAACTATTCTTAAAACTATTATTTATCTGCTGTCCCGCACAAGAATATTATTGTTTTGTGTGGAAATTTCGAAAACATTTGCGTTTCAACTTACACAAATGTATTTTACATTTTATGCAGAAGACAGTTGTTCTACCAATTTTGCAATATTTACATCGCATAGTTACATCTGCTTCAGGAAGATGACCAATGTCATCAAAGCGGACACTGTCTGTAGGACGTATAATAATAGGCTTTTGAATTTTTAGACCCTCACCTATGTCTTTTGTAATATTAATATTTTTGACTACTTTGCCAGACTTACTCAGTCCTTCATATAATTCGAATCTAAAATCTTTCAACGTCTTTTTTTACCATCTCGTCTATGCAAAAGCCAAGCATTATTTATGCACATATCAATTAGCTGTGAAAATATTCCTAAGTACCAACGATGACTTTTTAAAGGGGTTCTATATAAGGAGATTAGCATGTCCGCCAAATCAACGCCTCCCATATGTTTATTTTAGTGTTTAACAATCTGAGGACATTCAACTTCTACTTTTTTTTGTGGTCTTTATCATAACGCTTGATACTTTCAATAGGGTGTGAGTCTATATAAGAGCCAATCAGTGTGACGACTTTATTATCGTTCCATTTTACCACCGCCAACTTATTTTTATTACAAACTACTTGACAGCCTCTGAGACGATTAGTCCTTATAGTACCAAGACTCAAAATCCCATACTCTTCTCGAAGTATATGTGTTAATTCAGGTGACATAAAAAAAGGGATGTGGCTGTGTTATGGACACGGCCGTTTGTTGTACGTGAATACGTCTCGTAACGGGTAATAGTTTCTATATAAAATATTATTATTTATGTATGTCATAGTCATAAGAAGTCCTCCGGGTATACATGTTTTATTTGTCCGGTCACTCGACGTGAGGCCACCGCGTGAGGACGACGCCTCGACGGCGAAAGCTGTCGAGGCGTCGACAGGAGGGGAGCTCGAGAGGGCATACCGCTGAGCGGGCCACCGAAGACAAAGATCGGGTACCGGTGGCCCGCTCGCACGGCTAAGAAGAGGTGCTTGCAGGGTGGGTCAATGGGGTTGCGCGCCGCCTCTTCCGTCACCCCGATTTGGTGGGGTGCGACGTCCATAGCCCACCGCAAAAAAGATATACATGTTTTGTTTATGATGGCAACTTTTTCATTTAATGGGTTCAGGAAATAAATCAACTAAACATATAATTACTGTATTATAACTTTATTTATTATAGGTCTGTGATACGAAAAGTACGACACAAATGGCATACAGGATACATCTAGATTTCTAGTAAACGTTAAATCAATACAGGTATTACCTAACGTTGTTGGAGAAGTTTCGATGTAAGACAAATCGAACTCACTGAGCATGAAGCCGGGCAGTGTTGCCAACAGTTACAGTACCATTCCACCAGATTCTACTATTAAAACCACCAGAAAACCACTAACAAAAAATTATCCCACACTCAAAATCGCTAAATTTTCCACTAAAAAATGTTTGTTTTAAATTAACATTAGTAGGTAAAGCAACATACAAATTATTCAATAACAACAGTTATGCATTCTAAATTAATTCGTCATCAGATGAATAATTTTTGTCTGCACCATCATCTTCGGTATCAGATTGATATGATTCTTTCGTACCGATTTGTTTTACAACGCCTAATGGCATTTCATAATTATTGCAGCATTTTCCTTCCAACTTCAAACCACAGCGTACTCTTAATATAGCAGTTAAAAGTTTTAAATTCATTCGATTTCGCTGCTTGTTTTTTATTAAATTCATACTGCTAAATAGTCTCTCAACATCGGCATTAGAATGAGGCAGTATTAGGAGAGTAATCGCAAAAGTCGCTAATTCCTCAAACCTCGTTTCTCCTTGACCATCTTTGAAATGCAATACTTCATTCCAAATTTTTTTTGTGTTTTTGGTCTCATTCCATTTCAATAAGTGAATTTGATGCCACTGATCATCGACTCTAGCTATATGTTCTGCACTTTTATTGAACTGAACCATTATGTCGATTAATGGTTGTTGAATGAGTATAATTAGTCGATATCAAATGCATAGATAGTCTGTGTTATGAATTTATGATGGTAACATTATCTTATATTCTCTAAGTCTGTATACTTGTACTCTTTTTCTATGCATGCAACATTTCTAACTTGTAATCGAACTGTGAAGCAATACATACGTTTAACAAAATTAAGTCGTTTCCTTGCAAATAAAACAAAACCAGCAGAACATACACAACATATGGTCGCAATCGAGCCGAATCGTAAGCAAATTATACAAAAGTACACCAAATTGCATCACGTCATTACGCTACACTTATACGACGCCGTGTACAAAGAGAGATGGCCGCCGCTGTATGATTCCACGGCGAAGAAATTACCAAGTGAGTACAAAGCACTAAATAAGTGCTGCCTTCTTTCATTGTGGACAACTATTTGTAAAAATGAGTACAGAAAAGTCCAAAGATCTCACAGAAAACGAAGAAAAATTGATCAACGCGTTAGAAGATGTCGCCATTTTGTTAAGAAAATCACAAGTTAATCTTAAAAAATCTCCAAAATCACGCTTAACCAAGGGATATTTAGAATCAAAAAATGTCTAGGATAAGACTGGTGGGTGAGGTAAGTATATACACCTTTTAATGCTGAAAATTAAAATACTCCTCCAGTGGACTATACGTTTATTTTTCTTCAATACTAGGTACAATAGTTAGATCTGTAATTACAATTAGAGTTATAACTTCTGATCGAGAGAGCGCGCCGTCAATGACGCGGTGCACATAGTTTTATACGAAGAGTCGCGCGGTAGTGGGGAGGCGGACGATCCCCCTGACACCTCCTAGGGATGGGCGTTAACATACTCCCCCCGTTGAAGGATTCTCCTTCAACTGAACTTCGTCACGCTCAAACAAGGGGCACAGACGACTCACAGCTCGTCGCACTGTGCCAGTAGCTGTCCTTACATCGACTACTCTGCAGACGCCGTCATTGCCCAAGTGCAGAATCTCTACACGTCCAATCTTCCATTTTAAGGGAGGCAGGTTACCATCCTTTATAATGACCATATCTCCAATACGCAGCGGAGGATTATGTTTACGCCACTTAGTACGATGTTGCAGCTCAGTTATGTACTCGTGTTGCCATCTCATCCAAAAATGCTGTCGCATCTGTTCCAATTGTTCGTATCTGTGGAGTCGATTACTATTAATATTTGTTAATTCCGGAGAGGGAAGAGCTATCAATGGTTTTCCAACGAGAAAATGCCCAGGGGTCAAAGGTTGGAAGTCATTTGGATCGGACGACATGGGAAATAAAGGCCTGGAGTTCAAGATGGCTTCTACCTGGACAAATAATGTGGCAAGTTCCTCATATGTCAAATGCCTGTCTCCTAAAACTCTTTTTACATGGAATTTGGCTGATTTGATCCCAGCTTCCCAGATCCCACCAAAACTCGGGCTCCTAGGTGGTATGAAACTAAATTTCATACCTTCATCAGAACAGAACTTGGATACTGAATCCCTATTGGTTAATATAAATTTATTGAGCTCATTACCAATGATCTTTCTACTAAGAATTTAGTCACCTTTGCCTCACCAGCAGCTTCTTTATTACCTTCTACCCATTTTCCTCTTGTTTTTCCAGACTCTATGATATACATGTCAGAGTTATTAGGTACTTCTGCTTTTGCCATCAAATATTTGTGATAGTCTGACCCATTATTATATGAGTATCTCACTCTTACTAGTTTCTTGTTCTCCTGATCTATAATGTCCCATTGATAAGACACTGGGTTTATTCCCCATTCACTACAAATCTCATTCATGGTTGATTCCTTCATAGGCATGTGGTTAACCATTTTAAATCTGAAGTCTTGGATGATCGGATCATCAATGCATTCCATGGCAGACTCATCCTCTGTTGTCTCTTCACTTCCTGTTGTGCTGGATGTGCTCGTCTCATTTATTCCTACCGTTGCATGTGATGTTGATGGGCCAGGCAGATTCGGGTCAAGCTTGATTCTTTTTGTTCTTTCATGTTTATCGCGATCTTCTCCATCCTTCTCCCTATTTGATGATTTCTTTCTTTTGTACAGTCTTTCTCTATTGCATAGTAGGATACAAATCATTACGTGTAGTAAGTGAGCCTATTTTTCTCTACTACTCATATTATACCATTTCGGGTGCCTTTTCCCAAATTTCTCTATTATCTCAGTAGAGTAAAGTTGGTTACCTATTAGAAGTTTGGCGTATGTATCCATAACAGTTTTTAAAATAAAGGATCTGTTCATACTCAGCAAATAGTACACAAAATACATCGTGCATGTTGCAATGTGAACAAAGACAACATGTAAAATTACCAATTATACACTTACCTAAATTTACTGGTAAATATGAAGAGTGGCCAACATTCAACGATCTATTTAAATCATTAATTCACGAAAATACGTCCATAACCAAGATACAAAAATTACATTATTTGAAGTCTAGCATGTCTGGTGAAGCTGAAGGTCTATTGAAACATGTACAAGTTGTGGAAAACAACTATGAACAAGCCTGAGACATTTTAAAACAACGTTTCGGAAACAAAAGGTTAATTATCAATTCATTATTAAAGAAATTATTTAGTTTGAAAAAGATTTATAGTCAAAGCGCTAATCAAATTAAAACAATATTAGATATTACTATGGAATGTTTGAACAGTTTACAAAATCAAGGAATATCCATTGAAAATTGGGATCCTATCATAGTGCACCATGTAGTGCAGAAATTAGATGCAGAAACCCATAAAAATTGGGAAGAATATTCACATAAGCAAAACTCGGAGGAGCTTCCGACATGGGTGGAATTAAAATCATTTTTAGAAACAAAGTTTAGAACATTGGAATTAGTAAGTACTACACCTACGGCTTTTACAGTAAAGGACAAACACCATACCAAGGAAAAGGTATGTCATGTTGCAACAACACCAGATAAATCTTGCGTGAAATGCAAGGAGACACACACACTAAGTCATTGCAAGGATTTTGGCAAACTGCAAGTAAAAGAAAGAAATGAGTTTGTAAAGAATAACAAATTATGCTACAACTGCCTAGGACATGGACATTCTTCATGGAGTTGTCGAGTACCATTGTGCTGCCGCATCTGTAAGAAACGTCACCATACATTATTACATGAACAAATAGAGGATAAACAACAGGGAAATATACAATCTCAATACCACAAGACAAACATAGTTCAAGAGAAAGATAAACAAAACTGTGAAGAAACAAATGACGCAATAGCATTTCATTTAGCAACAAAGAAGTCTACAGCCTTACTCGCTACAGCTTTGGTTCCTGTAAGAGATAGTAAAGGACAGACATCCATATTGCGTGCATTAATCGATCAGGGCTCACAGGCCAACTTCATTAGTGAAAGAGCAGCACAAATGTTAAGAGTAAAGAGAATACCTACCAAATGTGCTATAACTGCTGTGGGATCAACAAAAACAGCTGTTAATCATATCATAAAGATTGAATTATTATCAAGACATGATGAAGGCTTTAAGTTAATGATAAAGGCATTTGTCATGGCAACACAATTAACTACACATCTACCATTAAAAACAATACAGAGATCTAGTCACATGTGGCCGCACTTACAAGATCTCCAGCTAGCTGATCCTCTTTTTAATCAAAGTGGACAAATAAATATGCTACTAGGAGTTGATGTGTACTCCCAGATTATTAAGAGTCAAGTCATCAAGGGTCCACCTAACACTCCATGTGCTCAAAATACAAGCTTAGGATGGATTCTATTCGGAAATGTACAAGATGAAGTTTCTACTACAGAATTAGTGGTAATGCATTGATATTGATAGTATGCTGAGACAATTTTAGGAGGTAGACACAGACTCAAAACAGAAATTAACGAAGGAAGAAAAACTTTGTGAGGAGATATATGCAAAAACATACAAACGAAAAGCAGATGGAAGATATACAGTGAAATTACCATTTAATACAGAAACTCCTAAGTCACCTGAAGGGAATACGAGAGAAATAGCACTAAAAAGATTTAAGCAATTAGAAAGGCGATTTAGGATAGATCAAACCCTTGAAGAAGAATATAGAAAGGTAATTGATGAATACAGGGAGTTAAACCATATGGAAGAAATACCAGAGGATGAGATATCAATTCCATCAGTCTATCTACCACATCATGCAGTGGTGAGGGAAGACAAAGAAACAAGCAAGGTGAGAGTAGTATTTGATGCTTCATCAAAGGGATCAAATGACGTCTCACTAAATGATGAGTTGATGGTAGGCCCACAACTCCAAGAAGATATGAGATCTCTAATCATGAGATGGAGAATGAGACAGTTTTGCTATACAGCTGATGTGAAGGACATGTATCGCCAAATTTTAGTGACTAAAGAAGATAGTGATTATCAACGTATACTCTGGTCAGATGGTCCAACCAATGAGGTCAAAGATTATCGTCTCCTCAGAGCAACATTTGGCACAGCCTCAGCACCATACCTTGCAGTTAAGACACTTCAACAAATTGCAGAAGACGAGGGCAAATGTCATCCTAGAGCAGCACAAAGAATCAAGGAAGACTTCTTTGCTGATGATACAATGTCAGGTGAAGATACATTGAATGAAGCCATAGATACTGCAAAGAATATATCTGCTATACTGGAAAGAGGTGACTTCAAACTACAAAAGTGGGCATCTAATAGTCCAGAACTACTGAGAGAATTTTCACCTGCAGAATTAAGTGCAAGAGTAAACCTTGATATCAAGGTAGATGGCACGACACGGGCACTTGGTATCTCCTGGAACATGGGTGAAGATAAATTTCAATATCACCTCAGTATGCCTGCAACTGAAAAGATAATAACAAAGAGAATAATATTAGCTGAAATACAAAGATTGTACGATCCGCTTGGCTGGCTAGCTCCTGCTCTTATACCTGCAAAAATAATGATACAAAAATTATGGCTTGAGAAAATTGGCTGGGATGATGAAGTAAATCCTGAAACAAAAATTGAATGGTTAAACATAAGGAAAAGTTATGAACATTTAAAAAATATTAAGTTGGAACGATGGATGCATACTAATGAGAAAGTAATGAAGAATATTACTATACATGGGTACTGCGACTCATCAATAAAGGCATATGGCGCAGTTGCTTACCTGAGAGTCCAAGATGAGAGTGGAGATTATAAGATCAGTCTAATCGCTGCCAAGACACGAGTGGCTCCTGTCAAATGTATTTCATTGCCACGACTAGAGTTATCTGGCGCAGTCCTATTGTCTACTTTACTAAAACAAATAAGCGAAGCCTTAAGAATCCCTAAGGATCAAATATATGCATGGACTGATTCCACAATAGTTTTATCATGGCTCCAAGGTGACCCAGGAAGATGGCAAACATTTGTAAGAAATAGAGTTGTTACTATTCTTGACAACATAGGTAATAACTGGTACCATGTTCAATCCACATGTAATCCAGCTGATATTGCCTCCCGAGGCATGCTACTGCCAGAATTAATAGATAACAGTTTATGGTGGAATGGACCAGAATGGTTGAAGCAGGAAACCATAGAAATGTCGACTCCAACAAATATAAATACTGATCTGGTATTAAGAAAAAACCTAACAGTAAACTTAAAAACCAACGAAATTTCAGAAAATAACATTATTATTATATATTTAACATTATTATTATTATTATTACATATATTTATTAACACAATTTGAAGATTTTGATACAATGTCAGAGTTGTTAACCACAATTTCCCTTTGCCGAAGATTTTTACACTATAAAAAGGAAAAGAATGTACGAGATAATTTAGTGATGACAACTGAAGAGCTTGAATTGTCACTGCAAATATGTATAAAATTAGCACAGAAAGAAAGATTCACTGAAGAAATTGATGACCTGAAAAAGAAAGGAAAAATTAAAGGGAAAAGTATTTTAAAATCATTGAACCCATTTTTAAGTTCAAACAGTATACTCAAAGTGGGTGGAAGAATCAAACATGCTAATATTGATGAAGAGAGAAAGCATCCTATAATTTTAGATGATAAAAATAATATTACACAGTTAATAATAGCAGAAGCTCACTTAAAAACTTTACATGGAGGATTACCATTAATGTTGAACTACATAAGATCAAAATATTGGATATTAAGGGTTAAACAATTAATAAAAAGGTATGTGCATAAGTGTATGATATGTGCTAGGCATAATGCCACTGTGAGAAGTCGGTTAATGGGTGACTTACCTAAGGAACATGTGACACCTGCCAGGCCCTTCCTGAATAGTGGTGTGGATTTTGCTGGCCCATACAAGATAGTGATGTCACGAGGAAGAGGTGCCAAGACGAGCAAAGGCTATATTGCCATATTTATATGCATGTCCACTAAGGCCATACATTTAGAAATGGTTGGCGATTTAACATCAGAATCCTTTATTGGTGCTTTTAAAAGATTTGTAGCTCGAAGAGGCAAATGCAATCACATGTGGAGTGACCAAGGACGTAACTTTATAGGTGCCAATAGAGAATTGTGCACTGCATGGAATGAAGCTAAACTAGAATTTGAAGGTGACATAATGCAGAAACTTGCAGCTGATGGTGCACAATGGCACTTCATTCCTGCTCATAGTCCTACATTTGGCGGACTATGGGAAGCCGGGGTTAAATCCATGAAACATCACCTTAAGAGAATCTTAAACAGCAGCCTAACATTTAAAGAAATGACCACAGTATTATGCCAAATAGAGGCATGTCTTAACTCACGACCTTTATGTCCCATTGAAGAAAATAATATAGACAGCCTAGAAGTACTTACTCCAGGACATTTTCTGATTGGTGAAGCCCCAATCACAGTGCCTTCACCAAGTTTAAAGGATATTGCTGTAAGCAATTTAACACGATGGCATCTTACACAAAAAATCTTAAATTATTTCTGGCATATCTGGCAACAAGAGTACTTGTCACGATTGCAGCAACGACCCAAATGGTTAAAAAGTGTTGAAGAATTTAAAAATGGCCAGATAGTTCTCATAAAGTCTGACAGCTTGCCTCCTGGAAAATGGAATCTTGGCCGTGTAATAGACAAACACCCAGGATTAGATGGAATAACAAGAGTTTATAGTGTGAAAGGTGGAAACAGTATTGTGAAAAGACCTGTTACTAAACTATGTCTCATGCCTGTGGACACTGAATAGACATATAGTGAGTGATAAATGTGTTTGATAATTTCAAATAAATTCTAGTGTTTTAATAGTGTCAATCTTAGAAGCAGTGTTATCATAAGTGCTAAGTTAATACTTATAGGTATGTAACTGTAATTCTTATAAACTGTTCACTGAGTTATCCTACTTATGTTATGTACTTGTTTTAGTTATAAACTTCTATTATTGTTAGTTATATTTAGGTAGTTTTGTATTCGTCAGTTTCAGTAGATATATGAATTTTGTATTGATATTATATAACATTATCAGTACCTATATTTTGTTGAAACTGTAACCAACTAATAACTAAGTTTGATTTACTGCTGCAAACATGTATAATTCACAGTAATTTCATTTAGTGTTTGCAGACATTCTAGATTTTTGTAGATTAGTAGTAGTAGTAGATTGTGATTTTTGTCTTATTATTGTATAATCTGTGTTATGAATTTATGAGGGTAACATTATCTTATCTTCTCTAAGTCTGTATACTTGTACTCTTTTTCTATGCATGCAACACTTCTAACTTGTAATCGAACTGTGAAGCAATACATACGTTTAACAAAAATGAAGTCGTTTCCTTGCAAATAAAACAAAACCAGCAGAACATACACAACAATGGTTCTTTATTGTGATTAAGTGCTTGTTCTACACTTATTCGGGAATTTTTTTCATTAGTTTCAAATTTTCTGGCAACCTATTTTTTATTTCTTCAGCCAGACTTACTATAAATGGTATGCACCGATGCCGCATAATTTCTTCATCTTCCCTTGGTAATCCTTTTTCTCTCATTTCAAGTATTTGTTTTTCAAATCGGATTCCAAGATAACATTTTTGATCCAAGAAATCACGAATATTTTGAGTAAAAATATCAACCTTATTCGTAGGTAACGTAACCTTGTTGACAAGCATGTCTATTAGGTTGGTCAACTCCTCACACAATTTAGTGTGGTCTGTATCTTTTGACTCGAACATTTTATTAACTCTGTTTATTTCAATTAATATTGGATATAAAAATGAAATATATGCGTAATTCATCTCATTCGCATACATAGAGTGCAATAATTCAGCTGTTTGACACCTTTCATGCACCTTAGCTACAGAAAAATGTGTTTTTAACTCCAGCCATTGCGTGTATATTCTCGATACAGCGGACTCTATTGACAACCACCTGGTCTGGCATACTTGAACTATTTTTAGAGGCTTCTGTCCATCGTTGATGGTTTTGTATAATTCTTTATAAAGGGATTGCCTGGATGACGAGCGACTAAACCAGTCATATGTCTCTCTAATCTAAAACTCCAAATTTCTTGGTAAAAATTCTTTTGCAGCAGCTGAAACAGCCAGTTGTAATGAATGGCACAAGCAACGCACCAAAATCAGGTGTGGTACCTCTTCCTTTAATTTGATAAAGACTCCGTTATTCACTCCAACCATCACAGAAGCGTTATCTGTACCAATCCCCATTAAATTTTCAATTCTGAGATTGAATCGTTTAAGCGTCTTCTTTATGGCAGAAACAATACCTTCAGCATTACACTCATCCAGTTCAGCAAGGTCTAGATACGTGGATACTATTGTTTGGTGCAATTTACTGTAATAAATTATAATCAAACCTAAGTATTTATGCACAGCAATATCTGTAGATTCGTCAATTAGTAGGCTGAATGGTTGATCTTTGATATCTTGTTTTAGGACCTCAGTGAAATGCAATGCTAACACATTTTTTATAATCGAGGTGCATTTAGTTCGGTGCAGTTGAACTTTTTCAATATCTTTTTCATGATTGTGATTAATTACCTCTCCTAAATGGTCAACTACACGTATGCTAGTATGCATGGCTGTGAATAGTGCGAGCCTGGCTTCTTCTTTTTTCTTACTTCCCCTGGGCTCTGGCTTGAACAGAATCTTAGGCTGCGTATTTATGACCTGTAACAATTTAATTATCCAAAGATGTAAAAAAATGATTAATAATAACTAAAACCCGACAGCAACAGAAAATTAAAACATACAAAGCATTACAGTTGCTTAGCACTTCATCCGATCTGATCCAAATCCTTCCTAATCCTAGTAGTCCTTACTTCCTTACTAATGTCAAATGCGAAAATTAATTATTATAAATACGAAAGTAACTCTGCCTGTCTGTCTATCTGTCGCACTTTTACGCCAAAACTACTGAACCGAAATGAAATTTGGTACACAGATAGTCTAGAGCCTGAGTACAGACATAGGCTACTTTTTGTCGCGACATAATCGATGTACACGCGGACGAAGACGCGGGCGGCCGCTAGTTATATAGCTAGCTAGCTAGGTCCGTCATAAAATTATAGTCCAGCATAGTTGTTTCACTATTTTTCTAGTTACGTAATTGACCAATGAATAAGTAATATTGATAGCAGTTGTTTACCTTTTTGTTTTGTAGGTGCTTCTTTGACATCCCGTGAGACTTCAAATCACCATAGTGACTCCTTAAAGTTATCCCACAAAATTTACATTTCGCTACTCGACCCGCAGTACTTTCAATAACTTGTAGCCAATCTTTTAAATATGGGTCTTGAAGCCAAGAATCCCGAAAATTTTGCATATATTGTGGTTTCGGCATAGTTACGCATGAATGAACTCGCGATAGACTAGATTACACAACACAACACAATGAGCTGTACTGCGTAGTTACATGAACCAGTTGACTGAAATAGTTGTACGGGGAATCACCGCGTATGAAGAAACAGCATCGTTCTAGCAGATCAGTGTTGCCTACACAATAAAAGTAAATACGGTTGAAAAATAAGAAAGATGAACGAAGAATTAAAGTTGTTATTATGGAAACGTTTATGTGGCTTAGTGGTCGCATTTTTAATCATTGAAATTGAATTTTACTAAACCACTAGAAAAATCCACCAGGCACTAAAAGCAATATTTCGCCACTAAATGGGGGGTTAAAACCACCAGTTTTAGTGGCAAAACCACTAAGTTGGCAACACTGAAGCCGGGCAGTGAGCGGTCTTGTGAGACATTAGACATTAACATTAAAGTCTCCGACTATCATAATTGGTGTAGTAAGATCAGGCTCGTAATCGGGTACAATTTTATCGATGTTTTTGGAATATTTTAATAGCAATCGTAACATAAATAGTTTAATTTCTGCTAACGCTGTCCCCGGATGAATGTACACACACCCGAGTATGAATTTCAAGACATCATTGACTTTTACGTTTATTAGACAGACATCACCAACCTTTGCGTCTTTCATTCCCAAATTAATATCCGAAATGTCAATGTTAACTCGATTACAATCACTGAAGCTATTGATGTTGCGATATATGGCGACACCACCGGCTCTGCGACTTGATTGTGATACCGCCACCGTTGATGTACTTGCAATTTGTCTGCGCTTAGCGGTATTACAATATGATCTCAGATCAAAGCCAAGCACATTCACTGGTATGGAATCTTCCATCCAAGTCTCGCTGATTGCCAAATAATCAGATCGTTTGATAATGGAATCGGTAGAGATGTCTTCTGAGTGCGCGACCAAGCTTTGTGCATTAATGGCGGTAATAATTAGACAACGCTGATCAGGAACACTATCACAAAACTTTTTTACTTTCACGACTAATGTCGGCAACGGATGTTGCGCTAATCTCTGGTACTCATCTCGTACCTCTCTAACTGTGGGGGACGCCTGACCAAATCCGTGATAAAACTTGAAATCGTTTTGAGCATTGATCATATAAAGGCCATCTAACGATGTGACGCGACTCAAAGCCACATAAACTAGTTGGTTTTGTTGCGATTTATCATATTGGTACACAATTTGATCGAAAATGCCTCCTTGTGATTTGTGGATCGTGATTGCACAAGCTGGCACGATGGGAAACTGTATTCGGCGGCATTTGATCGTCGGACCGAGTGGTATATTAGTACTGCGCGTTGTTATTGGTGTACATTTGAAGTCGAGAACGTCACGCTTGCAGATTACATGTGGTTTAGCTTACTAGCTAGTCGACATCGCTGACGCTGTTTATGTGTGGCTACAGACGTTGACGGTTCGTTTTGTGCCTCTAACTCCGCATAATGCTCGTCTTCAGTGAGCAATTCTATATTCTTTAAAACACCAATCGCGCCATTCACTATGCCATCTTCAACGTCAATGTTAGTTGTAATCATGTAAGGATAACCCACAGCAAGCGGAATCTTATAAGGCAGTCCACCCAACTCGACGACACTCATTTTGTGAAGCTTTTGCCGGGCTGTAGCAGCTTCCGTCTGATTCTTGTAGCCGATCAAAGTGTCGTCGGCGACGTTGTATGTCTCTGTATTGATAGCATTGCTATTGTATGAGTTCACACTGTGATTTTTATGATACAAACGCACAACGCCGATCAAGTTCGTATCGCACCACTGTTGGGTTCTGAATCGCGACTCAATGCGCTTAATTTCATCAACGTCGCGTCGCTCTCCGTTGCCGATTTTAGTAAGTATAGCAGAGAACGTAGCGTCACTTTGCCGCATTATTTGCTGTAGAATATAGTAGTTTAATGATTGCTAGAGCACGGCACCAACTATCATGTTCCGTGGGGCCCGATAAACGGGTGTAGCATTAACTGGTGGTAATTGGTGAAAGTCACCGCAGAAGAAAATATTCCCACCCCCGTGGGACCTAGAGGCGGAGATGCTCTCCGACCTCTACCGGCGGGTTACCTCAATGCGCGAAGAGGGTGGCTCCCCATCGTTCAACGAGATAGCCACCTGGCGCGAGGACGCCCGTCGAGAAGTCATCGCCCGTTGGGCTACGCGGCTGGAGAGGCCTAGACACGGTGTTATTACCGTTGAGGCCCTCCGGCCCGTACTGATGGAGTGGATGGAGCGGCGGCACGGAGTCCTCTCTTTCCGGTTGGTGCAGGTCTTGTCGGGGCATGGTTGCTTCGGCAAGTACCTGCACACGGTCGTGCGGAGGGAGTGGACTCCGTCCTGCCACCATTGCAGTAGCGACGAGGACACGGCGCAACATACGCTCGAGGTATGTTCGGGATGGGACGGGCAGCGCCGTGACCTCGTCGCTGTCATCGGTGCCGACCTGACGCTGCCGGCTGTTGCGCGAGCGATGGTCGACAGCGTCAGGAATTGGGACGCGGTCGCCGCCTTCTGCGAGGCTGTCATCTCGTAGAAGGAGGCGGCGGAACGGGCCCGGGAGGATTCCCGTGACCCGGGCCGCCGCCCGCGGCCGGGGCGGCGCAAGAGCGAGTACCTGCGCCTGATGCCGCTCTAACCGAGGCTTCGGGTGATCGGACCGGGGAATTGTCCGGTCACCCGACGTGAGGCTGAGGCCACCGCGTGAGGACGACGCCTCGACGGCGAAAGCTGTCGGGGCGTCGACAGGAGAGGAGCCCGAGAGGGCATACCGCCGAGCGGGACACCGAAGACAAAGATCGGGTACCGGTGGCCCGCTCGCACGGCGAAGAAGAGGTGCTTGCAGGGTGGGTTAATGGGGTTGCGCGCCGCCCCTACCGTCACCCCGGACCGATTTGGCGGGGTGCGACGTCCATAGCCCACAGCAAAAAAAAAAAAAAAAAAAGGGGTGGTGGAGTGACTAGCCCGGAAGCCGAACTGCTCGTCTCTGGGTTTTAGGTGACGGGTGAGTACCTCAAGAAGCAGGCGCTCTAGTACCTTTGAGAGGGTGGGGAGAAGCGTGATGGGGCGGTAACTGCTGGCCTTACGGGGGTTCTTCCCCGCCTTCAGGAGCATGATCACGCGGCCCTCCTTCCACATCGTGGGGAAGGCCCCTGTGCGAACGATGCCATTGAAGAGGTGGGTGATGGTGGTAATCATCCTGCGTGGTAAGTGGCGAAGCATCGAGTTGGTGATTTGGTCCGCACCAGGGGCCTTTCTCGGCCTCTGCTGCCGGATCACACGCGTCACCATGTCCGGTGTAAAGAAGGCGGGGTCCTCGTTGTTGGCTATGGGGGCCGTGAAGTAGTTATGCAGGTGGTTTCTCACCAGCCTCTCGTGCTCCCGATCGCCCGTCGGGTTGGGCGTGAAAACCCCTTCGAGGTAGTTGGCGAGTATTTCCCCTCTGTCTTCAGCTTTGTATCTATGGGTACCATCAGGGTGGAGAAGCGGCCTTATGGGGACTGGTGTGTCCGTGAGGCGTCGACAAATTTTGTACATAGACTGGGTGTCTTTACCAGCGTGCTTGAGGAGCTGTGACCAACTGTCTGTATTATGGGATCGGAACTCTTCCTGTATACGTTCAGCTAGTCTATTAATGTGGCGTCTCAATGTGGTACATCTGGTAAAGATCCATCTCCTTCTTAGGTCTCGCTTCTCTCGGATGAGTCTTTTGATGTGTTGAGGTAGGACCTGGTAATTGTTGGTACGCCTTGTACTGTTGGCCATGGCCACCTCCACCGCATCTTAGATGACCTTTGTCAGGTCGACTGCCAGGGCGTTAACGTCCGCGGCTGAGGAAACCAGGCGATCTACTCGAATCAGGTTCAACTGCCTTGCGAAAGTCGGCCAGTCTAGTAGGGGACGTGGCGGGCGGGGGACGATCTCGACCGGTCTGTCCTGGATGTCCACTAGGACGGGTAAATGGTCGGACTGGAGGTCATCGTGCGAGACCGTCTGCACAATCCTATAATCCAAGTCGTTGTGCACGAGAATGTCCAATACCTCCGGCTGATGGTTGGGGTTAGGCGGGTAATGCGTGGGTGCCTCGGGTCCCAGGATGGTGTAGACCTTCGCGTCGGCGGCATTGAACAGTCGATTACCGTTGTGGTTAGTCCTGCAGCAGTGTGCTTGCAGTTCAGATCACCCGCTAGGATAGCGGGGTGCTCGGTGTCCAGTAGGTGGTATATGTCGTCGACTGTCAATGGCGTGTTGGGCGGCTTGTAGACGGCGTGTAGGTGTAGGTTTCTGTTATTTGAACTGATTTCAATGCCTAGTGAGTATATACTGCACGGGTCTGGTATAGGGATGGGCTGGTGCAGTATCCTACGCCTAACCAACACTAGTAGGCCACGGAAGGCCCTACCCTGGTCTGAGAGCTCGTCCCACCTGTAAGCGTGGTAACCCGGGATTCTTATGCGTTCTGCAGGACCGAGGAACGTCTCGCTCACCAACGCCACGTCAATGTCCTGGTCCTGCATGAAGATCCTTAAGGCGGAGACCTTACCCCTAAGGCCTCGAGCGTTCCAGTGGACCATGCGTAGGCTATTAGCCCTATCCATATTGGGTGGAGAACTCGCCCATGCCCCTAGTCACCACTTGGATGAGTTTGGTGATTAGGGAATTTGGTCTCAATCGCTTGCAGCAGCTGCATCAGGATCTTCATGATGAAAGCAAACATCTGCGTGTGCATGGCCATGGGGTCCTCCATTTTCCTTGGGGCGCTTGGGGTTTTTTCCCGGGTAGCTTGCCGCGTGGCTTCTGTAGCGGCGGTACTCTGGGATTCTTAGCCACCGAAGGGGCCGAGGGGGCCCCGTGGGGATTCTTTCCTGACACCCTTTTCTTTCCCGGGAGTGGCCTACGGGTGGAAGTGGTGATACCACCCTCTGTAGATGGGGCAAAGGTGGGAGCGAAGGTCTCCGAGGGGCCTTCGGTATCTGTAGCTGTCGTATACGCGGGCCCCTTCTTTCTATTGAAAGAAGAAGGAAAGAAAAGAAAGAAAAATGATTTATTTCTCCCTCGCAGAGGGACACATAAGTATATAACATAGTATTAGGTAATAGAAAAAATAACACGAGAGATATGTAAAAACACAAACACATAAGAACTAATGTCCCAACCGCGAGCAAGTGAAAAGGATCGCTACTCAGCATAATGTTGTGGTAGCTCATATGAGAAACCACAACGCTGTTCTTCCGTAGCGTCCTGTAGGATGTGGCGATTGACAGCAGACCCAAAAAATATAGAAAAATGTATGTATAGAAAATGACAAACAGAAAAAAAAGAATATATAAAATAAAAAATTTTTGTGTACATATTCGTTAACACATTCATTAACGAAGACTACGTAAAAACAATAATGACAGATTTCAAAGATATTGTACCTGTGACGTTAAAATAGAATTCTTAAAATAGTACATTAAAACAAAAATATAAACAAAATTTAAAAAAATCTTATCAAGACATTCTAAAAGTATAAAAATAAAATAGCAATAAAAATAAAAATCGAAGATAAATATAAGTAACATAACAAATATATGATTAGGCTGAATGTGATTTATTCCCTTTGCCCATTCGAACAGACTCTATAGTTGTGTCAATGTGCTGTTGTCTAATAGATTCATCGTAAAACAACAAAATTTACCCAAGAACATGTTCAATGCCATAAAATTGGTGAGATTTAGAGAAACTGTGATGGAAAGCTTATTCACTGAAGTATAGGCATCGATAAACTAAACACCTCACAACAAATGAAAAATGTAAGTAGAGTTATTGTGTCATATATTACTGTCAGAATAAAGAAGTAAATCGTGTGTTCAACTATTCAAAATCAGAATTTCTTTATTACAGATGTGTACTCAGTATTTAAATATAAAATCTTCGAGTGTCTATCAACATATTGGTATGTATGAAATATTTCCATAAGACATGCAATACATATGTACACATATACACAAATTTAAAGACACACACTCAAAAACATACAGATGCATATATATCAGATTTGATACATAATTCGCCATTGTAATAATCATTGATTTATTATGTAACGCAATTAAACATATTAAAAATAATTAATTATAATAATTAAATAGGATATAATAATGATTAAGTGATTATTGAGAAGTTTGTAATGACATATAATATTTTTTTAAATTAAGCACGAAATTTTGTTTTGTTTTTAGCTGACGTAAAGGTGAGGACAATATGTTCCAGCAGTGTGTTGCAGCGTACTTAAAACTTCCCCTAAAGGCAGAAGTTCTATATTTAGGGATTATAAGAGGGTGTACTGTGGACCGAATTGGGTATTTACACTTATCTGTCTTCCATTGTAACTTGAAATATAAGTATTTAGGGCTTTGTGTAGTAATAATACTATACAGAAAGCTGGCAAAATGAACCTTTCTCCTATTATTCATCTTCAAAATGTTGTGCTTGTTTAAGTAAGGAGTGACATGATTCCGCTTTGGAATATTGAAGCAGAAGCGTGCGCAGGCATTTTGAATCCTTTGAATGAGGCTCTGAGTTCTGCTCAATAGGCATGGGGTCCATACACAATGTCACAATAGTTCAATCGAGATAAAATGAGACTATTTGTTAACTGTGTTCTCAATGAGATGCTTATATAGTCTCTTATCGCATACAGAACTTTTAATTTGTAGAAACAGTTCCTTAAGGTGTTTTTGATATGTCTTTCAAAGCGTAGTTCCCCATCCATAAAAAGGCCTAGATTGAGTGTATCTTCAACTCTGTTGACTTGTTCATTTTGTATAATGACCTTTGGGTTTTCAGAAATAGAGGCATTGATTTGGCTTTTACTTCCTAAGATCATGAATTTGCTTTTTGTAGGATTTAAAACTAAATTATTCTGTTCTGCCCAAGTGACTACTCTCTGTATGTCTTCATTATGTGTATATGTGCTAAGTTCATTTTACATTTCAGAATGATACATTGTTTACAAGTAACAATACATATAGTGACAGAGATTAGTGGTGTAGTTGTTAAAAATACTATGTACTCATTGAAAAGTTGGAATTGTAAGAAATTAACTATAATAATATAACTAAATTTTTTTTTTTTTTTCAGTGTTAGCTCCAAAAATACGTGGAAGGTCAGCTTCGGTGCGAACAGTGAAATATGGGTCGCCGGGTTCTTTACGTGCCAAAATGGAACCTCTCTTGGTCCATATGAACTTCCAACCGCACAGCCTCCCAGCTTTTCGTGTTTTACGAAATAAATGCCGATTATGCTTTGTTAGGCGTTCATTAACATAAAAACGGCGTGGTGATGCGGCTGGGCACACACCCTCTGTGGTGGACCCACGGCGCACACGAGCAGCCTGCAGTAATTCGTCGCGCAGGTGACGACGCGTCAGCCGAACCACCAGGGGGCGCGGGCGTCGTTCCGGCCCATCACCGCTCGTGGCGCCGATGTGATACGCACCCACACGCTCCGCCGTCACTATGTCGCGCTCCTCTATTACAACCCCTAACTTCATAGCAATTTGTCCTACCAAATGCAATGGATTTTCACCATTTGATTCTGGTAAATTACCGAACTCGACATCATTTGCTAGAAGCTCTTGATCCCTCTCATTGAGCTCCTGTCTGAGTTCCGCTAAGACGTCTGTTATTGGTGTATCAGAGGCGGGTTGTACTTTCTGTTGCTCAAGGGTATTGAGCCTTTCCTCTAATCCATCCATCCGCTTATTGCATTTCATCAAAGAAGATCTTAAGTCAGCCATGTCCTCTCGAAATAGTTGAAGCTCTGAGCGAACTGCGCACAGCTCCTCGCTGAGTAACCTCAGGTTGCAAATAAATTCATCCCGAACCTGATGCACTGGGGTCAACTCACATTCACTGCAGCCGGGATCATGACCCCCAGTCTCGGTAAGACTCGGAGAGTGTTGCACTTGCGGCTTGATGGGCGTATCGGCTTTATTATCTCTGACGACATTTTTAGTGCACTCCGGGCAAAGCCAGGAGGAAGGTATGGTACCGACAGCAGGGAGATTCACACATACTCTATGATATACTGCAATACATTTCCGACACTTGGCCGTATCTGCTTGGGATATGAACCTTCCACAAGCCCCGCACTTAGCCATTCTTGGTAAGTATATTTATACCAACAACGGACAGAAGGTGAATGACAAACTTAGTTTCACACTGCACTGATTTTTATTAGAAATATAATATAAAAGTATGTTCACTGTTATTAATAATAAAGTATATGAAATGAATGAATATTGCGCTTCTTACCCCTACGGGAGGGGACGGGTTTGCTCCTTTGTGAAGGGGGGTTAGCTGGGGCCATTAAAGTTAGGGCCTCTGGGTCAGGCTGCACGGTATTTTGCGCTAGGGGGCCCGTGTCGGGGCCTCTTCTCCTGTTGGTGATAGCTACTGTGCCTGCCCTTTTATTCCTGGTTTCGGTTTTTAGGGCAGGGCAACCAGCGTAATTAGCGGGATGGGGCCCCTCCGCAGTTAACGCAGGTAGCTGAATCCTCCCGGGGTCGTGGGCAGTCCTTTGCGAGGTATACGCCACCACATCGTACACATGCCAGTGGACGGCGACTGTGAACTGTGTCGGAATCCCTGACACCGGTGGCACTGAGCCGGCCGCTTTTTTCCCCGCCAAATCTCGATTATTATCGGGTATCCCCAGTAGTTCTTTGACGTCATATATCCTATCTATGTTGGGCGATCTTCTAAACATGCCGAACAGTATGCACCCGGGGCGGCCCTGTCTAGCACGGATATTTCTAATGAACTTAGGTTCGAATCCTAAGTGATTGAACTCGCACATTACCTCCTCTGGTGTGGTATTGAGTGGTAACCCCCTAATGGCTACCTTGAGGCTTTGTTCTGTGGGAAGCGAGTAGGAGTACCATGATATATTTTCCACCTTCTTCAGGTGGGATAGGTAGTCCTGTATGACCCTATACCTTATGTGTCTGGTGGCAATTGCGGCTTTGATCTTGTGTAGCAGGTGGATAGTCGTGAAGTTCTCTCACCCATGTATATGGCCGGCCGATGGTGATAACTCGGCGGGGCCGGGGTGACGAATTGTGCGTCGTCCGACAAGCTAGCCTGCCCTGCCACAGCACGCGACGAACTTGCTGGCTGCGGGGCGGCGGTAGTATCCAACCCGTAATCGAATTGAGCGAGCGGGTAGGAGAAGGATGACGCGGGCACGAAGTGAGTCGCGCTGGTAGACGGCGCGGGCGCGGGGTAAGTCGCGCATATCGCGGGCGCGGAACGTGTCGCGCTGGACGGCTCTGTCGCGGGCGCGGGGTTAGTCGCGCTGGTGGCTGTCGCGGGCGCGGGGTGAGTCGCGCATGTCGCGGGCGCGGGGCGGTTCGCGCAATAACCGGCGGGTAAAGTGGCGACGCTCGGCCACCCCCCGACGAATGGGTTGAGTCGACCCGGTCGAGGAGCCGGATGCCGACGCGTAGGGCAAGTAGGCTTCAGAGTCAGGTGTCGTCACTCTTGCATGAGGGCTGGTGCTTTCGCGGCCCGAGGTCTCTCGTAGATGTCCGGAGTCATCAGGAGTTTTTCGGCCCTTGGACGGGCCCTTCTTCATCCTCCAGTTCGTTTAAGTGAAGGAAGCGCCTCTTCACTGAATGCAGTAGCAGCACAGCGGTTGAGATGGATCAATGGTGAAATCAATATATTACGGCTTTCGCCATATATATTTACCCATGGAAGTTGGAGAGAGCTGTGACGACGCGACGCAGAGGCGCTGCAGGTGACTCGCAGCGCAGGTAGCGGGTTCAATTCCACTGCACCGGGCTGAACCGGATGGTGCCGCGAAGATGACAACGAGTTCACGAAGAAACTAGCGCCGGGACCGCGCGGCGGCGAGCGGAGGGACTGGTTGGTCCGTACGTCTTGCACGAGAGCGTCGAGTTAGTTCCTGGCACTTGGCGCCACTAGTACGATGGCGTACTCCGTAGTGCGGCGAAACTACACTAGATGGCTTTTGCGCGTTTCTTCAACTAGTATGCGAACGAAAATATGCTATGTCACAGTGACTGTCCCTGTGCCGATACCACGGTTTGGTCCCGTATTTATATGTTTTTGGCCGACCCCGCGATTGGTCGTAATTTTACAGTTTTTCTTGACCAATCACGGAGTCGGAATTACAGCCAATCAAAAAGCTCTAAAATTTACTTAGGTACAACGGATCATTACTTTCGCGAGAGCCGCGCTGAATTTTAATACCAATTAGTGGTATTAAAATTGAGCGCTACCTTTTTTTTTTTGCGGTGGGCTATGGACGTCGCACCCCGCCAAATCGGTCCGGGTGACGGAAGAGGCGTCGCGCAACCCCATTGACCCACCCTGCAATCACCTCTTCTTCGCCGTGCGAGCGGGCCACCGGTACCCGATCTTTGTCTTCGGTGGCCCGCTCGGCGGTATGCCCTCTCGGGCTCCTCTCCTGTCGACGCCCCGACAGCTTTCGCCGTCGAGGATTTTTTTTTTTGGTAACGCAGTGGTCAAAAATGCATTTTTCGCATACCCGCCCCGGGCGGGGTATGTGGGACTCGCAGGCCCTGAAGGGGACACCGAATACCCACTAAAACGTACCAACTGCGAGCTGTTAGCCGAAGGGGCTTTTACAGCTGAACCGGTCTGCGGGCGAGCCCGAAGGCTCTCAACCCGATGGAAGTGTGTTAAGCGACATCGCCCGTGGGCTCCCCCTGTGGGGAACGGGCCTCGGCTCGGAGCGTCGCTGAGGGCAAGGTAGACGTGGACGTGTCCATCTTTGGGTCTGTGATTTTTGCGCGCCGTGTTTTCGCACCTCGACGGCGAGGACGAAATCGCGGATATTTGTGTGCGATGGCCTCGCGTGCGGCGTAGGCTTTAGATTGGGCGAGCGTTATGGCGTCGTCATCGTCGTTGAGGACGTGACGCGGACGTCGAATTTTAGAGATACGCGATTGGGTATAGGAAGCCGCCCCAACCACTAGTTGGTTGGGGTGTGTAATGGCAGAGTCAAAGTAGCTCTGGGAGCACCGCTTCATAAACTGCACGACGGTCGGCAGTTCGAAGTCGATGTGAAGATCGGCGTTACGTATGAACCACGGTGCTCCCGTAGCTCGGCGCATGAACCTATTCTGTAAGGTCTGTAAACTATGGATCTTGTGTGCCTTGGTGTGCGCGAACACTACGCTTGCATAGGTCATGATCGGCCGTATGCATGCGGTGTATAATCGGACCTTGCTGTTCAAGGATAATTTCGACCTAGCATGGAGTAGGTTGTGGAGGCGTCCCATCACAAAAGCTGCACGATCGCGTACACACTTTATGTGGGGGGCGAAGCTCAGTCGGTCGTCAAGGGTCACACCCAAGTATTTAGCTTGCCTGCTCCAAGAGACAGGCTTGCCAAATAGATGGAGGGGTGGAATGTTATTTATAGAGTGGGTACGGGCAGTTCTACGAGTGAACATGACCGCCTGACTCTTTTCGGGGTTGATTTCGATTCTCCATTTCCTGAACCAATTGGCTAGGGCGGTAACCGCTGTTTGGAGGGTCTTAACTCTCACACTCACTCACACTCTCAGTTTGCGTTTGCGCGACTTCGGTGACGCACGCGTTTTTAAGGTCGCTGCGCTTTTTGTAGTTAAGAAAAATGTCTAGTAGAAAGTGTGATAGTTGCGATGTAGTAATTAGTGAAGTTCTGGCTTTTATTCAAAATAAACTAGAAGTTATGGATCATATAAGCTTAATACAGCTTTGTTTGAGTGCCTTCTCAGCTGACGATATTACTGAAGCTAAAAATCTTTTATACGAATGTGTTATTTCCGTAAATAAAAAATCTAAGCGCAAAAGGGATGGTAAGACGCAGAAGGATCTAGAGGATATCATAGGAGTATTTCGGGAGTTGGATCCTAATAAATTTCCAATTTTTGTTGTGCGAAATATTAATAAACTACCCCCAATTCATTTTGATCACATAGACGTTACGAGATTATTAAAAGATTTACTAGAGTTGCAAAAAGATGTTTCCTATATAAAACAAAACTATACAACTAGTGAAGAGTTTAATGCATTGAAATATGATATGGAAAACATAAAAACAGCATCAATTGTGAACAATTTTGAAATGACTAATGTGAATACATTACGTCGGAGTGGCTTCAATGCAACACTAGATACATACGATAGTGGTCCGATAGGATTACTTCATATTCCAGGATCTCAAACATCTTGTACTAAAGATGCTAGCCCAGAAGAAGTACTGCAGTTACAGAACGTTGACTGCAGTTTAAATAAGACTCCTGCCACTGTGAGCAAACCATCCCGGGGCATTATTTCACAAACCACGGAAGAGAGTCCCCATCGAGAATCTCTTACTACTAATAGAATGTCCTCCGTTACTGGGGTACATGTAGGTCAAAAAGTGGCACCCCATTTTGTAACGAGCTATTTAACAAAAGTAGGTATCAGTAACAATTACAAATAAATAAATGCTCGTCACAAAACGACTCCAGCTCAGTATATTGCAGCCAGAAGACTGCACTGATCTTCCGTGGAGTCGTAGTGATGACGTCACGAAAAACAAGCGAAATTACACAAATTTACAGAATCAAAAGAACAAAACTATAAATAATTATAATTAAACTCAAAACAAAATAAAACAACTCGTGACACTTTTGGCAATAGAGTAACTTATAAAATAAACTTATAACTACCGAGCGTATTCTTACCAAACGGACATTGGCAGAATCATTTATGTCCTAAGCCACTATAGCCATTAAAACAGGAAAAAAAAGAAAAAGAAAAAAGTCAAGTCAATTGCACATTTATAACAATGCGGCGCCATTTATGTTTACCGTAATCAATTTACGCAGGTACTTAGTTTACGTATTCTATTTAATAGATTTATGTTGTTGTCATCTAGATAACCAATTCATACGAAATTAACATATGCGGTGTGAATTATGTAGTATAAACCATAAAAATGTTGGATAATGTAATTTCAACGTTTCTTGAAGAATGAAAAACATGGTGGTAAGTAAATATAAAATAAATAAATAAAAAAAAAAAAACAAAATAAATCCAAATGAATGCAAGCATAGCAATAATATAAATATAATAAATAAATCTGATATAATTGAATAAGTAATACAATTTATGGGTAGGATTTTTCTTTCAACACAAAATAAAAATATCTCAGATAACACTAGTGTCGTGCCTCAAAGCCTCTTCTGTTTTTTGATGTTCGAAAATGAATTTTTTTAACGTAGTTTTAAAACGACACATGTTTGGTAGATTCCTAATTGGTGGAGGGATATTGTTCCAGCACTTTGTCGCTACATATCGGAAACTGCCTCTGAAAGCTGCCGAACTATGACATCGTATAGACAGTTGATCTGCACACCGCCGAGGCCCACAGGATCTAGCCTGTGATAGCCAGCACAATTTACTATATAAGTAACTAGGTACTTTATATTTCAAGACTCCGAAAAGGAGACAGGCTAAATGGAGTTTGCGCCTATGCTTCATTTTTAAAATTGTGTTTTTGTTCAAGAATGGAGTGACATATGCCCTTAACGGAATTTTGAAGCAAAAACGAGCACACGCATTCTGCACTCGTTGAATTAGTTTCTTTGTTCGTGCTAGTAAGCGTGGACCAAAGACTATATCCATGTAATTTAGCTTAGATAGGATTAGGGATTCCACCAACTGAATACGCAAACTTTCTTGTATGTACGGCCTTATCTTATATAAAATTTTTAGCTTGTAGAAACAACTCTTTACACAATTTGCTACGTGCTTTTCAAATCGTAAATTACTGTCCATATATAAGCCCAAATTTCGACACTCATTTACGCGCTCAATTTGTTGTCCCGACATCATAACACTCACTGATGGACATAATTTACCAAGTCTTTGATTACTACCAAATAAAAGATATTTCGTTTTATCAGGATTGAGCATCAGGCTATTTTGGATAGACCATGTGGCAATACGTGACAAATCATCGTTTAATTTTAATATTGCACTACCAACTTCAGATGGCTTGAATGATATATACATTTGTATATCGTCTGCGTAACTATGAAATTTACAATGCCTAATTTGCGTGTATATATCAGCAGTGTACAATATAAATAGGATGGGCCCTAGTATTGATCCTTGAGGTACTCCTCGTGTCACAGCCACTTTTTCGGACATCACTGAGGAACCATCGTAAGAGTTCAGCTTCACGTACTGAGATCGATTACTTAAATAACTATTAAACCATCTTACAGCTTTGGAATCAAAACCATAGTAATGCAATTTAGAAACCATAAGATTAATGTTTATAGAGTCAAACGCCCTGGAAAAATCAAGAAGTACAAGTATAGTGCATAGACCCTCATCTTGAGAGCACAATATATTGTCCGTTACATCAAGTAAAACTGTTACTGTGCTACGTTTTTTTCTAAAACCGGATTGTGTCTCAGGCAATATATTGTTATTCTCTAAAAAAGTTACCAACTGATTGCAGACGACTTTCTCCATAACCTTAGACAAACATGGTAAAATGCTAATAGGTCTCAAATCCTTCATTTCATTGGGATGTGGAATTTTTGGTAATGGACGAACTATCGCAACCTTCCAAACATCAGAAATATAGACGTTTTAATTGAATTGTTTATTAAGTCTCTGATGATATCAATTGTGTAAGGAAATGTCATGATGAGCATATCCAAACTTATAAAATCACAACCCTCGGCATTAGACTTGAAGCTTTTTATTATATTACTTATGCAATCAAGGCTAACCTCCTCCAAATGAAAACTAGCATTAGTGAAACAATGGTATTCAAAGAATGTCATCTGTGAAATACTGACATCCGAGACGCTTGGTATGCTAGAAAAATGTTTAGCGTCAGGATCATTAAAATGAGGAGGCAGCTCGAGATCATCCGTTGGGAGTATTGTGACCTTAAAATTTTTCCATAGTAAATGGGGATTGTTGATTTTACTATCAATATTATGTTTAAAGTAGGCAGCCTTTTCATAAAAAAGGGCCTTGTTTACAACCGATTTTAAGCTCTTATAATATTCTTTTTTACTGCTACATTTATTTTTATGGTAGCCAGCGGCGGCCTCGTCACGTAACCGCATCATCAATTTAATAGTCTCCGTTATCCAGGGGTACGAACGATGCCTAATGACAATGGATTTTGTAGGTGCATGCAGGTCAAATAAAGTAACAATATAGTTCAATTCGCTTACAATTCCATTTACATCACTAAGTGAGGGTATCAGATCCCATCTCTCTGATTTCAAGTCTGCATTGAAAGCATCCATATTAATGTCCTTTTTGGGTCTAAACGTAACAGTGTAAGGTCGAGGTTTCTCACGTTTAATAAGGAATTCACAAATTACGAGACTGTGGCCCAAAAGAGAACCCACAGACTCCACTATAATTTTTTTTGTTCCCAGATTAGAGCAAACTATATCAATTAGTGTCTCACTAGTTTCAGTATGATGAGTTGCTTCAGTAATTAGCTGAGATAGACTAAGACAAGACAAAAATGTCACCAACTTTAAATATTTTGCGTCATTTTTATTAAATAAATTAACATTAAAATCCCCTAGTAGAACCAAATAATCATAATTGGAGAAGGAGCTAATTGAATCTGATATAGCATCAAGAAATATGTCAATATTCATCCAAGGAGGACGATATGCTGTACCAATCACTAGCTTTTTACCGTTAAGGGACATGACAAGCCACATTTGCTCGACAGAGTAATGTACTGGGTCTGTTAGGTGTGACAATGTACGTAGGTTTATATTTCGTTTAATGTAGAATCCAACACCCCCTCCCCGTGAGCGTACCTCACGTGGTCTTGTAATATGTCGCAAGCGGTATCCTGACAATGCTGGTGCACGGCCCTCCTCGCCAGGTTTAAGCCAGGTCTCATTTATTGCAAGTATGTCTATGTCATTTCTTAACACCGCAGCAATGAAGTTTTCATGATTAGAACCCAGAGACCCTGCATTAAATAAACCAATTTTTAGCTTATTTATAACCATCATAGTTTCGACTATATAGTAAGTTATTATAATCAAATAAAATATAAAAAATGCAGGTGAATAATAGGGGATAAATTGTATTAATTAAAATATGTCCTAAATATATGTATATGTATAAGGTTAATATTAAATAATAATTCAATTTTAAATGTAAAACATAATAAAATTTGTAAATAAGAATTAAAAATTTAATGGTATATAATAAATAAAAATATCCATGTTTATTATATAACTGCAGATAATAATAATACAAATTATATGAATAACATAATCCAGACGGATACACGGTGCAAAAGCATGTACGTAAAGTGTTTTATACCTATTCACGATTATAAAAACAAAATTAAATAAAACGGTAGCATATGCAAAATAAATGTCGCCGCTCACTTGCAAACAATGTGCATTTATAGATATGTTATTATATTCAAACAGAAACATAAGGCTATAAACAAGTATTTTAAATAAAACTATTCCTATACAGTATATTAAATAACGAAGCATGCATAATTTGAGAAACATATTTTGTAGCAGAAATTTAAGTAATATAAAAGCATTTGGGATGTTGAAACTAAAGGACCAACTAAGATCTAGCAAAAAATTCGTGCTATGTCTGCTTCACACCTGATTCTCTGCACTCTCTGGCCATCCTGTCTACGGGTAAGTATTTTTCCTTCTCTAGTCCACACATACTGCCAGCCTTTTTTTTCCAGCCTTCTTTTTTTTTTTTTTTTTCTTTTTTTTTCGGTCATCGTTCACGCCCCGCTAATCCGTCCGGGGCGACGGGAGAAGCGGCGCACGACCCCGTAGACCCGCCCTACAATGTACCTCTCTACGCATTGCGGGTGGGCCACTGGTACGCGTTCTTTTCTTCAGTGGCCCATCCGGTCTACCCTCACGGGTATCCTCTCGGGTCGACGCCCTGCCATCTCGACTAATATTATGTCTCGATGTCAGGGCGTCGTCTTCACGCGGTGGCCTCTCTCCAAGGGTGACCAGACTAATCCCCGGTCCAGTCACCCGCTGCCTCGGCTAGGGCGGCATAAGGCGGAGGTATTCTCGCCTTCGCCGCCCCAGTCGCCGGCGGCGGCGCGAATCCTCGAAGAGGAGATCCTCCCGGATTCGCCTCGCCGCTTCCTTCTGCAAGATGACGCTCTCGCAGAAGGCGGCGACCGCGTCCCAATTGCTCTCACTGTCGACCATCGCTTTCACGACGGCCGGCAGCGAGAGGTCAGCACCGATGGCGGCAACGAGGGCAGAGCGCTGCGAAGCCCAGGTCACGCAGACCTCGAGCGTATGCTGCGCTGTGTCCTCGTCGTCGCCGCACCGCTGGCAGGACGGAGTCGTCTCCCTCCTTGCGACCGTGTACAGGTACTTGCCGAAACAACCATGCCCCGACAAGACCTGCACCAGTCGGAAAGAGAGGACTCCGTGCCGCCTCTCCAGCCACTCCATCAGTACGGGCTGGACGGCCTCGATGACACGAAGTCCGAATCGAGGCCTCTCCAGCCGCGTCGCCCAACAGGCAAGGACTTCCCGGCGGGCGTCTTCGCGCCAGGTGGCCAATTCGTTAGGCGAAACCTCGCCACCTTCCTCGCGAGTGGAAGACACCCGCCGATATATTCCGGCGAGCATTTCCGCCTCCCAAGTCCCAAGGGGGCGTTCCGGCCAATACGCACTGACGCACTGACGCACTGACTCGGTCGCCACCGTGCGGTATCCGCGGATAGCCCTGATCGCCATGGCTCTCTGCGGTCGCCGCAGAATAGCCCTAAGGCGGACGGTCAGAGCCCTCGCCCACACGGGTGCGCCGTACAATGCCATTGACCGGACCACCCCCGCGTATAGCCGTCGACTTTCAAAGCTGGGTCCACCCAGATTCGGCATAAGCCGTGAAAGGGCGGACGCCACGCCGACTAGCCGGGGAGCAAGTCTTCGGAAATGCTCCCGGAAGAACCACCGCCCGTCGAGCACCAGGCCCAAATACTTCATATGGGCCTGGATACCGATGGGGACGGAGTTGACGACTATCGACGCGCCGGCGGGTGGCCCCGTGCGGGGCCCGTGAAACAAGATGGCCTCCGTCTTATCTAGAGCCACCCTAAGTCCCAGCGCCTCGATTCGCCTGACCATCTCCTCGGTGCCGAGAGTGGCCAGGCTCATCGCCTCTTGCAGTGTCCTGCCCCGGGCTGTGACGAGCGTGTCATCAGCATAGCAAATTAAGCCCAGCCCGGGGGGAGACTCCCTCTCAACGCCCAGTCGTAACCGATGTCCCACAGAGTCGGCCACAAGACCGACCCCTGTGGGACACCGCACGACATGGGCGTGCGCACAATGTTCCCTGCGCGATTCGCGCAGAGGACACTGCGCCCGTGCAAATAGTCTGCCACTAGCCGCCTCAGGTATAAGGGCACTCCGTGATACCGGAGCGCCTCCCTGATGCAGCTGAATGGCAGACTATTAAATGCGTTGGCGATGTCCAAAGACACCGCCAACAGCACCCCTCCGCCAGTGACGGCCTCCGCCGCCGTCTGCCTCAAGCGCAGTAGAGCCGCAACGGTCGAACGCCCCCTTCGAAAACCGAATTGAACGTCCGACAGGTTGGGCCCCACCTCGTCAAGGTGCTGGATGATGCGGGCAGCGAGGATACGCTCCAACAGCTTGCCCACATCGTCCAGCAGCACGATAGGCCTATAGGCCGACGGCAAATCCGGAGACCGTCCCGGCTTTGGCAGGAGAACCAGCCTCCCCTCTTTCCAGCACTCAGTGAACCGTCCCGCCGCTAGGCAGGCGTTATACAGTTGCCTGAGGCGTGGCTCCAGGTGTTCGAGGAACATCATCAACACCCGGACGGGTACTCCGTCCGGGCCGGGGGCGGTATTGGCGGAACGAATCTTCGCCACCACCGCCCCCACCTCTGATTCCGTCACAGGCGGAACATTATGTTCATCGGCCTCCCGGTCATCATCTGGCCATGAAGCCATGACCGGGGGCGTGTGCTCCGGCTGTTGCGGAAACAGTCCCTCGACCACCCTGCGGAGGAGGTCGGGTTGAAGGGTCTCGGTGATTGGCCTGCGCGCGGAGCTTACTCAGCACCGCATGATACGGGCGACCCCAGGGATCACGGTCGAGACCGTTCAACAACTCCCGCCAACTCTCGTCTTCGGCGAAACGGATGGCCAGCCTGAAGGCAGACCGCGCACTGCGGTAAGCCTCGTACAGCTGACCCTCCCGCTCATCATCGCGGCGACGCCGCCGACTGCGGGTGTAGGCTCTTCGGGCACATATGCAAGCCGCACGAAGATCCGTCAGCCTCGGGGACCACCAGTAAACCCCCTGCCTCGGAGGTAGACGCCGTGCATGGGGCATGGCCGCATCGCAAATCTGCGTCATCGCACTGCGAATGCGGCCATCCTCAGCGTCCACTCCTCCGTCCGCTGGGGGCGGTGAGGACAGCCATGAATGCACAATGGCCGCCTCCGCCAGCAGGTCCCCATCCAGGCGCCCCACAGCCCACCGCGGAAACGCGAGAGCTCCGTTCGCCCTGTGACCCCTACCGGCCCGGTCCCGGGGTGAGATCTCCATCCGAAAATATAAATGGTCAGACAGAGTCTCAGCATCCTCCAGGACACGCCAGTTCCTCACTCGTTGTGCGAGCGCAGGGCTAGCGAACGATAAGTCCACTATCGACCCGCCCTGCGGCCGCACACACGTGTCCACTGAGCCCCTGTTGAGAATACAGAGGCCCAGCGAAGCAACCCATTCCACGACTGCCCGCCCGCGATCGTCCGTCGTAGGGGACCCCCACGCCACAGATTTGGCGTTGAAGTCCCCCAGGACAAGGACTAGGCGCGGTGCCAGTCGCCGTATCGAAGCCTCCAAGTTGGTAAGAAAGGCCCTGAAATCTGCCGCACTCCTATTAGGGGAGAAGTACACGCCGTAAAGCGTGACCTCCCCCCATTCCGCCGCGACAAACCTTTCGCCCCTATCCTTAAGGGATAAGAGCGGGCAATGCCGCAGCGTGGAGGTGACGATTGCCGCGGTCTCGTCCTGGCTGATCACCCAATTGGGGCGATCAGGCACGCAGTACGGCTCCGCGACTACGGCTGCACCAATCGTCCACTCCGCCATGGATTGCAGGAGAAGATCCTGCGCACCAGGGGAGTGGTTGATGTTGGCCTGCAGGAGGTGGATGGACTCGGCCGCCATTAATTGGCCGTGTCCATGCCCTCCTCTATGCCAGCGGGCAATCGGGCCGCACTAGGAGCGGAAGCAGCCGTGGTCGAACGGCCGCTCCGCCCCTTTGGGGCCGTGCTTAGCAGGCTTATTGCCCGCCGCACACGCGGGGCAGTGGGGCGGGGCAGCGCAGAATGCTGCCATGTGCCCGGGTTGACCGCAGCGGAAACACAATCCGCCGCAGTCAAAGCAGTTAGTGCACGTCGGTCGGGTATGCCCGATCGCCATGCACTTATAGCACCTCGAAGGCCGGCTATCCAGCACGGTCACCCGCGCCGAACTCCAGCCCACGAGGAGCCTGCCCGAGTCGGCCAGTTTCCTGACCGACTCCACCGGGCACTGCACCCATGCAGCACCCACGCCACCTGGGCCAGGGCGGATGGCACCAACCCGGACAACATCAAGGGTACACCCGGTTCTCGAGGCAATGGCCTCCCGGATGTCCTCTGTTATCACGGAATCGTCCAAGCCCGTAACGCGCATTTCTGCGCACTTCACAGGCCTGGCGATTTTAATGCCGCCCTCCTCGGCGAACAGGCCCCTCAACTTGGCCGCAATACTATCGGCCGTTTTGGCGCCCTTGGCCCCAGGGAACTCGAGTACTCGAGCCCCTGTCCGGGCCTTGCGGGTCGTGGCTTCGACGCCACCAATATCGGTGACGTCTAGCTCCCGCCGGGCTTTTCTCAAAACGGCCTCATAGTTGAGGCCCTTTTCGGCGGCCTCAGGCAGCACAGTAATCACTACTGCGGCTGTCTTCGGCGGCCGGAGCCTCCTGTGCGGCCTCCCTCTCTCCCTCCCTCCGGCTCCTGCCTGGGCCCTGGCCTCCGTCCGTCTCCTTTGGCCGCGACTCTTCCTGCCACGCTCGGCCACCTGCCAACCCTGTTCGGGCGGGGCAGATGTGCCGGGCGCGGGAGGCGCAGTCGCGGGCGCACTGGTCGCCACCCGCGGCGCAGCTGCGGGCGATGACTGCGGCCCGGCCTTGGCAGGAGCCAGTGCCGTCCTCTTTTGGCCTTGCGGAGCGGGCCCTTTCGGCTTGGGCCCGGCCGCGGCCGCGGCGAAGCTCCCCACGCCGCCACCCTGGCAGGGTAGCGAGGAGGGGGCTGTCGCCACGTACGGCCGCTTGTCCGCGGCGAGTGGTGGCCGGAGTCGAGGCTCCGGAGGCAGCCTTGCCTCCAGAGCGGCCATGCGCGCGTCGACCAGTTTCCCGACCGACTCAATTATGGCGCGCACGGTTTCGTCCGGCACACCCTCCACCGCGGGCAGCGGGATCGGCCCCCCTCCCTTAGCGACGGCACCTGGGCCGGCGCTAGCCGGCGGCGCATATTGGGCCCGCAAGTCGGCCATTTGTCTGGCCAACTCACGGTGCGCCCGCTGCACCGCCGCTAGCTCCTTCCCGAGCTGGAGATTCTGACCCCGCAGAGCCGACACCTCGCCACTAAGGCGGGCGTTTTCGGCCTGCAGGGCCTCCATCTTGGGCTGGGGAGTGCCGCTGCCCGCCATGTCCTCAGTCGCCTCGTCAGCAGGGAGGGGTCTTTCCGACGCCCTCACCACCGACGCGGCGACCGCTTTGGACTTGCGAGTCGCAGCGCCCCCAGTCGAACCAGCCGGCGTCGGAGCCGCCGCCCTGATTGCCGTCGCCTTCCCCCTACCGCGGCGCGATGTCGCCACCTTCGGCGGGGGGAGTTTTGAAGACCCCTCTCCAAGGTCGGATTCCGAGCTCCCCTCTACATGGGGACGCTTCCGAGCCCTCAGGGAGAAGTCTTCCAGTCGCACCTCCAGTGCCGCCGCCAGACTCACCGCAGCAGAACGCGGCGAGGCGGCGGCCCGGAGGTTTGCAGCTGATGGAGTGCTGCTTACATCGCTATTTATACTATCTACAATCATGTCTTTAATACTATTTACAAGTTCCGTCTGTTTATTTTTAATATTTACACTATTCGTCCTCTTATTTACACACTTACCCGGAGGCTTAGTGATATTTACAAATTTTAAATCTACATTAGGCTGAGGAGACGCAGATGGGCGCGTCTCCTGGCCTTTAGGCTGAGGGACGCTGGTAGTCGCCATCCTCTCCGCGTTCTTTAGCTGACGCTTCTTACTGAGCTCGCCCTTCCTGATGCTGTAGCCCAGGTACTTCCTCCTTGTCCGTATTTTTACTTTAGGGGCCAAGATGACAGCCGGGCCCCCGGCGGCTAAAACAGAAGGTGCCCCCCCCCTATACGATATGGAGCAGACTGAGCTGTCATCGGAGCGCGTTCCCGAAACGCGCTCCGATGCCAACTCAGCAAGGGACTCCCCGACGTTGTCGGGACCCTCAGGAGGATTATACTTCGTACTTTCTTCTGTCATGTTTTTTGTGGGGGTTTAAAGTCCCCCCGCGAGACTGGGTACCGCTCTAACGGCTGACTCCTCCGGAGTAACCATGCATCCTCTCGCCGAGCGGTGAAACTTAGGATTCGGGATTGTTTTTTCTTTGGAGGGGAATCTACCTCCGCACCCCAAATCCCGGCCCTAAATCTAAGATATCCTAAACTCAGGGACGCGGGCCGGACATGAGGGACATCTCGAGAGAGACCCCATGCCCTTTGGAGAGGGTATGACGGGGAATGTCATCCCTTCCTACCGGGTCAAATCGTGCGCGCTCAGACGGCGCAGAACGCGCCGAGACCCAAACGCTGAACTCTTGGCCGTCAGACGGGGAAAAGGTCTGACGTTTCCAGGGTGCACCACGGGGAGGTGGTTCAGCACCGCACCCCAGCCTGGCGGGCTTTATAAAAAATGTAGCGATTTATAGGAGTTAGGCGCTCATTCACATATATGCGGCGCATCAATCCAGCTGGGCCCCCTTTTCCAAACTCTTTCGCAGTGAGACCACGGCGTACTCGTGCTGCTTGAAGTAAGGCGTCACGAGTCACTCGGCGCGCAAAGCGCACGGCCAACCCTCGTGGGGGTCGGTCATCACCATCCGGCATCCGGCTCTGGCGGAGGGGTCCAATACGTTCGGCATGTACAATATCCTGGTCTTCAATAGCCACACCCAGAGTACTAGACAGAAGTTTGACAAGGTGTAATGAACTCTCTTCTTTTTCTTCTGGTATTCCATTTACCTCGACGTCATTTAGCAATAGCTCCTGGTCCCGCTCGTTAAGCTGTAACTTCAGCTCCGCAATGACGTCATCCACAGATGCCCCCTCCAAAGATTTTTCCTCCAGTCTTAATTCGAGGGCGCCCACTCTCGCCTCAAGGGTGTGTATATGGTCGTCACACACTTTAAAAGCCTCTTTCAGCTCGGTCATCTCCGAGCGCAGTTTCTGCACCTCCTGGCGCATCAACCGGAACTCTGCACACAGATCTTCCTTTAATAACCGCATTTCAGCCATTATGTCAGGCACAGGAGGGTTCTCTGTATTACAGGACACAAAATCCAACGTGCCAGGGCCATCCACCCTACCTCGGACTGGTGTCTCCGTCTTATTATCCCTGCGTTCATTTTTTGTACATTCAGGGCAACGCCATGACGACGATGTAAACCCCTTTGGCAAACCGACACATGCCCGATGGTAAACCTCATCACATATGCTACATGTAACGCCCTCTGTTGGGGACAAAAACTTCGCACAACCCCCACACTTGATCGCCGGCATAGTGCTCAAGTTTATAATTTTAATTAAGATATCGACTACACTTGAACGTTCACTACAAAAGAGTTAGATGGCGCTGTCGCACACGGGAAGTTTAGATTCTCATAGGGTTGAAACACCATAAAGTGCACACTACTATCTGGATATAAAAAGGAAACACAGATTACCTTTTCAGTTGTAAGACACACGTACGAGTATTGTAATAAATAATAGACTTTTATTTTTCTGTATTTAAGGTAGAAATATATTGTACTATTTTAGTATTTATGTAAATCCCTAATTTTAATAGTGTTCACTGCACTGTAATCACTGATAACGTTTTCAGGCCCGAATAAAGGTACACAGAACAATTTACGGTTTAAACTGGTTATTGTAAATCAGTTACTTTTTTATTTGTACACAAAACAACTATGAATACATTATATTCGCTCGCCACTCGTGACGTCAGTCTCTTCAGTTAGTCTCTTCAGTTGACCCCAGTCGGTTATCAACCTTGTCGTTTCGTGGTTTTGGCCTGAGGGGCCTGGGGTGGGGGAGGCGAAATCCAGAGTCACCGGACGGTGATCTGAGTCTAATTTGTAATGTACTTCTACTAAACATAAACGTAAATTTATGTTTTTGAGTAGTACTATGTCTAAAATGTCTGGTTTGTTAGAGACGATGTACCCTGGGTGCGGGCGACAGTCCCCCAGATCCCTCTGTCGAATTGTCGCCCGTAGCGAATCTCTGGCGCGAGGGGGGGTTCCCCAGTGATGGGTTGAGCCCCAATTCGCTCCTGACCCTCTATTTGTAGAGAGTACAGGAGGCGAAATTTCGGACGGGCCCGGTCGCTCATTAATTTGAGGACTGGGCAGGCTTATTATGCCACCGTCGACATATCATAAACCTGATATCTTGCTTCAAGACAAGTTGTCGTGAGGCGTAGTATCAGGAGCGAGGGTCTTGGCTTAACCGCCCGGACCGCGAGGAAGACAACCTCTATAAAGAATTCGAACTTCGTTTGAATTCGGAAATCACCCAGAATCTTAAGTTCTGGCGTGCGGCGAGAAGATGCATGGCAGATGGGTTGTTCTGTCGTTAGCACGCTCCAGCCAGGGTACCGGCTGACCCCCTGGTTGGTAAATGTAGGCTTGCCCGGGTACAGGGATCTCTGCCCGGGTCGACGGTTTTTCTCCCTTACTCGTGGGAACCAGATGGATTCACCTAAACTTTTACCACACCAAGAAGACGGGAATCCCACGGATTCCCACATCACGGCCTTGTCAAGCCAACGTAAAACTGACAACGACGCCTCGTCCTCAGGACTTGAGGCGCCCGCCGAGGGCCCGGCACAAACCACGGAGGCCCCAAAGAAGAAGCCGAGGAGGTACCGAAAACGGGGCAACTGGTCGACGGCAAAGGCTTCCACAGAGAAGAAGCGTATGGCGGAGCGGAAGGCGCAGAAGGAGGCCGCTGCCGCCAAACGGGAGGAAGACGGCGGCAGATCTACTGCAGAGCCGTCTATGGACGAGGGCGACGGTAGTGTCGCAGAGCCGTCCAGAGACGAGGGCAGTGGATCTGCCGATATAATGGACGAGGGCGGTAGTTCCGCAGAGCCGTCCAAAGAGGCTAGCGGGTCGGCGCAGGAAACCGCCGCCGCCAGGTCGTCGCCGCGTCTTGCAGCTGCGGCTCCGACGACAAGGGAGGAGGCCCTCCCCTCGAAGGTGCGGAAGCGCCCCCTGAACAGGGATGGCAGCTCGGGCGCCGATTCCGAGGGGAGCGTGACAATCATGCCTCCCCCCAAAGTGCCGGCCTCTCGCAGAGGGCGAGGGGCCGCGGCTTCGGGTCGGGCAACTCACTCCCCGGCCGGCGGAGTGCGCGGGGGCGCGGATACCGGCAGGCAGGCCGAGAACAAGGCGGCCGCCGCGAGGGTTCTGGGGGTGTTGTCTGGCATCCCTCCCACCGAAATGGCGGCCGCTGGTGCCCGCGCGAGCGCCCAAGCCACAAATATGGAGGCCCTGCAGGCCGAAAACGCCCGCCTTGGTGGCGAGGTGTCAGGCCTGCGGGCCCAGAACCGCCGGCTGGAGTCGGAGCTGGCCGCGGTGCGGAGGGCCAACCGCACCCTCACCAAGGATGTAGCTGAGCTACGGGCCCAAATGGCGCGGCTCGTGCCACCTGCGCCGCCGGCCAGTGCCCGCCGCGGAGGAACCGCCGTCGTCGTCGCTCCGAAGTCGCCCCGAGGTGGTGGCCGTCCAGTGGCTGCCCCCGCATCGAAGACGGCTCCAACAGCGGAGCGCGCGCCGCCGACCAGCGCCAGCCCACCCAATGCCGTGGAGCAGGCTCCAACAGCGGCCCAGCCGATAGCTCCGACCCCGCTGCCTGCGGTGGGGGGCGTGCCGGACGAGGCCTTGCGCGCCATAATAGACACCGTAGGCAACATGGTCAATGCGCGCTTGGCCGTTCTGGAGGCAAGGCTGCCTCCAGAACCACGTGTTCGGCCGCCTCTCGCCGCGGACAAGCGGCCATATGCGGCACCAGCCCCAGTCCCGCTACCCTGTCAGGGTGGCCGTGTAGGCTACGCCGCGGCCGCGGCTGGGCAAAAGAAGAAGGGGCCCGCTCCGAAAAGGAAGACGGCACCGGCTCCTGCCGGACCGCAGTCGTCGCCCGCACCGACACCGCCGGCGACGACTAGCGCACCCGCGACCGCGCCTTCCGCGCCTGACACACCCACTGCGCCCGAACAGGGTTGGCAAGTTGCCGAGCGCGGCAGAAAGAGTCGCGGGCAGAGAAGGAGAGCGGCGACAAAGCGCGCCGCTGAGGTCGCCGCTCCTCAGGCAGGAGCCGGAGGAGGCGGCACAAAAAAGAAGAGGCCGCGCAAGGGGCTCCGGCCGCCGAAGACAGCCGCAGTGGTGATCACTGTGCTGCCTGAGGCGGTAGAAAGGGGCCTCAGCTATGAGGCCGTTCTGCGGAAAGCCCGGCGGGAGCTCGACGTCTCCGACATAGGAGGCGTTGAAGCCAGGACCCGCAAGGCCCGGACAGGGGCTCGGATTTTAGAGTTCCCTGGGGCCGAGGGCACCAGGACGGCCGATAGCATGGCGTCGAAGTTGAGAGGTCTGTTCGCCGAGGAGGGTGGCGTTAGAATCGCCAGACCCGTGAAGTGCGCCGAAATGCGCATTTCGGGTCTGGACGACTCCGTGACGGTGGAAGACATCCGGGAGGCCATTGCCTCGAAAACCGGGTGTCCCCTGGACACCGTCCGGGTTGGCGTCATCCAGCCCGGTCCGGGCGGCGTAGGTGCCGCCTGGGTGCAGTGCCCAGTGGAGTCGGTCAGGCAACTGGCCGACTCAGGCAGGCTCCTCGTGGGCTGGAGCTCAGCGCGAGTCACCGTGCTGGAGCACCGGCCTGCGAGGTGTTTCAAGTGCATGGCGGTCGGGCACACCCGGCCAACATGCACTAATTGCTTTGACTGCGGCGGACTTTGTTTCCGCTGCGGTCAGACTGGGCATATGGCGGCATCTTGCGCCGCCCCGCCCCACTGCCCCGCGTGTGCGGCGGGCAATAAGCCTGCCAAGCACCGCATGGGCTCTGGGGCGTGCAGACCTCCGGCTTCGGCTCCAAAGGGGCGGAGCGGCCCTTCGACTCCGGCCGCTCCCGCTCCTAGCGCGGCCCGATCGCCCGCCGCAAGCCAGGAGGTGATGATGGACACGGCCCATTAATGGCTGCCCAGTCCACTCACCTCCTGCAGGCCAACACCAACCACTCCGCCGGTGCGCAGGATCTCCTCCTGCAATCCATGGCGGAGTGGTCGATCGGTGCAGCCGTAGTCGCGGAACCGTACGTCGTGCCTGATCGCCCCAATTGGGTGGTCAGCCGGAACGGAACCGCGGCAATCGTCACCTCCACGCAGCGGCAGTTCCCGTCCTTATCCCTCTTGGATAGGGGCGAGGAATTTGTCGCGGCGGATTGGGGAGGGGTCACGCTCTACAGTGTATACCTCTCCCCTAACAGGAGAATGGACGATTTCGGGGCCTCCCTCACCACCTTGGAGGCTTCGATACGGCGACTGGCACCGGGCCTCGTCCTGGTCCTGGGGGACTTCAACGCCAAATCCACGGCGTGGGGGTCCCCGATGACGGACGATCGCGGGCGGGCGATCGTGGAGTGGGCGGCGTCACTGGGCCTTTGTGTCCTAAACAGAGGCTCAGTGAACACGTGTGTGCGACAGCAGGGTGGGTCGATAGTGGACTTGTCGTTCGCTAGCCCCGCTGTCGCACCACGAGTGAGGAACTGGCGTGTCCTGGAGGAGGCGGAGACCCTGTCGGATCACCGATACATCCGGATGGAGGTCTCCCCTCTCCGGGACCCCAGCAGGGGTCACAGGGCGGACCGGGCTCCCGCATTTCCGCGGTGGGCTGTGGGGCGGCTGGATAGGGACCTACTGGTGGAGGCGGCCATCGTGAACACGTGGCTGTCCTCACCACCCCCAGCGGACGGAGTGGACGTTGAGGCTGTCCGCATCCGCAGTGCGCTAACGCAGGTCTGCGATGCGGCCATGCCCAGGGTGCGGCGTCTACCTCCGAGGCAGGGGGTCTACTGGTGGTCCCCAAGACTGGCGGACCTTCGTGCGGCGTGCATTAGTGCCCGAAGGTCCTACACCCGCAGTCGGCGGCGTCGCCGCGATGTTGAGCGGGAGCGCCAGCTTTACGAGGCGTACCGCAGTGCGCGTACCGCCTTTCGGCTGGCCATCCGGTCCGCTAAGGACGCAAGTTGGCAGGAGATGCTGGACGGTCTCGACCGTGACCCCTGGGGTCGCCCGTATCGCGCGTCGCTGAATAAGCTTCGCGCGCAGGGCCCCCCCCTCACCGAGACCCTCCAGCCCGACCTCCTTCGTAGAGTGGTCGAGGAGCTGTTCCCGCGGCAGTCGGAGCACACGCCCCCGGTCATGGCTTCGCCAGATCACGACCGGGAGGCCGTCGAGAGTGTTCCGCCCGTGACGGAGTCGGAAGTGGGGGCAGCCGTGGCGAAGATTCGTTCCGCCACCACGGCCCCCGGCCCGGACGGAGTCCCAGTCCGGGTGTTGACGTTGCTCCTCGAGCATCTCAAACCTCGCCTCAGGCGACTGTTCAACGCTTGTCTGACGTCTGGACAGTTCCCTGAGTGCTGGAAGGAAGGGAGGTTGGTTCTCCTGCCAAAGCCGGGACGGCCCCCGGATTCGCCGTCGGCCTACAGGCCCATTGTGCTTCTGGACGATGTGGGTAAACTGCTGGAGCGTGTCCTCGCTGCCCGCATCGTCCAGCACCTGGAGGAGGTGGGGCCCGATCTGTCGGACGCTCAATTTGGGTTTCGGAGGGGGCGTTCGACCATCGGGGCCCTGCTACACACGGTCGTGTACAGGGAATGGACTCCGGGCTGCCATCATTGCAGTAGTGACGAGGACACGGCGCAACATACGCTCGAGGAATGCTCGGGCTGGGACGGGCAGCGCCGCGACCTCGTCGCTATTATCGGTGCCGACCTGACGCTGCCGGCTGTCGCGAGGGCGATGGTCGACAGCGTCAGGAACTGGGACGCGGTCGCCGCCTTCTGCGAGGCTGTCATCTCGCAGAAGGAGGCGGCGGAACGGGCCCGGGAGGATTCCCGTGACCCGGGCCGCCGCCCGCGGCCGGGGCGGCGCAGGCGCGAATACCTGCGCCTGATGCCGCCCTAACCAAGGCTTCGGGTGATCGGACCGGGGAATTGTCCGGTCACCCGACGCGAGGCCACCGCGTGAGGACGACGCCTCGACGGCGAAATCTGTCGGGGCGTCGACAGGAGAGGTACCCGAGAGGGCATACCGCCGAGCGGGCCACCGAAGACAAAGATCGGGTACCGGTGGCCCGCTCGCACGGCGAAGAAGAGGTGCTTGCAGGGTGGGTCAATGGGGTTGCGCGCCGCCTCTGCCGTCACCCCGGACCGATTTGGCGGGGTGCGACGTCCATGGCCCACCACAAAAAAAAAAAAAAAAAGGCTTTCTAGCGTGGGAGCGAATCGGATGGCGATGTTGAGAAGGGCGAGGCTGTCGCCCTCGTGCCTTCTGAACTCCGCTGCTATTTCGCGGATTTCCGCGAAGTTTACGAGTGCCGCGACATTGGCCACAAGGGCTAGATCCGGGTCTAGTCCTTGTGGGGTCTTAGGGAGCGCGTTGTGTACTACCCTAACCGGCGGTGTCGCGGGTTTGTTAATCTTGATGCCCATAAGGGGCTTAGGTTGGCCTCCGGTAGGCTTGATTTGCCCGACGGTTGGCGGGGGGGCTGAGGGTGTCACCTGCCTGGTGGGGGGGGGACACGGAGGGCTGCCTTTGCGGCAGGGCGGGGAAGGCCTCCTTATTGTTCAATAAGGGGCGATTTCATGCATTATGAGTGGGGAGAGGGGCGGGCACAAAGGCCTTATTGTAATATTTGGCCCTGCTTTGTTGCGGGACCATTCTACGCGGCGCTCTAGGGCAGCCGCGGTAGTTGGCCGGGTGGCCCATCTCTCCGCACAGCACGCATGAAGGCGGCTCTGTGCAGAGCGATAGGTCCTTGGGCCTCTCACACTCTTTGGTGTGGTGATCGCCAAGGCATTTAACACACCTTGGTTGGGCGAAGCAGTTGTTAGAGGTGTGGCCATAAAGTTGGCACTTATGACATTGAGCGATATTGCCCGTTTTGTATGGGGGTTCGACGGAAATGCCGGAAAGCCCGCATATTTTGGTAACCTTGTAGATACCTTTACCCTCTTGAGGCATACAAGTACCATGTTTAATGGAAGTCGGCCCTGGCCGCGTACCATGCGGTGGACTTCTTTAACTGGAAGGTCTAGGCCTCTGAGGGATTCGAGGATCTCCTCAGTGCCTATTTCCTTGGGAATGTTGCACACGACGGCGCGGAGTAGCTTAGCCTCTGGCAAGGTGTAAATGTGGTAGGGGATGCGTTGCTCCCCTAACATCTTTGACAGGGCACGGTGGTCGTCAATGGTGTTGACATCCACTCTGATACCTTGCGGCGTGGATTTTGCCGACTTGTAATTCACATGATGCGTGTGGCACCATGATGAAATGGGGATCCACTTCTCCTTATCCCTGATATATAGGGGCGGAGGAGACGAAATTCTGGGGGTGTTGGTGACGGGGGCCGATGTGGCCATTGGGGTTTGGGCGACCTTAGGGGTCGGGACGGCGACCTTAGGGGTCGGGACGGCGACCTTAGGGGTCGGGACGGCGACCTTGGTGGTCGTGGTAGCCTTGGCGGCTGAATAAGGGGACGTGATAAGAGCGGGTGGGGATTGTATGCCATGCTCCTCGAGGTGAGCGGCAGGAGAAGAAGAAGAGGAGGTTGAGGCTGCCTCCTCAGTTTTGAGGGCCTTTGCGGCGGCCTTGGCTTTGCGGGCCTTCTTTCGCTTGCGCGAAGAGGCCTCTTGGAAATCGCCTTCATTTGGCGATTCCTCCGTTTCGGAGGAAGAGGTTGAGCGAGCAGAAGCGGAGTCCAGTTCGGACTCCGTTTCCATGTCGGTAGTCTCTTCTGACCCGCTTTCGGGGGTGAGAGTGGGGGCTGGGGAGGCCGGGCGTGACGGAGCACGCTCCGGCTAGCGGTACCTCTGGGAGGCTATCGCCCAGATGTCCTCATCCGCAAGAAGGCGCTCAAGAAGCTCTCGCTCGTTTACTGTGTCCATTTTTTTCAAAATAGACAAGTACGTGCGGCTTTCTGACTAACGGAAATAACGTGGAATACGCAAGAGTGAGTTCTCCTAGTAATCCCTACCACCCCGGGGGAAGTTCCCGGGGGTGTGTAGATGTGTTCCCTCCCAACCGTGATAGGTCGGGAGGATGTATGTACTTAGAATAAGCCCTAAGCTTGTATCCGTTCGCCTACCGTAAGTGCGAAACGGTTCCTGGCTGCCCAAGTGTAGGGGTGGTATGTGCCCTTTCGGGCAGGCACACCCAAACTCACCACTCAGGAATGGGAAAATGGAATCGGAAGTGTTGGGTAGGAGATACCTATAGCCGACTAGGGGCAAACCCCAAGGCCGGCTGATCTAGGCCCGTCCGTTTGTTTTGTCGATCCCAGAGGGGGACCGACAGACGAGTCGGGGCCTCGCCCACTCGGCTTGGTTGACACCGTTTGGTTTCCACCGAGGACCAATATAAAAATTGGATTTACCCTTATGCGGTCACACTGACTTTTGTCTACTAATAATAGAAAAATATTCTCCCTTCTGTAACAGCTAAGTGCCGAGCAGCGAGGAGAATATGTGAGACGACCAAGTAGCCTTGAGAAAGACGGTTTGCTCGTCCACTTCGGTGTCCGTTAGGACGGTTTGACGAAAGCGCGCGAAAACACTCGTAAGCGGGGAACGCGAGGCGGCGGCACGTGTGTGTGCCGAAACGAATGAACGCGGTATGATGCCTAACAAGGAGATTACTCTCAACTTAAAAAGGGCAGCGGAGGCGGTTTTTTTTTTTTTTTTTTTGTGTCTGTCTTTTAGCTGTTAGCCGCAGATGGCTGTCACAGCTTAACCCGGACTATGTGTGAGCGCTGAGGGCTCTCAACCCGGTAAAATTTTAAGCGACAACGCCCGAGGGCTCACCCTGTGGTGAACGGACCTCGGCTCGGGGCGTCGCTGATAGCAAAGTGGGCGTGCCCACGTTTGAGTTAATGACTTTTACGCGTCGCAACTTACGACCTCGGCGGCGAGGTCGGAAGCGCGGATATTTATGTGTTGTGGCCGCGCGGGCCGTGTAGGCTCTTTCTTGAGCGATTGTAATCGAATCGTCAGAGTCGGTCAGTACATGTCGAGGACGTCTGATCACGGATATTTTAGATGGGACATAGTTAGCCGCCCCAACCACCAATTGGTTGGGGTGTGTCAAGGCAGAGTCAATGAACCTCTGGGAGCACCGCTTCATGTATTGCCTGATGGTCGGCAATTCGAGGTCGATGTGAAGGTCGACGTTTCGAATGAACCACGGTGCCCCCGTGGCTCGACGCATGAACCGGTTTTGTAGTGTTTGTAACCTGCGGATCCTTGGTGGATTAACGTGTGCGAACACTACGCTGGCATAGGTCATAATAGGCCGTATGCAGGCAGTGTATAATCTGACCTTGTTCTTCAAGGACATTTTGGATTTAGCGTTTAATAAGCAATGAAGGCGGCCCATCACAAAGGCGGCACGCGCGCGAACTTGCCTTATGTGTGGTATGAAGGTGAGTCGATTGTCTAGGGTCACTCCTAGGTATTTAGCTTGCCTGCACCAAGTGACAGGCTTATTGAATAATCTGAGGCGAGGGATGTCTTCCGGAGAGCAGATGCGGGCAGATCGTTTAGTGAACATGACCGCCTGACTCTTCTCGGGATTGATTTCTATTCTCCATTTCCTATACCAATTGGCAAGGGCGGTAACCGCTTTCTGGAGTGTCTTAACTACGGTTGTCGGGGTATTACCTGCACAGAAGAGTGCGGTATCATCGGCATAGAGAGCCGTGTGTACGCGAGTGAATACGGGTAAATCGCTAGTGTATAGCGTGAAGAGGTACGGAGAGAGGACCGATCCCTGAGGGACGCCGGCCTTGAGAGGGTGGGAGGTCGACAACGTCCCTTCCACCCTGTAGCGAAAGCTGCGATGACTCAGATAGTCATGTATTATTAGAATTAAATATTCAGGGATTTTTAAAGTATATAATTTGTAAATTAGGCCCTCATGCCATACTTTGTCGAACGCTTTCGCTACATCTAGGAATAATACACCAGTGTATCTGCCCCTTACGAACTGACCACTTGTGTATTCAACTAATCTATATACCTGTTGTACACAGCTGTGCTGCGTACGAAAACCGAATTGTGTGTTAGGCACGAGGTTGTTGGCCTCGGCGAAGGTGCGTAACCTACTGAGTACTATACGTTCGTATAGTTTACCTAAGCTGCTTAGTAGGCTGATAGGGCGATAACTACTAGGTTCGGTACGTTTTTTGCCGGGTTTGTGGATTCCGATTACCACGGCCTCTTTCCACTGTGAAGGAAAGATGTTATAAGTGAGGGCTGCGTTAAAAATACTGCACAGTATTAATATTAGGTGGGCGGGGAATAATTTAATGACTCTATTTGTTAATCCGTCCGAACCTGGGGCTTTCCTAGCTTGTAAGCCCTTGACTAGCGACTCGACCTCGTCGGTGGACACTGCTGGAATAGGTTGATCGTGACTGTCGTTTATTTGCGATCGCGAAAAAGTGGTACGACGGACCACTTCGGTGTTGATGTGGTGGTGGTGTGCCGCGTCTTGGTCGTATAGTGTGCTCGGCGCACATTGAAGTTCTAGACTGTCGGCCAGACATTCCGACTTGTCGTCGTCCATGAATGCCGGCGGTTGGTTGGGTCGATTTAGGGGAGGGAGTGTGGACACTATATCCTTTTTGAGAGAGCGGGAAATCTGCCAGAAGGCTGTGTGCGAAGGCACTAGCTCTTCTAGTGTGGCGTCCCATTTGCTCTGTCTAAAATTACTGATTTCGGACTTGACCTTCCTTTGGAGAGTCCGCAGGCATTTGCGGTTGTCCTCCGTGGGATATCGGTCGTACGCGCGGGTCGCGGCGTTCTTTTGTCGTAACAGTTCACGTACGTCGGCCGGCAGGGGCCCTCTACGATTTCTCGTATTGGGTACTCGCCGCGAGCAGCCGTTAATTAACGACTGCACGTGTTCTGTGAACGAATCGATCGCCTGGGAGGTATCTTCCTTAGACTTAATGTCTTTTGGAATTTGATCAAGGTGAACCGAAGTGGTCGTCTTTAGATTTCTCTTCAGTTGACCCCAGTCGGTTATCATCCTTGTCGTTTCGTGGTTTCGGCCTGAGGGGCCTGGGGTGGGGGAGGCGAAATCCAGAGTCACCGGACAGTGATCTGAGTCTAATTTGTGATGTACTTCTACTAAACATAAACGTAAATTTATGTTTTTGAGTAGCACTATGTCTAAGATGTCTGGATTGCTCGAGACGATGTAAGGGAAATGCGTCGGCTCTAATGGCGCTATGACGTCAAAACCTAATCTGTCTGAGTACAGCTCCAGGTCCTTGCCCCTCTTGTTGGAACTGAGACAGTTCCAAGAGGTATTCTTGGCGTTAAGGTTACCGCCAATGATGACGGCGCCGCCCAAGTCAAGCAAGGCCTTGAGATCGCTTTCTATGAGGTTATCTGTTCCCCTAGGGGTTAGATAAGCTGAAACTAGTATAATTGGCTGATGGCCAGTGAGGGCTAGACAGCATACAGATGCTTCAATGTGCGCCAGAGGGGGCGGATCCACAGGCGTGCAATGCAACGAATTCTTATAGTAGATGAGTGTCCCCCCCAGTCGTCCGGTAGTCTTGTCATTGCGAACTATGTTATAATTCGCAATTTTAGGGTCCCGGATGGAAGGTTTAAGGAACGTCTCCTGTACCATAAGGATATCGAGCTGATGTTCCTTAAGGAATGTACCTACTTCATCCCTCTGTTTGAATAGGCTATTTGCATTGAATGTACCTAACTTTAGGTGTCGTGGTTTGACTCTGCCGCTAGGATGTGAATCCATTTTTAGTTTATTTTTAGAGAGCCCAGCCTTTCGAGCGTGGGAGCGAATCTGATGGCGATGTTGAGGAGGGCGAGGGCATCTCCCTCGTTCCTCCTCATTTCCGCTGCTATTTCGCGGATCTCCGCGAAGTTTATTTGTGCCGCGAGGTTTAGCACAAGGGCTAGCTCCGGGTCTACGCCCTGTGGGGTCTTAGGGAGCGCGTTGTGTGCTACCCTAACCGGCGGTGTCGCGGGTTTGTTTATCTTGATACCCATAAGGGGCTTAGGTTGGCCTCCGGTAGGCATCGTTTGCCCGACGGTTGGCGGGGGGGCTGAGGGTGTCACCTGCCTGGTAGGGGGGGACATGGAGGGCTGCCTTTGCGGCAGGGCGGGGAAGGCCTTATTATTCAATAAGGAGCGATTCCATGCATTATGAGTGGGGAGAGGGGCGGGCACAAAGGCCTTATTGTAATATTTGGCCCTGCTTTGTTGCGGGACCATTCTGCGCGGTAGTTGACCGGGTGGCCCATCTCTCCGCACAGCACGCATGAAGGCGGCTCTGTGCAGAGCGATAGGTCCTTGGGCCTCTCACACTCTTTGGTGTGGTGATCGCCGAGGCATTTGACACACCTTGGTTGGGCGAAACAGTTATTGGAGGAATGGCCATAGAGTTGGCACTTGTGACATTGGGCGATATTGCCCGTTTTGTATGGGGGTTCGACGGAAATGCCGGAAAGCCCACATATTTTGGTAACCTTGTAGATACCTTTACCCTCAGGGGTGTTGTTAAGGCACACAAGTACCATGTTTAGAGGAAGTCGGCCCTGGCCGCGTACCATGCGGTGGACTTCTTTGACTGGGAGGTCTAGGCCTCTGAGGGATTCGAGGATCTCCTCAGTGCCTATTTCCTTTGGGATGTTGCGCACGACGGCGCGGAGTAGCTTTGCCTCTGGCAAAGTGTAGGTGTGGTAGGGGATGCTTTGCTCCCCTAACATCTTTGATAGGGCACGGTGGTCGTCAATGGTATTGACGTCCACTCTGATACCTTGCGGCGTGGATTTAGCCGACTTGTAGTTTACATGGTGCGTATGGCACCATGATGATATGGGGATCCATTTCTCCTTGTCCCTGATATATAGGGGCGGAGGAGATGAAATTCTAGGGGTGTTGGTGACGGGGCCCGAAGTGGCCATTTGGGTTTGAGCGACCTTAGGGGTCAGGACGGCGACCTTGGAGGTCGTGGTAGCCTTGGCGGCTGAATAGGGGGACGCGTTAAGGGCGGGTGGGGATGGTGTGCCATGCTCCTCGAGGTGAGCGGCAGGAGAAGAAGAAGAGGTCGAGGCAGTCTCCTCAGTTTTGAGGGTCTTTGCGGCGGCCTTGGCTTTGTGGGCCTTCTTTCGCTTGCGCGAAGAGGCCTCTTGGAAATCGCCTTCGTTTGGCGAGTCCTCCGTTTCGGAGGAAGAGGTTGAGCGAGCAGAAGCCGAAGCGGAGTCCAGTTCGGACTCCGTTTCCATATCGGTGGTCTCTTCTGACCCGCTTTCGGGGGTGAGAGTGGGGGCTGGGGAGGCCGGGCGTGACGGAGCACGCACCGGCAGGCGGTACCTCTGGGAGGCTATCGCCCATATGTCGTCGTCCGCGAGAAGGCGCTCAAGGAGCTGCTCTCGCTCGTTTACGTTGTCGATTTGAAGCTCTCGCACGTTTACTGTGTCCATTTTTAAAATAGACAAGCGCGTACGGCTTTCGACTAGCGGGAATGACGTGGAATACAAGACTGAATCTCCTGGAATCCCTACCACCCCGGGGGGAGTTCCCGGGGGTGTGTGGATGTATTCCCTCCCAACCGTGATAGGTCGGGAGGATGTGTGTACTTAGAATAGGCCCTAAGCTTGTATCCGTTCGCCTACCGTAAGTGCGAAACGGTTCCTGGCTGCCCAAGTGTAGGGGTGATATGTGCCCTTACGGGCAGGCACACCCAAACTCACCACTCGGGAATGGAAAATAAGGATCGGAAAGGTTTGGAAGGAGATACCTAGGGGCAAACCCCAAGGCCGGCTGATCTAGGCCCGTCCGCTTGTTTTGTCGATCCCAGAGGGGGACCGACAGACGAGTCGGGGCCTCGCCCACTCGGCTTGGTTGACACCGTTTTGGTTTCCACCGAGGACCAATATAAAAAATTGGATTTACCCTTATGGGGTCAAACTGACTTTTATCTATTAATAATAATAGAAAAATATTCTCCCTTCTGCAACAGCAAAGTGCCGAGCAGCGAGGAGAATATGTGAGACGACCAAGTAGCCTTGAGAAAGACGGTTTGGTCGACCACTGCGGTGTCCGTTAGGACGGTTTGGCGAAAGCGCGCGAAAACCCTACGTACGCGGGGAACGCAAGGCGGCGGCACGTGTGCGCGACGAAACGAACGATCGCGGTATGTGCGGAGGCGGTTTTTTTTTTTTTTTTTTTTTTTTTTTTTTTTTTTTTTTTTTTTTTGTGTCTGTCTTTTAACTGTTAGCCGCAGATGGCTGTCACAGCTTAACCCGGACTATGGGTGAGCGCTGAGGGCTCTCAACCCGGTAAAATTTTAAGCGACAACGCCCGAGGGCTCACCCTGTGGTGAACGGACCTCGGCTCGGGGCGTCGCTGATAACAAAGTGGGCGTGCCCACATTTGAGTTTATGACTTTTACGCGTCGCAACTTACGACCTCGGCGGCGAGGTCGGAAGCGCGGATATTTATGTGTTGTGGCCGCGCGGGCCGTGTAGGCTCTTTCTTGAGCGATTGTAATCGAATCGTCAGAGTCGGTCAGTACATGTCGAGGACGTCTGATCACGGATATTTTAGATGGGACATAGTTAGCCGCCCCAACCACCAATTGGTTGGGGTGTGTCAAGGCAGAGTCAATGAACCTCTGGGAGCACCGCTTCATGTATTGCCTGATGGTCGGCAATTCGAGGTCGATGTGAAGGTCGACGTTTCGAATGAACCACGGTGCCCCCGTGGCTCGACGCATGAACCGGTTTTGTAGTGTTTGTAACCTGCGGATCCTTGGTGGATTAACGTGTGCGAACACTACGCTGGCATAGGTCATAATAGGCCGTATGCAGGCAGTGTATAATCTGACCTTGTTCTTCAAGGACATTTTGGATTTAGCGTTTAATAAGCAATGAAGGCGGCCCATCACAAAGGCGGCACGCGCGCGAACTTGCCTTATGTGTGGTATGAAGGTGAGTCGATTGTCTAGGGTCACTCCTAGGTATTTAGCTTGCCTGCACCAAGTGACAGGCTTATTGAATAATCTGAGGCGAGGGATGTCTTCCGGAGAGCAGATGCGGGCAGATCGTTTAGTGAACATGACCGCCTGACTCTTCTCGGGATTGATTTCTATTCTCCATTTCCTATACCAATTGGCAAGGGCGGTAACCGCTTTCTGGAGTGTCTTAACTACGGTTGTCGGGGTATTACCTGCACAGAAGAGTGCGGTATCATCGGCATAGAGAGCCGTGTGTACGCGAGTGAATACGGGTAAATCGCTAGTGTATAGCGTGAAGAGGTACGGAGAGAGGACCGATCCCTGAGGGACGCCGGCCTTGAGAGGGTGGGAGGTCGACAACGTCCCTTCCACCCTGTAGCGAAAGCTGCGATGACTCAGATAGTCATGTATTATTAGAATTAAATATTCAGGGATTTTTAAAGTATATAATTTGTAAATTAGGCCCTCATGCCATACTTTCTCGAACGCTTTCGCTACGTCTAGGAATAATACACCAGTGTATCTGCCCCTTACGAACTGACCACTTGTGTATTCAACTAATCTATATACCTGTTGTACACAGCTGTGCTGCGTACGAAAACCGAATTGTGTGTTAGGCACGAGGTTGTTGGCCTCGGCGAAGGTGCGTAACCTACTGAGTACTATACGTTCGTATAGTTTACCTAAGCTGCTTAGTAGGCTGATAGGGCGATAACTACTAGGTTCGGTACGTTTTTTGCCGGGTTTGTGGATTCCGATTACCACGGCCTCTTTCCACTGTGAAGGAAAGATGTTATAAGTGAGGGCTGCGTTAAAAATACTACACAGTATTAATATTAGGTGGGCGGGGAATAATTTAATGACTCTATTTGTTAATCCGTCCGAACCTGGGGCTTTCCTAGCTTGTAAGCCCTTGACTAGCGACTCGACCTCGTCGGTGGACACTGCTGGAATAGGTTGATCGTGACTGTCGTTTATTTGCGATCGCGAAAAAGTGGTACGACGGACCACTTCGGTGTTGATGTGGTGGTGGTGTACCGCGTCTTGGTCGTATAGTGTACTCGGCGTACATTGAAGCTCCAGACTGTCGGCTAGACATTCCGACTTGTCGTCGTCCATGAATGCCGGCGGTTGGTTGGGTCGGTTGAGAGGGGGAAGTGTGGACACTATATCCTTTTTGAGAGAGCGGGAAATCTGCCAGAAGGCTGTGTGCGAAGGCACTAGCTCTTCTAGTGTGGCGTCCCATTTGCTCTGTCTAAAATTACTGATTTCGGACTTGACCTTCCTTTGGAGAGTCCGCAGGCATTTGCGGTTGTCCTCGGTGGGATATCGGTCGTTCGCGCGGGTCGCGGCGTTCTTTTGTCTTAACAGCTCACGTACGTCGGCCGGCAAGGGCCCTCTACGATCACTCGTATCGGGTACTCGCCGCGAGCAGCCGTCAATTAACGACTGCACGTGTTCTGTGAACGAATCGATCGCCTGGGAGGTCTCTTCCTTGGACCTAATGTCCTTCGGAATTTGATCAAGGTGTACCGATGTGGTCGTCTGTAGCTTTCTCTTCAGTCGAACCCAATCGGTGGTCAGCCTTGTCGTTACGTTGTTTTGGCCTGAGGGGCCTGGGGTGGGGGAGGCGAATTCCAGAGTCACCGGACGGTGATCTGAGTCTAATTCGTGATGTACTTCTATTAAACATAAACGTAAATTTATGTTTTTGAGTAGTACTATATCTAATATGTCTGGCGTGTGCGAGACGATGTACGGGAAGTGCGTCGGCTCTAATGGCCCTATGACGTCAAACCCTAATCTGTCTGCGTATAACTCTAGAGCCTTGCCCCTCTTGTTGGAACTGAGACAGTTCCATGAGGTGTTTTTGGCGTTAAGGTCACCGCCAATGATGACGGCGCCGCCCAAGTCAAACAAGGCTTTGAGATCGCTTTCTATGAGATGATTATCCGCTCCCCTAGGGGAGAGATAGGCTGAGACTATTGTAATTGGCTGATGGCCGGTGAGGGCTAGGCAGCATACGGATGCTTCAATGTGCGCCATAGGGGGCGGATCCACAGGCGTGCAGTGCAACGATTTCTTATAGTACATGAGAGTTCCCCCCAGTCGCCCGGTAGTCCTATCATTACGAACTATATTATAATTCGCAATTTTAGGGTCCCGGTTGAAAGGTTTAAGGAACGTCTCCTGTACCAAAAGAATATCGAGCTGATGTTCGCTTAGGAATGTACCTACTTCATCCCTCTGTTTGAACAGGCTATTGACGTTGAATGTTCCTAACTTGAGGTGTCGTGGTTTGACTCTACCGCTAGGATGTGAATCCATTTTTAGTTAATTTTTAGAGTGCCCAGCCTTTCGAGCGTGGGAGCGAATCTGATGGCGATATTGAGGAGGGCGAGGGCATCTCCCTCGTTCCTCCTCATTTCCGCTGCTATTTCGCGGATCTCCGCGTAGTTTATTTGAGCCGCGAGGTTAAGCACAAGGGCTAGCTCCGGGTCTATGCCCTGTGGGGTTTTAGGGAGCGCGTTGCTCACTGCTCTAACCGGCGGTGTCGCGGGTTTGTTGATTTTAATGCCCATAAGGGGCTTAGGGTGGCCTCCGGTAGGCTTGTTATGCCCAACGGTTGGCGGGGGAGCTGTTGATGTCACCTGCCTAGTGGGGGGGGACATGGGGGGCTGCCTTTGCGGGAGGGCGGGGAAGGCCTCCTTAGTGATAGCTAAGGGGCGGTTCCATGCGTTTTCGGTGGGGAGGGGGGCGGGCACGAAGGCCTTGTTATAGTAACGCGCCCTGCTTTGTTGCGGGGGCGTTCTTCGCGGGGCTCTTGGGCAACCGCGATAGTTGGCCGGGTGGCCTGCTTCTCCACACAGGACGCACGAGGGCGGCTCTGTGCAGAGTGTGTGGTCCTTGGGCCGTTCGCACTCCGAGGTGTGATGGTCACCCAGACACTTCACACATCTCGGACGGGCGAAGCAGTTATTGGACGTGTGTCCATATAACTGGCATTTGTGGCATTGCGCCAAGTTGCCGGTCTTGTAGGGGGGCTCTACCGAAACCCCGGAGAGGCCACACACTTTTGTGACTAGCATCTTGGACAGGGCGCGGTGATCGTATGTAGTGCAGACGTCAACCCTTATCCCTTGCGGCGTTGATTTGGCCGTCTTGTAATTGACATGGTGCGTGTAGCACCATGAGGAAATGGCAATCCATTTCTCCTTATCCCTGATATACAGGGGGGGAGGAGATGGAGCCTTTGGGGTGTTCTTGGAGGGGGCCGAAGTGGCATTTGGGGTCTGGGTGGCGACCTTAGGGGTCGGTGCGACCAAAGGGGTCGTAGTAGCCTTGGTGGCTAGGGAGGGTGGCGTTATCGGCGCTGGTGGCACCGGTGAGGCTGGGGAGTCGGGGATCGGGACTGTCTCATTTTGAGACGTGACTTTGATGGCCTTGGCGGCCTTGTTTTTAATCGCCTTTCGGCGTTTACGTGAAGACGCCTCTGTAAATTCACCATCATTAGGCGAATCTTCGGCGTCGGAGGAGGTAGTGGAAGCGGAGCGGGCCGTGGCGGAATCCGCTTCGGTTTCCGTCTCCGTCTCCATTTCTGACTCTTCATCCCCGCTTTCGGGGGTGATGGTGACGGCTGGGGATGACGGGCGTGATTGATAACGGTGCGGTGCGTTATCGCCGTACTTCTGGACGACTATTGCCCAGATATCGTCGTCCAGTAAAATATTTTCTAATGGCACCCTGCTCATTTTTAATTAAAAATTAAAAATTTTTGCAAGTAGGTGCGGCTGTCTGCCTACCAATATTTAGAGAAATTTGTCTCCTAACAATCCCTAACACACCGGGGGGAGAACCCGGAGGTGTGTGATTATGTTCCCTCCCAACCGGGATAGGTCGGGAGGATGTGCTTAATAATAAGGTGTGCCCTAAGCTTGTATCCGTTCGCCGATCTTAATGTGCGAAACGGTTCCTAACTGCCCAAGTGCAGGGGTGGTATGTGCCCTTTCGGGCAGGCACACCCAAACTCAGCACCCAGGAATGGATGTAAGGATCGGAGGGGTTGGTATAGGCGATACCTAGGGCCGACTAGGGGCAAACCGCAAGGCCGGCTGTTCTAGGCCCGTCCGTTTGTTTTGCCGATCCCTGAGGGGGACCGGCAGGCGAGTCGGGACCTCGCCCACTCGGCTTGGTTAGCACCGTTAGGTTTCCACCGAGGACCAATATAAAAATTGGATTTACCCTTATGGGGTCACTTGACTTTTATCTGTATAATAATAGAAAAATATTCTCCTTCCTGTAACGGCTTTGTGCCGGGCAGTAAGGAGAATATGTGAGACAAACAATTTGCCTTGAAAAAGACGGTTTGGTCGTCCACTCGATGTCCGTAGCGACGGTTGGGCGAAAGCGCGCGAAACACTCGTGAGCGGGGAACGCGAAACGGCGGCACGTGTGCACGCCAGAACGGACCAACGCAGTATGTTTCGTGCGGAGGCGGTTTAACGGTCCACTTATATATACACACTATATATTTTTGGCCGACCCCGCGATTGGTCGTAATTTTACAGTTTTTCTTGACTAATCACGGAGTCGGAATTATAGCCAATCACAAAGCTCTAAAATTTACTGAAGTACAACGGAGCATTACTTTCGCGAGAGCCGCGCTCAATTTTAATACAATTAATTACCTTAGGTACTATGCGGCGTTACCGTTGCGAGAGCCGTTTACAATGTCAGTACTTACGTGCTATGAAATGTATATTTATTCAATCTTATAAAATCTTATAACTAACTACTTTAATTAATTACAATTGTTACAAACTATTCTTAAAACTATTATTAGTGTCTGTTATTTATTCGCTGTCCCGCACAAATATAATATTAATTCAAATTACAATACCACACGTTGTACATAACAATCAGAACAAAGGATTTACCCATTGATATAGAAGTGGATGTTTGCATTTGAGCTCTAGTACCCGCTGTAGCTAACTGGTTATCTGCCATAGGAATCACAAGTACATGAATATTAATTTGTTCTGTACATGTGTATTATAAAAGTGCAAATATAGAATTACCAGCTATTGTACTTGGTGTATTACTTGTTGTGACGACTATTTCTGTTGTAGTAGTTTGCCTATCTGAAATAAAAGAAGTATCTATAATAATTAATGTTCTTTTTTTATGACAAATTAACATAAATTATCAAAGTCGGTATAACCATTATAATTAGTGTTAATAATTAATTTAGATAATGGTTCATCACTGGTTTGTCTACTATCTATATTGCCACCTTCACCTAAAAAAAAAATACACAGTTGTTAATTCTCTATCTACTATTAAAATGAATCTTGAAATATGCATAAAAGCTATATTAATCTCCGCTGCATCTTTCATGCATTACTAATATAATAAAAGCTGTATATATCCTTCCTTACTAACCATCACCTAATTTGTCCTCTCTACATTTCATGGGAAGGTAGAATTAAGTTTTGAAGCATTCCATCTTCTCTAATAAAATTGTCTATAGATGCTAAGATGATTAATTTTCTTCCTATAACTTCCCACATCTATGTTAATGCTACTTAGTAAAAAAAAGAGTGTAAAACAAAATATTAAACTAACCAAAATAAAAAGCAGCATCATCATAAGGGTTAGATAATGGTTGAACTTGAGGAGCAACCATTGCTAAAATCTGAGCATCTTGCCCAGTCAGAATGCTCTTATAAGCTCCACCACCAGTGCGATTAATTTCTTTCTATAAAATATATTAGGAAATATTAATAAATTAATCCTGATAATGTATTTCCCATGTATTACTTACATATACAAACCTTATCTAATGATGCTTTATTTTGAAGTTCTTTAATTTTTTCATAAAATAGTTGTCGCTAAAACAAAAATATAGACCAATAAATTATACTCGTGCTCATAAAGTATAATAGTTCGAAAAAAACTACTAACTTTGCTTTAAATTATATTTTCTTTCGCAATATTCTTCTTGGACCTCTGTTTAAGATTTTCGTAAAGGTGGCGGAGTTGTTGCCAAGACCTCGAGCCACTCACGGCAACAGCATTGTACTCTCTACATACAGAATTCCAAGATTCACGTTTTTTTAAGAGCATCCGACCATTGGTTTCCTTATTTCTATAATATATTGATATCTAAAAAAAAAAAAAAAAAAAATCGGCCAAGTGCGAGTTGTACTCGCGCACGAAGGGTTCCGTAAAACTAAAAAATAGCTATTGCATAGCATTTTGTATCAACTTATGTAATTATAATTCATCATCATCATCATCACAGTCCATAAATGTCCCACTGTTGGGTTCGGGCCTCCTCCGTAATGAGAGGGAAATTAACCTACTATACCGTGGTCAGACGTGTTGGTATAGGGGTTTGTTTCATCATCATCACAGTCCATAAATGTCCCACTGTTGGGTTCGGGCCTTCTCCGTAATGAGAGGGAAATTAACCTACTATACCGCGCTGGTCAGACGTGTTGATATATCGATATCTACTATCCATTTTTCACTGCAAAACCGGCGTTCTTCAGTAAAACTGTGTGAATTGCATACACTCCAACACGCGTCAGTTTCGCGCGATCTAACCCGAACGATTAGCCTTTACACGGCCGCTCATTCCGCTGAGGAAAACGAACGCAAACAATCGCGCGCAAAAGAACGGATAGCGTAAACAAAACTTACAAAAATAATCGCGCGCGAATGAGCGTGCAGGCTTTCCCGCGCGTAATCCTGTACGCTCCTAAGAACGCGCGATAGAGTGTGTGTGTAAAGGCCGCTAATGACCACGGCTTGTTTCCATTGATATGGAAATATATACATAGCGGCGTTAATTATTGATGTTAAAATAATAAGTCATGATAGGGGGAAAAGTTTTATGACTCTATTCGATATACCGTCCGAACCGGGGGATTTCCTGGGGAGGAGGCCCTTGACGATCGTTCCGAACTCATCCACTGTCGCTGGTGGGATAGGTTCGTTTGTGGTGGGTGTACGCGATGTACGACGCTCCACTTTGCTATTTACGAGTTCGGTGTGTCGCGCATTGCTGTATTGTGTGTTGTTTTTTCTATTTTCACGTGCTTTTTGGGATAGATGAGAAACATCACCACAAATGAAAGATTCCAAAAAACAAGTAAGAAGATCTGGCACGTAATGGCACTCTCCCAATATCAAATCTTCAGCCGTACAATTTTCAGGTTGAGTTGAGAATTTCTTCACGAAGTTGTGTTGCAACTGAACGGATAGTTTCTTTTAATGCCATCGTTTTAAAAGCTAAGCGAACTTCACGACCATGATGCCGTTTATGCTGTTTTTGGTAAATAAAGCACGTTTGTGAATCCTTATGAGCGATAGGCTCATCTGTACTCAATGAATTATAGGAATCTTCAAAGCACTCCTGAACGTTGCTCGACTCTCCTGCTCTGAAAATTTTATAACAATGATTTAAGTATAACATAAAATTAAAATAGATTACTTCATATCTTATAACGGATTAATAGTTTTTTCGATGCAAGAAATAATTAATGTTGTTTTTCTCAAATAATATTTTTTTTTGTCTAAAAGTTAAACTAAACATTTTTTTTTCAATGAAAAAGTTTTTTCTATAAATACTTATGAGACTGAGGTTAACAGACACTTGACAATTGTTTGATATTTCTTTAAAAATAAACTAGACATAGAAAATTATTTATAAAAATCTTATTTATAATTTTTCAGAGCTTCTAAAAAATGAAGTTTTTAAATAAAATTATCTTTCTAAAATTTATTTGTTAAGAAAATTCTAAAAATTATCAGATGGCTCTTAATTTCAGTATCATAAATATTTAATAAATGAAATCATATTAGCACTTACTCATCTGTAGATGTACCAGCAACCTCAGTAGACATCCTTGTCTACTTTTACTGTTGATTCCTATCAACAGTATCATGTGTTTCGGAACACTCTCCAGAAACAGGAGCATGTGTTTCGGAGCTATTTCCCGAAACTTCCGGTACATTGTCACGTTCCACTACACTGCGGTATTTTAATTGCAGTAAATAATTTATAGCACTGTGCGTGATATAAATCATTTAATGAAGATTCCATCGACAATTCGAGGTTATCATATGTTCCTCGAGATTTTCGGACAACCGGTTTGCTCCGACGATATTCCAAAATATTTACACATTTTTTTAATGTTTCTACTGTAAATTTAATTGTTTTTTGTAAAGTACTTTCACCACAAAATACACATTTTAAATTAATATTACTCATATTTAATATTTATAAACTTTAATTCACGTAACTCATATTAAAATAGCAAAAAAGCCAAAACGTTGGAAACACGTTGTAAATAATATGCCACTAACGAGTCTCTATGAACAGCTGTGATGGCGTCATGGCAGCAGAAACCAGAGTGGGGACGGAGTGAGAGAGTAATAGATAGAGAAAGAGTGAGAGAGGAATAGAAACGCGGAGAAAGAAATATAGGCATCACGCAGCTGCACGCATTTAACTTTATCGACGATTTTTTGTTATTTCGGCTTGCGGAAATCGTCAGGTTATATATTTTTCGTTATCCTTGAATTATTTCCTTCAAAATAAAAAAAAATTTCGTTCGAGAATGTCGAGATGACGTTTTTTTTTTACAACTTTGTTGCCCTCCCCTTTCTTTACGTCACTCTCAAATTGTCAGATTATTGGAATATACGCTTTTTAGGATGTAATTAACTCACCCTACCTTAATCTGACGCGCTCGAGAATATCTGATGGTCAACTTTTTTTTACTAATCTGATCCTGTATCCTTCACGGGCGGCCTTATATATGGGGCTCATGTTTGGTGGAGGTACTTAACCGGGTACAAGGTATCCTCCTGTATATTAATTTGCCGCGCTTTAGTAAATCCCGAAATCCCCGCTTGGGCTCCCCTACTAGTAGGATTGTTATGCCCAACGGTTGGCGGGACAGCTAAGGATGTCACCTGCCTAGTTACACAAGGGGCTGCCTTTGTGGCAGGGCGGGGAAGGCCTCCTTAGTGATAGCTCCATGCGTTTTGTGTGAGGCGGGCACGTAGGCCTTGTTATAATAAAGCGCTCTGCTTTGTTGCGGGGGCGTTCTTAGCGGGGCTCTTGGTCAGCCGCGATAGTTCGCCGGGTGGCCTGCTTCTCCGCACAGAACGCACGAGGGCGGCTCTGTACAGTGTGTGGTCCCTTGGCCGTTCACACTCCGAGGTGTGGTGGTCATCCAGACAATTCACACATCTCGGGCGGACGAAGCAGTTATTGAACGTGTGTCCATATAATTGGCATTGCGCCAGGTTGCCGGTCTTGTATGTGGGCTCTACCAAAACCCCGGTTAAGCCACACACTTTGGTGACTCGGTAGATGCCTTTACCCTCTGGGGCAGACGAGGACCATGTTCATGGACATACGGCCCCTACCGCGAACCATGCGGTGGACCTCTTTGACGGCGAAATCCTGGGCCTTGAGGGATTCAAGAATCTCCTAAGTGCCGATCTCTTTTCGAACGTAGCGCACTACGGCGCGAAGTAATTTTGCCTCAGTATAGGTATGATAGGGGATACGTTGTTCCCCTAAAATCTTAGATAGGGCGCGGTGATCGCCTGTAGTGCAGACGTCCACTGTTATACCTTGCGGCGTGGATTTTGCCGTCTTATAATTGACATGGTGCGTGTAGCACCATGAGGAAATGGCGATCCGTTTCTCCTTATCCCTGATATACATATTGCAGGGACTTTTATCTTCTAATAATAGAAAAATATTCTCCTTCATGTAACGGCTTTGTGCCGAGCAGTAAGGAGAATATTTGAGACAAGCAAGTAGCCTTGAAAAAGACGGTTTGGTCGTCCACTTCGATGTCCGTTACGACGGTTGGGCGAAAGCGCGCGAAACACTCGTGAGCGGGGAACGCGAGACGGCGGCACATGTGCACGCCAGAACGGACCAACACAGTATGCCGGTAGCGACTCGAGGTCTTCACAGTTCTCCGTTGTGGGTGAAGAACGTGGCTACAGTGTCGGGTCTATGGGCCCTATCTCTGGTTTCAATTCGCCGCTGACAGGATTGCCACCGGGTGGTTGGGGTTAGCTATCTTGCTATTGGTTTCTCATGTTATTTTATTTGGATTTTTAATTCTCGCTCCTGGTGGTCATATCGTGTCCGTGTGCAGTACACAGAGAGGAAGAGGGGGGAGTGGCCGATCTTCACAGCCCTTGGGCGGTCTGCCCGAGCAGAGTGAGACCCCCGGTAACCCTGGGGAAGGCCCCGCTCCGAGCGACACGCATCCGGAGGGTGACTCGGCGGCCACCGCCCCCTTAAAGAGGCCCTCCAGGGCCCTGCCTCTGTTGTTGGTGATGTGGCTATTCCACGATTTAATTTTGGCATTTAGATTGCCTGCGATAAGCACAGCGTCGCCAAGATCTATCAGAGCTTTAAGATCGCTCAATAAGAGGGCATTCCTCCCGTTGTTGCGCGGGGGAGGGAGATATACTGATGCTACAATCAGTGGTTGATGACCGGTAAGGGCCAATCTACAAACCGAGGCTTCAATGTACTTCATGGCTGGGGTTTCTAGGGGCGTGCAGTGCATAGACCTTTATAATAAATGACTGTCCCGCCTAGGCGAGAGTGAACCCGATTGTTGCGCACTACATTGTAGTTTGCAATTTTTTTATGTTACAGGGCTTGAAAAAGGTCTCCTGGACCAGAAGAAGGTCGAGCTGCTGGTATTGTAGGAGTGTGTCTATTTCGTCTCTCTGTCGAGAGAGACCGTCCGCGTTAAAAAACCCTAACTTGAGTGCAGTGACTCTGCCTAATGGTATGTACGTATCCATACTAGGCAACGAGGGCACCTAGGCTCTCTAGAACAGACTAGAACCTAATGGCTGTGTTTAAAAGCGCGAGGCTATTGCCTTGGTTTTTGCGCATCTCGGCTGCGACTTCGCGAATTTCATCTGGATTTATTATTGACGCGAATATAACCACCAGGTCTAGATCTGTATCTAGTCCTCGAGTGGGTGCCGCGTGTGTGTTGAGCTTTGGGCCCTAAGGGGGCTTAGGGTGGCCCACGGTAGGCTGTTTATGCCCTACGGTTGGTGCCTTAGGAGTACTATTATTAAAAAAAAGACGGTGTCGCGATCGCGGGTGCTGGCATCTTAGTCTGAGAGGGCAGAGGTGGGCACTCCACCCTGCTGGAAGTTTTAACCCATGAATATTTGGGTGGGTTGTAAGGTTTAGGTGGGGCTTTTTTGTTGGGGTTGGGGTTCCTAACAAATGGATGTGGTGCTCGTGGGCGACCACGGTAATTTGTGGGGTGTCCCACCTGACCGCAGAGCACGCACGACGGTGGAGTCGTGCTCTTGATAGGGTCATTGGTTTTTGGCCTTGAGCAATCAGCCGTAGCGTGATACTCCAGACACTTAACGCACCGGGGGTTCGCGTGGCAGTTTCGCGCGAAGTGTTCGTAGAGCTGGCATCGGTGGCATTGAGAGAGCATGCCCTTTTTTTTCTTTTTTTTTCGCAAGGTGGGACCATGGATGCGGTCGCGCCCCGGCAAATCGGCCCGGGGCGACGGAAGAGGCGGCGCGCAACCCCATGGACCAACCCTGCAAACACCTCTCTTCGCCGTGCGAGCGGACCACCGGTACCCGATTCTTTCTTTTTATACCCTCTCGGGTTCCTCTCTCGTCGACGCCCTGACAGCTTTCGCCGTCGAGGCGTCGCCCTCACGCGGTGGCCTCACGTCGGGTGACCGGACAATTCCCCGGTCCGATCACCCGAAGCCTCGGTTAGGGCGGTATCAGGCGCAGATACTCGCGCATACGCCGCCCGCGGCCGGGGCGGCGCATGCGCAGTCACGGGAATCCTCCCGAACTCGTTCCGCCGCCTCCTTCTGCGAGATGACAGCCTCGCAGAAGGCGGCGACCGCGTCCCAATTCCTGACGCTGTCGACCATCGCTTTCACGACAGCCGGTAGCGTCAGGTCGGCACCGATGACAGCGACGAGGTCACGGCGCTGCCCGTCCCAGCCCGAACATACCTCGAGAACCGTATGTTGCGCCGTGTCATCGTCGCTACTGCAATGGTGGCAGGACTGAGTCCACTCCCTCCATACAACAGTGTGCAGGTACTTGCCGAAGCAACCGTGCCCCGACAAGACCTGCACCAACCGGAAGGAGAGCACTCCGTGCCGCCGCTCCATCCACTCCATCAGTACGGGCCGGAGGGCCTGGACGGTAACCCTCGGACGGTAAGCCTCTCCAGCCGCGTGGCCCAATGGGCGATGACTTCTCGGCGGGCGTCCTCGCGCCAGGTAGCTATCTCGTTGAACGATGGGGAGCTACCCTCGTCGCGCATTGTGGTAACCCGCCGGTAGAGGTCGGAGAGCATCTCCGCCTCTAGGTCCCACGGGGGTGTCCCGGCCAATAGGCATGCCGCCTCGGTAGACACCGTGCGGTACCCGCGAATGGCTCGCTGTGGCCTCCACAGTATAGTACTGAGCTGGGCGTTCAGAGCCCTCGCCCACACGGGTGCGCCGTACATGGCCATTGAGCGGATCACCCCCGCATACAGCCGTCGGCCCTCGAAACTGGGTCCGCCCACGTTCGGCATGAGCCGAGAAAGGGCGGACGCCGCGCCGATCAGCCGGGGAGCAATTTGACGGACCAACGACACCGCTAACAGCACTCCTTTGCCGGAGACAGCCTCCGCGGCCGTCTGCCTCAGGCGTAGCAGGGCCCCGATGTTCGAACGTCCCCTCCGAAACCCAAATTGAGCGTCCGACAGATCGGGCCCCACCTCCTCCAGGTGCCGGACGATGTGGGCAGCGAGGACACGCTCCAGCAGCTTACCCACATCGTCCAGAAGCACAATGGGCCTGTAGGCCGACGGCGAATCCGGGGGCCGTCCCGGCTTTGGCAGGAGAACCAACCTCCCTTCCTTCCAGTACTTAGGGAACTGTCCAGACGTCAGACAGGCGTTGAACAGTTGCCTGAGGCGAGGCTCGAAGTGCTCGAGGAGCGACGTCAACACCCGGACTGGTATTCCGTCCGGGCCGGGGGCCGTGGTGGCGGAACGAATTTTCGCCACAGCCGCCCCCACTTCCGACTCCGTCACGGGCGGAACACTCGTCGTCGGCCTCCCGGTCCTGATCTGGCGAAGCCATGACCGGGGGCGTGTGTTCCGACTGCCGCGGGAACAGCTCCTCGACCGCCCTACGAAGGAGGTCGGGCTGGAGGTTCTCGGTGAGGGGGGGACCCTGCGCGCGAAGCTTATTCAGCGACGCGCGATACGGGCGACCCCAGGGGTCACGGTTGAGACCGTCCAGCATCTCCTACCAACTCGCGGCGGAACGGATGGCCAGCCGAAAGGCGGTACGCGCACTGCGGTACGCCTCATACAGCTGGCCCTACCGCTCAGCATCGCGGCGACGCCACCAGCTGCGGGTGTAGGACCTTCGGGCACTAATGAGAGAGCATGCCCTTGCGATGCGGGATTTCGATGGCGATCCCTGACAGACCGCACACCAATGTGAGACGAAAAATATCCTTTCCCTCTTTGGTGAGGTCCAGAACGACCATTACTAGGTCAAATAGCTGACGTGAGGCGCCTCTGATCATCCGGTGTACCTCTATTACCGGCAAGTCTTGGTCCTGAAGGGACTTTTTGATGTCGTCGATACCTAGCTCGACGGGAACGTTGCGTATTACTACACGAAGTTTACGTTCCTCGGGGAGCGTAAAGGTATGGTAGGGTATTTTCTGACCCAACAGCATGGATGTCAGTTTACGGTGGTCGTCCGAGGTGGACAACAGCACCTTAATACCCTCAGGGGTAGAACGGGCAGAGCGGTAGCTAACACAATTTGTGCTGCACCAAGCTGAAATTGGGAGCCATTTATCCTTGTTGCGGATAACAAGGGGTGGCGGGGTGGTAGGCTTGTAAGCCTGGGGGGCGGGATGTGGTTGTGTGACCGCCCGCTGGGTGTTTCTGTCTTTTAGTTTGGGCGGAACGTAGGGTGACGCGGAGGCGGTATCGCTTTCGGCGTCAACACGGGGAGCCTTTGGCGTCGCTCTGTTTTGCTCTTTACGCAATCTGTTGCGGGAGCAGACTAGGGTATAGTCGGAGTCCGCCGAGGTGGACTCGGAGTTGGTCTGATCCGCAGTAGATACGGTATCCGCATCGGAGTCTATCACTTCCATCTCCGCATCGCTCTCCGGTTGAGATTCCGGGGCGGGGGAGGATGGAGAGGACGCGTTTCCCGACTGAGGGGACGCGTATCTCGGTGATCGCGGAGGACTTGTTGACCGCGGGGGTCTCCAAGTTTACGTGCGCATTGCTGGTAGGGCACTCAGAGATCATGTTCCCGTATTTCCTTCGGAGGATCGCAAAGATCTCCTCGTCGGCGAAGAGCATATCGTTGTTGAGTACTTGGCCTTCCATAGTGAAGTACAAGTTGTAAGAATTTCGAAATAGGTTGAATTTACGCCTGGTGTCACAAAGTGACACGAGGGTCCTCTTTGGGGACGGCTCGTCCGCTATTGGAGCGGCTGTGATACAAATGTCTACCACCCCGAGGGGATACTCGAGGGTGTGTATTGTGATCCCTCCCGACCGGGTTAGGCCAGGAGGATGTACTTAAAAATAGGTGTGCCCTAAGCTGTGAGCTCCCTTCGCCGATCTTATTGTGCGATAGGGTTCCTAGCTGCTCAGGTACAGAGGAGGTATTGGCCCGGGAGGGCCGCACCCCTAAACAAAGTACCCGAGAATAGGAGTAAGGATGAGGAGGGTTAGGAGGGAGATAATCGAGCTAGACTAGGGGATACCCCCAAGGCCTAGTGGTTCGATCCCGTCCGACGTTTGCCTTTCTCTGAAGGAGATCGGCGGCGAATCGGTGCTACGCCCACCTGGCTTCGTTGACACCGTGAGGTTTCCATCGGGGACCAAAAAGTTGTTTTTGCCTTGAAAAGGCCTAATGACGATTGACTTTTGTCTACCCAGACAGAAAAGGGAATAATAATTTACTGTAACGGTTAGTATTTGTGGTACTATAGCGTTCTCTGCATAAAAGGTGAAAGTTAACCCTTAACTTGGCAGGGAGTAAAAAAGTATATATAATTGTTTCTATTGATAAAATTGTTCTCATTTATTATCAGATAATAAGAAAAGATAAAATGAAAAATTTAGATACCTTAGGTTTTTGAGAAAATATATGTACATCACACTGTACAACGCCAAATATGTTGAAATATCCTCATTGTATTATTTGTACATTGTAATGCACATTGCCAGGTTCATAATAAAATACTTATTTGTAATTTTAGTATATTTATTTAAAAGACTAATTATAAGAATATTATTGTTTTGTGTGGAAATTACGAAAACAGTTGCGTTTCAACTTACCCACAACAAAACACAAATGTATTTTACATTTTATGCAGAAGACAGTTGTTCTACCAATTTTGCAATATTTACATCGCATAGTTACATCTCCTGCTTCAGGAAGATGACCAATGTCATCAAAGCGGACACTGTCTGTAGAACGTATAATAATAGGCTTTTGAATTTTTAGACCCTCACCTATGTCTTTTGTAATATTAATATTTTTGACTACTTTGCCAGACTTACTCAGTCCTGGGGGCGGCCAAGGCGAAGATTCGTTCCGCCACCACGGCCCCCGGCCCGGACGGAATACCAGTCCGGGTGTTGACGTCGCTCCTCGAGCACTTCGAGCCTCGCCTCAGGCAGCTGTTCAACGCCTGTCTGCCGTCTGGACGGTTCCCTGAGTGCTGGAAGGAAGGGAGGTTGGTTCTCCTGCCAAAGCCGGGACGGTCCCCGGATTTGCCGTCGGCCTACAGGCCCATCGTGCTCCTCGACGATGTGGGTAAGCTGCTGGAGCGTGACCTCGCTGCCCGCATCGTCCGACACCTGGAGAAGGTGGGGCCCGATCTGCCGGACGCTCAATATGGGTTTCGGAGGGGGCGTTCGACCATTGGGGCCCTACTACGCCTGAGGCAGACGGCCGCGGAGGCCGTCGCCAGGAAGGGAGTGCTGTTGGCGGTGTCGTTGGACATCGCCGCAACGCATTCAATAGTCTGCCATTCGGCTGCATCAGGGAGGCGTTCCGGTTCCATGGAGTGCCCCTGTACCTCTACAAATTTAAAACAGCGTACATACATACATACCATCATGCCATGTCCCTTGCAGGGTAGGCAGAGAGAACATAGTGCCAGAGAACGCTATCCTTGCATACTTCACTCGCTTCCTCAACATTCATAATTCTCTTCATACACGCTCGCCGGTTTCGGAGACTCTTGACTCCACCTTTTTCAGTACATGACCGATCTGGTCTAGGTAGGTTAGTCTCGGTCTCCTCCGGTACCTACACCCTTCCACTTTCGCATTGTATATCTTCTTAACCAGACGTTCGTTCGGCATTCATTCCTCATGTCCTAACCATCGGAGCATTTCCTTTCGCATCTTTACACCAATACTCTCTTTCATACCTACTCGCTCTCCTACGTCGTCGTTACGAATGCAATCGATCAGCCTAACTCCACAGATTTGCCGTAGAGATCGCATTTCGACCGCATTAATTTTACTTTCATACTCTTTTCTGCATATCCAACTCTCGCTTCCATACAGTAATGTTGGGACAAGCACTGCGTTATGTATTACTACACGTGCCTTCTGGATGAAGTGGTGGCTACCGAGAAGTCCCAACGCTCCGTTCACTCTATTTACCTTCCATCTCGCCTTATTCACATCCAAGATATAAAAATTTATACACTTGTTCTAGTACATCATTTACCTACAGTTACTCTTACATCTGTTCTGGCTTAATCTCTTTCAAAGACCATTATTTTGGTTTTACTCACATTCATACGTAGACCCCTTTTCTTACAATCTTCTGTCATTGTGTCGACTAGGGTCTGCAGGTCAGTCGCTGACTGCGCCAGCAGGCCTGCATCATCTGCATAAAGCAGAGCACTGACTACTGAGTCGCCGATCTGGCCTCCCACATTCATATCGTTCAACCTTTGGAGACATTTATTCAGATATATGATAAACAGCCTGGCTGATAGAACACACCCCTGTTTAACGCCGATATTGACGTCAAACCAAGGCGACATTCCATCATCCAGCCGCACACAAACTCTACAGCCCATGTAACTGGACTGCACAGCCTGGAGCAGTTTACCGTTAATACCATACTCCGGTAAAATGTCCCAAAGTTCCTTTCGTGCAACCGTGTCAAATATTCTCTCCAGATCCACAACACTGCAGAAAATCCTCTGACCTAGGGCCAGATGCTTCTCCACAATGTTGCGCAGAGAGAACACTTGATCCATGCATCCCTTTCCACTCCTGAAACCTCCTTGTGCCTCACACAGTAAACCATCGGACTCCATCCTCATTCTCCTTTCAATAATTTTTTAATAATTTTAGCATACACTTTTGCTTCCAAACTGGTCAAGCTTATGGCTCTGTAATTTGCGCAGTCATTTTTTTTTTTTTGGCGGCGGGCTACGGTACGTCAAACCCCGCTAATCCGTCCGGGGCGACAGGAAAAGCGGCGCAAGACCCCGTAGACCCGCCCTACAATATACCTCTCGACGCCGTGCGGGTGGGTCACTGGTACGCTGTCTTTTACTTCAATGGCCCACCCGGCGGTCTACCCTCACGGGTATCCTCGCTGTAATGTCGACGCCCGGACAGTTTGCACCGTCGGGGCGTCGTCCTCACGCGGTGGTCTCGCTCCCAGGGCGACCAGACTAATCTCCGGTCCGGTCACCCGCTGCCTCGGCTAGGGCGGCATGAGGCGGAGGTATTCTCGCCTCCGCCGCCCCAGTCGCCGGTGGCGACGCGAATCCTCGAAGAGAAGTTTCTCTCGGATTCGCTCCGCCGTTTCCTTCTGCGAGATGACGTCCTCGCAGAAGGCGGCGACCGCGTCCCAATTCCTCTCGCTGTCGACCATCGCTTTCACGACGGCCGGCAGCGAGAGGTCGGCACCGATAGCAGCGACAAGGGCACGGCGCTGCTGAGCCCAGGTCACGCAGACCTCGAGCGTATGCTGCGCCGTGTCCCGGTCGCTGCCGCACTGTTGGCAGGACGGAGTCGTCTCCACCCTTGCGACTGTGTACAGGTACTTGTCGAAGCAACCGTGCCCCGTCAAGACCTGCACCAGCCGGAAAGAGAGGACTCCGTGCCGCCTCTCCAGCCACTCCATCAGTACGGGCCGGACGGCCTCGCTGACTCGTAATCCGAATCGAGGCCGCTCCAGCCGCGTGGCCCAACGGGAAAGAACCTCCCGGCGAGCGTCCTCACGCCAGGTGGCCAATTCGCTAGGCGAAACATCGCCACCTTCTTCGCGAGTTGAAGACACCCGCCGATATATTTCGGCGAGCATTTCCGCCTCCAAGTCCCAAGGGGGCGTTCCGGCCAATACGCATGCAGACTCGGTCGCAACCGTGCGGTATCCGCGGATAGCCCTGACCGCCATGACTCTCTGCGGTCTCCGCAGAATAGCCCTAAGACGGACGGTCAGAGCCCTCGCCCACACGGGAGCGCCGTACAATGCCATTGAACGGATCACCTACCGCGGCGCGATGTCGACACCTTGGGCGGGGGGAGTTTTGAAGACCCCTCTCCGAGGTCGGTTTCCGAGCTCCCCTCTACATGGGGACGCGTCCGAGCCCTCAAAGAGAGGTCTTCCAGTCGCACCTCCAGTGCCGCCGTCAGACTCGCCGCGGCAGAACGCGTCAAGGCGGTGGCCCGGAGGTCTGTGGCAGGTAAATTGCCGCTTCCGTCGCTGTCTTTGTCTAGGCCTATGTACCTGTTTGTGGTTTTTACTATGTGTCCATCATTAGGCGCAGGAGACGCAGATGGGCGCGTCTCCCGGTCTCTAGGCGGAGAGATACGTTGGTCCGCTATCCCTTCCAGCGCCTTTAGTTTTTCCTTCCTCTCTCTTTGACGCCGCCTAGCCTCCGCGTCCACTATGCGCCTGTACGCTGTGCTTATCCGGCCTCTGGGCGTCCTCTTCCTCTTCTTCTTTTTTATTATTAATGGGGCCGAGTTGACGGCCGGGCCCCCCGCGGCCAAAACAGAAGGTGCCCCCCCCCTATACGAACTGGAGCAGACTCAGCTGTCATCGGAGCGCGTTCCCGGAACGCGCCCCGATGACAACTCAGCAAGGGACTCCCCGACATCGTCGGGACCCTCAGGAGGATAATACGTTGTTTTATCTTCTGTCATTGTTTATGGGGGTTTAAAGTCCCCCCGGGTGACTGGGTACCGCTCTAACGGCTGACTCCTCCGGAGTAACCATGCATCCTCTCGCCGAGCGGTGACACTTAGGATTCGGGATTGTTTTTTCTTTGGAGGGTTATCTATCTCCGCACCCTAAATCCCGGCCCTAAATTTAGGATATCCTAAACTCAGGGACACGGGCCGGACATGAGGGACATCTCGAGAGACACCCCATGCCCTTTGAAAAGGGGACGACGGGGAATGCCATCCCTTCCTACAGGGTCAAATCGTACGCGCTCAGACGGCGCAGAACACGCCGAGACCCGATCGCTGAACTCTTGGCCGTCAGATGGGGAAAAAAGGTCTGACGTTTCCAGGGTGCACCACGTGGAGGTGGTTCAGCCTCGCACCCCAGTCATAACGTGAACCCTTGTTTTTAAACAAAGGCACGATGAATGCGTTATTCCAGTCCCTGGGAACCATCCCCGAGCTCCAACATAAATTGAGGAGCAACAGGAACGCCTCCCAGACACAGGAGCCGCCAAGCTTGATCATCTCGGCAGACACCATATCAATGCCCGCTGCCTTACCATTTCCAAACCTCTTATCGCCCATTCAACTTCATCCATACTGATGCCATCGGAGGACGCCGGTGCCGAATGTTGATCTACTAGACCACATGCAACACCGGCGCCAACCCGAGTATCCGCATACACATATAATATCTATACATACACATATACATATAATATCTCCAAAATATTCACTGCATCGGCTTAACACGTCTTGTATTTGTGTAAGAATGTCTCCACCTTTAGACCTTATTTTATTCATTCTGAAGGCTGACCAACCACACCGAGACCTCTTCACCTCTCTCCAAAAGAGTTTGGTGTTACCCTCGAAGTTTTTAGCCAGCCTATCTTCTGCACTCATATTTGTTCTATCACGTTTCTCTTTCACTAAGGCCTTTTTTTTTTTTTGGCGGCGGGCTACGGTACGTCAAACCCCGCTAATCCGTCCGGGGCGACAGGAAAAGCGGCGCAAGACCCCGTAGACCCGCCCTACAATATACCTCTCGACGCCGTGCGGGTGGGTCACTGGTACGCTGTCTTTTACTTCAATGGCCCACCCGGCGGTCTACCCTCACGGGTATCCTCGCTGTAATGTCGACGCCCGGACAGTTTGCACCGTCGGGGCGTCGTCCTCACGCGGTGGTCTCGCTCCCAGGGCGACCAGACTAATCTCCGGTCCGGTCACCCGCTGCCTCGGCTAGGGCGGCATGAGGCGGAGGTATTCTCGCCTCCGCCGCCCCAGTCGCCGGTGGCGACGCGAATCCTCGAAGAGAAGTTTCTCTCGGATTCGCTCCGCCGTTTCCTTCTGCGAGATGACGTCCTCGCAGAAGGCGGCGACCGCGTCCCAATTCCTCTCGCTGTCGACCATCGCTTTCACGACGGCCGGCAGCGAGAGGTCGGCACCGATAGCAGCGACAAGGGCACGGCGCTGCTGAGCCCAGGTCACGCAGACCTCGAGCGTATGCTGCGCCGTGTCCCGGTCGCTGCCGCACTGTTGGCAGGACGGAGTCGTCTCCACCCTTGCGACTGTGTACAGGTACTTGTCGAAGCAACCGTGCCCCGTCAAGACCTGCACCAGCCGGAAAGAGAGGACTCCGTGCCGCCTCTCCAGCCACTCCATCAGTACGGGCCGGACGGCCTCGCTGACTCGTAATCCGAATCGAGGCCGCTCCAGCCGCGTGGCCCAACGGGAAAGAACCTCCCGGCGAGCGTCCTCACGCCAGGTGGCCAATTCGCTAGGCGAAACATCGCCACCTTCTTCGCGAGTTGAAGACACCCGCCGATATATTTCGGCGAGCATTTCCGCCTCCAAGTCCCAAGGGGGCGTTCTGGCCAATACGCATGCAGACTCGGTCGCAACCGTGCGGTATCCGCGGATAGCCCTGACCGCCATGACTCTCTGCGGTCTCCGCAGAATAGCCCTAAGACGGACGGTCAGAGCCCTCGCCCACACGGGAGCGCCGTACAATGCCATTGAACGGATCACCTACCGCGGCGCGATGTCGACACCTTGGGCGGGGGGAGTTTTGAAGACCCCTCTCCGAGGTCGGTTTCCGAGCTCCCCTCTACATGGGGACGCTTCCGAGCCCTCAAAGAGAGGTCTTCCAGTCGCACCTCCAGTGCCGCCGTCAGACTCGCCGCGGCAGAACGCGTCAAGGCGGTGGCCCGGAGGTCTGTGGCAGGTAAATTGCCGCTTCCGTCGCTGTCTTTGTCTAGGCCTATGTACCTGTTTGTGGTTTTTACTATGTGTCCATCATTAGGCGCAGGAGACGCAGATGGGCGCGTCTCCCTGTCTCTAGGCGGAGAGATACGTTGGTCCGCTATCCCTTCCAGCGCCTTTAGTTTTTCCTTCCTCTCTCTTTGACGCCGCCTAGCCTCCGCGTCCACTATGCGCCTGTACGCTGTGCTTATCCGGCCTCTGGGCGTCCTCTTCCTCTTCTTCTTTTTTATTATTAATGGGGCCGAGTTGACGGCCGGGCCCCCCGCGGCCAAAACAGAAGGTGCCCCCCCCCCTATACGAACTGGAGCAGACTCAGCTGTCATCGGAGCGCGTTCCCGGAACGCGCCCCGATGACAACTCAGCAAGGGACTCCCCGACATCGTCGGGACCCTCAGGAGGATAATACGTTGTTTTATCTTCTGTCATTGTTTATGGGGGTTTAAAGTCCCCCCGGGTGACTGGGTACCGCTCTAACGGCTGACTCCTCCGGAGTAACCATGCATCCTCTCGCCGAGCGGTGACACTTAGGATTCGGGATTGTTTTTTCTTTGGAAGGTTATCTATCTCCGCACCCTAAATCCCGGCCCTAAATTTAGGATATCCTAAACTCAGGGACACGGGCCGGACATGAGGGACATCTCGAGAGACACCCCATGCCCTTTGAAAAGGGGACGACGGGGAATGCCATCCCTTCCTACAGGGTCAAATCGTACGCGCTCAGACGGCGCAGAACACGCCGAGACCCGATCGCTGAACTCTTGGCCGTCAGATGGGGAAAAAAGGTCTGACGTTTCCAGGGTGCACCACGTGGAGGTGGTTCAGCCTCGCACCCCAGTCATAACGTGAACCCTTGTTTTTAAACAAAGGCACGATGAATGCGTTATTCCAGTCCCTGGGAACCATTCCCGAGCTCCAACATAAATTGAGGAGCAACAGGAACGCCTCCCAGACACAGGAGCCGCCAAGCTTGATCATCTCGGCAGACACCATATCAATGCCCGCTGCCTTACCATTTCCAAACCTCTTATCGCCCATTCAACTTCATCCATACTGATGCCATCGGAGGACGCCGGTGCCGAATGTTGATCTACTAGACCACATGCAACACCGGCGCCAACCCGAGTATCCGCATACACATATAATATCTATACATACACATATACATATAATATCTCCAAAATATTCACTGCATCGGCTTAACACGTCTTGTATTTGTGTAAGAATGTCTCCACCTTTAGACCTTATTTTATTCATTCTGAAGGCTGACCAACCACACCGAGACCTCTTCACCTCTCTCCAAAAGAGTTTGGTGTTACCCTCGAAGTTTTTAGCCAGCCTATCTTCTGCACTCATATTTGTTCTATCACGTTTCTCTTTCACTAAGGCCTTTTTTTTTTTTTGGCGGCGGGCTACGGTACGTCAAACCCCGCTAATCCGTCCGGGGCGACAGGAAAAGCGGCGCAAGACTCCGTAGACCCGCCCTACAATATACCTCTCGACGCCATGCGGGTGGGTCACTGGTACGCGGTCTTTTACTTCAGTGGCCCACCCGGCGGTCTACCCTCATAGGTATCCTCGCTGTAATGTCGACGCCCGGACAGTTTGCACCGTCGGGGCGTCGTCCTCACGTGGTGGCCTCGCTCCCAGGTCCGGTCACCCGCTGCCTCGGCTAGGGCGGCATGAGGCGGAGGTATTCACGCCTCCGCCGCCCCAGTCGCCGGTGGCGGCGCGAATCCTCGAAGAGAAGTTCCTCTCGGATTCGCCCCGCCGCTTCCTTCTGCGAGATGACGTCCTCGCAGAAGGAGGCGACCGCGTCCCAATTCCTCTCGCTGTCGACCATCGCTTTCACGACGGCCGGCAGCGAGAGGTCGGCACCGATAGCGGCGACAAGGGCACGGCGCTGCTGAGCCCAGGTCACGCAGACCTCGAGCGTATGCTGCGCCGTGTCCCGGTCGCCGCCGCACTGTTGGCAGGACGGAGTCGTCTCCACCCTTGCGACTGTGTACAGGTACTTGCCGAAGCAACCGTGCCCCGTCAAGACCTGCACCAGCCGGAAAGAGAGGACTCCGTGCCGCCTCTCCAGCCACTCCATCAGTACGGGCCGGACGGCCACGATGACTCGTAATCCGAATCGAGGCCGCTCCAGCCGCGTGGCCCAACGGGAAAGAACCTCCCGGCGAGCGTCCTCACGCCAGGTGGCCAATTCGCTAGGCGAAACATCGCCACCTTCTTCGCGAGTTGAAGACACCCGCCGATATATTTCGGCGAGCATTTCCGCCTCCAAGTCCCAAGGGGGCGTTCCGGCCAATACGCATGCAGACTCGGTCGCAACCGTGCGGTATCCGCGGATAGCCCTGACCGCCATGACTCTCTGCGGTCTCCGCAGAATAGCCCTAAGACGGACGGTCAGAGCCCTCGCCCACACGGGAGCGCCGTACAATGCCATTGAACGGATCACCCCCGCATATAGCCGTCGACTCTCGAAGCTCGGTCCGCCCAAGTTCGCATCAGCCGAGATAGGGCGAACGCCGAGCCGACTAGCCGGGGAACAAGTCTACGGAAATGCTCCCGAAACCACCAGTTCCCGTCGAGCACCAGACCCAAATACTTCATATGGGCCTGGATACTGATGGGGACGGAGTTGACGACGATCGAGACGCCGACGGGCGGCCCCATGAGGCGCCCATGAAACAGGAGCGCCTCTGTCTTCTCCAGGGCTACCCTAAGCCCCAGCGCCTCGATATGCCTGACCATCTCCTCAGTGCCGAGAGTGGCCAGGCTCATCGCCTCTTCCAGTGTCCTGCCCCGGGCTGTGACGAGCGTGTCGTCAGCGTAGCATATAAGCCCCAGCCCGGGGGGGAGACTCCCTCGCAACGCCCAGTCGTAACCGATGTCCCACAAAGTCGGCCCCAAGACCGACCCCTGTGGGACACCGCACGACATGGGCGTGCGCACAATGTCCCCCGTGCTATTCGCGCAGAGGACACTGCGCCCCTGCAAATAGTCTGCCACTAGCCGCCTCAGGTATAAGGGTACTCCGTGATACCGGAGCGCCTCCCTGATGCAGCTGAATGGCAGACTATTGAATGCGTTGGCGATGTCCAAAGACACCGCCAACAGCACTCCCCCGCCAGTGACGGCCTCCCTCGCCGTCTGCCTCAGGCGCAGTATAGCCGCAATAGTCGAACGCCCCCTTCGAAAACCGAATTGAGCGTCCGACAAATTGGGCCCCACCTCGTCTAGGTGCTGGACGATGCGGCCAGCGAGGATACGCTCCAGCAGCTTGCCCACCTCGTCCAGCAGCACGATAGGCCTGTAGGCCGACGGCGAATCCGGGGACCGCCCCGGCTTTGGCAGGAGCACCAACCTCCCCTCTTTCCAGCACCTAGGGAACTGTCCAGCCGCTAGACAGGCGTTGTACAGTTGCCTAAGGCGTAGCTCCAGGTGTTCGAGGAACATCATCAACACCCGGACGGGTACTCCGTCCGGCCCGGGGGCGGTGTTGGCGGAACGAATCTTCGCCACTACCGCCCCCACCTCTGATTCCGTCACAGGCGGAACACTATGTTCATCGGCCTCCCGGTCGTCATCTGGCCATGAAGCCATAACCGGAGGCGTGTGTTCCGGCTGTTGCGGAAAGAGTCCCTCGACCACCCTGCGGAGGAGGTCGGGTTGAAGGGTCTCGGTGAGGGGGGGGCCCTGCGCGCGGAGCTTACTCAGCGCCGCAAGATACGGGCGACCCCAGGGATCACGGTCGAGACCGTTCAACAACTCCCGCCAACTCTCGTCTTTGGCGAAACGGATGGCCACTCTGAATGCAGACCGCGCACTGCGATAAGCCTCATACAGTTGGCCCTCCCGCTCAACATCGCGGCAACGCCGCCGACTGCGGGTGTAGGCTCTTCGGGCACTGTTACAAGCCGCACGAAGATCCGCCAGCCTCGGGGACCACCAGTAAACCCCCTGCCTCGGAGGCAGACGCCGTGCTCGGGGCATGGCCGCATCGCAAATCTGCGTCATCGCACTGCGAATGCGGACAGCCTCGGCGTCCACTCCTCCGGCCGCTGGGGGCGGTGAGGACAGCCATGAATGCACAATGGCCGCCTCCGCCAGCAGGTCCCCATCCAGGCGTCCCACAGCTCACCGCGGAAACGCGGGAGCTCCGTTCGCCCTGTGACTCCTACCGGCGCCCAGGGGTGAGATCTCCATCCGAATGTAAAGATGGTCGGACAGAGTCTCAGCCTCCTCGAGGACATGCCAGTTCCTCACTCGTTGTGCGAGCGCAGGGCTAGCGAACGATAAGTCCACTATCGACCTGCCCTGCGGCCGCACACACGTGTTCACTGAGTCCCTGTTGAGAATGCAGAGGCCCAGTGAAGCTGCCCAGTCAACAACCGCCTGCCCGCGATGGTCCGTCGTAGGGGACCCCCACGCAGTGGAATGTGCGTTGAAGTCCCCCAGGACAAGGACGAGGCGCGGTGCCAGTCGCCGTATCGAGGCCCCCAAGTTGTTAAGGGAGACCCCGAGATCGATCAGACTCCTATTAGGGGAGAGATACACGCCGTAAAGCGTGACCTCCCCCCACACCGCCGCGACAAATCCGTCACCCCTCTCCCTAAGGGATAAGAGCGAGGAGTGTCGCAGCGTGGAGACGACGATTGCCGCGGTTCCGTCCTGGCTGATCACCCAATTAGGGCGATCAGGCACACAGTACGGCTCCGCGACTACGGCTGCACCAATCGACCACTCCACCATGGATTGCAGAAGAAGATCCTGCGCACCAGGGGAGTGATTGACGTTGGCCTGCAGGAGGTGGATGGACTCAGCCGCCATTAATGGGCCGTGTCCATGCCCTCCCCCTCGCCAGCAGGCGGTTGGACCGCGCTAGGAGCGAGAGCAGCCGCGGTCGAACGGCCGCTCCGACCCTTTGGGGCCGAAGCTGGAGGCCTACAGGCCCCAGAGCCCATGCGGTGCTACGCGGGGCAGTGGGGCGGGGCAGCGCAGAATGCCGCCATGTGCCCGGGTTGACCGCAGCGGAAGCACAATCCGCCGCAGTCAAAGCAATTCGTGCACGTCGGTCGGGTGTGCCCGACCGCCATGCACTTATAGCACCTCGAAGGCCGGCTATCCAGCACGGTTACCCGCGCCGAACTCCAGCCCACGAGGAGCCTGCCTGAGTCGGCCAGTTTCCTGACCGACTCCACCGGGCACCGCACCCATGCGGCACCCACGCCACCTGGACCAGGTCGGATGGCACCAACCCGGACAGCATCGAGGGTGCACCCGGTTCTCGAGGCCATGGCCTCCCGGATGTCCTCTACCGTCACGGAATCGTCCAAGCCCGTGACGCGCATTTCTGCGCACTTCACGGGCCTGGCGATTTTAATGCCGCCCTCCTCGGCGAACAGGCCCCTCAGCTTGGCCGCAATGCTGTCGGCCGTCTTGGCGCATCTAAATCTAAAGCTATGTACATATTTTTAGTTTCGATATTTACAATGTTTTGCTCGTCTATTTCTACATGATTTACACTATGTACATTAGGCGCAGGAGACGCAGATGGGCGCGTCTCCTGGCCTTTAGGCGGAGAGATGTCACTACTCACCATCTTCTCCGCCGCCTTCAACTTCTTGTTTGGTTGCCTTTTTACTTCTTCCTCTCTCCTCCGTATCCGTCTGAGAGTAGGACATAATAGGTCTTTGGATCTTTTCTTCTTTTTAAGTCGTAATTTTGGGGCCGAGTTGACAGCCGGGCCCCCCGCGGCTTTAGCAGAATTTGCCCCCCTCCTATACGAAACGCAGCTGACTGAGTTGTCATCGGAGCGCGTTCCCGAAACGCGCTCCGATGCCAACTCAGCAAGGGACTCCCCGACATTGTCGGGATCCTCAGGAGGATAAAACGACGTATTTAGTTCTGCCATTTTTTGGGGGGGGGGTTTAAAGTCCCCCCGGGAGACTGGGTACCGCTCTAACGGCTGACTCCTCCGGAGTAACCATGCATCCTCTCGCCGAGCGGTGAAACTTAGGATTCGGGATTGTTTTTCTTTGGAGGGGTATCTATCTCCGCACCCCAAATCCCGGCCCTAAATCTAGGATATCCTAAACTCAGGGGCGCGGGCCGGACATGAGGGACATCTCGAGAGAGACCCCATGCCCTTGGGAGAGGGGACAATGGGGAATGTCATCCCTTCCTAGGTGGTCAAATCGTGCGCGCTCAGACGGCGCAGAACGCGCCGAGACCCGAACGCTGAACTCTTGGCCGTCAGACGGGGAAAAAGGTCTGACGTTTCCAGGGTGCACCACGGGGAGGTGGTTCAGCACCGCACCCCTTCACTAAGGCCTTGGTGTCATTCTTACATTGCTGATATATTTCTTTCTTCTGTTCATTCATACTGTCATTCAGATTCAAAGAAGAGACATAGTCCAGCCACGCTTTCTTCTTTTGCTCTACGGAACCTGCCACTTCCGCATCCCACCAAGCATCACCATTTGTTTTTCTATGCTTCTTTGAGCTTCCACATACTTCTTTCGCTGTATCTACCATACTCTCTTTCAATATTCTCCAGCATTCTTCTATGTCCGATTGCGGCTGGCTTGCCATCGTCAGCCATTCTCGAACACTCTCTACATACTTTTCTCTTTCACACTCTTCTTGCAAACTTTCAATCTTTATTCTTTCAAGCCCTCCGAAGTGGACACACTCTCGCCAGTGCCCCCACTTTCTGAACGGATCATTAAATCTCGCAATAACGAGATAGTGGTCCGTATCGACTGTGGGCCCCTGTAGGCTCTTGCGTCCAATATTTTGCTTCGGAGGCGACTGTCTACCAAAATTAAATCTTACTTTTCTGTTCATTCCTTCTCCATGTATACATATGAATGCCCTTATGTTGGAAAAATGTGTTTGACACAATAAGGTTTCTCTCCCTGCATACATCCGCAATGAACGACGTAGGTAGGCACCTGCGTCGTTCACTCTCTTATCACCAAATGGACCAAGTACGTCCTCATAGTCAGGACGCTTGGTCCCCACCCATCCGTTCAAATCTCCGCATACAATCACGCGTTTACTGGTTTCTGCCATATCCAGAACTTCCCTAACATTATCCCAAAACTTCTCCAAGTCTGATGCCACCAAGGATCCTACGGGAGCATATGCTACAATCATGAAAGGTGACACCTAGTTTTATACGGACCCAAAGAAGTCTGGGATCATAAATTCCGTAATCTTTCACACCTGAGGCCAAGCGAGAGGACAAAAGCACTCCTACCCCCATGCTGGCTCGATCACTCTGTGGTACACCAGACCACAGGGCCATCCCGCCACCAGGAAGATCGCAGGCGTCGCTGCCCCTTCGCTTGGTCTCTGTTACACACAGCACGTCTAGCTGTTTGTCCGCCATGATGGTTATCAGCTCGTGCAACTTACCTTCCACACAACCTCTTACATTCCACGTACCCACCCGGCACTCTGTTCTCCCCAACTTGCCTGACTGGGCAAGGCGTGATGGATGGTGGTCCCCATCGCCGCACCTTCTGATTTTTGTACCGACGGGGGCAGGTGGGTACGCGTCGCCTCCGAGGGACACCCTAACCCGCACTGCGGTACGCATATGAGCCGGATTGAAGTCTGACTAGACTGGCACGCGGACGGGGACGCGACGTGCACGCTCCGGACTATGCCTCCCTAACAAAAATCATCATTAAGTCAGGCTATTGCTGTCCACTGCTAGACGTAGGCCTAAATGTAAAATAGTACTGAACATTTATGGCATTTTTTTGTTGTAATTTATATTTTAGTTTTTGAGACAATAAGGTTGTTATTTTGTTAGGATGCTCATCATTTCATTTTTATGATAATAAAAAAAATGTGTCTATAATTATATTTGGTTTCCTTATTCCTTACCTTGAAAATTTAAAGGAATATTCGCTTTGGCTAACATAATGACTTCTAATGTTTACGCGAGTATTACACATTTAAAATAAAACTACTTTTACGGATTCTATCGCGTTTGTATTTGATTTATAATTTCCCGACGTTTCGAACACTTTACAGTGATCATGGTCACGGGAGGAGTCCTACCGTGACCATGATCACTGTAAAATATAGTATATATACAGAGTGGAGACGTCAATACGACAATAAATGAAAACACCGTCAATACTAGTGTATAGGAGTATTTTGAAACTATTAAAAAAGTCCTCGCATGCATATTTAAAAAACAATTTTTTCAAACAAACTTTTTATCATAAATATTGAAACAAAATAGAACACCGTTTGTAAATATTAGTTCACTAACCTGTGGTCGGCAAGCGGCGAGTGACCTTGTGGTATCATATGTTACAACTTCGAAACGTAGGTAAATACATTGGGCGCTATTCATTCTTACTTGATTATTTTATTAAAATAATCACGATAACTTTAATAATTCACTTGGTCGTTAAACTTAAATTTTCGATATGTGCGCCATGGACCCGAACGCACAAATTATATCGTCTTAAAATATTATTTCGAACTCTTGTTAACAGGTCGCCATTGACGGCGATGTATTTTAACTTGTCGAAAGATCGTACAATTCCTTTTTTTAAGTTCTCCACATTATCAACCTGTGTCAAATTTGCGAGAAAAATAATTTAAAATTTGTTCATCTAGGGTGACTCTTACACGCGAAGGAGCACTATCCATATGAGGCAGTAAGGATTGATTATCCCGTAACCTCTGGACAGCTTGCACAATAGTCCGGCCATTGGTAGTACAAACACGTGTGTTTCCATATCTCTTTCGGTACGTACGTATGGTTAAAGCTGCATTTCCGTGATATTCTCCATAAATTAAAATCATATCTGTATACCCGAAGCTGTGTAATTATAACGAGGCATTGTAAATGAGAAAGAAATACTATTCTAACACAAAGTAAGCGTCTAATTACGCACATTCACGTCACAGGATCACGATGGCACACTGACCTACAGGCCTATTATAATAGTTTTGAACATGAGACCGAGGTCTTCTTTCATTAAGCCGCATTAGGTAGTTTTAAATTTCTCATCTAAGTCTGATGACACGGTTTATATGTATGGATCTTAAGATTTAGGAATAAGGTATAATATGCATTGATTTGTATTACGTTTGGGGAAGACTTGAACTGGTAAACATGGCGATATGTAGGTACTAGTTTCATATTAGTTTATACCGATGCGGCGCGGGAGCTCATTGATAGGCGAATAATTTTAATTTTTATACAGAGTGTGGAAATTGTTAATAATACAAAGTAATGTGCTGCGGCTAAACTATACGACATATTGTATTCAAAGTTTGTATACAGGCTGGGCAAGTCATCAGATACACTAGATTAAAATTATTGTCGTATGGTCGTCTCCACCTTGTATATAGTTCAAATATTCGCTTTGATGAATTTTTAGATTTGAATTGGTTGATTTTTTATTCATATAATTTTATTTCATTTTAATCTGATAAATTGTTAATATGAATCTGTTAGGTTTATTATTGGAATATGAAAAGTATATACATTTTTAAATAATAGAAAAAAAATCGATTTTTTCATAATAATCGATTATTTATTTTGATTATAATCGATTTTTGGCAAATCGATTAATATTAAATTTTAAAAAATCGATTTTTATTTAATCGATTTTTTTCCAGTAACCTCACATCCCTATCCCTATGATCTATATGACCCAAGGATGATCTAATCACCTGGTCACCTTGTCACTTGGTCACACAAATATTTTATTATAAATATTATAAGTATTGATTGCCGTAATGAAACCATATCGTGATCGAACTCGACGACTACGCCATCTATCGAGTTAGGTGACATTACCGATATGGTTCTTACATGAGTCGTGAACACTAATATACAATGAATAGTAGTGAATATTTACTAATAGATACACATATGATTTCAGCTGTGCTTGCATACTGTTGGCTTATCATTAGATTTAAAGCTTTGCCTTCTATTGAAAAGGCTTCAGGCACCACTGTTATGGCTATAGCATGCTCATGCCTGCCTCAATATTTAATCATGAATCACTAAAGCTACTATGAAATTTAAAAAATCGCCAGTTTGGTTAGAAATATGCAGTGGTCCATTATTCTGTCATAATGAAAACAAATACATATGTACTGAATTATATTTACGACTCAGATACACCGGGGTTACCGTAAGCTACGGAAAATCCCAAACATCTTTTGGTCCTTCGAGAATCTGTGGAATGCTTGGTGTGGAAATTCCCAGTTACGTTAGCAAATCGGTGCTTTTGGCTTCCCAGAAGAGGGTCTCACCAAGAGCATTGAGAAGGTGCACATAACGTAAAGGAGGGAGTGCTACGCTAAGTACCAGCAATTAACGAACCAGCGGGGATAACGTCTATTGCTGCAACAACTAAACTAACTATCTAATAACAATGTCAAAAGAAGTTGAATTTGTAGAGCTCATAAATAAACAGCAAAACAGCTACGAGAAAATCAAAGCTCTGCAAAGCAATTACAAAAAGGATTCTGTAAGTAGAAAATCTATAGATTACCTTAACAAGCGCATCGAAACGCTACAATCTCTCTGGGATGAATTCTTATCAAACCATGAGATCTTGATAAAATATGAGTCGGTCAAGAGAGACCATGACTATTTTAAGGAGAACATTTTTAACATAACGAGAAGCATGTTTAACGAAACAAAAAAGTCTATGACTGAACTGCGAATCGAGGTTTTAACAGAGTCTGGATTTACGAGCATTTCAGCACCAAACAATCCTGGAACTAGTGGAACACCACAATCAGATGCATCGATAGGGCAACGGCTACCAGCAGATGAGACAAATAAGCTTTTACGTCAGCAGATGTGTAACTTTAACGCCTTGGACCGAGCAGTGACCAAAATTAATCTTAATGAAATGGAAGAAAAATGGCAATTTCAAGATCAATTAAACATCCTACAATCCAAGTGGGAAAACATCGACAAAATTCATTGGGAACTAAGCTACTTACTACAAGGAGACGACAAGGATTATGAGGCGAGATTCTACCATTGGGAAGAAGTCTATGACAACCTGAAGGCAGAGCTAAATAGAAAAATCTTTGAATCATCTCATTACGAAAAATTGACACCACGCATTGAATTGCCGGAGTTCAACGGAGTTTATAGTAACTGGGTTTCTTTTAGAGATTTATTCATCGAGATGATCCATAACAATCCAACACTAAACAAAACGCAAAAAATGAAGTTCCTAAAATCTAAATTGAGAGGAGAAGCTGAGAAACTGATAAAACATCTTTCTGTAAGTGCTGAGAATTATGACTCATGCCTAGATATAATCCAACATCGCTACGACAACAAGCGATTACTTTTCACATCATATATAGACACGCTTCTAAATCAACCATCTATCGATAAAGCGAACTCAGTTAACATAAAGAAGCTGCACGACACAACAAAAGAGTGTTTAAATGCACTGGAAAATATCAAAATAGATATTCCAGTATGGGGCCCACTCATTGTCCATTTGCTGTCGTCGAAACTGGATGACGAAACTTACGGTGACTACATACAGAGTATGAAACAATCAAGAGAGCTACCTGACTTAAATGAGTTTATGGAGTTCCTGGAATTAAGGTTCATGTCATTGGAAACAAATCGAACAAAAAAAGGGATACAGAAACAAAATTCAACGAATATACAACAAAAAAATTACAGCAATTACAAGTCAACGAACTTTAATAACTCGGACAAGTACACAAAAAGCTACCATGCTACATTGCGAAAATGCCCTCTTTGCATAAACGATCACGTGTTATGGCAGTGCCCTACATTTCTAGACTTGGATGTCGCAACGCGTAATCAAACAATACAAAAACGTGTGCAAAAATTGTTTATTTCATCACGGCAAATATAAATGCAATTCAACAAAACGATGTCGCACGTGTAATTGGAAACATCATACCCTACTTCATGATGATAATTTCAGAGGGCAACAATCGAGATCATCCACCTTAACAACAGCTGAGCGAACCTCGAACCACATCAGCGGGGAACAAGAGATACTCTTAACAACCCTTCAACTTCAAGTCAAGAACAAAGAAGGAGATTACGTCATCCTTCGGGCGTTACTGGATCAAGGATCTCAAGTAACATTGATCACAGAAAATGCCGCTCAACGCTTGAACTTACCACGTAGCAAAATGAACGCCGCCATCACGGGCGTTGGCTCTATAATGGGCACGAGTAAGGGGATGATTAAACTAGAATGTAAAACAATTCATTCTGAATATGCATTCCAAACTGAAACACTAGTAATGAGAAAACTTATCAACAACCTGCCCAGCTCAACAATCAACGCGGAGAACTGGTCACACCTCGATAACATCAAGTTGGCTGATCCGGCATTCAACATCTCTGGGCCCATCGATGTATTGTTGGGAGCAGAAATTTACTCCGAAGTTATCCTAGAAGGAATGATTAAACGTGACACTAACTCGCCAGTAGCTCAGCAGACTAAATTAGGCTGGATACTGTGTGGTGCAACAAAGCAATTCAACTGTCTAGTTACCCTAACAGAGTTAGAAGATTTTTCCAAATTCTGGGAGACTGAAGAAATCCCTTCAGCACTCGAGACTACATCGAAGGACGAATACTGCGAAAAATATTACACAGAAACCACAGAACGATTAAAGAACGGACGATATGTGGTAAAAATGCCAATGAAAGCTAACTTTGAACAAAACCTTGGCAACTCTAAGTCTCAAGTCATCGCGCAATTTCTTCAGTTAGAAATGAAAATGGCGAGACAAGAACACTTTGCAAAGCTATACAAGCAATTTATAAATGACTACATCGATTTAGGTCATATGAAGAAAATAATTGAAAGCACAAGTAAAGTACAAGCTTACTTACCACACCACGGAGTGTTAAAGGATAGCTCAACAACTACAAAACTACGAGCTGTTTTTAATGCTTCCATGAAAACAGACTCGGGCTATAGCCATGATGGAAAAAGGGCCAAACTTACAAAAGGACATTTTATCCCTGATCATTAAATGGCGGAGCTATAAATATGTTCTGACGGCGGATATCGAAAAAATGTACCGTCAAATCCTTATTCATCAAGATCAACAATGTCTACAAAAAATATTTTGGAGAGAATCAGTAAATGAACCGCTAAGAGAGATGCAGCTGTGTACCCTAACTTATGGGACCAAAGTCGCGCCATTCATCGCGATGCGCACTCTCCAGCAATTAACTAAGGATGAAGGCAGCGCTTTCCCTTTAGCCCAGAAAGCTTTACAAAACGAGGCATATATGGATGACGTCACCACAGGTCACCATAACATTGAAACAACGAAATTACTACAAAAGGAGCTCTACGAGTTACTTAGGAAAGGTGGTTTCACCTTACGAAAATGGGCAACTAATGAACCATCTATTCTCAAAGAATTACAAAATTACGAAAAGAGTCATTCTAAAGACTTTAACTTTAAACAACACGAGTTCAGTAAAATACTTGGACTCGCATGGGATTGCGCAAGCGACACATTCCATTTTATTAGCGAAGAATTTAACAAGAATATAAATTCGCCATACACGAAACGCAGGCTATTGTCAGAGATAAGCAAGATCTACGATCCACTCGGTTGGTTAGCTCCAATGACTATCCAAGCGAAATTAATCTTCCAAAAGCTATGGAGTGAAAACTACCAAAATATCGGTTGGGATGAAAATGTACCTGAAAACATAACAAACGAATGGATAAAAATTAAATCTGAACTACCAAACATAAACAACATAACTCTACCAAGATGGATCAGAAACGAAAACAATAAACCCATCGAATTGCATGCCTTCTGTGACGCAAGCGAGCAAGCTTACGCATGCGTTATATACGGCCGAACTACGTCACGGAGCGGAGGGTTCGAAACTACTCTACTTGCAGCGAAAACGAAGGTGGCACCTCTAAAAAACAAAAGTACGATACCGAGGCTGGAACTAAGCGCCGCTGTTTTGCTAGCGACTCTCCTAGAAAGGGTAATCAAGGTTCTAGCAGACTATGAGCTAAGGATATCCTGTTGGACCGACTCTAAAGTCGTCTTAGCATGGCTTCAGGGCAATCAAACAAAATATGCAAAATATATAACAAACAGAACTACACATATAATAAATATCGTACCTGCAATAAACTGGGGTTACGTAAAAAGTAACGAAAACCCCACCGACTGTGCAACAAGAGGACTTTCGCCGTCGAAATTAGTTAATTTCTCGCTATGGTGGGAAGGACCTCAATGGCTCAAAAAACAAGAAAAACGAACTCGTCTATCAACTGAAACTTATACTACGGACGAGGGCTTTCTAACAAACTGTTACACAACAAACCCTACGAAACCCGTGGCAAATAAAAATGAATTAATTAATTCATTACTCGAACGATACAGCAACATTGACGGTATTACAAGAATACTCGCCTGGGTAATACGTTTTGCTGATGCATTACAAAACAAACAGAGGACAAAGGAGTGCAATGAACTGAACATGAAAGAAATAAACAATGCATTATGTTTAATTATCAAATCAATACAAGGACATTATTTTGAAAATGAAATAAAATTCCTCGGCGAAAACGGCAAACTGCCTAAAAGATGCACCATATTGAAACTCAACCCATTTTTAGACTCAAAAGGAGTACTACGCGTCGGAGGACGTCTAAAACACTCATACTTACCTGAAGAAACAAAGTACCCTACTCTCATCCCAGGAAAGGGGAGATTCACCCAACTAATAATCGAGAAGGCGCATCAGCAAACATTACACGGTGGAGCAAGATTAACGCTAGCTTCCACTAGAAATAAATATTGGATTATCAGCGGCAATCGAACCATCAAGAAGCAACTTCGACAATGCATCCGATGCCGTCGTTACGCGACAACACGAACTGAACAGTTGATGGGCAACCTTCCTATTGAAAGGATTACCCCATCAAAGCCGTTTTCACACACTGGCGTTGACTTTACGGGTCATGTAGATGTGAAGATAAACAAAGGCCGCGGGATAAAGACCTGCAAAGGTTACATAGCCATATTCATATGTATGTGCACAAAGGCAGTACATATCGAACTCGTTTCAGATTTATCCACGCAAACTTTTATCGCTGCGTTGAGAAGAATGTGTGCCAGAAGAGGCACTCCTACGCATATTTATTCCGATAACGGAACCAATTTCGTTGGAACTGCAAAGGTCTTACATGAAGAATTTCAATTATATAAAACAATGCTCTCTTCAGAATTCTTTAAAGAAATCAACGATATGCAAATCAAGTGGCATTTCAACGCCCCATCCTGGCCATCGGCGGGAGGCTTATGGGAAGCTGCTGTACGTTCCATGAAGACTCACCTAAAACGAGTTATCGGACAACAGAAGTTAACCTACGAACAATTTTCCACTCTTCTTACGCAAATCGAGGCGTGCATGAATAGTAGGCCACTATGTCCGTTAACCGAAGATGTGGAGGACCTGGATTATCTTACTCCTGGTCACTTCTTAACGGGAGGCCCAACGCTCGCATTACCACTTAATGGGTCTAATGAACTTAAATCGATAGACATCAGAAACAACTGGAAACTCATTGAACTCATGCGCCGACACTATTGGGATCGCTGGTCAAAAGAATACCTTCATCTCCTACAAAACCGACACAAATGGCAACAAATTAAAGAGAATATACAGAAGGGACAACTAGTACTCGTGAAAGAAAGTAACCTACCTCCAGGCAGGTGGGCTATGGGCCGCATAGTAGAGTTACACCCAGGCAGCGATAACTTAGTTCGAGTAGTCACGCTCAAAACACAAAATGGAGTACTGAAAAGACCCATAATTAAACTAGCCCCGCTGCCAATAAACTACTAAAATAAATAATAACTACTAACTAAACAAACTAATTTACGTCAAAGCCCGGCTTACCAAACAATACCTCCTCTTCGAACTACATATACCGTTACTAAGTGATGATGAGTATGCATTATACCGCAACATACCTATAAATATACAACGTACGTCGAACCAATGTCAGAAGATAACTACAACCACAGAATATATTGGTGTAAACTTTGCTAAGAATACGTATATACAGATGGAAGAAGCCGATCTTCATCAATGTACGATAATGATGGCGGACAGCTACATATGTCACACCTACACGTCGATAAACCACTTGGATGGAGCAGCAGCATCTTGCGAAGCGAAAATGCTGGGTCAAAATGTAAACATCGTCTGTGATTGGATATCACAACAATGCACTGACCAATGGATAAAGTTACAGAGACCAAACATATGGTTATATAACTGCGTCAATGAGTGCCCGACCCATATAATATGCGAGAATCAAATTACAACAACAATGCTTACTAAAGCGGGTCTACTCGCACTAGGTCAAGATTGCGTGATTCAACATAATGACGTTACCATGTACTCACATAACATTTTCAGCAGCAAAACTAACACGGGAATTACATTGGAAATACCTACTGTGGACTCCCCAAATGACATGTGGGATACGTACAACAGTACGAATATTATGCTTCCTAAACTAAACTTAGCGGATGACCACAAATTATTAGACACTCGGATAGCCGCACAAAAGGTACGAGAGAGCCTACCTAGCGACTTAAGCACCCACGACATTGGCCACTACACGATAAGCAGCTTGCTGGTGGGAGGAATAATCGTCGCAATCATAGTATGGCAAGTGAGAAGATGTGGTCCTGCGTGCACAAATAATAAGAACAGAAAACATAGAACTAGAGGAGATCGCTACCTACGCTGAAATAGGACAGGGGCAGTCGAAGAAGAATCCTCAGCTGACTTCAGAAGCTGGAGCAAGATTCAACCTATGATATTAATCAAATATTTAAGAATGTAAACTTTATATTTTGCTTTTTTGTATTTTGCTTTGATATTTTTATAACATATTTTTATATATACTTACCTACTTGTAACGCTTGATTAGGAATCTGAGTACGTATATCTTTCCCTCGGGAGCATGTACGAGCCAAAATTGCTCACACAGCGATTTGCGTGCTATAAGTGCTGCGACCTAGTTAGCATGAGGCAGTCGTATACAATCCTCCGTGGTGCACAAACGTGTGTAGTATTAACGTTACGAGAGGTGCGACTCAGATACACCGGGGTTACCGTAAGCTACGGAAAATCCCAAACAACATAGATGGATACAATATCAGGTAAGAGTTAAATGAATTTTATATTTAATACTATTGGTTGATAATGTTAATTAATTAAATGATGAATGAAAAATTTAAGTTACTAATATAATGATATTAGTAACTTAGATTTTTAATTTTAATTTAAAATACCATTGTAATAAAATATTTAGTTTATTTTAATTTGTGGGACCATATATAATCTTTGTAAAGTTAGATAAAAATTTAAAATTAAAATATTAATTTAAAATATTAAATTAAAATATTGAATATTAGTAAATAAATATATAACAAGAAAGCAATACAGCATGACTGCAACTTTCAAGTTTATTGTTGAGTATTCATATCATTATTTTATACAAATATCAGTAGTGTTAACATATTATAATATCCCTATACAACAATAACATACAGAGGCAACATCAACGGCAACATTAAAAATATTCAATATATATTACAATTGTTAACATTTCTTACTTTGTGGTAATGTACATATATGTCTGTTCTACCTATAACTTGCAAACAGGTATATTATATTTTTGCAATATGGAATTTTCCTCTGACAAGACCATTGCAACCAGACTTGGAGCAATGATTTATGGTTTGCACAAATATTTACCTGTATAGGAAACCAGCACAAAATAATTGCAATACTACACTAGCTTAGGTCTTCTGTGTGGTCATATAAATAAAAACAAAGTTATATTAACAAAAATTTAATTAAGCATAATCAGTGTTATTTCATATATATTTACCGGAGTTTTTAAAATATTATTACCTAGCCAATATTGTATTACTTAACTATATTCATTCGAGGCATATCATGTTAATGATAAGAAGACAAACACTAATAAGTTACAAAGAAAATAAGAGTGCAATCTACCACGTCTAGTTTGTGTTATTGTAGATTCTGTAATTAATAGACTCAAGCAGAGATGCGTGAAGGATTGAAGGGCAGATATATTACTGTTATAATGGTCTTTGAAAGAAATAAAGCCAGAACAGATGTAAGAGTAACAATAGGTAATGATGTACTAGAGCAAGTGGATGAATTTGTATATCTTGGATGTGGATTTAGCCGAGATGGAAGGTACACCATTGATATAGAGCGAAGAGTGAATGCGGGAAATAGAGTGAAAGGAGCGTTGGGGCAACTTCTCGGTAACATCTATGCAAGAGAAGGAAAACTCGAAACAAACCCCTATACCAACATGTTTGATTAGCGCGTTATAGTAGGTTAATTTCCCTCCCATTATGGAGGAGGCCCGAGCCCAACAGTGGGACATTTATGGACTGTGATGATGATGGTGATGAATTATAATTGCATACGTTGATAAAAAATGCTATGCAATAGCTTTTTTTTAGTTTTACGGAACCCTTCGTGCGCGAGTACAACTCGCACTTGGCCGATTTTTTTTTATTATTAATATCATAGTTTAATACCCTATTCCCGACAACAACAAACTCAAAAACATAAAAATTGGTTCAGCCGTTCTCGAGTTATAAGTGTTCTAACTAATACAACTTTCTTTTATATATATAGGCTAGCGGATCCGACACACTTCGTTTCGCCTAACAGTTAATGAATGAGATGAGTAGATTTCGATTAATTCAAATTTATTAAGTTGTATAAAACATATAAATTCAAAATATCAAATATTTGAATAACGTGCCAGCAAGACAAAAACGTATCGTGTGTTAAACGACATTTTTCTTCATGCGCGTTGAAAATAATCTAATTGTTGATCTCTGAGATTTGCTCGATGATTTTGCATTGTCAACCGAGCCGTTTCACGAGATGCCTCGAAAATTTGCAATATGTTGTTCTTCTGTCGTAGTTACATTCGTGATATTTAGAATTCTAATTGCGTTACGGCTTTGTCGGGAAAGGTTTGATCTTATTGGTCCATTGTTGATGACAATATAAACACAATATGATTTATTATAACAAAAATAATAAAAATTATAATAAAAAATGTAACACTCGCACAAAACGAACTCTGACCGGTCAAATTTAATTTCAATTTTTTGCGTTATTTTCCAAACAAACTATTAGACCACGCAATGACGTGAGCTGTCAGTTGCGTTTTGTTACATCATCAACAAATGAATGTTTGAAACTGATGTTTTTTTTGTTGTTGATTAATGTCATATTTGAATATCTTATATCCTATTCCCGACGATGACAAATTCAAAAACATAAAAATCATTAAAATTGGCTCATCCGTTCTCGAGTTATAAGTGTTGTAACTAACCCAACTTTCTTTTATATATATAGATTAAAATGGATATATGTAGATAATATGTTATCTTTAGCATATGCGATCGCGGACTTTTTTGTAGGCATATTTAAGATATACAATTACCAAAACTTTCGCAGCCGGGCTCAAACGCGAGGCGCGGGATCACGGAGGTCCGCGCGGCCTGGCTGCGAAAGTTTTGGTTTTGGCGGATTGAATTTGAATGGTGTTAAGGGAAAAAATAATCTTCAGGAAATGCTCAAGCCAAGCAAGCATGTATTTAAAATGATAGGGAGTAAAACCGTATTTGTGTAAATAGCTTTTCAATTACCGTTTTATAATTGCCCATTTTTTAATATATTAAAATGGACATAGAATGATATCGTTAAGAGATAGACATATACTATCGCGAACTTTTTTTGCAGGCCTTTTTAAGGTGTACAATACTGTAGTACAATATTTTGATCTATCTCGTAGGGTTCAGCCAGCGTTTGCAATATAAGCGCAAAAAATGTGATTATTTACGACATCACATTAGAAACTTCTAAAATTATCAATGTTTCTCTACTATATTATGCATGTATTATATATACAGGGTGGAAGGAGACCGCTCCCGAAAACAAAGACAGGTAGCCCTACTAGTCCTACTTGTAATCATAGGCTAGAAAAAAAATCGATTCGGATCATATTTTAATATTTTAGTGTAGGCGTGTAATCTCATCCATCTATCAGCCTATAGATGTCCACTGTTGGGTAAAGGCCTACTCAAGTGAATGCAACTCAGAACGGTCCTGTACCAATTCCATCCATCGGCTTCCTGCGTCTCTTAAGATGTTGTCCTAGTGGGGCGTCGTCCTACGCTGCGTCGTCTGTTTCGTAGTCGCCACTCGAGAACTTTTCTTCCTCAAAGGATTCTCCCAAGTTACCCGTGTAATCTCATACATGGAGGCAAAAACTGAAACTCTCCTATAAGTAAATTTCTAAAGTAATAATTTCTTTTATCCAGCTCAATATTACAATGAATATATTCGTTATCATTATCAGTAAGGTGCTGACACTTCGTGTTTTTCTTTCGAGTTTATTCCTTTTTGAATTACTGTTTTTACCATGATAATTTTGAAATTTACAAGTATCTTTATTTTCATCTATTGCCATCTCCGATGCATATTTTTTTTTATTTATGATAATTGTACTTTAATATAAAGATTATGATTTATCTGTGCCGTTTTGTATCGTTATCTGTGCCGTTAAAACTGTATTCTATGAAACCTGTAAAATATTATAGTACCCAGTTAGTTCGTTACTTCAATTTTTCACTAATATAATAATTAAAAACTTAGAATAATAACATATTGTCTTATAATTCTAAAAATTAAAAAATATTGTTTTGAAACTCGTCCAAAAAAAATTGCGCAGCATCCACAGAAATTACTATTACTTGTAAAAGTATTGACTGTAACGTTGTAATAAAAGTCAATTTGCAATTGTTGATAGTTAAAAATAATAAGGAATGAATGTATAATGGAAGGTACACCACTGATATAGAGCGAAGAGTGAATGCGTGAAATAGAGTGAACGGAGCGTTGGGACAACTTCTCAGTAGCCACCACCTCATCCAGAAGGCAAGTATAGCAATACATAACGCAGTGCTTGTCCAACATTACTGTATGGAAGCGAGAGTTGGGTAAGCAGAAGCATGCGCATGCAAGCAAGAGCATGAAAGTAAAATTAATGCGGTCGAAATGTGATCTCTACGGCAAATCGGTGGAGTTAGGCTGACCGACCGCATTCGCAAAGACGACGTAAGAGAGCGAGTAGGTATGAAAGAGAGTATTGGTGTAAATATGCGAAAGGGAATGCTCCGATGGTTTGGACATGTAGAAAGAATGCCGGACGAACGTCTGGTTAAGAAGATATACAATGAGAAAGTGGAAGGATGTAGGTACCGGGGGAGACCGAGACTCACCTACCTAGACCAGATTGGTCACGTACTGAAGGAAGGTGGAGTCAAGAGTCTCCGAAACAGGCGAGCGTGTATGGAGAGAATTATGAATGTTGAGGAAGCGAGTGAAATATGCAAGGATAGTGTTCTCTGGCACTCTGTTCTCTCTGCCTACCCTGCAAGGGATATGGCGTGATGATATGTATGTATGTAAAAATAATAAATAATTTAAAATGCTATGTAGCTAAATCTTGCGACACATTAAACCGCCGAAAAAACTGAAAAACAAAAAATAATAAACTTTGTTTTATTGACCTTAATAATAACTAAGTTCTTGAACTAATAATATAAGTACACCTAAATAATTTTGAGTCGGCGCCAAACAATTAATGAACGTGTGTAGTGATCACTAAATTACTTCTGACGCCGACTCAAAATCACTTAGGTGGACTTAAATTAGTTTAAGAACTAGTTATTATGGTCAATAAAAACAAAGTTTATTATTATAGTGAAACTCCTAACGCGACTCCCAACAATATTGCGTTAAACGTTTTACGCTGCCATGGAGGGGCTCTGAAAGCACCATTTAACGTTCAACGCTCCTGGGGAGGGGAATAGAAAGAGACAGATCGAGAGTGAATGCGTGGCACTCGAACGCATGCGCGTAGTATACCTGTTACAGGCTTGGTTGATGTATGTAAACGAGATTTAAAAATTAGTTTGCCAAAGTTTAACTTCTGACATGTGTACTTTGTACGCACGCATTGTTTTTTATTTATCAGTGTTTTCGAAGGTTTATTTTTTTTGTGAAAAAGTTTTTATTGTATATTTTTTGTGGTTATAATAAAATCTGTGAATGAACTCTAAATTATCTCCTGTTTTCCTACCCTTAGGAAAGGATTTTTTTCCTAATTTATATGGAACCAACTTCTGGGTACACCCTTTCCAATAAAAAAAGAATTACCAAAATCGGACTACTCTACAAAAAGTTGTGTAAAAAAAGTATATACGCTTCCGTTTGAGAACCTACTCCATTTTTTTCGCCGGTTAAAAATAGCTATTATTATTAAATAATTACTGAAGTTTAACTACAGTAGGTACAACTAGTTACAAACTGTAAACTATGCAGCATGTTGGACGGCGTCGTGTCGGGCGGCACTTCTTTACAAATCTTAACAGGTCACAATCGCCACAAAGTTTGCATCGAACTCAATATGCTATATAAACGGACTTTTATCCTATTTTTTATTAACAATTACCCACCATCATTGCCGCCTGTGCTAATAATCGAACTCGAGAGTTCATCTACATTCACAACAAAAATCGGCTGACTATTTTTTGAATGGTAGGTACATCATTATCGTATCACTTGAAACACGATCAATTATATGAGTAATTAAGTAAAAATAAAAGTATATTTTACTAAATAATTACAAGAATGTAATTCAGTTGTAACTTGGCATAATAACAATAATTATTTAAAAAATATTATTACGTACATGTCACAATATTAAATAATAATCACTTACCTGTGTTACTCGCCCCAATTATTAGCTCACTTATCTGCCGCCGTTTGTTTTCAAATTCGTAATAACTAAATAACAAATAGTAAGACAAAGACGTCTCTCGTCGTACGACGTCGACGTCGACGTCGTATCTCAATTAATTGATAGTTAAATTATTTATACAAATGTATTTTATTTTTAACTTGATTAATATGCTATGTAAATATGTAAATAGAATAAAAATAATAAATAGATTATAAAGATTGTACTTGCAAATAGAAATTAAAATAGAGTGAGATGGTATAGCAATTGGATTGCCTGAATATGTCATTGTACAATATGACGGATAGTTAGATGTTATGTTCATTGTATGAAAAGTCCTGTTATAAAGTGCATATGCTATACATAGTAAAGATTTGGCTTTGATTTGACTCGACATTTGAGAAGACACTGTGTATAATCCAAATTGTGCGGTGAGAGAATGATAACAATAATTAATGGAGAAGGTGTATAATGTTAATTGTACGGCGAGAGCATGCCAAAAGTGACAGTTGACATATCTACACTTTAGCTCCAAAATAACGTCGTATATCTGACTCAGTGCGAATATTGCAACAGGGTTCGCCAGGCTCCTTACGCGCCAGGATAGTACCATGCTTAGTCCACACGAACTTCCATCCTGTTCGCTTCGCAGAATCTCGAGCCATGCGAAACAACTGTCATTTATACCCAGTTAGGCGCTCATTGACGTAGAAGCGCCGGATGGGTGCGGGCATGTCGAGGTCCTCGGTGGTGGCATCTCGGCGTACGCGAGCATTCTGCAGCAGCTCGTCGCGCAGGCGGCGGCGCGACAGGCGCACCACTAGGGGGCGTGGGCGGCGCTCCGCGCCTTCGCCACTGGTCGCAATTACGTGGCGCGCACCCGCACGCACGGCGCTAACTATATCGCGCTCGTCCAGTGTAACACCCAGCTTATTCGCAATCTGCCCGACGAGATGAAGTGGGTTTTCCCCAACGGACTCGGGCATGTTGCTTATTTGAACGTCATTGGCCAGGAGCTCCTGGTCCCTTTCATTTAGCTCCTACTTTAGATCGGCGATGACCTCTAGTACTGAGACTTCTTAATCTTCTCAAAGCAGATTTTATCTTCGGAAACAAAAGAAGTCGCACGGTGCCAAATCTGGTGAGTACGGTGGGTGGTCGAACACAGGAATGCGCTTACCGACCAAATACTGCTTCATAAATTGCGCGATTTGGCACCAACTTCGTACAGATTTTTGACATGTGTAATTTGTAGCGTATAGAAATTGTTGTTATGATTATATGAATATGGAAATGGTAATTGCTACAGAGAATTAAGGTTAGGATTTATACTGCCTGGAATTGTTTGGCATTTAGCATCGGGCTATTGGCTCAACGACCTCTTGCGGAAGTATCTATTGCACCCCTAGCAAAATGTTGCCTGTGAAAGGAGGGTTACAAGAATACACAAATGAAAATGCTAGTTACATTTTTATCGTATATTAATTGAGAAGTACATGACAAATTGCATCATCCGTATTGGGATGATGCCTAGGGTACTATTACAACACCCTATAACTACTTATGGCTACTTATTTAATAATATCTTTAAGTCTATAAGTCGCTAATTGCACTGCACATCACATGTGGCTATAATTGCCACATTCACTAGTAATTCACTTTGCGAGAGAAAGTTCACTGCACATAATACGTTTATTACGAATGACGATTAAACAAGCGGATAAGCACGCTGTCACAACCAAACTGGTAGGTAGTCCAATATGCACATCCATGCGCAAAAGCGGTTGTTTGTCGGCAATAAGCTAGGGCGATAGCCTACATAATTTTCCAGCGAAGCTGAACCATTTCGTGGCAATGGTCAGGGGAATAAAAGTTCTAAAAGATTCACCAGCCACGAAATCACTTCGGACGGGTCGCTAACGTAATGTGAAAAGCGGCATATCCCAAAACGATGCCGCCACGGAGAAGAAGAAGAGAAGCATAGGGTGGTGAGCCACACCCGCCTGGCACGTGGGCTCCCCCGTCGTTCTACCTCGTAGATCCGGTCTCGCTGGCTGTCGGGTTCCGAAAGGGCTAAGTTTATGACATAACGCGCCGAGTCTCACGGCGTCCAAAATGGCCGAAGCTATTTTAAAATGAAAGGCCCCTATTGGCCAATGATCCACCAAGCATAGATAACACCGAACCATAAACAAATGTTACCATGATTTTCACTTGGCGATGGTACTCTGTACTTTATAAAACAACAACATGATAAAGACATTGTGTATTATTCGGTTCATTTTCTACACATAAATATCTACACGAATATTAATTGAATTGAATAATTGATTTATGACATAAAGTTAGCTGATGCCACCTAGTGGTTTGAATGTGAAACTATTATTACTAATATTGGTTCTAACCGTATGACCTAGTACCATCTATCGGTTCACTATGGAATCCTAATAATATAAATCTATTACAGATGTTAAACGGTTTTTGAATGAAAGTATGATAATAATATGCGGTGACATATTATTTCACTACAAATTCCTCGTGTAAAATTTCTCTAACCGTTTCTTTATTAGCGTTTACAGCCTCGGAAATCATCCGGATACTCATTCGACGATCTGCACGCACAATTTGGTTGCTTTTGATCTCTGATTCCGGAGTTAAAACAGTGACACAGCAACCTGGGCGCTGGTCATCTTCAGTACTCTCTCTGCTCTCACTGAAGTGTTTACACCACTCAAAAGTACGCGCACAATATAGAGATTGTCCCCATAGGCCTCTTGCAACAATTAATAGCATTCAGTCGGAGTTATTTTCAATTTAATGAGAAATTTGAGATTGATACGTTGCTCCTGTTTGTCGTCACACATGGTTTTCGCCACGAGAAAAAAACCACGTTCGTTTTAAACCGCTACTGCACAAATACTATAAAAGTGACGAAAACGTGTTTTGTTACGAGCATAGACAAGATATCTAGATACCCAACGCACTACTCGTTTTTTCCCCATCCGTTTAGGACGCCCTGTAGGCGCGCCGTCTCGTTATTTAATAGATTTCATACGCTCCGAGTACTGTTATTGGTCGATGTTAGCGCTGAGTTATAGAGGGTGTCTGCTCAAGAATTCTATTAAGGGGTATTCTGGTCTAGAAGCCTAAATTTTAGGCATTTTTTAAACTAGGATAAAAAAATGAAAAATGTTTAACCTATATTCTATGACCTTACTCTGCCAAAGAAGAAAATAAAAGTCACAAAATGGCGTCAACTTGAAAAAATGTTTTTTTACTTCCTTTTTTTGATATTTTCGAATTTTTAAAAATACTTATAATCAAAATTTTCTAAAAAAAAAAAAAAAAAAAAATTTTCCAAAGTAGGGGTCATAGTCAAATATATAAAGAAGATATATATAAAACTAGCTTCTGCCCGCGGCTTCGCCCGCGTAAAAGGTTACTTTCCTAAAGTTTTTGATCCCCTATTTTTATTTTTGACCGTCGGTAATACAGTGCAACGGTATTTACATTACTCAGGGTTGGAACTTCATTACTGGACTGCTAGATGGCGTTGAAGAAGCTAGATTTTGAGATTTCTTGACAAACAATTTTTTATTTTTCATATAAAAATGTTGAATTTTTTTTTAATAAAAAGTATCCTATGTTAAAATCCGATTACGAAATGAAAAATGATGTCGCAAGCGGGATTCGAACCCGCGCCTATTGGGATTCCGGCCCAATCGTGCTGCCACTGCACCACCGCGACTAATTGTAGGACATGCAAATTTCATTCCGTATTATATTTTCGTCTTAAGGTGACGGTATGCCATCTACCCGACAATGTTTACACATTGTTATAGGCTTAATACTTCAAACTTTACAGTTAGAATTGTATTAAACGATGACACAACCTTGTTATTTAAATTACTGAAATATAGCATTTAATATGCTTAATTATTTATAAAATCCGATTACGAAATGAAAAATGATGTCGCAAGCGGGATTCGAACCCGCGCCTATTGGGATTCCGGCCCAATCGTGCTGCCACTGCACCACCGCGACTAATTGTAGGACATGCAAATTTCATTCCGTATTATATTTACGTCTTAAGGTGACGGTATGCCATCTACCCGACAATGTTTACACATTGTTATAGGCTTAATACTTCAAACTTTACAGTTAGAATTGTATTAAACGATGACACAACCTTGTTATTTAAATTACTGAAATATAGCATTTAATATGCTTAATTATTTATAAAATCCGATTACGAAATGAAAAATGAAGTCGCATCCTATGTTACTTTATATCCTATGTTACTTTTAATACCTCTAAGAATATGTGTACAATGTTTCATGATGATCGGTTGAGTAGTTTTAGCGTGAAAGCGTAACAAACAAACTTACATTCACATTTATATATTAGTAGGGATTTCATAGAAATTTGTCATGTAAAACTTGAGATATCATGACAGCCACCTCTAAATAGGTAGTTTTGAGAAAAATACGTTTAAAGTTTAATAAGCTATTCCCGCAGAATAACTCCAATATATTTATTACTCATTTTGGTTTAATCGGCGATCCCAGATCCATACATTGGGCCTTCTTCTTTTTCATAAGCAATGTCTTTTGAAGTTCTTTCTGCTAATCAAGCTGTTCTACCTTCTTTTGAAGTTCTTTCTGCTAATCGAGCTGTTCTACCGTCTTTTGAAGCAGCAGAAGCTCGCACTTCAGAGCGATCAATTCTACTTGCGTTCCGTCTGTAAGTGCTGATACATAAGCCTCGGCATATTTCTATGAAACTACAGAAAATATTTATGCCTTCTCTTCCGACTCCTAAAAGTCTCATAGCTGTTGCGATCCGGCGATTATTTCGTAAGCTTTGTTCACCAACGGTCAGGAATGAATATATTGAATATTCTGACAACTGCACTGCAATGCAATTTTAAATCCTAAGTCACGTGGTGCCGTTTGGGAAAACTTAATTTCTTTTTTTCAGGTAGCACATACAATAAAAGTTGAGAGAGTTTGAAGAACTGAGAAAATTCCAAAAAACTGTACCCAAAGTTTTTATTGTCTTCCTTAAAAATATATGTATCTCTGTGGCAGATAGCTACAAAACCGATGAAGTAATTTTGAATTTGATTATTTTCATTCTTTACATGCAAGTTATATCTCAATTGAATTATGAATATAAAAATATAAATATTTACACCAAAACTTGTACCTCATATGTTATAAAATACTTGGTGATCATTTTATAAAAATATGATGCTTCCCCAATTACAAGGTCTTACTGGACTGCGAATAATATAGGGATGGAACAATCGTCTATAAAAGATTTGATAAGAAAGATTTAGTTTGAATCAACTTTAAAAAATTCAAAGCGTATTACTTCATTAAAATAAATTCTACTTCTATTAGATTTTTATGAAGTTGTATCTACAAAACGTTCATTTAAAATAATATTTTTAAAAGTCCTTTTTTATGTTTTACAAAATTCAAAGTAAGAAAATATTTTAAGTATTTTTTTCTTTCTAGAGACTAATTATAAAAAAAAAGTTATCAAATAGATTGATTATTAACCATTTTGATAACTCATAAAATCATGGGTGTATATACAAACAGAAAATAAATTCACTTAAAAGAGAATTATAATTATCTCTTGACTAAATTTTATTGGAATTTAAGAACATTCATCAGAAAATATGCAGAAACATTAAAGAAAATGATTTTTTATCAAACGTCACATTGTTTTTTTTTTTTTTATTTGTGTGATGAATCCAAAGTATAATCTCAGAAATTAGAAAACGATTAGCACTAACAGCTGAAAATATAAACATTAGAATGCAGTTAACTGAAAACATAATCAAAATAAATAAATTATTTTAAATTTTTCCATGTATTATTGACTTTATTTAGTCTTAGTAATTGTTTCTTGCGAGTAAATAATAGAAATGTATATTAAAAGATAATGATAATAATGACAAAACATGATAATTTAAATATGATAACTTAAGAAGTATTCAAATATAGTGTTTATTTGCCCTCGTTTTTGTTATCATATATTTGGGTTTCTTCACGTTGATCAATACTTTCGGCTGAACTGACTTCGCCATTTTCACCTTCCTCAAATTGTCCCATGTCCATCGTTAAAGCTTTTTCTGTATTGTCGTCTTTCTTAGCAATTTCTTCGTTTTTTGTTTTTTCATCTATTCCATCCTCAAACTCTTCGTCATCTGATCCTTAGTGAAGGATAGGATAGGAAGATAAGGAAGCAAGTAGTGACTTTCTCCATTCGAAGCGACTGTATCTTCTTCAACATCTAATTCCTCTGTCAATGGGGTTTCCAAGTGAGTTTTTATGAACTGGCGTTCGTTCTTCTACAATAAAAAAAAAATTTGTGATCTTTTTGCTGTATGGTTATTTCAGAATTACTTAAATAATTTTTATTTTAATTTATAAAAACACTCAATTCATTTAATTTGTTTATAATTTTTCAATTTTCATTTTCTTTAAATCATCTAGAAATCCAGATTCAAGTAATCGATTCAAAATTAAAATCGAACAGCTTTTAAATAAAAGTTAAAATTTATATGCATTCCCAATTTACGATTATTATTTCTAGTTTTATTTACCTTTTCCGTACGTTTAGCTGCTCTAGCGTGTTTTGCTTTAGATTCCGCCCGGGTATCGGTCATTTTGCTATTCACGTAGGAATAAAACAGTTGCATCTCGCTATCATAAATCTGTTTGGATTTTCCTGACTCTTTCAGATAGTGAGAGAAAATATCTGTAATGATAATGACACTTATATGATAGAATGAAACGTTAGTAAAAATTGATATTGTTCAAGATGCCTATACTGAAAAATATCTGTTACATTTTATTTTAGAACTGTAGCTTTGTGAAATGAAATCTTTAATCAATGGTTAAATTCGTGAAATTAAATTGTGAATTCGAATCTGTTATCGACAGAATATTTTGTAAAAGTGATCAGAGGATCTAGGATTCTTAAAGAAATAATGAAAAATCTTCAGGACTTATTGAATTCTTTATGAAATTATAAGCTTTCGTATTTAATGAAGTACTCAAATTTAATATAATTTTTCAAAAGTTCTAAAATTTGTTGTCAATTCTTATATTTCAATTACTTCGTTTTTTATGATACTTTTATATTTAAGTTTGTAATTTCTAGACGAACAATTCAAATTTGGTAAAATAATGTTTTATATTGATTTTGAGTTTAGACTATTTTTTAAATTTTTAATCATTTTATTGAACTTTGACATAATATTAAATCATTAAGAAATGATTGTAGACTCCGTTTTCGAAGATTAAAAGTGACAGACATTTGATTTCTAAAAAACTTTCTCCTTGAACGCTTTCTGTTCATATATTTGTAGTTGATTATTAATTCTAGAAGTTATTACCTTTTATGGGTTGGAATTTTGTTGGATCCAATCCCGATTTTTGAGTTCCTTGTTTAATTTTATTTGACTTTTGCTCCAAGAGCACCGTGATCTTGCATTTCTTTAGGTGAGAATACAGCTACCATCATTTGCCTAACAAATTGTGATGGAGTTCTAGCCCTATTCATCGCTATGAGGTATAAGTTTTTTGAAACAAAAATACCTTGTCCCAGATGGATCTACAATAATGTTAATGAAAAACATAACATTTGTTATTACACTGTAATAATAAAAAACGATATCAAAAAAACTTACACTATTATCAGATACCCTAGTAAAACCAACTTGTTGAAATCCTGTTTTTTTTCAATACCAAAGATTTATAATTTGAAGGAGTATCTATAAAAATAAATTCCCATTAATTAATATTTTAACTACTACGTACGTACTTGGTCATAGATTTATAATTCAAATTCAATGAAGAAAATAGTAGTTGAATTTTACTAGTAATTTAAAAAATTTCACTTTTCTACCAATTTAACTTTTGAATGTAATTAAAAAAGTAAGTTTGACTAAAAATGTATAAAATGTAAGATCGATATATATGTATAAGCAATTTAGGAATCCCAGTTGTGATATTTATATTACATTTTAAATAATTAATTAAATGATTCTGTCTTTCAGTCATTCTGAAGATATACCAGATTTCCTACAATCAGAAATAGAAAAAGCGATACAGAGTCAAAAAAACAATAAAACACCAGGGCCGGATCAGATAACAAATGAGATGTTAAAAATTGCAATAACTATACCTGAAAATCTAAAGACACTCAAAGACATGTATAACACCATTCTAAGAACAGAATTAATACCACTGCAATGGACTAAGAGCACAATCATACAAGAAAGGAGATAGAGAGAACATCGAAAACTATAGACCCATAAGTTTAATGTCAAACATATACAGAGTATTCTCTAAACTGATATTAAACAGACTTAAAGAGCTACTCGATCAGCAGCAACCAATGGAGCAAGCAGGATTTAGAGCAGGGTTTTCTACGATTGATCATATGCATGTCTTAAAACAATTAATAGAAAAGTGTACAGAGTACGGTAAAGCGCTATATATAGCATTTGTAGACTATAACAAAGCATTTGACTCAGTATACCACGACTCGCTTTGGGAGGCTTTAGTCGAGCAAGGAGTTCCCAAAAAATACATACGCATTATAAAAAATATATATCAGAAAGCACGGCACAAATAAAATTAGTAATATCTGGTGAAGAATTCCAAATAGCTAATGGTGTAAGGCAAGGAAACCCGCTATCTCCAAAACATTTCTCTGCAATCTTGGAAAGTGCAGCAGTTGACAGAGGCAAGCAGAAAAGTAGATCTCACTATGAATGGATCTAAAACAAAGGTTATGTCAAACAGGGAAGAAATAGCTATAACAGTGCATGATTCAAATATCGAATATGTGAGAACCTATACATACCTAGGACAAACAATTGCATTCAGAGATCAAACAAACATAGAAATCGAAAGAAGAGTAGCTAATGCGTGGAATAGATATTGGTCACTTAAAGAGATCCTCAAAAGCGAACACTTTCCCATAGTAGCGAAAAGAAAAGTGTTCAACTCATGTGTCCTGCCATGCCTGACATATGGCTGCCAAACTTGGGCACTGAGCCAAAAACATCTTCTAAAACTGAGAACATGTCAGAGGGGCATGGAAAGAAGCATGATAGGCGTTACAAAATGAGATCGCATAAGATCAGAAGATATACGCTCCATAACCAAGGTTGAAGATATAATAAAGAAAATACGACAGTTGAAATGGAGATGGACAGGACACATGACAAGAGATAGCAGAATAAAATGGACTAAAACCTTAACGGAGTGGCAACCACGCGATGGCAGAAGAAAAAGAGGCAGGCAGGCAAAAAGATGGATGGATGATATAAGAAAAATTGGAGAGGCTACTTGGTCAAGGAAAGCTAGAGGTCAGAGAGGAGTGGAAAAGGCTGGAAGAGGCCTATGTGTCACAAGACACGCTGATTAATATTTAGGTTAACCGATGTGTTAATGTATATATAAGTTAGATAAATAATGTTTAGTTTAGTTTCAGCAATAAAGGCTATATAATAATAAATGATTCTGTCACGAAAATTGTTAAGAAAATATTAGATTTCTATCTTTCTTTTATTCATTAGGCGTCAATCACAACGTCAATAAAAATATTTTTCATTGGTAATTAATAATCATAAAATATACTTGCATACACTAACGTACCTCTGTTCACTTAAATTGGCTCGTTCTTCCACAACTTTAGCTTTCTTTGGTATTATTAAAGTAATCTAAATAAACAAATTTAGTCGCTCATTAATGTATTAGAATCAAAAATTTTTTTAATCTTTATCATCATACATACTGGTTTTGATAATAATGCATTTGACTGTGAGATAATGCGTTTATTCTGCAAAATAAAATATATGGGATTATTGTAATATATTAGATCTATAGATTAATAATTGAACGTTAAATATTTAATGATTTTACTAATAATCCAATATTTTTTTACATTTTTGTAATATTATAAAAATTAATATTTATTAATAAACAATAATTTTCAAATCCTCAATTGCATTTACCTTGTCAACTTTTATCTTTTAACGATTTTTTTAAACTTTGCACTATCCTGATTCTTTTTTAATTCTCATGGGATTTATGAATACCTAAAATGAACAAATTCCTTTATTTATTATTACACTATAATTATACAATTCCATAACGAGGTATATAGCTATGAAACTAAACCTTCTTTAAAATAATTTAAGACCGTTTTCTGTCATTGTCAATTATTTCATTTAATAAGGTTGAGTATAATGGTAACAATACGCAGTACAATAAGAAAAGAAGCACTAAAATTTCAAACGAGGTTAAGATTAACTAATCGCGGTTAATGTGAAGACTAGTGTCCTATGAAGTCTTGAACTAAAAATATTTTTAATATTTCTAATGTCGCGAATATCTTCAAGCAAAAATGAACATACGACATCTGAAAGATATAGATTAAATAAATAAGATACTGCCGACAGCATATAATTGAACTATTAATCAAGATTATTAGTTTATTTAGTGTAATTCTTGAATTCTGCGGTTTTTATGTAGTAATACCATATTTTGTTAAAATGCGAAAGGGAATGCTCCGATGGTTCGGACATGTGGAAAGAATGCCGAACGAACGCCTGGTTAAGAAGATATACAATGCGAAAGTGGAAGGATGTAGGTACCGAGGGAGACCGAGGCTAACCTACCTAGACCAGATCGGTCATGTACTGAAGGAAGGTGGAGTTAAGAGTCTCCGAAACTGGCGAGCGTGTATGAAGAGAATTATGAATGTTGAGGAAGCGAGTGAAGTATGCAGAGATAGAGTTCTCTGGCACTCTGTTCCCTCTGCCTACCCTGCAAGGGATATGGCGTGATGATATGTATGTATGTATGTATAAATAATAACGAATATTTATCAATTCATATTTAAAATGTACGGGAAAGAACAGATATACTGAGACTGATCGATAGATCGAGATATCGATAAAAATTACTTTCTCTTAAAATCATATATGCTTGTTACTGTCATATTACACAGGTCAACACGATTTTTGAGTCTGAGTTCTGTACCTCTGATTTTGATTACTTATGCCAAACTAAAGAAAGAAAAAATATTTTTATCTAATAAAGTTTGCTTTTGTAGATTAGACCAGAAACCAGAACGAAATTTCAACATTTATGGAAAAGGTCTATTTTCAATGTTAATCATATTTAAAATTAAAACAAGTTATGAATTATATATTTTAATTAATTTTTATTATAAAATAGCACAAATAAACATAAAAATACAAAAAAAATGATACAAAAGAAGCTTTAAAAATGAATACTTTTAGTATTTCTAGTGTAATCGTCAGAACTTTCTCGTATGAGCATCCAAATGTAGTCACCCATCATGTTCTCATTATATTGTCCTTGATATCTTTGTTTAAAGTTCATTATAGTGAAGGTGGAAGCGTTCCCCTTGCTCTTCTGAATATTCACTCAAGTTATCTTTGAATTTATCCAAGTGCGCATGTAGCATGTGCACTTTGAGTGACATTCTGCAACCCATGACTTTGAAGCTGTCAAGCATATTAGAAATAAGCTCTTCATAATTCTCGGCCTTCTTGTTACCAAGGAAGCCATGAATGACTGCTTTAAGGCTGAGCCACGCTTGTTTTTCATGAGTACTCAGGAGCTGAAGAAAATGTTAACTCGCCATTATTTTCTTTATTTGTGGACCGACGAAAATACCAGCTTTAATTTTAGCCTCTGACAGTTTTGGGAAAAATGTTTTTAAATATTGAAAGGCTTCGGAGTCTTGACGAAGAGCCTTTACGAATTGCTTCATGAGTCCTAATTTTATGTGCAGTGGAGGCATTAAAATACGATCAGGCTTTACAGTTGGTTTATTTTTTACATTATGTTGTCCGATTTGAAACTCGCTCCGTTGAGGCCATGAATGCTGCTGGTAGTGAAGTTCATCGGCTCTACTGTCCCATAAGCAAAGGTAACACGGATATTTAGTGTATCCCCTTTCATTCCCACCAGAAAACCAACCATTTTGAAATCCCCTATCACGGGCCAAGCATACTGTTCATATTTTAAAACTTGAAGAACCATTTTAACGCTTTCGTAATTTTCTTTGAGCATTACAGAATGAGTCAGAGGAAGTGATGGAAATTTATTCCCATTATGAAGAAGAACAGCTTTTTAGCTTCTTGTAGAGCTGTCGATGAAAAGACGCCATTCAGAAGAAATGCAAGGGATTCCGATTACATCAAACAAACCTTTCACATCATTACAGTAACACAGTCCGTCTTCCTTCGTGAAAAACCCAGCAAACATTTCATGACACTTTCTTTGGTCACTTATTTTAACGTTGTCCTTGAGCAAATTCCACTGTTTTAGCCGTGAAGCTAATATTTCTGCTTTAATTTTAGGAAGGTTTAAATCTCTTATTAAGTCATTAAACTAAGGTGTATTTTCTTACCTTCTAAAGTGTTTTTGCAGTTATTACACGAGAAGTGAGGCGCCCATATTTTATCCTGACTTCGTACGGGCATGTTAAAATAAGCTTCATAGGCTTCACAAAGTTTCTTATTTGATGATAAACTAAATTTTTTGGCTCTCACTTTAATAAACTCACCACAAACATAGCAAAAAGAGTCCACGTCGTTTTTACACATTTTCGATGACATTTTTAGGCCTCGCGAAACATAAAATACGTTATTCCTCTAGAAAGCGCACTCGCATAGTGCCATGACACTCTGCTACCTCTCACTTCACACCCACAGTCCCTCTCACCCCTCTCTTGCATCATAAATGCAACAGCTTTTAAAAAAATGTGCAAAACCACCGTATATTTAGTTTTCATTATATTAAGTACAAAAGCAAACTTTATTTATTATTAATGGAGTTCCTGTTTACTTTTCCATTTATATAATCAGAAAATAATCACTAAATAAAAGACTCAAAAAAAAAATTTATTTTTGTTGACCTGTGTTATTATCTTTACAGCTATTAGTAATACGATAGATATGGTCCATATCAACATTCCCAACTGAATGTGTAATTGTATTCAAGCAACACCCATAAAAATAACATTGTTCTTTTATAATTATCAAATGATGAATGTGAACGATTTGGCCTGATCGTAATTGTATATAAGTATCATTAGTGTTTGTAGCTCGAGTATAGTCTGTGCTGTAAATGATAATCTTTTTGTAGATACAGTTTTTATAAGCTTGAATCAAAACACTATCATCATTGAGAAGAATTTTAATTTCATCTGCAACTTGTACTTGTAGGCGTGTTTTTCCTGTTAAAATAGTTTCATCTGAAAGTTTTAAACAATCTTTCAGTGCATTGTGAATAAATAGTTCCTTACAAAAAATTTTACATTGTGTTGATGCTGTTAAAAAATCTATTTGCGACACAAGTTTGTTTTTCTTGAGGATTTTTTTTTGTAGTTTGATTACTAACGCTTCGTGGACCAGTTACATCTTTCTTAAGTTTAAAAATACCATTTTCGAATGAAAAATGTGATGTTCATGTTAATGGCCGACTTTCTTGTACTGATTTACACAAATGCCAGAAGGAGTGTATATTGAAAAATGCTGATTTGGAAAATTCAATTTGAAATAATCCGACAAATTTTATTAAATCATATTCAGTCCTGGTAATGTCTTCGTCCGTTATTTTTCTTTTTAGTAAAGTAACAACACTTCGAACAAAAAGTGCGTACATTTCTAGAAATTCGGGATCTGCAATACCGTTCAGGCATGAAAGACTCCAATATAACAACCAAGATTCAAATTCAGACGCTTTCCATTTACACATATCAGTAGTTGGTCGGGGTAATCTGTATATTTCATGGGGAGGTTTCATTGATGTTATCCATTGATGAACGATTTCATGCTGTTGCTTACTTAGTTTGAATTTCACCCCAGGTGTCTTTAGTCATTCCAGTAGCTGACGTGTTACTACTAATAAACAACCGCGCATATAATCGATTGGAAACCCCCAAACGCTGTCAAAGAGTGGCAATTTTTCAATAAAGACCCTTTAACATCCATAATTGGCGGTATCTTACATTTCAAATCAGAAGATTTTTTAATTTTTTCAACTTCTTTTATATTGACTACATGATTTTGCTGGGTTCGTAAATTTGGCTCAGTTTCATTAAATGGATAGTGGACAGCATGCCCTACATAAAAGCCCGGTTCATAACACCAACTACATCCATAGCAACCACTGAATTTCATTCGATTTTGGTAAGTTGCACTTGCTGGTGTATCAACACAACAGCAAAATAATGTAAACTTTAAATTATAATTTTTTCGAGTTGAGTGATTAAAAATATCCACACCATTGTTCATTAAGTCAACAATTTGGTTACATATGTAATTCTTCATTATAAAGATTTATAAATTCGAATTCAGGTTCAGTGTCTGTTAAGAAAATACCACCAAGAATAATATGTTTAAGACGCTCTTCTAGTGGTAATTCGTTAATAATTAATTGCTGTGGCCAAAAGCTCTACTTAGAGCTTTTAAATATTGGAGCACTTTAATGTGAGAAAATCTGCCTACTCTCTTTTTAGTTCTTTATATAAGTTAGAGTTTTGAATATCTAAAATATTTGATGATTGATTTTTAGTAGGTGTATGATTGAACAAACTATTTTGAATTTGCGGTTGGTTTAAAATTAATTGAATTTGATATTGGAGATCGACGCTCATGAAATAATTTTTTGCTTGAGAAAAAATGGTAAAATCTCTTTTACATTTTTCACATTGAATTTTTTCTTTTTTAGAACTATTTTGTAAGGTTTTTTTTTTAAGTTACTTTATCATCTGGCGCACCAAAAAGTTTTGATCTAAAATAATATATACAATCCCACGATTCAAAGTCTGGTCCAGCTAAAATCTTGACTAATTTGGTTATATCATTCTGGTTAGTTTTCGTTGAATTTTTGGAAATAGAAAAAGTTCTATCATCAACAGCACATCTGATACTTTAAAATTGGCAGCTGGAAACATAATACGATTATTCTTAATTTGATATGTTTCAAATAATTTTTCAATTTGTATTTGATCTTCTATTTGAACATTCTATTGAACACCGATTGTGTAAAGTAATTATTATTGAAGTTGCAAGAATATACTGTATAATAACTACAGCAACAATGGAATACCTATTCCTACTCGCTTTCACTAGAACTATCAAAAAAATGTTTTATTTTTTTTGGTACAGTTGCTGATTGTTTGAACATTTCATAATAGTCTTTTTTGATATCATATGAAGATACGTTCTGCCTATTTGTACTATTAATCATTTGCTTTAGATCATCAAGTGAATAGTTAACGTGAACGTCTGACAAAATAGTCACGAGCGGCCCTTCCTTTTTTAGTTTATTGTTGTCGTGTTTATTGCGGTCAACATTTTCTTTTTGAAACACAGGCGCTTTGATATCACGCAGTGTAGTTTCATTAACAACGCGTGATATATTGAATATTTCTGAACCATATGAATGAGAGTCACCTATATCAACACAAGATACAGTTGGAATATTTTTTGACTTATTGCTAGAAGAATCAGGTATTTTGTACCTCGATTTCTGAATCGCGGTAGATGTATCAATCATTTCTCGTTCGGCTATAAAAGGGGTGAGTTTATCTTTTCGTTTTTTTTAATACTAAAGGCTGGCAACCTTCTGAATCAGATGAAGAACTTAGCCTAATCCGCTTTCTAGGACATGACTTTATTAGAAAATGTTTTCTAGCATTGAAACATTCACTAAACCTTCTTAAGCTTGACTCATATTACAAAAGCAACTCAGAACTCGATACCTTACTTCATTTGAGCAGTTTTCTGACTCGGCTTGTATCTGATGAATCTTCATTGTATCAGGAATTGGCACTAAAGCTTCAAGTGCTGTTTGATTTCTACTTTTTATCTCATTAATATCTGATACATTAATGCAGAAAAGTTTCGCATTTGTATCTTTTTTGAGAACAGAGTAGGCTACTGAGGTGTTCGAAACATCAATACCGTGTGACACTTTAGCATCTAAAAGACGCTTGATTACTCCTCCGATTCCATAAGCAGCGCCCTTACCGTGATATGCCTCTAAAAAGTTCAAAGTTCCTTTATTGAAGTCCAAATCTTCAAGATATAATTTAAACAAATAGAAGCTTTTTTTGCCTATATTGTGTGGCAGGCTCATCTGAAAATATGTGAACAGTATCAATTTGCGGATGTTTTGTTTTGATTTGATATCTATTAGAATTAGTTTTAAGTGGGCCCATATTGCGGCTGGTGAATAATCCGTTGAATCAGATAGGGTGCAGTACGGTTGATGTTTCGAACCTTTAACACTAGAAGGGCCGGGCTTCATACTATACCTTCAAAGACCGCAGCGGTCAATTTGACGGTACTAGGGATTCAGCCAGAATACTTATGACATTATTCAGTATATTGCATTAAAATTAAATAAAAATCATATTCAATTTATTTTCTTATATACATATGTATAAAAATAACACTTAAACTGAACATTCGTAACAAGTAGTAGCTTATTTTTAAAAAAAAATTTAAATCGTTTTCCACAAACAGCTTTTTTACAAATTGTGCAGTTTTCACACGTGACGCTGAGGCTGTTCGCATTCGCAGTGCGTTAACGCAGATCTGCGATGCGGCCATGCCCAGAGTGTGGCGGCGTCCACCTCCGAGGCAGAGGGTCTACTGGTGGTCCCCAAGACTGGCGGACCTTCGTGCGGCGTGTATCAGTGCCCGAAGGTCCTACACCCGCAGCCGGCGGCGTCACCGCGACGTCGAGCGGGAGGGCCAGCTGTACGAGGCGTACCGCAGTGCGCGGACTGCCTTTCGGCTGGCCATCCGAGCCGCCAAGGGCGCGAGTTGGCAGGAGATGCTGGACGGTCTCGACCGTGACCCCTGGGGTCGCCCATATCGCGCGGCGCTGAACAAGCTTCGCGCGCGGGAACTCACCGAGACCCTCCAGCCCGACTTCCTTCGTAGGGTGGTCGAGGAGCTGTTTCCACGGCAGTCGGAACACACGCCCCCGGTCATGGCTCCGCCAGATCAGGACCGGGAGGCCGACGACGACGAGAGTGTTCCGCCCGTGACGGAGTCGGAAGTGGGGGCGGCCGTGGCGAAGATTCGTTCCGCCACCACGGCCCCCGGCCCGGACGGAATTCCAGTCCGGGTGCCGACGTCGCTCCTCGAGCACTTCGAGCCTCGCCTCAGGCAGCTGTTCAACGCCTGTCTGACGTCTGGACGGTTCCCTGAGTGCTGGAAGGAAGGGAGGTTGGTTCTCCTGCCAAAGCCGGGACGGTCCCCGGATTTGCCGTCGGCCTACAGGCCCATCGTGCTCCTCGACGATGTGGGTAAGCTGCTGGAGCGTGTGCTCGCTGCCCGCATCGTCCGACACCTGGAGGAGGTGGGGCCCGATCTGTCGGACGCTCAGTATGGGTTTCGGAGGGGGCGTTCGACCATCGGGGCCCTATTACGCTTGAGGCAGGCGGCCGCGGAGGCCGTCGCCGGGAAGGAAGTGCTGTTGGCGGTGTCGTTGGACATCGCCAACGCATTCAATAGTCTGCCATTCGGCTGCATCAGGGAGGCGCTCCGGTTCCATGGAGTGCCCCTGTACCTCAGGCGGCTGGTGGCAGACTATTTGGAGGGCCGCAGTATCCTCTGCGCGGGTCCCGCAGGGGACATTGTGCGGACGCCCATGTCGTGCGGCATTCCACAGGGGTCGGTTCTGGGGCCGACTCTGTGGGACATCGGGTACGACTGGGCGTTGAGAGGGAGTCTCCCCCCCGGGCTGAGCTTGGTGTGCTACGCTGACGACACGCTCGTCACAGCCCGGGGCAGGACATTCGAAGAGGCGGCGAGCCTGGCCACTCGGCACCGAGGAGATGGTCAGGCGGATCGAGGCGCTGGGGCTCAGGGTGGCCCTAAACAAGACGGAGGCCCTACTTTTCCATGGGCCCCGTGTGAGGTACCCGTGTGATTAAAGTTCAGGGTGTTCAGGAGTATACATGGCCGTCAAACACTTTCAAAGATTAATCGAGGGAAGAGAATTCACAATATTCACGGATCATCGACCTTTGACCTACGCATTCTCCCAAAAACCATCATCAAACGACACGCCAAGACGAGTCCGACAGCTAGATTTCATTTCACAATATTGCACCAATATTCAACATATAAGCGGACATGACAATATCACCGCAGACGCATTATCACGTATAGAGGAAATATTCATGCCATCACCGATCGATTACGCCGATTTAGCTAAATACCAATCAACAGACAGCGAATTAATTAAACTACGTGACAACAGAAGATTAAAGTTCGAAAACATCAGGCTTCCGGGCTCCACAATAAACATTAGCTGCGACATATCTACAGAAAAAAGTCGCCCTTACTTACCACAACATTTCCGTAAACAAGTTTTCGACGTCATTCACGGCATGAGCCATCCAGGAAAAAGAACTACCAGAAAAATGATAACCCAAAGATACCTATGGCCATACATGAACAAAGATATTAACAACTGGTGCAGATCATGTATAGCTTGGGGTACTATCCCAGAAACCTCCACGCGGTGTACCCTGGGTGCGGGCGGCGGTCCCCAGTTCTTCTGTTGTACTGTCGTCCGTAGCGAATATCTGCGCGATTTCGCTCCTTACTCTACTACAGTCGTAGTAGAGGGTATAGGACGCGAAATATTGGGACGGGCTCAGTCACTCATTTATTTGAGGGCTGGGCAGGCACATGCCACCGCCCACACATCGTAAACCTGATTCTTTGCTTGTCTTAGTTTCAGGAGCGAGGGTCTTGGCTTAACCGCCCGGACCGCGAGGAAGACAACCTCTATAAAGAGTTCGAAGTAACATTCGGACTCGGAAATCACCCAGAATCTTAAGTTCTGGCGTGCGGCGAGAAGATGCATGGCAGATGGGTTGTTCTGTCGTTAGCACGCTCCAGCCAGGGTACCGGCTGACCCCCTGGTTGGTAAATGTAGGCTTGCCCGGGTAAAGGGATCTCTGCCCGGGTCGACGTTGTGTATCTCCCCTACTCGTGGGAATCATATGGATACCTTAAAATTAAATACATTTACCGACGGGAATCCCTGTGATTCTCACACCACGGCCTTGTCAAGCCAAAGAAAAACTGACAACGACGCCTCGTCCTCAGGACTTGAGGCGTCCGCCGAGGGCCCGGCACAAACCGTGGAGGCCCAGAAAAAGAAGAGGAGGTCGCCCAGAAAGACCCGGGGCAACGGCCTGAGCCACAAAAGGCGGCTGGAGGAGCGGCGAGCGCGCAGGGAGGCTGCCGCCGCTGAAGAGAAGAAAGACGGTAGACTCGCAGCAGAGCCGTCGACGGACGAGGGCGACAGCGATGTCGCAGAGCCGTCCGAAGACGAGGGCGGCGGATCTACCGTCAGAATGGACGAGGGCGGTGATATTCCCGCAGGGCCGTCCAAAGAGGGCAGCGGGTCGGCTGGTGAAGGCCCCACTAGGTCGTCGGCGCGTCTAGCAGCAAAGACGCCGCCGGCGACCGCGACTAAGAAGGAGGAGGCCCTCCCCTCGCAGGTGCGAAAGCGCCCCCTGAGTAAGGGAGGCAGCTCGAGCGCCGAAACCGAGGGGAGCGTGGCCAACATGCCTCCACCTAAGATCATGGCCTCCCGAAGAGGGCGAGGGACCTCGGCTGTAGAAAGGGCGGCGGCGGTCGCTGTCCGCGCCGGTGACGCCACGGATCTGCAGGCCGAAAATGTCCGCCTTAGAGGCGAGATGTCAGGCCTGCGGACCCGAAACAGGAACCTGGGCGACATGCTGGCGGAGATGCGTCGGGCAAACCGCCAGTTGCTGATCGACGTGGCCGACCTCAAGGCGCAGGTGGCGCTGTTCGTGTCGCCTGCGCCAGCCGCGCCACCAGCCAAGACCGGCTACTCAGCGGCCGCTGCGGCGCCAAAGCCGCCTCGCGCTGCGGCGCCGACGACGTTGGGTGATGGCGTCACCGTCACACCCATCCCCGCGGCGAGGAAGACGCCTGCCGCCGCGAAGCGCGCGCCGCCGGCTGACGCTGGCGCAGTCGCCGCGGCGAGACTCCCTGTCCCGGTGGTGAGGTTGACGCCTCTCCCCGCGGACCGCTTGCCGCCGGCTAGCGCCCCTGCGGCGCCAAAGCCGCCAGGCGCCGTAGAACGGGCCCCTGAGGAGGCTCAGCCGACCCCGTTTGAGGTGGGAGGCATATCGGACGAGGCCCTCGCCAAAATCATCGGCGCAGTGGGCAAGCTCGTCGATGCGCGCTTCGCCGTTCTGGAGGCGAGGTTGCCTCCAGAACCACGTGTCCGACCACCTCTCGCCGCGGACAAGCGGCCGCATGTGGCACCAGCCCCCGCCCCGCTGCCTTGTCAGGGTGGCCGCGTGGGGAGCTACGCCGCGGCCGCGGCCGGGCCTAAGCCCAAAGGCCCCGGCCCAGCTCCGAAGGGACCCGCCCTGAGGAGGAAGACGGCTCCGGCTCCTGCCGGACCGCTGAAGTCGCCCGCAATAACACCGCCGGCGACGACCAGCGAGGCTGCGACGAGACCTTCCGCGTCTGGCACGACTGCCGTACCCGAACAGGGTTGGCAGGTGGCCGAGCGCGACAGAAGGAGTCGCGGCCAAAGAAGGAGAGCGGAGGCCAAGCGCGCCGCTGAGGTCCCCGCTCCACAGGCAGGAGCCGGACGGAAGAAGAGACCGCGCAAGGGGCTCAAGTCGCCGAAGACGGCCGCAGTGGTGATCACTGTGCTGCCCGAGGCGGCCGAGAAGGGCCTCAGCTACGAGGCCGTCTTGAGGAAGGCCCGGCGGGAGCTAGACGTCTCCGATATTGGAGGCGTCGAAGCCAGGACCCGCAAGGCCCGGACGGGGGCTCGAATTCTCGAGTTCCCAGGGGCCGAGGGCGCCAAGACGGCCGACAGCGTGGCCGAGAAGCTGCGAGGTTTATTCGCCGTGGAGGGTGGCATCAAGATCGCCAGGCCCGTCAAGTGCGCCGAAATGCGCATTTCGGGTTTGGACGATTCGGTGACGGTGGAAGACATCCGGGAGGCTATTGCCTCGAAAACCGGGTGTCCCATAGACACCGTCCGGGTCGGTGCCATTCGTCCCGGTCCGGGTGGCGTAGGTGCTGCCTGGGCGCAGTGCCCGGTGGAGTCGGTCAGGCAACTGGCCGGCTCAGGCAGGCTCCTCGTGGGCTGGAGCTCGGCGCGGGTAACCGTGCTTGAGCACCGGCCCGCGAGGTGCTACAAGTGCATGGCGGTCGGACACACTCGACCGACGTGCACTAATTGCTTCGACTGCGGCGGATTGTGTTTCCGCTGCGGTCAGACCGGGCACGTGGCGGCATCTTGCGCCGCCCCGCCCCACTGCCCCGCGTGTGCGGCGGGCAATAAGCCCGCCAAGCACCGCATGGGCTCTGGGGCGTGCAAACCTCCAGCTTCGGCCCCAAAGGCGCGGGGCGGCCCTACGACCACGGCCGCTCCCGCTCCTAGCGCGGTCCGATCGCCCGCTGGCGAGGAGGTCATGGACACAACCCGATAATGGGTACACCATCCATGCACCTCCTCCTGCAGGCCAACACCAACCACTCCGCCGGAGCGCAGGATCTCCTCCTGCAATCCATGGCGGAGTGGTCGATTGGTGCAGCCGTAGTCGCGGAACCGTACGCCGTGCCTGATCGCCCCAATTGGGTGGTCAGTCGAAACGGTACTGCGGCAATCGTCGTCTCAACGCAGCGGCACTTCCCGTCCTTGTCCCTTTTGGATAGGGGCGAGGAATTTGTCGCGGCGGAGTGGGGAGGGGTCACGCTCTACAGCGTATACCTCTCCCCCACTAGGAGGATGGACGATTTCGGGGCCTCACTCACCACCTTGGAGGCCTCGATACGGCGACTGGCACCGGGCCTCGTCCTGGTTCTGGGGGACTTCAACGCCAAATCCACGGCGTGGGGGTCCCCTACGACGGACGACCGCGGGCGGGCGGTCAACGAGTGGGCGGCTTCACTGGGCCTCAGTGTTCTGAACAGAGGCTCGGTGAACACGTGTGTGCGGCGGCAGGGCGGGTCGATAGTGGACTTGTCGTTCGCTAGCCCCGCTGTCGCGCCACGGGTGAGGAACTGGAGTGTCCTGGAGGAGGCGGAGACCCTGTCGGACCACCGGTACATCCGGATGGAGGTCTCCCCCCGGGAACCCGGTAGGGGTCACAGGGCGGACGGAGCTCCCGCGTTTCCGCGGTGGGCTGTGGGTCGTCTTGACAGGGATCTACTGGCGGAGGCGGCCATTGTCAGTACGTGGCTGTCCTCACCACCCCCAGCGGACGGAGTGGACGCTGAGGCTGTCCGCATTCGCAGTGCGTTAACGCAGATCTGCGATGCGGCCATGCCCAGAGTGCGGCGGCGTCCGCCTCCGAGGCAGGGGGTCTACTGGTGGTCCCCAAGACTGGCGGACCTTCGTGCGGCGTGTATCAGTGCCCGAAGGTCCTACACCCGCAGCCGGCGGCGTCACCGCGACGTCGAGCGGGAGGGCCAGCTGTACGAGGCGTACCGCAGTGCGCGGACTGCCTTTCGGCTGGCCATCCGAGCCGCCAAGGGCGCGAGTTGGCAGGAGATGCTGGACGGTCTCGACCGTGACCCCTGGGGTCGCCCATATCGCGCGGCGCTGAACAAGCTTCGCGCGCGGGCCCCCCCCCTCACCGAGACCCTCCAGCCCGACTTCCTTCGTAGGGTGGTCGAGGAGCTGTTTCCACGGCAGTCGGAACACACGCCCCCGGTCATGGCTCCGCCAGATCAGGACCGGGAGGCCGACGACGACGAGAGTGTTCCGCCCGTGACGGAGTCGGAAGTGGGGGCGGCCGTGGCGAAGATTCGTTCCGCCACCACGGCCCCCGGCCCGGACGGAATTCCAGTCCGGGTGCTGACGTCGCTCCTCGAGCACTTCGAGCCTCGCCTCAGGCAGCTGTTCAACGCCTGTCTGACGTCTGGACGGTTCCCTGAGTGCTGGAAGGAAGGGAGGTTGGTTCTCCTGCCAAAGCCGGGACGGTCCCCGGATTTGCCGTCGGCCTACAGGCCCATCGTGCTCCTCGACGATGTGGGTAAGCTGCTGGAGCGTGTGCTCGCTGCCCGCATCGTCCGACACCTGGAGGAGGTGGGGCCCGATCTGTCGGACGCTCAGTATGGGTTTCGGAGGGGGCGTTCGACCATCGGGGCCCTATTACGCCTGAGGCAGGCGACCGCGGAGGCCGTCGCCGGGAAGGGAGTGCTGTTGGCGGTGTCGTTGGACATCGCCAACGCATTCAATAGTCTGCCATTCGGCTGCATCAGGGAGGCGCTCCGGTTCCATGGAGTGCCCCTGTACCTCAGGCGGCTGGTGGCAGACTATTTGGAGGGCCGCAGTATCCTCTGCGCGGGTCCCGCAGGGGACATTGTGCGGACGCCCATGTCGTGCGGCGTTCCACAGGGGTCGGTTCTGGGGCCGACCCTGTGGGACATCGGGTACGACTGGGCGTTGAGAGGGAGTCTCCCCCCCGGGCTGAGCTTGGTGTGCTACGCTGACGACACGCTCGTCACAGCCCGGGGCAGGACACTCGAAGAGGCGGCGAGCCTGGCCACTCTCGGCACCGAGGAGATGGTCAGGCGGATCGAGGCGCTGGGGCTCAGGGTGGCCCTAAACAAGACGGAGGCCCTACTTTTCCATGGGCCCCGTGTGAGGCTACCCATCGGCGCCTCGATAGTGGTAAACTCCATCCACATCAGCATCCAGGCCCATATGAGGTACTTGGGTCTGGTGCTCGACGGGCGATGGTGGTTCCGGGAGCATTTCCGACAGATTGCTCCCCGGCTTGTCGGCGCGGCGTCCGCCCTTTCTCGACTCATGCCGAACGTGGGCGGACCCAGTTTCGAGGGCCGACGGCTGTATGCGGGGGTCATCCGTTCGATGGCCATGTACGGCGCACCCGTGTGGGCGAGGGCTCTGAACGCCCAGCTCAGGGCGGTTCTGTGGAGGCCACAGAGAGCCATGGCGGTCAGAGCCATTCGCGGGTACCGCACGGTGTCGACAGAGGCGGCGTGCCTGTTGGCCGGGACACCCCCGTGGGACCTAGAGGCGGAGATGCTCTCCGACCTCTACCGGCGGGTTATCACAGCGCGCGAAGAAGGTGGCTCCCCATCGTTGAGCGAGATAGCCACCTGGCGCGTGGATGCCCGCCGAGACGTCATCGCCCGTTGGGCTACGCGGCTGGAGAGGCCTAGGCACGGTGTGGAGACCGTGGAGGCCCTCCGGCCCGTATTGATAGAGTGGATGGAGCGGCGGCACGGAGTCCTCACCTTTCGGCTGGTGCAGGTATTGACGGGGCACGGGTGTTTCGGGTTGTACCTGCACAGGGTCGTGTATAGGGAGTGGACTCCGGCCTGCCACCACTGCAGGAGTGACGAGGACACGGCGCAACACACGCTGGAGGTGTGTCCGGGATGGGAGCGGCAGCGCCGTGACCTCGTCGCTGTCATCGGTGCCGACCTGACGCTGCCGGCCGTCGCGAGGGCGATGGTCGACAGCATCAGGAACTGGGACGCGGTCGCCGCCTTCTGCGAGGCTGTCATCTCGCAGAAGGAAGCGGCGGAACGGGCAAGGGAGGATTCCCGCGCCCCGGGCCGCCGCCAGCGGCCGGGGCGGCGCAGGCGCGAATACCTGCGCCTGATGCCGCCCTAACCGAGGCTTCGGGTGATCGGACCGGGGAATTGTCCGGTCACCCGACGTGAGGCCACCGCGTGAGGGCGACGCCCCGACGGCGAAATCTGTCGGGGCGTCGACGAGAGGAACCCGCGAGGGTGAACCGCCGGGCGGGCCACCGAAGTTAAAAATCGGGTCCCGGTGACCCGCTTGCACGGCGAAGAGAGAGGAGTTTTACGGTGGGTCTATGGGGTCACGCGCCGCCTTCTCCGTCACCCCGGGCCGATTTGGCGGGGCGAGGCTAATCCATAGCCCACCAAAAAAAAAAAAAAAAAAAAAAAAAAAAGATCATGTATAGCTTGTCAAAAAGCAAAAATACAGCGACATACAATATCACCCCTTGGCAAATTTATGACAGCACAACGCTTTGAACATTTACACATTGACATCGTCGGACCACTCCCTATCTCACAAGGCAAGAGATACCTAATCACAATCATAGACCGTTGTACATCGTGGCCCGAAATATTTCCAGTAGAAGATATAACTGCAGAAACAGTGGCCAAAGCACTTTTCGAAGGATGGATTATTCGATTCGGATGTCCATTACGCATTACTACTGACCAAGGCAGACAGTTCGAATCAAGAATATTTGAGTCACTTACACAATTTTTGGGCATACACAAGATCAGAACAACGAGCTATCACCCACAGTCGAGCGGGAAAATCGAAAGATTCCATAGAACTTTAAAAGCGGCATTAATGACAAGGGAAGCCAGCGATAATTGGGTAGAAGAAATCCCAACAGTCCTACTCGGTTTGCGGAGTAGTTTACGAGAAGACACGGGCTATAGTTCAGCAGAGATGTTATACGGAACGCCAATAAGACTCCCTGGAGGATTTTTTGAATCATCAACAACACAACTATCAACGTACGAAGAATTTGTAAAACAGATACAAAAAAACATCACACAAATGACATCAGTCCCAAAAAGAGAAAAACACAACCAAACCATATTTGTACACCCCGAACTTAAGGAATGCTCGCACGTATTCGTGCGGTGTGACAGAATGAGGAAAAGCCTGACACCGCCATATGAAGGTCCTTATCCAGTGATTAGAAAAACGGACAAAACATTTTGCATTAGAATTAAGGACAAAGAGACGATAATATCAATCGATAGATTAAAACCAGCCTTCATTATCAACAACGAACCAGATTACGTGCTGAACACGAGAAACAGCGACAAGAACGCACATACGTACATCACAAGGTCGGGCCGTACAGTCATCCCAGTAGCACGTTACGGAATTTCACAAACGCAAGCAACTTGTACACATATATAAAGAACGCAGATGCTAAATACACAATACAATCATCGCAAGTACGCTACAACGAATACAACATGGGCACACAAAGTTCCAAGGACCAAATTACATATAACACGGACACCTGTCTAAACCAAAATGAAGCGGAGCAACTCCGAAACATCATCCAGGAAGACCTGAAATGGACCAGGAACATCGCAATGGGACAAATTATTTTAACAATCAGCGTACTCATTATCTACGGCCTATTGAAAACCATGGACAGAAGAATGAAAGTATTTACAAAAAAAAATCAACACTCATGCAATGGATAACAAGGCATTTGAACTCAGCACATAAGTCACAACACCGTCAGCGCATACGTCGCACTCGACACCACAACAACCGTCAGCACATTCCACGCATCAATGTCAAGGCCATACCCCATCATAATCGTTTACAATAATAGACAACCTATATATTTTTTTCTTTTTTAAAGGGGGGTGTACTGTTGCCACCTACAAATTCAGCATTACGTGACATCGTCGGACTTACATCATCTACATCTGACCTACTAACCTACTACACCGACATTTACATAGGAAGTCCGACCTTAAGCATAAGCACTTTTCGCACGTAATATTATAGTATTTAAGCCGCACCACATCTTACAATAAACCAGACTAAAACTAGATCTTGTGTCTCATATTCTCTCCGTCCGCAAGAACCCCACAGTTGAGTATCTCGTGATGTCTTCGTATTTGTTTAGAAGTTGCGTGATGTGTGGGTTAATTCCCGCTGCGATGGTGCGAATTGTTTGCTGTGTCGCTTTTCTAAAGGTTGCATGCGTTGTCCGCTGTGTAACCTTGTCGATAATTCTACGACCCGCTATGTCGACGACTCTCTTTCTGCAGGAGTGACGAGGACACGGCGCAACATACGCTGGAGGTGTGTCCGGGATGGGAGCGGCAGCGCCGTGACCTCGTCGCTGTCATCGGTGCCGACCTGACGCTGCCGGTCGTCGCGAGGGCGATGGTCGACAGCATCAGGAACTGGGACGCGGTCGCCGCCTTCTGCGAGGCTGTCATCTCGCAGAAGGAAGCGGCGGAGCGGGCAAGGGAGGATTCCCGCGCCCCAGGCCGCCGCCAGCGGCCGGGACGGCGCAGGCGCGAATACCTGCGCCTGATGCCGCCCTAACCGAGGCTTCGGGTGATCGGACCGGGGAATTGTCCGGTCACCCGACGTGAGGCCACCGCGTGAGGGCGACGCCCCGACGGCGAAATCTGTCGGGGCGTCGACGAGAGGACCCCGCGAGGGTGAACCGCCGGGCGGGCCACCGAAGTTAAAAATCGGGTCCCGGTGACCCGCTCGCACGGCGAAGAGAGAGGAGTTTTTACGGTGGGTCTATGGGGTCACGCGCCGCCTTCTCCGTCACCCCGGACCGATTTGGCGGGGCGAGACTAGTCCATAGTCCACCAAAAAAAAAAAAAAAAAAAGTTTTCACACGTTTTATTTTTTTTACAATTACGGTTTACTTGACATTGCCACCTCTTATTGTTTATAGTACATCGTTCACTTGTTTCAGAATTAGTTTCTTCACTTTGAGTCGCAGTTGAAGTAGATTATTTTTTCACATACTCTGCACGTAGATTGCTCATTAGTTGAAGGATAAAATCATGTCGAGAAATTTTTATTCCTGTGACTTTTTCGTATAAAATCCACGCGTTTATTGCTGCTAAATCAAGTATATCATAAAAAACGTGAACAGGCCATCTCCGACTTCCAGCTCTTACGGTGTACTTACGTGCCATTTGGTCGATGATGTTTATACCTAATTTTGTTTCATTATAAAATTCAATTGTCTCAGGCAGCCTTTTTTGATCAGTACCTATGCTGACGCCGGGGTGCAGAGTACTCAAAATAATAACATTTTTTCCTCGTTTTCCTTGATAGACAGTAAGGGTTGTATCGGTCGCAGTTTTCATTATAAAAGTTTCATATCTTATTGTACGAATACTTCTACAAATCGGTGGTATTTCTGGTCTTGCACGTCGCATTGTTCCAACAATACTAGTTTTTTCGACCATTAGCTTTTTAGCCAAATTTAGAGATGTGAAAAATTTGTCAGTGGTAACGTTTCGGCCCTTTTTGAAATAGGGTTGTACTAGTTTCAAAACCACATATTCGGGTAATGAAATATCGGTTGAACGGTTCTCGTCTTTTCCTAGATACGGAAATCCTCCACATAGGTACTTACTCTTGACATCCACAAGAAGCCAAAACTTTATGCCAAATTTATCGGGTTTGTTAGCAATATATTGTAAAAATTGGCAGCAAGTTTTTGATGGAAATAACTGCTCATTAACTGTCAATTTTTCTCCAGGAATGTAACACATTTGACAATTATCTATAAACTTGTTCCATATATCCGAAATCATTGCAAATTTGTCATTAGCTAAGCGAGCAGAACGCGTGCTTCTCAAATCAAAACGTAAGTATTTCATGATCTCCTTGAATCTATTTTTGCTCATAGTATTTTTGAAAACAGGTGGTCCCCAATCTTTCGACCACAAAATGTCTAAATCTAGGTGGCTCATGTTATAGGCTCCACGAGCATAAATCAAAGCAATAAATGCATCTAGTTCGTCTAGGGATAAGGTCCAAGTGTCATCTTGACTTTTGTCACGTGCTTCCTTTTCAGTATATTCTTTTATACGTCGTAGAATGTACTCATGAATAAATAGTCTCCACGCAGATATTGGCTTGTTATTTTCAATGTATCGTTTGGCGTATGGAGTAGGCCCTGAGATTTCTCTAAGTATATTTTGCTGGCTTCGGCGTCCTACTCCACTAGCGTCTGCATAAATACAAGTCCATTCTGTGCCGTCACTTGCTACTTGTAACATACCGACTTCCGGTACTGATGTCCTGGCTGAACGTCCACCGCGCGCTGTTCGCCCACCGCTAATGGATCTACGAGATACCCCGCGTCCTTTGCGAGACTTTACAATAATATTGTTATTTGTAGCAGAGGAATCTACTTCGGAGTCTTCTGATGAAGAAGTGACTTGTTCCGGCTGAAATTCTGCATCACGGGTTTCACAAACACTGTCTGATAAATCGTCACCACTTTCATCACCTGACACATCTATTTGTATATCCCGATATCGCAACAGTTCTTGTTCTATTTGAGAACTATTGAGACGGCGACTCATTTTTATATAGCAAATTACGACTGCTCACTAAACGAAACCAATGTCTACTAAGTGTAAAGTAAACAAGCTTGACACTTGAAAGTAACAACTTACTCAGAATTAAACATAAATAAAAACAAAAGTACCATTATTAGTTTGAAGAAATTGTTGTTTACTATTCCTATCGCTGCCTTTATAAATATGTCGTCACATTTACGGTATGCGGTCTTAGTAGGTATTTGTATAAGAATCTCATATACAACTTATAGTTTAATATTTATTTATATAGATTTACCCTAACAGTAGCAAATTAGGAAAAGTCATAAAATATGAAAAGAAACAAAAACATAGTTTGTAAAATATTTAAGAATGAAATCGCCGTGCGGTCAAATTGACGGCTTTGGTCTTTCTAGTGTTAATATACTGATGTATATTTCGTTGCACACAAGTGTGATCACTTGTGTGCAACGAAATTTGTCGACTTGATAGATCCCAGGGAATATATTCGGGGTCCTTTTTAGGATAGCGAACAGTATGCAGCCAGGACGGCCCTGTCTGGCCTTTATGTTCCGGGCGTACTCCGGCTCATAGCCCAGCTCCTGGAGTCCTGTCAACACTTCCTCGGGGTCGGTGTTGACCGGGAGACCCCTAATGGCGACCTTTAAACTCTTCTCGGCCGGCAGGGAGTAAGAGAACCAGGAAATCCTTTCAGATTTCTCCAGATCTACCAGGTACCTCTGGATGACGCGGTACTCATTCTCGTCCTGCAGGGTAAATCTGATGCCCCTGCCGAATGGTCTGGCAGTAGCCACTCTGCCTAACCTCAACCTTATCTCCTTCATATGGAAGGCCCAGTTAGGTAAAAATTCTACTATTAAAGGAGGGTATCTGACCTTTTTTTGTTGTTGGGTGTTGGCGGGCTCGGTGTTTGTTCTCCGCCATTGCCGCCGTCCCGCTGAGGTTGAGGTTGGCTCTGTGGTGGAGGGGAGCTAGCTGCCGCGGCGTAGTTCCGGAACTGAGGCGGGTCCCGGGAAGTACCTGGCAGCGGGCTGAGGGCAAGTGCGTCCGACTTCTGCACCTTGCCCGGGTTTTCTTCTGGGTGGTCTCCGTCGTCGGGGCTTCTCGGCCTTCTCTGCCGGGTGAGGCTGGGGTTTCCGAGGGGGAAGCTTTGAGCCGCTGCTGCTGATGCTGCGACTGCTGCGTCCCGTGCCTTTTTGAGACGGATTCTGCTTTTGTGGTTTTTCATAGCCTTTATGGAGATGTCAGGCCTGTCCAAGTCCGTCTCGCTCAAAGACTCGCAGGAGACGAGAGACTCCACTGAGCTGTGGAGGGTGAACGAGGTGAAGGTCTCTTCTGCGTACATCCTCGGTGAGCTAGCTTCCACCTCGGATTTTGAGCCGCTGTCTAGCCTCGACCTTCCTGCTCCCTTACTCCTGCGCGGCTTCGGGGTGCTGAAGAGGTCGTTGCTGGTGGGCTTCTTGTTTGCGTCCTTAACCGGGTTGCCTATACCCGAACGCGGTGCTTGCACAGGGTCGGCTCGCGGCGCACTAGCCGTATGCCTGGCGGCCGGGGTTGCACGCGTCGCACCTGTCGGATAGGTGGGTGCAGGGGTCGCGGGCGGGGGTACGATCCCAGAAACCTCCACGCGGTGTACCCTGGGTGCGGGCGTCGAATTGTCGTCCGTAGCGAATATCTGCGCGATTTCGCTCCTTACTCTACTACAATAGTAGTAGAGGTTATAGGACGCGAAATACTGGGACGGGCTCAGTCACTCATTCATTTGAGGGCTGGGTAGGCATATGCCACCGCCCACATATCGTAAACCTGATTCTTTGCTTGTCTTAGTTTCAGGAGCGAGGGTCTTGGCTTAACCACCCGGATCGCGAGGAAGACAACCTCTATAAAGAATTACCCAGAATCTTAAGTTCTGGCGTGCGGCGAGAAGATGCATGGCGGATGGGGTATTCTGTTCTTAGCACGCTCCAGCCAGGGTACCGGCTGCCCCCCTGGTTGGTAAATGTAGGCTTGCCCGGGTAAAGGGATCTCTGCCCGGGTCGACGTAATGTATCTCCCATTCTCGTGGGATTCACAATGGATACGCAAAATTTAAAAACTTTAAACTCTGACGGGAATCCTTGTGATTCTCACACCACGGCCTTGTCAAGCCAAAGAAAAACTGACAACGACGCCTCGTCCCCTGGACTTGAGGCGTCCGCCGAGGGCCCGGCACAAATCGTGGAAGCCCAAAAGAAGAAGAGGAAGTCGCCTCGAAAGACTCGGGGCAACGGCCTGAGCCACAAAAGGCGGATGGAGGAGCGCCGAGCGCGCAGAGAGGCTGCCGCCGCTGAAAAGGAGGACGGTGGCAGAATTGCTGCAGAGCTGTCTACGGACGAGGGCGACAGTGACGTCGCAGAGCCGTCCGGAGACGAGGGCAGCACACCTGCCACTAAGATGGACGGGGGCGGTGTATCCGCAGGGCCGTCCAGAGGAGAAGGCGGATCAGAAGCTAAAGACTCCGCTAAGCCATCGCCGCGTCCTGCGGCGACGGCTGCGAAGACCAGGGAGGAGGCCCTCCCCTCGCAGGTGCGAAAGCGCCCCTGAGCAAGGGAGGCAGCTCGGGCGCCGACTCCGGTAGCATTATGCCTCCACCGAACTCCGCCATGCCGGCTTCTCGCAGAGGGCGAGGGGCCGCAGTAGCAGGAGGAAGGTCGGCGACCCCTCAGCGTGAGGCGGCGCCTGCTGTGAGCGACGGCCCCCTGGACCTGCAGGCTGAAAATGCCCGCCTTAGTGGCGAGGTTTCAGGCTTGCGGGACCTGAACCTCCAGTTGGGGTCCGAGCTGGAGGCGGTGCGGCGGGTGAACCGCTTGTTGGCCAAGGATATGGCCGACCTGCGGGCCCAAGTGGACCACTTCCTGCCGCCTGCGCCACAGCCGACGATAAGGCCACCCAAAAGGGCCGCTGCGGTGAAACCCGTCCCTGCGGCGAGGAGGACGCCTCCCGCTGCAAAGGGCACGCGGCCAGCCGAAGCTGTTACGGCCCCCGAGCCGACACCCGTCCCTGTGGCGAGGAGGACGCCTCCCGCTGCGGCGACGAAGTCGCCAAGCGTCCCGGAGCGGGCCCCGGCGGAGGCTCAACCGGAGGCGCCGAACCCGCTGCCCGCGGTGGGGGGACTGCCGGACGAGTCCCTGCGCGCCATCATCGACGCAGTCGGAAAAATCGTCGATGCGCGCTTCGCCGCTCTGGAGGCAAGGCTGCCTCCAGAACCACGTGTCCGGCCGCCTCTTGCCGCAGACAAACGGCCACACACGGCACAAGCCCCCGCCCCGCTGCCTTGTCAGGGTGGCCGCGTGGGGAGTTACGCCGCGGCCGCGACCGGGCCTAAGTTCAAATTCAAATTCAAAACATTTATTATGCATAAACCCTGCGAGGGCACTTACATATTGTCATTTTTTTTTACATTTAAAGTTAATCTAATAAACTACCACCGGATCGGAATGAGACCGCTACTGAGAAGATCCGGCAAGAAACTCAGTGGGTTTGTCTATTTATATTTTGTCTATGTTATTATAATTTTTTTTAATTTTTTATATATAAAAAAAAAAAAAATAGTACATGTTTATTATTTAATTAGCTTCAGTGCGATGCCCTTCGAACGCAATAGTTAAAATACAATAAAGAAAGACCATGGCTGGACCGGATCCCACAAGCGGCACCCGATCACGAGTTAACTACTAGAGCAGCCATCACTCCCCTCAACCACCTTGGAGGGAAGGGAGAGACCCGCTCCACGCAGCTACCGCAAGCGGACCTTTCAGTGTGCATGACCAATACCATGACGTACTATAAATGCAAAAAAGTCAAAATTCGTCAGGCAACACACGCTACGCTTTACAAGTATGTATAATTATTAAAATGAAATAGTAACTAAACAGTTTTAAAAAAAAAAAAATGTACGTACCTAATTGCTGAAAGAGGAGCTGCTCATAGCCAGTCTGAACTATCACTTAGATAATCTGAGATTTTATAATAACCTTTTTTACAGAGTCTGTTCTTGACAGCCCTTTTAAACTTGTTCACAGTCATATCTCGGATATCTTTTGGTATTTTATTATAGAAGCGTATACATTGCCCCATGAATGACCTATTAATTCTTTCAAGACGCGTATTGTGTACAACTAATTTGTCCTTATTCCGAGTATTCACACAATGAATGTCACAATATCTTTCAAAGTTACTGAAATTTCTTTTTACATACAAAACATTTTCGTATATATATTGTGATACAACAGTCAGAATATTCACCTCTTTGAATTTCTCTCGAAGTGAAACTCTTGGGCCTAGATTATAAATTGCGCGGATAGCCCTTTTTTGCAGAACAAAGATACTACTCAAATCCGCGGAGCATCCCCACAGCAATATGCCGTAAGACATGAGACTATGAAAATAAGAGAAGTAAACTATTCTAGCTGTTTCAATATCGGTCAATACTCGAATTTTTTTGACCGCATAAGCCGCTGAACTAAGCCTGCTTGACAAATTTTCAATATGAGGGCCCCATTGGAGTCTAGCATCTATAGTGATGCCTAGAAAAACGGTTGATTCCACAAGGTCTAGAGCCACACCATTCATTTGAACATTGGTTCCCACTTGTCTTACATTAGGATAAGCCCAAAGGCCCTGGCCCAGCTCCGAAGGGACCTACCCTGAGGAGGAAGACGGCGCCGGCTCCTGCCGAACCGCTGAAGTCGCCCGCAACGACACCGCCGGCGACGACCAGCGAGGCTGCGACAAGGCCTTCCGCGTCTGGCACGACTGCCGCACCCGAACAGGGTTGGCAGGTAGCCGAGCGTGACAGAAGGAGTCGCGGCCAAAGAAGGAGAGCGGAGGCCAAGCGCGCCGCTGAGGTCTCCGCTCCCAAGGCAGGAGCTGGCGACAAAAAGAAGAGGTCGCGCAAGGGGCTCAAGCCGCCGAAGACAGCCGCAGTGGTGATCACTGTGCTGCCTGAGGCGGCCGAAAAGGGCCTCAGCTACGAGGCCGTCTTGAGGAAGGCCCGGCGGGAGCTAGACGTCTCCGATATTTGAGGCGTCGAAGCCAGGACCCGCAAGGCCCGGACGGGAGCTCGAATCCTCGAGTTCCCAGGGGCCGAGGGCACCAAGACGGCTGACAGCGTAGCTGAGAAGCTGCGAGGTTTGTTCGCCGAGGAGGGTGGCATCAAGATCGCCAGGCCCGTCAAGTGCGCCGAAGTGCGCATTTCGGGTCTGGACGACTCTGTGACGGTGGAAGACATCCGGGAGGCCATTGCCTCCAAAACCGGGTGTCCCATAGACACCGTCCGGGTTGGTGCCATTCGTCCCGGTCCGGGCGGCGTAGGTGCTGCCAGGGCGCAGTGCCCGGTGGAGTCGGTCAGGCAACTGGCCGGCTCAGGCAGGCTCCTCGTGGGCTGGAGCTCGGCGCGGGTAACCGTGCTTGAGCACCGGCCTGCGAGGTGCTATAAGTGCATGGCGGTCGGACACACTCGACCAACGTGCACTAACTGCTTCGACTGCGGCGGATTGTGTTTTCGCTGCGGTCAGACCGGGCATGTAGCGGCATCTTGCGCCGCCCCGCCCCACTGCCCCGCGTGTGCGGCGGGCAATAAGCCCGCCAAGCACCGCATGGGCTCTGGGGCGTGCAGACCTCCAGCTTCGGCCCCAAAGGGGCGGGGCGGCCTTTCGACCACGGCCGCTCCCGCTCCTAGCGCGGCCCGATCGCCCACTGGCGAGGTGGAGGTGATGGATACGGCCCACTAATGGCTGCAGAATCCATTCACCTCCTGCAGGCCAACACCAACTACTCCGCTGGTGCGCAGGATCTCCTCCTGCAATCCATGGCGGAGTGGTCGATTGGTGCAGCCGTAGTCGTGGAACCGTACGTCGTGCCTGATCGCCCCAATTGGGTGGTCAGCCGAAACGGAACTGCGGCAATCGTCGTCTCAACGCAGCGGCACTTCCCGTCCTGATCCCTTTTGGATAGGGGCGAAGAATTTGTCGCTGCGGAATGGGGAGGGGTCACACTCTACAGCTCTCCCCTAACAGGAGAATGGACGATTTCGGGGCCTCCCTCACCACCTTGGAGGCTTCGATACGGCGACTGGCACCGGGCCTCGTCCTGGTCCTGGGGGACTTCAACGCCAAATCCACGGCGTGGGGGTCCCCTATGACGGACGACCGCGGGCGGTCTTTGAGTGGGCGGCTTCACTGGGCCTCTGTGTTAACAGGGGCTCGGTGAAAACGTGTGTGCGGCAGCAGGGCGGGTCGATAGTGGACTTGTCGTTCGCTAGCCCCGCTGTCGCGCCACGGGTGAGGAACTGGAGTGTCCTGGAGGAGGCGGAGACCCTGTCGGACCACCGGTACATCCGGATGGAGGTCTCCCCCTGGGAACCCAGTAGGGGTCACAGGGCGGACGGAGCTCCCGCGTTTCCGCGGTGGGCTGTGGGTCGTCTTGATAGGGACCTACTGGCGGAGGCGGCCATCGTTCACACATGGCTGTCCTCACCGCCCCCACGGACGGAGTGGACGGTGAGGCTGTCCGCATCCGCAGTGCGTTAACGCAGATCTGCGATGCGGCCATGCCCAGGGTGCGGCGTCTACCTCCGCAGCAGGGGGTCTACTGGTGGTCCCCAAGACTGGCGGACCTTCGTGCGGCGTGTATCAGTGCCCGAAGGTCCTACACCCGCAGCCGGCGGCGTCACCGCGATGCCGAGCGGGAGGGCCAACTGTACAAGGCGTACCGCAGTGCGCGGACTGCCTTTCGGCTGGCCATCCGAGCCGCCAAGGGTGCGAGTTGGCAAGAGATGCTGGACGGTCTCGACCGTGACCCCTGGGGTCGCCCGTATCGCGCGTCGCTGAACAAGCTTCGCGCGCAGGCAATCACCGAGACCCTCCAGCCCGACTTCCTCTGTAGGGTGGTCGAGGAGCCACCGAAGTTAAAATCGAGTACCGGTGGTCCGCTCGCACGGCGAAGAGAGAAGGTTCTACGGTGGGTATATGGGGTCACGCGCCGCCTTTCCGTCACCCCGGACCGATTCGGCGGGGCGAGACGCACCCACAGCCCACCAATAAAAAAAAAAAAAAAAAAAAAAAAATGGTGGTCGAGGAGCTGTTTCCACGGCAATCGGGACACACGCCCCCGGTCATGGCTTCGCCAGATCAAGACCGGGAGGCCGACGACGAGAGTGTTCCGCCTGTGACGGAGTCAGAAGTGGGGGCAGCAGTGGCGCGGATTCGTTCCGCCACCACGGCCCCCGGCCCGGACGGAATACCAGTCCGGGTGTTGACGTCGCTCCTCGAGCACTTCGAGCCTCGCCTCAGGCAACTGTTCAACGTCTGTCTGACGTCTGGACGGTTCCCTGAGTGCTGGAAGGAGGGGAGGTTGGTTCTCCTGCCAAAGCCGGGACGGCCCCCGGATTTGCCGTCGGCCTACAGGCCCTTCGTGCTTCTCGACGATGTGGGTAAGCTGCTGGAGCGTGTCCTCGCTGCCCGCATCGTCCGACACTTGGAGGAGGTGGGGCCTGATCTGTCGGACGCTCAATATGGGTTTCGGAGGGGGCGTTCGACCATCGGGGCCCTGCTACGCCTGAGGCAGACGGCCGCGGAGGCTGTCGCCGGCAAGGGAGTGCTGTTGGCGGTGTCATTGGACATCGCCAACGCATTCAATAGTCTGCCATTCAGCTGCATCAGCGAGGCGCTCTGGTTCCATGGAATGCCCCTGTACCTCAGGCGGCTGGTGGCAGAGTATTTGGAGGGGCGCAGTATCCTCTGCGCGGGTCCCGCATGGGACATTGTGCGGACGCCCATGTCGTGCGGTGTTCCACAGGGGTCGGTTCTGGGGCCGACTCTGTGGGACATCGGGTACGACTGGGCGTAGAGAGGGAGTCTCCCCCCGGGCTGAGCTTAGTGTGCTATGCTGACGACACGCTTGTCACAGCCCGGGGCAGGACACTCAAAGAGGCGGCGAGCCTGGCCACTCTCGGCACCGAGGAGATGGTCAGGCGAATCGAGGCGCTGGGGCTCAAGGTGGCCTTAAATAAGACGAAGGCCCTATTATTCCATGGGCCACGCATAAGGCTGCCAACCGGCGCCTCGTTAGTCGTCAACTCCATCCAGATCAGTATTCAGGCCCATATGAGGTACTTGGGTCTGGTGCTCGACGGGCGATGGTGGTTCCGGGAGCATTTCCGACAGATTGCTCCCCGGCTGGTCGGCGCGGCGTCCGCCCTTTCTCGGCTCATGCCGAACGTGGGCGGACCCAGTTTCGAGGGCCGACGGCTGTATGCGGGGGTGATCCGCTCGATGGTCATGTACGGCGCACCCGTGTGGGCGAGGGCTCTGAATGCCCAGCTCAGGGCGGTTCTGTGGAGGCCACAGAGAGATATGGCGGTCAGAGCCATTCGCGGGTACCGCACGGTGTCGACAGAGGCGGCGTGCCTATTGGCCGGGACACCCCCGTGGGACCTAGAGGCGGAGTTGCTCTCCGACCTCTACCGGCGGGTTACCTCAGTGCGCGACGAAGGTGGCTCCCCATCGTTGAGCGAGATAGCCACCTGGCGCGAGGACGCCCGCCGAAACGTCATCGCCCGTTGGGTTACGCGGCTGGAGAGGCCTAGACGCGGTGTCGTTACCGTTGAGGCCCTCCGGCCCGTACTGATGGAATGGATGGAGCGGCGGCACGGAGTCCTCACCTTCCGACTGGTGCAGGTGTTGACGGGGCACGGGTGCTTCGGGAAATACCTGCACACGGTCGTGTGCAGGGAATGGACTCCGGCCTGCCATCATTGCAGTAGTGACGAGGACACGGCGCAACATACGCTCGAGGATTGTTCGGGCTGGGACGGGCAGCGCCGCGACCTCGTCGTTATTATCGGTGCCGACCTGACGCTGCCGGCTGTCGCGAGGGCGATGGTTGACAGCGTTAGGAATTGGGACGCGGTCGCCGCCTTCTGCGAGGCTGTCATCTCGCGGAAGGAGGCGGCGGAACGAGTCAGGGAGGACTCCCGCGACCCGGGCCGCCGCCAGCGACCGGGGCGGCGCAGGCGCGAATACCTGCGCCTGATGCCGCCCTAACCCAGGCCTCGGGTGATCGGACCGGGAATTGTCCGGTCACCCGACGCGAGGCTACCGCGTGAGGGCGACGCCCCGACGGCGAAATCTGTCGGGGCGTCGACGAGAGGAACCCGCGAGGGTAAACCGCCGAGCGGACGACCGAAGACAAAGATCGGGTACCGGTGGTCCGCTCGCACGGTGAAGAGAGAGGAGTTTTACGGTGGGTCTATGGGGTCACGCGCCGCCTTTCTGTCACCCCGGACTGATTTGGCGGGGCGAGACGCATCCATAGTCCACAAATAAAAAAAAAAATAAAAAAAAAGGGGTCGCGGGCGCGGGCGACGGGGTCGCGCGTATCGCGGGCGCGGGCGACGGAGTCGCGCTTTTCGCGGGCGCCTGCCTCGGGGCGGCGCTGGTCGCACTCGCCATCCTCAACGGCGGAGTATGAGGGGGTGCGGCAGGGTCCGCCTGCGAAGGGTGGTTCGCGGGCGCGGACTTCGCTGTCGCGCTGGCTTCGGGGCCCGCGGCGCGTTGGCGCTGGATCGTTCCATCTTGCGATGTTCGGCGATACGGCGGCCATGCGGAGGGGCGCTGCGACCTGGTGTTAGCGGATGGTGGTGGTAGCCCTGAGAAGGGCCTTAATGGTAATTCCTGCTGCTGAATACGATTTCAATGGCAATGGTAATTTCGATGAAATATGAATTATAGTGGCGATTCCAGCAGAGGCGCGACCAGAACAGCTGACTGTGGTGATTCCTGAACCACCTGGGATGAGCACAGCCCCGATGTACACGTCGACGGCCGCACGCAGACGTCCACGCAGACACCGGAGCAGATTTCCTCGCCGAGGGTAGTTGTAGATTGGTCCGAGCGACTTCACTTCTTCACTGTACTTGCGTGTGTTCTGTGAACTGCCGGCGTCGACTATCCCTGAATGGTAGCTACTCGAAGTCCTCACCGTCCCCCTTGGTTAAGAGAGGACGTGGCAACAGGATCGGGCCTGTGGGCCCCCGCCTGTAGTGTCTATTCGACGGCGGCAAACTTGCCGCCGTGTGGCTGGGTTTTGCATCTGCAGTTGGTGGTCGTGGGATGATGTTGTTGTATGCGTTGTATTACTCTCTCGTGCTTCCGGGCTCGTCCGGGTCGTGTCATGTTTGCGCGTATGCGTGCTGTACACATTAGATGAAACAGGGCGGAAGAGGGGGAGAAAAGGGGTGGTGACTGATCTTCACACCCCCTGGGCGGTCTGCCCGAGCAGGGTGAGACCCCCGGTAACCCCGGGGGAGGCCCCGCTCCGAGCGACGCGCATCCTGAGGGTGACTCGGCAGCCACCACCCCCAAAGACTGAAAGAGAAGAAGAGTGATCAATTCATTATTTAATTTTTTTTTTTTTTTTTTTAATTAAATAAATTAAACCCCCTTCCGGGTGGTGGATGATAGATGGTTTCAGCTGTGGTATGAAGATGAGAGTGATGTGAGATGAGATGAGAGAAGAGTGGCGGTGGTGAAAGTGGAAGGCATGAACAAAGCTAAAGCCAAGCAGAATGAATATTAGCTAGCTAGCAAAGCAAAGCTAAAGCACTACTACCTATTTTTAGTTTTATAATTGAAATTAGGATTGAAATAAAATATAAATTTGACTTGAAGTTCAATTGAAATTGAAATTTGATTGGGAAATTAAATTTAAATTCAATAAGATAAGAGAATAAAATGGACTACAATAGAATAGAATATATGGAAGGGGTGTCCCGGCTGTCCCAGGCTAACCCCGACTGCTTCTCCGGGCTGGCCCCGGCTGGTCCCGGGCTTGCCCCGGCTGGTCCCGGGCTGGTCCGGGCTGGCCACGGCTGGAAGGCGTTGGACAGTGAGTCCCCAGATGGAGCTCGGCTGATAGTCTCCTCTCTGCAACGGGTTGGCTCCTGGAACACAAGATACGCTGTGCAGGTATTAATGTGATGGAGAGGTCCCGCGGCAAGCGGCGTTTGGCGTCTGGGGGTCTGGCGTGCAAGGGGGCTATTTCCCTGATGTACGGGAGGAGGGAGGCGTCCGCTCTATCGTAGAGGTTCTGGGCGAGGCGCGTAATGAAGGCGTCAAGGCTCTCCATTTTAAGGTCTCGTAGGATGGTGTCATTTCTCACCATACGCGGCGCACCGACGGCCTGGCGTAGTGTGAGGGATTGTTGGGCTGCCATTCGGGTTCGTCCTGTTTTGGTGGTAAGCTGGTACCAGGCCGGCGTCACATAGGTGAGACGGGACCTGATATATGTCTTGTATAGCGCCAGTTTCAAGGAGATGGGTATTGAGCGGATGGTCAATACAGGTCGCAGTAGGAGTCTGGCGGCTTTTGTGTTGTGCACCGTGGCCATGGTGTGTGTCCCCATACTCAGCCTCCTGTCTATGGTGACACCGAGATACTTGGCCTCAGCTCCCTTGGGGTACCCCTGCGGCTATCTTCCGCAGGCTGGATACTTTGTCCTCCACCGCCACCCTGAAGGTGCGGCCGGTGAGGAAGGAGGCGATGACCCTGACGAGCTTAAGTGGCAGTTGAGACTGGAGGAGCTTGTAAATCAGCCCCTCGTGCCATACCCTGTCAAAGGCCTTTTCCATGTCCAGCAGGATGGCGATGGGTGACTCCTTTTGGTTGGTGGCAGTGGTGATAGCATGCAGTACCCTTATGAGCTGCAGTGTCGTGGAATGCTCAGGCCTAAACCCGAACTGCTCAGGTCTTGGCGTGATGGCGGTCCTGATGTGGGTAAGTAGGAGCTGCTCAAAGACCTTGGACAGTGTCGGGAGTAGGGTAATGGGCCTGTACCCGTCCGGACGTGCGCAGTTTTTCCCCGCCTTGGGGATCATCACCACCCGTCCCTCCTTCCAGGCCGTGGGAAAATGGCCGGTCCGCACTATGCCGTTATATAGGCGACATAGTACACCTATTGTGCGGAAGGGAATGTTTTGAAGGGCTGCGTTGGTTATATTGTCGCAGCCTGGAGCCTTTCGGTGTTTCAGCTTCCTTATTATCCTCACGACCTGATTGGGTGTAAAGGTAACATGGGGTTCATTCTCCTCGGGTGGTGGTCCCAATATGCGCTCGACGTGGCTCACCACGATTTCCTGATGGGCCCAGTCTCTGCACGGAGGATTTCCGCTCTATCTTCTGCCCGGTAGCGCGGCGTTCCATCCTTGTGTAGGAGTGGGCGCGTTGGGGTCGGCGTCTGGGTGAGCCCTCTGCACACCCTGTGCATGGACTGCCAGTCTTCGCTTGCGGACTCTATGTGTTGTATCCAACCCTCGGTGGTGTTTTGTTGGCTTTCTGTCCTGATCTCGCCACTTAGGCGGTTTAATTGAGCTTTGAGGGTTGGACAACGCGTTGCTTGCCATTGCCTCCTGAGTTTCCTCTTGGTCCGGATTTTGTCCTCCAGGAGTCTGGGCAGACGTGGCAGTACTCTGTCATTGGGTGTATGCGCAGGAGTAGAGAGAGTCCAAGGCGTTCTGAATGGCGGAGGTTATTTGCACATGGAGTGCGTCAACCTCCTCTCCCGTGCGGGCCGTAGCCCTGGGCGTGGTCTCCTCCATCCGAGCCCTGAAGGTCTTCCAGTTTGGGACCGGTCGTGGACATCTGGGAGCCAGCCTGACTGGGAGCTGGCTCAAGACCACGAGCACCGGAACGTGGTCTGACATCAGCTCGTCCGACATGGTCTGCTGGGTTACCTGGCATGGCAAATTGTGGTGTATAAGCACGTCCAACACGTCAGGCATCTTCGTGGGGTTATCCGGGTAGTGTGTTGGGGCCTCCGGTCCACAAACCGCATAGTCCCTAGCTTCCGCGTCCCGGCAGAGCAATCTGCCGCAGGTGTTGGTTGAGCTACAGTTCCACGCTGGGTGTTTGGCGTTCAGGTCTCCCGCTATTCCAGGCCAGCTTTCTTTGGGGGGCCTGTAGACCGCGTACAGGCGCAAGTGTTGATCGCCCAGTTGCACCTCCACGCCCAGCGTGTCCAGGCTTTGTAACGGGCTGGTGGCAGCGGTTGGTGTACCAGTCCTCTGATGACCGCAACTGCCAGGCCGCGGAAAGGTCTGCCCTGGTCCGAGACTTCATCCCTCCTATACACCATATAGCCGGGCAGTTTAAATTTCTCAGAGGGGCCTAAGAATGTCTCACTTATGAGAGCTAAATCAATCTTCTGCTCACGGAGAAGGTGGAGAAGCAATAAGCTTTTCTTCCTTAGGCCTCTGGCGTTCCAATGGATAAACCTCAACTCCTGATCCATGAGGGACGGTAAGTTCTCGGTCTACCCCAGGTCCAGGAGGGGGAGGTGATGGCTGTGTGTCTAGCACCGACTCTCGGTGGCAGATAGGGGGTCATCCTTAAGGAATTTTTGACTTTTCCTGAATTTTCAAGATTTCCTTCTGGGCCCGAAGGCCGGTCGTAGGCGTCCGCGGGGTAAGCACCATGTTCCCTGAGTCCAGCAGTCAGTCCGGAACAGGTGGAAGGCTGGTTTGCAGTTTTCCTAGAGGTGACCAGCCAGGAAATATGGTCCACCCCCGCGGACAGCGTCAAGGAGCTTATTCTGGATGCTTCAGTTCCAAATGACAGCATTTTCGGGTTTTCCTTCCAACCAGGAAAAGTGAAAACAAGTGGCTGGAAGGTACCGCCAGGCACGTGGGCAGCGCCGGTGGGCCCAGCACCGGCGCTAGACATGTGCGGTTGCAAGAGCGAAAAGAACTTGACTCCCGAGCCGGTAAATCTACCAGGGGGAGACCAAGGGATGAAAATAAGGAAGACAGAGTGGTTAGCAACTGCTAACGCCGTCATTGGACGAGTCCCATTCAGGGTGGGGATGAGGGCCCCCGGGGAGGGAAAAGAAGGCTGCAGGTCCATATCAGAACCAACATAGGGCTCCGCTTTTAAAATATTGTCAAAGATTAAAATAAACTTAAAAATAATATTGAAATCTCCGTTCATACCGAATTCAATATTATTCTTTATAAATTCAATAATATTTCTGGTTTTCGTTTCAATATTATTTTCTTCAATAATATTTTTTTCCCTATGTCGGTGACATTGAAGGCATCGATGGTTTGGTCCTCTCGTTAGCCGGTCCATTTCGAGAGGAACTGCTCAGATAGGGTCTTCACCAGGCCGGCGAGAATCTCTCCTATGCCGGGAATAGGGGAGAGGGCGGCAAACGCCGCCGAGGCGACGGAAAAGAGAATTTCGCAAATTTTGTTTATATTAAAGTTTGGATTTTCCCCCATGAAGGGGGGAAGGAATGAAAATAGCGGGTGGCTGGGGTTATTACCATCCTCCGCTCCACCAGTGGGCCCAGCACTGGTGGCAGCGGCCCGTCTGGGATTTGTCCTAGGCTTACCCGGTTCCTGCGGTGCTTGTTGGCCCTTTGGGGCGTTCTGGGAGCTCGAAGAGGCCTCAGGGGCGGCCCGTGTGGGGTCCGCCTCCGGCTCAGTGAGGACTTCCGATGGTTTCCTATTATTATTTTTCCTCTTCCTCTTTTTGTTTTTACCGGCAGCGGTACCGGTGGTGGCAGCGGGGGGAGGACGGCCTCTCTCCGTGGCGGGATTCGCCGCCGTCATTAATCCATGGCTCGGTGGTTCTTCCTCCTGGGGGTGCGTCGGTCTAGGACCACCCCTGGCCACCCTATGGTTGTCGGTGAGGGCAATGGTCCCAGCCCTCTTGTTCCTGGACTCCGCAATGAAGACCGGGCACTTCGTATAATTAGCGGGGTGTTCACCCCCGCAGTTTGCGCATGTCGCCGGTGTCTCTTTCGGGCGGGGGCATTCCCTGGCCAGGTGCTCCTCCCCGCATCTCACGCATGTCAGTGCCCTATGGCACTGGTGGGAACTGTGCCTAAACTTTTGACACCGGTGGCATTGCGCGGGCCGCTTTTTCCCCCTCCAGGCCTCAATTTTGATACCCGGGAAGCCTAGCAATTCGTCGACTTGGTAGACCCCAGGGAAAGTATTTGGGGTCCTTTTTAGGATGGCGAATAAAATGCAGCCAGGACGGCCCTGTCTGGCCTTTATGTTCCGTGCGTACTCCGGCTCATAGCCCAGCTCCTGGAGTCCCGCCATCACTTCTTCGGGATCGGTGTTGACCGGGAGACCTCTAATGGCGACCTTTAGACTCTTCTCGGCCGGCAGGGAGTAAGAGAACCAGGAAATCTTTTCCGATTTCTCCAGGTCTACCAGGTACCTCTGGATGACGCGGTACTCGTTCTCATCCTGCGGGGAAAATCTGATGCCCCTGCCAAAAGGTCTGGCAGTAGCCACCCTGCCTAACCTCAACCTTATTTCCTTCATGTGGAAGGCCCAGTTAGGTAGGAATTCAACTATTAAAGGAGGGTATCTGACCTTTTTTTGTAGTTGCTGGGTGTTGGCGGGCTCGGTGTTTGTAGCTCCGCCATCCCGCTGAGGTTGAGGTTGGCTCTGTGGTGGAGGGGAGCTAGCTGCCGCGGCGTAGTTCCGGAACTGAGGCGGGTCCCGGGAGGTACCTGGCAGCGGACTAGGGACAAGTGCGTCCGACTTCTGCACTTTGCCCGGGTTTTCTTCCTGGTGATCACCGTCGTCGGGGCTTCTCGGCCTTCTCTGCCGGGTGAGGCTGGGGTTTCCAAGGGGGACGCTTTGTGTGGTGGCTGCCGATGCTGCGGCTGCAGCGTCTCGTGCCTTCTTGAGACGGATTCTGCTTTTATGATTCTTCATTGCTTTTATTGAGATGTCAGGCCTGTCCAAGTCCGTCTCGCTCAGGGACTCGCAGGAGACGAGAGACTCCACTGAGCTGTGGAGGGTGAATGAGGTGAAAGTCTCCTCTGCGTACAACCTCGGTGAACAAGCTTCCACCTCGGATTTTGAGCCGCTGTCTAGCCTCGACCTTCCTGCTCCCTTACTCCTGCGCGGCTTCGGGGTGCTGAAGAGGTCATCACTGGTGAGCTTCTTGTACGCGTCCGTACCCGGGTTGCCTATACCCGGACGCGGTGCCTGCACAGGGTCGGCTCGCGGCGCACTAGCCGTATGCCTGGCGGCCGGGGTTGCACGCGTCGCACCTGTCGGACAGGTGGGTGCAGGGGTCGCGGGCGCGGGCGCGGGCGACGGGGTCGCGCATAACGCGGGCGCGGGCGACGGAGTCGCGCTTTTCACGGGCGCCTGCCTCGGGGCGGCGCTGTTCGCACTCGTCATCCTCAACGGCGGAGTATGAGGGGGTGCGGCAGGGTCCGCCTGCGAAGGGTGGTTCGCGGGCGCGGACTTCGCTGTCGCGCTGGCTTCGGGCGCCCGCGGCGCGATGGCGCCGGATCGTTCCATCTTGCGATATCCGGTGATACGGCAGCCATGCAGAGGGGCGCTGCGATGTGATGCTAGCGGATGGTGGTGGTGGTGGCCCTGAGAAGGGCCTTAATGGTTATTCCTGCTACTGATTTCGGTTATAATGGCAATTCCCATGGTAATGGTAATTCCGATGAAATGCGAAAATAGGGCGATTCCGGCAGAGGCGCGACCAAAACAGGTGACTGTGGTGCTTCCTTTGAACCACCTGGGATGAGCACAGCCCCGATGTACACGTCGACGGCCGCACGCAGACGTCCACGCAGACACCGGAGCAGATTTCTTCACCGAGGGTAGTTATAGATAGGTCCGAACGACTTCACTTCTCACTGTACTCGCGTGCGTGTTCTGTGAACTGCCGGCGTTGACTATCCCTTGAATGGTAGCGTGGCTCGGCCCCGTTTATATCTTTTCTGTTCAAATAATTCCGAATCTGTGATTGGTCGCATTTTTACAACTTTTTCTAGCCAATCACAGGGGCGGAATTATAACCAATCACAGCGCTTTAATTTTTGGTTAAGTACTACGGAGCATTACCGTAACGAGAGCCATGCCTTATTTCTAATACAAATTAATGAGCTTAACTACTAGGCGGCGTTACCGTAACGAGACCCGCCTATATGAACTCTTTATTTCCTACAGTACTTAATACTATACTTATGTTTAACTTGTAAACTATTATATATCGAATTATAAAATATCATAAAAACTATTCTAAAATAAACTAATCGTTGTACAGGTTCAATCCTGAGAAAAAACCATTTTCGGTCAAAGCAATCCCAGGAAATGCCGCTGAGCTATAGAAATTCAAAAATAAAAATTAAGAGTTTTCATGTATTTGCAATGGGAAATCTTCACACGCCTTGGTTGAGGACTTAAAATGAATATTAAGGGCTAGAACATTCAGGTTTTTTTGAGAATTCCTAACAAAGTTTCATGATGGTACCGAAAAAAAAAAGTCGAAAAAGAAAGATCACCCTATTGTCACGTATGTCTAGATCCGCACTTAGGCCCTGGGTGAGTGCCGCGTGTATGTAATTCTTTTTGCCCTAAAGGGCTTAGGTTGGCCTATGGTGGCCGGTTTTTTGTCTTTGATTGTCACTTTAGTTTGCTTTTTATTGACTACTGGCGGTGTCGCGATAGCCGGCGCAGGTAGTTAGTTGATTATTGATGAGCAAGGGGGAAATTCCGCCCTGCTGTTGTTCATAACCCACGGTTTAGCGGGGTGATCCACCTGATCGCAGAGCACACACGAAGGTGATGTCGTGCTCTTAATCAGGTCATTGGCTTGGGCCTGGCGCAATCTGCGTGTATTTCGAGGTACATAAGAGCCTGTCTAGATGAGGCGTTTTACGCGCGAGTCGCCTCGCGCTTAGTCACTCGCGCGTTCCCGAGATACTAGAGCTACATATATTCCGACCAGATGATGACGCGCGTATCCTCGCGCGTAAAACGCTGGTAATGAGCGAGACTCTCGACTCGCGAGTTCTAGGCGCCAACGCCGCGCGAGTCGAGATACTCGTACGCTATTACTGCGTCCAGTGCTACGCGCGAATCCGTAACGAGTGGACGTACTTATTACAAAATGGAGCGTGTTAACTTCGATACTGAGCTTTTTATTGACGAAATTGAGAAAAGGGTGGCCATATGGGATATGGAATCTTCAGACTATTCCGATAGAGTAATAAAACGTAGGAATTGGGAAGAAATAGTCGAACTTTTTTGTGAACCTGGCGATTCCGAAGAAAAGAAAAAAGCTTTAGGTAAGTATACAATAGTTTATTTAACAACATTATTTTTTAGACATCATTAATTTTACTATATCAATTTACCTTGCCACGGGAGTTTGCCTTCATTAACAAAATAGTCTGCAAATTGGTCTCTTGTATTTCGCGATCTTGCATTAGGCCTTACTAACACAGTGTTGATATTATTCAAAGATGTTTCGTACAGAGTGTGGTCATACCTATAACCATCCCTTAACCTGACGAAATTATGAAGAACAACACAAGCTTTAATAATGTTTTTTGCAAATTCGTAGTCTACATTCAACGGTCTATGGAAAATTCTCCATTTATTTACCAAGATACCAAAGCAACTTTCAATGTAACGCCGGGCTCTGGATAAGCGGTAGTTAAAATTCTTTTCTTGATTGTTAGAGATTTACCGCAATAAGGACGCATTATATTTTCTGACAGACTGAACGCTTCATCTCCTACTATCACATGAGGTAAGGGAGTTGAATCTGTTTGCGATATTGGCTTTGGATCTGGAATATCTAAAGTTTTCTCTACAAGTTTTTTATACAAAACAGAGTCATTAAAAATTGTGGAGTCGTTACTTTTTCCATACGCGCCGATATCTACTGAAATAAAACAATAATTTGCATCGCATACAGCCAATAAAACAGTCGAAAAATAATTTTTATAGTTATAAAAAAGAGATCCAGAATCGTTAGGTTTTATAATACGGATATGCTTGCCGTCGATGGCACCGATGCAATTCGGGACATTTGCATATTTTTGAAACTGTTTTGAAATCTCTTCCCATTCAGCCTTCGTAGGCTCTCTCATTACTATATTTTGTAGTTTTTATCTTATGACAACAGGTTTCCTGTACTATTTCTATAACTGTAGACTTTCCTAGTCTGTAGGCATAATGCAGGTCCGCAAAATAACATCATGTGGCCAAATATCTGAAAAAAAAGTTAATATTATTAAATTTTGTCCATTGAATTAAATTTTTATATAGTATTTATTTATAGTCATGTATATATGCATGCATGCATACAGAGTGACCAAATGATCTCTAGTTTAATCTCTTTTAAAGAATAGGTCGAATTACCGGTCACCTTACATAAAGCACTATTTGTAATTGTATTTTCTATTTATTTTGTAGATAAAATAAATGATATATAGACAAACCGGCGAGCCGTATGAAGAGAATTATGAATGTTGAGGAAGCGAGTGAAGTATGCAAGGATAGAGTTCTCTGGCACTCTGTTCCCTCTGCCTACCCTGCAAAGGATATGGCGTGATGATATGTATGTATAGACAAACATAAATATTTAGTTTGACCATTTCAATACGTTTTTATTGATTTCAGGTATTTCATTGCAAAAGAAGTGGAAAGAGTTGCGTAATGGATTTGTTAGAGAAATGAAGAAGATGAAAACCACACCGTCTGGTTCAGGAGCCTCCGGCAAAGCCAAATATATTTATTTTGAACGTTTGATGTTCCTCGAACGATCGACACGGAATAAAACTACTGACAGCAATATCAACGCCACGTGTGTTGCAGCTGAAGAACAAGAATTTTCTGGCGATGGAGAAGATGTAATGAGACCTCCGCTTAGTCAGATCAAAAAGAAAAAAAAGCTGAATGCAGCTGATGAGGAATTTCTCGCCATCATAAACAAAAATTTAACATCTATAAATCAGCCACAGACGTCAAGCCAAATGGAGTCAGATGATGACAAATTATTCTGCTTGTCATTACACAAGGAGCTTATTAAAATAACAGAGGAAAACAGAATTCAAACAAAAATTGAATTAATGAAAGTGCTTCAAGCTCAACAAGCCATGTGTCATAAACCTTCAGCTGCTCGTTCTGCCTACCAACCTTCAACAGAATATCATTACCAAGCAGGACTGACACAACGCGGTCAGAGAGATTATTTTGAAGAAATGGGATATAACAGAATAGATCCTTTAACATCTTCGTTGCCCCCTGCAACTTACAATCGAGGTTATTTCACTACGCCACGGAACACTCTCACCCAAGACACTCTCCCAATAACACCATCGCCGCCATCTACACAAGATTCCCAAGAATCTGAATTGGTGGAGCTATACAATAATTAATTAAGGTTAAATAATCTATAGTTTGTTAGAATGTTTTTTAACGATTCACAATTTTTGTTAAATTGATTTTTTCTTACGTCAAAGGTACAAAAGTTAGGTCGATATTAAAATAATAAAAAGTATTAAGTACCTCAAAAGTACAAAACCATTATAATAAAAATTATTTAATCTTAAAGTAATCACGAGTTTTTCTTCTACAGAAACAGTATCCCGTACCACATAATTTTGACATGGAGTTAAATCTTCTTGAATAATTTCTAGTAAGTCATGAAACGATGTTACTGGCATTCGAAAGTAGTTGAAAAATTTTTCGCTGTGTTCTCTGAGCTTTGGGTATAATGTTATAAACATACTATGCGTCATCCTGTCACGTAGAATTGGATGCACGTTAAATCTTTGACTTTCTCTTCGTTTACGACGTTCCCATCGACGGTATGCAAGCCACAACACAACCGCTGTTTCCGAGTCCATGTTTATAACTGAATCACATATTTAAAATACTCTATAACTGAATAAACCCAGCGTAGCAACGCGCGTAAAACGTGACATCTGGACGCAATATGAATGGAAACGCGCGAGACGACTCACGCGTAAAACGCCTCATCTGGACAGGCTCTAACGCACCTGGATTTCGCGTGGCAATTGTGCGCAGAGTGGCCGTGGCTGATCATCCGGTGCACCTCTCTCACCGGCAGATCTTGGTTTAATAATGATTGCTTAACAGCATCGCACGCTAGTTCGACTGTTCGACGGGAACATTACGTATTACTATGCATAGTTTCCGCTCCTCTGGCAGCGTCAACGAATGGTAGGGGATTTTTTGCTGCTGCAGCATTGGAGTCAGCTTGCGATGATCATCCGAGGTGGATAATAACACTTTGATTCTTTCAAGGGTGGAACGGGCCGAGCAGTAGTAAACCCTGTTGATGTTACACCACGCAGATATCGGCAGCCACTTATCTTTGTTACGGATAACTAGTGGCAGTGCGGTTGGGATACGGGGTGTGACCTTACCGGTGTTAGCCGGTGCCGGTTGGGCAGCGACCTGTGGGTTCACTTTGCCTGTTGACTTAGTTGTTTGAGGTAGTGGGTTTGAGGGAGAAGCAATTGGTGTTGTGAGGCTCGCCTCGTCTATTTTGAGGGCCTTGACCAGGCCACCCTTCTTGCTATTACGTCCCCGTTTGCGGGAGCTGACTACGGTATAATCAGAGTCTGCTGTTCGCTGGATGAGAACGCTGGTGCGGCGTTCTAATTATCTAAGGCGCGTTCTTATCGTTAATTCTCCATTTAGCTGCCCGGGAGAGTTTCTAAGTCAGCGACAAACTCGCGGTCGGATTATGGTTCACCGGGTGCGACCCTGGTGATGCGGGTGAAGCTGGGAGGGTCGACGTGCGGTCGGGTATCATAGATCCGAAGCGTCTTTTTAGTAAGGTGTAGATATTGTCGGCGAGGAGCATGTCCCAGTTAGCACATGTGCAGAGAAAGTTTTGGCCCGAGCGGGCCGCACCACTAAACAAAGCACCCGAGAATAGGAATAAGGATAAGTTAGGGTGGGAGGGCAATTTGACTAGAGGATACTCCGACCTAATGATCGGGACCCGTCCGGTTAATATGTTTCGTCCTGAAGGGGCTCAGCAGCCGATTCGGGGCTTCGCATCACCCGGCTTCGTTGACACCGTTCGGTCAACCGGGGACCAATAAACTTGTTTTGCTCTGAAGAGGCCAAGTGACTTTTATCTATTAAAAGATATAAAATAAGTTCTATAATTTGTTGAAAACAACACAATAGCTCATTGAACTTTGTGAGATTCTTAAAACTCAAGCGCCTCGAAAAAGACGGTTTAAAAGTCCACTGGCGTCAGCCGACTTGTAACGGTTTTACGAAAACTGTTACGATCGTATGACTTAGCGAGATACAGAACGTGCTAGTGGCGGCAGGCGCTCACTGTGACGTCTGAATAGTAACTATCGTGATTTCAATCTTGTGATTAGTCGCATTTTTTTCCTATTTTCCAACCAATCGATTACGGCGTTTGACAGCAAAGTCGGTAGTAACTAGTGTCTACGTTAACCAGTTTTAAAAATAAAATTAACCCATTTGCCCATTATTATTTAATGTTAAAGTTAATTTTCGACTTTGTACAATTATTCTAAATTGTGGTGACATTAAATAACATAGATATTAAAACAAAAACACAGTGACAAAGGAAACCAGTGAATAGTGTCATAATAAGAATACCCTCCATTAAGTTTCTGTAACAGCTGATTTACATATATAAATAAATAATTTCTGTAGTGACGTACAATGGTTAAATGTGGGGCGTGTGGTAAATTTATCTCGCAACAGACTCGGCTAAGTGCCATAAATGCTATGGAGTTTATCATAAGGCATGCGTAAAACTCTCATCTACTGGTATTATACATACCTCTTGGCGGTGTCCTGAGTGCACTAAAAATATCGCTCGTGACAATAGAGCTGATACACCTATTAAAGCGCAAGCTCAGTGTTCAGCCAGTCCACCCGTGGTGGAGAGCCATGTCGCGGAACCCTATACGCCTCAGGCCAACCCCGTTGAACAGATTCCTGGTGAGTTTTTTGGCAGTTTAAAGAAGCTTACCGAGGCACTATCTTTAGTCCGTAAAGAGCTTCAACTCTTTCGTGGGGATATGTCCGAACTGCGATCCTCACTAAATAAGTGCATCGAGCGGATGGACACGTTGGAGGGGCGAGTTGCTGCTCTCGAGCAGGTTGAGCCACAAAAAGTACGGTCTTCTGATGTCGCCGTAATTGACGTCATAGCTGAACTCAAGCAAGAGTTTCATGAGAGGGACCAAGAACTGCTCGCCAATGATATTGAAATTAATAATTTCTCAGAGGCAATTGGTGAGAACCCAGTCCACCTGGTTGGGCAGATTGCGTTAAAACTAGGTGTAGCCATAGACGAGCGTGATATAGTAAGTGCCATGCGTGCGGGCGCGCATCGCATCAATGCGAGTAGCGCCGTCGAGACGGAGCGTCGCCCGCGCCTTCTGGTGATGCGCCTGGCGCGCCGCCACTTGCGTGACGAGCTGCTAAGGAGTGCGCGCGTACGTCGTGGAGGTACTACGGAGGGTTTGGGCACTGCCGAGACCTCCCAACGATTCTACATCAACGAGCGGCTCACTAAATATAAGCGTCTTTTGTTTAGTAACGCACGTGAAGCTGCTAGGCGTTCAGGTTGGAAGTTTGTGTGGTCGAAACAAGGCACTATCTTGGCACGCAAAGAGCATGGTGAGCCTTTTTGTGTCCTTCGCACGGAAGTTGATAGCCAACGTTATTTTGGTACTAAAACGGATAAACACACTTGACTCTTGTTGCTATTTATTTGTCATGATTTTACATATTGCTGCTCTTATAATTCTATCTATAATACATATAATTTTTACACATAAACTATACAACATATATAAACACAGACCATACATAACATCTATACACTTACCATATATACATTTAGGAAACACAATTAAATATTACACTATCACACATCATAATAATAACTAAGTTTGTACACTTCAGTTCTACACACAAACTATGCAACACGGACAGGCACAGGCTATGCATGACTTATATACACCCAGCACAGACACACTTAAGAAACACAATAAACACATCAACATGCATGACCATAATAACAATGTTTGCTCAGTTGGGCTACAATTATAAAGAACTGCTTAGTATATTTTTTAAATTACCTCTTAATACTCTAGATTATACATTAAAATCAATCCATATATATTATTATATTACATTTAATCCAATTAAAATCTGCAATTTCTATCTACATAAATTCTTAATAGTTATTATAATACAGGGCTGTATGCCTTTTTTTTTTTTTTGTTTTCTCAAGGTGGGACCATGGATGTGATCGCGCCCCGGCAAATCGGCCCGGGGCGACGGAAGAGGCGGCGCGCAACCCCATGGACCCACCCTGCAAACACCTCTCTTCGCCGTGCGAGCGGACCACCGGTACCCGATCTTTGTCTTCGGTGGCCCGCCCGGCGACATACCCTCTCGGGTTCCTCTCTCGTCGATGCCCCGACAGCTTTCGCCGTCGAGGCGTCGACCTCACGCGGTGGCCTCACGTCGGGTGACTGGACAATTCCCCGGTCCGATCACCCGAAGCCTCGGTTAGGGCGGCATCAGGCGCAGATACTCGCGCATGCGCCGCCCCGGCCGCAGGCGACGGCCCGGGTCGCGGGAATCCTCCCTTGCCCGTTCCGCCGTCTCCTTCTGCGAGATGACAGCCTCGCAGAAGGCGGCGACCGCGTCCCAATTCCTGACGCTGTCGACCATCGCTTTCACGACAGCCGGCAGCGTCAGGTCGGCACCGATGACAGCGACGAGGTCACGGCGCTGCCCGTCCCAGCCCGAACATACCTCAAGCGTATGTTGCGCCGTGTCCTCGTCGCTACTGCAATGGTGGCAGGACGAAGTCCACTTCCTCTGCACGATCGTGTGCAGGTACTTGCCGAAGCAACCGTGCCCCGACAAGACCTGCACCAACCGGAGGGAGAGCACTCCGTGCCGCCGCTCCATCCACTCCATCAGTACGGGCCGGAGGGCCTCGACGGTAACAACACCGTGTCTAGGCCTCTCCAGCCGCGTAACCCAATGGGCGATGACTTCTCGGCGGGCGTCCTCGCACCAGGTGGCTATCTCGTTGAACGATGGGGAGCCACCCTCGTCGCGCATTGTGGTAACCCGCCGGTAGAGGTCGGAGAGCATCTCCGCCTCTAGGTCCCACGGGGGTGTCCCGGCCAATAGGCATGCCGCCTCGGTAGACACCGTGCGGTACCCTCGAATGGCTCTGACCGCCATGGCTCGCTGTGGCCTCCACAGCACCGCCCTGAGCTGGGCGTTCAGAGCCCTCGCCCACACGGGTGCGCCGTACATGGCCATTGAGCGGATCAACCCCGCATACAGCCGTCGGCTCTCGAAACTGGGTCCGCCCACGTTCGGCATGAGCCGAGAAAGGGCGGACGCCGCGCCGACCAGGCGGGGAGCAATTTGACGGAAATGCTCCCGGAACCACCATCGCCCGTCGCGCACCAGACCCAAGTACCTCATATGGGCCTGAATACTGATCTGGATGGAGTTGACGACTAACGAGGCGCCGGTTGGCAGCCTTACGCGTGGCCCATGGAATAATAGGGCCTTCGTCTTATTTAAGGCCACCTTGAGCCCCAGCGCCTCGATTCGCCTGACCATCTCCTCGGTGCGATCCTATCTGGCGAAGCCATGACCGGGGGCGTGTGTTCCGACTGCTGCGGGAACAGCTCCTCGACCACCCTACGAAGGAGGTCGGGCTGGAGGGTCTCGGTGAGGGGGGGGGGGCCTGCGCGCGAAGCTTATTCAGCGACGCGCGATACGGGCGACCCCAGGGGTCACGGTCGAGACCGTCCAGCATCTCCTGCCAATTCGCGTCCTTGGCGGACCGGATGGCCAGCCGAAAGGCGGTACGCGCACTGCGGTACGCCTCATACAGCTGGCCGCTCGGCATCGCGGCGACGCCGCCGGCTGCGGGTGTAGGTCCTTCGGGTACTAATGCACGCCGCACGAAGGTCCGCCAGTCTTGGGGACCACCAGTAGACCCCCTGCTTCGGAGGTAGACGCCGCACCCCTGGCATGGCCGCATCGCAGACCTGCGTTAGCGCACTGCTGATGCGGGCAGCCTCAGCGTCCGCTGGGGGTGGTGAGGACAGCCACGTATTCACGATGGCCGCCTCCGCCAGTCCCTATCTAGACGCCCCACAGCCCACCGCGGAAACGCGGGAGCTTGGTCCGCCCTGTGACCCCTGCTGGGGTCCCGGAGAGGGGAGACCTCCATCCGGATGTAACGGTGATCCGACAGGGTCTCCGCCTCCTCCAGGACACGCCAGTTCCTCACTCGTGGTGCGACAGCGGGGCTAGCGAACGACAAGTCCACTATCGACCCACCCTGCTGTCGCACACACGTGTTCACTGAGCCTCTGTTTAGGACACAGAGGCCCAGTGACGCCGCCCACTCCATGATCGCCCGCCCGCGATCGTCCGTCATCGGAGGGCTGTATGCCTAGAACATTCTATTATAATTTTACCTTCAATGGTAAATAATAAGTTTATAAAGTTTGGTTTGTTAAATGCTGGTTCAGGTGGTTTGGATTAGAACCCACTAATCAAGATGAGTTTCGAGTGGCAATGAGCCTTCATGGGGTTGATATCATGGCTGTGAATGAAACCTGGTTACGACCGGGCCAGCAGGATCGGGCACCCTCTTTACCAGGATATAGACTCAAGCATCTACCTAGACCAGACCATATACGCGGAGGTCGAGGTGGTGGTGTTGGCTTTTATATTCGTAATGGCATATCAACACGCAGCCTTTCACACTCCCAATGTACTGATATTGAACAACTCTAGCTGAGCTTAAATACTAATGGGAAGAAAGTATTGGTAGGAACAGCATATCGACCACCATGGTATGTTCTGTCAGAATTTCTTGATGGTCTGACAGAAACTATATGTGGCATGGGTTCATATGATCATCTAATAGTATTGGGCGATTTTAATGTTGACATAATACATACAAATTGCTCTAAATATAAACAAATCCAAGAATTCCTATCTTATTTAAATTTAAAACAATTGGTCAAATCAGCAACACACTTTATAGGTGAGAGTAGCTCACTTATCGATATAATCTGCACAGATAGTAACATGAGTATCCGAAATGTACTTGTGGACCACATTGAAGAGCTAGGCCATCACTCATTTGTCACATGTGAAACTGTCTTTAAGAGAGATAAATCTAGACCACAAATAGTTTTGTATCGCCCTATTAGAAATATTTTACATGAGTACTTCCAAGTTGACAGGGAATTGACACCATGGCTGGTTATATGTGAAATGGAGGATGTTAATGCCATGGTTCAAATCTTCACTTATTTTATCACAGAACTATTTAATCTTCATGCGCCGCTTACTAAAAGGATATTTAAAGATCGATCACCACCTTGGATCACAGAAAATGTAAAGTTTTTATTCAAATTAAGGGATAAAGCTAGGTGCAGGGCTCATAAATCAGGTCAAGATAAGCATGGTCGGCGCGGCGTCCGCCCTTTCTCGGCTCATGCCGAACGTGGGCGGACCCAGTTTTCAGGGCCGACGGCTGTATGCGGGGGTGATCCGCTCAATGGCCATGTACGGCGCACCCGTGTGGGCGAGGGCTCTGAACGCCCAACTCAGGGCGGTTCTGTGGAGGCCACAGAGAGTCATGGCGGTCAGAGCCATTCGCGGGTACCGCACGGTGTCGACAGAGGCGGCGTGCCTATTGGCCGGGACACCCCCGTGGGACCTAGAGGCGGAGATGCTCTCCGACCTCTACCGGCGGGTTACCTCAATGCGCGAAGAGGGTGGCTCCCCATCGTTCAACGAGATAGCCACCTGGCGCGAGGACGCCCGCCGAGAAGTCATCGCCCGTTGGGCTACGCGGCTGGAGAGGCCTAGGTACGGTGTTATTACCGTTGAGGCCCTCCGGCCCGTACTGATGGAGTGGATGGAGCGGCGGTACGGAGTCCTCTCTTTCCGGTTGGTGCAGGTCTTGTCGGGGCATGGTTGCTTCGGCAAGTACCTGCACACGGTCGTGCGGAGGGAGTGGACTCCGTCCTGCCACCATTGCAGTAGCGACGAGGACACGGCGCAACATACGCTCGAGGTATGTTCGGGCTGGGACGGGCAGCGCCGTGACCTCGTCGCTGTCATCGGCTCGTCGCTGTCATCGGTGCCGACCTGACGCTGCCGGCTGTTGCGCGAGCGATGGTCGACAGCGTCAGGAATTGGGACGCGGTCGCCGCCTTCTGCGAGGCTGTCATCTCGCAGAAGGAGGCGGCGGAACGGGCCCGGGAGGATTCCCGTGACCCGGGCCGCCGCCCGCGGCCGGGGCGGCGCAGGCGCGAGTACCTGCGCCTGATGCCGCCCTAACCGAGGCTTCGGGTGATCGGACCGGGGAATTGTCCGGTTACCCGACGTGAGGCCACCGCGTGAGGACGACGCCTCGACGGCGAAAGCTGTCGGGGCGTCGACAGGAGAGGAGCCCAAGAGGGCATACCGCCGAGCGGGCCACCGAAGACAAAGATCGGGTACCGGTGGCCCGCTCGTACGGCGAGGAAGAGGTGCTTGCAGGGTGGGTCAATGGGGTCACGCGCCGCCTCTTCCGTCACCCCGGACTGATTTGGCGGCGTGCGGCGTCCATAGCTCACCGCAAAAAAAAAAAAAAAAAAAAAAAGGTCAAGATAAGCACAAGAGATACTGTCTGGACTTGAAGAATCAAGCTGTCCATGCATTAAAAAATGAAAAAAGGGCTTACTTTGGTGATTTTATCAATAATAACATTAGAAATCCTAAAGTACTGTGGAAAAATTTAAAATTGAATGTGTTTCCACAGCACAATCAAAAGTATTTACCAGAGCATTTTAACAATGCCAATGCTATCAATAAGGCTTTCATGGATGTGCCTGGTGACAGTTGTGTTGACATCACGCAGCTACTGTATTTTGAATACAATAGGTTTACTGAAGGTACCGTCGCCTTAAAGACTGTAGACCAGACATCTGTCTTGAGGATTATTAATGGTTTGGAATCAAATGCACAAGGTGGAGATGCCATTAATTTTGATATGCTGGTGCTAACACTTCCAAGCTCTCTAGAGGCCATTACAAGTATTATTAACCAGTCTATTACTACATGTACATTTCCAGAGTTATGGAAGTGCGCAATTATTAAGCCGATACCTAAACACAGCAATCCAGAGACATACAAAGATCTCCGTCCCATAAGTTTACTTCCAATATTGTCCAAGTTATTGCAAAGGGTAGTACATTCTCGTTTTTCGGCGTCTGACAGCTGAGTCGCTAGTGGCTAGTGTCTATAGAATCAAGTTTTAAAAATAAAACAAAGACAAATTCGGCATTTATATTTAATAACAAGGATAGTCTTAATTATTTACAATCAATTTAAAGTGTAGTGAACTTCTAAAACACAGTTAAATTACCAAAATTTGTAAAAAACATAACAAAGTGAATAGTGTTATTATTGAAATACCCACTCGTGCTATATTGATCAGCTGATTATAAAACAAAATTAAAATATATTAACATTATATCGGATACATAATTTAAGTGACATTATTCAAATTAAATACTTTTTTATTACCAGTTTCGTTGGCACTCCCCATAGCCATGGCCAAATGCGGAGCTTGTGGTAAATTTATTTCGCAAACAGATTCAGTTAAGTGTCAAAAATGCAATTGCATTTACCACAAGTTGTGTGTGAATCTGCCCGGTGTTGGTGTCATACACTCCTCATGGCGCTGCCCCGAATGCACGAAAAATGTTGCACGGGATAATAAGGCCGACACTCCTATTAGGGGGAGACCTCATCACGTAAGTAGTCCCTCAGAGGAGGAGGTCCATGACCCTGTTTGCAGCGCGCCTAAGCCCACCCCAGTAGAACAGATCCCCAGCGAACTGGTTACCAATATTAAATTGCTGAGTGAGGAGTTGTGCTCAGTCCGCAAAGAGTTGCAGTTGTTTCGGGGGGATATGGCAGAGCTCCGATCGTCGCTGAACAGGTGTAACGAGCGAATGGACTCATTGGAGGCGAGAGTCGTTGCCCTCGAGCAGCATAAGGTGGGGTCAGCTTCTGAAGTCTCGGTACTAGACGTCATCGCTGAACTAAAGCAGGAGCTAAATGAAAGGGCCCAGGAGCTCCTGGCCAATGACATACAAATAAGCAACGTGCCTGAGTCCGTTGGGGAAAACCCACTTCAGCTCGTCGGGCAGATTGCAATTAAGCTGGGTGTTTCAATAGACGAGCGCGATATAGTTAGCGCCGTGCGTGCGGGTGCGCGCCACGTTATTGCGACCAGTGGCGAAGGCGCGGAGCGCCGCCCACGCCCCCTAGTGGTGCGCCTGTCGCGCCGCCGCCTGCGCGATGAGCTACTGCAGAGTGCTCGCGTACGCCGCGGTGCCACCACCGAGGGCCTCGACATGCCCGCACCCGTCCGGCGCTTCTACGTCAATGAGCGGCTAAGTAGGTATAAACGACAGTTATTTCGCATGGCTCGAGATTCTGCGAAGCGAACAGGATGGAAGTTTGTGTGGACTAAGCATGGTACTATCCTGGCGCGTAAGGAGCCTGGCGAACCCTGTTGCAATATTCGCACTGAGTCAGACATACAACGCTATTTTGGAGCTGAAGTGTAGATATGTCAACTGTCACTTTTGGCATATTCTCGCTGTACAATTAACATTATACTCCTTCTTCTTTAATTATTATTATCATTCTCTCACCGCACAATTTGGTTTATACACAGTGTCTTCTCAAATGTTGGGTCAAATCAAAGCCAAATCTTTACTATGTATAGTATATGCACTTAAACTTCATAACAGGACTATTCATACAATGAACATAACATTTAACTATCCGTCACATTGTACAATGGCATATTCAGGAAATCTAATTGCTATACCATCTCACTCTATTTTAATTTCTATTTCCAAGTACAATCTTTATAATCTATTTATTATTTTAATTCTATTTACATATTTACATAGTAATTCAAATCATTTAGTCAAGTTAAAAATAAAATACATATGTATAAATAATTTATCTATTAAATATTACACACTTAAATTAATTGAGATATATACTCATTATTTATTTACAATCCTAAACTCTAACCGCATTATCACATGGAGCTACTGCCTACTTTTACTTAATATTTCCTATAATGCCTAATCACAAATTTATTAAGTTTGGTTTGTGGAATGCTGGCTCGCTGTGTACGAACCAAGATGAACTTAGAGTGGCAATGGGTCGCCATAAGGTTGATATCTTGGCTGTGAATGAAACCTGGCTGCGTACGGGACAAGATGATAGGGCACCCTCTTTGACAGGCTATAAGTTCAGGCATATACCCAGGCCAGAGCATGTAAGGAAGGGCCGAGGGGGAGGTGTTGGGTTTTACATTGGTAAAGGCGTATCAGTACGCACCCAATCACACCCTCAATGTACAGATCTGGAACAGATGTGGTTAAAATTAAAAACTAATGGAAAGACAATATTGGTAGGGACAGCTTATAGGCCACCATGGCATGCTCTGTCTGAATTTCTAGATGGGCTAACAGATACTATCTGCAGTATGGGCTCTTATGACCATTTAATGTTACTAGGGGACCTAAATGTAGACATGTTAAATACAGTCTGCTCAAAATATAAACAACTACAAGAATTTTTAAATTATTTTAACCTCAAACAAGTTGTACAGTCAGCAACTCACTTTATAGGCGACAGTAGCTCTCTTATTGATATTATATGTACGGATGGTAACTTGAGAGTGCGCAATGTAGTTGTGGACCACATTAGTGAGCTCGGGCATCACTCAATCATCACATGCGAAACATTGTTTAAGAGGGAAAAACCGAAACCTAGATTAGTGTCTTATCGCCCTTTTAAAAATATATTAAGAGAATACTTCCAGATTGATAGAGATTTAATACCATGGATAATTGTATCGGACATGACGGATGTTAACTGTATGGTACAAACTTTTAATTATTTTATTACACAATTATTTGATCTCCATGCACCTCTTGTTACTAGAAGATTTAGGGATGGACCTACGCCATGGATCACTGAAAATGGGAAATTATTGTTTAAATTAAGAGACAATGCTAGACATAGGGCCCGTAAAACACAAATAGATGTACTTAAAAGATATTATTTGGATTTAAAGAAGCAAGCAGCCCATGCTTTGGCAAGTGAAAAAAAGGCCTATTTTTCAGATTTTATTAATACTAATATTAGAAACCCTAGCTTACTATGGAAAAACTTAAAATTGAATGTGTTACCTAACCACAAAGACAGTTATCTGCCTGATCATTTTGATAATCCAGATGCCATCAATGTGGCCTTTTTGGATGTACCGGGAAATAGTTGTACGGATATATCACTTTTATCCTATTTTGAAAACAATAGGTTTTCTGAAACCAACCTGTTCAGTTTAAAAACCGTACACCAAGAATTTATTTTAAAAATTATAAATGGCCTGGAGACAAACGCTCAAGGCAGTGATGGTATCAGCCTGGATATGTTGACATTAACGCTCCCAGCCTCTCTAGAGGCTATTACCAATATTGTCAACCAGTCCATTAAAACAAGCACATTTCCAGACTCTTGGAAACATGCTATTATTCGTCCCATCCCTAAAAGCAATAGCCCGGAGACCCATGGAGATCTTCGTCCTATTAGCATACTGCCAATACTTTCTAAGATACTGGAGAAGGTTGTATATTCTCAAGTAATAGAGTATCTTGAGACAAATAACATATTACCAGATCTACAATCAGGCTTCAGAAAGGGTCGCAGCACAGCTTCTGCTCTTTCTGAGGTTGTAAGTAATATTTTGGAGGCACGTGATAAAGGTGAAGCATCTATCTTGGTGTTGCTGGATTTTTCCCGTGCATTTGATGGATTAAATATTGACTTACTAATATCTAAGCTAATTTTCTATGGTTTTGACAGTGAATCAGTAAAATGGTTTAGGAGTTATCTCAGTAATAGATCACAATATGTGGAGATTCGTCGAGCTGATGGCTCCATAGCATCTTCTAATGAGTCTTTTGTCCTCAGAGGCGTCCCCCAGGGATCAATTCTGGGACCTTTGTTATTTATTGTATACAGTGCCGATATCATTAAGTGCTTCCAAAATTCAATGTACCATATGTATGCCGATGACATACAGTTATATACATCATTTAAACCTAAAGATACCCAACGAGCAATAAATCTGATAAATGAAGATCTGCAGAGAATAGTGTTATGGGCTGAACAAAACACTTTAGTCTTAAATCCAAAGAAAAGCAAATTTATGATACTAGGTAGTAGAAACCAGGTCAGGGCTACCCTCTCTGAAGCACCTAAAATTACTATTCTTAATGAAGAAATATACAGGGTAGAGGAAGCTCTGAACCTCGGTCTTTTAATGGATATGGAGCTTCGCTTTGAGAAGCATGTAAACAATGTGCTAAGACATTGTTTTTACAAATTAAAAGTTTTGTATGGGATACGTGACCTACTAAGTGTGCCTCTCAGAATACAACTAACTAATAGCCTCATACTATCTAAGCTCAACTACTGTGATGTTGTGTATGGTCCATGCTTACTAGGTAGAACTGAGAGCCTGATACAAAGAATACAAAATGCTTGTGCCCGCTTCATTTTTAAAATACCGAAAAGAAATCATGTCACCCCATTTCTAAATAAACACAATATTCTGAAGATGGCAACCAAAAGAAAGATTCATTTCGCGGGTTTTGTTTACAGCATTATAAGCAGCCAAAGCCCCAAATACCTATTCTTCAAATTAGATTGGAAAGTGAATAAATGTAAATACCCAATCCGTTCAACTGTACATCCTCTTATAGTACCAAAGTACAGAACGTCTGCTTTCAGGGGTAGTTTCAAATACGCAGCTACACACTGCTGGAATGTACTTTCACCACCACAACGCGAGCTGAAAACAAAGCAAAGTCTTATAAGTAACCTGAATAAATGCTACATGCTCTTTCAAATACAAAGTTAAACAAAATATTGGAAATTTATATTTATATCATAATTATTTAACAAATAAATGTTGCATGTATTTGGGTGTGCATATGTATAGGAAAATTATATATATGTACTATGTATATTTAAATATTTCTATGGTATTTAATAATTAATCATTAACCTAATCAATGTTCGTATTATTTTTATTAACGAGTCAGAGTTCAATTAGTAATGTTTTTATTTAACTTTCACCTTTTATGCAGAGAACGCTATAGTACCACAAATACTAACCTTGTTTTATGCATCTTGAGGATCCTTATACATCCAGCAGTGTTGTTGGCAAGAAGCCTACTTTTGTTTCCTGACGTACGGTTTGCCGTATAGGTTATGCTTAGTCCTATATTTGAGTCGCATAAGGCTTCTGGTAATATTACACGCTGGCTACGCTAGTCAAGTTGTATCACTCTCCAAGTTTTTATTTTGTTTACACTTCGTTTAGTAAACAACTCATTGCGTCATCCTTTGACGAACGAAGCTAGCACTGTGTTTGTAAGCTCTTTGAACGAAGTGACAAAAACAACTCATTCTAATATTGACTTAATAACTACACTTTCACTACATAGAGTATATTATTTATCTATATACACTCCTGTTGGTCTTTTCTTTTTCTTTTTTTGTATATATACATATAATACAGATTAGTAATGTCATGTGTAATGTGGATTCGCATTCATCTGGCGATAGCTACATTATACAACAATAGATATACTTGTTATTATTATTATTTTTAATCTTCCTCATATCAAACTCACAGCAGATACACTTTGTGTTTGTTATGTTTATTTTATAATCTTCCTAATCATGTACTTCTTTTTTGTATTAGAATTGATTTGATGGCATTCACATACAATGCGAAATTATGTACATTGTGCTTCTCTGTTGATTGGCCATTGTGATTTAGTGTTGCCCTATATACATTAAGCAACAAACGAGTAAAAAAATCAATTGTGTTTGTAGACTTAGCCGTCTTTTGTAGTGTAACACTGTACTGTCGTTAATTGTGTTATATATATTGTAGAAGTGAGAGTGTATTTCTTTTTTAGCTATACTTTTTTATTTATTTTTTTTATTTAATGCAATTTTTTTTTTCTTGTTTTTATTTCTAATGCGCCGCCACTTTGGTGGCTTTGATGTCTGACGTCGGAAAAAATAAAATAAAAAGGACATTGCTGAAAATCAGCGTTGTGGTGTTACATTGACATCACAACAAATGCTGAGCAATTATCCTTTTTTCTGCCGCAGCCGAGACGTTCACTCGATGTAATTATTATTATGTTCTCCTTATTTAGCTTATAGATTTTATGTGTTTTCATTTATTGTAAGGTTTATTGTTGTTTTTCTCTGTGTTCCTAACGTCTCTCCTATGTGGCACTAAATAAATACTTTCTTTCTTTCTTTCTTTCTTATTCTCAAGTAATGGAATACGTTGAGTCAAACAGTATTTTGCCCGAACTACAATCAGGTTTTAGGAAAGGTCGGGGTACTGCATCTACTCTTGCCGATGTTGTGGGCAATATTTTGGAGGCACGTGATCGAGGTGAAGCATCACTCTTGGTGTTGTTAGACTTTTCCAGAGCGTTCGATGCAATAAATATTAATCTACTCCTTTCCAAGCTTAAGTTCTATGGCTTTAACCATGAAACTGTCGAATGGTTTAGAAGCTATCTTACAAATAGATCCCAATATGTGGAGATCCGTAGGTCGGATGGGTCAACCACAATCTCAGCTGAATCTCCTGTACTAAGAGGCGTCCCCCAGGGATCCATTTTTGGGCCCGTATTGTTTGTAATTTATACTTCTGACATAATAAAATGTTTTAAAACCTGTAAGTACCACATGTACGCTGATGATGTGCAATTATATACTTCATTTAAGCCCAAAGATACACATACGGCAATAAAGCAGATCAATGATGATTTACAGAACACAGTCACATGGGCCAAACAAAACACATTGGTTTTAAATCCAGATAAAACCAAATTTATGATACTGGGGAGTAAAAACCAAATAAATGCTACTCTCTCTGAAAAGCCTAAAATTACAATTCTAGGCAGGGAAATTTGCAGAGTAGAAGAAGCATATAACTTAGGGCTATTGATGGATACAGAGCTTCGGTTTGAGAAACATATTAACAAAGTTTTAAGCAACTGTTTCTACAAACTAAAAGTTTTATATGAAATACGTGAATATGTTAGTGAGCCATTAAGAATACAGTTATCTAACAGTCTCATCTTATCCAAGCTAAACTACTGCGATGTTGTTTGTTTTATGGTTGTATGGACGTATGGATGTTGTTGTGTGTTTGTATGGACCATGTTTGTTAAGTAGAACAGAGTGCCTGATACAGAGATTACAAAATGCCCGTGCACGCTTCTGTTTCAGAATACCTAACAGGAATCATATCACTCCTTAAGTCCTTACCTAAACAAGCACACTATATTGAGGATGACCGCTAGAAGAAAAATTCACTTTGCCAGTTTTGTCTACAGCATCATTGCCACTCAGAGCCCTAAATATCTTTATCATAAACTGGATTGGAAGTTAGATAGATCTAAATACCCGATCCGTTCCACAGTGCATCCTCTTATTGTGCCAAAATACAGAACTGCTGCATTTAGGGGAAGCTTTAAATATGCTGTAACACATTGCTGGAACATTTTATCTCCACCACTACGGCAGCTGAAAACAAAACAAAGCTTTTTATATAACCTAAAAAAAAATTCATGCTGATTCAAACTCAAATGTAAAGACAGTCTCTCCTAAATATACAATTCCTCCCTGTTTATTTAATATAAGATAATGTAAATTAAGCGCACCTTTGTACTATCAGCTTATAACCGGTGATCTGTTTACATTTAGCAATGTGCTGCCATAATGGAATGCCAAGTCAGTTTCCCTCTTCTCTTGCGATTTTAATATAATAATATCCTGTAGCTAGTGTCACTGTTACTACTGCGTATAATAGAACCTGCAAATTGTTAAATTTTAATTTTGTATAATTACATCACTTATAATAGGCGTATGTTCTTAAATTCAGCCATTTTGGTGTGTAATTATTTATCACTATTCACTTACACAAATCTACGTTTCTATAAATCCTTCTAACATGCTATAAACACATAGCTAACCATCTAACACACTTATAATATAGTACGTTTAATGCATAAACAACACTTCAAGAGTCAGACATCTTGTACAATGTCACAGACTATATAATGTGTATATACTACATTGTAATTTTTCTCTTTTTTTCTGTGATTATGTTTGATGTAATTTTTTGTGGCGTGGCTACAAGGTCTTGATGTCTATATAGATACGTATAGGATATGTATATGTGCGTGTGCATGTGTATATTTTTCATATATTTTTGTGGAACGTGAGAAGTGCGCAACTTGCGAGAAGTTGCGCACTTCTGTTTTACACTGTATATTATGTCACGCTTGATTTGATTTTTTAATTATTGTTGTGTGTTAATTTGAACTATATTGGCTTATATTTTCTTTTATACGTTTTAATATTATTTCTTTAGTGTACTTTTTTTTCTGTCTTGTGTTTGCTTTTTTTTTTCTTTTTTTGCTACTTGTGCTTTGCTGACGGACGTCGCAGGACACTGCAGAATAACAGCGTTGTGGTATCACTTTTTGTAGTAGATACCACAACTGTAACGTGTAAATTATTCTTTATTTCTAATTATTACAATATTTATTACTATGTAATCAAATCAATCATATATATATATATATATATGATTGATTATAATTTAGTATAGTTTTTCTTATGCCTATAAAGTTAGTACACGTACGCACATACGTATATATATATATATATATATATATATATATATATATATATATATATATATATATATATATATATATGATGCTACGGTTGGCGCCGGTGTTGCATGTGGTTTAGTAGATCAACATTCGACAACGGCGTCCTCCGATGGTATCAGTATGGATGAAGTTGAATGGGCGATAAGAAGTTTGAAAAATGGAAAGGCAGCGGGCGTTGATATGGTGTCTGCCGAGATGATCAAGCTTGGTGGCTCCTGTGTCTGGGAGGCGTTCCTGTTGCTCCTCAATTTATGTTGGAGCTCGGGAATGGTTCTCGGGGACTGGAATAGCGCAGTCATCGTGCCTTTGTTTAAAAACAAGGGTTCACGTGATGTACTAGAGCAAGTGGATGAATTTGTATATCTTGGATGTGGATTTAGCCGAGATGGAAGGTACACCACTGATATAGAGCGAAGAGTGAATGCGGGAAATAGAGTGAACGGAGCGTTGGGGCAACTTCTCGGCAGCCACCACCTCAGCCAGAAAGCACGTGTAGCAATACATAACGCAGTGCTTGTCCCAACATTACTGTATGGAAGCGAGAGTTGGGTATGCAGAAAAGAGTATGAAAGTAAAATTAATGCGGTTGAAATGCGATCTCTGCGGAAAATCTGTGGAGTTAGGCTGATCGACCGCATTCGTAACGACGACGTAAGAGAACGAGTAGGTATGAAAGAGAGTATTGGTGTAAAGATGCGAAAGGGAATGCTTCGATGGTTCGGACATGTGGAAAGAATGCCGAACGAACGTCTGGTTAAGAAGATATACAATGCGAAAGTGGAAGGATGTAGGTACCGAGGGAGACCGAGACTAACCTATCTAGACCAGATCGGTCATATACTGAAGGAAGGTGGAGTCAAGTCTCCGAAACCGGCGAGCGTGTATGAAGAGAATTATGAATGTTGAGGAAGCGAGTGAAGTATGCAGAGATAGAGTTCTCTGGCACTCTGTTCTCTCTGCCTACCCTGCAAGGGATATGGCGTGATGATATGTATGTATGTATGTATATATGTATGTATATATATATGTATATATATACATATATATATATATATATATATATATATATATATATATATATATATATATATATATATATATATATATATATATATATATATATATATATATATATATATATATATATATATATATATATATATATATGTTTCAGCCTTTAGTCTGGCTTTAGGTAGGATAGAAAGGTACTCACGCATCAGCTAAACTCGATTTTCTTGTATATTTTACACACACATAACTTTTGCGACCGGCGGCTCGCGGCGTTAAATCGGAACTTTTTTGTGTTGGTGGCGCCACAGTCAATTTCAAATGTTTGCGTGTTTGAATAGTGGATTAGGATTGGCTTAGGGCAGGACAACGTTCAGGAATGACTCTGAAGCCTTAACATATCCCCCTACATGAAATGAACATAGATTTCAAAAGTTTAAAACGCGGGTTCGTAACCCTAACTGCAATATTATACACAAATTCATAGATTTCATGATTGTTAGATTGTAAATAAGTGCAAGATAAGTATTATGTTAGTTTGTTAAATGTGTGCTTAAGATTACATTATGATTACATGGTATGAATAAGTAAAAAAGTTAATAAATTAATTAAATTGTTTTATGTATAAACAGTAAGTAGATTAATTAAATTGTTTTATGTATTAATAGGCTAAAATAAGGTTTACTAGTTAGTTAAGTTAGTTATAGATAGGTAGAGGACAAATTTTTACCGTTGGTCTGACTAATAAGCCTTTAGATGTTTTTACAGTCACAACGCGAATAACGTTATCCTTGCCGGGATGTAGCTGAACTATGCGAGCTAAACGCCATTCGTTTGGTGGTAAGTTAGGTTCAACAATGATAACAAGATCGTTTATCTTAAGCTGACGATTGTCGTGTTTGAACCATTTTGTACGCTGTTGTAGTGTATGAAGATAATCACGTTGCCAAGTTTGCCAAAAGCCTTGAGTTAGTTTTTGTAATAATTGTCAACGCGTACGTAGTGTGATTGTTATAGTTAGGTAGGTTTGGTTCCGGGAGGGATACCAATGGACGGCCGATTAAAAAATGTCCTGGTGTAAGTGTATCTAATTCACTAGGATCAGATGAAAGCTCCACCAATGGTCGGGAGTTTAACATCGCTTCAACCTTAGTAAGAACTGTATAGAACTCCTCATAAGTAAGAACTTGAGTTCCTATCGTTCTCTTTAAGTGATATTTGGTAGAACGAATACTGCGTTCGAAGATTCCACCGAAGTATGCTCCCGATGCTGGATTAAATTTCCACGTTATGTTACGAAATGCTAGTTGTCGGTTTATTGAATCGCGTTCTGTATGAAGCATATTAGTAATTTCCAATAGGTACCGCCTAGCACCAACAAAATTTGTACCGCTATCAGTTGTAATGACTTTGCATAAGCCTCTTCTGGATATGAAACGATCGAAGGCTGCAATAAATGCCTCAGTAGTTAGTTCAGTAACTAATTCCAGATGAATGGCTTTAGTCGTATGACAAATAATAAGCCATAGATAAGCCTTATAAGTTCTTGCGCTGCGACGTCGGCTTTCTTTTATTATGAAAGGACCTCCAAAATCGATACCAACGGTCTCAAAACAATGACCTGGTTTCAGACGAGACGGCGGTAGGTCACCCATTACTGGTTGTAAATATTTAGGCTTAGCTTTGAAGCATATGACGCATTTCGATAAACGAGATCTAATGAGATTTCGTAGGCCGAGAATCCAAAAGCGACGCTGTATCAATGACTGCAAGAGACGAGGTCCACAGTGTAAATAAAGTACATGATAATGGTCAATAAGGAGTTGACTCAATCTCGAGTTTTTAGGTAAAAGATATGGGTGCTTAGTGCTGTACGATAAGTTCATCTGTTTAAGTCGTCCCCCGACACAAATTAATCCACTAGAGTCGACAAACGGTGACAATTTTACAATATGTCGCGGTAGCTGTTTGTTGTTCTCCAAGAGGAATGGAACATCACTAAAGCTTTGTTTTTGAACATACTTTACCAAACGAGTGATTGATAGGTTAAGCTCGGTGGTGGTGATAAAGGGAGATAAATTTCGGTCAGAGCGGTTGCGTCGGGCATTGTGGATAAACCGGTAGACCCATGCTACAACTCTCTGCACATGAGACAGGCTGGACGAACGTTCTAGCTGAGTATATAATACATAGAGTTCTTGGTTTACTAGATGGACACTATTCAAGCATGATTTGAGCTCTGGAAGGTTATCTTGCCTTTGGACTGTTGATACAGGCCAGTCGCTTAGTATACTAGTCAACCACTTTGGGCCTGACCACCACGACTCACAATACGCTAATTAAGAGCATGGTAACCCACGGCTACAAAAATCGGCGGTGTTATCGTGCGTAGGCACATGACCCCACACGAACTGTTTAGTAGCATCAGTGATTTGTACTACGCGATGAGCTACAAATGTTTTAAGTTTGTGTGGTTCAGTATTTAACCAAGCAACTACGGTCGAGCTATCGGTAAATAGATAAGATTGTGATATATTCAATTTATTTTTAAGTAAGGAATATATTCTACTGGCTACACGGGACAGTAGAACAGCACCACAAAGCTCCAAACGGTTGACTGTAAGGACCTTTAACGGTGCTACCTTGGACTTAGCGATAATCAGGTGTACCTGAACCTTATGGTCAGTAACCGCACGGAGATAAACGGAACAACCATAGGCCTTTGTGGATCCGTCACAAAATCCTATGATTTGAAATTCCGTTGCTTGTGAAAGAATAACATGACGTGGTATTTTTATTAAATTTAAATTGTTAAGATCTGATATGAAAGCACACCAGTCTTGAGATAAGTCTCTGGGAATTTGCTCGTCCCACGAGAGCTTTAATCGCTACCAATCTTGAAGAAGTAACTTAGCCTTAAGTATAACGGGCGTAAGCCAACCGAGTGGGTCGAATATACGAGCTACATTTGATAAAATGGAACGTTTAGTATATTCGGTGTCTGTGATCGGTTAATATATATACGTGAAGTGATCCCTTTGTGGATCATATTGAACTCCTAAGATTTTAAGCACTGAATTATTGTTTTCATCAGAAAATATTTTAGGCGATTGACAGTCTTCTACTGGCAGAGTTTGCAAAAATGAAGTAGAATTACTGCTCCATTTCCGCAGTCCAAGTTGACCGTGCCTTAAAAGTTTACATAAGCTATCTTTAAGCTCAAGAGCTTCTCGTACCGAGGGCGCACCAGTCGTGACGTCATCCATAAATGTTTCATTACGAAGGACATCGGCGGCACGCGGATATTCGGTCTCATAATCAGTTGCTAGTTTTCGAAGTGTTCGTATAGCGAGAAAAGGTGAACTAGTGACTCCATATGTGACAGTAGCAAGTTCGTATTCTTTTACTGGATCACAGGGAGTGTCCCGCCATAAAATATGTTGATAGCGACGATCGTCAGGCCTAATTAATATCTAGCGATACATTTTTGTTATGTCGCAGGTGAACACTATAGCATCAAGCCTAAAGTTAGTTATAATATCGACGATGTCAACTTGAAGCTTGGGGCCAGTATACACTATATCATTCAAAGATAAACAGTTTGTAGTCCTACAACTCGCATCAAAGACAACGCGAAGTTTAGTAGTTGTGCTTTCTGGTCGAATGACGCAGTGATGTGGAATGAAGTAACGATCATTCGCTTGAGATAACGAATTACCTACAGTATACATGTGTCTTAAGTTCTTGTATTCCCGCATAAAGTTTACATAGTCAGTTTTTAGTTGTCCATTCCGACTAAGTTTTTTCTCGAGATTATTAAGCCGTGACAAGGCACTAGAGAATAAATTACCTAGAGAACCTTGGTTTTTTATAAGTATAGGAACGACATAGCGACCGTTCGGTTCTCGATAGGTAAGCTCTGTGTACATACGCTCACAGATGTCATCTTCGGGTATTGTAATACGCGTGCGTGGCGGCTCTTCCACCTCCCAGAACCTCTTCACTTGTTCGTCGAGTGTGCATGTAGCGGCTAGTAACGAACTGATAGAAGAAGGGGGAGTTGGTATTTCGGTATCGAGTGCGCCGGTAAGTATCCAACCGAACACGCTATGTAGGGCGGTAGGCAAACCGCGACCCAGCTGAATGCGTTGACCATCATAGACCTCATGAAACAACTCAGCACCGATTAATAAATCGATCGGCCCAGGCCTGTCGAAGTCGTGGTCTCCAAGAACTAAATGTTGACAAGAATTCCGGACGACTGACGGCACTTGAGCGTTAGGCATCTGTGTTGTTATGTGGTCTAGAACTATCGGTTTTATTGTATATTGCGAAGTCTCTGAAGCAAGAGGACGCAGAACACATTCGGTAATACCCTTAACCTGAAACACGGTATTTTGACCTAGTCCAGCTACAGTAAAGTTGCAGCGTTGAAGCTTAAGGGCCAATTTCCGTGCGCACACCGAGGTTATGAAGGAATCCTGCGCGCCGCTATCGATAAGAGCTCGCACAACTTGGTATGTATTATAGGCTGTGTTGTATACGCGTAGCTTACATGTACCCAATAACACCATACGCTGACTAGAACCGACGTGGGTAGGTACTTGTACTAGTTTGTACGGGAGCATTCGCCTTTTCAGTCGCGTCAGTGTGAAGCAAGGTATGATGACGTAATCCACATGTTGAACAAGTTGTTTTTGATTTACATTGACCGATGACATGATTGGAACGTAAACAATTAGTACAAATGGTTTTAGTTTTAACGAAATCTAATCTAGCACGGGAATCGAACCCATGAAAGGTAGGGCACTTATATATTGTATGCGTATTGCCGCAACATAAACAGTTAAATGCTGTCGGACTAGATTCTGTAACGTGGGATGAACGTTTAAATCCGCCGGTTATTTGCCAATTAGTTGGTGTTAATTTTTTAACGTTCGCTTTACGTGTAGAATTAGTTTGACCGACCAGTTGGCGGCAACTGTAGTTCGACGATATATGCGTACGTTCTAAGATCTTTACATAATCTTGAAGAAAAGTTAATAGTTCGGCAGAAGTAGGTATTTGTGTACCGTTCTGGCTTTCGAACCGTTTGCGAGTATCGATGTTCATGATCGCGATGCTAAGTAAAATAATATAAATTCACCTAAATTATTTATGTTAATCGCCTGCAATGCCTGGGTAGATTCAAAAAGAACATTTGTGAATTCTTGCAATTCTTGATAATTACCCGACTTTAAAGGCGGGTAATTATCAAGAATAAAGAAATTAAGATTTTTTTCTAAATAAGTAATGGCTAGTATACGTTTGTTTTGATACCGTTCAATTAGAGCATCAAAAGCTACCCTATAATTGTCCGCAGTGATTGGTACACCCTTTACTAATGTTAAAGCGGGACCCGATAAACACGAGATAAGATAATGGAATTTTTCGATATTCGAAATCGAATCATTGTCATGTACCAAAGCATTGAATGTATCAAAAAATGTTTGAAAATCTTCTATTTGACCAGAAAAGCGAGGTAACTCAAGCTTCGGTAGGCGAACATTCCCGGTTAACCTGCCTACCCCTTTAAGTGAAGTGTTAGCGCTCTGTGGTACAAGTAACTCGTCAGCGGCGCTTATAACTGCATAATATAATTCGTCAAACGCATTAAGTGCAGATTGATTTATGTCTTGATCAGGTTTTAACTTTAATTGTATTGTATGTATTTGTTCTGAAAGACTAATAAATTCATCACGAATTGAATGTATTCGCGTATAACGCGCTTTAAATGCTGGTACCTTTGAACGATCTTGAATCATTTGTTGAGATAAGTCGTAAAGTATTTGTATAGCTCGGAATACATATTCGCGTTCAGACTGCACCCTTTTAAGTTTACTTTCTTCCATTATTATAGAATAGCGTATAGAAGAAAATAACTTCACTGACTAGTAGGTATATTAATAATAAATTGTGTAATTAGTATCAAATTAGGTGAATTGTATTATATATTAGTTAATATTGTGTGTAAATTGAATTATTAATTTAATTAACAACAAAAGGGTTATTTTAAATATATTATTACGATAAAAAAGTTTTTTATTGTATATACGTAATTAATATGTAGGTAAGAAAAAGCTATAAGAATAGTTGAGATGATCTATGAATTCGTATAATATGTTAAGAGAAACCGTCCAACTTAAATTAGTCAGGTTATAATGCAAAATTGTTAGATAGTTTACAATTGATATTTACTGTAAATCCTAGGTATTCGCGCTCGAAACGGACCACTAATTTATGTTTCAGCTTTTAGTCTGGCTTTAGGTAGGATAGAAAGGTGAGTACCTTTCTCATCAGCTAAATTGCATTTCGCATCAGCTAAACTCGATTTTTCTTGTATATTTTACACACACATAACTTTTGCGCGGCGTTAAATCGGAACTTTTTTCTGTTGGTGGCGCCACAGTCAATTTCAAATGTTTGCGTGTTTGAATAGTGGATTAGGATTGGCTTAGGGCAGGACAACGTTCAGGAATGACTCTGAAGCCTTAACAATATATATATATATACACACATATATATATATATATATATATATATATATATATATATATATATATATATATATATATATATATATATATATATATATATATATATATATATATATATATATATATATATATATATATATACAGCGTGACTGGTAAAAGATTGTACATATTGAGGGAGGGTATTCAGTACTCGATTTTGATACCGAATATATAAAAAAAATTGATACTTAAATTTTGAACTAATTGTCCTATAAAAATGATTATTTACGTACACCTCCGCATAGATATTGAAATTACATTAAAATAGTAATTAGCCGAGCGCGTGACCTTGACAACAGTGCTAAGTAGTGGCTCCCGCGCACACTCTGCCCCGTACCCCCGAGGGATGTCCCCGGGGTGAGTGTCCGTCTGTGGTCAGCTGATCAGTCAAAGCGCGTGCGCCGTATCGGGTGTTTTGCATTTCCGTGTTTGTTAACCTACGCGTCTTTCGATTGCCCGCGTTTTGATTTTAACCGTGACTATTTGTGTGTGAAGTGTGATAGAATGTGTTATTCGCACTAAGTGTTGGGAAATTGCATATGCTCGACCAAATGGCAGTGTTCGAGGTGCGATTGATTTGTATCGAGAAATGTTGAGAAGGTGACCATCTTTTTGAGAATCCTGACACACTAATATCGTTGAGGTTTACTATCTAGTTAATTAATATTACCTTCTTTTAATATTTTTATTTGTTACATGTGACCATTATCTATCGTCTCCTTCGATATGTACAGTCTTTTACCAGTCATACTGCATATATATATATATATATATGAAGTCTTGTTGCGTCTGTTCAAAGTCTTGTCATATGAATTCCATTGTCGACTAGAAATTTTATTTAAACACGAAAAGAAAATATTCAATTTGGAGTAATTCTCGCTGGTTTGTATATTTCTTAGTTATCAATACATTTCTTCAATTTTCCTGAATCCATTTAAATATAGGAGTATATCGCTTCCGTATATTATCATGAATATTATCCTGTATTCATTCTATACATTTCATTAATTAAATTACATACTTCCTACTACGTTTGAGGTTATATTGATACCGAATATTCTTCTGTATGTAGGTAATCTATAAATTGTTTCCAGATTGCCGCTTTCTCCTAAACTTACCTAAAATCGTCTGACCAACGTGGTTATAGTAGGTCAATTGTCCTTCTATTATGAAGAAGGCTGGAGCCCAGTAGTGGAACATATATGAGTTGAGATGATGCCGAACCGTTTGAAGTACATTAATGAAATTTAAATTGCACAGAAGCTGAATTATATGTATATTAAATGTATAAAGGGTAGGACACTTTACACGATACGACGTGCGATCTCGGGCAGGGACGCCAATAGGAATCAACTTGTACGCTTCGCTACTGTGTTCCGTTCATTTCTTTCATTTAGGTTTATGTGCATATTGGTTATCATTTCAGCTCATAAAAATCTCACTGCTAGGCCAGAGCCTCCTGCACCATAGAAAGAAACTTGATCTACTATAATTCTGCTGGTCAGACAGAGGTCAGAGGGTTGTTATCGTTTTATTTTGAGTTATACTTCTCTTGCATAGTCGTTACATGCACTATAAGTAAACGTCTTTTGCGGCTGCCACAGAGGGTTATAGCGATAAGGACTATAGGGGATTACCGTACGGTGTCGACGATGCTAGCAGGTGACCTGACCTGGGAGCAAGCGGAGGTCCAGGCCTACCGGCTTCGTACCACAGCGCGGGCCCAGAGTAAGCAGATCTCTGATAGAGATCTGAACAGAGTGATGATCTAATATCCCCGTAGTAAGAAGAGAAATAGTGGAAGCTATTGGCCCACACCTCTTTAGCTGGATCAATAGACGGCATGGCACTTTGACATTTAGGTTGACACAGGTACTTACCGGACATGGGTGCTTCGGTTAGTACCTGTATCAAGTTCCAAGACGCAAAGAGATCCCTGGATGTCACAAGTGTGGCGCGTCCATAGTCACAGCGTGCCATATTTTAGAAGAGTGCCCTACATGAACTCAAAGGCGCATCCTGGCGTCTATTATTGGAGAAGACCTACCGCTACCGACCGGTATTAATAAGATGCCCGACAGTGAAGGGTGTTAGATAGCTAGAACTCCTTTTGCGAGGAGGTCATAGCGCGGCAGCTTAAGCTGACCGGCAGCGCAGGCGACAGGGATGGATAGACGGGAAAACGTTACGCGCTCCTCTTCCGTCAACCATAATTGACTTAGGGCGCAGCTAGTCGCCAGAACGTCAGTCATATGCTCAAAAGGCGAACCTTTGGCGTCCCACAACCGGCGCAGCCGCTGTGGTTTTTAGTAGGTATTCTGACGCACTAAAACCATTGTGTCAGCGAGATCTACATACTCCTTAGCTGTTATAAGTAAAGGGGATGTGTAAATGTATTTTGCACAGCCCAAAAAGGGTATTACTTGCATATTATATCTGTTAGTCGTCTTTTACGACAATCACGGCTAAAAAAAGGGAGGTGAATAACGGTGAATTGAATTTTTACTCCGCCAACACACGAAAAATGTAATATTAGTTATATCTACCTATAATTACTGATGACCATATTATTATTTATGTGAGTGCGGTTCTTCTAAATGTAATTATGAACAAAATAAAATAATTATTTGCATAGTACTATCAAGCTTTATTTTTACCAATTTAAATAGGTTACATTTTTAGAACATAATCATTTAATAAAAGTACCAGACAAATCAATTATAAAGAGCATTATGCTTATTCTGAATGTGTATGTATATCAATCAAAATGAATATTTGTACGAAGGAAGATGCATAGGAAATAAGTATTTAACAACTACTATTTAGAGTCCAGAGTACTTTGTCATTGATTATAATTTAATATATTTTTAAACTTAACTGTTAGGTAGGTACATAATAAAAACGCTTATAGAGTAACATGAACAATTTTTAACATATCAGTACAAAATCTGAGAAAAACATTAATTGTTTTTGTCAGATTTAAAAAAAATTATCTATATTGAGTATACAATTTCAGAAAAAAATATTGAAATAAAATTATATTGATATTTTCTTCACTAAGTACTACAAATCAGTCGTGAGCTACGCAGCCGTTATTTTTATTGTGTGCTCTTATTATCACTAAAGATTCATTTCCGTGCATCGCGTTTAAACGTGGCCGCGTGCATTTATACGCTACGACTGTCGCGTGCGGCGCATGCGACAATAGTCTAAGTGTGAAAATGTATGGCGCAGCCTACATTTGTAGCTTACACTATCGCGAATCTCGGCAACAGCGCCATACATATTGATACTTTGACTATTGTCGTAAGCATTTAAACGCATGCGGCTGTGATCGGCCGCGATGCACGGAAATGAACCTTAAAAGTTGAGATACAATATTAATTGTATGAATAAAAACTATATACATTTGACAAATCACTTACCCAACATAATATATGTTGTGTAAATGATTTGTCTCTTATGTCATGTACATTTATTTTAATTGGCGTGTGCTTAGAAACAAACCAAATACAAACATAAAAAATAACAAAAACGTTAACAGTCATCACAAAAATGTCTTTGGTAAGACTATTCCTAAATTAAATCAGTCTCAAGTTGTTGCCTCTAAACTATATCCTAGGAAAATTTAGATAATAATGAGGAAAAATAGCGGCTATCTCAATTTTAAACTGTATCCGTTCTCAAAGCCAGAAGATTTATTCCGTCTTTTTTATTAATTTATTTTGTCAGGATTCAAATGCTAACTAATAAATACTATAAATGACTAACAGTTTAATAAAACCACCGGATAAGATTGAAAGAAACACAGTGATACTTTTAAGAACTGAGGTGAAGAGTAAATTTTGAAAGAAAACTTATGTGTTCTCTTTCTTAGTATAAGTATTTTGTATAAATGCTTTTATTTTGAGCCAATCCTTATTATTCAGTAGGTCTGGGTGCTTCTCTTTAAGAGCCTCACATTCATGTTTTTAGATGGTTGTTTTCTTTTTATATGGTATTCAAAAATGCAAACTTTTTTTTGTTCTACAGTCCAACGGTATTAGAGTCCTTTTTTTACTTTTCCTGGCATGGTGATCAGAGTTCAAAGTGTTCATTTGAAGACTAGATGGTCCTGGCTGTGGTGGTGAGGAAGTATTTTCGTCTATTTTATCATAATCTAAAACTAAATCATTTTCTGTTATCCCATCATCTAATTGTTCTTCAAAATCTAGTTCAATCTCATCTAGGGATTTGCCTCCATCTTCCATTAGGATAAGCAGCTTCGATATTTTGACAGTTTGGTAAACGTCATCCGGTAGCCGATATGATTTCTTGTGCACGTCATTTGTATGGTCCATAAATGTAGCTAACTGCTCCATGTCATTTTCCGACATATTGAATATTTGTGATAACGTGGCCAAATGTTTTCTAAGTCTTGTAGATGAAATAGCTTTTGGGTTTTTTGTTCCAGATAGCCTCATATAGTATTTTCAAATCCTGGATTACCAAATAGAAAATGGTTTGATGTAGACATGAATGTATCTCTTATTGAGAGCAGTAATTGAATGTCTTTTTGAACCTCTTTATCAAATAAAACGGGAAACCCACGTCCACGTTTGCCTCTAATGACAACTCTTTTAAATTTTTGTATCAGGACCTTTTCCGATACAGTAAGAGCCCGGTCAAATTCTTCGTATTTCATCAGAATCAGAAGCATTATTGTCAGATTCTAAATAATCGTGAACTTTGAGTCTTTGAAGCTCTCCGGGTCTGCGTCTGTTCAGTAACAAAACCCTACAATATACAGTCTCTAATAATTCAATATAGGTCGAAACGTTAAATGTACCTATTTTTATTTTATTCGCAGTTTCTTCCGATTTTGTGCGAGGTATTCTTTTAGGATTTTTAAGTCAGCTGCTAAAGGGACTATAGTTACTTTATTCCACTTATTTGTGTTTAGATCTGATGCTGCTTGGCTTGCTTGATATATCGTATTTCCAATTGGAGTCTATGATTTGTATTAAAGTTTTCAAGTCTGCCTCTACTTCTGCGGTGTTTATTTCCATGTAAGGTCCATGTTTCTTTAATGCGAATGAAATTGCTATATTACAGCATTGTTTAATGCTAGTGCAAATGTTCATAGCAAATGTAGGTGATTCATATCTATCTTTATCCGAGTTATATTTGCCCACAACCTTTGTGGCTGCCACAATGGTGTCGTAGTTTGTCGGTTTGTGTGCGTCAAATAAATCTCTTATGGTGGGATTAATCTTTTTTTTTCCTCGTTAGGGTTAGTAGTATTCGTAGACGCCGGGGCCAGCTCCTTCCCGGGATGGGGATGATTTTTTATGCAGATGACACTCTCATCACGGTAAAGAAGGCCGACTGCCGGGAAGTCACCCGACGGGCAGAGGTTGGTGTAGCGCGCTCGTGGTGGACCGGATAGGCAGTTTGTGTCTGAGGGTCTCTCTAGAGAAGACGGAAGCCGTCCTATTCTATGGCCAAAACCGAGGTCTCCCTCGAGGAGCACAGATTAGGCTGTCTGTACTACTCTACTCCCGACTATTCTTGGATGCCATGAGGGTGGCGCGCCAATTGAAGATGCACGTCACACCCTGGAGGTATGTCCCGCCTGGGGGTTTCAGCGCCGCGGCCTATTGGCGGTCATAGGAATAGACCTGTCGTTGTTGACCATCATTTCTAAGATGCTTGACAGCGACAGGTACTGGTTCCCGTCTGTTACCGGTGGGGGATAGTGCATAAATGCCTTTAAAGCCACAGCGTGAAGAAAAAAAAATCGTAGGCGCCACCACACAGTGACATAGGTAGATTGAACTAAATATCCAGGGATATTTCTGGTTTAAATAAAACCCAGTTGAATTGTGGACTATATTAAAAATAAGATTACGACAAATTACAACAACGCGAACATATGATACGGCGGACAAAGGCGCAGTGACGTGTGCAACGGCGGCTGGCGCGAGCGCTGTTGTCGCCTCCGGCACCGCGCGCCGCTCTCAGTTGTCGCCCAGGGTGTGTTGATTCTTGAACATACTCCCGGCGTTGAAGGTTTATCTTCAAAAGTTAAACTGGAAGAGGATATCTATATATCCTGTGTGTGTTAAATGCGCGACGAATAACACCCCTCTCGGTTCTGATGTCGGCTACACGACTGATGCCATCACTGCCCGGGATGACACGTACGATACGACCCATAGGCCACATAAGCGGCGGCGTATGTTGCTCGTTAAGCAACACCAGCGCTCCTTCTTCCAATCTTCCGTCCGAAGTCGTCCATTTTGTCCTCTGTTGGAGGTAAAAGATGTACTCGTTAGATAACCTTTTCCAAAATTGTTGCTTGAGGTACTCTATTCGTTGGAAGCGTTTCAAATTGGAAATATTTTGCACGACGATTTCAGGATGTGGCACAGATATGAGAGATCTCCCTATTAGGAAGTGAGCCGGAGTTAATGGGTAAAGGTCAGCAGGATCAGTGGAAAGTGGAGTGAGAGGACGAGAGTTTAATATTGCTTCGACCTGAATCAAGCACGTAGACATCTCTTCGTAGGTAAGATGTGTAAAACCTAGTATACGCCTTAGATGGTGCTTAACGGACTTAACAGCAGATTCCCATATGCCACCGAAGTGAGGAGTGTAAGCAGGAATGAACGTAAAGTTGATACCTGTATCTGCCATTTCTGAAGAAAAATCCTGTCTTAGTATGTCGGCTAGCTCATTACAAGTGCCCACGAATGTAGTACCGTTGTCAGAATAAATTGTCCTTGGTTTACCGCGACGGGAAATAAACCTGTTTAGTGCTGCAATAAACGCGTATTTTGTTAAATCTGAAACAAGCTCCAAGTGAAGTGCTCTTGTGGCTAGACAAACAAAAATACAAATATATGATTTAATCAGTCTACAACCTCTGCCCTTACGGTTGGCAATCAAAATCGGTCCGGCATAGTCTGTGCCTGTCTCTAAGAATGGAAATTCCAAATGCACTCGCCCCTTCGGTAAATTACCCATAACTGGTTGAATAGATTTACCCTTAAACCGTCGACACTTATCACATCTGTGTACCGTGGATTTAGCTAGATTTCTGCCTCCAAGCGGCCAATAACGATGTCTTATACTGGCTAAGAGCAATTGTGGGCCAGCATGAAATAAGCGTATATGATAGGCTAAGAATATAAGTTTAGTGATATGATGTTTACTGCTCAATAAGATGGGGTGTCTCACGTTGTAATCATAAAGAGAGTTATCTAATCTACCACCAATTCTAATAAGGCCAGACTTCATAAATGGCACTAGTTTACGAAGTTGATTTTTCTTTGGTAATTCTTTACCTAAAGAAAGTAACTCATACTCTATTGGAAATATTTCTCTTTGAGCAATTTTGATGATAAAGTCTGCACTGTAAGATAACTCAGATTGAGTAAGTGAGATATTGTAAAAATCTATTCCTTTGCAACGATTGATGAATCTAAACACGTACGCCAATACACGTTGCAATTTGCTGTAATTTGATGAATTATTAATTATAGTTAGGAATAATTGATTTGGAAAGCTACTTGTGTGAAGTGATTTATTGTAATATTCTTTATATGTTTTAGACAATTCTGGGAGATGTATTGTAACTTCTGTGTTAGGCATGGAAGGCCATTTAATGGGGTCAAGTACCAAGAATGATGGCCCTGACCACCATAAAGATGACTGACTTATGACATCAGCGCCAAATCCCCGAGACACGAGATCAGCAGGGTTGTCCCTTGAAGATACATATCGCCAGGTGTAATCACCAAAACCTTCCTGTATCTCCGAGACACGATGTCAGGGCTTAAGATTTATAGGTGAAGACGACAACCATCCAAGGACAATCATGGAGTCGCACCAGAAAATACATTTGTCGGGTTTACATGTCAAAGAATCTAACACCTTAGAGCACAGTCTCGCTCCTAGTAAGGCGCCACAGAGCTCTAGTCTTGGGATTGTAATTGACTTTATGGGTGCCACCTCACTTTTGGAGGTAAGCAGACTTGTATGAATGGATCCATCTTTGGTTACACAGCGAACATATATACACGCACCATATGCCCTTTCTGATGCATCTGTAAATATATGTAATTCTACTGATAAGGTGTTGTCAGCCATCACCCAACGTGGAATATTAAGGAGATTGAGTTGTGTCAATATTTGCGTGAATTTTAGCCATGATTTTTTAATATCTAAGGGCACTTCGTCATCCCACGAGCACTTGTTAACCCATAATTTTTGCATTATTATTTTAGCCTCAATAATGCACGGAGTTACAAGTCCCAAAGGGTCAAATATTTGAGCTATTGTGGAAAGTATGTAGCGTTTGGTGACAGGCGTGTTCGTATCCACAGTAAAGTTTATAGAAAATGTAAGTGAATCAGTGTTACAGCGCCAGTTAAGCCCGAGTGTTTTACATAGCTCATCCATGTTCAAACTGACTACAGTAGACATAGTTGTATGTAGTATTGGTGTAAAGATGCGAAAGGGAATGCTCCGATGGTTCGGACATGTGGAAAGAATGCCGAACGAACGTCTGGTTAAGAAGATATACTATGCGAAAGTGGAAGGATGTAGGTACCGCGGGTGACCGAGACTCACCTACCTAGACCAGATCGGTCATGTACTGAAGGAAGGTGGAGTCAAGAGTCTCCGAAACCGGCGAGCGTGTATGAAGAGAATTATTAATATTGAGGAAGCGAGTGAAGTATGCAAGGATAGAGTTCTCTGGCACTCTGTTCTCTGTGCCTACCCTGCAAGGGATATGGCGTGATGATATGTATGTATGTATTAGTAACGCGAAGGACGACACCCGATTTCGCGGCTTTTTTGTCGCCTACTATTTGGAAACCATCATCGATAGGTTTGATTGCCTTCAGTAGCGCATGTTTGGTAGCTGGAGATGACGCGTAATTAGCTGTACGCTCGACCGTGGGATATGCAATTACACAGGGAGCGCGCGACGAACGAACCTCCAACTGTGGCACGACATTTGACAGCTTTAATTTTTCGGCGTAAGATGGTTTTTTAATATCGTTTATAAGGAGTTTAGTTTGAACTTGGCTCAATTCTCGTTCGACGTTAGCCAGTTTAGTCTCATTACAAGATGATTTTAATGCTAAAATCGATACAATGGCCGTAATGCGTTGGATGTAATCGTAAAAGTAATACTGTCAGCTTGTTCCTGAGCGGAAGGTGGGAAGAGAGGACGGGCCGCAGTAGCTGGCGGGCTACCTTGGCCTGAGAAGTGACACTGGTTACCTGGGGAGTCATAGTCAGAAGGTGGTATAAGGTGATCCCCAGGTATTTGACCGTATTAGTCAAGGGAATTTCCTGCCCGTGTAATTTGAGTGCCGGTGGGTGGCCAAGGTTCCTGGTGAAGACGATCGCCTGTGTCTTCCCCACATTAACCGACAGCCGCCATTTTGACAGCCAGTCAGGGAGGATGTCCAGCGAGCGCTGCATTTTTATGGCTGCGTGATGTGGCCTGATGCTGGTTGGGATGAGTGCCGCGTCGTCGGCGTAGAGAGCTATATCTGTGGCGTAGGCGGTTGGGATATCGTCGCTATAATGTGAGTACAACACAGGCGACTGACAACTGCCCTGTGGGACGCCAGCAGTGATTCGGCGGGGAGGGGAAAGGACTCCTTCCACCGCCACTTTGAAGGTTCGAGCGTGAAGGAACGTGGAGATCACCTTCACGATGCGACGGGGTGTCGATGTCGTGGACAGCTTAAACAGCAGATCGGAGTGCCAAACACGGTCGAACGCCTTTTCCATATCAAGGAGTACTGCGACGGCGTGCTCGCGCTTGTTGCGGGCGACCGTTAGCCGGTGCAGTACCCTCGATAGCTGCATCGTTGTGCTGTGTTCCGACCGGAACCCAAACTGCCCCGGCCTTGGTGTGATGTGTGGTGATAGGTGTCGTAGGTGGAGCTGCTCAAACACCTTCGAGATGGTTGAAGGCAACGTAATTGGGCGATACCTTGCCGGCTTCAAGGTGTTCTTCCCCTGTTTTGGAATCATAACCACCCGGTCTTCCTTCCAGGCGGTAGGGAAGTGGCCAGTACGGAGACGTCACAGCCGCCACTGCTTTGTGTGGTAGCTGGCGCAGCGCTGCGTTTGGTATTCCATCCATACCTGGGGCCTTTCTTAGTTTCTATTTTATTTTATTTTTTGTTTATTCGGCAAACTTACACCTAATACATGCTTAAAATAAACTCTAGGTAAGAAAGGCCAATTACAAGTTTTCACATATAGAATACAAAGAACAATAGATTGACAAAAGTTGGTAAATTACAAAATATAAACGTATTGTAAAAGATTAAAATGTGCAATATGCTTAAAAGTTATCTGTATAAAAATATGCAAAATTACTTATATATAAACTTACTTATATGTAATCTAAACTTACTATATGTAATCTAAACTTAATTACTTATATGTAATCTAAACTTACTATATTTCAGAAAAAAAATCCTTAGTTAAAACATTTTTAAGTTGAGAGACACTGCTATTAAAAAGATCAAAGTCAAATTTAGCGGATATTTCGTTGAAAGTCCTAGAGGCACGTATAATAAAACTATTGAATCTATAAGTAGTACTGGCAAAGGGGGTGTGCAATAATGTCAGTTGTCTAAGTGTCATGGGTCGTGTGACGAGACCAATTTTGCCCAGAAGTTCAGGGCAATCCACTTTACCAGATGCTATCTCAAATAGGTAAGATAAGTCAGCTATTCGTCTACGCTCACGCAAAGGTAATAAATGGAAAAATTTACAACGCCGAATATAGTTTAAGGAACACCTGCGCGTTTTAAATTGTAAAAAACGTAAAAATCGCTTCTGAATTCCTTCAATCCTATCAATATATTTGTTATATATTGGATTCCATACTTGTGAAGCATATTCCAAATGGCTGCGAACAAAAGCGCAATAAAGAATTTTATATGTTTTAATATTCTTAAAGTCAGAGGATAATCTTAATATAAATCCAAGTGCCTTATTGGCTTTCTTTATAATATTATCAACATGAGCATCAAATATTAATTTGGAGTCAAAAGTAACACCCAGATCCTTGATTACGTTAGTTTTCTTAATGTTTATATTTCGCCGCTTATTAGTAAATGAAATAGGTTTAGGCTTGCGTGAATACGTAACAGCAAAACACTTGGAGACGTTCAAGTCAAGTCTATTGAGGTGGCAGTAGTTTTGGAGTTCATCCAAATCTTTTTGGAGGTTGAAACAATTAGATATATTCAAGATTGGCGATAAGATCTTCATATCATCAGCATAAAGAATTATTTTAGAGTGTGAGAAGCAGGTACCTATATCATTAACGAATATGATAAATAATAACGGGCCTATTAATGATCCTTGTGGAATACCGGACGGGATATGTACAGACGTTGACGTGGTGACGTTGACGTTGAAATGGTTACCATTTAATACCACCATTTGGCAGCGGTTATCAATATAAGACTTAAACCATCTAAATAAATCACCACTTATACCTATTTCTAAAAGTTTTTTTAATAGAATGAGATGATCTATTCTGCCAAACGCTTTACTGTAGTCTGTATATATAGCATCCACTTGGGACGGGACAGATATGCCATTTGTAAAGTAATCAGAGGCAACCAATAGATTAGAGGTAGTAGACCTATTCTTAAGAAAACCATCTTGATAATCGTTTAACGAATGTTTAATTCTATAATATACTGATGCGTAAACAATTTTTTCTAATATTTTATTGAATATACAAAGCTTCGATATTAGTCTGTAATTCTCTACTTGATCTTTGCCCCCGTGTTTATGTATAGATGAAATGAAAGCGGTATTCCAGATACGCGGTACCACACCTTCCTTTAAAGATCTTCGGAATAGCAATGTCAAAGGTAATGATAAACTTTTAGCACAATTCTTTATTAAAATAGGATGTATGCCATCAGGCCCGGCTGTCTTATTAATATTAAGGGTATACAATAACTTATATACTTCAGCTTCCTTCACATCTATCAAATTAATATTCGCAGTAGCCGTATTTAGACAGGGAGTTAAGACATCATAGTTGTCACTATTAGTATTATGGAGAAAATTACAGTAAAAATGATCACTAAACATGTTACAAATAACATTTCCTTGATCAGATGAGAGGTGTCCATATTTCATGTGGACGGATAGACATTAGAGGATTGTTTACTTTTGAGATAGGACCAAAAAGCCTTAGGTGACTTATATATATCTGTTTCTGTATTTGATATATAGTCCTCTTACATTTTAGTCTCCAAAAGTTTCGCTCGATTACGTAAGATTAAAAATGAGTCATGGTCTGATTGATTACCATATTTTTTGGAATTAGAATGATATTTAAATTTTTCTTTTAAAATTTTGATAAGTGGTTTCTTGTACCACGGGGGATATTTAGATGTCGATTTCATTAATTGTGTGGGTGTATATTTATTGCGTAATTCAATTAATCTATTATATAATAATGAAAGAGCATCTTCCACAGAGCCTCTGCCTAAATCAGAATTCCAGTCATACTCGTCAAGTTTACTCGTTATAAGACTAAAGTCTGTAAGGTAATACATAAACTTCTTCTTTTAACATAAACTTTTAACATAAACTTGTTCTTGGTTGAGGTGTAAGTATGTGGTGTTCAATAAAATCTGCAGAAATAATAAGAGATGGATGGTGAGGATCCTCAGGGACTAAGGGGTCCTCACATTTTAAAACTGATATATTTCTGTTACATAAAACTAAATCTAGTATTCTCTTATTAGCATTTTTATGAAAATTATATTGTAAAAGATTACATGCATTTAAGGTATCAAAAAAGTCCGATTGAACGCCATGTGTGTCGTCTTGATAGAACGAGTACCCATCATCAGTAGGACGCCACACTATATTATGTAAATTGAAGTCCCCTATGATTAAAAAATAATCAGCTAAATGATTAAGAACTATGTCACTTAATTTTGTATGAAAATAGGTTAGCTGTGCATGTAATGAATTCCCTAAGTTTTGTTTGCATATATAGGCGGTACAAATATGCAACTTATAGGACACGCTGGGTTTTGAACGCCGAAGTGTTAATGTCACCCATACATCTTCCGTAGAAGAATACCATTCAATTCGCCCCTCCGTGATATAGTCACGGCGAACTGCAATAAGTACACCCCCACCAAGCATTTGTTTAGTCTCAATATAATTTCTGTCTCGCCTCCAGACAAAGTAACGATCGTCAAAAATTTCGGTGCTAGAGAAATCTTCTTTAAGCCATGTTTCAGTCAAACATATGATATCATAATTATTCATACACACATTTCTAAAGAAACAAGATGCCTTTGTACGCAGACCGCGTACATTTTGATAGTACACTTTAATTGTCATTTTTACGCCATAAAATAACATAAAGAATAGCATAACTTACTAAATTAAATAATAGCGTAGATTGCTGATAAACATGATAATAGTTATGTGACAAGTATACGTGTATTGCCTCAAAATATGAAATAGTAATTAGTATAAGAAGGTTGAAATAGTAACAGTAACATTTTCTACGTAAAATATATAAAATATAAAAATATTGCAATGATAAAATAATTTAAGATTATTTAGTGAGGGTATCGGTAATAAGATAGGCGATGTATTTAGTACGCAATATAAGACTATAACCAACAGAATATAACGTATAAAATAGAAATAATAACCACAGTTTGCAGTATCAACGATCAAAGAAATACCAAGAAAGTGAATGAATAGAAATAACTAAGCATACCAGTGTTTCTCAAAGTTTAAAAAAAATCTATAAAAATGCAAAAAAGTAAAACATACATTAAACGATTTTATTTAACTCCATCTCCGACTTGATGACTTGTGAAGGAGAGGTAGCATTTCGTTTTACCAGTATGGTACAGTTTTTTACCCATATATAGGCAAACCTCTTTTCCTTGGCCAAAGCCTTAGCCTTATTTAGAAGAAGTTTATTTTCAAAAGTTAGATGATCGTTAATATAAATTCTGCCATCACCACTCAGTCCCAAGTCACTGGCTTTTAAGGATGTACATTTTTTAGCAGCTGCTATAAAATTATCTCTGAGATAGCGATTATGCACTGATACAACTATATTTTTGTTGTTTTTATTATTACGCTGGGGAATTCTTGCAATGTAGTTAATTTATTTATTTATTTTATTTATTTATTCATTTTTAGGATACCTAGTAATTGATACATTGTAGATATTAAAATATAAATATAACACAAAATTAAACTAAATGCTCAATTCTTAAGCTATCACAGCATGCACAAAAATGGCAACAAATTACGGCAACAAACTATAAAAAAAGAAAGAAACAAAATAAATCCTAATTCTTCATTATAAAAAAAGAAAAAAGAAGAAAGAAAAAAAAAAGTTGAAATGATTAATATAATTTAATTATTTGAAAGAGTTAAATGGAATTTAGTGATGACAACACTCTTTTTTTATATTTATGAAGTGAATCATTAAAGAGATCCACTTCACTTCCAATTGAATTGAACGTTGTTGATATTCTAGAAATTATTGCATATTGTTTTAAATTGGTTCTGCTATAGGGTTAATATTATCTCTTGTGATATTACAGTTAATCTTACAACCAATTTGGGAAATAATATCGAATAAATTTTCTGAGGAAGTAACCGGAACACCCTTGATCTCTATATTATTTAAACGCGATCTTTGATCATTTTCACGAATACTTAATTCAATCCTCTCCAATCTTTGCTCGAGCCGTTGAATATCTTGTTTTGTTTTCTGAAAATTTTGAATTTCGTTATCAATTTCCGTCACTTTCTTAGTAAGCTCATCAACTGAGATATGCACATGCTCCAGCGAATTCTTGACATCAGGCATTTCATTCTTTATATCTTTGAGATCTGCAAGGTCGGTTTGTATCGACTTCACATTTGTAACAAGTTGGGGTAACGACGCCATTTGCTTCGTAAGCTTTTTAAGTTCTTGATGAATATTGTCGAGGTCGCCACTATAACAAGCTTTCCCTTGCTCCGATTTATCAGTGAAGGGACTTGATAAGGCCGCTTTACAAGCACTATACTTACATATCGCTTTACGGTCACCAAGCTTGCGATAGCCCGTCTCGGTTATACCCGCACAAGGGAAGTCGAATCGATTTAAACAAGAAGTACACTGAACGCCGTCTCTTGCGTCAATATTACAACGATGTAAACATGTTTTGTGACGAAATTTAGTCAAACAGATGAAAAACCGCACCACCTGATGCTGGCGAGAGACGTCACCGGCCCGCTGGGCCCCACAGTAGAATGGATAGCACAAGATACCACCAGATATATTTCAACCCCAAACACTCGCCCTCATTTTTGCGGGTGACGATAGATACCACAGTTAGGGACTATCATAGTCCGACTCTGTTGCCGTGTACTTTTACCCCTAAAGAGCGATCCTCGCTCACACAAGGGGGTCACGGAAAGTTATGACGTAGCTGTAACGTGGATCGGCTTAAGTCGTGGCGCGCGGTCGGCGACTCGCCAGTCGCTCGCTAGCGTTCGCACGGACCGGTCGTGCGCTCGGTTAATTCTCGCTCCGGCGTTTTCACGCCAACGTTCTCGGGACGTTGGCGTGACGCCGGAGGTTTGTCGCCGCGCGTACTAAGTGTGCTCACACGAACAGTGTATCTACAATGTGTAGTGTTTAAGGTCGCGAACATTACGACGAACCTACCCGCAGCTATTCAGTTATACCGTAAAAGTGTTACGTGTAGTATAAAACTATTAGTGAGTTTTGTATCCTTGTATCCATGGATACAAAGGATACCTCAGGAGACCTACCGCCGGCCCAGCCGTCGGCCCTGCCGCAACCATCCATAAGAAAGGTACGTGCCAAAAGTCCAATGCCCTTTGTCGGCGGGGCCCCCCATCAGCGCCGTTCCTTTGACAGTGCTTTGGGGAGAGCCGCAGGCGTCGCGACGCCCTCTATTCAATCGGGGGAAGGTGTTCAAGCTTCTTAACAATACTACTTTAATTTTATATTTATTATTTATTTTTGTTGAAGCTCCTTTTAATAATCTTGCCAAACATAGCATATTATATTGCTATACTTTTTATATCGGGCGTTTACTATAAAATAGGGCCTATGACCCCTATAATTGTGAATGTCACTCACTCTCTTTTTCTACCTCACGGAATAAAGTTGATAAAAGTTGAGCTGTGCAATTCTTTTCCTTCACCACGACCTAATCGGGCTAATATAAAGCCCCATAATTAACATTGGTCCATATCGAGCCGGATATATTAAGAAAATCCAGGAATAAACAAAAATATTATCAAGAAATATACATTTAAAAAGTGTGCCTTGTATCAAGACGAAAACCTAAGCTGGAGTGGATAAGGAAACAAAATACATCAATATTTTAGTTTATTACAATTTAATTAAGTTTCACCCAGCACTCTCAAGGTATAAAAGGTAATATTTCGATGAATATCATCGATTAGGTCTTGTGAAGGTCAGTAACTTATTTTATATTTAACTTCATCATAACTATTGTACCTATGTATGTGATTAGCATTAGTAATATATATATATATATATATATATATATATATATATATATATATATATATATATATATATAATATAGGTTTAATACAGTGTAAAATACAGGTGGTAGGTATTACTTAGTACTTAATTAAATACAGTACCGTAACGTAATAAGTTGCATCAAATACTTATGTACCCTTTATTATTAATTAAATGCACACTTAATTCATTAAAAAGCCTTTAAAACTATGTAAATTACTAGTTAGTACATTTATCTAACGATTAGCCTTTCACATATATTTATTTATACATCTTTGTGAAGTTAACATTCTTTAAAATTGTAATTAAAAGTTTTCAAAGAAATATATATATATACAGATTAAAATAAGAATATAACAAACTTAAATCTAATATTAAGAGAGTATAAAACTGTTTTAATTAGTTTAACTTAAATACGTTAACATTATATACTCATTTTAATTACGAAGTGTACCCTACATTATTTACAATAAAATATTACTTATTTTGTTAAAACTTATATTTGTAACGTCCCAGGCTAACATTGTAAAATAATTATGACTGATCCGCTTCCCAAAATGACTGATGCTTTAAAAGAACTGAGGAGGAAACGAGCCAGCTGTAAGGGTAGATTAACTGTATTCGGTAATTATTTAAATACTATTAAAACAGACGAGTTAACAGCCTGTCAGGTATTAGAGTTGCAGTTGCGTATCGAGAGGTTAGAGATTTTATTTAATGAATTTCATGAAATTCAGCTACAGTTGGAATGCTTGTCCGACAATGTAAATATTGAATATGAAGAACGAACTAACGTAGAATCTCAATATTATACGTCGTTAGCTCAAGCCAAGCTAATGGTCACTTCTTGCAACGCAGTAGAAGAAAAAGATGATGTTTCTTCTCATAGCACTACGAAACGGCAGCTCATCAAATTGCCCACTATAAAATTACCTATCTTTACTGGATTATATAATAATTGGCTCGAATTTCGCGATACTTTTACTAGTCTAATCCACGACAATGACGATATAGATGAAATTAATAAATTCCACTACCTTAGGTCATCGTTATCAGATTCAGCTTATGTGGTTATACAATCTATCGAATTCTCAGCTCGAAACTATACTATAGCATGGGAACTGCTGTGTGAGCGCTATAATAACGCGCGTTCACTCGTGCATAATCACATATCAGCCTTGTTTGAAATAGAACAAATCGGCAAAGAGTCGTCAGCATCGTTAAAATCACTTATTGATCAAGTCAACAAAAATTTACGAGCGTTAAGCACTTTAGGTGAACCTGTTGACCACTGGGACACGTTATTAATATACATTATTTCGAAGAAATTAGATTCTAGAACATTTCGAGAATGCACAAGGGCTCATTTGATAAAAATAAATCTATTCCCTTCAATAAATTCCTCGAGTTTATGCGAAACCGCGCCGACTTGATTGAAACGGTGGAGTTGTCTCGCCAGTCAAATGTTAGTCACAAACATAACACCAAAATTAAAGCTATGGTTTCAACTTCAAATCTTAATTCCACTTCACACAACAACAGTTGTCCTAAATGCAACGGCGACCATAACCTCAACGTTTGTTCACAATTTTTAGCGTTAAGCGTCACTGAGCGTATGCAAGCGCTTCGTAATTATAAAGTATGTTATAACTGTTTTCGTCACGGGCACTATCCTAGTCAATGTAAAAAGTCAGCATGTAAAATATGCAAGCGAAAACATCATACACTAATTCATAACACCGACTTTAAACGTGACCAAGCGGTAAGTAAAACGAGTGACAAGGACAGCAAGGCCGTGTTATCAATGGATGAGGCTCAAACACCTCAGGTCTCACTCTTGGCATGCGTCCAGCCGTCAACAAATGTCAATGGTGATGTGTTATTGTCCACTGCATTAATAAAATGCTACGATGTTCATAATAAGGAACACATAGCACGAGCGCTTCTTGATTCAGGGAGTTCGTCGTGCATAATGACACAGAAGTTATATATATACATATATAATAAATTAAAATTACCGTACATTAATACTAATAAATCTATACAGGGTATTAATAATTCTATGTCATTTGTGAACAAGTTGTGTCGCGTTCATATACAATCTTTAAATGAATCATATTCCAACGATCTGCTTTGCTTTGTTTTGTTTTGCCAACAATAAGTGACAATATTCCCGCTAAGCAGGTGAATGTACAAATACCTACAGATATACAGTTAGCGGACCCATATTTTCATACACCGGCTGAAATAGATTTAATTATCGGGGCTGATGTTTTTTGGTCATTATTAGGGTCTGACAAAACAGTCTTAGGTAATGATAAGCCGTTGTTGCAAAAGACAAGCCTCGGTTGGCTAATATGTGGTGGTATTAATCGCGGCATAAATTATAAGAAAGTTAGTCATTTAAAATGTAATTTTTGCCATACAGATAGTAGACTTCTTCATATAAAGCATGTATAGATGATATTCAAAATCAATTAACGCAATTTGACAATTAGTAAAGTTTGTCACGAATCATCTTGTTATTCTACAGAGGTGAAGTTGTGTGAAGAACACTTCGTAAAAAATATGTCACGGTTATCAGACGGCCGATTTTGAGTACGAATACCTTTAAAGGAATCAGTGGACAGTTTAGGTGATTCATTTAATCGTGCTACACGATGCTTTCTATCATTTGAGCGTAGAAATATGAATCAACCCCCACTCGACAATATGTATAAGGATTTTATATCTGAATACATAGGTTTAGGTCATATGTCAGAGTGTGTCGACGATATAAATATGCGGTCGTACTTTATTCCTCATCATGGAATATTACGTGACAGTATTTCAACCACCAAGCTACGTGTGGTTTTCAATGCAAGTGCACCTACCACCTCTGGACTTTCTCTTAATAAAATACAAATGATAGGGCCTACCGTTTTAAGTTTTAAGCAGGACGATTTCAGTTCTATATTATTACGTTTTAGAATGCATAAATATGTATTTTATGCCTACGTCGAGAAAATATATCGACAGGTGTCTGATGCCTCTGAGCGAGGTTATGGAACGTGTCTATATGTACGTACCGTTAATGCGCAGGATGTCGTCGCTGTGCGATTGTTGATGGCAAAAAGTCGCATAGTTCCCATTAAACCCAAGACTAACCACGGCTAGAGCTTTGTGCTGCTGTTATCGGTGCCCGATTGTATAGCAAGGTTGCCAGCTCTCTTCGTACGCAGCCCAATAACGTCATGTTTTGGACTGATTCTATGATACTACTGGGCTGGTTAAAAATGTTACCAATCAAATTAAATACCTTTGTTCGCAATCGTGTGGGTGAAATTTTTCAAACTACAGGGTCGTGGACATGGCGTCATGTACCAAGCGGTGACAATCCCGCAGATTTAATATCACGAGGAGTTGATCCCTCGAACATACAATCAATGGATTTGTGGTGGTTCGGTCGATCGTTTTTATTATTAAATAGTACCCTTTGGCCAATTACTTCTCGTAATTTAAATAAATCTCTCGTTTTACCAAAAGTTAAGACGAGCAGTCATATTTCACTTCACGCTGCATATCACGAAAACACAAATTTAATAAATTTCAATCGCTTTTCGAATTATTTAAGATTATTGCATAGCGTCTGTTACGTTTTACGTTTTATTAATTTATGCAAAAACAAGAATTTAAATATCTGTAATCCTTTATTTTCTCAGGACGAACTACAATGTTCTTTAAAATATATTATTAAGCAATCGCAAATGGAATCATTTCCAGAGTATGAAATTCTTATACATAATCAAAAACTACCCCCTAAAAATCATTTATTAAAATTTAATGTTTTTCTTGATGAAAACAAAATTATACGTGTAGGTGGTAGGCTACATAACACACAATATTCGTTCGATAAAAAGCATCCAATTTTGTTACAGTCCACTCATCACTTCGTTAAGCTTTTGTTTCGATACGAACATGTGAAACTAATACATGCTGGTCCTCAATTGTTGCTAAGCAGCATAAGAGAAATTTACTTTACTGCCTCTAGGTGGTCGTAACCTAGCTAAAGCTACTTATCGTCAATGTGTACGATGCCGACGCTTAAAGGGACAAACAGTGGTTCCACAAATGGGTAATCTACCCTTATGTAGATTCTCACCAGCAGACTTTCCCTTCCAGAACGTAGGAGTCGACTATGTAGGCCCTATACAATCTGTTAGTCGTCAGGGTCGTGGATCTAGGCATGTAAAGGTTTATATTGTTATTTTTATTTGTTTTACAACCAAGGCTATTCATTTGGAGCTTGTGGGTGATTTGACAAGCTCTAATTATTTACAAGCATTACGCCGCTTTATTTCCCGGAGAGGAAAGCCCATTAATATTTATTCCGTTAACGGAACTACTTTTGTAGGAGCATATAATGAAATCTCTAACTTTTTAAAATGTAGCTACAACTCCTTATCAGATAGTATGGCTCATGAAGGCATTAATTTTCATTTTATTCCATATGCCCCACATTTCGGCGGTCTTTGGAAAGCGGGTGTAAAGTCAACCAAATTTCATTTAAATAGAGTGCTGGGCATTTGTAATTTAACCTATGAGGAATTAAATTCAGTAATAATCCAAATAGAAGCAATACTTAATTCACGGCCACTCACTCCCTTATCATCGAGCCCGGAAGATTTAATGCCTCTTACACCAGGCCACTTTTTAATTGGAAGACCTCTCACATCTCTGCCTGTCAAGGATCTCCGTGACCATTCATCTCATCACCTTACTCGACATCAGCGAGTCGAGCAGCTGCGACAGCATTTTTGGGCGAGATGGAACAAAGAATACATCTCCGAGCTTCAGCTTCGTGTAAAATGGAGAACTTCCAAGGACTCGTTAAAACTGAACTCCCTTGTCGTCATCAAGGATGACAGTTTGCCGGCGTTGAACTGGAAACTGGGTCGTGTCATCGCTCTTCATGAAGGCCTTGATGGAGTTGCCAGAGTTGCGGACATAAGAACTGCCACCGGCGTTATAAGAAGAGCATTTTCTAAAATTTGTCCATTGTTGGATGATTCCTCTTGAATGCAGATATTCAATGGCTGGGAGTATGTTCAAGCTTCTTAACAATACTACTTTAATTTTATATTTATTATTTATTTTTGTTGAAGCTCCTTTTAATAATCTTGCCAAACATAGCATATTATATTGCTATACTTTTTATATCAGGCGTTTACTATAAAATAGGGCCTATGACCCCTATAATTGTGAATGTCACTCACTCTCTTTTTCTACCTCACGGAATAAAGTTGATAAAAGTTGAGCTGTGCAATTCTTTTCCTTCACCACGACCTAATCGGGCTAATATAAAGCCCCATCGTTAACAGAAGGTAATATCCCTCCCTCGGGCTATGACTTACACTTACACGGCTTCCCGCCTCTACCGCAACGCATACGGACGGAGAACTACGACCCCCGTAGGGACGCTAGGCCTCCCCGTGTTGCTGCGACTCACCGCACGCAGTCATTGGCTGCCCCGGTAGCCATATTACCCAGACCCTCACCCCCTCGTGGGTTGACAGGAGTCCTAAACATAGACCCAAATCTATCGGAGCAAGCAGTTGTATACCGCGCGGCAACGCCCGTTGCCTCTACATCGCAGGCACCACCACCATTGATGGCACCCCCGAGCTCATTCCCGGGTGAGAGTCGTGCCACTCCGGCTGTCCACTTACCGGCAGTTACCCAAAAGATATCGCCACAAATGGCAAAGCGCTCTCCAAAAGGAAAGAGCCGGCCATCACAAACATTTTCATCTACCCACACTTTACCCACTCATAGCAAGTCGGCTGATGACGATAGCTGTGACCCCTCCGACACATCAGTATCTACTGACGCTGACAGGATCAGCTTGGTAAGCTTAGGTAGCCAAAAAGAGGGACCACACCGCTTTTTGGAACCAGCGGACGTGGTCATCCACATGAGAACATCCAACTCCAAGAAGAAAGTCACCTCAGTCACCACACGGGCCCAACAGCGTCTACCTAGACGCAGAAGGAGCTCGGAGGATGATGAGGATTCTGTAAAGGTCAAGCGAAGTTGCTCCAACATAAGAGCATCTCCACTTTCGTCCAATCATCCACTAACCACCTATGCTGCAGTCACTGCAGCTACCACTGACAGTATTTATACTGCACCTATCGCCACCACCTCGACCGCTACTCGCAATGGTGATCAGGTGAGTCGTGCACCAAATCTACCCGCTAACGCCCAACCAAAAGCTACTAAATACCCACCACTAATCGTGGAAAATCTCCCTAACTGGTCCTATCACCTACGGGAGATCAAGGCCAGACTAGGTAGGACCGCTTACGCTCGCCCCTATGGTAAGGGGATTAGATTTACCCCCGTAGATGAGACTGAGTACCGGCTGTTCCAGCGTTACCTCTCCGATTTGGAGAAAACCGAAAGAATCAGCTGGTTCTCATACTCTCTCCCGGAGGACCGCAGCCTTAAGGTGGCCATCAGGGGTTTGCCCCATGATGTTGTTATTGAGGAAGTCGAGGACGAGCTGAGGAGTCTCGGCTATTCCCCTGACTATGTGAGGCCCGTTAGAGCCCGGGGCGATAGACCCGGTTGCATCCTGTTTGCAGCTATCAAGCAAACTAAAGATACACTACCTGGGATATATGAGATCACCGAGCTCCTAAACATCCCTGAAGTCAAAGTGGAGGCTTGGCGTGGCAGGAAAAAGTTGGCACAATGTCACAGATTCGCCGCCAACAGTTCCGCCACTCCAGCTTCCAATGCCACAGACAGATCGCTTGCGTTCGATGCGGGGGGGAGCATCCAGCAAGAGACTGTCAAAGATCCCAAGATGATCCACCTACCTGCGTAAACTGCGGTGGGGATCACCCAGCAAACCATCTAAGCTGTCCGGTTTACATCCGAGAGTCCAAGGTACGCAGAGCAGGCACCAGAGCACTCTCCGGTGAAAGACGACCAACACTCCCACCCAAAACGTCACGAGCCCCTGCTCATGAACCATTGCCCCCCCTACCGATAGTTGAATCAAGCGCGGGACCATCACTCATGGCTCCCGCGAATGATCCTACGGAAAGAGGAGCTCCCCTCACCAAAAACAAAAAGAGGAAAAAGAAAAAGGTTACTTTAAAAACCGTCTTACCTTCTGTCCCACCATCCGACAACGAAGGCCGTGCGAAGCCCAGTTCGGGCGACGCCAGACCTGCCCCTCCGGATACCCATGCCCACCAAAGCGGTCCTAGCACCCACACGGTGGCTGTGGCGTCCATACCTCCACCTGAAAAAGGGAAAAAACCACAATTAAATATAAACAAAAAAGCAGCTCCATCATCCCACCCCTCAAGTGAGGCCAGCCTCCTGTTACAAACGGTAATTGACGCTTACCAAAATATTAAAGCAGCGTTAGACAATGATAAAGAGACGGTTAGTCTCCAATTTTTTGCAATACTAATGGATAATGTCCATAAAATCATTAGCTACCATGTCCGAGGAGAGTAGTTTGCGGATTATCCACTGAAATGTCCGTGGCCTTCCAGCAAGGGTCACTTTTCTCCGTGCTCTCTTACAAGAGCAAAATATAGATGTAGCGCTTCTTAGCGAAACACTGCTAAGTGCTACTCACAAAGTACGCTTCCCTGGGTATCTCGTTTACAGACGAGACGAACTCACGCCCGCCGGTAGAGTCCATAGAGGACTGGCAATACTGGTGCGGCAGAGGATTATCCATCAACCACTTCCCATACCCGCACCCTGTAGTTTTTACACATTAGGTATAGAATTAGATCTCGACGGCACGCCATTACAATTGCATGCCGTCTACAGACCTCCTAACACAAGCTACTCGCCTTCGGACATACACCAATTCACCAATATCCCCACACCAGTAGTTCTGGCTGGGGATATGAATGCTAAACATCCTGCCTGGAATAGCTGTGGGACCGACCGTACAGGAAGAGTACTCTTCAGTGACTCGGAACACTACGGGTACTCTATCCTGGGCCCGGACTCAGCCACCCATTACCCTGACATCACCAGCTATATGCCAGATGTACTGGATATAGCCATCTACAACAACAAAGGTGACTACAAACTCTCCCAGCAAGTGATCACGGATGATTTTCAAACTGATCACCTGCCGGTACTATTAATCATCCATAAAGCTCCCACCAGGCTTGCTCCTAGAGCACCACGGCCTCCCAGAAATTGGAAAATATTCAAGAGGGTCCTGGAGGAACATTCCCCCAGACCCACGCCACTAAACTCCCCGGAGCAGGTGGATGAGCTTACACGAAATATCACGCAAGCCATCCAGCGTGCTGCCGAAGAGGCTGTTATGCCCCTACCCACAAACGACTCTCGACCACCTCTACCGTTCCACGTTAGAAAACTCATTAAGGAGAAAAAGTGGCTTCGGAGGAAATGGCAGAGAACAAAATGTCCCGACACAAAGCGAAACCTAAATAACCTAACACACAAGGTTAAGGCAGAATTGCGCGCTCTCTCGGCGGCGAGCTGGGAGCGGCGGATTGACTCGGCCAATGCAGACTGGCAGTCAATGCACCGACTCTGCCGCCAATTCTCAAATACACCTCCGCCCATCAGACCACTAACTCACGCAGATGGCACGCCCAGGTACAGGCCTCTAGACTGCGCAAACATCTTCGCAGACCATCTGGAGGAAGTATTCCGGCCAAACCCGTCTCTAGACCTATCACACACCCAAATGGTCAAAGAACACCTCCGTGGATACTTAACTGACCCTATACCCTCCAGTGAACATCCAATTGTATTCGCACCGACCATGGTGGCGCGTACCATCCGCGCACAGCGCCTTCGTAAGGCACCCGGTGCGGATAATATAACTAACTCCATGCTTAGGCACTTACCCCGACGTTCGTTGGTAACATTGACGCACCTTTACAACGGAATTGTCCGCACGGGTTATTTCCCGGGAGCGTGGCGCGAGGGGCGTGTCATCATGCTACTCAAAAAAGGGAAAAACTCCCTAAAACCCGCCAGCTATCGCCCCATCACCCTATTGTCCACCCTATCGAAGATCCTAGAGCGCCTCACTCTAGAACATCTTAGACCCCACCTTCTCCCGAGGGACGAACAGTTCGGCTTCAGAGCCGAACACTCAACCACTCTGCAGCTTACTAGGGTCCTAGATACCATCACAACAGCCATCAATAACAGAGAAAAACCCATAGCAATCTTCCTTGATATGGAAAAGGCCTTCGATAGGGTGTGGCACGAGGGCCTTTTATACAAATTAAGCACCACGACGGATCGTCCGCCTCATTTCATCCTTTCTGGACAGACGCACGTTCCGAATATCCTTGGGAAACGCCGTCTCCCGACTCAGGGGAGCTGTCTGTCCCCAATGCTTTACAGCAAATATACGGACGACATACCAGTCCTAGTGGGGACGCACCTTGCCCTGTATGCTGACGATGTCGCATACATAAATACCAATCCAAATTACCGATATGGGGTCCGGAAACTTCAACGGACCCTAGACCTCCTCCCCGATTGGCTGGCGAAATGGCGCCTAGCAATCAATGTCCAAAAAACCCAGGCCATTGCTTTTACAACAAATTGGCGTCTTCCACCAACACCCCTAACCATTATGGGGGAGACAATAACCTGGAGGAAAACCGTCAATTATTTGGGAGTCCTTATTGACAGCGGCCTCTCCATGGGGCCACACGTCAAAAGGGTTACGGATGTGGTTCGGCAAACCCGAAACCTCCTCTACCCGATTCTAGCCGCAAAATATCTACCCACTAAAACAAAACTCGCCATTTTCCGTATATACATACGCACGCGTCTCACATACGCGGCCCCGGCGTGGTTTGCCTTGTGTTCCCAAACAACGCGGAACAAACTCCAAGCGCAGCAATCACAAACTCTCCGCGCCATAGTGCGAGCACCGCGCATGGTGCGAAACTCCACAATCCAGAGAGATCTGGGCATAGAACCCTTGAGTACCTTTATCTCGTGGCTATCCACCAGACTCTTCGAGCGGATCGATTCCTCTTCGATCCCGCACATCCAAGGGATAGCCCCATTGCATTCGCGCCCTCCTGAGCGCTACAGGGCCCGCGCCCGCTACCTTCCGCACCCCCGATCTCTAATCACATCGACTTCCGATGATGATAACACGCCAACGTCGCTACCACCACACCCAGCTGCGCCCCGGTTGCTGGCACCGGCAAATACTCGAGAGAGTATTCGCATGGCAACAGCAACCACCACCGGATGACCCATAGCAATTACTGCACTACTGGAGGAGGACGTCGGCCGACTCGGCCTCCGGTTGCTCTGCATGGGGGTCCCACCCCCGAGCAGAGTAATCTGTTGATGGCGAGGGTCGGTCCTCACCTCTTCCAAAGGATAACCATAAAGATACTCACCAAAAAATATTTCGAAGACCTCGATGACTCGTTCTCGAGACACCTACCACCTCAAGATCTGTTTGAAGTCTTATATCTTCACCCTTACCCTCCTGTCCTCCACTACACTTCCGGACGGCATCGCTCCTGAAACCAGTTGAGTGGACCATGATACACAAACAAACCTCAGACAAACTGTCAACCCAACCACTCACCGTCACTTTTGGCGGTGACGAAGGATCGACCACAGGTAGGGACTATTAGTCCGATCCTGTAGATGCGTCACTAACCTCATAAGAGCACTAGTAGCTCGCAAGAGGGACGCAATTAACATGACGAAAAAAAAAAAAAAAAGCTGTAACGTGGATCGGCTTAAGTCGGAGCGCGCGGTCGGCGACTCGCCCCAACGGGTTGAGAGCCCTCAGCGCTCACCCACAGTCCGCGTAAAGTTGTCATAGCCATCTGAGGCTAACAACTAAGACACACAAAAAAAAAAAAAAAAAAAAAAAAAATCGGCGACTCGCCAGTCGCTCGCTAGCGTTCGCACGGACCGGTCGTGCGCTCGGTTAAACTCTCGCTCCGGCGTTTTTCACGCCAACGTTCTCGGGGCGTTGGCGTGACGCTGGAGGTCTGTCGCCGCGCGTACTAAGTGTGCTCACACGTACAGTGTATCTACAATGTTTAGTGTTTAAGGTCGCGAACATTATGACGAACCTACCCGCAGCTATTCATTTATACCGTAAAGTGTTACGTGTAGTATAAACTATTAGAAGTGTGTTGTATCTTTGTATCTATGGATACTAAGGATACCCCAGGAGACCTATCGCCGGCCCAGCCGTCGGCCCTGCCGCAACCATCTATAAGAAAGGTACGTGCCAAGAGTCCAATGCCCTTCGTCGGCGGGGCTCCCCAACAACGCCGTTCTTTGGACAGCGTTTTACGATAAACTTCAAATTTATGCCTGTTGCCTTCCCTACGTATGGTAAGATCTAAAAAGTTGATCATATTATTCTCTTCTTATTCTAATTTAAATTTGATTTTGGGATGTAAAGTGTTCAATCTATTAACAAATTGATGGAGTTGCCGGGTAGTCCCAGTCCATACTAGTAATATATCATCAACATAACGGTAATAATATAACAATCTACTTTCTTGGACTACGTATTTACGTTCATAATCGTCCATGAAGATGTCTGCCATTAAACGACTTAAAGGAGACCCCATTGCTAGACCTTCTTTTTGAATGTAGTGTTCGTTATTAAATTGGAAATAATTTTGCTTCATACAGAGCTCAGTAAGGCGTAGAATGTCGTTTGTTTGTCCTGGATCTGGTAAATACCATCATGTTATACCTAATTATATCAACATTCGTGCCAATACACATAGCAGGGCTGCCAATGTTGCCATAGAAAAAGCTCAAAGAGTTTGGTTGGGTGAAGAGGCCAGGCTTTGGTTTACTATTAGGGATAATTTGAAACTTCATTTAAAAATCCTACACTCTGAACTTTCCTTTCGTTTACATAACATTGAATTCGATTTATTAGATCAAAATGCTAGAGAGTTATCATACCGAATAGGTTTCGAAAAATAACTCGCTCAGCAAAGAAAATTAAGCGAATTAATACAAAAATCACGACATAATAATGCTTATAATAATAATCAAAATAATTGTACACATACTTTTTATCCTCGAGTAAAAAAAAAAAAAATTTATCAAATATTCAGTTAACTAGTAACGAAATGACCTTACTAGAAAAGGGTTTAAAATACAATTTACATAAAAATATTGATAAAAAATCTCTAGAGACCTTGGCTGTTGATACAGAAATAGCAATTTTTAGAAATAAAAAGGACGACATATGTACGGTGACATTGACGATTTGCTGGGATTAGTAGGAATGAAGAGACTTCTTGTTCAGTAGATTAATCTTGCTTTATTTTCTTAAGAGTTGTTTCTTCGGAGAGAAGCACCTGACGACGGTGCCGGTACCACGGTTTGGTCCCGTATTTATATATTTTTGGCCGACCCCGCGATTGGTCGTAATTTTACAGTTTTTCTTGACCAATCACGGAGTCGGAATTATAGCCAATCACAAAGCTCTAAAATTTACTTAAGTACAACGCGGCGTTGCCGTTGCGAGAGCCGCGCTTAATTTCAATACAATTAATTACCTTAAGTACTATGCGGCGTTACCGTTGCGAGAGCCGTTTACAATATTAGTACTTACGTGCTAATACTAAATCTATATTTATTTAATTTCGTAAAATCTTATAACTAATTAATTACAACTGTTACAAACTATTCTTAAAACTATTGTTTATCTGCTGTCCCGCACAACATAGTTAAAAGTTTAGCTGCCAACCAATTAAAAAAATACAAAGGCAGTGAACGTTATAACGCAGAATACAAAATATTTAAATCCATTCAAAATAAAATTTAAAAACGATTTAGTTGTAAATAAAGCAGACAAGGGCAATACAGTTCTTATTATGAACAAGTCCGAATATAATAGTAAAATAAATGACGTCATATTGACTGATGAATTTGAACGCTTGTCCTCTGACCCCACAAAACGTTTTCAAGCTGAACTAAAGTTATGTATTAAAGATGCTATACAACTATTTCCACTAAATTCACATCATGGTAAAAACCTAGTTATGATGAACCCTCAGTGTCCTTTATTATATGGCTTGCCCAAAATTCATAAAGAACAAATCCCTATTCGGCCGGTTGTTTCTTATGTACACGCGCCTACATATAAATTAGCTAAATATTTGAATACATTAATAAAGGATAAATCGCGCTTTAAACCAAAATACAGTATTAAAAATAGTATTGAATTAATAGACAAAATTAGAGATTTCCATTTACCATTTAATGCCAAATTAGTTTCTTTAGATGTAGAGAGCCTATTCACAAAGGTCCCATATAAGGAATGTTTAGTGTTCTTAAAGAATATGTTTCGAACACAAAATATACATCCAGGACAAACAAACGACATTCTACGCCTTACTGAGCTCTGTATGAAGCAAAATTATTTCCAATTTAATAACGAACACTACATTCAAAAAGAAGGTCTAGCAATGGGGTCTCCTTTAAGTCCTTTAATGGCAGACATCTTCATGGACGATTATGAACGTAAATACGTAGTCCAAGAAAGTAGATTGTTATATTATTACCGTTATGTTGATGATATATTACTAGTATGGACTGGGACTACCCGGCAACTCCATCAATTTGTTAATAGATTGAACACTTTACATCCCAAAATCAAATTTAAATTAGAATAAGAAGAGAATAATATGATCAACTTTTTAGATCTTACCATACGTAGGGAAGGCAACAGGCATAAATTTGAAGTTTATCGTAAGCCAACGTGTACAGATACTACAATACCTGTATCATCGTGTCACCCATGGCAACATAAACTAGCAGCATTCCATAGCTTGATACATAGATTATTTAAATTGCCCTTAAGCAATAAGTCATATAGAAAAGAACTCAATATCATATATTATATCGCCCAATCCAACGGATATAATAAAGAGTTGATCGATAGGCTAATTAAAAGAAAAGAAAGTAATATTGTTAAACAAATTTTATATCCTTCTTCAAAAGAGCTTACAAAATTCACGTGTACTTTAACTTATTTCGGTGACTTGACTGACCGACTAGCGAAAATTCTTAGAGTACATGACATTCACTGTGCTTATAGACCAAATAACACACTCAAGACCCTGTGTAATGGAAAAGACAAGCTCGAAACAAGTAAAAAGTCCGGTGTATATAGGTTAAAGTGCGACACGCGTCACAATGTTTACATTGGACAAACGGGTCGCAATTTTGAAACTAGGTACAAAGAACATTTAGCCGCATATAGAAACAACTACCCACATAAATCGAACTTTGCTCAACATTTAATAGACAGTAATCACAGTATAAATAATAATAATACTTTCGAGCCCTTACATATTTGTAACAAAGATTTCAGGCTGTGTATATTGGAACAATTAGAGATTTTAAAATGTAGCAAATATACATTGCTGAATGAACAAACAAACTTTAATACATCCCCACTTTTAAAGTTGTTTGCGTGTCAATAAAATTTCTCAACGCGGGTAGTTTGATAGTGGAGCGGGTATAAAAGGCGTGCGTACAGTCAATCGGAGCGCATTTGAAGCCGAACCGTCCTGAGGATGCCTCGTTTAGAGGCGTAACACGTGTCTAATCTTTATTCGAAGTTCTGCGGAAAATTGCAAGTAGAAGTTCTGGAGGCGGTGCTCATCACAGGAGTAAGATTTCCTTATATCCTATTCCACCTTGATCCCATCCCGTATTCCTTCCTTTTTTGAGGTATACGGTATATTGATTAACCGTGGGAAAGTGGTGGGTTTTCCTTCCTCTCCTCCATTTTATAATAATAATGGATTTCCGCCATGTATCGCCTAATTCAATCAATTATAAAAAATAATGTTTTAGAGGGAGAAGCCTGAAAACGCCCTTGCACATTTTTATGAAAATGCCCTCATACGTCAAAGTTGTATCTCTTATAATTCGCTTGAGGTAAAACTTGGTAGATTTCACACCTCCCTGCCAAAGTCCGCCAAAATTTGGACTGTGAGGGGGGGATAAAATGCCACTCCGTTCCTTGGGCCTCTATGTGTTTGGCCACAGACATTTGAATGGCGGATAACTGTTGCAACTCTCTAGAAGCACCTACAAACGTCGTACCATTGTCACTATACATCTTAGCACAGTGACCGCGTCTAGCCACAAATCGCCTAAACGCTGCCAGAAATGCTGGTGTACTCATGTTACTTACTACCTCGAGGTGAAGAGCACGTGTAACCATACATACGAACAAACAAATGTACCCCTTGTATGAGCGATGACCACGACCTTTTGTGGTCTTAATGTTAATAGGGCCGGCGTAATCCACTCCGCTGTGCAAAAAGGATCTAGCTGGTGTACACCTTACCGATGGAAGAGATCCCATGAATTGATTCTTGGTAAGAGCCCGTTGCTTAGCACACACAACGCATTTACGAACGTACTGCTTTACCAGATTCTTAACACCTACAATCCAATAAGCTGATCTCAGATAATTTACCATCAACTGAGGACCACCATGTAGTGTTTTTAGATGACCATCAGCGATAATGAGCTGTGTAAAATGGCCTAAATTTGGAAGAATTATAGGGTGTTTGGCGTTTTCACTGATTTGTGCCTTCTCAATTCTACCTCGAACTCTCATAATTCCTTTCTCATCAAGATAAGGACATAGTGATTTTAATTTACTATTTTTTAATTGTATATGGCCTTTCTCTTTAAGTTGATTGTATTCTATTGTAAATGTATCTTGTTGCGTTTTCTTTATACAGCTATTTAATGCCTCTTCTATTTCTTGTTTTCGCAAATAACCTTTGTTTTTTGTTCTTAAAATGAATCGACGACAATAAGCAATCACTCTTAACAGCCTCTGCAAAGAAGAAAATCTGTCGAAAAGAGCCAGGTATGGAGTTACTGCTACGTGCGCTTTTATGGATTGTTCTAAGTCGGTATTTAATTGCGTTGACCTTTTGTATATAACGTCCCTTTTGTGAAGTAATGAAGGTCCAGAAAACCATTGTGTATTTTCCAGAAGTGAACTAGGCAATAATCCTCTGGATGCACAGTCTGCTGGGTTGTCCTTGGTGGACACATGAAACCACTGAGATGGTTTCATTGTTGTCAATATTTCGGCAGTCCTATTAGCCACGAACGTCTTCCATCTACTAGGATGACTATTAAGCCAAGCAAGTACTATTGTGGAATCAGTACAAGCTATGATTTTGTCATCTCTTACGTTTAAAACTGGAGCTACATCTGAAATTAGTTTAGCTAATAATACTGCGCCACATAATTCTAAACGTGGGATACTTACTTGTAAATCGCAGCTGAGTAAGCGGCTTTAGAAGCGTTGCAAAACCCGTGCAGTTCGAATTCGTCACCAGAATTGACTCCAAGCCATCGTGGGATTCGTATTGAGGTAAGTAAACTCAACTCACTGCGGTAAATCATCCATTCATTTACTAACCCTTTTGCTAATTCCTCATCCCATCCAACTCCTGCGAGCCACAGCTTCTGTATGAAGATTATAGCCATGACAACGCTAGGTGCTAATCATCCTAAAGGGTCGAAGAGGCGGGCGATATCCGAAATGATCTTTCGTTTTGTAAATGTTGTACTCGTTGGGGCAGGAAGATTTACTGAATACTGAAATGTGTCTGCCTTGCGATCCCAGGTAAGTCCTAGAATTTTTATTGTATTATCTAGTTTAATTTCTAGATCTCTATCTTCGCTTTGTCCTATATTGTTTGTGCTGTTGTTCTCTATATTATTTGTGTCCTTTTTATATTTGTTTGTCCTGATCCTTTCCATTATATTTATTTGTTCTAGTATATATTTATTGTTAGTATTCCATTTCTGTAATTTAAAACCACCCTTTTCTAATAAGTTAGTTAATTCTGTATATATGTCTATACCTTCTTTGATATTGCTGCAGCTATACATCAAATCGTCCATATAGAAGTTATTTAATACTACCTGTGCCGTCTTTGGGTATCTTTTACCTCTAACCTGCCGGTACATTTTAATTATATCCGCGAGTAGGGCAATAGAGTGAACTCGCCATCTCATGACCTTAGGCCTCGGTGATGAAGCATGCCTGCGAACCTTGGTCAAGCAAGGCTCTCACTTCTTGATACTCTCCGCTTCTGGACTCGGCTTTTATTAGAGCTGTGGCTCGCTATCTCATGGCCTTAAGTCAGCTTGCAACGTTGGCCCAATCATCAACGTGTCATTTAATGAAACTCCGTTGCTGTTCTTTTCAGAAGCATTAAAAACTACGCGGACTTTAGAAGTAGATTTATCGTCCCTGATTACTGCATGATGTGGGAGATAAATTGCGATATCCTTGGTACTATCACTTTCCGGCACGATTCTCATATGGCCTAATTGTAAATACTCTTTTATTATGTTAGAATATTCTTGCTTTAATTCTGTATTTCCTTCTAATCTTTTTTTCCATTGACCTCGTTCTTCTTTCAGCAATCATGCGAGAATTGCCAGGCTGAGGCGGTTGATCTCGAAAAGGTAATTTAACGATGTATCGACCATCATCATCCCTGGATGTACTTGGCGAGAGTAGATTTATTCTCGCCTAAGCCTGATATAAATCCGTGGATTGGGATCTTTAAGCACAGTAGCTGTACTGTGGCCTCGGTGATGAAGCATGCCTGCGAACCTTGGTCAAGCAAGGCTTTCACTTCTTGATACTCTCCGCTTCTGGACTCGGCTTTTATTAGAGCTGTGGCTAATAAAACCTGACCAGGATTTGGGGTCCTTCCTGTCGATAAACACGACACTATCGGCTCAGCACTAGTTGAAGAACTAGGGGGATCGATAGCTGGTGTTGCGGAAGTGGTCTCAACATGCTTTTCGGGTTCTCCACCTACATGTAGTAGAGAATGGTGACGCTTATGACACAGCTTACAAGAAGTATGTTTCTTGCAATCGTGTACCATGTGATTACTGCCTAAAAGAGTAGATTTATTCTCGCCTAAGCCTGATATAAATCTGTGGATTGGGATCTTCTTTAAGCACAGTAGCTGTACTGTGGCCTCGGTGATGAAGCATGCCTGCGAACCTTGGTCAAGCAAGGCTCTCACTTCTTGATACTCTCCGCTTCTGGACTCTGCTTTTATTAGAGCTGTGGCTAATAAAACCTGACCAGGATTTGGGGTCCTTCCTATCGATAAACACGACACTATCGGCTCAGCACTAGTTGAAGAACTAGAGGAATCGATAGCTGGTGTTGCGGAAGTGGTCTCAACATGCTTTTCGGGTTCTCCACCTAGATGTAGTAGAGAATGGTGACGCTTATGACACAGCTTACAAGAAGTATGTTTCTTGCAATCGTGTACCATGTGATTACTGCCTAAACAATTGTAACATATTTTATGTTTAGCCACAAAATCGCGTCTATTCTGTATGGTTTATTTTGCAAATTTCTTGCAAAAGCAGAGTTTGTGCTGCTCTGAACAATACTCACATCGTATAGAATATGATGCATTTGTCGCTAGCATTACCTTCGTGTATGGGGCATGTGAACCTTTACTTACTTGAGGCTGAACTCGTTTATGTGGAATGTATTCTAAAGCGCGAAAACGGTTTTCAATAAAAGTTTTAAATTGATCCAAAGTGGGCAACTCATTTTTGGAATCGTTATTATTATTTAACTCCCATTGTTTGCAGGTTTCAGAATCAAATTTAAATGTAATAATATGAATTATAATGCAATCCCAAGTGGACACATCTATTTTTAAATTAGTCAAAGCATTAAGACAGTCCGTAGTGGTGTAACAATGTCTTTAAAGCCTCTGCCGATTCGGTTTGCATACGTTTTTGTGTAAATAAACGGTTCAAAATACAATTGATTAAATGTCTTTTATTATTATACCGTTTAACTAAAAGTTCCCAACATTGGCTATAATTTGCATCAGTTGTGGGTGTATGTCTAATGAGCTGCTCAGCTTCGCCTGTAAGATGACCTTTAAGATAATGCAACCTTTGTACATTATCTAATGTACTGTTTTTGTGGACTAGAGAAATAAATAAGTTGTGAAACGTTGTCCACTCTTCATACTTGCCAGAAAATTTTGGGATAGTAACTTTGGGTAATTTTACTAAATTATTATTGGACTTACTATTAGAAGACACATTTGCTTGTCCAATTTCCTGTCGTAGTACAGGTTTAAGTTTGCTTAACATAGATTTTATTAGACCCTTATATGTAATATAAGTGTCTTCAGTAACATCATATATATCGGTAACCTTTTTCTCAACTTCTTCAAAATTAAAACTCGAATATAATTTAATATTAGTCTCCCTAAAAGAAGTCCAATCATTCTCCAATAAATCTAATTTAATTTGTATATATTCAAGAGTTAATTAGTCCTTAGGACTCTTTTTAAAATTAATTAACCCTTTAGTAATTACCTTTTATAAATCCTTTAAAACGTTGATTATTCCTTCCATTTTATATTTGATTATCTAACAGCAATGTAAATAAATATGTATATATGTTGATTAAAATACTAGAACTAAAATAATAAACAAATAATCTACTGGCAAAGAAGTCTACAATTTGCAGAATAGTAAGCCAATATAAGAAATAACATGTTATGATAAATTTACAAAGTTGAACTATTCACTATGTTAATATTAAAATTTACTGAAAATATTACAAGTGTTTGGAAACGATACAATTCTAACGAAAATCGGGCATAGGTTCCCCGTTCCGTCGTTTTTTATAAAACTATTCTAAGTCCTAAACATGCACTATGACTAAATATTCTAAATCTATAAAACATGCAAATATTTTTATAAGTTACAAACAAAATCACTAAAATTATTCTAAGTCTAAGATAAACTAATATTGTCTTCAATGATGACAAAGTTATATTCGTCTTAATAATAAAGTTGAAAGTTAATCAGCAATGTTTTCTACTTATTATTGTAAAAGTACTCACATAAATAACATCACAGAACTTACTCGCACATTCGATTGTTGCGCCATCTATGGAGCTCCGCTGAACTAATCCAACTTGTTTGAATTGTACTGTGTTCCTTCTTGATTTATGACTGTACTCACACTACAGCACCGCCACGTCTGATGCCGTAACTCAACCACACCCCTGTGGTTGATATTGATACCGCGTATTCTTACTGCAGCGATCCACTGCGAATACGGTAGGGTAGGCAAAGAACGCTGCCCTATAAAAATGGACAATTCGGTGCCCAATCCGGGTCGCAAGGACCAATGTATATTACCGCTTTGGGTATTATTGAACTTGTGGACTGTAGAACTTCAATTGGTCGGAATACTAGGGAATTTCAATGAAACCACTGTATTCTGATCTCGAGGCTGGTTCAACTTGATCTGCACCGTTGATCTAAGTGACCTCTGTCCTCTCCTCTTTCCTCGTTTATTTTTTTTTACGTCATATTTGATTGCGTCCCTCTTGCGAGCTACTGAGTGCTCTTATGAGGTAGTGACGCATTTACAGGATCGGACTTATAGTCCCTAGCTGTGGTCGATCCTTCGTCACCGCCAAAAGTGACGGTGAGTGGTTAGGTTGACAGTTGTCTAAAGTTTGTTAATGATAATCCACTCTACTGATTCCGGGAGCGGCGACGTCCAGAAGTGTAGTGAAGGACAGGAGAAGTAAGGGTGAAGATATAGATCTTCAAACAGGTCTTGAAGAGGCGGGTGTCTCGAGAACAAGTCATCGAGGGTCTACGAAATTATGGTAAGTGGATAGTTGTAGTTTTCCTTTAGAAGAGGTGTTGACCGACCCTCGCCATCAACAAATTACTCTGCTTGGGGGCGGAGAACCCCTGGTTGCCCAGGGGGGGCCCCATGCAGAGCAACCGGAGGCTGAGTCGGCTGACGTCCTCTTCTGGCAGTGAAGTGTTGTTGCAGGTCATCCAGTGGTGGTTGCTGTTGCCATGCGGATACTCTCTCGAGTATTCGCCGGTGCGGGCAACCAGGGCACAGTTGGGTGTGGTGGTAGCGATGTTGGCGTATTTTCATCGGAAGTCGATGTGATGAGAGATCGGGGGTGCGGTAAGCGACGAGCGCGAGCCCTAGAGTGCTCCGGAGGACGCGAATGTAGTGGGGCTATCCCTTGGATGTGAGGGATCGAGGAAGAATCGATCCGCTCAAAGAGCCTAGTGGATAACCGCGAGATAAAAACGTTCAGAGGTTCTATGTTCAGATCTCTCTGAATAGTGGTGTTTAGCACCATGCGTGGTGCTCGCACTATAGTACGAAGGGCCAGAGATTGTTGCGCCTGTAGTTTTATCCGCGTAGTCTGGGAACTTAAGGCAAACCACGCCGGGGCCGCGTACGTGAGGCGCGTGCGTATGTATATGCGGAAAATGGCGAGTTTGGTTTTGACGGGTAAATACTTTGCGGCAAGAATCGGGCGGAGGAGATTTCGGGTATGCCGGACCACATCCGTAACCCTTTTAACGTGTGGCCTCATGGTGAGAGCGCTATCAATGAGGACACCCAAATAGTTAACGGTTGTTTTCCAGCCTATTGGCTCCCCCCTGATGGTTAGGGGCGTTGGAAAATATCTATTTGTCGTGAAAACAATGGCCTGGGTTTTTTGAACGTTAATGGCTAGGCGCCATTTTGCCAACCAATCGGGGAGGAGGTTTAGGGTCCGTTGGAGCTTCCGAACCCCGTATCGGTAGTTGGGGTTTGCGTTGATGTATGCGACATCGTCAGCATACAGGGCGAGGTGAGTCCCCGCTAGGACCGATATGTCGTCCGTGTATTTGCTATAAAGTACTGGGGACAGACAGCTCCCCTGGGGAACGCCTGCCTCTGCAGCGGCGAGTCGGGAGACGGCACTTCCTGAGGATACACGGAAGGTACGTCTGTCTAGAAAAGATGATATGAGGCGGACGATCCGACGTGGTGCCGTCGTGGTACTCAGTTTGTATAGAAGGCCCTCGTGCCACACCCTATCGAAGGCCTTTGCCATATCGAGGAAAATTGCCATGGGTTTTTCACGTCTGTTGATGGCTGTTGCGATGGTGTTTAGGACCCTAGTGAGCTGCAAGGTAGTTGAATGTTCAGCTCTAAAGCCGAACTGTTCGTCCCTCGGGAGTAAATGAGGCCTAAGGTGCTCTAGGATGAGGTGTTCTAGGACCTTCGATAGGGTGGTCAATAGGGTAATGGGGCGGTAGCTAGCAGGTTTTAGTGTTTTTCCCTTTCTTGAGTAACATGATGACGTGCCCCTCACGCCACGCGCCCGGGAAGTAACCCATGCGGACAATTCCGTTGAATAGGTGCGTCAGAGTTACTAACGATCGACGGGATAAATGCCTAAGCATGATGCTAGTGATATTGTCCGCCTTGGGTGCCTTACGAAGGCGCTGGGCGCGGATGGTGCGCGCCACCAGGATCGGTGAGAACACTATAGGGTGTTCGCTGGAAGGTATCGGGTCAGATAGATATTCTCGGAGGTGTTCTTGGACCATTTGGGTGTGTTCTAAATCGAGAGATGGGTTTGGTTGAGATACTTGCTCGTGATACGTGCTCTGGGAGCAAGCCTAGTTGGTGCTTTGTGGATAATTAATAACACCGGTAAGGGATCAGTTTGGAAATCATCCGTGATCACTTGCTGGGCAAGTTTGCAGTCTCCTTTGTTATTGTAAATGGCTATATCCAGTACATCTGGCATATAGCCGGGAATGTCAGGGTAATGGGTGGCCGAATCCGGGCCCCGGAGAGTGTACCCGTAGTGTTCCGAGTCACTAAAGAGTACTCTTCTGGTACGGTCAGTCCCACAACTGTTCCAGGCAGGGTGTTTTGCATTCATATCTCCTGCCAAAACTACTGGAGTGGGGATGTTGGTAAATTGGTGCATGTCGGAGGGTAAATAGTTTGTCCTTTTTTTTTTTTCTTTTTTTTTGTGGTGGGCCGTGGACGTCGCACCCCGCCAAATCGGTCCGGGGTGACGGAAGAGGCGGCGCGCAACCCCATTGACCCACCCTGCAAGCACCTCTTCTTCGCCGTGCGAGCGGGCCAACGGTACCCGATCTTGTAAATAGTTTGTCCTAGGGGGTCTATAAACGGCGTGCAATTGTAATGGCGTGCCGTCGAGATCAAGTTCTATACCCAGCGTATAGAAACTACAGGGTGCGGGTATGAGAAGTGGTTGGTGGATAATTCTCTGTCGCACCAGTATTGCCAGCCCTCTATGGACTCTACCGGCGGGCGTGAGTTCGTCTCGTCTGTATAAGAGGTACCCAGGGAAGCGTACTTTGTGGGTGGAACTTAATAGTGTTTCGCTAAGAAGCGCTACATCTATATTTTGTTCTTGCAAGAGAGCGCGGAGAAACGTAACCCTAGCTTGGAGGCCACGGACATTCCAGTGAATAATCCGCAGACTACTGTCCTCGGGTGTGGCAGTTGATAATATTGTGGACATTGTCTAATAATATTCCGATAAATTGGTCACTAACCTTCTCGTTTTCTAACGCTGTTAGAATGTTTGGTAGGCCTCGGCTACCGTTTTTAGGAGGCTGACCCCTCTAGAGGGTTGGGATGATGAAGCTGCTTTTATATTGGTGTTTAATTGTAGTTTTTCCTTTTTTCAGGTGGAGGTATGGACGCCACAGCCACTACGGGGGCGCTGGGACCGCTTTGGCTGGCGTGGGTATCCGAAGGAGCAGGTCTGGCGTCGCCCAAACTGGGCTTCACGCGGCCTTCATTGTCGGATGGTGGGACCGAAGGTAAGTCGGTTTTTAAACTAACCTTCTTTTTCTTCTTCCTCTTTTTATTCTTGGTGAGAGGAGCTCCCCTCTCCGTGGGATCGTTGGCGGGAGCCATAAGTGATGGTCCCGTGTCGACTTCTACTACCGGTAGGGGGCGCGTGGATTCGTGAGCAGGAGCTCGTGTTGGTATGGGTGGAGGTGCTGGTCGCCTTTCACCGGAGAGTGCTCTGGTACCTGCTCTGCGCACCTTGGACTCTCGGATATAGACTGGGCAGCTTAGGTGATTAGCCGGGTGATCCCCTCCACAATTTACGCAAGTGGGTGGATCATATTGGGATATATGACAGTCCCTTGCTGGATGTTCCCCCCGCATCGAACGCAAGCAATCTGGCTGTGACATTGGTAGCTTGAGTGGCGGAACTGTTGACATCTGTGGCATTGTGCCAACTTTTTCATGCCACGCCAAGCTTCCACTTTGACATCAGGGATATTTATGAGTTCCGTAATCTCATATATCCCAAGTAGGGTATCTTTTGTTTGCTTAATAGCTGCGAATAAGATACAGCCGGGTCTATCGCCACGGGCTCTAATAGGCCTCACATAGTCGGGGGAGTAGCCGAGATCCCTCAACTCTTCCTCCACCTTTTCTATGACAACATCATGGGGCAATCCCCTGATGGCTACTTTAAGGCTACGATCCTCCGGGAGGCAGTATGAGAATCAGCTGATCCTTTCGGTTTTCTCCAGATCGGAGAGGTAACGCTGAATCAGCCGGTACTCAGTTTCGTCCACAGGGGTAAACCTAACCCCTTTGCCGTAAGGGCGAGCGTATGCAGTCCTGCCTAGTCTGGCCTTGATCTCCCGTAGGTGGTGGGACCAATTTGGGAGATTCTCCACGACTAGCGGCGGGTATTTAGTGGCTTTCGATTGGGCATAAGCAGGTGGATTTTTTGCACGACTCACCTGATCACCGTTGCGAGTAGCGGTCGAGGTAGTGGCGATAGGAGCAGTATAAGTACTGCCGGTGGAAGCTGCAGTAGCTGCGGCATAGGTGGTCGGTGGGTGGTTGGCCGATTGTGGGGATACTCTTATGTTGGAGCAACTCCGCTGGACCCTAACCGAGTCCTCTTCGTCCTCCGAGCTCCTTCTGCGTCTAGGTAGACGCTCCTGGGCCCGTGTGGTGATTGAGGCGACTCTTTTCTTGGAGTTGGATGTTGTCATGCGAACGACAACGTCCGCTGGTTCCAAGAAGCGGTGTGGTCCTTCTTTGTCACTGTCTAAGCTTATTAGGCTAATCCTATCTGCGTCAGTAGAGACCGACGTGTCAGAAGGGTCACAGCTATCGTCATCAGCCGATTTGCTATGTGCCAATATAATGTGGGTAGATGAGTATATTTGCGATGGCCGGCTCTTTCCTTTCGGAGAGCGCTTTGCCTTCGGTGGTGGTAATCCTTGGGTGGCTGCCGATATATGGACAGCATGTGAGGTACGACTCTCACCCGGGAATGAGCTCGGGGGTGCCATCAATGGTGGTGGTGCCTGCGATGTAGATGCGACGGGCGTTGCCGCGCGATGTACAATCGCTTGCTCCGATGCATTTGGATCCATATTAAGGACTCCTATCAACCCGCGAGGGGGTGAGGGTCTGGGTAATATAGCCACAGGGGCAGCCAATGAATGCATACGATGGGTTAAAGCAGCACGGGGAGGCCTGGCGTCCCTACGAGGGTCTAATCCCACCACACATTCCCACCACTGTAACTCCTGTAAGCCAGGATCCACAATGGTCTCCATAAAAGACACTGAGGTTTGACCCTCAGGAAGTCCTGGGAAACGCTTTTAATTGTTTTGGGACCCGCAACAAATTTAATTAGAAAAGAAAAACAGGAGGAGTTGAAGAATTTCCACTTCCCTCCTATGCAAAGCGGGAGGCATGAAGCAAAATTGGCTAATAGGGCAATAGATAGAAGGATGTACTGACACGTGAAACGTAGCAGTACAGCACCACGGATATGACAGAGCTTAAGGGGCCTATATGTGAGCCTTAAGTTTGATTACAATAGTAGGTATGGCAGAAGTGCCTGAACGCACGGAAATTTTCTCGAGTTGCTACAAGGTCCGTATAATATATAACCCCCGACACGACTTGCAGACTGTCTAACATAAGATCGCACTCGTTTTCCAGAGACTGCGCTCCCAGAGGATGTGATGGGCTGTTTGTTCAAATGTGCAATTTGGTGTGGAACATCGACAAAATGGTGAATCATCACTAGTCATCATCACTAGTTTAAAAAAGAATAATTTACTTCTAAAATTACCATGGCCTGTGAGGAATTGCGCTACATAGTGGTCAATTTCTAGCCAAACCTTCTCTAAACGCTCTCGAATACATGGCAAGAATAGATATAGATGACGGCCTTCGTTGATGAGTCCCACCTTACCTGCCATTCGGTCAGGAGCTCCTCGTACACAACGCATTGCGGCGCAAAAAGTCTAGTAATTTTAATACGATCGCGCGGTAAAAGAAAATTGGTGTTCATATTTTACCTGGTGGAATAATACAATGACGCGCGCCTTTGTATCTCCAAGTCGACCGGAAGTACACCTGCAAGTACTGGTAAGGCTTCGGTACTAACTGTTCTATATGCTTTACATAGGAATATTAATGCTAATCGTTGACTTTGGAGTAATTTACGCCGTGCCGCGCCTATCGTAGTTCTGTCAGCCCAGGCTGGGGCACCGTAACATATACACCCCAGATATGTGCCTGTATATATTATTTTAAGTGTATTAAAACAGATGCCCCAGGTAGAAGTTGAAATTCTAGTAAGAGCATAAAAGTTTCGTTTTGCCTTTTCACCCACAGTTTTAATATGTTCAATGAATGAGAAGTTTTTTTCTAAGAATAGGCCAAGAACTGACTCTTTCCTTTTAACTGTCGCATTATTAAATCTTATGCGTGGAGTTGACTGCAAATTACCCTTTAATAAAAGATGATAAGTTTTATGAGGAGCGAAATTTAGCCGATTTCGTGCGCCCCATTTAACTATTAAATTAAGACATGTATCCGCCAATTTCTCAAGTCCGTCTCTAGTGTTCGATTGTATGAGTAGAAGACCGTCGTCTGCGTAGCCGATCAATGAGCAATTTTGAAGTAGAGGGAGCTCAAGAAAGTCATCTAACCCTAAATTCCACAGATATGAGCTTAACACAGATCCTTGAGGGCAGCCCATCGTTAATGATTTAGACACAGCATGGTGACCGAGTCTCAGTGTGGTTGAACCTTGAAGAAAGTAAGACTGTATAAGTTGGTAGATGTTTTTGAAGCATCCACGAGCCTTTAGTTTAAGTAGTAACATCGGCCACCAGGCGTTGTTGAAAGCACCTGAGATATCAAGGAAGATACCTAATACATATTTAAAAACTGATGCCGTAACAGTTTTTCTAACGGCAATAACCGCATCAACAGTTGATTTCCCCGGGGTAAATCCAAATTGTCTAAGATTGAATGTGGGGCCACCCGGTAACAGACGAGAAACAACCAGGCGTTCTAAGAGCTTACCTAGTGATGGCAGTAGAGTAATTGGCCGATATGACTTCGGGTCTTCCGGCGGTTTATCACCGTGTTTCGGTATTATACGTATGAAGCCGCGACGCCATAAACGAGGAAAGATTCCTTCGGCTATACAACGATTATATACTAGTAACATTGAGTCGGCTGATGTTCAACAAGCTTCTTTAATCATTTTATTTGAGATTTTATCTTCTCCGGAGGCTTTATTGAGAGGAAGAGCTTTTACTAGTCTTTAACTGCACAAATGGTGTAGCGGTTAAGATACCGACATATTAACGATATAAAAAAAAACGTCAACGTCAAATGTGGCATACGGTGTGTTTTTAAAATTTATTACTAAATTGTGTAATTTGGATTATACAGTTACAATAATTTATTTATAGACGTGAAATTTATTTGAATACATGTGCAGAAAGTATAGGATTGTGTAAATATATTTAAATTTATTCTCAATCATCAGAATTTTCTTGGCTGACAAATTGTCTTTGTTGACTTACATTGACATTATATTCAAAAAATCTTGAAAAATGAATTGTACATTATGTTTTAAAAGAATCGACCCAACTGAACTGTTAAAATATATTGGATGCAAGTCTGCATTTCATTTTAAATGTATAAAAATGATTAAACCTATATCTGGAGAAGGTCTGGCGCAAATAAAGCGTACTTTCAAATGTGATTCTTGTGCTAATGTTACTCAACGTATACGAGTAACAGATGATACCCCGGTAAGAGGAACTTGGTTTGATAGTTTGGATGCACAGACATCAAAGTCATATCATGATGAAATAGGCATTAAGTCTGTAACATCGACGGAAACGGATTGTGTAAAAGACATGATAGAACAAGTAAATAGTATAATAGCAGAAAAACTTAGTTCATTAGAATCGAGAATAATTGATGAAATTAAGACTTCTGTCACTATTCTAGCGCTTGAAAATAATAAATTAAGGCAAGAGTTGAAAGAAGTTAATGAAAAGTGTATCTCTTATGAGCAAGAAATACTGGTATTAAAAAAGACTAAGCAAAACTTTAGAAAGGCAAACACCAATACTAATACTGATATTGGATCAGGCAAATACCATTTACAACATGTGAAACCGTCGACAGTAACTACTCCATTCGATGTAGACGTGCACACTACTCATTCTAATGAGATGAATGATCAGGCTGTGGTTAGACCCAAGTTTAGTTATGCTGAGATGACTACGAAAAAAGTGATGACAGATGTTGATGATAGTCATGACAATTCTTGGACCGTAATTAAAAGTAAGAAAAGGCTTAACCCAATTAGAAAGGGTGGTAATACATCCAGCGTAGCTTTAAAAGCAGTTGATAGAATGTAGTATTTACACGTATGGCGACTTGATTAGAGCACGACTGAAGAGAATCTAAAAGAGTACATAAAAAGTGTGCTCGGAATTAATGCAGATATCATAATAGAAAAACTAAAACCGAAAACTGAGAGGGACTATTCTTCATTCAAAATTGGAGTAATAGAAACTAACTTTAGAAAACTTTGTGACCCAATTGTCTGGCCATTACACGTAGAATTTAATGAGTGGATTTGGTTTCGTCGCACAACCAAGGCAACACAACAATAGTAGCAATAGAAACATCAATATCTTTTACCAAAACGTGAGAGGGCTTCGGACTAAAACTGAACACTTGTTACTATTATTAGAATCTTAAACATCAGATAGATTTGCTTTCACAGAAACTGGGTTAAATGAAGGTATTAATAATGCGGAAATTGTGCTTGCTGGATATAATGTATGTAGATGCGATCGGACTGATGGACGTAAGCTAGGCGGTGTACTTTTAGTGACTACGCCGCGTTACGAACTACGTTCAGTGACGATGCCGGACGATACCGATATTGACAGGTATAGGTTCGAATTAATTTATGCTTCAGTATTTATGCAAAATCGATTTTTGTTTACTTGTTGCGTCGTATATATTCCACCAAATACCGAGGAGAATGAATACATGGTAATGTTTAATTTATTAGAAAAAATAATCTGATCTCCTTTTATTAAACCTCGATTTTCTTGAACGTGAACGGAAATTTATAGATGTGATATGTATCACTGAGCATAATATGATTTCTGCGGATAATAAATACCTACAAATTAAGAATTATAAATTAGTTTCTGTTTTTAATAGGAAAAGCAGACGTGGTGGATCTTGTATCTTAATTTGTAATTCACTACAATCTGTTCCAATCAGCGACATCAACAAATATTCGGTTGAAAATGTAATAGAGTGCTCAGGTATTGAATTAATACAACATCAACTTTATATAATATGCATATATAGACCACCGCGTTCAAGTTTAGAGGATATAAATTCTTTCATGCAAAATTTAAATTCGCTTCTATATCGGTTTTCTTATAAAAAGAAGATTGTTTTGTGCGGAGATTTTAATATAAACATTCTCAGAAACAGCAGGGAGTCTGCTGAATTCAAACAAATTTTAAATAGTTTCAATCTGCAATTAGGAATAAATAAGCCAACACGGCTTGCGAGTGGAACATGCATAGATAATATTATTTTTAATTTAAAAGGATGTACAGCGGAAGTAATCGAGTTTGCTTTGTCAGACCATTCAGCACAATTACTGACATGCCCAGTGAAACCAAGTTCATCTTTCAAGTCGTGGTATATTGAGAAACGTGACTATAGTAGGAACAATATGGGAAGATTTAAAAATTGTATAGATTCCCTTAGCTTTTCGGACGTTTTTGAAAGTACTAATCCTGACATAGCTTTTAATATTTTTTACGAACAATTCTGCTTATTCTATTACCTTTATTTTCCAAAGATTTTAATAAAAAGATCCTTCAAAAATAGACCTAAATGGATTACTAAGACTGTGTTGCAAACGTAAGCGACAACTATTGTGGAAGTACAGAAAAAACCGCACAGAAGATAATAAAAACCAATTCTTAGCGCTATCGTCGCGTTTGAGTCGTATCATCAAATTAACACAGACTTGTCAAAACAATAATTATATAAATAATGCTGTAAATAAATCAAGCTAAGCTACTTGGAGAATAATTAATCATAAGAACTCGAATATACCAAAAGACCAAATAGATAGTATCCGCGTTGATGGTAATACAATTATTGATCCAAAACAGATAACTAATCACTTCAATAACTTTTTTGTGGATCAGATAAATCCGGTATCATATAAAAAGAAAATAAATATTTCATACGAACTAAAGTCAATATTTATGTATCCTACAGTCCCAAAAGATATCCAAAAAGTTATACTTAATTTAAAAAGTACAACAGCGGGCATTGATATGGTGTCTGCCGAGATGATCAAGCTCGGTGGCTCTTGTGTCTGGGAGGCGTTCCTGTTGCTCCTCAATTTATGTTGGAGCTCGGGAATGGTTCCCAGGGACTGGAATAGCGCAGTCATCGTGCCTTTGTTTAAAAACAAGGGTTCACGTTATGACTGCGCAAATTACAGAGCCATAAGCTTGACCAGTTTGGCAGCAAAAGTGTATGGAAAAATTATTGAAAGGAGAATGAGGATGGTGTCCGATGGTTTACTGTGTGAGACACAAGGAGGTTTCAGGAGTGGAAGGGGATGCATGGATCAAGTGTTCTCTCTGCGCAACATTGTGGAGAAGCATCTGGCTCTAGGTCAGAGGGTTTTCTGCAGTTTTGTGGATCTGGAGAGAGCATTTGACACGGTTGTACGAAAGGAACTTTGGGACATTTTACCGGAGTATGGTATTAACGGTAAACTGCTACAGGCTGTGCAGTCCAGTTACATGGGCTGTAGAGCCTGTGTGCGGCTGGATGATGGAATGTCGCCTTGGTTTGACGTCAATATCGGCGTTAAGCAGGGGTGCGTTCTGTCAGCCAGGCTGTTTATCATATATCTGGATAAATGTCTCCAAAGGTTGAACGATATGAATGTGGGAGTCCAGATGGGCGACTCAGTGGTCACTGCTCTGCTTTATGCAGATGATGCAGTCCTGCTGGCACAGTCAGCGATTGACCTGCAGACCCTAGTCGACACAATGACAGAAGATTGTAAGAAAAGGGGTCTACGCGTGAATGTGAGCAAAACCAAAATAATGGTCTTTGAAAGAGATAAAACCAGAACAGATGTAAGAGTAACAATAGGTAATGATGTACTAGAGCAAGTGGATGAATTTGTATATCTTGGATGTGGATTTAGCCGAGATGGAAGGTACACCACTGATATAGAGCGAAGAGTGAATGCGGGAAATAGAGTGAACGGAGCGTTGGGGCAACTTCTCGGCAGCCACCACCTCGGCCAGAAGGCACGTGTAGCAATACATAACGCAGTGCTTGTCCCAACATTACTGTATGGAAGCGAGAGTTGGGTATGCAGAAAAGAGTATGAAAGTAAAATTAATGCGGTCGAAATGCGATCTCTGCGGAAAATCTGTGGAGTTAGGCTGACCGACCGCATTCGTAACGACGACGTAAGAGAGCGAGTAGGTATGAAAGAGAGTATTGGTGTAAAGATGCGAAAGGGAATGCTCCGATGGTTCGGACATGTGGAAAGAATGCCGAACGAACGCCTGGTTAAGAAGATATACAATGCGAAAGTGGAAGGATGTAGGTACCGAGGGAGACCGAGACTTACCTACCTAGACCAGATCGGTCATGTACTGAAGGAAGGTGGAGTCAAGAGTCTCCGAAACCGGCGAGCGTGTATGAAGAGAATTATGAATGTTGAGGAAGCGAGTGAAGTATGCAGAGATAGAGTTCTCTGGCACTCTGTTCTCTCTGCCTACCCTGCAAGGGATATGGCGTGATGATATGTATGTATGTATGTATGTATGTACAAACAGTACCGGTTACGATGGTGTATCTACAAATGTTATAAAAATTATTTCACACAAATTGTCCTACATATTAAGTTATATAATTAATATATGTATTTCAAATGGTGTATTTCCTGACAGGTTAAAACTCACTATTATTAAACCACTTTTTAAAAAGGGAGATAAAAGTGACATATCCTGCTACCGCCCTATAGCTCTTGTACCTGTTATTTCGAAAATATTTGAAAAAGTTATTCATGACTGTATATATAATTACTTTGAAATTAATCATCTTTTTAGTGACGAGCAAATCGGTTTTAGAAAGAAGAAGTCTATCAATATGGCAATATACAAATTTTTGTTTACTATTTTAAGTGACATTGATAAGGGCAAACAAGCTTGTGCACTTTTAATGGACTTAACTAAGGCATTCGATTATGTTGATCATAAAATATTGAAAAATAAATTATATGCTTATGGAGTCAGAGGCAATGTATATGACTTAGTTGAATCTTACCTTACTAACCGAACACAAGTAACACAAATCTCTAGATTATCTTTAGACAAAAAAAGAGTACTAGACTATTCATCGGCAAGTAGAAAGGTGACTTTTGGAGTACCACAGGGTAGTGTGCTCGGACCTCTGCTCTTTATTATATATATTAATGATCTCCCAATAATAACCACTAATAAAACTATATTATTCGCCGATGATAGCACATTTATATTCACCGGTATAGACAAATCATTAATAGAATTAGATATAAACACAACATTAGAAAATATCAATAATTGGCTGACATTAAATAATTTACGTATTAATATTAGTAAAACTAACTTTATGACATTTAGAAATAGAATAAGTAAATTAAATGATATGAATATTAATCTAAATAATCAAAAAATTAATGAAACGGAAGCGGCAAAGTTCCTTGGTCTTATTATAGATAATCAATTAAACTGGAAGCAACATATTGAATCAATTTGCTCTAGAGTGAATACATATTCGTATGCACTGTATATGCTCAGAAAAAGTGTGAGCATGCCTACTATAGTAACAGCTTATCATGGTTATGTTTCCCCTCTTTTAAGATATGGTGTTATGTTCTGGGGCAATTCTACTGATAGGGACAGTGCATTCTTTGCCCAAAAGAGATGTGTAAGAGCGCTTTGTCATGTGAAACAAACAGACAGCTGCAGACCTATATTTAAAAACTTAAAACTGTTAACGCTGCCTTGCATATATATTCTGGAAGTGGTAGTATTTATCCGTAAAAATATGGATTTATTTAGGAATTTAAATAGTAGAAGACGTTGCCTTGAAATTTGTACACCAGGAAATAAGACGGCAATGTTAAATAAAAGTATATTTTGCATGGCCCCGCGTCTATATAACCATTTGCCTAAATCTGTTCTGGAAATTACTAATATTAATATATTTAAAAATAAAATAAAAAAGGTACTTCTAGAGAAAGCTTATTACTCAATTAATGATTATTTAAATGATAAATTGAATTGACTGATATGTAATTACTGCTTTATTGTTGTAATGTTTTTGTTTTATATTATTTATTTAATTATCTGATATTATTAATATTATTATTGTTGACATTATTATTGTTGTTGACATCATTATTGTTGTTGTTGACATTATTATTATTATTATTGTTGACACTATATAATTAAGTGATTTATTTCAAGTGTTTGTGCATGTTGCTAAACATATTGTATTTGTTCTGAGGGCATTAGCTCTTTTGCATGCCGCTCGACGGTCAAATATGGTGATACATTGAATACCTGTAATAACTAATATTTTATACCCATATTTAGCAAAATAAATGATTTGATTTGATTTGATAAGTATTAAGTACCATGATAATTTAATTATTATTAACATTGTGGAGAAGCATCTGGCCCTAGGTCAGAGGATTTTCTGCAGTTTTGTGGATCTGGAGAGAGCATTTGACACGGTTGTACGAAAGGAACTTTGGGACATTTTACCGGAGTATGGTATTAACGGTAAACTGCTGCAGGCTGTGCAATCCAGTTACATGGGCTGTAGAGACTGTGTGCCCGCTGGATGATGGAATGTCGCCTTGGTTTGACGTCAATATCGGCGTTAAGCAGGGCTGCGTTCTATCAGCCAGGCTGTTTATCATATATCTGGATAAATGTCTCCAAAGGTTGAACGATATGAATGTGGGAGTCCAGATGGGTGACTCAGTGGTCTCTGCTCTGCTTTATGCAGATGATGCAGTCCTGCTGGCACAGTCAGCGACTGACCTGCAGACCCTAGTCGACACAATGACAGAAGATTGTAAGAAAAGGGGTCTACGCGTGAATGTGAGCAAAACCAAAATAATGGTCTTTGAAAGAGATGAAGCCAGAACAGATGTAAGAGTAACAATAGGTAATGATGTACTAGAGCAAGTGGATGAATTTGTATATCTTGGATGTGGATTTAGCCGAGATGGACGGGGTACACCACTGATATAGAGCGAAGAGTGAATGCGGGAAATAGAGTGAACGGAGCGTTGGGGCAACTTCTCGGCAGCCACCACCTCAGCCAGAAGGCACGTGTAGCAATACATAACGCAGTGCTTGTCCCAACATTACTGTATGGAAGCGAGAGTTGGGTATGCAGAAAAGAGTATGAAAATAAAATTAATGCGGTCGAAATGCGATCTCTTCGGAAAATCTGTGGAGTTAGGCTGACCGACCGCATTCGTAACGACGACGTAAGAGAGCGAGTAGGTATGAAAGAGAGTATTGGTGTAAAGATGCGAAAGGGAATGCTCCGATGGTTCGGACATGTGGAAAGAATGCCGAACGAACGTCTGGTTAAGAAGATATACAATGCGAAAGTGGGAGGATGTAGGTACCGAGGGAGACCGAGACTAACCTACCTAGACCAGATCGGTCAGCTACTGAAGGAAGGTGGAGTCAAGAGTCTCCGAAACCGGCGAGCGTGTATGAAGAGAATTATGAATGTTGAGGAAGCGAGTGAAGTATGCAGAGATAGAGTTCTCTGGCACTCTGCCTACCCTGCAAGGGATATGGCGTGATGATATGTATGTATGTATGTATAATTTAATTATATTAGGAGATTTTAATTTATTTTCATGTAATAATAACATTATTAACTATTTTGAATATTTTATGGCTTTTTGTGAATTCATTCGGCTAAATAAAATACCAAATTGTAACGGTAGACAATTGGGCCTCGTATTGAGCGCACGATGTGTGAGCTTGGCGGATGAAGGCATAGAACCTATAGATGCATACCACCCACCACTCAGAATACTTTTAGAGTCTGGTGTAATAGCTCCACTCCTTCGACCTTCAGTCTCACCACATGTACAATCTACACGAAATTTAATTAGACATAAAGAGTGGAATTTTAATAAAGCAGATTTTCGAATTTTTTACGATTTGTTGACTAAAATTGATTGGAATGATATATACTGTTTAGACGATCCAAACACAGCTTTAAACTTATTTTATGATAATATTTATAAAATATTCGACTCATGTGTTCCTCAAAAAACTATAAAATCAAATAATAGAAGATATAATTATCCTATCTGGTATACACCTGAAATTATTAATGATATAAAACTTAAGTATATATTACATAAAAAATTTAAATCAAGTAAATTAACATGTGACTATATAGTATTTAGGCAATGTAGAGCAAGGGTAAAAGCGGGTCTTACTCGAGTACTAGCCCAATATCAGACGAAAGTTTAAACTCATTTAGCAACAGATCCACGTGCGTTTTGGAATTATATAAAATCTAAGAAAACATTTTCTAACAAAAAACAATTAATAATAGATGGTCGGGCTTTATCTGACGGTGAATGTGCGAACGAGTTTGCAAAGTTCTTTCATTCTATTTACAGTGCGAAAGCTGCGGAGCTGAATGTTGCGACAGCTAGCGCGTCTGCGGTACCAGGCACGTGGGCGCATCTGACACTTTTACATACTGATGATATTCAACATGCTCTTACTCGATTGCCACCTAAGCATTCTGCCGGCCCAGATGGCATACCGTCTTTTATTTTCAGGGATTGTCGCGCAGTATTAGTACAGCCATTACTACATATATTTAACATCTGTATCCGGTCAGCAATATTTCCCGAACGCTGGAAGTTCACTCGTGTTGTACCTGTACCGAAGGGTAGCGAAGGTTTTACACCGAGTGATTTCAGACCTGTAGCAATCTTAAGCACTCCAGCTAAAGTTTTTGAAATAACAATTTACAACTGTATGTATCATCAAGATACGTGTTAGTGAAAAGTGTTCAGTGTTCATACGAGAAAACGTCTCGCGACAGAACGGCTCTCGTTACGGTAAAGCTTCGACGCGCCTTAGCTAGCAGCGCTCACGTAGTGGCGACATCTACTATAATTGTAGTACTTCGTAACGTTCACTGTGTGTGTTTACACAATCAATTATCACTACCTTTGTGTGTGTGTGTTTAATTAGTATTTTCAAATAATATCATTATAATGGCCGACACAGCAGTTGCCGCCGAAACGCCAGCTCCGGCCACACCGGCGACTAAGAAACAAGCGAGACAGGCCGGCGGCGGCGCTAAGAAGCTGAAGGCGAAGCTCACACATCCCAAGACGTCCGAGATGGTCAACAGCGCCATCAAGGAGAAGAAGGAGCGCAGCGGGTCTTCGCTTCAGGCGATCAAAAAGTACATCGCCGCCCAGTACAAGGTGGACGCCGAAAAATTGGCGCCTTTCATTAGGAAGTATCTGAAGAGTGCCGTCGAATCCGGTACATTGATACAGACCAAAGGTAAGGGCGCGTCGGGATCGTTCAAACTGGAGTCGAAATCGGCCGCCGCCAAGAAACCGAGTGGCGGCGCTACCTCCGCCTCGGGCAAGTCTTCCGGTGCGAAGGGTGGTGCGGCGTCGGCCGCGTCCAAGGATGGCAAGAAGGCTACCGCCGCCGCCGCTGGCGCCAAAACGAAGAAAGCAGCGGCCGCCTCGGCCGCGACCTCCGCCGGTGCCGGTTCTCCATCAAAATCGAAAGCGGCCATCGCGGCCAAGTACAAGAAGGCCGCCGCCGCCGCCAAGAAGAAGCCTGCATTGAAGAAGGCGGCCGCCTCGCCGGCCAAGGGTAGAGGCGGTGCCGCGCCGAAGGCCAAGAAGACCGCCAAACCTCCTACGAAGAAGCCCAAAGCGCCCAAACCCAAGAATGCAGCCGCGACCCCCAAGTTGAAACCCGCCGCCAAGAAAGCAGCCGCAGCTAAGAAGTAAGCGAAGAACACACAAATAGAAAAGAAGACATCGCCGCCTTCAGCGAGTAGTGCTCTGCGCAGTCTCGCCGCCGCCGCCGTGGTGACAACGACAACGACGACGACGACGGTGACGTGTACGACGCGAAAGCTGTGGACGAAAGCTAACAAAAAGCCCTTTTCAGGGCTAACAATTTTCTCACGAATCTTAATAAAGATTCATTTCTATCGTATATGCATAGAGTATGAAAGTCTTAGTACCTATAGTAGTCATATTATATTCGAAATACGTATAGGTAGGTGCGTCTATCGCCACCATCGCCAAGTAAATAATTAATTAATTAATAATAAAAATAACAACACATCTAGACATATACCTACCTCTCTCTCCGAACGTACCATACATATACTCCTAATGGTCTCTATAATACATGTTTCTTCTATCTACTTATTTACCTATCATCTACTTACTGCTACTACACGACCGTATATTCTAATAGGGTTAATATCACTAGTGTGGCCCGTCTTGCGGCCCTTGCATGCCAAAACGTTTGCCCATCACTGCTCTACACTAATAATTTTTATTATTATAATACTTACTTTAATAAAATAAAAAATAAAACAATAATAATATCGTTCGTTATACACACACACGCATATTTTTTTTTTTTTTTTTTTACTAAATAAATATAGGTACTCCTCCTTTTCTTTTTTATCATCCGCCGCCGCCATCTATGTCTATCTATTACATTTCTCTCTATTCTCAACAACGCCGCCCTTATTAATTAATTTATATATATATATATATATATATATATATAATCATCGTATTATTTTATTGGTCGCGGGGGGACCTGCTGCACACCCCCCACCCCGACTGCCCGACTATAATATTTACAAACAAACAAATTTTTCTTCTTCGAGCGAGCGCATGCGCGTATTTTTTCGTCTCTATCGTTCGTTCGTTCACTCGTCGCCCCAACCAACGTTTGTATAGTTAGTGAAACTTATATAAACGGTAAAAAGCAATACGAGCCGAAAAGGATAGTCACTGTGACTTGCAGATTTCTTTGATTCGCACTGATTGTGATAACGCGCAAAAGTAATAAACATTATTGTGAAATAGTGAAAAACCATCTAGTGAAGTTCGGAAGTACTACCTAGTGAACCAACGTACTAGTGGCGCCAAGTGCCCCGAACTACGAAGAAGCGTGCAAGACGTACGGACCAACTAGTTCCTCCGCTCGCCGCTGCGAGGTGCCGGCGCTAGTTTCTTCGCAAGCTAGCCGTCATCGTCGCGGCACCGTCCGGTCCTGCCCGGCGCAGCGTGTGGAACCCGCAACCTGCGCTGCGAGCCATCTGCAGCGCCTTTGGATCACGTCGTCACAGTCCTGGCCAATGGTAAATACAGGCGAAAGCCGAAGTATTTATATTATTAACCATAAGCGATGATCCACATTAACAAATGTACCACCGCTGCATTTTTGTGAAGAGGCGCTTCCTTCACATAGACGTCTAGAAGATGAAGAAGGGCTCATCCAAGGGCCGAAGAACATCGGATGACTCTGGACATTCGCGAAATACTTCGGGCCGAGAAAGCGTCAGTCCACTACCATGTGTGACACCGCCGAATTTTGAACCTCATCGAGTCCACGGGTCGTCAGCAGGCTCCACGTCCGGGTCGACCCACCCCCCCGCCCCTCCCCCATTTGCCGAGGGGAGGCCGAGCGTCGCCACCTTACCAGTCGGCCATTGCGCGACCCGCCCCGCGCCCGCGTTACGCGCGACTCACACCGCGCCCGCGCCCGCTGCTGCCACCTGCGCGACTAACCCCGCGCCCGCGATCGAGCCGTCTAGCGCGACACGTCCCGCGCCCGCGAACAGCGCGACTCACCACGCGCCCGCGCCGTCTACCAGCGCGACTTACCCCGCGCCCGCGCTACCTCTCTCCTTCCCGCTCGCTCATTCCGAGTACGGGCCGGACACTATCGCCGCCCTGCAGCCAGCAAGTACGTCGCGTGCTGTGGCAGGGCAGGCCAGCCTGTCGGATGACACACAATTTGTCACCCCGGCCCCGCCGAGTTACCAATATCTGACGACCTCCACTTACACAAAGAGTGAGAGAACTTCGCACCCAACCGCCTGCTTCTCAAGGTCAAAGCCGCAGATATTACCACCGGACATTACGCCAAAGAAGCCAGGCCACCTTACAGTTGGCAGACAAATTAGTCTTGAAGAAGAAGATGTCTACTCCCCTACACAGTATGGGACCGAATCTCCCGCCCCCCGTGCGTACCGCGATAGCGGGGGAGGAAGCGAATCGGACACTTCCAATTGTTCGCAATCGCGCACCCCGATCAACCGCTGCCACCCGGTAAGCACCAAGCCGCCAACCAACCGAAGGACGGCCACCAAGAAGAAGGATGGAGTCCGTAACATGGACATAGATGCCACCCCTACCGGAGCCAGGCGCCCTCGTAGCCCCGACGAGTCGGACGATGCATTGGACGAAGCGTTGGCGAAGCGCATACGTGCGAATGAACAAGATCGCGCGCCGCGACGCGACTATGCGGGCGTCGCAGCAGCCCCCGGCGGCCCCAGTGCCCAGAGAACCTCTCCCGGCCCTGCGGGACCCAGCGGACAACCCCAACCCGCAACCAATAAGGTACGTGTGCCTCCACTTGTTGCAGAAAACCTCCCTAACTGGCCAACACACCTTAAAGAAATTAAGGCTAGACTTGGCCGGGCCGCCAACGCTCGTCCGTACGGGAAGGGAGTTCGATTCTCCCCCGCTGACGAGACGGAATACAGGATCATACAGGACTACCTTTCCCGTGTCGGAAAAGAGGAAAACATATCCTGGTTCGCATACTCGCTTCCCTCGGAACAAAGCCTTAAAGTAGCCATAAGGGGCCTACCTTTCAACACTACACCGGAGGAAGTAGTAGGTGAATTCATTGAACTAGGATTCGAACCAGAATTCATACGAAACATACGTGCCAGACAGGGCCGCCCCGGGTGCATCATGTTCGGCATGTTCAAAAGGACGCACAACATAGATAGAATCTACGACATTAAGGAGCTGCTGGCGATACCTGGCATAATAATCGAGGCTTGGCGGGGCAAGAAGCGGCCGGCCCAATGCCATAGGTGCCAGGGTTTCAGGCACAGCTCTCAGCAGTGCCATCGCCCACTGGCATGCGTACGCTGCGGGGGCGTACACCTCGCCAAGGATTGCTCACGACCCCGGGATGAAGCAGCCACCTGCGTTAACTGCGGGGGGGCCCACCCCGCAAATTACGCTGGTTGTTCGGCCATTAAATCCGAAACTAGGAACAAAAGGGCCGGCACTGTAGCATTCACTAACCGGCGAAGAGGCCCTGACTCGGGCCCCCCGGCTCAAAACACCGTACAGCCGGACCCTGAGGCCCCCACACTGATGGCCCCAGCCAATCCTCCTTCGCACAGGAACAAACCCGCCCCCTCTCGGAGGGGTAAGAAGCGAAACAGGAAAAAGGGGCCCGTGTACACGACGGCTACCGACACTGAGGGCCCCTCGGAGACCCTCGTACCCGCCTTCGCCCCATCCACTGAGGGGGGCGTCACCACCTCCACCCGCAGGCCACTCCCAATGAAGAAAAGGGGTCCCGGGAAGAATTCCTACGGGGCCCCCTCGGCCCCCACGGAAGTTAAGAACCCCAAAGCACCGTCGACACAGAAGACGCGCGGCAAGCTGCCTAAGACCAAACCCCAGGCGGGCCCCCCTAAGAAATCTGAGGGCCCTACGGCTTTGTACTCCTCGATGTTCTACTTTATAATGAAGCTCTTGATGCGACTGCTGGAAGCAATCGAAACTAAATCCCCTACCACCAAACTCACCCAAATGGTGACGAGGGGCATAGGCGAGTTTTCCACTCACTATGGATAGGGCCAACCACTTGCGAGTAGTCCACTGGAATGCCCGAGGCCTTAGGGGTAAGGTCTCCGCCCTGAAGATTTTCATCCTAGATCAGGACATAGACGTGGCCTTAATAAGCGAGACGTTTCTTCGTCCTGTGGATCGCCTAGTGATCCCTGGCTACCATGCCTATAGACGAGATGAGCTCTCTGACCAAGGTAGGGCCTTCCGCGGCTTGTTGGTGTTGGTCAGGCGTAAAATATTACACCAACCTATCCCTACGCCAGTCTTAAATAGCGTGTACTCGCTAGGGATAGAAATTAATATCAATAACAGAGACCTACACCTTCACGCAGTGTACATGCCGCCTAAAACACCACTGGCAGTGAACGACCTTCACCACCTACTAGATACTGAGCACCCCGCCATCATTGCGGGCGACCTAAACTGCAAACATACTGCCTGGAATTGCTGCAGGAATAATCATAATGGTCGTCTGCTATTCAATGCCGCCGATGCGAAAGGCTACACAGTCTTAGGCCCAGACGCACCCACACACTACCCGCCCAACCCGAACCACCGGGCGGAGGTACTCGATATCCTCGTGCACAATAATCTAGACTACAGGATCATACAGACGGTCTCGCACGACGACCTCCTATCCGACCACCAGCCCGTCCTAGTGGACATTCAGGACCGACCGGTCGAGCTTTCCCCTCGCCCGTCACGTCCCCTACTGGACTGGCCGACCTTCGTGGGGCGGCTGAAGTTGTCCCGAGTGGACCGCCAGATCCTCACAGCCGCGGACGTCAACGCTCTGGCGACCGACCTCACAAAGGCCATCCAAGACGCGGCTGAGGTGGCCAAGGCCAATAGCACTAGGCGCACTAACAACTATCAGGCCTTACCTCCGTACATTAAGAGACTCCTTCGTGCTAAACGAAACTTAAGGAAAAGGTGGGCTGCTACTAGATGTACCACACTAAGACGCCGTTTGAATAATCTAGCCGAACGCATAAGGGTGGAGTTCACAGCTTATAATGAGGAGAGTTGGTCTCAGCTCCTCTCCCGCACCGGCAAGGACACCCAATCCTTGTACAAGATATGCCGACGCCTTACGAACACACCAGCCCCCGTCAGACCACTCCTGCACCCTGACGGCTCCTACAGGTATAAAGCCGAAGACAGGGCGGAGATACTCGCGGATTACCTGGAGGGGGTTTTCACACCCAACCCGACGGGCGATCGGGCGCACGAGAGGCTGGTGAGAGACCACCTACACGGATACTTTACGGGCCCCATAACCAACGATGAGGACCCCGCCTTCTTCACACCGGACATGGTGACGCGCGCGATCCGGCAACAGAGGCCGAGAAGGGCCCCTGGTGCGGACCAAATCACCAACGTGATGCTACGCCACCTACCACCTCCAACGATAACTACCATCACTCACCTGTTCAATGGCATCGTCCGCACAGGGGCCTTCCCTACGATCTGGAAGGAGGGCCGCGTGATCATGCTCCTGAAGGCGGGGAAGGACCCCCGCAAGGCCAGCAGCTACCGCCCCATTACACTCCTCCCCACCCTCTCTAAGGCATTTGAGCGCCTGCTCCTCGGAGCACTCACACCCCACATCAAGCCTAGAGACGAGCAGTTTGGTTTCCGAGCCGGTCACTCCACCACCCTACAATTGACGCGGGTGATCCACTTGATCTCGTCCGCACTAAACAGCAACGAGCGAGCTCTGGCGGTTCTGCTCGATGTGGAAAAGGCCTTCGACCGCGTGTGGAGGGAAGGCCTCATTTACAAACTCTCACTTACCTCAGCCCCCAGACGGATGGTCAGGGTGGTCATGAGCTTTCTGACAAACAGGTCCTTCAGAGTGACGGTGGGCAACCACCTGTCACCCTCGAAAAAAGCCCTGGCGGGAGTCCCGCAGGGCAGCTGTCTCTCGCCCACCTTGTATTCGTTATACACAGATGACATCCCTGTGGCTAGCCAAACCACTTTGGCACTGTACGCAGATGACGCTGCGTACATCACAACTAATAGCAGCCCCAGATTTGCCGCCCTCAGGATGCAGAGAGCACTGGACCTGCTACCCCCATGGCTCAATAAATGGCGTCTGCAGCTTAACATCCCTAAGACGCAGGCTATATTCTTTCCTGGCATCAGACGCCTGCCTCCTCCTCTCAAAATTATGGGCACTACCATTGAGTGGGCCAGCAGAGCGAAGTATCTGGGGGTAACCCTGGACAGGCGCCTTAAAATGAAACCCCATACCAGACTAGTCCGCGCTGCCACCAAAGCCGTTCGGACCAAACTAAGACCGATTTTCAATGCACGCGAGATACCTACCACCATTAAATTGAGTCTCTATCGCACATACGTCAGGTCTAGACTTACATATGCGGCACCTGCTTGGTACTCATTGCTACACGACCGCTCCAAGAATGCCCTACAAGCCCAGCAAAATCTAACATTGAGGACCATTGCCCAAGCACCCTTTTACGTCAGGAACTCCACCCTTTCCAGGGATTTCAAGATGGAGTCCATAAGGGAGTTCGTCAAACGTCTTGCGCAGCGAATGTTCACGCGAGCAGACGCCTCTGACTACCCCATTATTCGCAACATAGCGCCGCTTCACGCACGCCCTCCTGACGCACGAGCCAGGCCCCTTCCCAGGGACCTCGTTTCGTCCTCATCGTCAGATGAGGACAACTCATCCCACCACTCTCATTCATCCTAATGCCGATCAATTTGATTAATTTAATTTAATCTAATTAATTTAATTTAAACCAATTTAATAAATCACATTTATGTAGAATAATATTTATTCGCAATCAATTTATTAGCTTCCAACAACCCAATATTATATTATATAATTCTCACATAATTCAATATAATTTAATGTCATTTCACTATCCCTCTCTTCTTTCTTCATGCTGCTTCGCGGCATACTAACCCATCTCTTCACAGCTATCTGATGTCGCTACACCTCCTCGCCGCTCACCTCCGTGTACTCTGGTGAAGTACGTGGATCGTGCCCGCGACGGAAAGGACGGCTCATCATCTGCGAAGTAGAAGAAAAGATCAACATCACTAACAAATAATGAACATTCAATTACATCACGCATCTTACCCTAAGGACCTACGACCGCCAAGTCCCTCTCAGGCCGCTGGTCGCTCGGAGCGGGGCCTCTCCCGGGTCTACCGGGAGTCTCACCCTGCTCGTTCAGACCGCCCAGAAAGGGTGAAGAACGGTCGATGGTCCCCAGCACTCACATAATTACCACATAGAAGCCCTTCTCTCGGCCATTATTATTATTATTTTTTATCATTTTAATAACTATGCCTATTAAGATAATAACCCGATCACCCGTCACTAATTATAGTAACGGCGATTTGCAACCGCAGGTGGGGGCCCTAGGCCCGAGACTGCTACCGCCACTCCCCGGCTGGAGCCAACCGGCCCGCTGAAGAGGAGAGGCGAAGTAAAATTATGATGTCGAGCCGAAAAGTTGGATCGCCTCGGTACTCACAGAACCTACTAGTGTTTGTTCGTAGTCGCTCGGACCTGCTCGCTCTGCCAACGAACGTCGCGTTCGGTGCTTGCGTTGACGTCTCGGCGTCGGCGTGGGCATCGGGGGTGGCCACCGTTGCGCGGACCGCCTCCACTATCAGCTCGCGGCGTGCCGACCTCATCTGCATCCTGCACTGCATCACCATCGCAGTTTCAAGACACCGACGCCATGTCGCAAGGCTCGGACAGGCGAGGCAATCGCCGAGCCCGAAACCGAAAACAGCAGCCGCCACGCTACAGTGAAGACCCTTCGCAGCCATCGGGTTTCTGCGTGTGTCCACCACCGCACACTCCCTCACCGCCACCGCAGCCATCGAAGTTGCGCTACACGATTGTTGTCATGTCGCGCAGCCAGCACCAGCAACTGCCGCCGTCGCCAGAGCATCCGCCGCTGACGCAGCCGCCGACGCAGCCCCATCAGCGTTCGCACCGCGTTCGCGAACGTGAACGCGAACGCGAACACGATGCGACGCCAGCGCCATGCGCGGCGAGCGCCATGGAGTTCGCGGAGCATCACTCGCATCACTCCTACGCAGCACCTCATCCACAAGAAGAAAGAGCCCACAGGACTGCCGAGTGGGCGCGGGATACATCCCAGCGCTCACATCACTCGACCACCTACACCAGGAGCCGCGAAAATTTATCGCAGGCTTCCTGGGACGCCTCCTCCATCGCCTCTGTGGGCAGTTATGCCTACAGCAAAAGCTTCCTATCAAGCATGAAGCAATCGCCGCCACAGCAACAACAGCAGCCTGTCATCACAGAAGAACAACCTACGCCCACGCCGCCGCCGCAGCGACAGGCGCCCGAACCCGAGCTTGGTGCTTGGTGCTAGGCGCCGCCGCAGCTCTGGAGACGTCGCGGACGACGCCGCCAAGCGCGTCTGCGCCGCAGCATCCAATGACAACACGGACGAGGCGTCGCTGAACACGCTCGCGAGCGCCAACGCTGAACGTTCGTTCGCGAACGTTGCCGCGGGCCCTGCGATGTCACAGCTGACGCCGCAGCCATCCACCAGCGGCTACCAGCCGCCGCCACCGACTGCAGCCGAAGTAAAGAAGCCCCGCATGCCCACTTTGGTGGTTGAGAGCCTCCCTAACTGGCCTCACCACCTCAGGGAACTAAAGAAGACGCTCGGCCGAACAGCGAATGCTCGCCCATTCGGGAAGGGCATTCGCTTCTCTCCAGCTGACGAGGAGGAACACCGCGTCCTGCAGCGCTATTTCGTCGACCTCGAGAGCCGCGAACGCATCTCGTGGTATAGCTACGCGCCTCCTGCCACCCAAAGTTATAAGGTCGCTATCCGCGGCCTCCCCTTCGACACCCCCATACCGGAGCTCGAAGCCGATTTCATCACGCTCGGCTTTGAACCCGAGTTTCTCAAGCGGATTTGCGCCCGTGGAGATCGTCCCGGGTGCATCATCTTCGGGATGTTCGCACCGGAGCCGCACATCGCCACCATCCATGCTGTGTCGGAGCTGCTTGGCGTGCCCGGCGTCACCATTGAGGCCTGGCGCGGTAAGCGGAGGCCCGCTCAGTGCCACCGCTGCCAGCAGTTCGGGCACAGCAGCCACCACTGCCACCGCCCACTCGCCTGCGTAAGGTGCGGTGACGCCCACGCAGCCCAAGATTGCCCCCGCCCCCGCGAGACGCCCGCCACGTGCGTCAATTGCGGCGGGCCGCACCCGGCAAACTACTCCGGGTGCCCCTCGCTGCGCCGTGAGGCCCGCGGCAGAAGGGCCGGCACCGTGGCTTCCATCCGGAACGCTACGAGAGGCCCCTCCGCCCCCAACAGACCTCCTCCAGAAGTCCCTGCGGACCACCAGGCTGCCTCCCTGATGGCGGCGGCTAACCCCGCCACTCAGCGCGGCCAACCGCCGCCTCGGAAAAGGAGGAAGCGCAAGAAGCCGACAGAGCCGCCCACACCATACGCGGCAACAGCCGCCCCCGCAACCTCCGCGGCAATCACCGCTCCTGCAACCTCCGCGGCCTCTGCCGCCCGCATCGCCTCCGCGGCCACTACCGCCCGCGCCGCCACCGCGGCTGCGGCTACTGCCGCCCACACCGCCCCCGCAACCCTTGCTGCCCCCGAGGGCAAGAAGAAGTCTCCTCAAAATGAAGCCATCTGCAGCCGCGGCCGCCCCCGTCGGGGCTCTAACACTGCTTACCACCGTTGTCTGCCTCATGCAGGAGGTCCTGCTGGCGCTGTCCGCCGGCACTCCGCGTGACGAAATAGCCCTGCTAATAACAGAGGGCGTGGCCGAGCTACTCATGTTCGCCGCGCCCTAGTTCCTACATTCGGCCGCTACGACGCCTTCGCCGTCATTCGCCGAATCACAAATATGACACCACGGTACGACAGAATCGTATCGTCGACACCACGGTACGATTTTAATCGTGCCGGCAACAACCAAGATGTGACAAATTTGATGCTTCGCTTCAAACACCCTCGCCCTGCGACCGCTGTGCCTGATGCATTTATGTGCATTCGCCACAATGCGCATATTATGCTCGGGCTGCACTGGTCGAGACGCGTGGGTGGACTGGACTTACACACGGACTCTACGAACAACACGCCCCCGCCACCAACGTCATCCGCGAGTCGCTGGTCGTCTGTAGCTGGACCTCCCCCGGGACTACCGGGGGTCTCATCCGGCTAAGACAGACCGCCTCCGGGTGTGAAGAGTGGAGGGGGGCAGTGACCTAATCACAAAGAAGACCATCCACACCAACATCAATCAAGACCTACGCAAGATGACTGACGCCGACCTCTTCGGTTTCCCGTCTTCGCCGACCACACTCCAATGACCACCACCATCCAGACTCAGTAGAATGGGTACACAGCAGAATTCACCGACAAATTGTCACCTACAACCACTCGCCCTCACTTTTGAGGGCGACGATGACAACCACAGTTAGGGACTGTCTAGTCCGACACTGTCACGCGCCAATTACCTCTATAAGGGCTCTTCCGCCCACAGAGGTGGCACGTATAATTATGACGTACTGAGCCGAAAAGGGATCGGCCTTAGTCGAAGCGAGCGGTCGCGTCGACCGCCAGTCTCTCGCTCGCGCTTGTACGGATCGGACGTGCGCTCGGCAAACATTTCGCTCCGGTGTCACGCCGACGTTCGAACGTCGGCGTCTTCGCCGGAGGCTGTTTGTCGGGCGTTCTAACTTTTGAATATCCGCGTTAAAGTGTAACGATCACGGGCGTTTCGACGGTTACAAATACCTGCTTTTTCAAAAATAACATTTCGTTTTCCGACAAAATGGATCCCAAAAGCCCTTTTCAGGGCCACTCTACACCAACTACGAGCTTCCTACCACAACCATCATTGAGGAAGACCCGGCCGAAGAGCCCATCACCCTTCGCCGGCAACATCGAAAGAATTCAAAAAGGAACCGCATCTAACCAACGCCGTTCTTTGGACAGTGCGCTGAGCGGCGCCGCGAGTGATACCTCCGCGAGTGCTACCGTCTCGCGTACCCGTACCGTCTCCGTACAGAATCTGTCCGCGGACGACACTATCACGATGCACGGGCCTATACCGTTACCGCAACGCCCGATAACGATTAGCGAGCTTAACCGTCGTCGGATAGCTCTCGTGCCGTGCGCCGTCCCGTCAACCAGTCACGCGTACCGCGCGCCCTCGCCGGCGCCGCCCGCGTCTACACCGTTTCGACCCACACCCCCCCCGCATGTCGGCGGGCGTTGTGTGTGTGGAACCCGCCGTACCGGTACAGGCGGTCGCGTATTGCGCAACGACGTCCGCTGCGCCCGCGCCGCGTGCCGCGTTACCGATTGCGTCATCGCCACATATTACCGCGTGTGATTACGCCAGTGATTATAGTGACAATAGTGCCGCCTACATTGCTCTAAGAAGCAAAATTATTCAAGGAAAGCAACCTCATAGAACGAAGCTTTCTCCTACTAAAGGAGAACAGCCTCTCACCTACTCATGTGGAGATGCGATGGCGTCTGTTGCCTATCATTATGGCTCGAGAGACGAGAGCCCACATGCGACAACCGACTCATCTGCAATCTCCGAACACGATTGGACCAGCCGAGAGAGCGTCCCATTCGGACCGCATCGATTCCTCAAACCCGCTGACGTGTCACACATAAAGCGGCCCAAACCCAAGAAGAAGACACCTCTCGTCAAGGTACCAACTCCAGTGCGCCCTCAGGCTAACCGCCCGAGGAGACGCAGGAGCCCCGAAGACGACGATGATAATACTCTGAGGGCTAAGAGGAGCTGCTCCAGCGAAGGAACACAGCTTCCAACAACGTATGCTGCTACGGTCACTGCCGACGCTCCAGGTGTTGCTCGCACGGCGCCTGCAACCGTGGCGGTAACGTATGCCGCAACTGCAGCCGGTGCCGTAACAACGGCCACTACCACTCAAGGCGCCACCCAAGTAAGTCGTAGTGATACTAACATTCATCAGCCTGCCCAACCAAAGGCATTTAGATACCCACCTCTCGTAGTAGAGAAGCTGCCTAACTGGTCCTTCCATCTGAAGGAAATTAAAACACAGTTAGGCAGAACAGCGTACGCCCGCCCTTATGGGAAAGGGATTAGATTTACACCGAAGGATGAGGACGAATATCGCCTCGTCCAACGGTATCTCTCTAACTTAGAGCAAACCCAAAAACTCAGCTGGTTTTCGTACTCACTCCCAGAGGAGAAGAGTCTTAAAGTAGCGATTCGAGGATTACCCCACGACGCCGAACCGGCGGAGGTAGAAGATGAACTTCGGGACCTTGGCTACTCCCCGGAGTATGTCAGACCCATAAGAGCCCGCAGAGATAGGCCGGGATGTATCCTGTTCGCGGCCATTAGGAGAGAGAGAGAGACACTGTCCCGGGGATATATGGGATAACTGAGTTACTCAGTGTCCCTGGGATAACGATCGAAGCATGGCGGGGTCGAAGGAAGCTGGCGTAGTGTCACCGCTGTCAGACGTTCCGACACTCCAGCCAACAGTGTCACAGGCCAATCGCTTGCGTGCGTTGTGGTGGTGAGCACACAGCAAGAGATTGTCCGCGACCCAAAGAGGACCCACCCACGTGCAGTAACTGCGGCGGAGACCATCCCGCCAATCACGTTAACTGTCCCGTGTATCGCAGAGAGGTCACAATTCGTAGGGCCGGCACCAGAGTCATCTCTGAGGAACGCCGCCCTAAACCTAAACCAACCACCGTAGTACCACCAGAACCCATCCGACCGCACCCCACTGGGGAAAGCTCGGACGGCCCTACGCTTATGGCCAAGGCCAATGAGCCGACCAACCGTGGGGTCCCTCTTAAAAAGAAACTCACCAAAAGGAAGGGTAAGGGCTCTTCAGATCCGAAGATGAAAATCGTACAAGACCCACAAGTCGTACCCAAGCAACCCCCAGCAGTACCGGCACTGCACTGGAGGTCTTGGAACGACCCGTCAAACCCACTATAGGGAAGAAGAAGGCTATTACTATAGCCGTGCCTCTAGCTACCACTACCCCGGCTGCTCCCACCTCTAAAGGTGCCAGCACGATCAAAATGGTTTCAGAATATCTGCTTACCATTATATCAGCACTCGAGCACGAGCAGGTGAGCGAACAGTTCATCGACATTTTACTCAATAGTATACGTAATATCATTGATTTACACATTCGCGGTCATGAATAATAATAACATTAAAATAATACACTGGAACGCCCGTGGCCTTAAATTTAAGGTCACCCTATTCAGACACCTCCTACGGGAATACGCTATAGATATAGCACTTATAGGCGAGACATTCCTGGGGCCCACTGATAATGTAAGGTTCCCGGGGTACCTCGTCTATAGGAGAGATGAGCTCACAGATGCTGGACGAGCATTCAGGGGCCTAGCAATATTAGTTAGGCGTAGGATCATACACCAACCCTTGCCGGTAGCCGCTCCCTGCAGCTTTTACTCGCTGGGTGTAGAATTAGACTTCCATGGTATGCCCTACCAGTTGTATGCCATTTACAAAGCTCCGTTGGACCCTTTAGAGCCCTCGGACATATACCAGTTACTAAACCAGACCACGCCAACCATCTTAGCGGGCGATTTAAATGCTAAGCACCCGTCCTGGCATAGCTGCAGGGTCAACCGCGCCGGCAAGGCCCTTTTTGAGGATGCCGAAACCCACGGGTACTTCGTCTTGAGACCAGACTCTCCCACGCATTACCCGGCACAGCCCAACGCCCTACCGGAAGTCCTCGACATTGCCATTTGCAATAACATCGACTGTAACTTCTCCCAAGAGGTTATCGTCGATGAGTTTGGCTCGGACCATCTTCCGGTGTTAATCACGTTAAATAAGGAACCCACCCAGGTTGTTCCTCGAGCTGTGCGCCCACCTACTAATTGGAAGGTTTTCCAGGAAATCCTACTTAAAACCACGCCAAAATGTAGTACTTTAGACTCTCCCGAACAAATAAACTCGTCCTAGATCTCACTACGGCTATACAGACAGCTGCCAAACAGGCGCTTGTAACCACGCCAACCGCACCTAGCGACCGACCTCCTCTGCCCCACTATATAGTCTCTTTTAAGAGAGAAAAAGTGGCTTAGGAGACGGTGGCAAAGGGATAGACACCCATCAATTAAGACAAAATTAAATAACCTGACCCACAGAATCCGAAAGGAACTGAGGGACCTTACCATTGCCAGTTGGGAGCGACGCATCGATAACGCCAGTAAGGACTGGCAAACGATGCATCCGCTTATGCCGACAACTGAGCAATATTCCGCCACCTATACGACCACTTTTACACGAAGACGGCACCCCTAGGTATCGTCCCCTAGATTGTGCCAATATATTTGTCGAACATCTAGACAAAGTCTTCCGGCCGAACCCATCGCTCAACGAGTCCCACACTCAAATGGTACATGAGTACCTAAGCGAATACTTTAAGGCCCCTATACAGCCAGATGAAGACCCAATCTTCTTCTCACCCCTTGCGGTGGCACAGACCATCAAGCGTCAACGCCTCCGTAAGGCTCCCGGAGCGGACGAAATAACGAACGCTATGCTTCGTCATCTGCCCCGACGCACCTTAGCCACACTGACCCACCTTTACAATAGTATCGTCCGCACGGGTGCCTTCCCTGGCGCGAAGGACGAGTGATCATGATTCTCAAAAAGGGTAAAAACACTACCAAACCAGGTAGCTACCGACCCATAACCTTGCTGCCCACTCTGTCAAAGGTCTTGGAACGCTTACTACTAGACCACCTCCTACCTCATATCGAGCCCAGAGAGGAACAGTTCGGCTTTCGGGCTGGACACTCCACCACCCTTCAGCTTGTTAGAGTTCTGCACCTCATCACTACGGCCATCAACCAACGAGGAAAACCCATAGCGGTCTTCCTAGATATGGAGAAGGCCTTTGACAGAGTGTGGCACGAGGGTCTTTTGTACAAATTAGCCACCACATCAACCCCACGTAGACTAGTTAGAGTCATTGCTTCCTTCCTACAGGACCGCTCTTTCCGAGTAGTCGTAGGAGGAACATTGTCACGCCATGGACGGGCACTTGCTGGTGTCCCCCAAGGCAGCTGTATATCACCTGTGCTCTACAGCAAATATACAGACGACATCCCGACATTACCCGGCACCCATCTAGCTCTATACGCAGATGATGCTGCCTATATACATTCAAACCCTAACATCCGCTATGGATCTAGGAAAATGCAGCGTACGCTCGACCTGCTTCCGCCGTGGCTCGCCAAATGGCGCCTAACGGTAAACGTAAGCAAGACGCAAACCATCTCCTTCACATCCAATAGGAAACTACCACCACTACTAACATTAATGGGAGAGACCCTTAACTGGTCGCGCCAGGTGCAATACCTGGGCGTCCTTATAGATAGCGGACTCACCATGAACCCTCACGTGCGGAGGGTTACGGATGTAGTCCGCCACACAAGGAACCTGCTTCGTCCCTTACTTTCTTCCAGGTATATACCGACTAGGATAAAACTTAGCCTGTATAGAATATACCTAAGATCGCGACTGACCTACGCCGCTCCGGCCTGGTACGCACTGACCAACGCGGCAAGTAGAAGAAAACTGCAATCGCAGCAAGCACAGACGCTACGGACAATCGTTCGCGCACCTCGCATGGTTAGAAACTCCACCATCGCTTCGGGCCTTAAAATGGACCCACTTGAAAACTTTGTAATCAGACTATCAACTAATCTTTTCAAAAGGGCTGACGCCTCTGTCCTACCTCATATACATAGTATAGCTCCACTCCATTCACGCCCTCCTGACTCCATACGAAGTCGGGGGAGGAAGCCCCTACCACATGTCAGATCATTGATCTCACCATCATCCTCGACCGATACTGACGACAACTCATAGATTGCCATACTATGCTTTTGTAATAACAACAATAGCATCACACAATACTAACAAGTAATGGAAACCACTTACCTCAAATCGATGCCATGAAAAGAGACAACATCCGCTCCATGGACGATGTCATCTCCACCCACGCAAGACACCAATCACCATCACGCCGATCTTCGGTTTTCCACCTCGCCGCCGCGCACTCCAAGCAGATCACCACCATCTGAAACTGAGCGTCAGTAGATTGAATACGCAATTAAGAAAACCACTGAAAATTTCACCCACGACCACTCGCCCTCACTTTTGAGGGCGACGCACAGTGTTTCGCCTAGAACATATTAGGTGGACAAAATTCATGTTATCATTTCCAGGTAATCTTACTTGCACAATGTAAACAACACCTCCAAACTCCAAATTTCGTGAATCAGTTAGTTTTCAAATTCGTAATTGATGAGACATAGAGGTCTGAAGTCAGGTAATGAATTTAATGCAACCGTCTCAATCAATACGTTGCAATTTACCGACACTTTCGTGCACATCTCAAAGTGGCTTGTGATAATATTGTGTAAGTTTTTGTGATGGATATAAATATTGAGGGTAAGTACAATGTTTTAGTATATTATTTAAATCAGAATCTTTTAAAATAAATTTACAGTATTTGTTTCAATATAATTTAAATTTTAGCTTATTTTTTTAATAAAAATAAACTTTTTAAGTGTAAAAGATACAGACATTCACCTCTATCCGGGCTAGTTTTTAGATATATCGTAGGAATAACTATATACTTTGCAAAAATACACATATTGTTTAGCACACTTCAGTACAACATGCTTTTTCTTTTTTTTTTTAGAACACGTTTACTCTATTTCAAGGGTAGCCTTTTTCGAGGAGTGGTTGAAACACACAAAAAATTAAAAAAAACGCGCGTTTATATGACTTTCTTTCTTTAAAATTTCAATTTCGTGACATTACTGAATGCAGCCAAAAAGAAATAAAGTTGAAGATATCCAATTTTTCTAATAAGTTTGGTGCCAAATGGTTGGCTTCAGGAAAGTCGAAGGAGCGTTTTTTAGTTGAAAATAAGACTTGGCTGGATGAAGAAGATATACAATTTACTGCGTGTTCTTTTGCGCCACAACCTTCGACATCGAGTGAGGCTGTGACTCCTGCAGGAAGACCTCGTAAAGATTTCGAGGAATCGTCGTTTAAGACGAAGAAACGTCGCGTCGTGGATCTCTTAGAATCTCGAAGTGTCAGTGAATTGGTGACTGCTGCCGAAATTGCTGTGCGTTCAGCAGGGCAAAGGAAAATTGCCAATGTATTTAGAGACATTAGTGAAAGCCCAGAAAATATTGCTAAGTCTAAAAATACCAGTTCCGTTAATCCTAGGCAGTTAAGTAGTGACGAAGCATTAGCTTACTATATAGATTCTAAATCAACAACGCATTCTTACAAACTAACTAGGAAGTGGTCCATGAAGGCAGGACATAATGTGTTTCCGTCATATTTTAGTCTAGTAAAGTCCAAACAGGCCTGTTATCCTGCAGAAGAGCACATTGCTATAACAGAAACTCGTGCTGAAATAAATTTGCAAGCCTTATTAAATAAAACAGTAGAACGTCTAGTACTAGCACAGAATGAAGTTATCAGCAGTGTGCTCCCAACAAGTTCATCGTTTACACTTGTTAGTAAATGGGGATGTGATGGAAGTTCTGGGCACAGCACATATAAACAGAGATTTGAGAACACTGAAGATACAGATGAGTTTCTCTTCGTATTCTCTTTCGTTCCCCTTAAGTTATATGATGGTTCCAAAATAATTTGGAAAAATCCTCGGCCTTCATCAACTTTGTATTGTCGCCCAATCAAATTTATATTTGCTAAAGAAACGAACGACTTCACGTTAGCGGAGAAAAATAGATTATTGGAAGAAGTTAATGCTCTTCTTCCAACACTTATCAACTTTGGTGATTCTCAAATCTCTGTGAAACACGAACTTTTGCTGACAATGATAGACGGAAAGGTGTGTAACGCCCTAACGGAAACTCGTTCATCTCAAAAGTGTTTCATCTGTGGCGCCACCCCCAAGACAATGAACGATGACCCCGCCAAGTTTGACAGCAATATAGAACACTTCGGCTTTGGTTTATCTACTCTTCATGCTTGGATACGTTGCTTTGAATGCCTTTTACATATCAGTTACAAGTTGAATATCAAGAAATGGCAGGCTAGAAGTGACGAAGACAAAGCAGATATTAAGGTTCGATCTGACGAAATCAAGTTGAAATTTAAGAATGAGATGGGCCTCATTGTAGATAAACCAAAGCCAGGATTTGGTTCTTCAAATGACGGAAACACAGCCCGTCGCTTTTTTAAGAATGCCGAGATGAGTGCTCAGATCACAGGGCTGGATGTTATAATTATCAAACAATTTGATGTTATTTTGAGGACATTGTCTTCTGGATTCGAGATAAACTTAGTTGAATTCAATAAATATTGTCTTGAAACCAGAAGACATTTTCTTAGCCTCTATTCGTGGTACTATATGCCTGCTACTGTACATAAAATCTTAATTCACAGTACAGAGGTCATTATAGCCGCATTACTTCCAATTGGGCAGCTTTCCGAAGAGGTCCAGGAAGCACGAAACAAAGATTGCCGCAGATTTAGGGAGTACAACACCTGCAAGTGCTCGCGTGTTGCCACAAATAGAGACTTGCTGTCCATGTTAATTATAACATCTGATCCTTTGATCAGTAGTCTTCGGGAGATTCCCCAAAAAAAAACCGGAAAAATTTGTGCAGAGGTTTTAAAGTTAATTGTAAGCCCTAACATAATTCAGTCAAGACCAGAATCGTCATCGTATTGTCGCACAAATCCACAAAACAGTGTAGATTACATAGTAAAAGATTCATCAGAAGACTCTGATGACGATTATTAGATTATAATTTTTACTATACTATTATTTTATTTACTATACTATTTTTTTTTTATTTTATTTAGTTATCTATACGGTACATGATACGTTAACGGTTACTTACTCTCATACCATAACGATAACACTCGTTAAATAATTTTGTTTTGGTATATTATATTTAAATAAATTTTTCAGCTTAAAAAATCGTTTTTTATTACAAAATAAAACAAAAACTGTTGATAATGTCTAAATATGACTATCTATATGTAAAAGCTTCTTTATATCATGTAAAATAATTTTGTCCACCTAGCATGTTCTACGCGATACACTGTGCGACGATGAAAACTACAGGTAGGGACTGAACAGTCCGACACTGTCCGTGTCAACCCACCTCTATAAGGGCTCTTCCGCCCACAGAGGGGACACGAAATAATTATGACGTACAGAGCCGAAAAGGATCGCCTCGGTACTCCACAGAACTAACCAGTGTTTGTTTGTTCGTAGTCGCTCGGACCTGCTCGCTCTGCCAACGAACGTCGCGTTCGGTGCTTGCGTTGACGTCTCGACGTCAGACACTGTGTCCTTTTTGAATGAACGGGCTAGTTGCCAGTAGGCGAGGTGAGACGGCTCCAGCTCGCTTAGCGTTGCATCCCATCTGTTTTGTCGAACTTCTTGGACAGCCTGCTTGACCGCCCTCTGCAGTGATCGCATTCGAAGGCGGTTGTCTTCACAGGTGAAGCGGTCATAGGCTCGAATTGCTGCGTTCTTTTGCCTTAACAGGTCACGTACGTCAGCGGGTAGGCGCCATAAACGATCGCTCGTGTCTGGTACCGTCCGTGAACAATCACTAACTAGTGATTGTACGTGATTTGTTAGGGAATCGATCGCGGACGTAACGTCCTCTTGGGAGTTTATATTGGTGGGGATTTGATCTAGGTGTACTGACGAGGAGGACTAAAGTTTGACCTTCAGTTGATTCCAGTCCGTACACACTTTTGTGGCCCTTCAGGCCCAAACCCTGGGAGGGTTTGGGCCTGAGGGGCCATAGCGCGGGGAGAGTTCTACTACCACCGGACGGTGGTCCGAGTTAAGCTCGTGAAGTACTTCTATCGAACTTAAACGTAGGTTTATGTTCTTAAGAAGGGCTATGTCTAACACGTCGGGCCTGTGCTCGACGTTGTAGGGGTAATGCGTTGGTTCAATAGGCGCTATGATATCGAAACCAAGCCGGGTGGCGTAAGTCTCCAGGGCCCTGCCTCTGGTGTTGTTGGTGTGGCTATTCCACGACTTACTCTTGGCGTTTAGATCGCCTGCTATGAGCACGGCGTCGCCGAGGTTTAATAGCGCTTGTAAGTCGCTTTCTAATAGAGGGTTGCTCCCGTTGTCAGGCGATGGAGCGAGATAAACTGATGCTACAATCAGTGGCTGGTGGCCCGTGAGGGCCAGCCGACAGACCGAAGCTTCAATGTACGTCATGGGTGGGGTGGGGAGGGGCGTGCAGTGCAGCGACCTTTTGTAATAAATGAGAGTCCCGCCTAGGCGGGAGTGAACCCGATCGTCGCGCACTATATTATAGTTTGCAATTTTCGGGTCTTTATGGTAGAGCTTTAGGAAGGTCTCCTGGACCAGAAGAAGGTCGAGCTGCTGGTCTTGTAGTAATGTACCTATTTCGTCTCTCTGTCGGGAGAGACCGTCCGCGTTAAAAATCCCTAATTTGAGGTGTCGTGTTTTGACTCTGCCTGGTGTGTGCCTATCCATTAGTAAGCTCTAAATTTTCCAAGAGTCTCGAGGACGGACGAGAACTTCATGGCGGTGTTTAGCATCGCGAGGCTATTGCCTTGAGTTGTGCGCAGCTCGGTTGCGACTTCGCGGATTTGTTCAACATTGATTATTTGCCCGAAGCTGGTCACCAGGGCGAGATCCGCATCAAAGCCCGGAGTGACTACCGCGTGTGTGGTAGGCGCTTTATTGCCCTGATGGGGCTTAGGCAGGCCCACGGTGGGCGGTTGGTTATGCCTTGCGGGTGGCGGTTTATATACGCTATTATTAGTAGACGGCGGTGTCGCGATCGCGGGTGCCGGCGCTACGTGTTTGGTTGGCAGTGGTGGGAACTCCACACTGCTCGAGGTTTTCACCCACGGGTTCTTAGGTGGGGTATAGGGTTTAGGGGGGGGTTGCGGTACCGAGGGGTACCTTGGGGGCGGTAGTTTCCTGACCATCGGCCGTGGTGCGCGTGGGCAGCCACGGTAGTTGGCAGGGTGTCCCACCTGACCGCAAAGAACGCACGACGCTGGGGTCGTTGGCCTTGGGTCTGGCACAGTCTGCCGTCGCGTGGTCGTCTAGGCACTTAACGCACCTCTGCCTCGCGTGACAGTTGCGCGATGAGTGACCATAGAGTTGGCACCGATGGCATGCGAGAGCATGCCTTTGCGATGCGGGGGTTCGACATGAACGCCGGAGAGACCGCAGATGGTGGTAATGCGGTAGATATCTTTCCCTGTTTTGGTAAGGTCGAGTACGACCATTACCATTTCGAATGGGGCGCGGTTGTATCCTCGAACCATGCGGTGTACCTCAATCACCGGCAGGTTCTGGTGTAAGAGTGACTCCTTAATGGAGTCACTCGACAACTCGACTGGTACGCCGCGTATGACGACGCGTAGTTTGCGTTCCTCAGGAAGAGTGAACGTATGGTATGGGATCTTTTCGCGGAGGAGCATCGCAGTCAACTTGCGATGGTCGTCCGAGGTGGCTAGGTTTACTCTTATGCCCACGGAGGTCGAACGGGCTGAGCGGTATTGTACCCGGTTGGTGTTGCACCACACGGATATAGGCAGCCACTTGTCCTTGTTACGGATGACAAGTGGTGGCGGGATAGGGGGCTTGGGGGCCTTTCGGCCTAGGTGAGACTGGGCGAGATGAGGAGGCGGACACGCTCTCCTTGTCGACCCGGGGGGCCTTGTTTGGCGCGTCATTCGCGTCAAGGCGTGCCCTTTTTCGTGGGCCAACGATGGTGTACTCGGAGTCCGCCGAGGTGGACTCGGACTCCGAGGTGGACGGATCCGCAGAGGTTGTGGTCTCATCGTCTGATTCGAGCTCCTCCATCTCCGCATCGCTTGCCGGTTGAGAATCCGGGGCGGGGGAGGAGGCGGATGACGTATTGCCCGGCTGAGAGGGCGAGAGGGTGCCGGCCTCGGCGGAGGCGGCGGTTATCGGTGCCGAGTTAAACGCGGGAGGCGACGTGTCGTCGTTCGCGGCGGTGCTTGAGCGCGCGGGAATAAGGTTGCCAAACTTCCTGCGAAGGATGGCATAAATCTCGTCATCAGCGAGTAGGAGGTCCCAGTTGGGTGCCGAAGAGCCTTCCATGATGGTTGGCTTGGGTTCCGATATTAAAATTCGCGGGAAAGGGGTAAAAATCTAGGAGTCCGCCTCGTGTCACAAAGTGACACGAGAGTCCACCCTAGTGGCGGCTCGGCCGCTATTGAACCGATTTCAAAAATTTCAACTACCACCCCGAGGGGATACTCGGGGGTGTGTTTTGTGATCCCTCCCGACCGGGTTAGGCCAGGAGGATGTACTTAAAATCTAGGTGAGCCCTAAGCTGTGCGCTCCCTTCGCCGATCTCAATGTGCGATAGGGTTCCTAACTGCTTAAGTACCGAGAGGGTATTGGCCCGGGAGGGCCGCACCCCTAAACAAGTACCTAAGAATAGGAGATAGGGATTAGGAGGGTTGGGAAGGAGATAACCGAGCTAGACTAGGGGCCACCCCCAAGGCCTAGTGATTCGGTCCCGTCCGATAGTGCCTTTCTCTGAAGGAGATCGGCGGCGAATCGGGGCTTCGCCCACCCGGCTCCGTTGACACCGTGAGGTTTCAACCGGGGACCAAAAAATTGACTTTACCTTGAGGAGGTCTTATTGACGAATGACTTTTATCTACCAATAATAGAAAGGAGTGTACTAATTTATTGTCACGGTTCTTCGTACAACAACTTAATACACTCGTGAGACCTCTAAAACTCGATGCGCCTCGAAAAAGGCGGTTTAGAAGTCCACGTGACGTCAGCCGGAGTAATGTTTTCGCGCGAAAACAATTACGTCGTATGACAGCGAGCGACAGAGCGTGCAAGTGGCGACAAGCGCGCACCGTGACGTCTGCGATAGCGATGAGACGAATGGTATTTTTTTCAATTCGAATCAATCGAATTAAAATTATTATTGATTCGAATCACAATTCGAATTGATTCGAATCGTCACGTGGGAGTCGTCAAATCGCGCGATGAATTCGCGAAAGCATTACAGTCGAATTCGTACTCGTATGTCGAGTCATCCGCCCGTTAAGCCGAGTTGGCGAGTTAATAACTCGTTTACATTATTATTCATTTTAAATTATTTATACTGTTTGTTGTATTACCAATATTTATAACTACAGGAACATAGTTTACACGAATCTGTTTCCATCTTCATTTTTATTAAAAAACTCCCAGTTCAAACTTTTATTTCCTCTAGACGACTCTTTGCAAATGTAATAGGTACGTTAAACGAATGGAATTGTATTCAACCAATTCGTGATTCTTAGAACATTTCATGTATTTTCATATTTTCTCACTCGTAGAATTCATTCGTTAGATTATTCGACTCCGTAATAGAACGAGAGAGCGAATCAACGAATGTCCAATTAAGCCGAGTCGACTGATCGCTGCGCCGCAGCGGTCGCCCGCGCTGCAAGTAGGTACGACACGAGTTAACGAATTGATTCGGTTTCGGTCAAAGGCGATTCGAATGAACGAGTCAATAGTCTTATTCGAGTTATTCGAATTAAACTATTCGAATTACCCATCGTTAGTCTGCGAGCGGAATGAGTAAGCGGGGCCTGCGATCGTCTTACTTATGTGTTCTCCACCCTGCATAGGGTGGGAGTGGCAGTTTCAGGGCGGGTGCCCTCCGACTGCAGCTGCTATCTCCATGGCTAAATAGCCACGTGTCCTGGGGTTTTTATTGAACCGCTGTCCCCACCACTCTTCACACCACGGTGGCGGTCAAACCTGAGCCGGATGAGACCCCCGGTAGCCCCGGGGGAGGTCCAGCTCCAGGTGGCCAGCGTTATCCGGGTGACTAGTGTGGGAGGGACAAAGCGGGCTGTGGAATCAATGTTTTTAGTAGTTAATCGGAACCAAACGTCGAGACCGGTGTCACTCTGGCATGATGCGCATATTTGGAAAAATATGCACAGATGCTTTAGAGCGGCAGCGGCCACGGCGCTGATTCCTTCCGGGAAAAACCGGACGGTTGTGAGCCGACCGGGAATGGTCCCTTAGATGAGACCAGGGGAAAATTAGGAATAGTGAGAAAAGAGGAAGGTTTTAATGGGCTCTGGTGGCCTAATAGTACCAGGCTGGATGAAAAATAATTTGTAATTGAAGATTATTGAATCCGGGCGAAATCCCTGGGATAGGGTTTTTCACCCGGGTGAAGGTCAGGGGGTCTCGCGTGTAGGGGTGCGAGACCACGAAGGTGGTCCCACTGGGATGCGTCTGCACGCTCGAACATATTAAAGGCAAGTTTTTGAGCGAATTCCATCAGGCTTTCCATGCGTAGGTCGCGATGGATGGTTGCATTCCTGACCAAGTATGGGGCGGCTACAATAGTCCTTAAAGTGAGGGATTGTTGGGCTTGGAGGCGCTCTTTAATTGAGGTGCTTAGCAACCCGTACCAAGCCGGGGCTGCATAAGTAAGAACAGAGCGAATGTAGACTTTATACACCCCCAGCTTAATACGAGTTGGGAGGTGAGAAGATAAAATTGGGCGCAATAGTCCTCTGATGACTCTGGATCTATTGATGACGGTCTTTACGTGGTGTCTCATGGATAACACAGGTCTACAATGATTTTGGTGCGGCTTAAAGTAAAACTGATTTCAAGTACATTCAGTACCCTGATAAAAACGTGATACTTACTTTTTTAATGCTACGTATAGTTTTCGAGATTTTATTTATTAACAAACAAAAGAACATTTAATTCAAAACAGTTAAATACATTTAATTACACATTTTATTTCACAGGTTAGAAGCTTCTCTTTTTAGATTTTCTCCAATGGATGTCTTCAGGACATTCCCGTGTAATACTCCAACAGTAATCTGCCATCATATGCTCATCCCAGCGACCTTGGTATCTATCTTCCATCACCTTTAAATCTTGATGTAAACGTTCTCCTTGTTCTTCGCTATACGCTCCAAGATTTTCAGGAAACTTGTCTAAATGATTGTCCAGATAGTGTACTTTTATACTCATATTACATCCAAGATTTTTAAAGCTAATTAAGAGGTTTTGAACCAACTCTTTGTAATTTTCGGCCTTCTGATTTCCTAAGAAATTTTTTATAACAGCAACAAAAGATTTCCAAGCCGCTGCTTCTAAATTATTCATTGAATGTATGAAATCGTTGTCTTTCATTAAAAGTCTTATCTGTGGGCCATCAAAAATACCAGCTTTTAGTTTTTCATTACTTAAACCAGGAAACTTTCTTGAAAGATATACAAAACACGGACTAGTTTTATCTAATGCCTTAACATATTGCTTCATAAGTCCCAATTTGATGTGCAATGGAGGCAAAATAATCTTATCACTAGAAACTAGAGGCGGGTTTATAATATTTTGTTTGCCAACCGTCATGTTATTTCTCAAAGGCCAATCTTTCTTAATCCAGTGGTCTTTTTTTGCTCTGCTGTCCCATAAACATATGAAGCACGGAAATTTAGTGTACCCACTTTGTTGGCCTAATAGAAAGTTGACCATTTTTAAATCGACACATATAACCCATTGGTACTCCGAGTACTTAAGTTTTTTCAAAACAAGATCCACGTTTTGATACTCCTCTTTTAATTTCGTTGAATGAGCAATAGGCACAGCTGCATGATTGTTACCAATATCTAGTAAAACACATTTTAAACTTCGCTTACAGCTGTCCATAAACAATCTCCATTCTTCAGCTTTGTACCCTGAGAGCCCCAATTTCATTAGAAGGCCACCAATGTTATTACAAAAAACTATATCATCTTCTGAGCTAAAAAATGGAAGAAATTCTTTTTCGCGATCACGATAAAATGTTATTTTTGTACCTTGAGATAACAAATTTCTTTCTTTGAGTCTAGATGCTAGTAGCTCAGAGCGCTCTTTCGAAAGGTCAAGGTCTCTAATCAAATCACTTAAAGCATCTTGAGAAAAAAGTGAAGGCGCTGTTGATACTTTAAAATCACTGTCACGTTCATCAGAAAAAACTTCCATCATCTCGGTGTCCGACAAATCTGATAGATCTGAAAGATCTTGACTCATAGGAGATGGTACGTTATCTGAACACAGTCGAGGTCTTTTAGCAGACGCTAAATCAGGATATGTCATTTTTCTTTTGTTTATACCATGTAATTCTACAACACAAAAATAACAGTCATCAATGTGATTTTTCGGTTCTGTCCAAATCATCGGCACATTAAATTTTAAATGATTACGTTTACCGTTTGCCCACTGTCTTAAATGTTCACTACACAACTTGCACACAATGTTTGGAACCCACGGTTTGTTCAGAGCCTTCATTTCTATTTTAAAGTAATCAATATATGTCTTCTGCACTGAATCTGTTATAGGTTTTCTAAACTTTTTCACTACATATTCACCACAAATGTAACAAAATGTATTTGGATTATTTACACAACACCTTCTTGACGACAGCATATCAATATTATTAATTTAAAAAAAAATTATTGATTATAATGACATTAATTATGATAAAATACGTTTTTTAGGTTATTATATCGATCGATACAAACCTGAACGTAGCTTCACAATTTTGACAGCTTCACGCGACATCTTGTGGGCTAATTAACCAAAATATAACCTAGAATTAGCGGCACCAAACAAAAAATTTTTTTTTGTAGGCCTGTGTAATCGGCTGTCAATAGTAACCCCCAGGTATTTGGCGTTTTTACGCCAGGGGATTACTTGGTCAAATAGGGAGAGTGGCGGTGGGAAAGTCTGACTCATGCCCAAGGTCATGGCCTGGGTCTTGCCCACATTCACCGACAGACGCCATTTGTTGAACCAGGATGGCAAGAGGTTCAGGGCTCGTTGCATCTTAGTGGTAGCATGCCTAGCTTTAATGCTGCTGGTAATTAAAGCCACATCATCGGCGAAGAGAGCCAGGTCTACTTCCGGGGTAGTTGGAATATCGTCGGTGAAGTGGGCATAGAGCGTGGGAGAGAGGCAACTGCCTTGGGGAACACCCGCGGCGACCCTTTTAAGGGGAGATAGCTCCCTATCCACCACCACTCTAAAAGTCCTGTTCTCGAGGAAGGAGGAGACCACCCTCACGATGCGACGGGGTGTCGATGTCCGTGACAACATAAGCAGCAGACCGGTATGCCACACGCGATCGAATGCTTTCTCAATGTCGAGGAATACTGCCACGGCATGTTCGCGCTTGTTATAGGCTGCCGTAGTCCGGTGCAGTACCCTCGACAATTGAAGCGTAGTGCTGTGCTCAGGCCTAAACCCGAATTGCTCTGGTCTTGGGGTTATATGTGGAGATAAATGCCGCAACAGAAGCCTCTCAAAGACCTTGGATAGCGTTGATAATAACGTTATTGGCCGATAGCTTTCGGGCTTTAATATGTTCTTTCCCTGCTTGGGTAACACAATTATTCTGCCCTCTTTCCAGATCTGGGGGAACTCGCCGGTCCTTAAGATTCCCGTAAACAGTCTGGAAAGAGTAGATATTGGTTTGAACGGAAGCTGACGAAGCGCTGAGTTAGGAATCCCATCGGCTCCTGGGGCTTTCCTGGGCTTCAGCGCTTTAATTGTGCTACGTACCATACCCGGGGTAAACACTACAGGGTCTTCCTGGGGAGCTATCGGCCTTGATAGGTAATCCTGGAGGTCCTCAAGGTCTTGCTCTATTGCGGCCTTGCTCTCGGGTCCGTTTCCATTGGCGGGTTAGGCCTGAATTGCGTTTCTAGATGGTCAGCGAAGATTTCCGCGCGGTCTGCTGCTCTGTACCTGAGGGTCCCGTCGCTGTGGAGTAAAGGGCGTACCGGAGCTGGGGTACCAGTTAGGCGGCGGCATATGCGGTGAAGAGAGTTCCAATCGCCTTCAGTATCTTCCATGAGTCTCTCCCAGCTCACGGTAGCGAGGTCCTGTAGCTCGGCCCTCACTCTCTCCGCAAGCCGGTTAAGCCTCCACTTCAACTATGGGCATCTGGACTGTTGCCAGTATTTGCGTAGCTGCCTTTTCTCTGCTATCAGATTCCTAATGTTATTCGGAAGTGGAGGCAGTTTGCGAGGTGGTAGTGGTTGAGATCTAGCTGCCAGCAATGCATTGCTGATTTTATCGGTGATCTCCGTGGCAAGTTGATTTACCTCTGCTGCGGAGCTGACAGGCCGAGTTGAGAAGGTGGTCTCCATAATTTCCTTGAACGTTTTCCAGTCCAGTTGGTGACGTGGCGCTGGAGGAGCGAGTTGGGTGGGGTGCTCCTGGATGATAGTGAGCACCGGTTGGTGATCCGACAAGAGATGTTCATCTAACACGGTCTGGGTGACTTGGCAGTTGATGTCGTTGTGGACTAGTATGTCCAACACGTCAGGGGTATCGGCTGTGTTGGCCGGGTAATGTGTAGGAACCTCCGGTCCCACGACCACATACCCCCGGGTTTCAGCTAGCAAATGAAGTCGTACACCTGATGGGTTGCGAGTGGCCGCGTTCCACGCCGGGTGCTTGCAATTGAGGTCGCCGGCGATAATCACTCTAGTTGGGACGTCAAGTAAGGCAATGATGTCTGCTGTATTTAGGGTGTTCGGTTCGGGCGGTTTGTATACCGCTAGTAGTTGGAGCGGCGTACCCTCTAATAGCAACTCGATGCCCAGGGCATACATCGATGTCATCGTAGGAGTTGTAATGGGTTGGTGTACGACTCGCCTCTTGACGAGTACTGCCAAGCCACGGTAGCTGTATGCATGGTCGGATTTCTCGTCCCTCCTATAAACGAGATACCCCGGGAATTTAATTTTGTCTGCAGGTCCCAGGTGAGTCTCGCTTATAAGCGCCACGTCAATATCTTGGTCCTGCAGTAGGAAGCGGAAGAGAGTGACCTTAGTTTTAAGGCCACGGGCGTTCCAGTGCACCACTCTTAGCAACTTAGTGAATGTGGAGGTCGATTATCTTCTGGACGTTAGTGAGCAGAATTTGGATAAATTGCTCACTAACGTTTTCACTCTCCAACGCCACCATGATGGTTTGGAGGGAGTCAATCACTGACCTCAGTAGGCTGACCTCTCTCGTTACCGTCGCGGTGCTGGTGGTGGTGGTGGGTTGGATAGCCACCTTCGATTTCGTAGCCTTTTTCTTGGTGGGTTTCTCCGTTGTCGAAGTTGACGCCACAGGTGTATCCGGTCTTGGTGTCAAGACTGGTGCACCGGAAGGCAGCTTCAAGATAGGTTTCTTGCCTTGCTTTTGTGGTCTTTCATCCTCTGAAGGAGGAACCGAGGAGTCTTGAGCCTTGCCCCTCTTCTTGTTCTTCCGCTTCCTAAGGGGGGCGCCGCGATTTGTCGGGGCGTTGGCTTCCGCCATAAGAGAAGAGCCTTGGTTTGATTCTCCCTGCGGATGGGGGAGAACCGGTTGTGGAACCTGTGGCTCTTGGAGTCTAGGGCCCGAGATGGCGACCGTACCTGCCCTACGGTTATGGCCTCCTTCTTGAACACAGGGCAGTTCACGTGGTTCGCCGGGTGATCACCCCCACAGTTGGCACAAGTGGGGGGGTCCTCTCTTGCTCTTTCACAATCCCTGGCGGCGTGCTCTCCCCCACATCTCACACAAGCCAAGGTCCGGTGGCACTGGAAGCTTGAGTGCCTGAACCTTTGGCATCTGTGACACTGGGCTGGCTTGCGGCGTCCTCGCCAGGCTTCCACCTTAATACCTGGGATGTTCTGTAATTCCGTGACTCCGTAGATGGCCGGGATAGTGTCCTTGTCACGTTTTAGGGTAGCATAAAGTATTCAAATTCAAATTCAAAATTCAAATTCAAAACATTTATTATGCATAAACCCTGCGAGGGCACTTACATATTGTCATTTTTTTACACTTAAAGTTAATCTAATAAACTACCACCGGATCGGAATGAGACCGCTACTGAGAAGATCCGGCAAGAAACTCAGTGGGTTTGTCTATTTATATTTTATCTGTTATTATAATTTTTTTCATTTTTTATATATAAAAAAAATAGTACGTTTATTATTTAATTAGCTTCAGTGCGATGACCTTCGAACGCAATAGTTAAAATACAATAAAGAAAGACCATGGCTGGACCGGATCCCACAAGCGGCACCCGATCACGAGTTAACTACTTGAGCAGCCATCACTCCCCTCAACCACCTTGGAGGGAAGGGAGAGACCCGCTCCACGCAGCTACCGCAAGCGGACCTTTCAGTGAGCATGACCAATACCATGATGTACTATAAATGCAAAAAAGTCAAAATTCGTCAGGCAACACACGCTACGCTTTACAAGTATGTATAATTATTAGAAAGAAATAGTAAATAACAGTTTAAAAAAAAAAAATATAATTGCTGAAAGAGGAGCTGCTCATAGCCAGTTTGAACTATCACTTAGATAATCTGAGATTTTATATAAAACCTTTTTTACAGAGTCTGTTCTTGACAGCCCTTTTAAACTTGTTCACAGTCATATCTCGGATATCTTTTGGTAATTTATTATAGAAGCGTATACATTGCCCCATGAATGACCTATTAATTCTTTCAAGACGCGTACTGTGTATAACTAATTTGTCCTTATTCCGAGTATTCACACAATGAATGTCACAATATCTTTCAAAGTTACTGAAATTTTTTTTTACATACAAAACATTTTCGTATATATATTGTGATACAACAGTCAGAATATTCACCTCTTTGAATTTCTCTCGAAGTGAAACTCTTGGGCCTAGATTATAAATTGCGCGGACAGCCCTTTTTTGCAGAACAAAGATACTACTCAAATCCGCGGAGCATCCCCACAGCAATATGCCGTAAGACATAATAAGACATAGACTATGAAAATAAGAGAAGTAAACTATTCTAGCTGTTTCAATATCGGTCAATACTCGAATTTTTTTGACCGCATAAGCCGCTGAGCTAAGCCTGCTTGACAATTTTTCAATATGAGGGCCCCATTGGAGTCTAGCATCTATAGTGATGCCTAGAAAAACGGTTGATTCCACAAGGTCCAGAGCCACACCATTCATTTGAACATTGGTTCCCACTTGTCTTACATTAGGTGTGGTAAATTTAATACATTTTGTTTTGTTCTCATTAAGAACTAGATTATTTGTGTTGAACCAATGAACAACGTTAGACAGTGCGTTGTTCACATCGTCAAAATTAAGCATTTGTCTTTTAATTTTAAATAACAAAGATGTGTCATCTGCGAACAACACAATGTTTTGATTGTCTCCTATATAGTAGGGTAAGTCATTAATATATACAAGGAACAGAAATGGCCCCAGAATGGACCCTTGCGGAACGCCCATTTCAATAACAGAACCAGATGATATGCACCCTGGTCTATCGGCCCGGGCGCGGATGGGTCTGACATATTCAGGAGTGAACCCGAGCTGGCAGAGTTCCTCCACGACATCCGCAGGAGAGACGTCATGGGGCAGTCCCCTAATTGCCACCTTTAGGCTGCGCTCCTCAGGAAGCGAATAGGAAAACCAACTCAGTTTTTCCGTTTTCTCTAGGTCTGAGAGGTACTTCTGGATCAGCCTATACTCCGTCTCGTCGGTGGGGGTGAACCTCAACCCCTTGCCGTAAGGACGAGCATAGGCAGTGCGCCCCAGCCTCCGCTTAATTTCCTTGAGATGATACGCCCAGTTGGGAAAGGTTTCCACTACCACCACTAATGGTGGGTACCTAGATTTTTTATGATCTGGTTGGTGACTCACCTGGGCGGCATTCTGCGAGGCAGGAGTAGCAGAGGTGGAGGCAAGCGTCGTGGTTGCGATGGTTGATCCGACGGTTGCTGGAGTTATTAAGTCTACGGCTGAAGCGTAGGTGATGGGAGGCTTGGTTGGGCTTGTTCTGGGGACCGTAGGGTCCTCCGCACAGCTCCTTTTAGCGCTCCCCTGGTCGTCTTCGTCCGTGCTTCTCCTTCTTCTGGGACGGTTAATAGGTGGTTGGTCAGAGGCTGAGGCTGAGGAAGCAGTTGCTGTCGTCTTCGTCAGCTTCTTGGTCTTCTTGTTTATGCGGACGACTACATCCGCAGGGTCGAGAAGATTAGGACGGCTACAGCTACTATCCCGGCTAGTGCCCACAGATTGCGGGCGGTCTGAAGTGTCCGAGGGTTCGTAGCTAGCGGCATCTCTGTTCTCATGGTAGTGAGACAAGGATGCCATAATAGCTTCTTTATGGTGAGGAGTAGCTCTCTTCTTGGGAGAAGATCTTTTCTTCTTCGGCGATAATTGGCTAGGTGTTGCTGCCGGATCCGGTATCTGTTCGCGGGAGTCGGAGGCACGACTATCACTCGCGACCGGGCGAGGAGGTGCCATCAAGTTCGACGGCGGAGGGCGCGGCGCGGGCGCAACAAATATCTGTGCGCTATACGCGGTCGCCTGCACCGGTACGGCGGGATTCGCACACACCAAACCCACCGACGTGCGGGGGGGTGCGAAGCGCGATGGTACGGGCGCAAACAACGTTACGGGTGCGTTGCGGGGTGGTAAGGCTTCAGGGCACCAGCTGGAATCACTATCAGCACGAGAACGTGTCGGCAGTGGAACAAACATACTGGTGGCGCTACCGGTGGGCGAAGTCAGAACTAATGAAGATCGTGTTCGCGCCACCGCGACGCTAGCGGCACTGGCTATTGCGCTATCGAGCGAGCGGCGTTGATGAATAACATCACTTGGCTTACCGGCGAACGGTGTTGGGCTCTTCGGTCGAGCTTTTCGAATGGACGGGTGAGGTTGATCCAAATGCGGTCCCTTCTTCATAATAGGCGTTATTTATATTCGTGCACTATGGAAGCGGCGTATATTGGAGCTAACACGACCAGAAACACTAAGTGGGGTTCTTGACGCGCGGCGACAAGCCCCCGGTGTATACGCTGACGTTAAACGCCAACGCAGACACCGGAGCGGTGGTCCGCGCACTGCTAGTCCGTACGTAACTTTGTTCACTGCACTATATTGAACACAAAGTACTCCAAGCCTATCCGCCTGCGATCGTCTTACTTATGTGCTCGCCACCCTGCATAGGGTGGGAGTGGCAGTTTCAGGGCGGGTGCCCTCCGACTGCAGCAGCTATCTCCGTGGCTGAAAAACCACGTGTCCTTGGGTTTTTTTTAAACCGCAGTCCCCACCACTCTTCACACCACGGTGGCGGTCAGCCTGAGCCGGATGAGACCCCCGGTAACCCCGGGGGAGGTCCAGCTCCAGGCGACCAGCGACATCCGGGTGACTAGTGTGGGAGGGACAAAGCGGGCTGTGGAGTAAATTATGTTAGTTAAAGAAACCAAACGTCGAGGCCGGTACCGTCCCGGCATGATGCGCGCATTTAGATAAATGCGCACAGATGCTAAGGGAGGGGCAACGGCCACAGCGCTGGTTCCTTCCGAAAAACCGGTCGGTTTTGAGCCGTCCGGGAGTGGTCCCTAGCAAGAGACCAGGGGGTATTAGGGCTGGATAAGGAGAGGAGAGGGTAAGATGGGCACTGGCACTCAAGAGTGCCAGGCTGGAGGAAGAAGAAAGAAAAGAAAAATTTAGAAAAGATTCTAGTTAATTAGGTCCGGGCGAAGTCCCTGGGATAGGGTTTTTCGCCCGGGTGAAGGTCTGGAGGTCTGGCGTGCAGAGGTGCGAGACCACGAAGGTGATCCCACTGGGAAGCATCTGCACGCTCAAACATATTGGAGGCTAATCTTATGGCGAAATCCGTTAAACTTTCCATACGTAGGTTACGATGTAAAGTGTCGTTTCTGACCATGTATGGGGCCGCTACGATAGTCCGCAGTGTGAGGGACTGTTGGGCTTGGAGGCGCTCTTTTATGGATGTACTTAGCAACCCGTACCAAGCCGGGGCTGCATAAGTGAGTACAGAACGAATGTAGACTTTATACACCCCCAACTTGGTACGAGTTGGGAGGTGTGAAGAGAGAATTGGGCGTAGTAGGCCTCTGATGGTTCTTGACCTATTGGTGAGCGTCTTTACGTGCTGTCTCATGGACAGGCGGCTGTCTATTATCACGCCCAGGTATTTGACGTTTTTCCGCCAAGGGATGGTTTGCTCGAATAAGGTGAGTGGTGGTGGGAAGGTCTGGCTCATGCCCAAAGTCATGGCCTGGGTCTTACCCACGTTCACCGATAGACGCCATTGGTTAAACCAAGATGGTAGGAGGTTTAAGGCTCGTTGCATTTTGATGGCAGCATGCTTGGCTTTGATGCTAGTGGCAATTAATGCCACATCATCTGCGAAGAGGGCCAGTTCGACTTCTGGAGTACATGGGATGTCATCGGTGAAGTGGGCATAGAGTGAGGGCGAGAGGCAGCTGCCTTGGGGAACACCCGCGGCAACCCCTTTGAGGGAAGATAGTTCCCCGTCCACCACCACTCTGAACGTCCTGTCCTTGAGGAAGGAGACCACCCTCACGATGCGACGGGGTGTCGATGTTCGTGACAGCTTAAGCAGCAGACCGGCATGCCACACACGATCAAACGCTTTCTCAATGTCTGGGAATACTGCCACGGCATGTTCGGCGCTTGTTACAAGCTGCCGTTATCCGGTGCAGTACCCTCGACAATTGGAGCGTAGTACTATGATCAGGCCTAAACCCGAACTGTTCAGGTCTGGGGATTATATATGGAGACAGGTGCCGCAACAGAAGTCTCTCAAAGACCTTGGATATCGTGGATAGTAGCGTTATTGGGCGATAGCTTTCGGGCTTGAGTATATTCTTCCCCTGCTTGGGTAGCACAATTATTCTGCCTTCCTTCCAGATCTGGGGAAACTCGCCGGTTCGTAGTATTACCGTAAAAAGTCTGGAGAGAGCGGCTATGGTCTTGAAGGGAAGCTGGCGAAGCGCTGAATTCGGGATCCCATCAGCTCCAGGGGCTTTCCTAGGTTTCAGCGCTTTAATTGTGCTACGTACCATGTTAGGGGTGAATACTATTGGGTCATCCTGGGGAGCTATCGGCCTCAATAGATAGTCCTGCAAGTCCTTAAGGTCTTGCTCTATTGCGGCCCTTTTCTCTGTATCCGTCTCCGTAGGTGGGTTAGGCCTGAATCGGGTTTCGAGGTGTTCTGCGAAGATTTCTGCACGGTCTGCCGCTCTGTACCTAAGGGACCCGTCGCCGTGGACTAAGGGGCGTACCGGAACTGGGGTGCCAGTTAGGCGGCGGCATAAGCGGTGTAGTGAATTGCAGTCGCCATCGGTGTCATTCATTAGTCTTTCCCAGCTCACGGTAGCATGGTCCTGCAATTCGGCCCTCACTCTCTCCGCAAGCCGGTTAAGCTCCCACTTCATTTGGGAGCATCTAAGTGCTTGCCACTGCTTTCTTAGCTGCCTCTTCCTTTGTATTAGTTTCCTAATGTGGTTTGGAAGAGGGGGCAGTCTGCGAGATGGTAGCAGTGATTTGGCTGCTGATAGTGCCTTACTGATATTTTCAGTGACTTCTGCGGCAAGTTGGTTTACATCGGCTGCGGAGCTGACAGGCCGACTTGAGGAGGTGGTCTCCATTACTTCCTTGAAAATCCTCCAGTCCATCTGGTGACGTGGCGCTGGAGGGGCGAGTTGGGTGGGGTGCTCTTTGATGGTGATAAGCACCGGCTGATGATCCGACAGAAGGTGGTCGTCCAAGACCGCTTGTGTGACCTGGCAGTTGATGTCATTGTGGACTAGTATGTCCAACAAGTCAGGGGTATGGGCTGTGTTGGCCGGGTAATGTGTAGGAACCTCCGGTCCCATAACCACATACCCACGGGCTTCAGCTAGTAGGTGGAGTCGTACACCTGAAGGATTTTGTATACCCGCGTTCCACGCCGGGTGCTTACAATTTAGGTCTCCGGCAATGATGGTTCTGGTTGGAGTATCAAGCAGGACAGTGATGTCTGCTGTATCTAGGCTGTTGGGTTCTGGTGGTTTATACGCGGCAAAAAGCTGGAGCGGCTTACCATCTAACAGCATTTCGATGCCCAGCGCGTACATCGATGCTAGTGTAGGTGTTGTGATGGGTTGGTGTACGACTCGTCTCTTGACGAGTACTACCAAGCCACGGTAGCTATAAGCATGTTCGGATTTCTCGTCCCTCCTATAAACGAGATAACCCGGGAATTTAATTTTGTCTGCAGGTCCCAGGTGAGGTTAAGGCCACGAGCGTTCCAGTGCACTACTCTTAGCGTCTTAACTGTGAATGTGAAGGCCTATAATCTTCTGTACGTTAGTGAGCAGAATTTGAATGAATTGCTCACTAACGTTCTCATTTTCCAACGCTGCCATGATGGTTTGGAGGGAGTCTATCACCGTTTTCAGTAGACTGACCCCCCCCCCGTTGCCGTCGCGGCGCTGGTGGGTTGAATTTTGACCTTGGCCTTCAACTTCACAGCCTTTTCCTTGGTAGGCTTCTCCGTCGATGTCGACGCCACAGGTGTATTGGGTCTTGCTGACGATTCTAGTGCACTGGAAGGCAGCTTCAGGATGGGCTTCTTGCCTTTCTTCAGTGGTCTTTCGTCCTCTGAAGGAGGAACTGAGGAATCTTGGGATTTGCCCCTCTTCTTCTTCCTTCGCTTCTTGAGGGGAGCGCCGCGATCAGTCGGGGCGTTGGCTTCCGCCATGAGAGAGGAGCCCTGGTTGGATTCCCCCTTAGGATGGGGACGAATCGGTTCTGGGGCTTGTGGCACCTGGGATCTAGGGCCCGAGATGGCGACGGTACCTGCCCTACGGTTCTTAGCCTCTTTTTGGAACACGGGGCAGTTGACGTGGTTCGCCGGGTGGTCACCCCCACAGTTAGCACAAGTGGGGGGGGTCTTCTCTGGCTCTTTCGCAGTCTCTGGCAGTGTGCTCTCCTCCACATCTCACACATGTCAAGGTCCGATGGCACTGGAAGCTCGAGTGCCTGAACCTTTGACATCTGTGGCATTGGGCTGGTTTACGGCGTCCCCGCCAGGCCTCTATTTTGATTCCCGGTATATTTTGCAGTTCCGTGACGTCATAGATGGCCGGGATGGTATCTTTGTCGCGTTTAAGCGTGGCATATAATATACACCCTGGTCTGTCAGCTCGGGCGCGGATGGGCCTGATATATTCGGGTGTAAACCCGAGTTGGCGTAATTCCTCCTCGACATCCGCCGGGGAAACATCATGGGGTAGTCCCCTTATTGCTACCTTCAGGCTGCGCTCCTCGGGTAGCGAATAGGAGAACCAACTCAGCTTTTCAGATTTTTCCAAGTCTGAGAGGTATCTCTGTATGAGCCTGTACTCCGTCTCGTCGGTGGGGGTGAACCTAATCCCTTTGCCGTACGGGCGTGCATAGGCAGTGCGCCCCAACCTCCGCTTTATTTCTTTGAGATGATGGGCCCAGTTGGGGAAGGTTTCGACCACCAGTGGTGGATACCTGGTTTTATTAGAGGTTTGTTGGTGACTCACCTGAGCAGCATCTTGCGAAGCAGGAGCAGCAGAGGTGGAAGCAGGCATCGGGGCTGCGACTGTGGTAGAAGCGGTAGCTGAAGTTGTGGTTGCAGCTGCGGCATAGGTGGTGGGTTGCTGCGTCGGATTGGTCCTGGGGACCGAGGAGTCCTCCGCGCAACTCCTTTTGGCGCTTCCCTGATCGTCCTCGTCCGGACTTCTCCTTCTTCTGGGACGATTTGATGGTGGCTGATCAGAGGCTGAAGAAGTGGATGCTGGAAGCTTCATCATCTTCTTGTCTTCTTGTTGATGAGGATAACCACATCAGCAGGGTCGACTGTTTGGGAACGACTGCAGCTGTTGTCCCGGCTGGTATTTCTGGATTGAGGGCCAACTGAGGAGTCCGAGGGCTCATAGCTGGCGGCATCTCTGTTCGCATGGTAGTGAGATAAAGAAGCCATCATGGCTTCCTTTACATGCGGAGCAGCTCTCTTCTTGGGTGGAGACCACTTCTTCTTCGGAGACAGACGACTAAGCATCGTGGCCGAATCCGGTATCTGCTCGCGGGAGTCGGAGGCGCGACTACCACTCGCGACCGAGCGAGGAGGAGGTGCCATCGGTTTCGACGACAGAGGGCGCGGCGCGGGCGCAACAAAAGTCTGTGCGCAATACGCGGACGTCTGCACCAGTGCGGCAGGTTCCACACGCAGCGAGCCCGCCGACGCACACTGGCGGTTTTTCTTAAATTTTTGGTCAAAACCTTTAGATTGATATTATTGTTCAAAAAGTCGAAGGAATTGAAAAAAAAAGACATGAGTAGCATTAAATTAAGTTTTATTTAACTCCAATTAACAACGTAATTTTTTTTTTTGATAACTATTCTCACATATCCATATCTAGTAGATACTTTAATTCCTTTGGATATTCATTTATTTTAGAACCTTTCTTGTAATGCCTTCTCGAAATATCAGTAATATAAGGATCTGACGATACTAGAAGGTTATTAAACAGATCTTCAATGTTTTGAGTTCTACTAAATTTTCTAGCATAATGTTCTCTGTATAACTTAATGTCTTTATTTCTAGACTCTTGAGCTTCTTCCGAGAGTAACCCCAAAGGCACTATACAATGTTCTATTATTTCATGACCATGAAATAAAATTTTATGTACAGTCGTTGGTAGGGGAAACCATGGATAATGTTTAATAAAAATGACAGCTGTCTTCAAACAAAAGAATTTAAACTTATTTGCATTAATTGGAAATGTATTGGTTATAGCCAAAAGGATAATAAAAAAGCGATAAATTATATTTTTGTTAATGCCTGTTATTTCAGCTGAATCTTCGTATAAGTGAAAAAATCTTCTTGCTGTATTACCATCATTGCTACTACCAAATCCGGGCTTAGGTCTATCTACTATTAGACCCATTTTTTTTTAAATTCTTCTTGGATGTGATTTTTCCTAATGGCTATTTTACTCTTATTTTCTGCACTTCGAACTTGCCATTTACATATAGTTAGTCTATAACTTACATGAAGCAAACATTCAAATAGACGGATCCACGCATGTAGTGGAGATATTCCAAAGTTCAAAAAATCCTTGTTAACAATATTTTTAGATAAGCTAAGAGATACATTATTAAAATCTTTTGACGTCAAGTGACAAAGGTGACATCGTTGATTTGATTTAGTGTCAGTTATAGCATTGATGGTTTTTCCGTCAATCATACATAGAATTAAAGAATGTCGCAAATTTATTTCAGTACCATTACATTCTATATTTGATGGTATCAGTGCTTCTATCTGAGTATTTATATTATAGACGTAATCTTTGATCAAACCTGTAGACTCTTTGGCAAAAAGAAGCATTAATGGTCTACAACTTCTTGGTGAAGATGTAGTTGGATTTCTCCAAATAATTGTTTTACCACTGCCGCTTATGTTATTAACTTCTAATTGTATCGGAGCAATAGTAATTAAATAAATATTTGAGTCTGAAACCGTTTCATCCTGAAATAACTGTTTATATTCAGCTTGTCCCGATGTTCCATCACATCCCCATTTCGTAAGCAAAGAGAGAGTATCAAGTTGGTTTTTAGGAAGTGAAGAAATAACCTCGTGCAGTAAATGACAAAGTCTCGTTGAGGTGTGATCTATTAAATTTTGTAAAAGTATTGTTGCAGACGATTCACTAATGAATACATTTTTTGGGTAGCATCTTTTCCTTGCAGAAGTAACATTTTCATAAGGAGGATAAATCTTGCAGTTACGATCGCTTGCACTTTTTCTTATTAAATTGTACTGGAATTTGGTAAGCTTTGCTCCAACAACAAGTGCTAAAGCTTCATCTGGTGTGTAAGGTATATATGATTGTTCAGGAGTGGTATCTTGTTTTGTGATTATAGCTTCTATTTCTTGAGCAGATTTCAAACGGCCATCTCTTTTTAAATTCATTTTTGCGGCAAACAGAAGTTCACTACTAGATCTCTCCATACGTAAATTTTCAGTTTTTCTGCGTTTCGATCGATCACTGCTTTCATGGAAATTTTTTGAAGGTCTTCCACCTACTTGGTTTGGAATATTTTTTTTAACAACAAAAGAGACACCTTTATTGAGCCAAATGGATTCTTTTTTAATGAAATAAAAGTTGTTTCTTTTAGCAGAAGACCACTTCTGTTTATACTCGAATATAAACTTTGATAATAAGCGTTTGGAGTCATCTGTTAAGTAATCTTCAATACCCAAAGCATTTTTCACTTTATTGACAAAATTTTTAAAATGTTCCTTGTTATCTTTTGATTTACACTCTCTATAATATTCTACTAATTTTTGATGAATTACAACAATATTCGCCGAAGATGAACCTAAAAATAAAAGAAAAATAGAGATTTTTTTTTTTACCTTATTTTAGATTTAACATTTAATTGCGTAATAAAACAAGAGTAGCATATATTAGCAACTATGATTAACACAGATGTTAAGCTAAGACTTATAATTTTGTAATAATATTTGTAACACAATTGAATTCTGATGAATTCATTACTTTATAGCTCAATGAAATATAATTTTATCTAAAATTTAGCTAATAAATTAACTTTATCTTTGTTCACATAAACAACCAAAAATAATAATAAATCTATTGTAAATACAAAGATACATACCTCCAGGTTCGCAATCCATGATAAATACTACACCAAACACTTTTAAAATACAGCACTATTGTTTTTAAAATACTGGATTTTAAAGTTTATTCGACTGTTATTTAAGATACGGTACTTCACAAACGCGGCTTGCATTAAAATACTCATTTAAAATATAACATTAATTGTTATTGGATGCCAGAAACCAATAAGATTCAAAAAATCAAGTCACGTGACTATCATGGCTGACTTCATAGATTGAGGTTTTGACCACGAATATTTGAAAATACGCCTGTGTGCGACGTGTAGGGGGGCGTGGAGCGCGAAGGAACGGGCGCAATCGGCGACAGCGCGTCGCGCACGGATGCGGAAGGTGTTCCGGATGCGGCGCGGGGTGGTAAAGCGTCGTGGTAGTAGCTTGAATGACTGCCAGCGCGAGAGCGTGGCGGTAATGGTACAAACATACTGGTGGTGCCTCCAGTGGGCGAATCCAGAACTACTAAGGTTCGGGAGCGCTCCACCGCGGCGCTAGCAGCACTGGCCATTACGCTATCGAGCGAACGGCGTTGGTGGATTCCATCACTCGACTTCCCAGCAAAGGGCGTAGGACTCTTCGGCCGGGTTTTCATGATGGACGGGTGAGGTTGATCTAAAGTTGTTCCCTTCTTCATGATAGACGCTTTTTAGATTCGTGCAGTATGGACGAAAAACTAGGGAGGGCCAGCTGTACGAGGCGTACCGCGATGCGCGGACGGCCTTTCGGCTGGCCATCCGAGCCGCCAAGGGTGCGAGTTGGCAGGAGATGCTGGACGGTCTCGACCGTGACCTCTGGGGTTGCCCGTATCGCGCTTCGCTGAACAAGCTTCGCGCGCAGGGCCCCCCCCTCATCGAGACCCTCCAGCCCGACTTCCTCTGTAGGGTGGTCGAGGAGCTGTTTCCACGGCAGTCGGAACACACGCCCCCGGTCATGGCCTCGCCAGAACAAGACCGGGAGGCTGACGACGAGAGTGTTCCGCCCGTGACGGAGACGGAAGTGGGAGCAGCTGTGGCGCGGATTCGTTCCGCGACCACGGCCCCCGGCCCGGACGGAATACCAGTCCGGGTGCTGACGTCGCTCCTCGAACACCTCGAGCCTCGCCTCAGGCAGCTGTACAACGCCTGTTTGGCGTCTGGGCGGTTCCCTGAGTGCTGGAAGGAGGGGAGGTTGGTTCTCCTGCCAAAGCCGGGACGGCCCCCGGATTCGCCGTCGGCCTACAGGCCCATCGTGCTCCTCGACGATGTGGGTAAGCTGCTGGAGCGCATCCTCGCTGCCCGCATAGTCCAACACCTGGAGGAGGTGGGGCCCGATCTGTCGGACGCTCAATTCGGTTTTAGAAGGGGGCGTTCGACCATCGGGGCCCTGCTACGACTGAGGCAGACGACCGCGGAGGCTGTCACCGGCGGGGGAGTGCTGTTGGCGGTGTCGCTGGACATCGCCAACGCATTCAATAGTCTGCCATTCAGCTGCATCAGGGAGGCGCTCCGATTTCATGGGGTGCCCTTGTACCTGAGGCGGCTGGTGGCGGACTATTTGGAGGGGCGCAGTGTCCTCTGCGCGAGTCCCGCAGGGGACATTGTGCGGACGTCCATGTCGTGCGGCGTCCACAGGGGTCGGTTCTGGGGCCGACTCTGTGGGACATCGGGTACGACTGGGCGTTGAGAGGGAGTCTCCCCCCCGGGCTGAGCGTGATATGCTACGCTGACGATACGCTCGTCACAGCCCGGGGCAGGACACTCGAAGAGGCGGCGAGCCTGGCCACTCTCGGCACCGAGGAGATGGTCGGGCGAATCGAGGCGCTGGGGCTCAGGGTGGCCCTAAATAAGACAGAGGCCCTATTGTTCCATGGGCCACGCGTAAGGCCGCCAATCGGCGTCTCGCTAGTCGTCAACTCCGTCCACATCAGCATCCAGGCCCATATGAAGTACTTGGGTCTGGTGCTCGATGGGCGATGGTGGTTCCGGGAGCATTTTCGCCGAATTGCTCCCCGGCTGGTCGGCGCGGCGTCCGCCCTTTCGCGGCTCATGCCGAACGTGGGCGGACCCAGCTTCGAGGGCCGACGGCTGTATGCGGGGGTGATCCGTTCTATGGCCATGTACGGCGCACCCGTGTGGGCGAGGGCTCTGAACGCCCAGCTCAGGGCTGTTCTGTGGAGACCCCAGAGAGTCATGGCGGTCAGAGCCATTCGCGGGTACCGCACGGTATCGACCGAGGCGTGCCTACTGGCCGGGACACCCCCGTGGGACCTAGAGGCGGAGATGCTCTCCGACCTCTACCGGCGGGTGACCTCACTGCGCGACGAAGGTGGCTCCCCATCGCTGAGCGAGATAGCCACCTGGCGCGAGGACGCCCGCCGAGACGTCATCGCCCGTTGGGCTACGCGGCTGGAGAGGCCTAGACACGGTGTCGTCACCGTCGAGGCTCTCCGGCCCGTATTGGAGTGGATGGAGTGGCGGCACGGAGTCCTCTCCTTTCGACTGGTGCAGGTGTTGTCGGGGCACGGATGCTTCGGCTTTTACCTGCACACGGTCGCGTGTAGGGAGTGGACTTCGTTCTGCCACCATTGCAGCAGTGACGAGGACACGGCGCAACACACGCTGGAGGCGTGTCCGGGCTTTGACCGGCAGCGCCGTGACCTCGTCGCTGTTATCGGTGCCGACCTGGCGCTGCCGGCTGTCGCGAGAGCGATGGTCGACAGCGTCAGGAACTGGGACGCGGTCGCCGCCTTCTGCGAGGCTGTCATCTCGCAGAAGGAGGCGGCGGAACGAGTCCGGGAGGAGTCCCGCGACCCGGGCCGCCGTCAGCGGCCGGGGCGGCGCAGGCGCGAATACCTGCGCCTGATGCCGCCCTAACCGAGGCCTCGGGTGATCGGACCGGGGAATTGTCCGGTCACCCGACGTGAGGCCACCGCGTGAGGGCGACGCCCCGACGGCGAAATCTGTCGGGGCGTCGACGAGGGGAACCCGCGAGGGTAAACCGCCGGGCGGGCCACCGAAGTTAAAATCGAGTACCGGTGGTCCGCTCGCACGGCGAAGAGAGAAGGTTTTACGGTGGGTCTATGGGGTCACGCGCCGCCTTTCCGTCACCCCGGACCGATTCAGCGGGGCGAGACGCACCCATAGCCCACCAATAAAAAAAAAAAAAAAAAAAAAAGGTTGCACGCCAACAACTTCGCCCCGTTCTCACATCCCATCTTCCGCTCAAAACTAAGCTCACGGTGTACAAACAGTACATTCGTTCCCGTTTGACTTACGCTGCCCCTTCCTGGTTCGCTCTCACTAGCGAGACGAACCGCGCTCGACTCCGTGTGGTGCAATCGACCTCGCTCCGCATAGCCACCTCGGCACCTCGCTTCGTGAGGAACGCGACCATCGCCCGCGATCTGAAAATGGAAAGCGTGGACGACTTCGTTAGACATCTTTCCACTAACTTATTCTGCCGGGCTGAGTCATCAGCCTGGTCCCACATCTGGGACCTGGCGCCATGTCACGCCCGTCCCCCGGACAAACATCGTCTCCCTCGGGACCTTGTTAGCTCGCCGCCGTAACTTCGTCTTACGGCGTGCAGATGCAACTGCGCTTCCTTCTCTTAACTCTTCCTACTCTCTTTTCTACTCCAACCCTATTCCAGATTTTTTCCCTTCCAAGTAAGACGCCAGGCACGCCTCCCAGCTTGCCCTCAGAGGGACTCACACTCTCTCTTCATACACGGAAGTCCCGGACCTGCGCCCCCCCTCCACCCCTCAGCATCTGCACGCACTTATCTAAGTGCGGGCATCATACTTGGGGAGCGGGGGTACGCAGGCCCCGGGACCTGCACTAATTAATTACAGTTTTGACCTTCACCAGATCGTCCGCGGCCCCCGTATTGTCACCGCCACTGTCGCTGGTCGTCCGGAGCTGGACCTCCCCCGGGGCTACCGGGGGTCTCATCCGGCTCGGTCCGACCGCCACGGCGGTGTGAAGCACGGGGTGTCCGCGGATTCATCAACCCCAAGGACCGATGACTCTTAAACCACCGCGCAAGAAACCACAGGCAAGGGACTCACTCGCCCCGACACTGTGTCCACGCGCCCCATACGGTGCGCTGTGAAGACCTAACATCGATCGCAGGCGGATAGGCTGGGAGTTATTATATTATATTCAAGTGCAGTGAATTAAGTAACGTGCGGACCAGTGTTGTGCGGATCATCGCTCCGGTGTCTGCGTTGACGTCTGGCGTCAGCGTATACACCGGGGGCTTGTCGCCGCGCGTCAAGAACCCCACATTGTGTTATTGGTCGCGTAAACTCCATCTAGTGGGTCCATTTTTAGGCCCGAAGCAATGGTGGTATTCCTAACCATGCGGGGTGCGCGAACGATTGTCCGTAGCGTCTGTGCTTGTTGCGATTGCAGTTTTCTTCTACTTGCCGCGTTGGTCAGTGCGTACCAAGCCGGGGCGGCGTAGGTCAGGCGCGATCTCAGGTATATTCTGTACAGGCTAAGTTTAATCCTAGTCGGTATATACCTGGAAGATAGTAAGGGGCGAAGCAGATTCCTTGTGTGACGGACTACATCCGTAACCCTCCGCACGTGAGGGTTCATGGTGAGTCCGCTGTCTATAAGGACGCCCAGGTATTGCACCTGGCGCGACCAATTGAGGGTCTCTGCCATTAGTGTTAGTAATGGTGGCAGTTTTTTATTGGATGTGAAGGAGATGGCTTGCGTCTTGCCTACATTTACCGTTAAGCGCCATTTGGCGAGCCATGGCGGAAGCAGGTCAAGCGTACGCTGCATTTTCCTGGATCCGTAGCGGATGTTGGGATTTGAGTGTATGTAAGCGGCATCATCTGCGTATAGAGCTAGATGGGTGCCGGGTAGTGTCGGGATGTCATCTGTATATTTGCTGTAAAGCACAGGTGACATACAGCTGCCTTGGGGGACACCAGCAAGTGCCCGACCATGACGTGACAATGTACCTCCTACAACTACTCGGAATGAGCGTTCCTGTAGAAAGGAAGCGATAACTCTGACCAGTCTGCGTGGGGTTGATGTGGTGGCTAGTTTATACAAAAGACCCTCATGCCACACTCTGTCAAAGACCTTCTCCATATCTAGGAAGACCGCTATGGGTTTTCCACGTTGGTTGACGGCCGTGGTGATGAGGTGCAGAACTCTAACGAGTTGAAGAGTGGTGGAGTGTCCGGCTCGAAAGCCGAACTGTTCCTCTCTGGGCTCGATATGAGGTAAGAGGTGGTCTAGTAATAGGCGTTCCAAAACCTTTGACAGAGTGGACAGCAAGGTTATGGGTCGATAGCTACCTGGTTTGGTAGTGTTTTTCCCCTTCTTAAGGATCATAATCACTCGTCCTTCACGCCAGGCGCCAGGGAAGGCATCCGTGCGGACGATGCCATTATAAAGGTGAGTCAATGTGGCTAAGGTGCGTCGGGGCAAATGACGAAGCATAACGTTAGTTATTTCGTCCGCTCCGAGGGCCTTACGGAGGCGTTGACGCTTGATGGTCCGTGCCACCGCAAGGGGTGAGAAGAAGATTGGGTCTTCGTCTAGCTGTATAGGGGCCTTAAAATAGTCTCTTAGGTACTCGTGTACCATTTGAGTATGAGGCTCGTTGAGCGATGGATTCGGCCGGAAGACTTTGTCTAGATGGTCGACAAATATATTGGCACAATCTAGGGGACGATACCTAGGAGTGCCGTCTTCGTGTAAGAGTGGTCGTATTGGTGGCTGAATATTGCTCAGTTGTCGGCACAAACGATGCATCGTTTGCCAGTCCTTACTGGCGTTATCGATGCGTCGTTCCCAGCTGGCAATGGTAAGGTCCCTCAGTTCCTTTCGGATTCTGTGGGTCAGGTTGTTTAATTGTGTCTTGATTGATGGGTGTGCTCTATCCCTTTGCCACCGCCTCCTAAGCCACTTTTTCTCTCTTAATAGAGTCTGTATATAGTGGGGTAGAGGAGGTCGGTCGCTTGGTGCGGTTGGCGTGGTTACGATCGCCTTTTTGGCAGCTGTTTGTATAGCCGTGGTAAGGTCTAGGACTAGCGAGTCTATTTGTTCGGGAGAGTCTAGGGTCCTACATTTTGGCGTGGTTTTTAGCAGGATTGCCTGAAAAACCTTCCAATTAGTGGGTGGACGCACAGCCCGAGGAGCAAGCTGGGTGGGTTCCTTATTTAAAGTGATTAACACCGGAAGGTGGTCCGAGCCAAATTCATCGACGATAACCTCTTGAGAGAAGTTACAGTCAATGTTGTTACAGATGGCGATGTCAAGGACTTCCGGTAGGGCGTTGGGCTGTGCCGGGTAATGCGTGGGAGAGTCTGGTCCCAGAACGAAATACCCGTGGGTTTCGGCATCCTCAAAAAGGGCCTTGCCGGCGCGGTTGACCCTGCAGCTATGCCAGGCCGGGTGCTTAGCATTTAAATCGCCCGCTAAGATGGTTGGCGTGGTCTGGTTTAGCAATGTGTATATGTCCGAGGGCTCTAAAGGGTCCAACGGAGCTTTATAGATGGCATACAACTGGTAGGGCATACCATGGAAATCTAATTCTACACCCAGCGAGTAAAAACTGCAGGGAGCGGCTACCAGCAAAGGTTGGTGTATAATTCTACGCCTAACTAATATTGCTAGGCCCCTGAATGGTCGTCCGGCATCTGTAAGCTCGTCTCTCCTATAGACGAGATACCCCGGGAACCTTACATTATCAGTGGGCCCTAGGAATGTCTCGCCTATAAGTGCTACGTCTATAGAGTATTCCCGAAGGAGGTGTCTGAATAGGGTGACCTTAAATTTGAGGCCACGGGCGTTCCAGTGAATTATTTTAATATTGTTATTATTATTCATGACCGCGAATGTGGAGATTAATGATATTTCGTATACTGTTGAGTAGAACGTCTATAAACTGTTCACTCACATGCTCATTTTCGAGCGCTAATATAATGGTATGCAGATATTCTGCAACCATTTTAAGCGTGCTAACAACACCTTTAGAGGTGGAAGCAGCCGGGGTAGTGGCAGCTGAAGGCGCGGCTATAGTGATAGCCTTCTTTTTCCCTATAATGGGTTTGGCGGGTCGTTCCAAGACCTCTGGTGCAGCGCCGGTACTGCTGGAGGTTGCTTGGGTGCGACTTTTGGGCTTTGCACGATTTTCATCTTCAGAGGGGGGGGGGGCTGAAGTGCCCTTACCCTTCCTTTTGGTACGTTTCTTTTTAAGAGGGACCCCACGGTTGGTCGGCTCATTGGCCTTGGCCATAAGCGTAGGGCCGTCCGAGCTTTCCCCAGTGGGGTGTGGTCGGATGGGTTCTGGTGGTAATACGGTGGTTGATTTTGGTTTAGGGCGGCGTTCCTCAGAGATGACTCTGGTGCCAGCCCTGCGAATTGTGGCCTCTCTACGATACACGGGACAGTTAACGTGGTTGGCGGGATGATCTCCGCCGCACGTGGGTGGGTCCTCTTTAGGTCGCGGGCAATCCCTTGCTGCGTGCTCGCCACCGCAACGCACACAAGCGATTGGCCTGTGACACTGTTCGCTGGAGTGTCGGAACAGCTGACAGCGGTGACACTGTGCCAGCTTTCTCCGACCCCGCCATGCTTCGATCGTTATCCCAGGGACATTGAGTAACTCAGTTATCTCATATATCCCTGGGACAGTGTCTCTCTCTCTCCTAATGGCCGCGAACAATATGCATCCCGGCCTATCTCCGCGGGCTCTTATGGGTCTGACATACTCCGGAGAGTAGCCAAGGTCCCGTAGTTCGTCCTCAACCTCCGCCGGTTCGGCGTCGTGGGGTAATCCTCTAATCGCTATTTGAAGACTACGCTCCTCTGGGAGTGAGTACGAAAACCAGCTGATATTTTCGGTTCGCTCTAGATTGGTGAGATACCGTTGGACGAGGCGATATTCGTCCTCATCCTTCGGTGTAAATCTAATCCCTTTCCCATAAGGGCGGGCGTACGCTGTTCTACCTAATTGTGTTTTGATTTCCTTCAAATGGAAGGACCAGTTAGGCAGCTTCTCTACTACGAGAGGTGGATATCTGAGTGCCTTTGGTTGGGCAGGCTGATTAGTATTAGTATTGCCACGACTTACTTGGGTGGCGCCTTGAGTGGTCGTGGCCGGTGTTACGGCACCAGCTGTAGTTGCGGCATAAGTCGCTGCCGCGGTTGCAGGTGCCGTGCAAGCAACGCCTGGAGCGGCGGCGGCGACCGTAGCAGCATACGTTGTTGGGGGCTGTGTCCCCTCACTGGAGCAGCTCCTCTTAGCCCTCAATGTGTCATCATCATCGTCTTCAGGGCTCCTGCGCCTCCTCGGGCGGTTAGCCTGAGGGCGTACCGGAGTTTGTGCCTTGACGAGAGGAGTCTTCTTCTTTGGTTTGGGCCGCTTTAGGTGTGTTGACACGTCAGCGGGTTTTAGAAATCGATGTGGTCCTTGTGGGACGCTATCTCGGCTAGTCCTCTCACGTTCGGATATCGCGGATGAGTCAGTCGGCTCATGCGGGCTCTCATCTCTCGTGCCATAATAATGGACAACGGACGCCAGCGCATCTTTAGATGAGTGGGTGAGAGGTTGTTCACCTTTGGTAGGAGAACGCTTCGTTTTATAAGGTTGCTTACCTTGTATAATTTCACTTCTTAGAGCGATGTAGGCGGCACTATTATCACTGTAATCACTAGCGTAATCACACGCGGTTATATGTGACGGTGCCGTAACCGATAGCGCGGCACGCGGCGCGGGCGCAGCGGACGTCGTTGCGCAATACCCGACCGCCTGTACCGGTACGGCGGATTCCACACACACAGCGCCCGCCGACATGCGGGGGGTGTGGGTCGAAACGGTGTAGACGCGCGCGCCGCCGGCGAGGGCGCGCGGGACGCGTGACTAGTAGACGGGACGGCGCGAGGCACGGGAGCGATTCGACGATGGTCGAGCTCGCTTGCCGTTATTGCGCGTTGCGGTAACGGTGTGTACGCATAAAGCGTGATAGTTTCCTCCGTGGACGAATCCTGTACGGAGGAGGTACGGGTACGCATAACGGTAGCACTCGCGGCGGTGACACTCGCGGCACTACTTAGCGCACTGTCCAGAGAACGGCGTTGGTTTGATGCGGTTCCTTTTTGAATTCCTTCAATACTGCCGGCGAAGGGTGATGGACTCTTCGGCCGGGTCTTCTTCAACGATGGTTATAGTAGGAGACTCGTGGTTGGTATAGGGTGGCCCTTCTCGTTATAGTAGGAGACTCGTGGTTGGTATAGGGTGGCCCTGAGAAGGGCCTTTGGGATCCATTTTACCGGAAAACGAAATATTATTTTTAAAAACGCACATATTTTTAACGTCGAAACGCCCGTGATCGATGCACTTTTACGCGGATATTCACAAGTTGGGACGCCCGACAAACAGCCCCCGGCGAAGACGCCGACGTTCGACGAACGTCGGCGCGACACCGGAGCGAAATGTTTGCCGAGCGCACGTCCGATCCGTACAGGCGCGAGCGAGAGACTGACGGTCGACGCGACCGCTCGCTTCGACTAAGGCCCAGTGTTTCCAATATCAGATTTTAGTTTTACCCTAGATTTTTCTAATAAATGCCCTAAATACCTTAATTATTCTCTGAAAATCCTTGATTTAGGGCGCAAAGTTTAAATGAGTTTAAAATAAAGCAAAACTTGATGGTTTGAATATTTATTTTAATTTTCATCTATTAATGAGGTAGTAAATAATTAATCATAAGAAGAATTAATTATAATCTGTGAAAGAAGTAGATGGTGATCAATGTGATGCTGAAGCTAAAGCACTGGGCTTAAGTTTTTGAGCTGCATTCAATATTTGTCTGTTAGGTTCTAAAATCAAGCTTATCATACCTAGTTTGGTATGCAACAAATCGTTGAGGGTTTCATTGTGAAGCCTGTTTCTTTTATAAGTTTTACATTTTTTTTAGTACACTGAGTAATCTTTCTACCTCAGTATTCGAAGATGGCAGTGCTAATAGAAGTGAAATCACAACATCAAGGTTTTGGTATTTGTAAGTTCCAAAATGATCTTTCAAGCCCAACACTTTATTCCAATATACTTCCGTTAGTAGTTTTGTGACCTCTTCTTCACTTTTTACCTTGAAATAATTCGCTTCAATAAGGGTTTGTTGACGCCATTTATTTTCCGCTTTTTGTATATTACATTTATTACTTAAAAAACTGAAATGGCTGAACACAGGATGTGTTATAGAACGATTTTCCAACTGTCGTACAATTTGTGGATCTACATATTTTATAAATTATAAAATAGAAAACATTTTCAAAGTCAAATCTGAATTCATCATCATTTCAACGTATCGCCGCCCAGCGATTTTCAGCAGGTCATTTTACCCCAAATTACCCTAAATCCCTAAAAATATTAAATGGCCCTAAGCCATATTTTAAATTAGCAGTTTCGCCCTGAAATAGGGCGAAATCCCTAAAAGTGGAAACACTGCTAAGGCCGATCCCTTGTCGGCTCGCATAATTCTTAACCATTCCTCACTCCTTCTCTACAGCGAGTTATGCTCAAGCCGGAGAAGGGTGGCGGCAGTCCCGGGCCTATAGCCCCCATCTGCGATTTCTAGTCGCCGGCATTAAGATTAATGCCGGGTGGTTGGGTTTATGTTCTTAGTGTGGCGTTTGCCGAGAAGAGGTTTTCTGTTGCGTTTTATTGAATGGTGGGATCAGTGACCGATCTTCACCCCTCCCCCCCCCCTGGGCGGTCTGCACGAGCAGGGTGAGACTCCCGGTAGCCCCGGGAGAGGCCCCGCTCCATGCCACGCGCTTCCTGGGGTGGACTCGGCGGCCACTGGTCCTTGTAAACTGGTGTCTATGTGGTAAAAATGATGTTGATGTTATCTCTGGAGTCTTCTTCTTCTTCACGGTGGCTGATGCGTTTTCTGTTGCTGGCAGTCACGATCCGCATATTCCATTGAATATGCGGAGGTGGTCGGCGAGGCTGGGTCGCGTCATCAGTCACCTGTGAATAGAATGTTAGTGGTTGCTGCTAACGGCAGCAGAAGAATGAGAGAATGAGAGAAGAGGGAATAGAATTGAGTTTTAGGTAATTAATAGCCTAAGAAGGGGATAGCCTAAGAAGGGGATAGAGGGGAAGAAAGATCCTCGCTGGAGGGCGAGGAGACTAGGTCCCTGCCTCATCAGGAGGACGCGCGTGCAAGGGCGCAATGCTTCTTATATAGGGATGTTGAGAAGCATCCGCTCGCGCAAACATCCGTCGTGCGAGTGTCTTGACAAAGTCCTCCACCGACTCCACATTCAGGTCCCTAGCCAGCGTAGTATTTCTTACGCAGTAAGGGGCCCCTACTATCATACGGAGGGTGGTGTTTTGCTGGGCTTGTAGGCTTTCTCTTGGTCTGTTGGATACCAGTGCATACCAGGCCGGAGCTGCGTATGTCAGTCTAGACCTGATGTAAAGTCGGTAGAGGTTCATCTTGATGGGTATGGGGATTTCCTTTGCGCTGAGGATCGGTCTTAACATAGATCTGGTGGCTCTCACCTTATTAATAACTTGCCTTATATGGGGCCTCATTTTGAAACGGCTGTCTAATAGCACACCTAAGTACGGGGCTTTGCTTGCCCATTGAATAGGGTTGCCTAGGTAAGTTAAGGGAGGCATGTTTCGATGTCTAGCAGGGAATAGTATGGCTTTTGTTTTCTGTACGTTTATTACGAGACGCCATTTGTTTAACCATTGTGGTAGTTCGTCTAGGACTCTTTGCATCCTTTTGGCCTCATACATGTGATTTTTATTAATAGTGATGTATGCAGCATCGTCCGCATACAGGGCCAGTTGAGCCTGGTTGGTGACGGGTATATCATCAGTATACAGGGAGTACAGTAATGGCGAGAGGCAGCTGCCCCGTGGTACACCTGCCTTCGCTTTTCTGATAGTAGAAACGTGTGGGCCTATCTGGACCCCAAAGGATCTGTCCAGGAGGAAGTCTTGTACCACCCTGGCTATTCGTCTGGGGACGGTGGTAAGCGTCAACTTGTATATGAGCCCCTCATGCCAGCCGCGGTCGAACGCCTTCTCGACATCCAGCAGCACCGCCAGAGCTCGCTCTCTGTTGTTGAGAGAAGAAGTGATAAGGTGCATAACCCGGGTCAATTGAAGGGTAGTCGAGTGTTCCGCCCTAAATCCAAATTGTTCATCTCTTGGGGTTATGTGGGCGTTCAGATGGGTTAATAGAAGTCGTTCAAAGACTTTGGATAATGTAGGAAGAAGAGTAATTGGGCGGTAACTGCTGGGGTGTCGCGGGTCCTTACTAGCCTTCAGGAGCATGATGACGCGGCCCTCCTTCCAGGTTTTGGGGAAGGCCCCCGTGCGGATGATCCCGTTGTAGAGGTGAGTGAGGGTGCATATTGCTTTACGGGGAAGGTGGCGTAACACGGTATTCGTGATTTGATCCGCACCAGGAGCTTTACGTGGCTTCTGAAGTCTGATCGCACGCGTCACCATGTCCGGGGAGAAGTATATAGGGTCTTCTTCGGTGGTAATGGGGGACTCGAAGTAGTCTCGCAGGTGGTCTCTTACCATCACGTCATGTGTTCGGTCAAGAATGGGGTTCGGTGTGAAGACCTCCTCTAGGTATGTGGCCAGTATCTCGGCCCTATCTTCGGCCTTGTATCTGGGTGTCCCATCTGGATGTAGTAGCGGCCTTATGGGGACGGGCGCACCCGTGAGACGGTGACACAGCCTATGTCCTGGTTACTGTGTTCTAATGTTTTACTCCAGCTAGCCGATAAGTGATAATTAAATTCAATTTTAATTTTTTCAATAATATTATTTAATAATATTTTTAAAGTCGGGCATCTGGAGCGTTGCCATCTCATTCTTATGACTTTTTTTTCCTTAATGAGGTTTTTAATTTCTCTCGGTAGTTCCTGTGGGTGTCTCCTACGGCGTGGGTTCATTTCGCAGGCTTTAGTTATTGCCGCCTGGACTGCTGTCGTGAAGTCTATGGTAAGGGTTTCGATGTCTACACGAGATGTAAGGCGTCGGTCTACTTTTATTCCCTCCATTTCCTTGATGAATTTTTTCCAATCTGGGAGGGGACGTGGTGGGCGTGGTATGAGTTCCACTGGTCTTTGTTCAGTTCAGGCTAAGATCCTGGGCGTAATAATAGACGAGGTGGGCTCATATGTAGCTCACGCTCAGTACATAGGTCAGAAGGCGGGTAATTGCTTCGGCAAAATGGCTAGGGTATCCGCGTCCGCATGGGGGATTAAATATCGCGCGCTTAGATTATTATATACGGGTACATACGTCGCTACGATCACATACGCCGCGGAGGTATGGTGGGTTAGGGCGTCAAATTACGCGGTGCGGAGTGCGTTACTCCGTTCACAACGCCAGGCTTTGGTTCTCTTAACCAAATCGTACAGGACGGTAAGTACGGCCGCGCTACCAGTCCTCGCCGGAGTGTTACCCGCTGACCTCGAGGTTATAAGGGCCGGTAGTCTCTCCCAACGTAAAGCGGCCAGCGCGGGGGGCCGGGAGCGCAACGAACTTAAAAGGGAAGCGTGGGCGGAAGCCGTAGACGTTTGGCAGGATCGCTGGTGTACCAGCCCGAAGGGTAGAGACCTCTACAGCTTTTTCCCGGACGCACGAGCGCGAGTGAAGTATGGATGGATCGAACCGGACTATATAGTATCACAGTTGTTAACGGGACACGGTAATTTTAGGAAGCGCCTCTACGCGTTGGCGCTCACTGACTGTGCGGAGTGTTATTGCGGCTTGTCGGAAGAATCCCGGGATCACATTTTGTGGGAGTGCGACCTATATAAGGAAGAACGGGATGAAATGCTCAACGGTTGGAACAGAGAAGAGGCAAGCGCAATATATTATCAGGAATTGGTGTCGACGACAACGGGATATCAGAGGCTGAAGAGGTTCGCACAAAAATGGCACAAAAAACGATTAAGCCTGGAGATTTAAGAAGATTAATATTAATAATATCGCGAGGACGCGAAGTGCTGTATTTTGAAGTGATAAGCCCCAGTTGGGGAGATCGGTGTCACTTGATCAGGGACAGGACAAAGATAATGTAGGAGTCAAGCAACGCTGCCGGGGAAAGAGCGGTATAGCAAGTACCCGGCAGTATCTCCAGGATTTCGGTCCGTATACCAAGATGGTAGGAAGGACTGTGAGGAGGAGGTGGGTAATGGTCTTTGTTCAATAACCACAAGAACCGGAAGGTGGTCGGAGTGTAGGTCTTCATTAAGGACGCTTTGTGAGATCCGACTGTCTATCCCATTGTGTACCAGTATGTCCAGTACGTCTGGCGTGTATCTGGCTGCATCAGGGTAGTGGGTGGGGGCCTCTGGCCCCATGACAGTATATCCTTTTTGTTCCACTGCCCTGAACAGATGGTTGCCATCCCTGTTTGTCTGAAAGCAGTGCCATGCCGGGTGCTTGCAGTTGAGATCGCCGGCTATAATGACAGGAGCGTTTTTATCAAGTAGATGGTAGATGTCTGACACGGCCAGACGGGTTTTAGGGGCTTTATAGACTGCATGTAATTGTAGGTGTCTATTACCTAGGTTTTTTTTTTTTTTTTTTTTTTTTTTTTTTTTTTTTTTTTTTATTGCTTATGGCGGCAAACGAGCAGACAGCACACCTGATGGTAAGTGTCACTGCCGCCCATGGACCTTTGCCAATGGTATAGCTAGGCCGCTGCCTACCAAAACAACCCTGAACCCAACCCAGTTAGGCTTCCGGTTCTCTCGCTCACCGAACGAAGCGCAATAGCACATTGCTATTACTCAGACGTCGATCTTCTGCGAGAGTGTGGTACTACCCCGGACGGACCGGCCCGCGGCTGTAGACAGAGAACTGTCCACAGCGTGGTCCTACCACAATAAAAAGGTTGATCTCGATCCCTAGTGTTTGAATGCTACAGAGGTCCGGTGTTGGGAGAGGTTGGTGGAGGATCCTCCTACGTATGAGGATCGCCAGGCCTCTATATGTTCTTCCCTGGTCAGACGTCTCATCCCGCCGGTAAGTGAGGTAGCCTGGGACCTTTAGTCGGTCCGTGGCCTTTAAGAGTGTCTCGCTTATCAGCGCCACGTCTATGCTTTGGTCCTGCAGGAGTATTCTTAATAGGGAGACCTTACCTCTTAGGCCATGGGCATTCCAATGGATCGTCCTTAACGATTCGTTTTTATCCATAACGTGACGTAAAATCGCTCAAGCCTTTTGTCACAACTTGTATAAGCTTTGACGCAGGGGTTTTGGTCTCTGCTGCGCGTAGTAATTGTAGTAACATCTCTACTATAAATGCGAACATCTTTGTGTTTATATTTGAGGAGGGGGCCCCAGATTTTTTCGGGAGGCCCGTTTGTGGCTTCTCGCTATGTGGCTTCTTTCGTGGTAATGACTTTGGCGGCACCGTGAGATTTTGGGTGACCAGAAGGTCTTTGTAGGGGGGGGCCTCTCTCCCCCTTTTCTTCCTTATAGGTGGTCTGCGGGTAGGTACACTTTGTTCAAGTGTCCTCCCACTGGTTGCTGGCACGTAAGTGCGAGGTTCGGAGGGCCCTTCGGTTTCGGTTTCTGTGTGGGTGTCCATGGGCCTCTTCTTTTTACTCCTTCTTTTGCTTCTGCGTGAGGGAGGAGGTCTATCTCTTTGCGAAGGGGGATTGGCTGGGGCCATTAATGTTAAGGCCTCTGGGTCTGCTTGCACAGTGTTGCGCGTTAGGGGGCCCGTGTCGGGGCCTCTTCTTCTATTGGTAAGGGCTACTGTTCCTGCCCTTCTGTTTCTGGTCTCTGTCTTTAGGGCCGGACAACCAGCGTAGTTTGCGGGGTGGGCCCCCCCACAGTTGACGTAGGTTGCTAGGTCCTCCCTAGGTCGTGGGCAATCCCTTGCAAGGTGCACACCGCCACATCGTACACATGCCAGTGGGCGGTGACACTGATGTGAGCTATGTCTAAAACCTTGGCATCTGTGGCACTGAGCCGGCCGCTTTTTCCCCCGCCAGGCCTCTATTATTATGCCGGGTATCCCCAGCAACTCCTTAATGTCGTATATGCTGTCGATATTTGGCGATCTCTTAAACATCCCAAACAGGATGCACCCGGGGCGACCCTGTCTGGCACGGATGTTTCTGATAAATTCTGGTTCGTATCCCAGGTCATTGAACTCGCTTATTACTTCTTCGGGTGTTGTGTTATGTGGCAGCCCCCTGATGGCCACCTTGAGACTCTGTTCCGTAGGAAGCGAGTATGAAAACCACGATATGTTTTCCTCCTTCTCTAATCGGGATAGATAATCTTGGACGATCCTGTATTCTGTGATGTCTACGGGGGAGAATCGAACTCCCTTCCCGTATGGACGAGCGTTGGCGTCCCGGCCTAATCTAGCCTTTATTTCCTTAAGATGGGTCGACCAGTTTGGTAGGCTTTCAACTATTAACGGAGGCAAACGTACCTTGTTAGTTGTAGGTAGTGGCTGTCCGCTGGGTCCCGCAGGGCCGGGAGGACTCCTCTGGGCTCGTGGACCGCGGGGAGCCGCTGCGGCGTCCGCATATGCGTGTTGCGGCGCGCGGAGTTGCTCGTTCGCGCGTACTCGTTTTGCCAACGCTTCGTCCGACTCGCTGGGGCTTCGTGGGCGTCTAGTTCTGGTTGGGGAGGCATCTATGTCCATTTGTCTGGCGTCTTCCTTCCTGGCGGCCTCTCTCCGTTTGGCTAGGTTTTTGTTATATTTCATTGAGTATACCCTGTACTGTACTGGGATGTCATTTTCGGGATCGCTTGCGTTCACAGGAGTGCATGGGTTAACCGGGGTACGTACTTGCGAACCGCCGGAGGAGTCCATGTCACCACCCTAATACTCGCGGGGCGCGGGGGACTCGCTGGCATCATTTTTGGGGGATTCAACGTATTCTTCCAGGCTTATCGTCGCTCGGACCTGCTCGCTCTGCCAACGAACGTCGCGTTCGGTGCTTGCGTTGACGTCTCGGCGTCGGCGTGGGCATCGGAGGCGGCCGCCGTTGCGTGGACCGCTTCCGTCATCAGGTCGCGGCGTGCCGACCACAGCCGCATCCGCATCCAGCATCGCATCACCACCGCCGCTGCAAGACATCGACGTCATGTCGCAAGGCTCGGGCAGGCGAGGCAAGCTTCGCCGGGCCCGAAAACAGCAGCCGTCACCCTTCAGCGAAGACCTCCTGCAGCCATTGAGTGCTAGCGTGTGCTCCGCACCGCGCACTCCCACGCCGCCGTTGTATACACGGCAACCGCAGCCATCGACGTCATACACGTCGACCGCCGCCGAGCTTCAGCCGCGTGACCAGCGCAAGACCAGCCAACGCAGCCAGCGCCAGCAACAGCCGACGTCGTCCGGGCATCCGCCGCCGACGCAGCCGCCGACGCAGCCCCATCAGCATTCGCACCGCGAACATTCGCATCGCGTTCGCGAACACGAACAAGAATGCGAACACGACGCGACGCCAGCGCCACGCGCGGCGAGCGCCATGGAGTTCGCGGAGCCTCACGCCTACGCAGCACCCCCTCAACAGGAAGGAAGAGCCCATAGGACTGCCGAGTGGGCGCGGGACACATCCCAGCGCTCACATCACTCGTTCACCTACACCAGGAGCCGCGAAAATTTATCGCAGGCCTCCTGGGACGCCGCCTCCGTTGCCTCTGTGGGCAGCTATGCCTACAGCTACAGCAATGTGACCAGCATGAAGCAATCGCCGCCACCAAAACAGCAACAGCAGCCAACCATCACTGAAGTTCAACCTACGCCCACGCCGCCGCCGCAACGGCCGGCGCCCGAACTCGAGCCTGCGCTCGGTGTTAGGCGCCGCCGCAGCCCTGGTGACGCCGCGGACGACGCTGCTAAGCGCGTCTGCGCCGAAGCGTCGGGCGACGACACGGACGAGGCGTCGCTGGACACGCTCGCGAGCGCCACGGAACGTTCGTTCGCGAATGTTGCCGCGAGAGCCGCGGCGCCACAGCTGACGCCGCAGCCATCCACCAGCGGCTATCAGCCGCCGCCACCGACAGCAGCCGAACCAAAGAAGCCCCGCATGCCCCCTCTAGTGGTTGAGCGCCTCCCAAACTGAACCGAAAACAAACTGAACCTCGCCACTTAGAAGAAATCAAAAAACGACTCGGTCGCGTCGCGAATGCTCGCCCGTTCGGCCGCGGCATTCGCTTCTCACCGCAGGACACCGACGAATACCGAGTCGTGCAGAGATACCTCACCGAGTTGGAACACACAGAGAAGATTTCCTGGTTCTCATATGAAATGCCGTCCCAGCGCAATCTAAAGGTGGCCATCCGAGGCCTGCCCTTAGAGACGCCAATTGACGCCCTAACTGAAGAGCTAGTCGACCGCGGGTTCGAGCCCGTATTTATACGGACCATCCGAGCCCGCGGAGACCGCCCTGGCTGTCTTCTGTTCGCAGAACTGAAGCGATCTAGCAACATCTTTAGCATCTACAACGTGACGGAGCTGCTGAACGTCCCTGGTATTATCATCGAGGGATGGCGCGGGAAACGGCGGCCCGCGCAGTGCCACAGATGTCAGCAGTTCCGCCACAGCTCCCTACACTGCCACCGACCGCTCGCTTGTGTGCGATGCGGCGACGCCCACGCAGCGCGCGACTGTCCGCGCCCGCGTGAGACGCCCGCGACGTGCGCTAACTGCGGAGGAGCGCATCCCGCAAACTTCACCGGCTGTCCGACTATGCGTCGTGAGGCTCGCCACAGGCAAGCCGGCACCGTGGCCTCGGTCACGAGGCTTAAAGGCGGCCCGTCAGCGAAGCAACACAAGACGCAAGTCGCGGCCGACGCAGCATCCGCCACCCTAATGGCGAGGGCTAATCCCGCCACACAGCGGGACGCGCCCCCTCAGAGCAACAGGAAGAAACATCGGCGTGGTAAGAAGAAGAAGAAGCCTACCACCGCAACCGCCCACGCACCGCCCACGCAATCTCGGGACATCGCTACGGCTGCCGACCCCGACACAAAAGCATCAGCAGCGCCATCTGCATTAAATAAAGAAATCATTAATAAAAATAATTCGTCCACCCCCGCAGTGGGGAACACCTTGATTACAAAATTCCTTGCAATTTTACAATCCCTATTGGTGGCGATCGTCGCCGATAGCCCACGGGAAGAGCAAATTAAAATAATCATCGACGGGATCGCCGTGTTATCACCGAGCGTCGTCGAAGAAGAAGCTTCCTTCGTCGTCCGCTAGAGGCGCTGGCGCTCATAGAAACGTCGCGGCGCTTATAGTGCGGTGCGACGCCGCTCAACTCACATACTTAAACAAAAGTATGTCGAACGTGCCGGCGAAAAGCAACGCGAGCGCCGTGCGACGCACATGAAATAAGAAGCCGAATATACCCCGACCTTCAAGGTCACCGTAACAGGACTACCCGAAGACGCACTCCCTATGCTTGGGGGTGCCGACTGCTGCCCGAGTGGGGGCCACAGGCCCGATATCGTCTCCAAACTTCCCTACTGATGTGTATCTTTGTAATCAAATTGATCGATCAGATTGTATTAGGGTGTGTTTGTTGTAATATATGTCTTAACCGAGCCGAAAGGGATTGTCACTGTGACTTGCAGATTTCTTCGATTCGCACTAGTCGTGATACGCGCAAATAATAATATAGTGAAAAAGTGAAAACCACCTAGTGAAGTTCGGCCGCACTACCTAGTGAACCTACGTACTAGTGGCGCCAAGTGCCCCGAACTACTACGAAGCGTGCAAGACGTACGGACCAACTAGTTCCTCCGCTCGCCGCTGCGGGGTGCCGGCGCTAGTTTCTTCGCGAGCTAGCCGTCATCGTCGCGGCACCGTCCGGTGCAGCCCGGCGCAGTGTGAAGAACCCGCTACCTACGCTGCGAGCCACTTGCAGCGCTTTTGGGTCACGTCGTCACAGTCCCAGCCAATGGTAAATACAGGCGAAAGCCGACGTATTTATTCTACTAACCATAAGCGATGATCCACTTTAACAAATGTACCGCTGCTGCATTTTTGTGAAGAGGCGCTTCCTTCACGAAGACGTTTAGAAGATGAAGAAGGGCCCATCCAGGGGCCGAAAAACTCCGGATGACTCTGGACATTCACGAAATACTTCGGGCCGTGAAAGCGTCAGTCCTCTACCATGTGTGACGCCGCCGAACTTTGAACCCCATCGAGTCCACGGGTCGTCAGCCGGCTCCACGTCCGGGTCGAAAACCGAAACTAGGAACAAAAGGGCCGGCACTGTAGCAATCACCAACAGGCGAAGAGGCCCTGACTCGGGCCCCCTGGCTCAAAACATCGTGCAGCCTGACCCAGAGGCCCCCACACTGATGGCCCCAGCTAATCCTCCTTCTCATAGGAACAAACCCGCCCCCTCTCGGAGGGGTAAGAAGCGAAACAGAAAAAAGGGGCCCGTGTACACGACGGCTACCGACACTGAGGGCCCCTCGGAGACCTTCGTACCCGCCTTCGCCCCATCCACAGAGGGTGGCATCACCACCTCCACCCGCAGGCCACTCCCAATGAAGAAAAGGGGACCCGGGAAGAATTCCCATGGGGCCCCCCTGGCCCCCACTGTAGTTAAGAACCCCAGAGCACCGTCGACACAGAAGACGCGTGGCAAGCTGCCCAAGACCAAACCCCAGGCGGGCCCCCCTAAGAAAACGGAGGACCCAATGACTTTGTACACTCAGATGTTCTCTTTTATAATGAAGATCCTGATGCAACTGCTGAAAGCAATTGAGACCAAATCCCCTACCACCAAACTTATCCAAGTGGTGACTAGGGGCATGGGCGAGCTCTCCACTCACTATGGATAGGGCCAACCACTTGCGATTAGTCCACTGGAATGCCCGAGGCCTTAGGGGTAAGGTCTCCGCCTTAAGGATCTTCATGCTGGATCAGGACATAGACGTGGCGTTAGTAAGCGAGACGTTCCTTCGTCCTGCAGATCGCCTAGTGATCCCAGGTTACCATGCCTATAGACGAGATGAGCTCTCTGACCAGGGTAGGGCCTTCCGCGACTTGCTGGTGTTAGTCAGGCGTAAAATACTACACCAATCTATCCCTATGCCAGACTTAAGCAGCGTGTACTCGCTAGGGATTGAAACTAATCTTAACAACAGAGACCTACACCTACACGCCGTCTACAAGCCGCCTAATATGCCACTGGCATTCAACGACCTACACCACCTATTGGACACCGAGCACCCCGCCATTCTTGCAGGCGATCTAAACTGCAAGCATACTGCTTGGAACTGCTGCAGGAATAACCGTAGTGGTCGTTTGCTGTTCAATGCTGCCGATGCGAAAGGCTACACAGTCCTAGGCCCGGACGCACCCACACACTACCCGTCCAACCCCAACCATCGGGCGGAGGTACTAGACATTCTTATACACAACAACCTAGATTACAGGATTGTACAGACGGTCTCGCACGATGACCTCCAATCCGACCATCTGCCCGTCCTAGTGGATATTCAGGACAGACCGGTCGAGCTTTCCCCTCGCCCGCCACGTCCCCTACTAGACTGGCCGACTTTCGAGAGGCAGCTGAAGTTGTTCCGAGTGGACCGCCAGATCCTCACAGCCACGGACGTCAACGCTCTGGCGGCCGACCTCACAAAAGTCATCCAAGATGCGGTTGAGGTGGCCAAGGCCAACAGCACAAGGCGTACCAACAATTACCAGGCCTTACCTCAGCACATCAAGAGACTCCTTCGTGAGAAGCGAAACTTAAGGAAAAGGTGGGCTGCTACCAGATGTACCACATTGAGACGCCAGTTAAATAGACTAGCCGAACACATAAAGGAGGAGTTTACATCTCATAATGAGGAGAGTTGGTCTCAGCTCCTCTCTCACACCGGTAAAGACACCCAGTCCATGTATAAAATATGTCGACGCCTCACGAATACACCAGCCCCCATAAGACCGCTCCTACACCCTGACGGCTCCTATAGGTATAAAGCCGAAGACAGGGCGGAGATACTCGCAGACTACCTGGAGGGGGTTTTCACACCCAACCCGACGGGCGATCGGGCGCACGAGAGGCTGGTGAGAGACCACCTGCATGGTTACTTCACGGCCCCCATAGCCAACGACGAGGACCCCGCCTTCTTCACCCCGGACATGGTGACGCGCGCGATCCGGCAGCAGAGGCCGAGAAGGGCCCCTGGTGCGGACCAAATCACCAACGCGATGCTTCGCCACCTACCACTTCCAATGATTACTACCATCACTCACCTCTTCAATGGCATCGTCCGCACAGGGGCCTTCCCTACGATCTGGAAGGAGGGCCGCGTGATCATGCTCCTGAAGGCGGGGAAGGACCCCCGTAAGGCCAGCAGTTACCGCCCCATCACGCTCCTCCCCACCCTCTCTAAGGCATTTGAGCGCCTGCTCCTTGGGGCACTCGCACCTCACATCAAGCCCAGAGACGAGCAGTTTGGCTTCCGGGCCGGTCACTCCACCACCCTGCAATTGACGCGGGTGATCCATATGATCTCGTCCGCATTGAACAACAACGAGCGAGCTTTGGCGGTTCTGCTTGATATAGAAAAGGCCTTCGATCGCGTGTGGAGGGAAGGTCTTATTTACAAGCTCTCACTTACCTCAGCCCCCAGACGGATGGTCAGGGTGGTCATGAGTTTTTTAACGAACAGGTCTTTCAGAGTGACGGTGGGCAACCACCTGTCACCCTCGAAAAAAGCCCTGGCGGGAGTCCCGCAGGGCAGCTGTCTCTCGCCCACCCTGTATTCATTATACACTGACGATATCCCTGTGGCTAGCCAAACCACCCTGGCACTGTACGCAGATGACGCTGCGTACATCTCAACCAACAGTAGCCCCAGATTTGCCGCCCTCAGGATGCAGAGGGCACTGGACCTGCTACCTCCATGGCTTAATAAATGGCGTCTGCAGATTAACATCCCGAAGACGCAGGCCATATTCTTCCCTGGTATCAGACGCCTGCCTCCTCCTCTCAAGATTATGGGCACTACCATCGAATGGGCCAGCAGAGCTAAGTATCTGGGGGTAACTCTGGACAGGCGCCTTAAAATGAAACCCCATGCCAGACAAGTCCGCGCTGCCACTAAAACCGCACGGGCCAAATTAAGACCGATCTTTAGTGCACGTGAGATACCTACTTCTATTAAATTGAGTCTCTTTCGCATATACGTTAGGTCTCGACTCACATATGCGGCACCTGCCTGGTACTCATTACTACACGACCGCTCCAAGAATGCCCTACAAGCCCAGCAAAACCTAACAGTGAGGACAATTGCCCACGCACCCTTCTGCGTCAGGAACTCCACCCTTTCCAGGGATCTTAACATGGAGTCCATAAAGGAGTTCGTCAAACGTCTTGCGCAGCGAATGTTCACACGAGCAGACGCCTCTGACCACCCCATGATTCGTAACATAGCGCCGCTTCACGCACGCCCTCCTGACGCACGAGCCAGGCCCCTTCCCAGGGACCTCGTTTCGTCCTCATCGTCAGATGAGGACAGTTCATCCCACTACTCTCATTCATCCTAATATCAATTAATTTAATTAAATTAAATCAAATCAATAAATCACATTCATATAGAATAGTATTTATTTACAATTATAATTCATTTAGCTTCCAACAACCCAATATTATGTTATATAATTTTACATAATTCAATATAATTCAATTTCACTATCCCTTTCTTCCTTCTTCATGCTGCTTTGCGGCATATTAACCTACCTCTTCACAGTTATCCGATGTCGCTACACCTCCTCGCCGCTCACCTCCGCGTACTCTGGTGAAGTACGTGGATCGTGCCCGCGACGGAAAGGACAGCTCATCACCTGCGAAGCAGAAACAATGATTAATACCGTTAACAAATAATGAACATTTAATTATTCCACGCATCTTATCCTAAGGGCCAACGACCGCCAAGTCCCTCTCAGGCCGCTGGTCGCTCGGAGCGGGGCCTCTCCCGGGTCTACCGGGAGTCTCACCCTGCTCGTTCAGACCGCCCAGAAAGGGTGAAGAACGGTCGATGGTCCCCAGCATCTACACAATCATCACACAGAAGCCCTTCTCTCGGCCATTATTATTACTATTATTTTATAATAATGTCAACTAAGAATTATAACCCGATCACCCGTCACTAATCATAGTAACGGCGAATTGCAACTGCAGGTGGGGGCCCTTGGCCCGAGACTGCTGCCGCCACTCCCCGGCTGGAGCCAACCGGCTCGCTGAAGAGGAGAGACGAAGTAGATTTATGATGTCGAGCCGAAAGGATTGTCACTGTGACTTGCAAATTTCTTCGATTCGCACTAGTCGTGATACGCGCAAAAACAATTATAGTGAAATAGTGAAAACCACCTAGTGAAGTTCCTTCGCACTACCTAGTGAACCAACATACTAGTGGCGCCAAGTGCCCCGAACTACTACGAAGCGTGCAAGACGTACGGACCACCTAGTTCCTCCGCTCGCCGCCACGGGGTGCCGGCGCTAGTTTCTTCGCGAGCTAGCCGTCACCGTCGCGGCACCGTCCGGTGCAGCCCGGCGCAGTGTGAAGAACCCGCGACCTACGCTGCGAGCCACTAGCAGCGCTTTTGGGTCACGTCATCACAGTCCAGACACACGGTAAATACAGGCGAAAGCCGACGTACTGATTTCATTAATTATTAGCGATGATCCATTTTAACCAATGTACCGCTACTGCATTTTTGTGAAGAGGCGTTTCCTTCACGAAGACGATTTAGATGATGAAGAAGGGCCTGCCTAAGGACCCAATAATACCCGAAGACCAGCTGCTCCCACGAGTAGCCAGGAGCCATGAATTCATCAGCCCTCTGGGAAATGTGGAGACACCAGATATTACATCGTTCCTGAAATACACCGCACCACCCGCCGATCACTGCGCGAACCGCCCCGCGTCCGCGACAAGCGCGACTCACCCCGCGCCCGCGCCCGAGACATCTACACGCGCGACTCACCCCGCGCCCGCGACCGAGCCACCCAGCGCGACACGCTCCGCGCCCGCGACCAGCGCGACTCGATCCGCGCCCGCGTCCTCCTCAGACACGGACTCTCACGCCGCCCTGCAGCCAGCAAGTTCGACGCGTGCTGTGGCAGGGCAGGCCAACAAGTCGGACGACGACGTGCGCTTTATCACTCCGGCCCTTCCGGCCCCATCGAGATACCTACCATACCTACCAAATACCTTCTTTAGGAGTGACAAAGCACCCCGACCAACTACTAGCTATGTTAATTCGAAGCAACAGCAACTACCACCAGATACCACGCCCGTGAAACCCGGCTATCCCGCTGTGAGCAGGCAGATAAGCCTGGAGGAATACGGCTCGAGCGAGTCCCCCGCGCACCGCATATACCGCAGTGGCGACTCCGACTCCTCCGGTGGTTCGCAAACACGCACCCCGGTCAACCCATGCACTCCCGCGAATGCAAGCGATTCAGAAAATGACATCCCGGCGTACAGGCTGAAACCAGTGGGACACAACAAAAGCCTAGCCAAGCGGAACGACGCCGCCCGACAAATGGATATTGACGCCACCCCCACCAGAACTAGACGCCCACGAAGCCCCAGCGAGTCGGACGAAGCGTTGGCAAAGCGGGCACGAGCGAACGAATAACCCCGCGCGCCGCAGCACGCATATGCGGACGTCGCAGCGGCCCCTCGCGACCCACGAGCCCAGAGGAGTCCTCCCGGCCCCGCGGGACCCAGCGGACAGCCACCACCTGTGACTAACAAGGTACGTCTGCCTCCATTAATAGTAGAAAGCCTACCAAATTGGTCGACCCATTTGAAGGAAATAAAGGCTAGACTAGGCCGGGTCGCCAACGCTCGTCCGTACGGGAAGGGAGTTCGATTCTCCCCCGTAGATATCACGGAATACAGAATCGTTCAGGACTACCTTTCCCGACTAGAAAAGGAAGAAAACATTTCCTGGTTTTCGTATTCGCTTCCTACGGAACAGAGCCTGAAGGTGGCCATTCGGGGACTACCACATAATACTACACCCGACGAAGTCACGAGCGAGTTTAACGACCTGGGGTACGAACCCGAATTTATCCGAAACATCCGCGCCAGACAGGGTCGCCCCGGGTGTATCCTGTTCGGTATGTCCAAGAGAACGCCAAACATCGACACTATATACGATGTCAAGGAGTTGCTAGGGATACCCGGCATTATAATAGAGGCCTGGCGGGGAAAAAAGCGGCCGGCCCAGTGCCACAGATGCCAGGGCTTCAGGCATAGCTCGCAGCAATGTCACCGCCCACTGGCGTGTGTACGGTGCGGTGGCGAGCACTTGGCAAGGGAATGCCCACGACCCAAGGAGGACCTCGCAACCTGCGCCAACTGCGGGGGGGCCCACCCCGCAAATTACGCTGGTTGCCCGGCCCTTAAGATAGAGACCAGGAATAGAAGTGCAGGAACGGTAGCCCTTACTAACAAAAGAAGAGGCCCCGTCACGGGCCCCACGGGCCCCCTAACAGATAACACTGTACAGGCAGACTCGGAGGCCCTAACACTGATGGCCCCAGCTAATCCCCCTTCGCAAAGGGATAGACCTCCTCCCGCACGTAGGAGTAAAAGAAGGAGTAGGAAGAAGAAGCCCACGGACACCCATACTGAAACTGAAACTGAAGGGCCCTCCAATCCCCGCACCTACGTGCCAGCAACCAGTGGGAGGACACTCGAGTCAAGTGAACCTACCCACAGACCACCCAGAAGGAAGAAAAGGGGGAGAGAGGCCCCCCCCTACAAATTCCCTTTGGCCACACAAAATCCCACGGTGCCGCCACAACCAATGCCACGGAAGAAACCATACACTGAGAAGCCACAAAAGGGCCCCCCGAAAAAATCTGGGGCCCCTTCCTCAAACATAAATACCAAAATGTTTGCATTCATTGTCGAGATGCTGCTGCAACTACTACGAGCAGCCGAGACCAAAACCCCCGCGTCAAAACTCATACAGGTAGTGACGAAGGGCCTAAGCGATTTCACGTCTCGCTATGGATAAAGAATCACTAAGAATGGTCCATTGGAACGCCCACGGCCTAAGAGGCAAGGTCGCCCTACTAAGACTACTCCTACAGGATTATAACATAGACGTTGCGCTGATAAGTGAGACATTCCTAAAGGCCTCAGACCGACTAAGGGTCCCAGGCTATCTCACTTATCGGCGAGACGAGACGTCAGACCAGGGGAGAACTTACAGAGGCCTAGCGATCCTCATACGCAGGAGGATCCTCCATCAACCTCTCCCAACACCTGCCCTCCGCAGCATCCAAACATTAGGAATTGAGATCGACCTAAACAATAGACATTTGCAATTACACGCGGTCTACAAAGCCCCAAACACCCACTTGGCCGTGGTAGATATCTACCATTTACTGGACAAAAACGCTCCTGTCATCTTAGCCGGCGACCTCAACAGTAAGCACCCGGCATGGCATTGTCTCCAAACTAACAGGGATGGCAACCGCCTGTTTAGGGCTGCGGAGCAAAAGGGATACACTGTCATGGGGCCAGAGGCCCCCACCCATTACCCGGATGTTGCCAGCTACACGCCAGACGTACTGGACATCCTGGTACATAACGGGATCGGCAGCCGTATATCACAAAATGTCCTCAATGAGGACCTGAATTCCGACCATCTCCCGGTTCTTGTGGTTGTCGAACACAGACCTGTGGAACTTATACCACGCCCACCACGCCCCCTCCCAGATTGGAGGGTATTCATTAAAGAAATGGAGGGAACAAATGTGGACCGACATCTAACATCTCGCACAGATATCGAATCCCTCACCACCGACTTCACGGTAGCAGTCCAGGCGGCTATAACGAAAGCCTGTGAAGCAAACCCACGTCGGAGGAGGTACCCGCAAGAACTGCCGAGAGAGGTCAAGAACCTCATTAGGAAAAAAAGGGCCATAAGGATGAGATGGCAGCGTTCTAGATGCCCGACCCTAAAAATTCTATTAAACAAAATTATAGAAAAAATTAAAATAGAATTTAATAACCACTTATCGGCTAGTTGGAACAAAACACTAGAACACAGCGGTGAAGATACACAGTCGATGTATAGGCTGTGTCGCCGACTCACGGGTGCGCCCGTCCCCGTAAGGCCGCTATTACACCCAGACGGGACGCCCCGATATAAGGCCGAAGATAGGGCCGAGATACTGGCCACGTACCTAGAGGAAGTCTTCACGCCGAACCCTGTGCTCGATCGAACACACGACGCGATGGTAAGCGACCACCTGAGAGGCTATTTCGAGTCCCCCATCACTACTGAAGAGGACCCTATATTCTTCTCCCCGGACATGGTGACGCGTGCGATCAGACTGCAGAAGCCACGTAAGGCTCCCGGTGCGGATCAAATCACGAACAACATGTTACGCCACCTTCCCCGTAGGGCTGTGTGCACCCTTACCCACTTGTACAACGGGATCATCCGCACGGGGGCCTTCCCCAAAACCTGGAAGGAGGGCCGCGTCATCATGTTCCTGAAGGCAAGTAAGGACCCGCGACACCCCAGCAGCTACCGCCCAATTACTCTTCTCCCAACACTTTCTAAAGTCTTCGAAAGGCTTTTGTTGACCCATCTTAACTCCCATATAACCCCAAGAAACGAACAATTTGGCTTCAGGGCGGAACATTCGACCACCCTCCAATTGACCCGGGTTATACATCTTATAACCTCTTCCCTCAACAGTAGAGAGCGAGCTCTGGCGGTGCTGCTGGATGTCGAGAAGGCGTTCGACCGCGTCTGGCATGAGGGGCTCGTATACAAGCTTACGCTCACCACCGTCCCCAGACGAATAGCCTGGGTGGTACAGGACTTCCTCTGGGACAGATCCTTTGGGGTCCAGATAGGCCCACACGTATCCACCATTAGGAAAGCGAGGGCGGGCGTACCACAAGGCAGCTGCCTTTCGCCTTTGCTGTACTCCCTATACACCGACGATATACCCGTAAACCATCAGGCACAGCTAGCCCTGTATGCGGATGATGCCGCATACATCACCATTAACAAAAATCATATGTATGCGGCCAAAAGAATGCAGAGAGTATTAGATGAATTACCACAGTGGCTCGACAAATGGCGGCTTATAATAAATATTCCAAAAACAAAGGCCATACTATTTCCTGCCAGAAGAAGACACATGCCGCCCTTAACCTATCTAGGTAACCCTATCCAATGGGCAAGTAAGGCCCCGTATTTGGGTGTGTTATTGGATAGTAGGTTCAAAATGAGGCCTCACATAAGACAAGTCATCAACAAGGTGAAAGCCACAAGATCCATGTTGAAACCCATACTAAGCGCGAAAGAAATCCCCATACCCGTAAAAATAAACCTATACCGACTTTACATCAGGTCCAGACTGACATATGCAGCCCCGGCCTGGTATGCATTACTATCTAAGAGACCAAGAGAAAACCTACAGGCCCAACAAAATAACACCCTTCGCATGATAACCGGGGCCCCTTACTGCGTAAGGAATTCTACGCTGGCCAGGGACCTGAATGTGGAGTCGGTGGAGGATTTCGTTAAAACACTCGCACGACGGATGTTTGCGCGAGCGGACGCCTCTCAGCATCCCTTCATACGGAGCATTGCGCCGTTACATGCGCGCCCTCCAGATGAGGCCACGAGGCCCCTTCCCAGGGACCTAGTCTCCTCGCCCTCCAGCGAGGATCTTTCATCCCCTTTATCCCCTTCTTAAGGTATCCTTTTCTTAGGTCATCAACTACCTAAAACTCACTCTATGCCTCTTCTCTCATTCTCACTTTTCTGCTGCCTAGCAGCAATCACTAACACTCTATTCACAGGTGTCTGATGACGCGACCCAGCCTCGCCGATCACCTCCGCATACTCAACGGAGTATATGGATCGTGACGGCCTGCACAGGAGACGCATCGGCTACCGTGAAGAAGAAAAAGACACCACAGAAGACATCAACATCATTCATACCACAAGGACACCACTACACAAGGCCCAGTGACCGCCGAAGTCCACCCCAGGAAGCGTGTCGCATGGGGCGGGGCCTCTCCCGGGGTTACCGGGAGTCTCACCCTGCTCGTGCAGACCGCCCAGGGGGGGTGAAGAACGGTCACTGTGCCCATCACTCAACACAGTAAAAGACAGACAACCTCTTCTCGGCTAAAGTCACATTAAGAAACAAACCCAATCACCCGGCATTATTCCTAATGCCGGCGAATAGATACCGCAGATGGGGGCTATAGGCCCGGGACTGCCGCCACCCTTCTCCGGCTTGAGTGCATAGCTCGCCGTAGAGAAGGTGTGAAGAATAGTTATGAATTACCGAGCCGAAAACGCTATTCATTCTACTGACGCTCGTCGCACCGCGCGCACGAGCATCGCCCTATTGTTTGTGGAGTGTACATTTAAACCTATATCAACATGTCCGGTCGCGGCAAAGGTGGAAAAGTAAAGGGGAAGGTGAAGTCGCACTCCAACCGTGCCGGTCTCCAATTCCCGGTCGGTCGTATACACAGGCTGCTGCGTAACGGCAATTACGCTGAACGCGTCGGCGCCGGTGCACCGGTATACCTCGCCGCTGTCATGGAGTATTTGGCGGCTGAGGTGCTAGAGTTGGCCGGCAACGCTGCGAGGGACAACAAGAAGACCAGAATCATACCCCGTCATCTTCAATTGGCGATACGCAACGACGAGGAGTTGAACAAGCTCCTATCCGGCGTGACAATCGCTCAGGGCGGTGTGCTACCAAACATTCAGGCTGTACTACTGCCAAAGAAGACCGAGAAGAAGGCGTAACGTCCCTCCCTCTGTCACACACCATAGAAACAAAAGGCCCTTTTCAGGGCCACAATATATATCATGGTCTCTCTCTCTTGCTCTATGCAAACGAGGACCGTTTCTGTTATACGAATGATAAAAGTCAAACATACTTTAAGTACAACAACAATAATAATAAATAAATAAAAATACGTATATGATCGTACATTAATGAGATGAACTATAATAACTAAAACTACGTGTCGCCATATGACAAAAAATTTAAACATATATATATATATACCTAACTTCATTTTAATTTTTGATATGGTTTGTTAAATTAAGAGTAGGAATATACATATTAATAATAGAAGGGACTCTATATAATACTATGATGAAAATTTACATTATATTACACACCCTACATGCCTAAACCTCAATACATACATATATATGTACATACATCCCGAGAAGGAGAAAATATTAAATGTAAATATATATTAATAATAATAATAAAAAAAAAAAAAAAAAAAAAAAAATTAATAATAATATAGATATGTAGATATAGAGAATAATATAGATATTAGAGTTGTTCGTACTTCGCGTTCACGTTCTCGATCCACCTGCCCCCCACCCCCCTCGCAGTCCGCGCCAGCTCAGTTGCCCGGTAGAGTTTATCGCTCGCTACGATTGGTCCGTTCGGCGCAGAGTGCTCGCTGGGTTCACAACAACCGCGCCACCGAGTTGCTATTAAATGCGGGTGACGCTGGCGCGATCGCAGCGGGATTGGCTTGGAGTTAGTAGTGATAACAAGTGTAGTGAACGAAAATTACGTACGGATCAACAGTGCGCGGATCATTGCTCCGGTGTCTGCGCCCAACGTCGGCGTATACACCGGGGGCTTGTCGCCGCGCGCCAAGAACCCCACCTAGTGTTTAGATCGCGTAAACCTCCAACTTACGCAGCTTCCTTACTGCACGAATCTACAATTATAAATAGCGACCATCATGAAGAAAGGTCCCTATTTAGATCAACCTCATCCGTCCATCAAGAAAACCCGGCCGAAGAGCCCAACACCCTTCGCCGGAGGATCTCATCAGCGACGTTCGCTCGACAGTGCGTTGAGCGCCGCCGCTAGACCCACGGAAGTTCGGGATTCATCCGCTGGGGGCAGCACAGGGCATGGTTTTGCCCCGATAGCGCGCTCGCGAACGGAAAGCGAATCCAGTTATTATTATGCTGCCTCGCCACTTAACTTCCCACCCCTCGAGCACTGCGCGCCGACCACTTTGGCTGCGCTCGCGCCGTCTCGATCTTCACCTCCCTACACGTCTGCGGGGTCGCTATGGGTAGCTCCCGCGACACCGGTGCAGGTGACCGCGTTCCACGTACCCGTTGTGCCCGCGCCGTATGCTCCGCCGCCGGTATCAATGGCACCTCCTCGCTCCACCGCGAGTGGTAGTAGTGCCCCCGCCGCCCGCATGCAGGCGCCGGAATCGGTTGAAGTGCTTAAATTCGCTGCGCCGAAGAAGAAGCGTTCACCGAAAAAGGACCGCCCGACCATTGCCGTCTTGAAGAGACTCCCTAGGGATTCTTTATCCCAGTTTTATACTGGCAAGGATCTCCAAAGCTCCCTCGAGATGTCTGACACCTCGGACGCGCCTGACTCAGACTTCGCGCGTCGCGATGACCGTCATAACATCCACCAGCATGACACTGCCGAGGGCACGACCAAGAAGAACAAGGCCGAGAAGACCCAGTCGGCTTCAGCGTCAACCTCAGCCGCAGAACAACCGCCCGCAAACCGTCCTAGAAGAAGGAGGAGTACGGACGAGGAGGAAGACCTCGCACGCGCAAAAAGAAGCTGCGCAGAGGACACCCCGACGCCGACTCCAATTCCGCCTACGACATATGCCTCCGCTGCAACTACCACCTTAGCCACAGCATCCAGAAGAGTGGCTGCACCCGAAACCGTTAGGGCTGCCACCTTCACCGCTGCCACCTCCGCCGCTGCCACCAACGCGGCCACCAACCCACACGGTGACACGCAGGTGAGTCACCCAAATTCATCTACCCTACCAACTAAAAAGGTTAGGTACCCGCCCCTAGTGGTGGAGTCGTTCCCCAACTGGGCCTACCATCTTAGGGAAATAAAATCGAAACTAGGCAGAACAGCCTATGCCCGCCCTTACGGAAAGGGCATGAGATTCACCCCGACAGATGAGACGGAGTATAGGCTAGTACAGCGATACTTGTCTGACCTGGAGAAGACGGAAAAAATCAGTTGGTTCTCTTATTCGCTGCCCGAAGAGCGCAGTCTAAAGGTAGCGATAAGAGGACTGCCGCATGACGTCCCACCAGAAGATGTGGAAGAAGAGCTTCGCCAATTGGGCTACAACCCAGAATATATCAGGCCCATCCGCGCCCGCGGCGAAAGGCCAGGATGCATCCTTTTCGCTACAATAAAGCGGGAAAAAGACACCATCCCTGGCATCTATGGCATCACAGAACTGCTGAATGTTCCTGGGGTCAGGGTGGAAGCCTGGCGTGGCCGCAGGAAATCCGCCCAATGCCATAGATGCCAAAAATTCCGGCATTCTAGCTTCCAATGCCACCGTGCTCTGGCCTGCGTGAGATGTGGGGACGAACACGCGGCCAGAGACTGCCCACGGCCTAAGGAGGATCCCCCCACATGCGTAAACTGTGGGGGGATCACCCAGCCAATCACATAAACTGTCCAGTTTTCCAAAACGAAACCAAAAACCGTAGGGCCGGAACAGTATCTCTCTCAAGAGAACGTCGCCCAAGGCAGATACCAATACCGGATGAGGTTCATCCTCACCCCACGGGCGAATCCAATCAGGGGGCAACCCTGATGGCAGAAGCAAACGCCCCCACAGAACGTGGCGCTCCGCTCCAGAAGAGGCGGAAGAAGGAAAAGGCCAGAATAGACTCCTCAGTACCACCGTCGGAGGACGAAAGACCGCCGAGGAGGTCTATTATGAAACCAACACCTTCTAATGTACCACCACCAAAAGAGATTCCACCAACATCTTCAACATCCAAGATTGACCAACCCAAACCGGGCAAAAGCCAAAAGGCCAAAAGGGAGGCCCAACCCAAAACCTCAACCACCACCACCACCACTAGGGGAGTTAATATGCTCAGGACAGTTATTGACTCCCTTCAGAGCATAATGGTGGCATTAGAAAAAGAGCAAGTCAGTGAACAATTCATCGAGATACTGCTCGCAAATGTACGAAGAATAATGGACTTACATTCGCAGGTAACAATCTAAGAGTGGTACATTGGAACGCCCGCGGCCTTAGATCTAAGGTCGCTCTCTTCCGCCTCCTCCTGCAGGAACAAAATATCGACGTGGCGCTCATTAGCGAGACATTCCTGGGACCTGCAGATAAAATTAAATTCCCAGGATATCTCGTCTACCGGAGGGACGAGATGTCAGACTACTCAGTAAGCTACCGTGGCCTGGCAGTAATCGTCAAGAGACGAGTCGTACACCAGCCCTTAACACCCTCGACGCTAAACTCATTATATGCTCTGGGCATTGAGATCCTGCTGGGTGATGTGCAACTCCAGCTATATGCAGCCTACAAACCACCTGAGCCGCACACCATAGATGCCACTGATCTAACATCGCTCCTAGACGTCACCCAGACAGTGATAATTGCTGGAGACTTGAATTGCAAGCACCCAGCATGGAATTCGGCTACCCAAAACGCGTCAGGTGTACGACTCCATCTGCTCGCAGAATCCCGGGGGTATGTGGTCTTAGGCCCGGAGGTTCCTACCCATTACCCGGACCAATCGACCCATACCCCTGATGTGTTGGATATAATTATCCTAAACGACATCAACTGCCAGGTCACTCAGACCGTCCTGGATGACCACCTTTTATCGGATCACCAGCCCGTACTTGTTGTCATCCAAGAGCTGCCGACTACCGTCCCCCCTCCAGCGCCACGTCACAGAATAGACTGGACTAAATTTAGAGAGGAAATGGAGATCACCACCTCAACTCGGCCCATCAGCTCTGCCGCTGAAGTCAACCAGAGTGCTAGGGACATCACAGTTGCTATCTCCGAGGCACTCACAGCCGCCAAATCACCTCCGATTCCACAGGGTAAACTTCCACCACTACCCCAACACATAAGGAAACTAGTAACCACCAAACGGAGATTACGCAAAGAATGGCAGTCAACAAGATGTCCTTACCTGAAGATGACTCTAAACCGACTGGCGGAGAAAGTGAAGTCCGAGTTGCAGGACTACGCAACCGAGGGCTGGGAGAGGTTCATTGAGAACACCGATGGCGACTGGAGTTCCATCCATCGCTTATGTCGTCGTATCACAAACACCCCAATCCCGGTTCGCCCACTAATCCACAGCGACGGGACCCCTAGGTATAGAGCAGTCGACCGTGCGGAAATATTCGCCGAATATTTGGAGCAGCAGTTCAGGCCTAACCCTAGCTCGGACTTAGATCCCGAGCGTGCCGCCGCAGCAGAAGAGGAACTCGCTGAGCTCAAAGAGTACCTCGACAGACCGATGGCCCCAGAGGAAGACCCTATCGTTTTCACACCTAATATGGTCCGAAACGTAATCCGCCAGCTGAAATTAAAAAAGGCACCAGGAGCGGTTTTGAAACCTGGGAGCTATCGGCCGATTACCCTTCTTTCCACCATGTCGAAGGTCTTCGAGAAGCTCCTGCTGCGGCATCTGACACCCCATATCATCCCGCGCCCAGAACAGTTCGGGTTCAGGCCTGACCACAGTACTACCCTGCAACTGTCGAGGGTACTGCACCGGATCACGGCAGCTTACAATAAGCACGAACATGCCGTTGCAGTATTCCTCGACATAGAAAAAGCGTTCGACCGCGTGTGGCACGCCGGTCTTCTGCTCAAGTTGTCCCAATCACCGACACCCCGTCGCACTGTGAGGGTGATCTCCTCCTTTCTCCGGGACCGGACCTTCCGAGTGGTGGTGGCGGGGGAGTTATCCTCCGTCCGAAGGGTATCCGCAGGGGTACCCCAAGGCAGCTGCCTTTCACCCTTTCTCTACGTCCACTTCACCGATGACATCCCAACTACTCCCGAGGCAGAGCTAGCGCTATTCGCGGATGACGTGGCGCTTATCTCCACCAGCCTCACCGCAAAACACGCCTCGCAAAAAATGCAACGAGCCCTTGACCTACTACCACCTTGGTTTAGTAAATGGCGCTTATCGGTGAACGTGGACAAGACTCAAGCCATAGTTTTCAGTAGGGCCCACATGTTCCCACCGCCACTCAAACTCCAAAACCAGGAAATTACCTGGCGGAAGCGCGCCAAGTACTTAGACGTCACGCTAGACAACAGACTCTCCATGGGACACCACGTCAAACTTGTCGTTAATAGGGCAAGAGTGTGTCGCTCCCTCCTACGCCCAATCTTTGCTTCCCACCTGCCAGCTCGTGTCAAGCTGGGGGTGTACAAAGTCTATATCAGCCCATCACATATGCAGCCCCGGCTTGGTACGGGCTGATTAGCGCCACAAACAAAAAATGCCTCCAAGCGCAACAAGCGCAAACTCTGAGGACCATCGTGAAAGCCCCATGGTGTGTCAGAAATGAAACCCTGCATAGAGACCTAATGATGGAAAATCTTATAGATTTCGCACACCAACTAGCCCGCAATATGTTCCTGCGGGCAGATGCCTCCCAATGGGACCACATTCGTGGCCTCGCCCCATTACACGCAAGGCCCCCAGATCTCCATCCCGGCGAAAAACCCTATCCCAGGGACTTCGCCGAGGCTTCGTAAAAAATCAATTCATCCAGCCTGTTACCCTAGGGAAACAGCGCCCATAATTTCACCTACCCAATCCCATTTCCTTTCCTTCCCAGGCCTCGACTCCCATCGAGACCATTCCCAGGACGGCTCATTACCGTTCTGAGTTCTCATGGTACGCCCGGCGCCGTGACCGCTGCTCCCCTCTTGCTGATGTTTGTACTTAATTAAGCACAAGCATCATGCTGGGCTGCACCGGCCGCGGCGCTAGGGCATATTAACAAAAAATCTTTTTGACTTCCAGTGTGCCAGGCCGCTCCCACAAACCGTCACCCGGTTGCCGCCGGTTGCCCGGAGCTGGACCTCCCCCGGGACTACCGGGGGTCTCATCCGGCGCGGGTTGACCGCCTCCGTGGTGTGAAGAGTGGTGGGGGCCAAGGCCCTCAAAAACCCCAAGGACCCACGGTTCTTAAACCGTGGAGTTGCAGCCACAGTCGGAGGGCACAGCCCTGAAACTGTTACTCCCATCCCATCATAGGACGGAGAGCATAGTAAGAGCGATCGCAGCGAACATTCCGCCCGCAGACGTCTCGGTGCGCGCTTGCCGCCACTTGCACGCTCTGTCGATCGTTGTCATACGCACGTAATTGTTTTCGCGCGAAAACATATTACTACGGCTGACGTCAGTGGGTTGTTAAACCGCCTTTTTCGAGGCGCGCTGAGTTTTAACAACCTCACGAGTGCAGCAAGTTGTTGTTGCGGAGAACCGCGACAGCAAATTGCTGTATTCTTTTTCTATTGGTAGATAAAAGTCGTTCGTCAATAAGACCTCTTCAAGGTAAAACCAAATTTTTGGTCCCCGGTTGAAACCTCACGGTGTCAACGAAGCCGGGTGGGCGAAGCCCCGATTCGCCGCCGATCTCCTTCAGAGAAAGGCAATATCGGACGGGACCGAATCACTAGGCCTTGGGGGTGGCCCCTAGTCTAGCTCGGTTATCTCCTTCCCAACCCTCCTAATCCCTAATTCCTATTCTTAGGTACTTGTTTAGGGGTGCGGCCCTCCCGGGCCAATACCCTCTCGGTACTTAAGCAGCTAGGAACCCTATCGCACAATAAGATCGGCGAAGGGAGCTCACAGCTTAGGACACACCTATTTTAAGTACATCCTCCTGGCCTAACCCGGTCGGGAGGGATCATATAACACACCCCCGAGTATCCCCTCGGGGTGGTAGGTAAAATTTTGCGTTTTCCTTGTTACTAACCCAAGCCAACCATTATGGAAGGCTCCGCCATACCTAATTGGGACGTTCTTCTCGCCGACGACGAGATTTACGCTCTTCTCCGCCGGAAATTAGGAAACATCATCCCCGCGCGCCCCAACAACGCCGCGAATTCGGAAATGTCGGTCCTTGCGACCAACACGCCACCCGCGACCGCCGCGTCCTCCGCGGCCGAAAACCACTCGCCCCCTCAGTCGGGCAACGAGTCATTCCCCTCCTCCCCCGCCCCGGAATCTCAACCGGCGAGCGACGCGGAAATGGAGGAATGTGAAACGGACGACGATACCGCAACCTCGGCGGATCCGTCCACTTCCGAGTCCGAGTCCTCCTCCTCGGCGGACTCGGAATACACCGTCGTAGGCCCCCGTAAAAGGGCACGCCTCGACAACAACGACGCGCCCAACAAGGCCCCGCGTGTTGACACGGAGAGCGCATCCGCCTCCTCGTCACGCCCCGCCTCACGCCCCGCCTCACCCAAGCCGAAAGGCCCCCACCACCCGCGCGCGCCCCTGCAATCGCAGCCCGCCCCGCAACCCGCCCCTCAGGCTTACAAGCCCCCCGTCCCGCCACCCCTTGTCATCCGCAACAAGGATAAGTGGTTACCGATCTCCGCGTGGTGTAACACCAACCGCGTGAGCTACCGCTCGGCCCGTTCGACTTTCGAGGGCATACGAGTTAACCTTGCGACTTCAGATGACCATCGCAAGCTTACTGCGATGCTCCTCCGCGAGCGAATCCCTTACCACACGTTCACCTTACCCGAGGAACGTAAACTACGGGTCGTAATTAAGGGCGTACCCGTAGAGTTATCTAGTGATTCCATCAAGGAATCCCTGCTCGACCAAAGCCTGCCGGTGATCGAGGTTCACCGCATGGTCAGAGGTTACACCCGCGCCCCCTATGAAATGGTAATGGCCGTATTGGACCTTACCAAGAACGGTAAAGATATTTACCGTATTACAACAGTTTGCGGACTCTCCGGCATAACTGTCGAACCCCCTCACCGTAAAGGCATGCTTTCGCAATGCCACCGGTGCCAACTATATGGTCACTCATCGCGCAACTGCCATGCGAGGCCAAGGTGCGTTAAGTGCCTGGACGACCACGCAACGGCGGACTGTGCCAGACCTAAGGCCAACGACCCCAATAAGAGTGCGACCCCTGCGTCGTGTGTACTCTGTGGTCAGGTGGGTCATCCTGCGAACTACCGTGGCTGCCCACGCGCACCACGGCCGGTGATCAGGAGACCTCCGCCCCCCCCTAGGTACCCCTCGGTACCTCAACCCCTGCCCAAACCTTATACCCCACCCAAAAACCCGTGGGTTAAGACAACCAGCAGTGTGGAGTTCCCACCACTGCCAAACAAAAATATAGCGCCGGCACCCGCGATCGCGACACCGCCGTCGATTAATAATAGCGTACAAAAAGCGCCAACCGTTGGGCATAAACAACCGCCCACCGTGGGCCTCCCTAAGCCCCATCAGGGCAACCGTTCGCCTAACACACAAGCGGTATTCACTACGGGCTTTGATGCGGATCTCGCCATAGTGAAAAGCTTCGCGGCAATAATAAACGTGGATCAAATCCGCGAAGTCGCAGCCGAACTGCGCCAAAATCAAGGCAACAGCCTCGCGTTATTAAACACCGCTATTAAGTTCTCGTCCGTCCTCGAGAATCTTAACAAATTTACCGTTCTCGTCCGTCCTCGAGAATCTTAACAAGGCTACCGCCCTAGATAAATGGTCTAGGAAGTGGAGGATTACTATTAACCCCATAAAAAGCCAAGCGATCATGTTCCACCGGTGGACAGATCGCCTACACCCAATGGCTTCCTTCCCTCTAATAACAATGTCCGACCAGTCCATCCCATGGACGAAACAGGTCAAATACCTCGGCGTCACCCTTGACAATCGTCTGTCCTTCGGTCCTCACATAAAGCGAGTCCGCGCGCGCGCAGCTTTAGTGTTAGGACGCCTTCACAGCTTGCTGCATGCCAAAGCCAAGCTATCACTTAGTAGTAAAGTTAGATTATACACCGCTTGCGTACGTCCCATCATGACGTACGCTAGTGTTGTGTTTACACAAGCGAAACCCTTCCGGTTACACCGTTTGCAAACATTACAGAATAGGTTCATGCGCCGTGCGACGGGAGCACCGTGGTATATGCGCAATGTGGATCTTCACATAGATCTCGGCCTGCCGACCATCCGGCAGTACATGAAACAGTGCTCTCGCCGCTACTTCGACTCTGCCGCCACTCACCCTAATCCCATAGTGGTTAGGGCGTCTAGTTATACCCCTTCAAAAATTTCCGCGATCCGTCAACCGCGATTAATACTCGACGAACCCGACGACATTATCACGCTCGCCCAAACGGAGGCATACACAGCCCGCGCGGCCCTGACAAATAATTATCCACGATTCCGTCCTCGCCGTCGAGGTCGGAAGTCGTGTCGCGTTCAAATCCTAAACGTGGGAGAACCCACTTTGCCAGCGACCCCCCGAGCCGAGGTCCGTACCCCACAGGGGGTGCCCTCGGGAACGGTCGCTTAACTTTTACGGGTTGAGAGCCCTCAGCGCTCACCCACAGTCCGGGTAAAGTTGTCATAGCCATCTGAGGCTAACAACTAAGACACACAAAAAAAAAAAAAAAAAAAAAAAAAACGCGATCGCAGATGGATAGGCTGGGAGTTTTTCTATAATATTCAAGTGCAGTGAATCAAGTAACGTGCGGACCAGTGTTGTGGGGAACATTGCTCCGGTGTCTGCGTTGACGTCCGACGTCGACGTATACACCGGGGGCTTGTCGCCGCGCGTCAAGAACCCCACAGTGTGTGTTATTGGTCGCGTAAAACTCCAATTTTATTTCGTCCAACTGCACGAATTTAAATTGCGTCTACTATGAAGAAGGGACCAATTTTAGATCCTCCTCACCCGTCCATTAAGAAAACCCGGCCGAAGAGTCCTACGCCCTTCGCCGGAAAGTCGAGTGATGGAATTCAACGCCGTTCGCTTGACAGCGTAATGGCCAGCGCTGCTAGCGCCGCGGTGGAGCGCTCCCGAACCCTAGTAGTTCTGGATTCGCCCACCGGAGGCACCACCGGTCTTTTTAACACCGACGGGAATCTGTGTGATTCTCACACCACGGCCTTGTCAAGCCAAAGAAAAACTGACAACGACGCCTCGTCCTCAGGACTTGAGGCGTCCGCCGAGGGCCCGGCACAAACCGTGGAGGCCCAACAGAAGAAGAGGAAGTCGCCCCGAAAGTCTCGGGGCAACGGCCTGAGCCACAAGAGGCGGCTGGAGGAGCGGCGAGCGCGCAGGGAGGCTGCCGCCGCTGAAGAGAAGAAGGACGGTAGACTCGCAGCAGAGCCGTCGACGGACGAGGGCGACAGCGATGTCGCAGAGCCGTCCGAAGACGAGGGCGGCGGATCTACCGTCAGAATGGACGAGGGCGGTGATATTCCCGCAGGGCCGTCCAAAGAGGACAGCGGGTCGGCTGGTGAAGGCCCCACTAGGTCGTCGGCGCGTCTAGCAGCAAAGACGCCGCCGGCGACCGCGACTAAGAAGGAGGGGGCCCTCCCCTCGCAGGTGCGAAAGCGCCCCCTGAGCAAGGGAGGCAGCTCGAGCGCCGAAACTGAGGGGAGCGTGGCCAACATGCCCCCGCCCAAGATCCAGGCCTCTCGAAGAGGGCGAGGGACCTCGGCCACGGAAAGGGCGGCGGCGGTCGCTGTCCGCGCCGGCGAGGCCACGGATCTGCAGGCCGAAAATGTCCGCCTTAGAGGCGAGATGTCAGGCCTGCGGACCCGAAACCGGAACCTGGGCGACATGCTGGCGGAAATGCGTCGGGCAAACCGCCAGCTATTGATAGACGTGGCCGACCTCAAGGCGCAGGTGGCGCTGTTCGTGTCACCCGCGCCAGCCGCGCCATCGGCCAGGGCCGGCTACTCAGCGGCCGCTGCGGCGCCAAAGCCGCCTCGCGCTGCGGCGCCGACGACGTTGGGTGATGGCGTCTCCGTCACACCCGTCCCCGCGGCGAGGAAGACGCCTGCCGCCGCGAAGCGCGCGTCGCCGGCTGACGCTGGCGCGGTCGCCGCGGCGAAACTCCCCGTTCCGGTGGTGAGGTTGACGCCTCTCCCCGCGGACCGCTTGCCGCCGGCTAGCGCCCCTGCGGCGCCAAAGCCGCCAGGCGCCGCGGAGCGGGCCCCTGGAGAGGCTCAGCCGACCCCGACGCTGGAGGTGGGAGGCTTGTCGGACGAGGCCCTCGCCAAAATCATCAACGCAGTTGGCAAACTCGTTGATGCGCGTGTGGCCGTTCTGGAGGCAAGACTGCCTCCAGAACCACGTGTCCGGCCGCCTCTAGCCGCGGATAAGCGGCCGCATGTGGCACCAGCCCCCGCCCCGCTGCCTTGTCAGGGTGGCCGCGTGGGGAGCTACGCCGCGGCCGCGGCCGGGCCTAAGCCCAAAGGCCCCGGCCCAGCTCCGAAGGGACCCGCCCTGAGGAGGAAGACGGCTCCGGCTCCTGCCGGACCGCTGAAGTCGCCCGCAACAACACCGCCGGCGACGACCAGCGAGGCTGCGACGAGGCCTTCCGCGTCTGGCACGACTGCCGTACCCGAACAGGGTTGGCAGGTAGCCGAACGCGACAGAAGGAGTCGCGGCCAAAGGAGGAGAGCGGAGGCCAAGCGCGCCGCTGAGGTCCCCGCTCCACAGGCAGGAGCCGGACGGAAGAAGAGACCGCGCAAGGGGCTCAAGTCGCCGAAGACGGCCGCAGTGGTGATCACTGTGCTGCCCGAGGCGGCCGAGAAGGGCCTCAGCTACGAGGCCGTCTTGAGGAAGGCCCGGCGGGAGCTAGACGTCTCCGATATTGGAGGCGTCGAAGCCAGGACCCGCAAGGCCCGGACGGGGGCTCGAATTCTCGAGTTCCCCGGGGCCGAGGGCGCCAAGACGGCCGACAGCGTGGCCGAGAAGCTGCGAGGTTTGTTCGCCGAGGAGGGTGGCATCAAGATCGCCAGGCCCGTCAAGTGCGCCGAAATGCGCATTTCGGGTTTGGACGATTCGGTGACGGTGGAAGACATCCGGGAGGCTATTGCCTCGAAAACCGGGTGTCCCATAGACACCGTCCGGGTCGGTGCCATTCGTCCCGGTCCGGGTGGCGTAGGTGCTGCCTGGGCGCAGTGCCCGGTGGAGTCGGTCAGGCAACTGGCCGGCTCAGGCAGGCTCCTCGTGGGCTGGAGCTCGGCGCGGGTAACCGTGCTCGAGCACCGGCCTGCGAGGTGCTACAAGTGCATGGCGGTCGGACACACTCGACCGACGTGCACTAATTGCTTTGACTGCGGCGGATTGTGTTTCCGCTGCGGTCAGACCGGGCACGTGGCGGCATCTTGCGCCGCCCCGCCCCACTGCCCCGCGTGTGCGGCGGGCAATAAGCCCGCCAAGCACCGCATGGGCTCTGGGGCGTGCAAACCTCCAGCTTCGGCCCCAAAGGCGCGGGGCGGCCCTACGACCACGGCCGCCCCCGCTCCTAGCGCGGTCCGATCGCCCGCTGGCGAGGAGGTCATGGACACAACCCGATAATGGGTACACCAGCCATGCACCTCCTCCTGCAGGCCAACACCAACCACTCCGCCGGAGCGCAGGATCTCCTCCTGCAATCCATGGCGGAGTGGTCGATTGGTGCAGCCGTAGTCGCGGAACCGTACGCCGTGCCTGATCGCCCCAATTGGGTGGTCAGTCGAAACGGTACCGCGGCAATCGTCGCCTCAACGCAGCGGCACTTCCCGTCCTTGTCCCTTTTGGATAGGGGCGAGGAATTTGTCGCGGCGGAGTGGGGAGGGGTCACGCTCTACAGCGTATACCTCTCCCCCACTAGGAGGATGGACGATTTCGGGGCCTCACTCACCACCTTGGAGGCCTCGATACGGCGACTGGCACCGGGCCTCGTCCTGGTTCTGGGGGACTTTAACGCCAAATCCACGGCGTGGGGGTCCCCTACGACGGACGACCGCGGGCGGGCGGTCAACGAGTGGGCGGCTTCACTGGGCCTCTGTGTTCTGAACAGAGGCACGGTGAACACGTGTGTGCGGCGGCAGGGCGGGTCGATAGTGGACTTGTCGTTCGCTAGCCCCGCTGTCGCGCCACGGGTGAGGAACTGGAGTGTCCTGGAGGAGGCGGAGACCCTGTCGGACCACCGGTACATCCGGATGGAGGTCTCCCCCCGGGAACCCGGTAGGGGTCACAGGGCGGACGGAGCTCCCGCGTTTCCGCGGTGGGCTGTGGGTCGTCTTGACAGGGATCTACTGGCGGAGGCGGCCATTGTCAGTACGTGGCTGTCCTCACCACCCCCAGCGGACGGAGTGGACGCTGAGGCTGTCCGCATTCGCAGTGCGTTAACGCAGATCTGCGATGCGGCCATGCCCAGAGTGCGGCGGCGTCCGCCTCCGAGGCAGGGGGTCTACTGGTGGTCCCCAAGACTGGCGGACCTTCGTGCGGCGTGTATCAGTGCCCGAAGGTCCTACACCCGCAGCCGGCGGCGTCACCGCGACGTCGAGCGGGAGGGCCAGCTGTACGAGGCGTACCGCAGTGCGCGGACTGCCTTTCGGCTGGCCATCCGAGCCGCCAAGGGCGCGAGTTGGCAGGAGATGCTGGACGGTCTCGACCGTGACCCCTGGGGTCGCCCATATCGCGCGGCGCTGAACAAGCTTCGCGCGCGGGCCCCCCCCCTCACCGAGACCCTCCAGCCCGACTTCCTTCGTAGGGTGGTCGAGGAGCTGTTTCCACGGCAGTCGGAACACACGCCCCCGGTCATGGCTCCGCCAGATCAGGACCGGGAGGCCGACGACGACGAGAGTGTTCCGCCCGTGACGGAGTCGGAAGTGGGGGCGGCCGTGGCGAAGATTCGTTCCGCCACCACGGCCCCCGGCCCGGACGGAATTCCAGTCCGGGTGCTGACGTCGCTCCTCGAGCACTTCGAGCCTCGCCTCAGGCAGCTGTTCAACGCCTGTCTGACGTCTGGACGGTTCCCTGAGTGCTGGAAGGAAGGGAGGTTGGTTCTCCTGCCAAAGCCGGGACGGTCCCCGGATTTGCCGTCGGCCTACAGGCCCATCGTGCTCCTCGACGATGTGGGTAAGCTGCTGGAGCGTGTGCTCGCTGCCCGCATCGTCCGACACCTGGAGGAGGTGGGGCCCGATCTGTCGGACGCTCAGTATGGGTTTCGGAGGGGGCGTTCGACCATTGGGGCCCTATTACGCCTGAGGCAGGCGGCCGCGGAGGCCGTCGCCGGGAAGGGAGTGCTGTTGGCGGTGTCGTTGGACATCGCCAACGCATTCAATAGTCTGCCATTCGGCTGCATCAGGGAGGCGCTCCGGTTCCATGGAGTGCCCCTGTACCTCAGGCGGCTGGTGGCAGACTATTTGGAGGGCCGCAGTATCCTCTGCGCGGGTCCCGCAGGGGACATTGTGCGGACGCCCATGTCATGCGGCGTTCCACAGGGGTCGGTTCTGGGGCCGACCCTGTGGGACATCGGGTACGACTGGGCGTTGAGAGGGAGTCTCCCCCCCGGGCTGAGCTTGGTGTGCTACGCTGATGACACGCTCGTCACGGCCCGGGGCAGGACACTCGAAGAGGCGGCGAGCCTGGCCACTCTCGGCACCGAGGAGATGGTCAGGCGGATCGAGGCGCTGGGGCTCAGGGTGGCCCTAAACAAGACGGAGGCCCTACTTTTCCATGGGCCCCGTGTGAGGCTACCCATCGGCGCCTCGATAGTGGTAAACTCCATCCACATCAGCATCCAGGCCCATATGAGGTACTTGGGTCTGGTGCTCGACGGGCGATGGTGGTTCCGGGAGCATTTCCGACAGATTGCTCCCCGGCTTGTCGGCGCGGCGTCCGCCCTTTCTCGACTCATGCCGAACGTGGGCGGACCCAGTTTCGAGGGCCGACGGCTGTATGCGGGGGTCATCCGTTCGATGGCCATGTACGGCGCACCCGTGTGGGCGAGGGCTCTGAACGCCCAGCTCAGGGCGGTTCTGTGGAGGCCACAGAGAGCCATGGCGGTCAGAGCCATTCGCGGGTACCGCACGGTGTCGACAGAGGCGGCGTGCCTGCTGGCCGGGACACCCCCGTGGGACCTAGAGGCGGAGATGCTCTCCGACCTCTACCGGCGGGTTATCACAGCGCGCGAAGAAGGTGGCTCCCCATCGTTGAGCGAGATAGCCACCTGGCGCGTGGATGCCCGCCGAGACGTCATCGCCCGTTGGGCTACGCGGCTGGAGAGGCCTAGGCACGGTGTGGAGACCGTTGAGGCCCTCCGGCCCGTATTGATAGAGTGGATGGAGCGGCGGCACGGAGTCCTCACCTTTCGGCTGGTGCAGGTATTGACGGGGCACGGGTGTTTCGGGTTGTACCTGCACAGGGTCGTGTATAGGGAGTGGACTCCGGCCTGCCACCACTGCAGGAGTGACGAGGACACGGCGCAACACACGCTGGAGGTGTGTCCGGGATGGGAGCGGCAGCGCCGTGACCTCGTCGCTGTCATCGGTGCCGACCTGACGCTGCCGGCCGTCGCGAGGGCGATGGTCGACAGCATCAGGAACTGGGACGCGGTCGCCGCCTTCTGCGAGGCTGTCATCTCGCAGAAGGAAGCGGCGGAACGGGCAAGGGAGGATTCCCGCGCCCCGGGCCGCCGCCAGCGGCCGGGGCGGCGCAGGCGCGAATACCTGCGCCTGATGCCGCCCTAACCGAGGCTTCGGGTGATCGGACCGGGGAATTGTCCGGTCACCCGACGTGAGGCCACCGCGTGAGGGCGACGCCCCGACGGCGAAATCTGTCGGGGCGTCGACGAGAGGAACCCGCGAGGGTGAACCGCCGGGCGGGCCACCGAAGTTAAAAATCGGGTCCCGGTGACCCGCTCGCACGGCGAAGAGAGAGGAGTTTTACGGTGGGTCTATGGGGTCACGCGCCGCCTTTTCCGTCACCCCGGACCGATTTGGCGGGGCGAGACTGATCCATAGTCCACCAAAAAAAAAAAAAAAAAAAAAAAAAAAAAGGCACCACCGGTATGTTCGTACCATTGCCGCCACGCTCTCGTGCCGGCAGTGACTCAAGTTACTACCACGATGCTTTACCACCCCGCGCCGCATCCGGAACACCTTCCGCATCCTCAAGCGACGTTCCGTCGCCGATTTCGTTCGTTCCTTCGCGCTCCACGCCCCCCTATACGTCGGCGGGCTCATTGCGTGTTATAACCGCGCCGCCGGTACAGACGTCCGCGTATTCCGCAGAGACGTTTGTTGCGCCCGCGCCGCGCCCTCTGTCGTTGAAACCGATGGCACCTCCTCCTCGCCCGGTCGCGAGTGGTAATCGCGCCTCCGACTCCCGCGAGCAGACACCGGATTCGGTCGCGATGCTTAGTCGTCTGTCTCCGAAGAAGAAGAGGTCTCCACCTAAGAACAGAGCTGATCCACAAGTAAAGGAGGTCGTGATGGCTTCTTTATCGCACTACCATGCGAACATAGATGCCGCCAGCTATGAGCACTCGGACTCCTCAGCTGGCCCTCATTCCAGGGATACCAGCCGGGACAGCAGCTGCAACCGTCCCCAAATAGTCGATCCTGCTGATGTGGTTATCCACATCAACAAGAAGACCAAGAAGATGACGAAGCTTCCAGCATCCGCTTCTTCGGCCTCTGACCAACCACCACCAAACCGTCCCCGAAGAAGGAGAAGTCCGGACGAGGACGACCAGGGAAGTGCCAAAAGGAGTTGTGCGGAGGACTCCTCGGTCCCTAGGGCCAATCCGACGCAGCAACCCATCACCTATGCCGCAGCTACAACTGCAACATCGGCAACCACTTCTACCACAGTCGCAGCCCCGACACCTGCTTCCACCTCTGCTGCTCCTGCCCCGCAAGATGCTGCTCAGGTGAGTCACCAAGCATCTAATAAAGCCAGGTACCCACCACTGGTGGTCGAAACCTTCCCCAACTGGGCCCACCATCTCAAAGAGATAAAGCGGAGGTTGGGGCGCACTGCCTATGCACGCCCGTACGGTAAGGGGATTAGGTTCACCCCCACCGACGAGACGGAGTACAGGCTCATACAGAGATACCTCTCAGACTTGGAAAGATCTGAAAAGCTGAGTTGGTTCTCTTACTCGCTACCCGAGGAACGCAGCCTGAAGGTAGCAATAAGGGGACTGCCCCATGATGTTTCCCCGGCGGATGTCGAGGAGGAACTACGCCAACTCGGGTTCACCCCCGAATATGTTAGGCCCATCCGCGCCCGGGCCGACAGACCAGGGTGTATACTATATGCCACGCTTAAACGCGATAAAGATACCATCCCGGCTATCTATGACGTCACAGAGCTCCAAAACATACCGGGAATTAAAATAGAGGCCTGGCGAGGACGCCGTAAACCAGCCCAATGCCACAGATGCCAAAGGTTCAGGCACTCGAGCTTCCAGTGCCATCGGACCTCGGCATGTGTGAGATGTGGAGGAGAGCATGCTGCCAGAGACTGCGAAAGAGCCAGAGAAGACCCCCCCACTTGTGCCAATTGTGGGGGTGACCACCCGGCGAATCACGTCAACTGCCCTGTGTTCCAAAAGGAGGCTAAGAACCGTAGGGCAGGTACCGTAGCCATCTCTGGCCCTAGATTCCAGGTCCCACAAGCCCCAGAACCGATTCGTCCCCAACCTAGGGGGGAATCCAACCAGGGCTCATCTCTCATGGCGGAAGCCAACGCCCCGACGGATCGCGGCGCCCCCCTCAAGAAGCGAAGGAAGAAGAAGAGGGGTAAATCCCAAGACTCTTCAGTACCTCCTTCAGAGGACGAAAGACCACCGAAGAAAGGCAAGAAGCCCATACTGAAGCTGCCATCCAGTGCACTTGAGTCGTCAGCAAGACCCAACACACCTGTGGCGTCGACATCGACAGAAAAGCCTACCAAGGCAAAGGCTGTGAAGTCGAAGGCCAAGGTCAAAATCCAACCCGCCGGCGCCGCGACGGCAGCGGGGAGAGTCAGTTTACTGAAAACGGTAATCGACTCCATCCAGACCATCATGACGGCGTTAGAAAATGCGAACGTTAGTGAGCAATTCATCCAAATTTTGCTCACTAACGTACAGAAGATTATAGGCCTTCACATTCACAGCTAAGACGCTGAGAATAGTGCACTGGAACGCTCGTGGCCTTAAAGCTAAGGTCACCCTCTTCCGCTTCCTGCTGCAGGACCAAGACATTGACGTGGCGCTTGTAAGCGAGACTCACCTGGGACCTGCAGATAAAATCAAATTCCCGGGTTATCTCGTTTATAGGAGGGACGAGAAATCCGAACAAGCTTATAGCTACCGTGGCTTGGCAGTACTCGTCAAGAGACGAGTCGTACACCAACCCATCACAACACCAACACTAGCATCGATGTACGCGCTGGGCGTCGAAATGCTGTTAGATGGTAAGCCGCTCCAGCTTTTTGCTGCTTACAAACCACCAGAACCCAACAGCCTGGTTACAGCAGACATCACTGATACAGCTCGATACTCCAACCATCATTGCCGGAGATCTAAATTGTAAACACCCGGCATGGAACGCGGGTATACAAAATCCCTCAGGTGTACGACTCCACCTACTAGCCGAAGCCCGGGGGTATGTGGTTATGGGACCGGAGGTTCCCACACATTACCCGGCCAACACAGCCCATACCCCTGACGTGTTGGACATATTAGTCCATAATGACATCAACTGCCAGGTCACGCAAACGGTCTTGGACGACCACCTTCTGTCGGACCACCAGCCGGTGCTTGTTACCATCCAAGAGCACCCCACCCAACTCGCCCCTCCAGCGCCACGTCACCAGATGGACTGGAGGACTTTCAAGGAAGTAATGGAGACCACCTCCTCAAGTCGGCCTGTCAGCTCCGCAGCCGATGTAAACCAACTCGCCGCAGAAATCACCGAGAATATCAGCAAGGCACTATCAGCAGCCAAGTCTCTGCTACCACCTCGCAGACTGCCCCCTCTTCCAAATTACATTAGGAAACTAATTCAAAGGAAGAGGCAGCTAAGAAAGCAGTGGCAAGCAATTAGATGCCCCCAAATGAAGTGGGAGCTTAACCGGCTTGCGGAGAGAGTGAGGGCCGAATTGCAGGACCACGCTACCGTGAGCTGGGAAAGACTGATGAATGACACCGATGGTGATTGGAATTCACTACACCGCATATGCCGCCGCCTAACTGGCACCCCAGTTCCGGTACGCCCCCTACTCCACGGCGACGGGACCCTTAGGTACAGAGCGGCAGACCGTGCAGAAATATTCGCAGAACACCTCGAAACCCAATTCAGGCCTAACCCACCTACGGAGACGGACACAGAGAAAAGGGCCGCAATAGAGCAAGACCTTGAGGAATTGCAGGACTATCTATTGAGGCCGATAGCTCCCCAGGATGACCCAATAGTATTCACCCCTAACATGGTACGTAGCACATTTAAAGCGCTGAAACCTAGGAAAGCCCCTGGAGCTGATGGGATCCCGAACTCAGCGCTTCGCCAGCTTCCTTTTAAGACCTTAGCCGCCCTTTCCAGACTTTTTACAGGAATCCTACGAACCGGCGAGTTTCCCCAGATCTGGAAGGAAGGCAGAATAGTTGTGCTACCCAAGCAGGGGAAGAATATACTCAAACCCGAAAGCTATCGCCCAATAACGCTTCTATCCACTATATCCAAGGTCTTTGAGAGACTTCTGTTGCGGCACCTGTCTCCTTATATAATCCCCAGACCTGAACAGTTCGGGTTCAGGCCTGATCATAGTACCACGCTCCAATTGTCGAGGGTACTGCACCGGATAACGGCAGCTTGTAACAAGCGCGAACATGCCGTGGCAGTATTCCTCGACATTGAGAAAGCATTTGATCGTGTGTGGCATGCCGGTCTGCTGCTTAAGCTGTCACGAACATCGACACCCCGTCGCATCGTGAGGGTGGTCTCCTCCTTCCTCAAGGACAGGACGTTTAGAGTGGTGGTGGACGGGGAACTATCTTCCCTCAAAGGGGTTGCCGCGGGTGTTCCCCAAGGCAGCTGCCTCTCGCCCTCACTCTATGCCCACTTCACCGATGACATCCCATGCACTCCAGAAGTTGAACTGGCCCTCTTCGCAGATGATGTGGCATTAATTGCCACTAGCATCAAAGCTAAACATGCCGCCATCAAAATGCAGCGAGCTTTAAACCTCCTACCATCTTGGTTTAACCAATGGCGTCTATCGGTGAACGTTCATTTTAATTTTTGATATGGTTAGTTAAATTAAGAGGAATATACATATTAATAATAGAAGGGACTCTATATAATACTATGATGAAAAAATTTACATTATATTACACACCCTACATGCCTAAACCTCAATACATACATATATATGTACATACATCCCGAGAAGGAGAAAATATTAAATATATATATATATATATATATATATATATATATATATATATATATATATATATATGTATATGTGTGTGTGTGTTAATATATATTAATAATAATAATTAAAAAAAAAAAAAAAATTAATAATAATATAGATATGTAGATATAGAGAATAATATAGATATTAGAGTTGTTCGTACTTCGCGTTCGCGTTCTCGATCCACCTGCCCCCCACCCCCCTCGCAGTCCGCGCCAGCTCAGTTGCCCGGTAGAGTTTATCGCTCGCTACGATTGGTCCGTTCGGCGCAGAGTGCTCGCTGGGTTCACAACAACCGCGCCACCGAGTTGCTATTAAATGCGGGTGACGCTGGCGCGATCGTAGATCGGATCGGCCACGAAGTATAGTTTGTTTACCTGTGCAAGTGATCTCGTTACAAGTGCTCGTACACAACTCCGCTCGGACCACTCCGTTGTACTCTTCGCTCCGGTGTCCGCGGTATCCAACATCGCGTACACCGGGCGCGGCGTCGTACACCACAAGCGTCCTCAACTCTGTGAGTTAATTATTAATATTGTATTATAATATTATTTTATAATATTATACTTACCTTACTGACAATGGTCGCGGATACATCGTCCTAATGGAGAAGCCTTCGGATTATCCTCCTTCGCTCCGCGGCCCCAGCCCTCAAGCGGGGGCCCGCACGAAGACTCCGCCTTTCCACCGAGGATCTTTTACGGATAGCAGCCCCGCGCTGACTCCCGCAACACCAGGACCTTCGAGGTCTCGCTCCACGACCCGGGCTAGTCGTTTCGACCCCGCCCGTGCTCGCCTCATACCAGGAACGACCACCAGCAACCCCGCGGACCACGTGATCCGCCCCATTGCAGCAACCGGACCGCGCAAAGAACTTACTCCTCGCGCAAGCCCGACTACTAGATCTCCGGCGGGGAGCGACCATAGTACGCGCTCAACCCCACGGCACTCGGGGATGGAATCCCCTTTCTACCCACCGCAGCCTATTTCTAGAAACAGCTCAGCTAGGTCTATACCAGACCTAAGCTTTGACCATGCTGTGTCTTTGCCGTACACACCTACGTTTGTGTACCACCCCACGCGCACTCGCCGCCAATGTATCAGCACCTCGGAAGAAGAGGACGACGACCCGAAAAGGTGCAAGGTCGCCTTTACAGACAACGTCGACCCCCGTCTTATCCGCCAACGAGAACGGGACGCAGGCCCGCCGTCATTTGCCCACGTCGCCGCCACGACGATGGACACTAGAACGACGCCCACGTCCCCTCGCCCGGGAACCTCTACGGCTCCCACCACTACCACCTCTGCCGCTGCCACCAAACACTCTGCCACCAACGCTGCCACCAGCAGCGCTGCCACCCAGAAGCAGCCACGTTACCCACCACTGGTCGTGGAGTCCTTCCCTAATTGGGCCCACCACCTCCGCGAAATTAAATCCCGTTTGGGTCGCACCGCGAACGCACGCCCCTTTGGAAAGGGCATAAGATTCATCCCCAGCGACGAAACTGAGTATCGCCTTATACAGCGGTACCTCACGGAGCTGGCGAAAACCGAAAACCTAAGCTGGTTCTCCTACTCCCTCCCGGCTGAACGTAGCCTAAAGGTGGCCATCCGTGGGCTGCCCAGCAACACGTCACCGGAAGAGGTAGAAGAGGAGCTCCGCTCACTCGGATTCGAGCCGGAATACGTCCGCAATATCAGAGCTCGTAGCGGGCGACCGGGCTGCATCTTGTTTGCCATCATTAAGAGAGAGAAAGATACCATCCCGGGTATCTATGAGGTCTCCGAGCTCCTCAATATCCCGGGTGTTAAAATTGAAGCCTGGCGCGGAAGAAGGAGGCTTGCGCAGTGCCACCGCTGCCAGAAATTTCGGCACTCTAGCCACCACTGCCACCGCACAATGGCATGCGTCCGCTGCGGAGAAGAACACCCCGCACGCGACTGCCCACGCCCTAGAGAGGAGCCCGCCACCTGCGCCAATTGCGGTGGTGAACACCCGGCCAATCACTTCAACTGCCCGGTTATGAAAAGGGAGGCCCGAAACCGGAAGGCGGGGACCGTCGCCATAACCGGTGACCCTCGCCATCAAGCCACACCAGCCTCCACCCAACCACTGGAAGGAGAACCAAACGAGGGAGCGTCGCTGATGGCGGCAGCAAACGCTCCCACGGAACGAGGCACCTCCCTCAAAAAGAGGCGGAAGAAACGGGGAGCCAAAAAAGATGCCCCCGCTTTACCCTTGGCACCTTTAGAAGCCAACACGGTCCAACATACCTCACGTGCCGCTCCAGCTCCAGCACCAAGGCCTGCACCAAGGAAGGTAGCAGTGCCCTCCCAAGCGTCCGTGCCTACCAGGGCACCAACCACACATTTACAAACGAGGACCCATAGTGCGGTCCCACCAAGGTCGTCCAACAAGCCCGCTGGCTCTTGTAATATCAAGAGCATCATCAGTGGCCTCTATCGAGTGCTAGAGGCTTTGGAGGACGAGCAAGTGAGCGACCGCATCAAGAACATGCTCCTCGAGAGCATCGCTGAGATGATCCACATGCACCTCAATGGATAGTAAACCGCTGAAGGTAATTCATTGGAATGCCCGTGGCCTAGTATCCAAGGCTACCACCTTCCGCCTCCTACTGCAGGAACAGGACATAGACGTGGCGCTGATAAGCGAGACGCACCTGGGACCTGCAGACAAAATAAAATTCCCAGGTTTCCTCGTTTATCGGAGGGACGAGGCAACCACCACACAGAGCTACCGAGGTCTGGCAGTACTCGTCAAGAGGCGAGTCGTGCACCAGCCCCTGCCGATTCCATCTTCCACCAACCTGTACACCCTTGGCGTTGAGCTTCACGCAAATGGCGCAAACCTACAACTCCACGCGGCTTACAAGCCTCCAAATAACACACTGGACGTCGCTGCACTCCAAGACATCCTGAGCGCACCATCCCCCGCAATCATTGCGGGTGATCTCAACGCCAAGCACCCCACCTGGAACTCTGCACAACAGAATCGGGCAGGATCACGACTCCACCAGTTCGCAGATGCCCGGGGTTATGTGGTTTTGGGCCCGGAGTGTCCTACTCACTACCCTGGCAACCGAAACCACCTCCCTGACGTGTTGGACATAGCAGTCCTAAACGACATCCACTGCCAGACTACTCAGGTGGTCCTAGATGACGATCTAGGCTCGGACCATCAGCCTGTGCTGCTCACTATTCATACCACACCAACTAGGACCGTCCCTCCAGCGCCACGATTTAAGACGGACTGGAAGAAGTTCCGAGACACCATGGAGATCACCACCCCAACTCGGCCAATACGCTCCGCCTCCGACGTCGAGCACTTGTCCACTGAGCTGACCAGCTGCATCAGAGATGCTTTAGCGGCCTCCAAAATCCCCACCCACAACCAAGGGGACAGAATCCACATTCCAGCGCGCATCAAACATTTGATAGCCGCCAAACGCCGCCTACGGAAACAGTGGCAAACATCCAGATGCCCCACGTTGAAAAATGAGCTCAACCGACTTACGGAGAGAGTACGGACCGAGTTGCGGTGCCACTCCACCGAGAGTTGGGAGCGCATCATCGACGCATCCAGCGACGACTGGACCGCCATCCACCGACTCTGTCGCAGAGTCTCCAACGCTCCAACCCCGGTGCGACCCCTGCTTCACAGCGACGGGACCGTCAGGTATAGAGCAGCAGACCGTTCGGATATCTTTGCCGAACACCTAGAACGCCTCTTCTCGCCGAACCCGACTGCAGACACGGATTTCACCGTTGCTATCGAGCTCCACCTTCGAGACTATCTTGCCGCCCCCTTAACTACAAAGGAAGAACCCCTCGTCTTTTCGCCTGGCCTGGTACTACGTGCCATACGCCGGACGAAAATCAGAAAAGCCCCCGGTTTAGACGAAATACCCAACGCAGCGCTGCGCCAGCTACCACACCGAGCAGTGGCAGCTGTGACGCGCCTGTATAACGGCATCCTCCGAACCGGCCACTTCCCCACCATCTGGAAAGAAGGCCGGGTGATAATGATCCCAAAAAAGGGGAAAAATATTCTGAATCCGGCAAGTTACCGCCCCATCACCCTGCTTTCAAATGTCTCGAAGGTGTTTGAGCAACTCCTTCTTCGCCACCTGACTCTGTACGTCACTCCGCGACCAGAGCAGTTCGGGTTCCGCTCAGAGCATAGCACCACCATGCAGCTGTCGAGGGTGCTGCACCGGATCACGGTAGCCCGCAACAAGCGTGAGCACGCCGTCGCAGTATTCCTCGACATGGAAAAGGCGTTTGACCGTGTCTGGCACTCCGGTCTGCTGTTCAAGTTGTCAACGTCATCGACACCCCGCCGCATTGTGAAGGTGATCTCCTCATTTCTCCACGCACGGACTTTCAGAGTGGCGGTGGAAGGGGTTCTATCTACCCCCCGCCCCATCACAGCCGGCGTCCCACAAGGCAGCTGCCTATCGCCTGTGTTATACACCCACTACACCGACGACATCCCATCTGCCACCGGCACTGACGTTGCCCTGTACGCTGACGACGCAGCATTTATCACGTCCAGCATCAGACCTTACCATGCAGCTATTAAAATACAGAGAAGCCTCGACATCCTCCCTGATTGGCTGTCGAAATGGCGGTTGTCGGTCAACGTGGGGAAGACACAGGCGATAGTCTTCACCAAAACACTTGGTCACCCACCGCCACTCAAACTCCTAGGACAGGACATCCCTTGGTCCAACACGGCCAAGTACCTGGGGATCACTTTAGACCGTCTTCTGACGATGACTCCCCAGGTCACTCTCGCCACCTCTCAGGCTAAGGTTGCTCGCCATCAACTACGCCCCGTTCTTGCCTCCCACCTTCCGTTGAAAACCAAGCTCACGGTGTACAAACAGTACATTCGCTCCCGCTTGACCTACGCTGCTCCTTCCTGGTTCGCTCTCACCAGTGAGACGAACCGCGCTCGACTCCGCGTGGTCCAATCAACCTCGCTTCGCGTTGCCACCTCGGCACCTCGCTTCGTGAGAAACGCGACCATCGCCCGCGATCTAAAAATGGAAAGCGTGGATGACTTCATCAAACATCTTTCCACCAACCTATTCCGCCGGGCTGAGTCATCAGCCTGGTCCCACATCCGGGACCTGGCGCCATGTCACGCCCGTCCCCCGGACAAACATCGTCTCCCTCGGGACCTGGTAAGCTCGCCGCCGTAACTTCGTTTTTACGGCGCGCAGACGCAACTTCGCCTCCTTCTCTCTATTCTTCCCATTCTCTTCTCTACTCCAACCCTTTCCCAGATTTTTCCCCTTCCAACTTAGACGCCAGGCACGCCTCCCAGCTTGCCCTCAGAGGGACTCACACTCCCTCTCTTAAACACGGAAGTCCCGGACCTGCGTCTCCCCCCCACCCCTTGGCATCTGCACGCACTTATCCAAGTGCGGGCATCATGCTTGGGGAGCGGGGGTACGCAGGCCCCGGGACCTGCATTAACTAACCACAATTTGACATTCACCAGATCGTCCGCGGCCCCCGTATTGTCACCGCCACTGTCGCTGGTCGTCCGGAGCTGGACCTCCCCCGGGGCTACCGGGGGTCTCATCCGGCTCGGTCTGACCGCCATGGCGGTGTGAAGCACGGGGTGTCCGCGGATTCATCAACCCAAAGGACCGATGGTTTTTAAACCACCGCGCAAGATACCACAGGCAAGGGACTCATTCGCCCCGACACTGTATCCACGCGCCCCATACGGTGCGCTGTGAAGACCACAAAGGGATCGTAGATCGGCTACGAAGTTGACCGTACGCTAGTATTGTGTTACATAGTGCTTAGTGTTACTCTCGCTCGGACCAACCACTGTACCCATCGCACCGGTGTCCGCGGTATTATCATCGCGTACACCGGGCGCGGCGTCGTGCTTCAAGCGCCCTCAAGTGAGTGATTACTACTCTTTTTTTTGATATGGTCGCGACAATTTCGTCATGAAAAGGACGCCCGACATACCACCGTCTATCCGCGGCCCCAGTCCGCAGACAGGAGCCCGGACTAGGACACCACCCTTTCACCGCGGACAACCCGCCTCACCGGAAGTGGACAGCAGCAGCCCCGCGCTAACGCCATCGACCCCACTACCTCCCCGAGCACGCTCGGCGAGCAGAGCCAGCCGCTTTGATGCGGCCCGCGCCCGTATCATTCCCGCGGCTCAAACTCCTACCTCAGCGGCCCCACCAATACACCCCATAGCTGCCTCTGACAATTACCATCGTCAGCAGTACATTCACCGTGCGCGTTCGACCCAAAGGTCGTCCGCCGGCAGTGGACGCTCGAGCTCACGCTCGATCCCGAGGGGCGGGGGCGAGTCCCCCGCACACCCCTCCCTTACTTCGAGGACCAGCTCCGCGCGGTCCCTGACCGACATGAGCTTGGACAACATCACGGTTGTCGCTAGCCATGCGACACCCACCGCGACCTACCACCCCACGCGCACCCGTCGCCAGCGTAACAGCTCCGACGAGGAAGAAGAAGGCGAAGAAGCTAGCAAGAAGTGCAAGATTGCTTCTACAGCCCACCTTGATCCCCGCCTTAACCGGCCCCAGCCCGCACCCACGGGTACGACCTCATATGCCACAGTCGCCGCCACGGCTGTGACAACCGCAGCAACGTACTCGCAGGCAGGCACGTCAACCGCCAGGACAAACACCAGCACACCCGCCACTACTATACCCACAGCACCCACCACCCAGAAGCAGGTTCGATACCCGCCCTTGGTGGTAGAATCTTTTCCCAACTGGGCACACCATTTGCGTGTGCTTAAGGGCAAACTGGGGCGTACTGCCAACGCACGGCCCTACGGAAAGGGGATACGGTTCATCCCTACGGATGAAGACGAATATCGCCTCATCCAGCGATACCTCACCGAAATAGAACAGCAAGAGAACATCAACTGGTTCTCCTACTCCCTCCCGGCAGAGCGCAGCCTGAAGGTGGCCATTCGCGGGCTGCCCAGCGACGCAACGCCGGAGGAGGTGGAAGTGGAGCTAAGGATGATGGGATACGAACCGGAATACGTCCGCAATATCAGGGCTCGCAGCGGACGTCCGGGATGCATCCTCTTTGCCATCATAAAGAGAGACAAAGACACCACACCGGGTATCTACGAAGTCACGGAGATGCTCAACATACCCGGTGTCAAGATCGAAGCCTGGCGCGGCAGACGGCGACTCGCGCAGTGCCACCGCTGCCAGAAATTCCGGCACTCAAGCCACCAGTGCCATCGTACTATGGCATGTGTCCGCTGCGGTGACGAACATGCCGCCCGAGACTGTCCTCGCCCCAGGGAAGACCCCGCCACTTGCGCGAATTGCGGCGGCGAACACCCGGCCAATCACATAAATTGTCCGGTGTTCAGGAAGGAATCCCGGAACCGGAAGGCGGGGACAGTCGCCGTTACCGGAGACGTCCAACAAAGGCTAACGACAGCACCCCTACCGGTTCTATCCCAGCCAACCGGAGAGTCCAGCAAGGGAGCGACGCTGATGGCGGACGCGAACGCTCCCACCCAGCGTGACTCAGCCCCGAAGAAGAGGCGGAAGAAGAAGAAGGCGAAAGGCCAAGGCCCAAAACCCAGAGATGTCTCAGCAGCTAAAGGAAGCGGCACCGCTGCCCCCACCAAGGGAGTCGGCACCGCTGCCCCTACAGCCAAACCAACGGCTCTCAAAGCCCAGGGCCCACCAGCCCCTGTAGAAACCGCTGAGCCCACCCACCCTACGGTAAGAAAGCCAGCAATAAAAAGGACCCCCAGCGTGGGCCAACAAAGATCATCCTCGAGGAGCACAGGCTCCACCAACATCCGGGGCATCATCACAAGCCTATACAAGGTACTGGAGGCCCTCGAGGATGAACAGGTCAGTGACCGGATTAAAAATATGCTCTTGGAGAGCATTGCTGAGATAATTCGCAATCATCTCAACGGATAAACCATCTCTGAGGATAATCCACTGGAATGCCCGCGGCCTCGCACAGAAGGCCGCTCTCTTCCGCCTCTTACTGCAGGAACAGGACATCGACGTGGCGCTGATAAGCGAGACGCACCTGGGACCTGCAGTCAAAATTAAATTCCCGGGTTTCCTCGTTTATCGGAGGGACGAGAAAACCAACACCCAGAGCTACCGAGGTCTGGCAGTACTCGTCAAGAGGCGAGTCGTGCACCAGCCCCTGCCGATTCCAGTCGCAAACACCAACTTATACACCCTTGGCGTTGAGCTACATACGAATGGTACAGCCCTTCAACTCCATGCGGTCTACAAGCCTCCCAACAACACTCTCGACGTCACAGCACTTCAAGAGATTTTAAGCGTACCATCTCCAGTGATCATCGCTGGAGACCTCAACGCCAAGCACCCCGCTTGGAACTCCGCAAACCGGAATCAGGCAGGGTCGCGACTCCACCAATTTGCAGATGCCCGGGGATACATGGTTTTGGGTCCAGAGTGCCCTACTCATTACCCCGCAAATCAAAACCATCTCCCTGATGTGTTGGACATCACAGTCCTAAATGACATCCGCTGCCGGATTACTCAGGTAGTTCTGGACGACGAATTAGGGTCAGACCATCAGCCCGTTCTCCTCACTGTCCATACATCACCCACCAGGACGGTCCCTCCAGCGCCACGTTTTAAAACGGACTGGATTAACTTTAAGGACACCCTGGAGACCACCACCCCAACTCGACCTATCAGCTCCGCCTCCGACGTTGAGCTGCTCACAGTTGAGCTGACTAAAAGCATCGGCGACGCTTTGGTAATCTCCAGAATACCAGCATCAAACCAGGACGGTAGACACCAAATCCCTGCGTATATCAGGAATCTGATTGCCGCCAAGCGCCGATTACGCAGGCAGTGGCAGAACTCCAGATGCCCCAAGATGAAGTCAGACCTCAACCGACTTACGGAGAGAGTGAGGGCCGAGTTGCGGGCCCACACCACCGAAAGTTGGGAGCGTGTCATCGACGCAGCGAGCGACGATTGGAGCTCCATCCACAAACTCTGTCTGTCTGTCGTCAATACCAAAACAGGGGAAGAACATCTTGAAGCCGGCAAGCTACTGCCCCATCACGCTACTCCCAACCATCTCGAAGGTGTTTGAGCAACTTCTTTTACGACACTTAACACCGCACATCACGCCAAGGCCGGAACAGTTTGGGTTCCGGTCGGAGCATAGTACAACGATGCAGTTATCGAGGGTACTGCACCGGATCACGGTTGCCCGCAACAAGCGCGAGCATGCCGTCGCAGTACTCCTCGATATGGAAAAGGCGTTCGACCGTGTTTGGCACTCCGGTCTGCTGTTCAAGCTGTCCACGTCATCGACACCCCGTCGCATCGTGAAGGTGGTCTCCACGTTCCTTCACGGCCGATCTTTCAGAGTGGCGGTGGAAGGAGTTCTGTCCCCTTCTCACCGTATCACCGCTGGCGTCCCACAGGGTAGTTGCCTGTCGCCTGTGTTGTACTCACATTACACCGACGACATCCCAACCGCCGACGGCACAGATATAGCTCTGTACGCCGACGACGCGGCGCTCATAACAACAAGCATCCGACCACACCACGCAGCTATAAAGATACAGCGTTCGCTTGACATCCTTCCAGACTGGCTGTCAAAATGGCGGCTGTCGGTTAATGTGGGGAAGACGCAGGCGATCATCTTCACCCGGAACCTCGGACATCCACCGCCACTCAAACTACACGGACAGGATATACCCTGGACCAACACGGTCAAATACCTGGGGATCACCTTAGACCGCCTTCTGACAATGACTCCCCAGGTAATCCAAGCTACTTCTCAGGCCAAGGTAGCCCGTCAACTGCTGCGGCCTGTCCTCTCGTCCCACCTTCCGCTCAGGAATAAGCTGACGGTATATAAGCTTTACATACGCTCCCGCCTAACGTACGCGGCCCCAGCATGGTTCGCTCTCACCAGCGAGACAAACCGTTCCAGGCTCCGCGTAGTCCACCTCACTCCGAACCGCCACCTCGGCGCCTCGGTACGTGAGGAATGCCACCATCGCCCGCGACCTCGACATGGAGTCGGTAGACGACTACATCAAGCGTCTCTCCGCCAATCTTTTCCGCCGGGCTGAGAGATCAGCCTGGTCCCATATCCGGGACCTTGCGCCATACCATGCTCGCCCCCCGGACAAATACCGCCTCCCTAGGGATTTACTCAGCTCACCGCCGTAACTTCGCTTACGGCGTGCCGATGCTACCATAATCCTCGCCTATACTCTTACCATCATCTTACTCCTTCTATACCATCTCTGCCTCTCCCTCTCATCCCATCAAAACTCCAGGCTCGCCTCCCAGCGCGCCCTCAGGGAGACTCACAACCTCCCGCGTAAAATGGAAGTCCCGGACCTGCGTCCCCCCCCTCTCCTTGGCATTTGTGCGCACTTATCTAAGTGCGGGCATTATGCTTGGGGAGCGGGGAGGCGCAGGCCCCGGGGACCTAAAACTAATATTCACATTGACTCCACTAGATCGTCCGCGGCCCCTCGTATTGTCACCACTGTCGTCGCTGGTCGCTCGGAGCTGGACCTCCCCCGGGGTTACCGGGGGTCTCATCTGGCTCGGGCTGTCCGCCGCAGTGGTGTGAAGCACGAGGGAACTTCCGCGGATACATCAACACCAAACACCGACGGCTCGTTAGCCGCCGCGAATGATGACCACAGGCAAGGGGCCACCCAGCCCCGGAACTGTATCCACGCGCCCACGCCAGGGTGCTGTGAAGACCACGAAGGATCGTAGATTTTACTTAACCATCTCTCTGTGTACGTACGCGCACGCTTACGTTCGCTCCCAATCGTTTATAATTTAACTTTCGTCTATCGAGATGCCACCAAAGACTAGCGGCAAGGCTGCCAAGAAGTCCGGCAAGGCCCAAAAGAACATCTCCAAGACCGACAAGAAAAAGAAGAAGCACAAGAGGAAGGAGAGCTACGCCATTTACATCTACAAGGTGCTCAAGCAGGTGCACCCTGACACCGGTATCTCCAGCAAGGCGATGTCGATCATGAACTCGTTCGTGAACGACATCTTCGAGCGTATCGCCGCCGAAGCTTCTCGTCTCGCCCACTACAACAAGAGATCGACGATCACCTCCAGGGAGGTGCAGACATCGGTGAGGCTCCTGTTGCCCGGCGAGTTGGCGAAGCACGCTGTCAGCGAAGGCACCAAAGCTGTCACCAAATACACCAGCTCCAAGTGATGCGGCGGTTCGTTAATACACATCACCTACGAACCTCCATCGTCAATAACACAACGTTGTTGTGCAGACGCACTCGACGTACGAAAAGGCCCTTTTCAGGGCCACAAATATGTTCATGTACGATAAATACATTTTCTATTGTATATACAAGATAAAAGTCACATTTTACTTATATAGATAGGTAAGGTATATATTGGATATGAGAGATGCTAGATCTTTTTATTTATACATATAATACACGGGTGGTAGGGAGTTCTTCGCTCTTTAACTAACTAGAAACGAATAGGATTTAGAACAAAATTAAACAATAATATAGAGATGCTATGCGACAGGCGTGTATATATATATATATATATATATATATATATATATATACCTAATAATGATAATTTTACTCTTATAGTAAAAAAAAAATGTATTTATGTGGTGCTTAACGTAGAGTAGGTTCGAACGAACGAACGTAGAGCGCGCAGTGCGAACTCTCTCCCTCTCGTGTCGAATGTTTGTTCGCCAGGTTATAAAATAAAACAGGGGCACAGCGCGTGCGCTTACTCATTCTCTCTCGTGCGTTTGACTCGTCGGGTTCGTTCGCTCGCTGAGCTACTACTTGGTCGTCGTTGTCGTGTCGTGTTCATTTCGTCGATCGCTACTCAGTAAGAATGGCGCGTACTAAGCAGACCGCAAGAAAGTCCACCGGCGGTAAGGCGCCGAGGAAGCAGCTCGCCACTAAGGCCGCGCGTAAGAGCGCACCGGCCACCGGTGGTGTTAAGAAGCCTCACCGTTACAGGCCCGGTACCGTCGCCCTTCGTGAGATTCGTCGCTACCAGAAGAGCACAGAACTGTTGATCCGCAAGCTTCCGTTCCAACGTCTCGTTCGTGAGATCGCGCAAGATTTCAAGACCGATCTCCGTTTCCAGAGCTCCGCAGTGATGGCTCTGCAGGAGGCCAGCGAAGCTTACCTCGTCGGTCTATTCGAAGACACCAACCTGTGCGCCATTCACGCCAAACGCGTCACCATTATGCCCAAGGATATACAGTTGGCGCGCAGGATCAGAGGTGAACGCGCTTAAATATGAGCGTGTACACCACCACATCGTGAAGGCATGCATGCATGCGTGCGTGCGTACACAGATGAAACAAAAAGGCCCTTTTCAGGGCCGCATATCTTTCAATAATATAAATATTTCTAATTAAAGTAGAAAAGTCTAATCTATAAAAATACCAATTTAATATGTATGTATGTATGCTTACCAACCTCAACCGAGTAGATGATCTTTTTAAAACAAAAATAAATTTCTACGGGGAAAATTGCATGTAGATGATGATTTTTAATAACGACTTTATATATATATATATATATATACGACATCCACACAAAACAATAGGTAGGTTGGGTTAGGTTCCTTTAGATAATGCGAGCGAAAATAGGAGTCCCGCGAAGCGGGGCTCCGTCTACTTGCTCCTATAAGAGTTCTTTAGTATTTAAAACAATAATTAATTAACGTAAATATAGATTAAAGTATTATTGTTTGTCATCATACTGAGACGCCGTATGCGCGTCGAGGCGTAAGCCGAATGAGAGCGCGCGCGCGCGAACCGAGCATTCGACCATCTCTACGTTCGTCGGTCGAATAGCGTGCCGCAGAGAGCCGCACACCATCGCTGTCGCAACTATAAATATAGGGCAGATACGTAGAACAAAATTCCATCAAGGCCGGCGTCCCTCAGGGATCGGTCCTCTCCCCATTCTTATTTACGCTATATGCTAGCGATATGCCCCAGTTTAACAGAGTCCAAAAAGCGCTTTACGCTGATGACACCGCACTCTACTGTGCAGGCAGGACCCCGACAGCAGTAGTTAAAACTCTCCAAACAGCGGTTACCGCCCTAGCCAATTGGTTCAGGAAATGGAGAATCGAAATCAATCCAGAAAAGAGTCAGGCGGTCATGTTCACTCGCAGAACTGCCCGTTCCTACTCTATAGACAACATCCCACCCCTCCAGCTATTTAGCAAACCTGTCTCCTGGAGCAGGCAAGCTAAATACTTGGGTGTGACCCTTGATGACCGACTTAGCTTCGCTCCCCACATAAAGATTGTACGCGATCGTGCAGCCTTTGTGATGGGACGCCTCCACAGCCTACTCCATGCTAGGTCGAAACTACCCTTGAACAGCAAGGTCCGATTATACACCGCTTGCATACGGCCGATCATGACCTATGCAAGCGTAGTGTTCGCGCACACCAAGGCACACAGGATCCATAGGTTACAGACCTTACAGAATAGGTTCATGCGCCGAGCTACGGGAGCACCGTGGTTCATTCGTAACGTCGATCTTCACATCGACCTCGAACTGCCGACCATCAGGCAGTTTATGAAGCGGTGCTCCCAGAGCTACTTTGACTCTGCCACGACACACCCCAACCAACTAGTGGTCGGGGCGGCTTCCTACACCCCATCGCGCATCTCCAAAGTCCGACGTCCACGTCACGTCCTCAACGACGATGACGACGTTATTACGCTCGCCCAGACCAAAGCCTACGCCGCGCGCGAGGCCATCGCGCACAAACATCCGCGTTTCCGTCCTCGACGTCGAGGTACGAAAACACGGCGAGCAAAAATCACCGACCCCAAGATGGACACGTCCACGTCCACCTCACCCCCAGCGACGCCCCGAGCCGAGGCCCGTTCCCCACAGGGGGAGCCCTCGGGCGAAGTCGCCTAATTCATGTCTATCGGGTTGAGAGCCTTCGGGCTCGCCCGCAGTCCGGTTAAGCTGTAAAAGCCCCTTCGGCTAACAGCTCGCAGTTGGTATGTTTTAGTGGGTATTCAGTGTCCCCTTCAGGGCCTGTGAGTCCCACATACCCCGCCCGGGGCGGGTATGCGAGAAATGCATTTTTAACCACTGCGTTACCAAAAAAAAAAAAAAAAAAAAAAAAGCGAACAAAATTTACCAGTCGTACGCTGCCATTCGTCGCATCAACGCGTGTGCTGCATACGTGCGCGTTTTTTAATTTCTAACTAACTAGTTTGTTTTCATCGTTCGAAAATGACCGGTCGCGGTAAGGGAGGAAAAGGTTTGGGGAAAGGAGGAGCCAAGCGTCACAGGAAAGTACTCCGCGATAACATCCAAGGTATCACGAAGCCCGCCATCCGTCGTTTGGCTCGCAGAGGAGGCGTGAAACGTATCTCCGGCTTAATATACGAAGAGACTCGCGGTGTACTGAAGGTGTTCCTCGAGAACGTGATCCGCGACGCAGTCACATACACCGAGCACGCCAAGAGGAAGACCGTCACCGCCATGGATGTAGTCTACGCTCTGAAGCGTCAAGGTCGCACCCTGTACGGTTTCGGCGGTTAAACAGACCACCGTCGCCAAGCAAGCAAGCAAGGGATTGCCGCTGTTCACGAACAGCGCATCGTGTACAAACAAAAAGGCCCTTTTCAGGGCCGCATATGAATCACGTAAACATTTAAAGTTTATATTTCTATTATAAATATAGATAAAAAGTCAACTCTATACACATATATATATATTATATGTACTTACTTATTAAAACGTAGGCATTGCGCGTCGTCGTCATCGTCAGATTAGGTATGTGTGTGTAGACTCGTCCTCGTAACACACACACAAACCCTTCGTGTCCTGTCCTCTAACATCACAGTTGAACTCTGAAATCATTATGTTAATACAATAAATTCATTGGGTGCATAGCATTTAATCATAAATGTTCACACACACATGTCATATAATTAGAAAACTCTACGTTGTTATTTCATCTACATCATTCATTAGGTACTACTTACTACGACGAATAAAACTCTACCTATACCTACCTAATACTAATCCAAACTAAAGTGTAAATTCGAATTTTATAATTGTCCATCCGATAATAATTAATTATATTAGATATGATCGCACAGTTGGTGCCTCTGCCAAACTAAACTTTGCGTTTATATCTACCAACATAAAGTATTTAATTATTGTCTTTAGAGTTATTACGTGTTAAATATATGTGTACCTATATATTATATATGGAAGTGTATAAACCACCATCATGCAAACACATAGGTATACATATATTTATTATTATTTATTCCTTTTCTTTTTGGAACGAAGTTCCTTATCGCGCGTTGTGAAAGGGGCTAGACGGAAAAAATTCTTACGAAAAGTTGTCACGACACTTTTTGCTATAGTAAGCTATTGTAAGCTGTGCGGCGTCGCTCGTCGGTTCTCTTATAGAAAGCAAGCCAGATATTTTCATTTCTATTTCGCATTGAACAGTGTGGTGTCGCGACGATTTTTTTTATAGATAGAGTGATTCAAGAGGAAGGTTTATATGTATAATATATGCATAATGTACTAGAGAAACACTGATAATTTTAGAGGTTTCTAATGTGATGTCGTAAATAAACACATTATTTTGCGCTTACATTGCAAACGCTGGCTGAACCCTACGAAATAGATCAAAATAAAGTACTACAGTATTATACAGCTTAAAAAGGCCTACAAAAAAGTCCGTGATGGTATATATCTATCTCTTAAGGATAACATACTATATCCATTTTAATACTTTAAAAAATGTTCTATTATAAAACGGTAATTGAAAAGCTATTTACACAAATACTGTATTAATCCTTATCATTTTAAATACATTAGTTGGCTTGAGCATTTCATGAAGATATTTTTTTTCCTTCAGACCATGCAAATTAAATCAATACCTTAAGAGATATAGCAAAATCAAAATAATGCGCAACGAAATTATTTTCGCCCGTGACCGGGCCGCGTGGCCGGCTCGCGTTCGAGCTCGGGGCCGAAAAGTTTTGGTAGTCTAGTGGAATTGTATATCCTATTATTAATATTATAAACGTGAAAGTTTGTAATAATGTATGGATGTGAACATGTTTGTTGCTCTTTCACGTAAAAACTACTGAATGGATTTTGATGAAATTTATAGTAATATAGCTTGCACATCAGAATAACACATAGGCTATAATTTATAAAGATATTTTGCAAATTGGCTAAAATATAACGATAAAAATCGCTTAAGGCAGAAAAAAATTATATAATTAAAATAGAACTTCGTTCCATCCGGGTGTCCCTTGACACCTCCGGTTTTTTTTTTTAATACTTATATAAGAATAATTTTCTTATAGGTCTACACGATTAGGTGTAGAGAGAGAGTGTAGGTCTGTGTCTGTGTTGAACGCAACGCCTGTAGCGAACCAACGTACACGGACGGGGATATTGGAATGGCAGTGAACTTCTTAATATATGATATATAATAAATAAAAGAGTTGAGTAAAAAAGTTGGTAGGTGAAAATGGCATTTATATAGATTATAAATACAATTTTATGATATTCATTTTTATAAAAAAAATATATGTTCGTTATACTACCACTAACAGTCTCGAGTTAAGAGTTGCGTCCGTCCTTTGGGCGTTATGAGAGTTGCGTGTGTTTTACGGTGGTTCACTTTTAATGTTTTAATACGTTCAGAATACTTATCGATATCATTGAATTGTTGATACTTTAGAAGTACGATATCCTCGTCGTCGATTTATAGACAGTTTATGAGAAAAACGCCGTGTTTTATAGAGAAAAATACATTTTGAACTGAACACTACGTATGCACGGCGCACAGTCGCGAAAGTAAAATATCATATCGTCGCAACGATGCGCCGAACGTTACGTATGTATGTGTTTGAGGATAGTCATGTTCATGAAGTATGTGAAATATTAATTTACCGTTATGTCGTCGATACTAAAATCCTTTAGAAAATGCATTTAATTAGATACGTGTTAGTGAAAAGTGTTCAGTGTTCATACGAGAAAACGTCTCGCGACAGAACGGCTCTCGTTACGGTAAAGCTTCGACGCGCCTTAGCTAGCAGCGCTCACGTAGTGGCGACATCTACTATAATTATAGTACTTCGTAACGTTCACTGTGTGTGTGTTTACACGATCAACTATCACTACCTTTGTGTGTGTGTTTAATTAGTATTTTCAAATAATAACATTATAACATACAGCAGTTGCCGCCGAAACTCCAGCTCCGGCCACACCGGCGACTAAGAAACAAGCGAGACAGGCCGGCGGCGGAGCAAAGAAGCCGAAGGCGAAGCCCACACATCCCAAGACGTCCGAGATGGTCAACAGCGCCATCAAGGAGATGAAGGAGCGCAGCGGGTCTTCGCTTCAGGCGATCAAAAAGTACATCGCCGCCCAGTACAAGGTGGACGCCGAAAAATTGGCACCTTTCATTAGGAAGTATCTGAAGAGCGCCGTCGAATCCGGTACATTGATACAGACCAAAGGTAAGGGCGCGTCGGGATCGTTCAAACTGGAGTCGAAATCGGCCGCCGCCAAGAAACCGAGTGGCGGCGCTACCTCCGCCTCGGGCAAGTCTTCCGGTGCCAAGGGTGGTGCGGCGTCGGTCGCGTCCAAGGGTGGCAAGAAGGCTACCGCCGCCGCCGCTGGCGCCAAAACGAAGAAAGCAGCGGCCGCCTCGGCCGCGGCCTCCGCCGGTGCCGGTTCTCCATCAAAATCGAAAGCGGCCACCGCGGCAAAGGACAAGAAGGCCGCCGCCGCCGCCAAGAAGAAGCCTGCAGCGAAGAAGGCGGCCGCCTCGCCGGCCAAGGGTAGAGGCGGTGCCGCGCCGAAGGCCAAGAAGACCGCCAAACCTCCTACGAAGAAGCCCAAAGCGCCCAAACCCAAGAAGGCAGCCGCGACCCCCAAGTCGAAACCCGCCGCCAAGAAAGCAGCCGCAGCTAAGAAGTAAGCGAAGAACACACAAATAGAAAAGAAGACATCGCCGCCTTCAGCGACTAGTGCTCTGCGCAGTCTCGCCGCCGCCGCCGTGGTGATGACAACAACGACGACGACGACGACGACGACGGTGACGTGTACGACGCGAAAGCTGTGGACGAAAGCTAACAAAAAGCCCTTTTCAGGGCTAACAATTTTCTCACGAATCTTAATAAAGATTCATTTCTATCGTATATGCATAGAGTATGAAAGTCTTAGTACCTATAGTAGTCATATTATATTCGAAATACGTATAGGTAGTAGGTATATATATAATAGATAGGCGTGTGCGTCTATCGCCACCATCGCCAAGTAAATAATTAATAATAAAAAAAAAAAAAAATAACAACACATCTAGACATATACCTACCTCTCTCTCTCCGAACGTACCATACATATACTCCTAATGGTCTCTATAATACATGTTTCTTCTATCTACTTATTTACCTATCATCTACTTACTTCTACTACACGACCGTATATATTCTAATAGGGTTAATATCACTAGTGTGGCCCGTCTTGCGGCCCTTGCATACCAAAACGTTTGCCCATCACTGCTCTACTAAATATAGGTACTCCTCCTTTTCTTTTTTATCATCCGCCGCCGCCATCTATATGTCTATCTATTACATTTCTCTCTATTCTCAACAACGCCGCCCTTATTAATTAATTAATTTATATATATATATATATATATATATATATATATATATCCGTGTGGTGACGGAGTAAGAATACTATTCACCACCCCATGTCATACCCGTGGGTGATCGTACGAGACGACTAAGGGATATATAACTCTCTCGAAACAAAACCCTATACCAACACGTCTGACCAGCGCGGTATAGTAGGTTAATTTCCCTCCCATTACGGAGGAGGCTCGAGCCCAATAGTGGGACATTTATGGGCTGTGATGATGATGATATATATATATATATATATATATATATATATTTATATCATCGTATTATTTTATTGGTCGCGGGGGGACCTGCTGCACACCCCCCACCCCGACTGCCCGACTATAATATTTACAAACAAACAAATTTTTCTTCTTCGAGCGAGCGCATGCGCGTATTTTTCGTCTCTATCGTTCGTTCGTTCACTCGTCGCCCCAACCAACGTTTGTATAGTTAGTGAAACTTATATAAACGATAAAAAGCATGCGAACCGAAAATCAGGACTGCCTCGGTTCTCCCAGTACAAGCTCACATTCGTGTTCGTTGTTACAGTGCGTTCGGTCCTGCTCGGCCTGCCAGCGAACGCCGCACCAGTGTTCGCGCTGACGTCTCGACGTCGGCGTAGCATTGGGGTGGTCGACGCCGTGCGGCCTGCATCCACAATCACTCCGGGACACGTCGGGAATCGACCCCACCGCTATCATGCGCAAAGGCGCATCCAAAAAAGGCCCTTCTCAGGGCCAAACACAAAAGTCACTTCAACAACAGCAGCTACAACGCCAGCAGCCTCCACCATCTCGGCCGCAGTCTGCGATGGAGCTTCCGCCGCCGCAAGGCGTGCGTGCAAGCCCGCGCAGCCCCAGCCCGCAGCCGTCGACGTCGCGACAGCCCGCGGCACCGCCGAAGCAACGCAGCGAACGGTACGCGACGCCAGCGCCACGCGCGGCGAGCGCCGCCGAATTCGCTGTCCCAAGACGGCCACCATCTGCCCTACCCCCACCTCGGGGTAAGGGGAAGGGCAGCCACCGCACCACCGAATGGGTCCGTAAGGGCCCACTTCAACACTCACAAAGCTTCCTACACAGCCGTGAGAGCCTTATGCAAGAAGGTGAAGACTGGGACCTCGCTTCTGAAGAGTCGCTGGAGGGCTACACCCTGTCAGAGCGCAGCCTGGCCGAATATTTCGGCCTCAAAAAGAAGAAGTCCGCCGAACAATTACAGCAACCAAGCCAGATGAAGAAATTCGTCCCAATCCAACCGCCAACATTCGACCCCCTGCCTCAAACAGGGGTCCGACGCCGCCTTACGATAGATGGGGAATCGATGGAGGACCTTAAAAGGATCGCCGTCGACCCCCACCTATCTTCAATGAATTCTTTGATTGAAGATCACCATTCAAGCCCTACCGCCGAGCCAGCCGCAGCCGTCGCCGACGCCGCGCCTGTCGCCGTCGAGCATGCGATCGCCCGTCCCGCCGTCGTCGGGCATGCCGCCTCAACCGCCGCCGGGCCCGCAACCCCGTCGTGTTCGTTCGCGAACACCGCCGCCGATGCGTCGCGTTCGTTCGCGAACGTCACAGGCGGGTCAGCGGTCTCGCCGCGCTCGTTCGCGAGCGCCGCCGCGAAACCGCCTACACCGCAGCCCGCTACCAACACCAACAGCAACCAACCGATCCAACCAGCGCCGCCAGCAGCAGCAGCGAAGATACGCTACCCTCCCTTGGTGGTCGAGTGCCTACCCAATTGGCCTCACCACCTGGGAGAAATCAAGAAGTTACTCGGCCGGGTCGCGAATGCTCGGCCCTATGGCCGCGGCATTCGCTTCTCTCCCGCAGACGAAGAAGAGTACCGCATTATACAGAGATACCTCGGGGACCTCGAGAGCCGTGAAAACATTTCATGGCACTCGTACGAGCTCCCGACGCAGCTGAACATGAAGGTGGCCATTAGAGGGCTACCTCTGGACACGCCCATTGAAGCCCTTACGGATGAGTTGGTCGACCGCGGCTTCGACCCTGTGTATATACGCAGCATTAGAGGCCGCGGAGACCGACCGGGCTGCATCCTGTTCGGTGAGTTTCGTACTACACCGAACATTCGGGGAATATACGCTGTGACGGAACTGTTGAACGTTCCTGGCGTGGTCGTCGAGGCGTGGCGCGGGAAGCAGAGGCCCGCGCAATGCCACCGATGCCAGCAGTTTCGTCACAGCTCGCACCACTGCCACCGAAGACTCGCCTGCGTGAGATGCGGTGACGCCCACGCAGCGCGCGACTGCCCTCGCCCACGCGAGACACCAGCCACCTGTATCAACTGCGGCGGGCCGCACCCGGCCAACTACACCGGGTGTAAGGCGTTCCGCCGGGAAGCCCGGAATAAGAAGGCCGGTACCGCGGCCCTCACTGTGAGGCCCGGACAGGGCCCCTCTGCTACGCAGCCCTTATTGGTCCCCACGGACCCACAAGCAGCCACCCTGATGGCGGCGGCTAACCCCGCTACCCAGCGAGACCAGCCGCCCCCAAAAGGGAAGAAAAACAGGCGGCGACGGAAGAAGAAGGCGACTTCGACTCCGGCCGCCGCCCCCGCACCACCCACGCAACAGCAGACCGATGTATCTGCCGAGGCGACGCATGTGACACCAGCGCCACCCGCCCCAACCGACGGGAATAAGAAGCCACAGGAGAAGCAGTCAACCGCCCCCGCAAGGTGGCGGGACATCTTAACCGCCTCTATAACTGTATTCCACCAGATTCTCACAGCACTCACAACCAACGGCGACGACATCGACATCGATCACATCGAATCGATCGTCATCCGCGGGATGAACGAGATAGTTACGCTCTCCCTCGAAATGTATCCGGACAGCGGCCACTAGGGGCGCTGCCGCCGCATAGCTGCCGTCGCGGCGCCTATAACGCGTACCGACGCCCGAACACTGTTTCATACTTGCTAAAGTATGAAGATCGTGTCGGCTCGTCGCTACGCGGGCGCCGCAACTACTTCATCGAGTTGATGACATCACACCGGGGGAGGCTGCGATACCTGCCTGAACGGACACGACAACAATCGACCGTAGGGGTAGATGAAGCAATGCCACCCCGACAGACAGCCTGTATAAATAAAGATTCTTATTACCCCGACCGTATAGGTCACTTTGCACATTGTCATTGTAACCCAAAGCCACGCCCCTTTGCAAAGGGACGGCGAATAGATACCGCGAGTCAGGGACTATTAGTCCGATACCGCAATATACATACATTATTGTACTTAGTTGAGCTGCTGCGCCTGCTCGCTTTAAGGACTATTTTGTAAATAAAGATATGACGTAACCGAAAATCACTCCCAGAGGAGAAGAGTCTCAAAGTAGCAATTAGAGGATTACCCCACGATGCCGAACCGGCAGAGGTAGAAGACGAACTCCGGGACCTTGGCTACTCCCCGGAGTACGTCAGACCCGTAAGAGCCCGTAGAGATAGGCCCGGATGTATATTATTCGCGGCCATTCGAAGGGAAAGAGACACTGTCCCGGGGATATATGGGATAACTGAGTTACTCAGCGTCCCCGGGATAACGATTGAAGCCTGGCGAGGTCGGAGGAAGCTGGCACAGTGTCACCGTTGCCAGACGTTCCGACACTCTAGCCAGCAGTGCCACAGGCCAATCGTTTGCGTGCGCTGTGGTGGCGAGCACGCAGCAAGGGATTGCCCGCGGCCTAAGGAAGACCCACCCACGTGCAGTAACTGCGGCGGAGATCATCCCGCCAACCACGCTAACTGCCCTGTTTACCGTAGAGAGCTTACTATGCGTAGGGCCGGCACCAGAGTTATCTCTGAGGAACGCCGCCCTAAACCTAAGTCAACCACCGTAGTACCACCAACCACCGTAGCACCACCAACCACCGTAGTACCACCTACCACCGTAGTACTACCAGAACCTATCCGACCACACCCCACTGGGGAAAGCTCGGATGGCCCCACGCTAATGGCCAAGGCCAATGAGCCGACCAGTCGTGGGGTCCCTCTTAAGAAAAAACGTCCCAAAAGGAAGGGTAAGGGCTCCTCAGCCCCCCCCTCCGAAGACGAAAGTCGTATAAGACCCACAAGTCGTACCCAAGCCACCCCCAGCAGTACCGGCACTGCACTGGGGGTCTCGGAACGACCTGCCAAATCCACTATAGGGAAGAGGAAGGCTATTACTATAGCCATGCCTCCAACTACCACTACCCCGGCTGCTCCCACCTCTAAAGGTGCCAGCACGCTCAAAATGGTCTCAGAAAATTTTCTTACCATTATATCAGCACTCGAGCACGAGCAGGTGAGCGATCAGTTCATTGATATTTTACTTAATAGTATTCGCAATATAATTGATTTACATATACCTCGCCATGAACAATAACAATAACAATATTAAGATAATACATTGGAACGCCCATGGCCTCAAATTTAGGGTCACGCTACTCAAACACCTCCTACGGGAATACGATATAGACATAGCACTCATAAGTGAGACATTTCTGGGACCTACCGATAATGTAAGGTTCCCGGGGTACCTCATTTATAGAAGAGATGAGCTCACGGACACTGGACGAGTATTCAGGGGCCTAGCAATACTAGTTAGGCGCAGGATCATACATCAACCCGTGCCGGTAGCTGCTCCCTGCAGCTTTTACTCGCTGGGTGTCGAATTAGACTTCCATGGTATGCCCTACCAGCTGTATGCCATTTACAAAGCTCCGTCGGACCTTTTAGAGCCCTCGGACATACATCAGCTGCTAAACCAGACCACGCCAACCATCTTAGCGGGCGATTTAAATGCTAAGCACCCGGCCTGGCATAGCTGCAGGACCAACCGCGCCGGCAAGGCCCTTTTGGAGGATGCCGAAGCCCACGGGTATTTTGTTCTGGGACCTGATTCTCCCACGCACTACCCGACACAGCCCAATGCCCTACCGGAAGTCCTCGACATTGCTATATGCAATGACATCGACTGTAACCTCTCCCAAGAGGTTATCGTCGATGAGTTCGGTTCGGACCATCTCCCGGTACTAATTACGCTAAATAAGGAACCCACCCGGCTCGTTCCTCGAGCTGTACGTCCACCTATCAACTGGAAGGTCTTTCAGGAAATACTACTTAAAACCACACCAAAATGTAGGACCTTAGAGTCTCCTGAACAAATAAACTCATTAGTTTTTGACCTCACTACAGCTATACAGACAGCTGCCAAACAGGCGCTTGTAACCACGCCAACCGCACCTAGCGACCGACCTCCTCTGCCCCATTATATACATTCTCTCTGTATAAGCTTTAGGGTGCTTTTAGTGAAGCTTTACTTGAGGACGATTGAATAAAACGGCTAAATTTATGATTTTCTTATAATGAATAAATGAGTACATGATACAGCGGAGGAGCGAATGGTAATGAGTCTATATAAAATTAAAATTAACGGCTGATTTGGGTTTGACAGAAACGTTGATGTATGGAGTATGAGCTTCGTTCGTAAACATGCCCCCGGGCGTTGGAAGCTTGTCTTTCAACCAAACAGTGGTTACGATGAACATTCAGGAAGTGGGCATATTTTGCTGAACGCTCTTCTCACAACTCCAGTGCTCGTTTTGACATCAGCAACTCGGCTTATCCCGTCATCACCAGGATGAACAGCAACAACCCGACCCAAACGCCATTTCAGTGGTGGCAAGCTATCTTCCTTCAAGATAACTAGGGAATTTAACTTCAAGGGTTCATTTGTTGTCCGCCATTTTGTCCTTTGCTGTAACTCAGCAACGTATTCTTTACTCCAACGTCTCCAAAAATGCTCGCGGAGTTGTTGTATACGTTGAAATCGCTTTAAATGAGTGTAAGCCTGGTCCTCAAAGCTTCTCTCTGGTATTGCCGTCAATGGTCGCCCAATTAGAAAGTGGCCGGGAGTAAGATGGGTCAAATCTTCAGGGTCCGACGAAATAGGAGTGAGTGGTCGAGAATTCAGTATAGCCTCAATCTGAACAAGTGCTGTGTTGAGTTCCTCATAAGTAAGATGACAATTACCTAATACTCGTACTAAATGATATTTCGTTGACTTAACACCTGCCTCCCAGAGTCCGCCAAAATGCGGTGCATATGCAGGAATGAAGTGGAATTGAATTCCCTCATTAGCCAAACTTTCGCCTAACGAATTGCAATTATTTTTGAGAAAATTTGATAGTTCATGATAGGCACCCACAAACGAAGAACCATTGTCAGAGTAAATATTCTGTGGTTTTCCTCGTCGTGATATAAAGCGACGTAATGCAGAAATATAACTATGACTCGTTAAATCGCCCACTAATTCTAGATGAATTGCCTTAGTAGTGAAGCATACAAAAACAGCAATGTATACTTTGACGACGCGAGAACCTCGCCCTTGTCTACTAACAGCAGCTAATGGTCCAGCATAATCTACACCCACACTATCAAAGGGATAACCCCCCGGCGTGAGGCGGTTTTGGGGTAAATTGCCCATCAAAGGTGCTATTACCTGAGCCTTGAAACGGCTACATCGGACACATTGGCGACAACAAGTCTTTGCCAGATTACGCCCACCTATGGGCCAATAATTTTCCTTAATGGAAGCTAAGAGTAACTGAGGACCAGCATGCATTAAATGTAAATGTTCATAATTAAATAATAGCTTCGTAAAACGATGTGTGGACTGTATAATAATTGGATATTTTTTATCATAATTAAAGTTTGAATTTCCTAATCTACCTCCAACACGCATAATATTATTTTCATCTAAAAATACACTAAACTTGAGCAACGGGCTCTTTTTAGACAAATTCTGTTTATTGATTAGCAAATTATATTCAGGAAAGGAATCATTTTGTGAAATTTTAATTATTATATTTAATGCGTGCTGTAATTCATTCTGTGTCAAATAGGTTTCAGATATAGGTAACCTCTTGCATTTATTTATAAAACGAACTACATAGGCTACAGTGCGTTTTAAACGTAAAAAATTAGAGAAGCGATCGAAATCAATAAATGAATTTACTTTGTTATTACATTTTTCTTTAATATTTAAATGTAAACAAACAGGTTTTATTTCAGGCAATGTCTCCTTGACGCTTAAGTCAACAGGCCAATGCGATATGTCTCCTTTTAAAAATGAAGGCCCTGACCACCAGATATCAAGAGCTTGAATTGATTTAAAATCTACACCGCGTGTTATGTAATCAGCGGGGTTAAGATTGGTAGGGACATGCCGCCAAGTATAATTATTGGATTTTTCTAATATATCCGCCACCCGATTACGCACAAATGGTTTTAATTTATTTGGTAACATCTTAAGCCAACCTAACACGATAGTTGAATCGGTCCAGAAAACAACATTGTTAACTTTAAGTCTTAAAGAATTAATTGCCTTTTCAAATAGACGTACGCCGACTAGTGCTCCACACAATTCTAGTCTTGGGATTGTTGTGGGCTTTATAGGAGCCACGCGACTCTTTGCCAGTAATAATCTTACTAAATAATGGCCAGTATGACTGATGCTGCGAATATAAAGACAAGCACCATAAGCTTGCTCTGAAGCATCAGTGAAAATATGCATTTCAATAAAGCGATAATTTTCGCAAATAACATTACGTGGTATTCTAATATTATTTAATATTGGTAAATTAGCAATAATATCACTCCAAATTGAAATTACTTCCTGTGGTAGTTTATCATCCCATGAGATCTTCTCTAACCATAATTTTTGTAAAATTAATTTCATGCGTATAACGCAAGGCGATACTAGACCTAGTGGATCAAATATCTGAGCGATGGCTGATAGGATGCTACGTTTGGAATAACAACTCGAATCTAACTTACCTATTGGAAAATATAATTGATCACAATCTGTTAACCACCCGAGACCTAAGGTCTTGCTTGGCTCAGTAGTCCCAATATTAAGATCTACTGATGATTGTATAAGCGGACTTTCGAGCTGAGTGTAGTTTGATTTCCACTTTCTTAATGGCATACCAGCAGCTGCAAGTGCACTGGTGACCTTATTACGTATTTCTAACAAATTATGCCATTCATCCGCTCCCGTCAACAAATCGTCAACAAAAAAATCGTGTTTAATGACGTCAGCGATTTTGGGATCCTTACATTCCAGACCTATTTGTCTTAGACATCTATAGTAAGGCCAACGAGACGAGATAAAAAATGTAAACAATCTTTCAGTGGTTCTAAACTTTTTATTTGAAGAAATTATAATTAATTTTAAACTTATTCTAGTCGCTGTCATCTGTATAACACGAAGATGATTCGCTAGATGATGCCGTATCAGTCGTATTTATTACAAAACTATCTATTGTATTATCTATCATGATGTCAATTTTGCTATAAAAGTTGTTTTCTATTTTTATGATGTGATCCACACAATTGCGCCATTTATCAGCGGATACATTGTGGATTCCTTCTTGTAGCAATTTTTTCACGTCCTCACTCACAATAACTTTAAAAATTATCAGAAAACCAACAGTTACGAACTAATAAAAACGAAAAACTAACAGTAACGAATTAATAATAACAAATAACTAACAGTAACGAATTAATATCAAACAAAAAACTAAACAAATATGGAAACGAAAAAATACACGTATTACTTCGAGCGCAATCCATACAGGAATGAAGTATAAACTTACTTGTTCACAAAATGGCCCAAACATTGACAAACTCTGTACGCACAGCTTTCCTGTATTATAAATACGCATCGACAACGAGACAAAGGGACAATAGCATACGAGAGACAAAGACAATACCGTGCGAGAGACAAGGACAGAGATAACAATCGCCCTTTCTCGCAATGTAACTCAGTACCGGTCACTTTGTTTACATAATTTATCTCGTCTCGTTGGCTTTACTATAGTTGCAAGAAAAGGAGCGCTTGCGGTTCCATATGTAACGGTATTTAATTGAAACGCCTTTAATGGTTCGTTTGAATTAAAGCGCCATAATATCTGTTGTAGATAACGATCATCAGGATGTACTAACACCTGTCTATACATTTTTTCCACATCTGCAGCTAACACATATCTATGTTGCCGAAAACGAATAAGAATGGATAAAAGATCATCCTGAACTTGAGGTCCCACCATCTGGATATCATTTAAAGAAACTCCAGTTGAAGTGTGACTACTGGCATTAAAGACCACTCTAAGCTTAGTGGTTGTGCTGCATTGGCGTAGAACGCCATGATGTGGGATAAAATGAGAATTAATTATATCTAATCTACTACATTCTGTCATATGACCAAGTGAATAATATTCTAACATAAAGTCTTTGTACATTTTATCCAATACTTGTTGAGCCTTATTTCTTCGCTCCAATGAAAAAAAACAATGCTTAGCGCGTTGGTAGGAATTACCCAACAGCGCAGGACTTTTTTTGATTGGTATTCTTACACAAAATCGACCGTCGGTTAAACGAATAGTGTTTTTTACAAAATGATCTTCACACAACCTTTCTACTTGAGAATAATGAGATAATGACTTAGGGCTAACTTCCTCAAGTTGCCAGAACCGCGTGAGTTGGGTTTGAATGTCATCACTCTGGTACGAGGGATCACTTTTCAAAAAATTACATTTATGACGATTCGATAAACTTGAATAATAAATATTGTTTATTGGTCCGGCAACTAACCAACCAAGTTTTGATTCAAATAACGTTGGTTTGCCTTCTCCTAATTTAATTTTTTGCGAACCTAAAATGTCCCAAAACATGTCTGCACCAATAATTAAATCGACATCAGCAGGCGAGTAAAATTTAGGGTCAGCTAATATAATGTCTGATGGAATATTAATATTCGTTAAATCTACGCATCCACTAGGAACACAATCCGTAATGGACGGCAAAATAAAACATCGAATATTACTCGAGAATTGCTTATTCAATGATGCGATGCGCACAGAACACATTTTCTTTATTTGTGTTGAAATATTATTAATACCTAAAATTGTATTATTTATGCGATTAGCAGGTAAATTCAACTTATTAAACATACATTGCGTGATTAAACTCGAAGTACTGCCGCTGTCTAGAACAGCGCGAGCAATATATGCGCGATTATCTACACTATACAACTTAATCAGAGCCGTAGATAGTAGGACCTCCTGCATAGATCCGTGATCACGCTGCATGCGAGTGACACTTGCAGATAACGTTAGGTTGGTCTCAGGCACGGACGGCGAAATAGTGCAACTATCCCCTGACATGTTAACAACTTCACTATTTACTACGGGTTTCTGCATAGATGACATGTTGTTTACGTGTATAATTGTATTGTGTTTACGCTTGCAAATCTTACACCCTTGCCGTTTGCAACGATTAGCAAAGTGACCACTACTAAAACAGTTAAAACATACCTTTAGTGAAGGAATTAATTTCAAACGTGCTTCGTTATTTAATGCTAAGAATTTGCAACAAGTGTTAAGGTTATGTTCAGTACTTTTGCACATCGGACAGGGATGTCTAGTAACTTGAGTTGAACATGACATATTGTCAGTGATGTTATCATGTACGGCAACCATAGTTTTATGTTTTAATGATTGTCGTGAACTCGAACTATTTTGTACTTGATGGGAATTACGTGATAATTCTATTGTTTCAATTAGATCAGCACGATTACGTAAAAAAGTGATAAAACATTTTAATGTGATAGTTTCATTCTTATTTAATCTATCTTTATGCTCCTCCCAGTTTCTAAAGGTTCTTGAGTCTAGCTTATTTGTTACAATATAAATAATAAGTGTATCCCAGTGCTTAACAGGTTCCCCAAGGGATTCTAACGCAAGTAAATTTTTATTTAAATTATCAAGAAGGCGCTTTAAATTAGTGGAAGATTCCTTCGTGACTGGTTCCATATTAAATAAAGATGAGACATGATTATGAATTAGCAAACGTTTGCTGTCAAACCTGTCACAGAGGAGCTTCCAGGCAGCCTGGTAGTTATTAGCACAGAATTGGATTGATTGTATAACCATTGCAGCTGTTCCCTCCAATGACGTCCTTAAATAATGGAACTTATTTATATCGTCAATCTCATCATTTGAATGTATAAGACTAGAAAAAGTATCATGAAACTCCAACCAATTTTCGTATGCACCACTAAATTTAAGCAACTGAATTGTGGGTAGCTTAACGAGCTTATGCTTACTTTGCGAACTTTTTAAACTGAAATTGTCTTTATCATTAGAATAATGATTTATTATATCTTGAGCTTTAGCAATCAACCTATAATAGCTAGATTCGAATTCATTTCGCTCAATAGTATGCATATTTAGATTATCACTAATACATTCAATTTTTAATTGCACTTCGTCATATTGTTCGTATACTAAATTAATCTTACCTATTCGTAATTGCAATTCGGTGACTTCAGTGGAACTTAATGAGGAAATATTCAAACTATTTAAAAATGTAGAAAAAGCCGTTAGACGTCCTTTGTAACTGCCTCGTTTTTTAATTAAATCTTTTTCTTCAGTCATTCTGGGAAACAAGTATTTTACCAACCTGAAATTATATTAGGTATATATAAATGCACTTTTTAAATTAGGCTTCGTACACGTACGTAATCCAAATTGATCGATCTTCAGGACCCATATATTTTCTTTCTTCTGTTATTTAAATCCGGCTATGAAGGCCATGTATAAGCTTTAGGGTGCTTTTAGTGAAGCTTTACTTGAGGACGATTGAATAAAACGGCTAAATTTATGATTTTCTTATAATGAATAAATGAGTACATGATACAGCGGAGGAGCGAATGGTAATGAGTCTATATAAAATTAAAATTAACGGCTGATTTGGGTTTGACAGAAACGTTGATGTATGGAGTATGAGCTTCGTTCGTAAACACTCTCCTTAGAGAGAAAAAGTGGCTCAGGAGACGGTGGCAAAGGGATCGACATCCATCAACCAAGACCAAACTAAATAACTTGACCCACAGAATCCGAAAGGAACTGAGGGACCTCACTATTGCCAGTTGGGAGCGACGCATCGATAACGCCAGTAAGGACTGGCAGACGATGCATCGCCTGTGCCGACAACTGAGCAATATACCACCACCTAGGCGACCACTACTACACGAAGACGGCACCCCTAGGTATCGTCCCCTAGACTGTGCCAACATATTTGCCGACCACTTAGACAAAGTCTTCCGGCCGAACCCATCGCTCAATGAGTCTCACACCCAAATGGTGCACGAGTACCTAAGCAATTACTTCAGGGCCCCTATACAGCCAGATGAAGATCCCATCTTCTTCTCACCCCTTGCGGTGGCGCAGACCATCAAGCGACAACGCCTCCGTAAGGCCCCCAGAGCGGACGAAATAACGAATGTTATGCTTCGTCATCTGCCCCGGCGCACCTTAGCCACACTGACTCACCTTTACAATAGCATTGTCCGCACGGGTGCCTTCCCTGGCGCCTGGCGTGAAGGACGAGTAATCATGATCCTCAAAAAGGGTAAGAACACTGCCAAACCAGGTAGTTACCGGCCCATCACCTTGCTGCCCACTCTGTCAAAGGTCCTGGAACGTTTACTGCTAGACCACCTCCTACCTCACATTGAGCCCAGGGAGGAGCAGTTCGGCTTTCGGGCTGGACACTCCACCACCCTTCAACTTGTTAGAGCTCTGCACCTCGTCACCACGGCCATCAACCAACGAGGAAAACCAATAGCGGTTTTCCTAGATATGGAGAAGGCCTTTGACAGAGTGTGGCATGAAGGTCTCTTGTACAAACTGGCCACCACATCAACCCCGCGTAGACTAGTTAGAGTCATCGCTTCCTTCCTACAGGACCGCTCTTTTCGAGTAGCTGTAGGAGGAATACTGTCACGCCATGGACGGGCACTTGCTGGTGTCCCCCAAGGCAGCTGTATATCGCCTGTGCTCTACAGCAAATATACAGATGATATCCCGACACTGCCCGGCACCCATCTAGCTTTATACGCAGACGATGCCGCCTACATTCATTCGAACCCCAACATCCGTTACGGGTCTAGGCAAATGCAGCGCACGCTCGACCTACTCCCGCCGTGGCTCGCCAAATGGCGCCTAACGGTAAACGTAGGCAAGACACAAACCATCACCTTCGCCTCCAAACGGAAACTACCACCACCATTAACATTAATGGGAGAGACTCTTAATTGGTCGCGCCAGGTGCAATATCTGGGCGTCCTTTTAGACAGCGGACTCACCATGAACCCTCACGTGCGGAGGGTTACGGATGTAGTCCGCCACACAAGGAACCTGCTTCGTCCCCTATTATCTTCTAGGTATATACCAGCTAGGATAAAACTTAGTTTGTACAGAATATACCTAAGATCGAGACTGACCTACGCTGCGCCGGCCTGGTACGCACTAACCAACGCGGCAAGCAGAAGAAAACTACAATCACAGCAAGCACAGACGCTACGGATGATCGTCCGCGCACCTCGTATGGTTCGAAACTCCACCATTGCTTCGGGCCTTAAAATGGACCCATTAGAAAACTTTATCATTAGATTAACAACCAATCTTTTCCAAAGGGCTGACGCCTCGATCCTACCACATATACGGAATATAGCTCCACTACACTCACGCCCCCCTGACTTCACACGGAGTCGGGGGAGGAAGCCCCTACCGCATGTCAGATCACTGATATCACTTTCATCCTCGTCTGATACTGACGATAATTCATAGATTGCCATATTGTGCTTTTGTAACAACAACAACAGCACCACACATTAACAAATAATGGAAGATAATTACCTCTAATTGATGCCATGATAAAGAGACAACATCCGTCCCACTGACGATGTCATCTCCACCCGTGTAAAACACCAACCACCATCACGCCGATCTTCGGTTCTCCAACTCCGCCTCCGCGCACTCCACGCAGATCACCATCATCTGGAACTGAAAAGTCAGTATAATGAGTAGAAAGAATATACAATCAAGAAAACCACCGAAAATTTCACCCACGACTACTCGCCTTCACTTCTGTAGGCGACGATGAAAATCACAGTCAGGGACTGAACAGTCCGATACTGTCCGTGTCAACCCACCTCGCAAGGGCTTTTCCGCCCAAAGAGGGGACACGTAATAATTATGACGTAGAACCGAAAATATTCTGTTCATTCTACTGACGCTCGTCGCACCGCGCGCACGAGCATCGCCCTATTGTTTGTGGAGTGTACATTTAAACCTATATCAACATGTCCGGTCGCGGCAAAGGTGGAAAAGTAAAGGGGAAGGTGAAGTCGCGCTCCAACCGTGCCGGTCTCCAATTCCCGGTCGGTCGTATACACAGGCTGCTGCGTAACGGCAATTACGCTGAACGCGTCGGCGCCGGTGCACCGGTATACCTCGCCGCTGTCATGGAGTATTTGGCGGCTGTCACACACACCATAGCAACAAAAGGCCCTTTTCAGGGCCACAATATATATCATGGTCTCTCTCTCTTGCTCTATGCAAACGAGGACCGTTTCTGTTATACGAATGATAAAAGTCAAACATACTTTAAGCACAACAACAATAATAATAAATAAATAAAAATACGTATATGATCGTACATTAATGAGATGAACTGTAAATAACTAAAACTACGTGTCGCCATATGACAAAAATTTTAAACATACATATATACCTAACTTCATTTTAATTTTTTTTTTTTTTTTTTTTTTTTTTTTTTTGATATAGTTAGTTAAATTAAGAGGAATATACATATTAATAATAGAAGGGACTCTATATAATACTATGATGAAAAAATTTACATTATATTACACACCCTACATGCCTAAACCTCAATACATACATATATATGTACATACATCCCGAGAAGGAGAAAATATTAAATATATATATATATATATATATATATATGTATATGTGTGTGTGTGTGTGTGTGTGTGTGTTAATATATATTAATAATAATAATTAAAAAAAAAAAAAAATAATAATAATAATATAGATATGTAGATATAGAGAATAATATAGATATTAGAGTTGTTCGTACTTCGCGTTCGCGTTCTCGATCCACCTGTCCCTCACCCCCCTCGCAGTCCGCGCCAGCTCAGTTGCCCGGTAGAGTTTATCGCTCGCTACGATTGGTCCGTTCGGCGCAGAGTGCTCGCTGGGTTCACAACAACCGCGCCACCGAGTTGCTATTAAATGCGGGTGACGCTGGCGCGATCGTAGCAGGACAGCCTCAGTCGTCCTACTGTGCACATTACGCTCGTTTCTGCTCACAGTTTCCGCTCGGTCCCGCCTGGCCCGCGAACGTTCGCCGCGCCGGTGTATTCGCTGACGTCTTGGCGTCAGTGCTTGCATCGGGGTGGCCGGCGCTCCGCAAGCCCGCATCCGCACCGCTCTGCACCGCTACGGGACGCGGTATCGACTGACCTCAACTGCTTCAAACCTCGCACTGCCTTACCATGGTTGGTAAAGGCAAGGGAAGACGTGGCGCTCACCGACGCCGATCGCCTCCTGGACTCCCGTCGCCCTACTCGGGGCTTTCGCCGCAGGAAGACATCGGGACGACTTTCGATCCTCGACATCTCATCCCGCAGCCATCATTGTCGGACCAGCAGCCTTTCCCCGATGTCGAGCGCGAACTCGCCGCTCTGCTCGGGCCCGATTCATCGAGCCCCGCCGAACGAACGGCGCTGGCGCCACGCTCGGCGAGCGTCGCCGAACGTGCGACGCTGGCGCCGCGCCCGGCGAGCCCCGCAGCGAGCGACGCGCCGCTTGCATCACTCAAACCGCACGCAGCCCCTCCCACGCAGAGCGCGGGAGGTCACCACCGCACGGCCGAGTGGGCGCGGGAACAATCCCAGCACCCCCGGCCAACAGCCGTCTACCGCCGTAGCCGGGAAAACCTTTCCCAGGTTTCCTGGGACGCCGCCTCTGTGGCCTCCGCCCACAGCAGCCTCAGCTTGACCGGCACTTATGCCGGCCCGCAGCCGCAGCGACCGCCGAGAAGGCTAGTAATGCCTCCCGCTGTTGCTCAAGTGCAGTCTACGCCCACCCCGCCGATGCAACCGCCGCCTGAAGCTGAGCCTGAGCCTGGAGTCAGGCGACGCCGCAGCCCGGGGGACGACACGGACGACGCGAAGCGCGTCTGTGCCGAGGAAGAATCCAACTCCGATGTGTCATCCATACGCTCGTTCGCGAGCGTCGCCGCCGGGCCCACCACGCCCCGCTCGTTCGCGAGCGCCACAGCGACGCCAGCCACACCGCATCCCGCTATAAACAGCGACCCACAGCCGAAAACTAAGGTACGCTACCCTCCCCTGGTGGTTGAGAGCCTCCCAAATTGGCCTCACCACCTTAGGGAGCTAAAAAAGCTGCTCGGCCGAACAGCGAATGCTCGCCCATTCGGGAAGGGCATTCGCTTCACTCCAGCGGACGAGGAGGAATACCGCGTCCTGCAGCGATACTTCGTAGACCTCGAGAGCCGCGAGAGCGTCTCGTGGTACAGCTACGCGCCGCCCTCCACACTAAGCTACAAGGTCGCGATTCGCGGCCTCCCCTTCGACACCCCTATACAGGAGCTCGAGGAGGACTTCGCCTCGCTCGGGTTCAAACCCGAATTCCTGAAAAGGATCCGCGCCCGTGGCGATCGTCCCGGGTGCATTATCTTCGGGATGTTCGCATCCCAACCGAACATAGCCGCCATCCATGCTGTGTCGGAGCTGCTTGGCGTGCCCGGCGTCATTATTGAGGCCTGGCGCGGTAAGCGGAGGCCCGCTCAGTGCCACCGCTGCCAGAAGTTCCGGCACAGCAGTCACCACTGCCACCGCCCACTCGCCTGCGTAAGGTGCGGCGACGCCCACGCAGCTCATGATTGCCCCCGCCCCCGCGAGACGCCCGCCACGTGCGCTAACTGCGGCGGGCCGCACCCGGCAAACTATGCCGGGTGCCCCTCGCTACGTAGTGAGACCCGTAGCAGAAGGGCCGGTACTGTGGCCTCCGCCCGGAACGCCGCAGGGGGCCCCCCTGCTCCTAACAGATTCCCCCAGGAAGTCCCTGGCGACCCCCAGGCTGCCTCCTTGATGGCGACGGCAAACCCCGCCACTCAGCGCGGCCAACCGCCGCCTCAATCAAGGAAGAAGCGGAAGAAAAACTCTGCAAAGACGCCCACGCAGCAAGCGGCTTTAACCGCCCTTGCCACCCCTGCGGCAACCGCCGCTCCTGCCACCTCCGCGGCTTACGTCGCCCGTCCCGCCTCAGCAGCTACTAATATCTACACCGCCATCGCGGCCGCACCAGCAGCCGCCCACGCCGCCCCCGCTAATCTCCAAACCCCCGTGCAAACGAGGGGACAAAGAAGTTTTGCTCCCACAGTAAAGTCATCCGCAACTGCGGTCGCCCTCGATGGTGCCACCGCACTGCTCACCACCTGCGTCCGCCTTCTGCAGGAAGTCCTCCTAGCGCTGTCCGCCGGTACTCCGCGTGACAACATCGCTAGGATCGTCACTGAAGGCGTGGCAGAACTATTTACGTTCGCCGCGCCCTAACTCCGCAACCGACCGCCACAGCGCCACCGTCGCCGTTCGTCGGCCTAAATGACGCCCCGGGACGACAAATCGTACCGGCAACGCTACGGTACGACCGAAATCGTACTGGCAACACACCACGGGGCGAACAACTGTATCGCCTCGCACCAAGCACCCCCCCGCCCCGCGACCGCTGTGCCCGGTGCATTTGTGTGCACTATTCGTAGTGCGCATATTATGCCCGGGCGGCACCGGTCGTGACGCGTGGGAGGATTAAGAAAAAGATACATCTTGGATTCTACGGACATACGCCCCCGCCGCCAACGCCACCCGCGAGTCGCTGGCCGCCTGTAGCTGGACCTCCCCCGGGGCTACCGGGGGTCTCATCCGGCTAAGGCTTGACCGCCTCCGGGTGTGAAGAGCGGAGGGGGGCGACACATACCATTGAGTATACTCACCCTAAGGACGCGATGCTTTTCAGTATCGGAGTATGAAACTGCGGTCAGAGGGCGACGCCCTGAAACCGCTTCACCCACCCTATACAGGGTGGAGTGCACATAAGTAAGTCGATCGTAGCAGGATCGGCCACGAAGTATAGTTTGTTTACCTGTGCAAGTGATCTCGTTACAAGTGCTCGTACACAACTCCGCTCGGACCACTCCGCTGTACTCTTCGCTCCGGTGTCCGCGGTATCCAACATCGCGTACACCGGGCGCGGCGCCGTACACCACAAGCGTCCTCAACTCTGTGAGTTAATTATTAATATTGTATTATAATATTATTTTATAATATTATACTTACCTTACTGACAATGGTCGCGGATACATCGTCCTAATGGAGAAGCCCTCGGATTATCCTCCTTCGCTCCGCGGCCCCAGCCCTCAGGCGGGGGCCCGCACGAAGACTCCGCCTTTCCACCGAGGATCTTTCACGGATAGCAGCCCCGCGCTGACACCTGCAACACCAGGACCTTCGAGGTCTCGCTCCACGACCCGGGCTAGTCGTTTCGACCCTGCCCGTGCTCGCCTCATACCAGGAACGACCACCAGCAACCCCGCGGACCACGTGATCCGCCCCATTGCAGCAACCGGACCGCGCAAAGAACTTACTCCTCGCGCAAGCCCGACTACCAGATCTCCGGCGGGGAGCGACCATAGTACGCGCTCAACCCCACGGCACTCGGGGATGGAATCCCCTTTCTACCCACCGCAGCCTATTTCTAGAAACAGCTCAGCTAGGTCTATACCAGACCTAAGCTTTGACCATGCTGTGTCTTTGCCGTACACACCCACGTTTGTGTACCACCCCACGCGCACTCGCCGCCAACGTATCAGCACCTCGGAGGAAGAGGACGACGACCCGAAAAGGTGCAAGGTCGCCTTTACAGACAACGTCGACCCCCGTCTTATCCGCCAACGAGAACGGGACGCAGGCCCGCCGTCATTTGCCCACGTCGCCGCCACGACGATGGACACTAGAACGACGCCCACGTCCCCTCGCCCGGGAACCTCTACGGCTCCCACCACTACCACCTCTGCCGCTGCCACTAAACATTCTGCCACCAACGCTGCCACCAGCAGCGCTGCCACCCAGAAGCAACCACGTTACCCACCACTGGTCGTGGAGTCTCTCCCAAATTGGGCCCACCACCTCCGCGAAATTAAATCCCGTTTGGGTCGCACCGCGAACGCACGCCCCTTTGGAAAGGGCATAAGATTCATCCCCAGCGATGAAACTGAGTATCGCCTCATACAGCGGTACCTCACGGAGCTGGCAAAAACCGAAACCCTAAGCTGGTTCTCCTACTCCCTCCCGGCTGAACGTAGCCTAAAGGTGGCCATCCGTGGGCTGCCTAGCAACACGTCACCGGAAGAGGTAGAAGAGGAGCTCCGCTCACTCGGATTCGAGCCGGAATACGTCCGCAATATCAGAGCTCGTAGCGGGCGACCGGGCTGCATCTTGTTTGCTATTATTAAGAGAGAGAAAGATACCATCCCGGGTATCTATGAGGTCTCCGAGCTCCTAAATATCCCGGGTGTTAAAATTGAAGCCTGGCGCGGAAGAAGGAGGCTTGCGCAGTGCCACCGCTGCCAGAAATTTCGGCACTCTAGCCACCACTGCCACCGCACAATGGCATGCGTCCGCTGCGGAGAAGAACACCCCGCACGCGACTGCCCACGCCCTAGAGAGGAGCCCGCCACCTGCGCCAATTGCGGTGGTGAACACCCGGCCAATCACTTCAATTGCCCGGTTATGAAAAGGGAGGCCCGAAACCGGAAGGCGGGGACCGTCGCCATAACCGGTGACCCTCGCCATCAAGCCACACCAGCCTCCACCCAACCATTGGAAGGAGAACCAAACGAGGGAGCGTCGCTGATGGCGGCAGCAAACGCTCCCACGGAACGAGGCACCTCCCTCAAAAAGAGGCGGAAGAAACGGGGAGCCAAAAAAGATGCCCCCGCTTTACCCTTGGCACCTTTAGAAGCCAACACGGTCCAACATACCTCACGTGCCGCTCCAGCTCCAGCACCAAGGCCTGCACCAAGGAAGGTAGCAGTGCCCTCCCAAGCGTCCGTGCCTACCAGGGCACCAACCACACATCCACAAACGAGGACCCATAGTGCGGTCCCACCAAGGTCGTCCAACAAGCCCGCTGGCTCTTGTAATATCAAGAGCATCATCAGTGGCCTCTATCGAGTGCTAGAGGCTTTGGAGGACGAGCAAGTGAGCGACCGCATCAAGAACATGCTCCTCGAGAGCATCGCTGAGATGATCCACATGCACCTCAATGGATAGTAAACCGCTGAAGGTAATTCATTGGAACGCCCGTGGCCTAGTATCCAAGGCTACCACCTTCCGCCTCCTACTGCAGGAACAGGACATAGACGTGGCGCTGATAAGCGAGACGCACCTGGGACCTGCAGACAAAATAAAATTCCCAGGTTTCCTCGTTTATCGGAGGGACGAGGCAACCACCACACAGAGCTACCGAGGTCTGGCAGTACTCGTCAAGAGGCGAGTCGTGCACCAGCCCCTGCCGATTCCATCTTCCACCAACCTGTACACCCTTGGCGTTGAGCTTCACGCAAATGGCGCAAACCTACAACTCCACGCGGCTTACAAGCCTCCAAATAACACACTGGACGTCGCTGCACTCCAAGACATCCTGAGCGCACCATCCCCCGCAATCATTGCGGGTGATCTCAACGCCAAGCACCCCACCTGGAACTCTGCACAACAGAATCGGGCAGGATCACGACTCCACCAGTTCGCAGATGCCCGGGGTTATGTGGTTTTGGGCCCGGAGTGTCCTACTCACTACCCTGGCAACCGAAACCACCTCCCTGACGTGTTGGACATAGCAGTCCTAAATGACATCCACTGCCAGACTACTCAGGTGGTTCTAGACGATGATCTAGGCTCGGACCATCAGCCTGTGCTGCTCACCATTCATACCACACCCACTAGGACCGTCCCTCCAGCGCCACGATTTAAGACGGACTGGAAGAAGTTCCGAGACACCATGGAGATCACCACCCCAACTCGGCCAATACGCTCCGCCTCCGACGTCGAGCACTTGTCCACTGAGCTGACCAGCTGCATCAGAGATGCTTTAGCGACCTCCAAAATCCCCACCCACAACCAAGGGGACAAAATCCACATTCCAGCGCGCATCAAACATTTGATAGCCGCCAAACGCCGCCTCCGGAAACAGTGGCAAACATCCAGATGCCCCACGTTGAAAAATGAGCTCAACCGACTTACGGAGAGAGTACGGACCGAGTTGCGGTGCCACTCCACCGAGAGTTGGGAGCGCATCATCGACGCATCCAGCGACGACTGGACCGCCATCCACCGACTCTGTCGCAGAGTCTCCAATGCTCCAACCCCGGTGCGACCCCTGCTTCACAGCGACGGGACCGTCAGGTATAGAGCAGCAGACCGTTCGGATATCTTTGCCGAACACCTAGAACGCCTCTTCTCGCCGAACCCGACTGCAGACACGGATTTCACCGTTGCTATCGAGCTCCACCTTCGAGACTATCTCGCCGCCCCCTTAACTACAAAGGAAGAACCCCTCGTCTTTTCGCCCGGCTTGGTACTACGTGCCATACGCCGGACGAAAATCAGAAAAGCCCCCGGCTTAGACGAAATACCCAACGCAGCGCTGCGCCAGCTACCACACCGAGCAGTGGCAGCTGTGACGCGCCTGTATAACGGCATCCTCCGAACCGGCCACTTCCCCACCATCTGGAAAGAAGGCCGGGTGATAATGATCCCAAAAAAGGGGAAAAATATTCTAAATCCGGCAAGCTACCGCCCCATCACCCTGCTTTCAAATGTCTCGAAGGTGTTTGAACAACTCCTTCTTCGCCACCTGACTCTGTACGTCACTCCGCGACCAGAGCAGTTCGGGTTCCGCTCAGAGCATAGCACCACCATGCAGCTGTCGAGGGTGCTGCACCGGATCACGGTAGCCCGCAACAAGCGTGAGCACGCCGTCGCAGTATTCCTCGACATGGAAAAGGCGTTTGACCGTGTCTGGCACTCCGGTCTGCTGTTCAAGTTGTCAACGTCATCGACACCCCGCCGCATTGTGAAGGTGATCTCCTCATTTCTCCACGCACGGACTTTCAGAGTGGCGGTGGAAGGGGTTCTATCTACCCCCCGCCCCATCACAGCCGGCGTCCCACAAGGCAGCTGCCTATCGCCTGTGTTATACACCCACTACACCGACGACATCCCATCCGCCACCGGCACTGACGTTGCCCTGTACGCTGACGACGCAGCATTTATCACGTCCAGCATCAGACCTTACCACGCAGCTATTAAAATACAGAGAAGCCTCGACATCCTCCCTGATTGGCTGTCGAAATGGCGGTTGTCGGTCAACGTGGGGAAGACACAGGCGATAGTCTTCACCAAAACACTCGGTCACCCACCGCCACTCAAACTCCTAGGACAGGACATCCCTTGGTCCAACACGGCCAAGTACCTGGGGATCACTTTAGACCGTCTTCTGACGATGACTCCCCAGGTCACTCTCGCCACCTCTCAGGCTAAGGTTGCTCGCCATCAACTACGCCCCGTTCTTGCCTCCCACCTTCCGTTGAAAACCAAGCTCACGGTGTACAAACAGTACATTCGCTCCCGCTTGACCTATGCTGCTCCTTCCTGGTTCGCTCTCACCAGTGAGACGAACCGCGCTCGACTCCGCGTGGTCCAATCAACCTCGCTTCGCGTTGCCACCTCGGCACCTCGCTTCGTAAGGAACGCGACCATCGCCCGCGATCTAAAAATGGAAAGCGTGGATGACTTCATCAAACACCTTTCCACCAACCTATTCCGCCGGGCTGAGTCATCAGCCTGGTCCCACATCCGGGACCTGGCGCCATGTCACGCCCGTCCCCCGGACAAACATCGTCTCCCTCGGGACCTGGTAAGCTCGCCGCCGTAACTTCGTTTTACGGCGCGCCGACGCAACTTCGCCTCCTTCTCTCTACTCTTCCCATTCTCTTCTCTACTCCAACCCTTTCCCAGATTTTCCCCTTCCAACTTAGACGCCAGGCACGCCTCCCAGCTTGCCCTCAGAGGGACTCACACTCCCTCTCTTAAACACGGAAGTCCCGGACCTGCGTCCCCCCCCCACCCCTTGGCATCTGCACGCACTTATCCAAGTGCGGGCATCATGCTTGGGGAGCGGGGGTACGCAGGCCCCGGGACCTGCATTAACTAACCACAATTTTGACATTCACCAGATCGTCCGCGGCCCCCGTATTGTCACCGCCACTGTCGCTGGTCGTCCGGAGCTGGACCTCCCCCGGGGCTACCGGGGGTCTCATCCGGCTCGGTCTGACCGCCATGGCGGTGTGAAGCACGGGGTGTCCGCGGATTCATCAACCCAAAGGACCGATGGTTTTTAAACCACCGCGCAAGATACCACAGGCAAGGGACTCACTCGCCCCGACACTGTATCCACGCGCCCCATACGGTGCGCTGTGAAGACCACACAGGGATCGTAGCATTCCGCCCGCAGACGTCTCGGTGCGCGCTTGCCGCCACTTGCACGCTCTGTCGATCTTTGTCATACGCACGTAATTGTTTTCGCGCGAAACATATTACTACGGCTGACGTCAGTGGGTTGTTAAACCGCCTTTTTCGAGGCGCGCTGAGTTTTAACAACCTCACGAGTGCAGTAAGTTGTTGTTGCGGAGAACCGCGACAGCAAATTACTGTATTCTTTTCTATTGGTAGATAAAAGTCGTTCGTCAATAAGACCTCTTCAAGGTAAAACCAAACTTTTGGTCCCCGGTTGAAACCTCACGGTGTCAACGAAGCCGGGTGGGCGAAGCCCCGATTCGCCGCCGATCTCCTTCAGAGAAAGGCAATATCGGACGGGACCGAATCACTAGGCCTTGGGGGTGGCCCCTAGTCTAGCTCGGTTATCTCCTTCCCAACCCTCCTAATCCCTAATTCCTATTCTTAGGTACTTGTTTAGGGGTGCGGCCCTCCCGGGCCAATACCCTCTCGGTACTTAAGCAGCTAGGAACCCTATCGCACAATAAGATCGGCGAAGGGAGCTCACAGCTTAGGGCACACCTATTTTAAGTACATCCTCCTGGCCTAACCCGGTCGGGAGGGATCATATAACACACCCCCGAGTATCCCCTCGGGGTGGTAGGTAAAAATTTTACGTTTTCTCCGTTAGAAACCCAAGCCAACCATTATGGAAGGCTCCGCCATACCCAATTGGGACGTTCTTCTCGCCGACGACGAGATTTACGCTCTCCTACGTCGGAAATTAGGCAACATCATCCCCGCGCGCCCCAACACCGCCGCGAATACGGAAATGTCGGTCCTTGCGACCAACACGCCACCCGCGACCGCCGCGTCCTCCGCGGCCGAAAACCACTCGCCCCCTCAGTCGGGCAACGAGTCATCCCCCTCCTCCCCCGCCCCGGAATCTCAACCGGCGAGCGACGCGGAAATGGAGGAATGTGAAACGGACGACGATACCGCAACCTCGGCGGATCCGTCCACTTCCGAGTCCGAGTCCTCCTCCTCGGCGGACTCCGAATACACCGTCGTAGGCCCCCGTAAAAGGGCACGCCTCGACAACAACGACGCGCCCAACAAGGCCCCGCGTGTCGACACGGAGAGCGCTTCCGCCTCCTCGTCACGCCCCGCCTCACGCCCCGCCTCTCCCAAGCCGAAAGGCCCCCACCACCCGCGCGCGCCCCTGCAATCGCAGCCCGCCCCGCAACCCGCTCCTCAGGCTTACAAGCCCCCCGTCCCGCCACCCCTTGTCATCCGTAACAAGGTTACCGATCTCCGCGTGGTGTAACACCAACCGCGTGAGCTACCGCTCGGCCCGTTCGACTTTCGAGGGCATACGAGTCAACCTTGCGACTTCAGACGACCATCGCAAGCTAACTGCGATGCTCCTCCGCGAGCGAATTCCCTACCATACGTTCACTCTACCCGAGGAACGTAAACTACGGGTCGTAATTAAGGGCGTACCCGTAGAATTAACTAGCGATTCCATCAAGGAATCTCTGCTCGACCAAAGCCTGCCGGTGATCGAGGTTCACCGCATGGTCAGAGGTTACACCCGCGCCCCCTACGAAATGGTAATGGCCGTATTGGACCTTACCAAAAACGGTAAAGATATTTACCGTATTAAAACAGTTTGCGGACTCTCCGGCATAACTGTCGAACCCCCTCACCGTAAAGGCATGCTTTCGCAATGCCACCGGTGCCAACTATACGGTCACTCGTCGCGCAACTGCCATGCGAGGCCAAGGTGCGTTAAGTGCCTGGACGACCACGCAACGGCGGACTGTGCCCGACCTAAGGCCAACGACCCCAATAAGAGTGCGACCCCTGCGTCGTGTGTACTCTGTGGTCAGGTGGGTCACCCTGCGAACTACCGTGGCTGCCCACGCGCACCACGGCCGGTGATCAGGAGACCCCCGCCCCCCCCTAGGTACCCCTCGGTACCCCAACCCCCGCCCAAACCTTATACCCCACCCAAAAACCCGTGGGTTAAGACTAACAGCAGTGTGGAGTTCCCACCACTGCCTAACAAAAATATAGCGCCGGCACCCGCGATCGCGACACCGCCGTCGACTAATAATAGCGTACAAAAAGCGCCAACCGTTGGGCATAAACAACCGCCCACCGCGGGCCTCCCTAAGCCCCATCAGGGCAACCGTTCGCCTAACACACAAGCGGTATTCACTACGGGCTTTGATACGGATCTCGCCATAGTGAAAAGCTTCGCGGCAATATTAAACGTAGATCAAATACGCGAAATCGCAGCCGAACTGCGTCAAAATCAAGGCAACAGCCTCGCGTTATTAAACACCGCTATTAAGTTCTCGTCCGTCCTCGAGAATCTTAACAAATTTACGGCTTAGAAATGGATAGGCACACACCAGGCAGAGTTAAAACACGACACCTCAAGTTAGGGATTTTTAACGCGGACGGTCTCTCCCGACAGAGAGACGAAGTAGGTACATTGCTACAAGACCAGCAGCTCGACCTTCTTCTGGTCCAGGAGACCTTCTTGAAGCCCTATCACAAAGACCCGAAAATCGCAAACTATAATATAGTGCGCGACGATCGGGTACACTCCCCCCTAGGCGGGACTCTCATTTATTACAAAAGGTCGCTGCACTGCACGCCAATCCCCACCCCACCCATGACGTACATTGAAGCCTCGGTCTGTCGGCTGGCCCTCACGGGCCACCAGCCACTGATTGTAGCATCAGTCTATCTCGCTCCATCGCGCGACAACGGGAGCAACCCTCTACTAGAAAGCGATTTACAAGCGCTACTAAACCTCGGCGACGCCGTGCTCATAGCAGGCGATCTAAACGCCAAGAGTAAGTCGTGGAATAGCCACACCAACAACGCCAGAGGCAGGGCCCTGGAGATTTACGCCACCCGGCTTGGTTTCGATATCATAGCGCCTATTGAACCAACGCATTACCCCTACAACGTCGAGCACAGGCCCGACGTGTTAGACATAGCCCTT